>JAZHRO010000055.1:25450000-26700000 GCA_037157565.1 Thalassia testudinum | reverse complement strand
AAACAAGCCCACTGATGTTTGCTGGCAGGCTGCTATGCAGGTGTTGAGGTACATCAAGGGATGTCTAGGCAGAGGCTTTCTATTCCAAAAGAAGGCTCCTATGTCTGTGGTTGCCTATTCTGATGTAGATTATGCAGGAGATGTTGGAGACATGCGATCTATTACTGCCTTTTGTACATTTGTTGTTGGGAACTTGGTGACCTTTAGGAGCAAGAAACAGAGTGTTGTTTCACGCTCTAGTGCTAAGTCTGAGTACAGGGCCACGGTGCATACTGCAGTTGAGATGATATGGATCAGATCTCTATTACTAGATCTTCATGTTGATATTCAGGAGCCTATGGAGATGCATTGTGACAACCGGGCTGCGACATATATTGCTAACAATCTCATGTTCCACGAGATGACGAAACATGTGGAAGTGGATTGTCACTATATTAGCTTGATTCAACAGGGTTTTGCTTTATACTATGTGCCTTGCCTCCTCCGATCAGACTGCTGATGTGTTTACCAAGCTGTTGCCTTGCCCCAGTTTGAGAAATGTAGAAACAAGCTGAGCATGATGGATATGTATGCTCTAGCTTGAGGGGGAGTGTTGGGTTACGTTTAACTATTTGAGGGACTATTTGTTTTTTCTATTTTTCTTGTTGGACTTATGATGTAACTTTTCCCTCACCTCTCTCTATATATAGAGGTGTAGGAATGGCTTGGTAGTTAAGAAAACCCTTTTTCTTCAACTTAAAGAAAATATGTTTTTGATATGTTATGTGATGTAGGTATAAGAATAGAGGACCTGTTTTGGCCAGGAATTGCCAGTTGGAATTGTCCTAATAGCATAATGTTGTTGGTTTAGGTGGTCGCCACACATTGAGATGGCTAGGATCCATCTTGGATGGATATGGGGTGTCATCACCCCTATCCTTGACATCATGTTAGTTGAGGGTTGGCTCGCTAGGTGTCACTTTCGAGGATCTAGTGCCACCTCTATAGTGGCAGTTCAGGGTGGAAGAAAGTACCAGACTGAAAAGCCTCTGTGACGATTAGATGGGGTGGCACTAGCAAAGGGAATTGTTTGGGATCTAAGGAGGAGCAAAGGCACCTCGAAAATGGATCTAACTATAGATTCGGGTTGTACCTTGAAGCTACTCCTAGATGTATAAGCAGAGGGGTCCCAAAGCGGTGATGGGGTTGGTGGGGTTCGATCATCCAGGCTGACATGATTAGGGAAGCTTCTTGAGGGCTTACCACGATGGACTTGACATGAAAAGTGGGAAAGTGAATTCTTGACAATTTGCCATTTGAAAGTGGCTATTACACTTCTGAGATTTTTGTAGGAATGTACAATGACAATCAAAATTAAGATAAAACCCTTTGTCAATCTCATAATGGTGCTCCAGTGTTGTGGCTCGTTGGATGGAGATGTAGTGCAACGTCCCATCTGAGAAGCCCACAAAGCCACCAATGAACAGTCTACACGTTGTTCTGACAAGGCAACATAAGGCATCATTATCCACCAAAAGAAGGTGATTGAGAGCTTGCACCAATTTTACCTTCTCGACATGAACGATGAGATAAGATGAGCGGCTGCGGCAAAGGCCATGTTGTGGCTCACCAAGGAGACCAACTTCATTCGTCATGGCAGAGACCTTTGCACTCCCATTGCAGCGGCCGAGATTGTGTGAGTAGTCCATCACACATTGACCCTTGCTACGGCGAATCCGACAAATGATGTCGAAGGTGCATGTTCTTGCGAGGTGCCCTTAGCCTAGTTGTGGAAGCAGCAAGTCCTTTAAATCCTTCCATTGTTCTACAAACATCGATAATAGGCGACCAAGATCCAACCATCTTCATCGGGAGCCACGAACATTACGTCTTGTGCAGTTGAATCCCCTTGCGGATGCCTAGCTTGCCTTTCTATGATCGTAGGTTTGTCCGTCGCCCTTGGTCTTCTCACCCTCCTGCCTCTCCTTCACCCTCTACCTCTTTGTTTCTCTCTACATGTTTCTTTTCCCCACGGTTACACCCTCTTATCCCAAGCCCCCTTCCTTTTTGATTTTTCTTATTATGTGGCCCTTTTATTTTACTATTATCTTTTAAGAGGAAAATAGGGCCTGGCAAGATATCTTAACCCCTTGATTTCGTTTAAGGGAGAACTAATTATACCCAAAAAATACAAAGGAAATTAAAATGATACAAAGTTCCATGAACCAAAATTTTCTTCTCTGGAATATAATGCCATTCTCTCCAACCAAATGCACCAGAAAGGGATGAAGATTTTCCTAATGGTCTCACCGTTAGCCAATGTATCATGAATGCTTGACAAAAAATCAGACTTCGAGGAATGAAGTAAAGACTAATTTGCTGCGATTGGCCAACATTCTTACACAAATGATATAGTGGAAAATAGGGGTTTGTGTTCTTCTATCCCTTCATTGTAGAAAATGGAATTGGAGTCTTATCCATCTTCGTTGAAAATTATGATCTACCACCCTCCTCCTTAGTAACCAAAAGAAAATTTTCATTTTGAGGGGGGAGAGGAGTCTTCAATATTTTCTTGCACCATACTTCAATATGCAAGGTTAAGTCCCTCCATGAAATTCAAATAAGCCTTCCTAACAATGAAGTACCCATGCTTCCATATCCTAAGCATCTCCCCAACACCAGATTTAACCTCACATAGGGTTTGTAGTAGTAGCATTAGGCCTTCCAATGTTGCTTTAGAAAGCAAATTTGGTAGGGTAAGTATCCAACATTCATCTTGAAAACAATTAACCATAGAGGCTAGAGGAACAACTACAAGGGTGACTGGTTTAGGATAATGATATGCAACAATTTTGGTTGCGACCACTCATAAGTCCAAAATCTAAATGCTATTTTATCATCTAAGAGACTCTTATAATGAGGTTAAGCTCTCCTTAAGAGTCTTTTGCAACCCCTTCAAAAATGAGAAGACCCACCCTCGTAGATATCTTCCTTTTGTCCTTATCGATAGTGTCTCCAGATGCGTCACATGAAGTGGTCTTCCAAAATGGCATTTGAGGTCCCATTAGCTAGGGCATCCATTTTGAGAGTTGAGTTTCATTTATTTCGAATAAGTTCGTAACAATAAGTCCATTGACCTTCGTAGGTTTGCTAACTTCCTATCACCCGTTTGTCTACATGAATTTCCTTCTAATAAAATCAGCTTTTTCATAACGATAATTACATCATGAAAATGGAAAGATAATGCTTAGGTAAAGTTGAGAGAATCGATGATAGTAGTACAAGATAACCCCCCTGGAAAGAACATGAGAGGCATAGCCTTGTGGATGTTTTGGTGTGGATTATATTGGGATGTTTTCCCTTGTTGCTCATCTCAATTCTGTTTGGATTATTTTTTCTATTGCGGTTAATAAGGATTGGCTAGTTTGCTAGCTTGACATTAAGAATGTTTTTCTTTATGGGGACCTTGACGAAGTCCACATGCATCAACCTCCTGGATTTGTTAGTAAGGGGGTCTCAGAAGGTCTGCAATCTTCATAAAGCTATATATGGATTGAAACAGAATCCCAGAGCTTGGTTTGATAGATTCAGCACAACAGTTTAGAGTTTTGGATTTACCGGGTCCACGTTTGATCACTTAATCTTTACTTGGCACACTGAGGCAGTTTCTGTTATTTTGATCATATATGTTAATGATATACTTTTGATAGGAAGTGATGAGAAAGGCCTGGCGGATACTAAGGCTTTCCTGTATGCATAGTTTGTGACCAAGGACTTGGGCTTGATTAGTTACTTCCTCGGTATTGAGATTCATCGTATGAAGGGCATAATGGTCTTGTCGCAAAGGAAGCTTGTTCTGGATATGCTTTGTGAGGCAGAGATGCTTGGTTGCAAACCTGCCAATATACCTTTGGATCTAATAGCTCATCTTATAGATATGGAAAGTCCTATCTTAGAGGATGTGATTCGATAAAGAGCCATGGTTGGCAAGCTATTACATCTCATAATGGCCAGATCGGATATATCATATGCTGTAGGAAGATTGAGTCAATTTATGCAAGAGCCTAGGGAAGTTCACTGGGCAGGTATTTATTAGGTATTGAGATATTTAAAGAGCTCACTACGGAAAGGATTATTTTTCCAGACGCATAGACATATTAATGTGTATGGATATTCCAATGCAGATTATGTAGGTGCTCATGAAGATAGAAGATCCACAACTAGCTATTGTACATGTGGGTGGAAATCTGGTTACTTGAAAAAGTAAGAAGCAAAATGTGGTACCTTGGTCAAGTGCAGAGTCCAAATACAGAGCTATGGCTTATACTGGTTGTAAGCTTTTTGGGGTGAAGTCCATTATGAAGGACTTTGGTGTTGATATCTCAAGTCCTATTCTTACATACTGTGATAATAAGGTAGCAACCTTTCTTACTAACAATCCTGCATTTCATGAGAGGATAAAACACATTGAGGTGGATTGCCACTTTATTACAGTTGCTATGACGATTGGCAAGATTCCTGCACCATACATCTCTATTGATGATCAAATTGTAGATATATTCACCAAGGCTCTTATTAAGAAAAGATTGGAGTACCTGTGTTCTAAGCTGAGCATGTCTGATGCCTATGCTTTAGCTTGAGGACGAGTGCTGAGAGTTATTTTTATTTGTCTCGTGCTTATATATCTTTTTGTCCTTGTTTGCATATTTTTTTTTCTTGTAAGGACATTCTATGTAATTGATCCAAAGGGCTCCTCTATACAAGAGTCCTTACGATTATTGGAATAAGTCAAGTTCTCTCATTTCCCTACACTTTCTATCAGGACAATGGAATCATCCATCAAACAAGTTGTCCCTACATGTCCTAGTAAAATGGTATGGTAGAATAAAAGCATCAGATCAATATATCTTAGATTTTGCATGGACATAGTGTATTAAATAGATATTGGGGAGATGCAATGTTGACTGCTTGCTATCTCATTAATCGTGTGAAGTAAAAGGCCACGTGGCATAATAACCACGATACTGAAGTACATTTGGTTGTTTGCTATACTTGATCGTTACACGATCCAATATTAGCTTTGTTGTTAGTAGAGCCAACAGTTCATGCAAAATCCACGATACAATCATTGGCGTCAAGTTTGTCTTATATAGATAGTGAATCTCAAGGGCACTCCTGAGATACCTCAAGGGCACTCCTGGTAGAGGTTTGTATTATATAGATAGTGAATCTCTTGATCTTCTGGCTTATTCTGATCTTGATTATGCAGGATCCATAGAGACGATCTATGTCAGGCTGTGTTGTGTATCTTGTGGGTAATCTAGTTTCTTGGAGGAACAAGATGCAAAATGTGGTGGCTCGCTTTAGTGCAGAGGCCGAGTACATATCGATAGCTCAGGCAACCTGTGAGATTATGAATGACCAGTTTTCTGCATGATTTGGGGATCAAGGTTGACTTGCCCGTTCCACTTTACCGTGACAACAAATCAGCCAATGTATTGCATCGAATCTAGTCTTCCATGAGAGGATCAACCATATTGAGGTTGACGGTCATTTTATACAGGATGCAGTCTTGGATGGAAAGATCAATACCCCATACATATCTTCAAAGTTTCAGTTAGTAGATATTCTCACTAAACCATTGAAGAAGAAGCGTCATGATTTTCTCAGCAGCAAGTTGGCTCTTACCGACATATATGTCCCAACTTGAGGGAGGGTGTTGAGTTATTTGGGGGTGTATTTGATATTTCTTACTTTCTTGTGGGTTATTTGTGTAAATAACCCAATCCTCTTTGTTTTGTTTTCACAGTAACATGACAATGCAATTTCACACATGATTTATTTATTTGGTTTCATGTAGGTAGAATGCTCAAATCCGTCATTGCTGCCTGAAGTGGGGAAGAGGAAATCTATTGAAGAGCCATATGTGAAGGTCATTTTGTTACTAGTGTTTTTCTTTTGGTTTTAAATTAATCGTATCACCGAGAAGCTTGTTTTTTTCTGATTTCTAGTACAATGCTCCAGGTTGAAATGCTGACACCAAAAGAACACATTGGACCCCTTATGGAGCTTGGCCAAGAAAGAAGAGGTGAACTCAAGGAAATGAACTATATCACAGAGAATAGGGCCTCTATTGTTTATGAGTTACCACTGTCAGAGGTTTGATAAATGTCATGCTTGTCATTTTTCACATCATCCGATTCATTGCTTTTTGTAAGACTGATAATCAGCTATCTATTGATTGTGAACAGATGGTTGGTGATTTCTTTGATCAACTGAAATCCAGAAGCAAAGGATATGCAAGCATGGAATACTCGTTTATAGGGTAAGACATCTGAATATATTCTTGTTTCATTCATGTGAAATGCCTATTATTATCATGTTTTATATGTCTGCCTTTTATTTGATGAAGTTTTGTATGTGATGTTTTCTTTGAAAAATAAAAGGTTGGCTGCTTGGATTAGCTGTTCCCCAATTTCATGAAACTAGAGGTCCTAAGACATGTTAGAGCTAATGATCATCTCCTGTGACGAATCTAGGTGCAAAGTGCAATGCACAACATTCTCAACATAATGCCCCTTCAAATAACACACTTTTTTGTTTGAGCCATAAAGACCACAAAACAGCCAAAACTTTGAGGATCTGAAAACTGCTGGGTCACCTTTGTTTGCAACCCAGACAAAAAGACTCCTAAAAGCATGCTTGTGTATATGATGTTTTTTGTGCATCAAATATGCAGTGTGTTGCTCACATGGTAGTGTCTACTTTTTAGTCCTAGTTTGATAATCAGGTTAACCCATGAAAATGAAGGTTAACTTAGTTTGGTAGGGGGGATATTCTAACTTGGGTTAAGGGCACATAACTCGGGATAGGTTATTCCTGGGTTCATATGGGATAAAGATTTTGAAGGGTTATCCTACGGTTTCACATGGGTTATTCCTTCCATGTCTATCCCGCCAGCTTCTCCTGGAGCAAATATCAAAGGCCCATTCCCCTCTTTGCCCTCATATGCTCTCACAACTGTTGAATGTAGATGTTATTCAATTACTATCCAATTCTAAGGTTGTGGAAAAAATTTTGGCCATGCAACCCAAAATAAACGAAAGTGATGAACTAATCAGCATCGGAGAGGACAATTTAGTATTTGATCAGCTTTTCATTCTGTGTGGTCACTTATTGATTAGTAGTAACATGAATGGTATAGTCTATGTTGGGTCAAAAGGGTGAACTAATCAGAAACCATATGTATCTTTATATAGAGAGGCACAAAGGATAAATTACAAGCACATACCCATATAATAAAAAAAAAAAAGTCACTAGAAAAACTACATATAACTCAATACTCCCCCTCAAGTTGGAGCATATATATCAAATATGTTCAACTTGAAACATAACTCAAGACGCTTCTTAGAGAGTACTTTGGTGAAGACATCTGCAATCTGATCTTCAATGGCTATATAGGGAGTAGTGATCTTGCCATTATTAATGACATTTCTAATAAAATCATAGCTGCAGAAATCGACAGTCGATATTCAGTTGGTGAGGTCACCGACTAAGGTGTATAAGTTATGCAGGTGATTAATTAGGGATTAATCGATGTAGTATTTTTTAATATTTAAAATTTTAAATATAATTATATATACCATTATATATAATAAGTACACATATATATGAATTGAAATATCACATATATATTAATATTATTTTTTTGATATACATATGCTCTCAATATAGCTTTAAACAAATAGCTATCAATATCACAACACATAAAATAAGACAAATAAACTAAAATTGGTGCGATGACAATCGAACACTTGCTAGTCGGAGTGGTGACTCACGAAGAGGTTGTGAGTGGCGGTGGGTCATTCACTGATGGGCAATGGCAAAAGCATCAGCGAGGAGAAGAGGGACTCGGGACTAAGGGTTTTGCTTAGGGCTGAGGCTTTTGTGCATTAGGAACTTGGCGTAATGGGAGAAGTCGAGTTTAGTTGGGTACATTTAGGTGTCAGGTTTAGTCGGATTTTGGTTTGCGGGTGCATTGCACATGCAACAAAGCTAAAATAAAATTGAAACCTTAAAACTTACTCGACCGATTAATAGGTTGATTAATCGGGTAGACCAACTATAGGGCCAAATATAGGTACTCGGTTCGTTTTTGGACCGCATACGATTATGTGGCTGATTAATCGGCCACATAGAACGATTTTTGCACCCCTTGATAAAATGGAAATCCACTTTTATGTGCTTGGTTGGCTCATGGAAGGCAGGATTATTAGCAATAAATGTAGCTACCTTGTTATCACAGTGCATGGGAGTAGGGCCAGAAATAGACATGCCCAAATTATGTAAAATAGATGTCACCCTCAGGAGCTCACAAGTGGTATGAGTCGTCCTATACTTTGATTCTGCACTAGATCTGGAGATAACCCCTTACTTCTCCATGTGACTAGGTTGCCACCCACATAGGTACAGTAGCTTGTAGTGAATCTTTTGTCCTCATGTGCTCCTGTATAATCTACATCAGAGTACCCCTAGACATCTAGGTGGCCATACTTCATAAATGACAACCCCTTACTAGGAGCTTGCTTGAGGTATCTTAGCACCTGACACACACCTTCCCAATGCACTTCTCTAGGAGACTGCATAAATTAACTCAGTCTCTTAACTGCAAAACAAATGTCAGGTCTAGTAACACAACCAAATACAATAATTTTCCCACCATGGTACGATATCTGGTTACATCTTCAAGCAGTGGACTCTTAGAATCTGCAAGTGGCATAGATGGGTCCATCGAGACACTGACAGGCTTGTAACCCAGAATCTGTGCCATGGAAACAGATATCCTGATATGTTAGCGATGTATCGACGATATATTCATATTCCCAACATGACTTATATCGATATCACGGGAATATCTTCTTTCCAGGATATCGACGATATATCACCTATAAAGAAGTGTCGTGACATATGGGCGACATGTTGTCGATATGTCGATATCGCTAACAATATTTGTGTTGACATTGCCAAAATATCTTTTTTCATAGATGTCGGGCGAAATATCTCCATGTCGATGTATGTCGGCGATATATCGTTGAAATTTAAGCACATGCATGCAATTTTGCCCAAATATTGTTGATATCTGGCAACATCGAGCAATACCTCTGTGGTTGCTCTTCAGTCTGCACTGTGCTTTCTTTCTCTCCTCGCCTCTACTCTCTGTTGTTGCTTGCTGCTAGCGTTCACCGGTTCGTTTGCCTCGATATTAGGTGATTTGAAGTCCTTTTTCATCTCTCAACAAAGTAATCACCTTAGTCTTGTCATTTCTTTGCTTCATTAATCCTAAATCACTTCTATTTAACTTTGATTACTATTCATAACAAGGTTAAATCTTGTGCTATGCTCGATTATTACACAAATTGATGTGGTTTATACATTATTTAGACAAGATCCCTAATTAATCTCCAATTTGGTTATGATTTGTGGCTTAAATCACTATGATTTAACCTCGATTGCTATTTATAACAAGGTTAAATCTTCTGCTGCACACGATTATTGCACAAATTGATGTGGTCTACACATTACCTAAGCAGGATCCCTAATTAATCCCTAATTTGGTGATGATTTGTGGCTTAAATAATCATGATTTAACATCGAGATGAATCTTGTTAGGGTCGATTTAGAAGTAGGAGCCATTCCTTCGACAATCAAATTTGATATCCACGTCTTGGGTTGCAATGATGAAGACTACCGATGATACATCAATGAATAAAATGCTTGATACAACTTCATGACGTGGGAGTCCTATTACATGTCAGAGTATTACAAATGGAGGAGGAAAATTGAAGGAGAGGTATCAAGCTAGGTCAAAGCTCAACATGGTGTTGATTTAGTGGCATTGGTTGGTGCTTGGTGTGGTCCATTGGTATTACTTATATTCCATTTCTTCTGGTGAGTATACTATGAACATCTTCTATTATTATCATGTTGTGTGCATTTTCTTTTCAATGCAGTGAAATATTTAAATAACGCGGAAGCAATAATATCAAGGCACAAGAAATCAAGGAACACTTAGGTTTACGTGGAAACCACACTCACGAGTGGGGAGAAAACCACGGGAGAAGGCCTCGTAGGGCACATGTGTCTATATTTTCTCAAAGATGAATGAAGAGGTACATTGTCTATTTATAGGTCACTACACACCACACAGTCCCACGCTAACCGATGTGGGACTAACTAACACACTCCAACACTCCCTTTCAAGTTGGAGCATGCAATGTTCAGCTTGTACAGCACTCAAATCCTACTCTACACAATGGAACATACAGTCTCGGTTGGTCCTCGTCTGCAGGCGAGTATGCTGATGTCGACACATCAGCGAGGGCTGAAGTTGCTGGATGTTGTAGCTAACAAATGGCCTCTCCTTTAGAGACTTGAACATGTGCTCGTGGTTCCCTGTAACGACCTGATTCCCAAGTCCCTACGAGACACGAGAACCGGACCGACTCGACTAATCTCAAGACCTAGTCGTCCAACGAGGAAGTAACCAAAAGAGTAGTAAAATAAACTACATTCAACATGAATATAACTAACAGTAAGGAAATATAGCAGTAAGGAAAGAAACCACTACAGTATATACCACCACAACAGTAGAACAACATTCATAACATAATATGAACTGCAGGTAAAGAAAAGTACAGTGGAAACAAGAACTACTCACTATAACGGAACAAAAAGAGGTACAAGAGAACAGTGGTAATTCTATTGGACCCTACTCGGCCCAGCGTCCTCTGCAGTCACTGACCCTGGCTGCTCAACACCTGGTCCTGAAAGGTAACGAGTGTAACATGTCAGCAAAACGCTGAGTAGAGTGGCAGTTAAACTAAAGAAACAGTAAAGTGTACAGTAGCTGTTTAAATTTTCTTTCTTCCTTTATTTACGTCTTTCTATTGTTTCACAATTTATCTATTTCTCAGATCCTTCACTTGATCTCGAATGTTCCTCGTGGGAACGATCTTGATTGCAGTCTTTTCCGAACAGTAGAAGTAGCACGTGGTGCTCTCCTGGCCGGGAGAGTCCCCCGTGGTGATCCTACTCTCAGTCAACCACCCCAAGGTCACTGACAGACGTAACGGTGACTACGGCACGCGCGGTAAACGCACGGGTAGCTAATCCGCACTGGTACGCGGTCAGTCGTTTCCGTTAACGGGTGCGCCCAAAGCACAGCACGGAACCAGTACAGGGTAGAGCCCTCTCAGTAACAGGGGTCTAACCCCTCCACAGTAACCAAACAGGGGCCTTGCCCCTCCACAGTCCGCGCACCCTCGCCTGACTACCCTGGTTTGCCCCAGTGGGCCTAACAAGTTGGTGTGGGAGGCTAGCAGAACCCCGGGGCCCGTGGGGTAGCTAGTACCTCCCTACACTAGTAGCTCTGCTCGGTACTACGTACACGAGGGCCAGTAAGTCGGTACATAGTGGCCAGTCCTAACCCCGGGTCCCTGGGGCGGTTGGCTCCGCTCTGCACTAAACAGGGGGGAACAATCGTTCTCCTTGGTACTCCGTACTCAAGAGCCAGCTTACTTCCCCAATTCTATTCCCTTCACTTTCCAGAAGTTCTACTCCTAATTTCCCGTAGGGTTCCAGCTCTTTTGACTCAGAACATCCAGGTTTCACTTTCCAGTTTCACGTTCTTACAATCCCTATTCTCAATCACGTTTATTTATTCATAACAGGTAGCTGTTAATTCAATTCACAGGCAGCTAGTATTTTCTTTCCACATTTTCCAAGACTGCAGTATTCATACATTCCACTAGTTTTCCCGTCCTAGGATTCATGCCATATCCTAGGATCTATTATACAATCTAGTTTTCCAGTCCTAGGATTCATGCAACACCCTAGGAATCTACCGTTCATTCTATTTCTCATTCCTAAGATTCATGCAATGTCCTAGGTTCTATTTATGGTTTCATAATTTAACATACTATACTTAAAGCCACTCTACCAGGTACGACGGGAGTAATGGGGTGTGATCGGGAATCCCACGTGCCTCCGCGACCCCCAAGACTGCAACGGAACGAGGTCCTATCGCAAGGATCAAACACAAGGAGTGTCTCAAAACAGTGTATAGATGCTGTAGACGGGTAGAGGATTTAATTCCGGAAAGAACGCAACTCGAAACGCGGAAAACAGAACCCGAACGGGCCCTCAACGGGTCGAAAATGACGACACTGTGCAAAATCAGACGTCTGGAACTTCTTCCAAACGTCTTAAAAAGTGGATCAGAGAATTACCTTGTTCTGCATTGTTTCTCAGACGTCCAGAAGCCTGCGGGGACGTCTGGCCTAGTTCCCAGACGTCTGATGGTCACCCCGGACGTCTGGAGGTCGCTCTTGCCGTCTGGTACTACAGCCAGACGTCTGATTCGCGTTGGATGGCGAATCACCGAGCCTGCGCGCACCCAACTCTCTCTCTCAGTACGGTCAGTCGACAGGAAGGAAGAAGACGGAAGAACTCACCTTTCAGACGTCTGGATGGTCTTCCAGACGTCGCCCCTGCCGTCTGGCTATCAATCCAGACGTCTGATTCTGGAAATGTTTCCAGAATCAGGCCGCGACTCGCCCTCCGCTCGCGATGCCGCGCCTCGTCGCATCTCGTGCGCCTGCTGCTCGGATCGCAGCAGTCCCCACCGCGTCGCCCCGCGCCCGCTGCGCTCCCCGCCGGCCGGCCCTGGCAGCCCCGGCGAGCTCGCCCTCACGGCTGAGCGCTGCTCTCGCACGCAGCTCCTCCGCGCTCACTGCGGCCGCCGCTGCCGCTGCAACCTCGCGCTCGCTCTCGCGCTCACTGGCTGAAGGAGAAGAGGAAGGAGGCGGTGGTGACGGAAGAGCGCGTGGCCTTTTAAGGCCGCGCGAGGAGGAGGGAGAAGGAGCGCGGCAGGGGAATCTGCAGCCGCAGGAGGAAGGAATAAGCGAATATGCGGGTCTGCGCGCTCAGGCGCGCAGACGACCCGCGCGTGTCAAAGATAATAGATTTCCAGACGTCTGTCAACGATCCCAGACGTCTGATACAACGTCTGGAAGTGATTCCAGACGTCTGGTCCGACGTCTGGCCCACCTCCCTGACGTCTTAAAATACGTCTGGGGCACGCGTTCATAACATTCCCCATTCAGTATCCCTGTAACGGGCTTTCCTCTGAAGGCCTTGAAAGGTGGATCTCCCTCTTGGAGTCCACAAAACTGGACCTCCCATGTGGAATATGAAATGGGTCCTTCCTCTGAGGACCTCGAAACTGGAACTTCCTCCTGGAGACCTCGAAACTCTGGATCTCCTAGAGTTGTGAATCCTTGCGTGGTGATCTCAAACAAGAGACTCACTCCTGGAGGATAACTATAATAGGTCTATACTCTCCCTTTCTCCCGTACTCATATGGGAGAAGAAATAAAAAAAGTCAAGAAATACGCATATATAGAGAAAAATTTCTCCCCCTTCTTCTCTTGAATTTTTTTTTTGTACCTTCTTTTTTTCTTTTTTTTGTTTTCAGCTCATTTTTTTTATTTTTCTCCCTTTTCCACTTTTCCTTTCCCCTTATCATTTTTTCCTTTAAATAGTTCCCAGTCTCCCCTTAGTGTCCGGAGAACCCAACAACACAGAGTGACACGTCACTCACCACTGCCAGCTGCGGCCGCCACTTTTGGCCTCGTCCTCTTCGACTGTTAGTGTCTCGCCGCCCCTGCATCGTCATCGCCAGCACGTGCTGCCCCTTGTCTCCTCCCTCCGACGACGAGACCCGTGCCGCCATCGCCTGCGTGGAGTGGGGCACCTTCTAGGTCCTCAGCCACGGCGTCCCGAGGGGCTCCTTGATGTCGTCGGCCTCACCTTCTTCCGCGGCACCGCGCTCGAGGAGAGGATGCAGTACGCGTGCGACCCCCGTGCCGTCTCCACTATCGGAAGACGGCCTCCATTGCTGCTGTTAGTGTTTGGTCGTGGTCGAGCAACCACCGTTGCTTGTTGGCGTTTCGTGGCGCCCTTCACGATCCCACCTTTGCGACCATGCTCGCCTGAGTCGAGAGATCGACGTTGCTCGGTCTTCTCCTCGCTGTTGTCATCCTCGGCCTCATCCTTGGGGGCCATTAATGCAGATGTTGCTGTCGCCGATCGCTGTCGGCGCCTTCAGCAAGATCACGTCGGTTGCGATCGTGGCCACTGCGACTGCACCGTAGCGACTGACACCGCTGCATGTGCCCATGCCCGATCTGCATTGGCCCTCTTCTTCTTGGTCACCTTGCTCCTGTTGGGCTCCCTTCTATCATTATGTTGATGGAATGCTTTCTTCATTATGTTTATTTTTTATGCTCCTGTTTCTATCATGTTTTTACGTCGAGCCACCATGATAGAAGGCTCCACGAAGCAATGTTTATCTTTTATACTAATGATATTGGGATAGAGAGGAATGCTGCAGATAATCCCATCGACCCTATGTAAATGAAGCTTAAGATTCTGAATTTTATTGTGGTTGATGTTGCGGTTTGTGAAGATCATTCCTATGTAGCAACGATTGTGCTGAAGGTGGCAATGATAGTTCTGAAGGGCAAAGAGGGCATGTGAATATGGTCCACAACTTCAGAATCAAATACTGAGTAAGAATGACGTGAAAGGTTGTTGGATTATTTATTAGGTGAGCTTTAGTCAACGTTATGATGTGAAGTAAATGTTAAAATAATCTCAATATAGAGTTGCTATTATTTACTATCTACATTTTTTTTTAAAAGGAAAAAAAAAGATTATTTGAGGTTGGTAATAATCCAATAGTTGCATGAATCATAAAAAAGGAACGGACTTACATGTTTTGTAGCCAGAAATCACACAAACTAATTATCTCCCTCAGTAGATTATCAACCCAACATCACTCATTTCTGAAAATCTTCCCATTCCTTTGCAACCATAGACACCAAAGGGTGGCAAAAGCTTTAGTCCATCCAGCAACATCAAGATCATAGTGATCTCTAAAAGAAATCTAGAAGTCCTAGTCGTTGGAAACATTTGTGGCACACAAATTCAATCGGTCCCAAACATCTTTAGAAAAATCACATCGAAAGAACAGATGTTCGACATCTTCCTTCCCTTGTTTACACAAAGGAAACCTTAAATCATAAACCCTAAATCCTATTAAATGCACAAAATATCATGCAATTAAATAATAAGAAAGAAACTTGCATTGATTTCTTTCTAATTACCAACTAACTTTTAAACTTCCAGGGTAAAACTATCATTTTACAGCGTATCCCTAGACCTAACTCCTAAATAGCACAATAACAACCACAAGATAACCCTTCTACTTATCCCTTTGCATTCTAAACAATAGTAGGTTAACCCACCATGATAACATTTCTGACTTCCAAACAAAAATATAGGATAACCTACCTGCATCAAAGTTATCCCACCAAATCTATGCCTCCTCTCAAATTAGGCTATAGGTTTTTGTTTTTAGGAAGCATCGATTACATTGGTGGTGGTTGGCGAGCATAGAACTCTGCAAATAATTTTTTGATTAGGGGAAAAATAGAAGAGAGAGTGAAGGATGAGTGTTGAACGATGGTGAGCAGGGGGTAAAGGGGGAAGAGAGGCTCCTCGGGATGGTGAGGTGGTTGGGGAGGGTGATTGGACATTGGTGGTGGGGTATCATTGGAGGAGGTCAATGGTGGGGAGAGATGTGAGAGGGGGGGATTGCACCTATAGAAACGTCATATGATTTTGGTCCCATGGAAGAGGGCATCTTGTGGTTGTGTGCTGGGGCTCAAAGGTGTGTTTTCGATGTAAGGGAGTTGGTCATCAGAGATGGTGTTGTCCCTTGTTATTGAGACCTTTGGTGAGGAATCTTTGGTTGGGTGGACCTGCGTCGATTGATGATTGTTCCCTATGCCAGTGTTCAACACCCTGTGGTCCTCATCGAGGTAGGAGCTTGACCGCTATCTTGGTGATGCCTTGGTGTGGAGTTATTTTGGGAGGCTCGCCTCCTTTAGCGTCAATGAAGAAGGCCCTTCTTTTGTTCTGCAAGTCTTCTCGGGAGGTTAAGATTTCTCCTTTTGGTGAGTTGAAGGTGTTGGTCCATGGCCTTTTGAAGGATAATGGAGAGTTGGTTCGATTTTGCTTACTGGTGATCTCGGGATGCTGAGGTTCGGTGGTCCGAGCTTTCAATTGCCGATGGTGGTTGGATGGGGGTTTGCTGCCCGCAACCGTGGAGTTGAGGTTGGGGTATCCTGCTGCATCTTTGGACTTTGGAATGGTGGAGGCATTGGTCTCGAATTTCTCACGCCTCAAGTGCCTACTGGAGATCAACGTGGGGGTGGAGTTGCGGTGGGTTTCAATAGTAGTGGAGATTTGGGGTGGGATTATCATCCTAGAGAAGATGATCCTTTAGGCATGAGGATCTTCTTAGCTTAGTCGTGTGATGGTTCTGGATGGGGTGCGATTGTTAGTGGTGGGGTGCCATTGTTAGCTTAAAGGCGGTGTTAGTGGTGCGTTCCACAGCATTGACGGTTGGATTTGCGATGAGGGTGGTGGTTCTGGCATTGCAATGACTTGTGCAACAGATTTGGAAACATAAATCAAATCCTGTGATCTTCGGATATCCTTCCAACAATGGCGGGGATGGTTTTAGAAGGTGCGTGCATTTAGTGAAGGTAGCGGGGATTTATGTTGGTGCGAGGAGTTTGGGCAACAGCTATGAGGCATGAGACTTGTGCATGTGATGTGGGGGGTCTGGATTTGGATCCTCGAAATGTGTGGACCCGACCTCGATATGGCGTTTCGATCTAGGCCTGATTCCTAGTGTTGGGTCGTCTTCTTCTGGTGAGGGGCCCTTGCTTCTGCGACGTTTTTGTGGGTTGGAGAAGCATGGCTTTGCTTCATATTCTCCCCCTTCGGAGGTTGCGTGCTCGGTGGGGAAGGAACTTGTTGTGGCTGAGGTTGCTTATTCAGATGGGCCTTCTGCGATGGTGATCCTTGAGCGAGTTGACAATGATGGGCGACCTTTCAACCCTGCTACTGGTGATGCTCGAGCAATGGATGTTGTTGGGTTTGTTAGTAGTACCCTTGATTTTGATGATACAACATTATTCTCATATATATTGCCATTACATGTTAACATTGCAGGAATATAAGCTTAAATGTTCGAAGTGATGCAAATGGACTAAGCATGTAACAAGCGGATCAGACCCCCGGTACCTTTATATAGAGAGGTACAAAATGAGAAATTACATACTACACTCTTACATAAAGAAGCAATTAAAAGGACATCCCTGAAAGACAACTCAACACTCTCCTTCAAGTTGGAGCATAAGTATCAAACATGCTCAGCTTGGAAAAAAGATTGTGTGGTTGCTTCCTGGAGAGTGCTTTAGTGAAGATGTTTGCAATTTGATCTTCAGTACATATGTAGGGTGTGTGGATCTTTTTTCAGCAATAGCCTCTTTAATGAAATGACAATCAACCTCAATGTGCTTCTCTCATGGAAAATAGATTGTAATAAATGTGGCAGCCTTATTGTCATAGTGCATAGGAATAGGAGCAAAGGCCTGGACACCAAATCCTCTAAGATGGATAGAACTAATAGTAGTTCACAAGTAGTTTGAGCCATAGCTCTATACTCTGATTTAACACTTGACCTTGAGACCACTACCTGCTTCTTGCTTCTCCATGTAGCTAGATTACCTTCCACAAAGGTACAATATCCTGTAGCGAACCTTCTATCCTCATGTGCTTCAGCATAATCAGCATTTGAATAGCCGCACATATCCAAGTGTTCATTATTCTGAAAATGAAGTCCCTTCCTAGGGGCACTCTTCAGGTATCTGAGAATCTGTCAGACTCCATCCCAATGAACTTCTTTAGGTGCCTGCATAAACTGGCTCAGCCTCCCAATTGCAAAGGCAATGCTAGGCTGAGTGACGGTCAGATACAATAGCTTACCAACACTGGCACGGTATTTAGTTACATCTTGTAATAAGGGACCATCATCATCTGCAAGAGGCAAGGAAACATCCAAAGGCACATAAATTGGTTTGCACCCCAGCATACTAGTCTCAACATATCAAGAACATACTTGTGTTGAGATAACATAAGTCCTTTTGTGTGTTGCACTTCAATACCAAGAAAATAATTTTTTTTTTTTGAAGAAAAAAGTGGAAGATTACCTGGGATTGGTAATCATCCGTAAAATGTATTAAAAAGTGAGATAAGGAACGGACTTACAAGTTCTCCAGCCAAAAATCAGAACTAACGCTCGCCTCTCTAATCACATTCTCCACCCAACACCTCTCACTACGGAACACAGTACCGTTCCCTTGAAGACATATTCACTAGATAATATTGATACCTTGACACCAACCCACCATGTCAAGAAGAACATGATATCTGGAGCTTGTCCAAAATCTCTGAAAATCTATCTTATCCATTGTATTAAGAGCAAAACCCGACTAAACATTTCTGGCAAAAACGCAGTCGAAGAACAAATGCTGCACTTCTTCATCCTCATTCTGGCAAAGGGGACATTTAGTATTCATATTCGGAGCCCATCTAGATCTATACATACGAGTTACAATTCGTTTTCTTCTAAGGAACCAAAGAAATAATCTGATTTTGAGAGAAAACTTGCGTTTCATAATCAATCTTGAATCTCCATCTACCTGATTATCAATGATGCCCTCATGAAACAAAATTTTAGAAGCACGACCAACCAAGAATGTATCATGCTTCCAATTGTAACCATCGGGCTCTATAGCTGTAGGAGAAAGGTCATGAATATTTTGTAATAACCGCTGAAAATCATTAAAAGTTGCTCTCGAAAGTCCTGCCGGCAGCCTAATGTCCCAACAGCTATGAACTCCATCCCATAAATCTCTTACCTTGGCTTCTTTATCATCCACATGCTGAAATAACCTCTAAAAAGCCACTGAAAATGATCCAAAATCTGACCAATCATCGCACCAAAATCTGAAAGTACCACCATCTCCCAGAGAAGGGATAAAGTGATATGCAAATTTTGAGAAAAGAGTTCTAATGGAGTGCCAAAAAGTAGAAAAACCATTGGAAATAACTGAAGTCGCATGCGTCATCTTTATATAATCACCATACGAATCGCTCGGGACAATTTACTAAAGAATCATCATTTGATAAAAATCTAACCATCTATTTCAACAATAAAATCTTATTAAAATGAGATAAATTATGTACACACAAGCCTCCTTCATTCTTAAATTTACAAATTTCACTCCATTTGACAAGTTGAGCAAATCTTCCCTCCGACGTAGGCCCCTTCTAGAAAAACCTCTTCCGGATCATATCAATTTGTTTTGAAATCTTTTTTGTAGGCGAGAAGACCAACAAGAACATCGGAATTGAGTTGAGCACTGATTTAAGCAATACCAACCGACCACCTCTAGAGAGGAGGCTACCACTCCAAGATGATAATCTATTAGAAAATTTCTCAATTAAACTCCTCCAATCTGAAGAAGTCAATTTTCTTCCTTTTAAAGGAAGACCAAGATAAGTGATTGGTAACCTCACCACCGCTATATCCAATTCCAAAGCCACATTATCCTCCTCCACAAACCCATGTTAAAAGGAACAAAATTAGATTTGTGATTATTTTTTTTCAATCCATAAATTTTCGAAAATACCCTCACCAAAGAAGAAACATGCCTTGCATCCCTCCCACCTCCTTTAATAAAAAATGTGGTGTCATCCGCATATTGAAGAATGTGAGTTAAAACCCTCTTGCCACCAGAAAGCGAGAAGCCTTTAGAAAGACCACCATAGCAAGCTCTAAAAGCCATGGCTGCAAGAGTATCCACTGCGATATTAAAGTGCGTCGATGTTAATGGACCACCCTGATGCACTCCTCTTTGTGGCTGAATCCAATGTCCATTAGCCTTTCCATTAATCAACACCGAAAAAGAAGGCGTAGTAACATACCTCTTTATCAAAGAAATCCATCTGGGAAACCCTTCTTTTAAGAATATCCCATAAATACTTCCAGGCTATAGAATCATAAGCCTTTGTAAAGTCCACTTTCCAAAGAAACAAAGAACAACCCCTTCTTTTCCAAGAAGTTAGGAACGCCAAGACATAAGAATCCTTAAGTGATCTCCCTTTAACAAAAGTTGTTTGGACAGGAGAAATAATATCAAGGAGAGAAGACCGTGATCGATTAACCAGGATTTTAGCAACTAATAGATAGATGCTATTAGATAAAGTGATCAGTCTAAAATCTTCTAATTTTCTGGATTGCCTTTCTTTGGGAGTAAAAACAAATAAAACTAATTCAACCTCTCGAATCCTTCATTTCTTGAGATGACCTCCTTAATACTAATAGCAACAACATCTGAACCAACCACATCCCACCACTCCTTCTAGAAAACAATCTGTTATCCATCTGGACCAGGAGATCCTTCTGCCTTCATCCCATGCATTGCAGTAAGAATTTCCTCCTCATTAACATCTTTAACAAGGGGCTGTTTCGTAGCCTCACCAATTTGTTCCATTTCCGAAGAGGCCAAACGCCACAACTCACATTGCTTCTTCCTAGAGTAATCTTGAAAATAATTTTTAAAGGCAGAACATATCTCTTCTCTTTTTTTCAAGATCTCATCCCTAACCTTAATACAATTAATCATGTTGCGCCTTCTTCTTGCACTGGCTGACAAGTGAAAAAATCTTGTATTCGCATCACATTCTTTAAGCCAAAGCAGTCTAGCTTTTTGCCTCTAGTCCATTTCCTTCTTGTGATCTTCCAAAACAATAGCCTGGAATTTCCTTCTCTCAATACAATCCTCCGAAGAAAGTGCTGCAACCTCTTTTTTATGCAAATTTGAAATCTGTACGAGGGCATCACATCTTCTCTCTTCCCTACGCTTCTTCAGTTCATGACTAAAATCAATCATAGTCGATCTAGCAGCTTTGATTTTATCGAATAAAGCACGATTAGTTGAGGAAGAAGCAGAGGTAGAATTCCATGCTTCCCGTATCAACTCCTTGAAGCTACGTTCCTTAAGTCAAGATTTGTGGAATTTAAAATAAGAATATCTCACATTGTCATTATTGTGCCATAACAAAGGGGAATGATCTGAGAAAGGTCTGTCACAAACCATCGTGTCCACCAGCTGAAAATGTTCTGCCATTCGAACAACAACCAAGCCTTTTCCCACACTAAGTGAGGTTGGTTATATGGATTCTTTGTCTTCACACAGATCGATTTTCAGCTATTTCAGGACTTAAATTAAAGTAATTGATGTTATAATAGTTTCCTTCTAATACTTGTTTGGTCTTCGTTGCCCCCTCTTAGTGAGTTCTCGCATCTCCTAACTGGAGCATTTAGTGACCTTCTTTGTAAATATCCAAACCATCTTAGACGTACCTCTCTCATTTTATCCTCTATCGGTGCCACCCTAACCCTTTTTCTAATAAATTATTTTGAAATACGGTCCTTTCCTGTATGACCACACATTCATCTTAACATCTTCATTTCTACCACAGACATCTTTTGTACATGCCTATAGTTTATAGCCCAGCATTTAGAACCGTACAACATAGCTGGTCTTACCATAGCTCGATAGTATTTTCCTCTTACTTTTAAAGGAACCCTCTTACCACAGAGAACACTAGAAGCACCCCTTTATTTCAACCACCCTGCATTAATTGTATGTGTAACATCTCCATCAATTCCACCATCATGTTGGAAAATGGATCCCAAGTACTTAAAAATATCTTTCATTGGTACGCATTATTCTCCAATTTTTACATCAATCCCTTCATTGTTCCCTCTACTACTAAACTTGCATTCCATATACCCGGTCTTCGTCCTACTTATGTATAATTCTTTATCTTCTAGGGCTTCTCTCCAAAGCTCAAGTTTTCTGTTCATTCCATCTCTTGTCTCATCAACCAACACAATGTCATCAGCAAAAAGCATACACCAAGGCACCTCAACTTGGATATGCTTCGTCAACTCATCCATGACCAAGGCAAAAAGATAAGGGCTTAAAGTCGAACCTTGATGCTGACAAATGGTAATATCAAATTAGTCTGTCAAATCATCCTTAGTTTTTATACAAGCTGCTTCATAGTACATATCATTTATGAGGTTGATATATATAATTGGCACTTGTCTCTTCTCCAAAATTCTCTACAAGATATCTCTTGGGACAGAATCATAGGCCTTCTCCAAATCAATAAAAATCATATGTAAATCATTTTTCTTCACTTTTTGTCCCCATCATATGTCTCAAGAGGTGTATTACCTTGATAGTTGACCTGCTTGGCATAAAGCTAAACTGATTTTCAGTGACCATAGAGACTTGTCTCACCCTTCTTTCAATTATTCTTTCCCAAAGTTTCATCGTATGACTCATCTACTTAATACCTCTATAGTTGGAACAATCTTGTATGTCGCCCTTGTTCTTGTATAAAGGTATCCCAAAACTTTTTCTTTATTCCTCTGGCATCTTCTTGCCTCTCCACATAGTATTAAATAAATTTGTGCGCCAAGTTATACCCCGTTCTCTCGTCATTCTCCAAACGTCTATAGGAATATCATCAGGCCCAACAACTCTCCCACTTTTTATCATCTTCAAAGCCTCTACTTTTTTCTTTTGTATCCTTCGATAGCATGCCCGATTCACATATTCTTCTGAGTTGGCTAACTCTCCTAAGATGATATCGTTCTTTTATTTTTCATTAAATAGCTTATAAAAATATCTTTTCCATCTTGTCTTTATATCCTCACTAGCTATAAGCACCCTTCTTCATCCTTGATGCATCTTACATGTATAAGGTCCTTTGCTTTTCGCTCTCTTGCTTTAGCTAACTTGAAAATATCTTTTTCACCTTCGTTAGAATCAAGTTTCTTATAAAAATGCTCCCAAACTTTTGCTTTTGCTTCTGCTTCACTAACTATTTTCTTTACTTCTTTCTTTGCTTGTTTGTAGTTTTCCATATTTTCATTGGTCTTATCTTGATATAAGGCTTTAAAGCAGGCTCTTTTAATTTTAAGCTTCTCCTATACTTTCTCACTTTACCACCAAGCCTCATTTTATCCTGGAACACCTCCTTTAGACACGCCTAATACCTCCTTTGCCACCTTCCTAATACAGTTTGCCATATTTAACCACATTTCATCAGCACTACCATCAAGATCCCAGGTCTTTTGTTGCATCATTTTTTCTTTAAATCTCACTTGCTCTTTCTTATGATTCCACCATTTAATTCTCAAATTCTTAGATACTAATTTTCTCTTCTTTGCCTTATTCAAATGAATATCCAACACCAAAATACGATGTTGACCAGTTAAACTTTCCCTTGGAATAAGCTTGCAATCTTTACAAGATAAACAATCCCTTCTCAAAGCAAAGTAATTGATCTGTGTTCTTGTTAAGCCACTTTTATGTAATGTTGGAATGGGAACATTACATAAAAATCTGTCAATACATGACATGGCACCATTCCCATTCCTCCAAGTATATCGAGCATCATATATCGGCAAATCAATAAGCTCCAGATCCTGAATCACCTGCTAAAATTGAGTGGTTGAACTATCTAACTTGCCATCTGGTCTGTCCGACGACCAAAGAGTAGCATTGAAATCCCCACAAATCAACCAATCCATATCATCAATATAGGAAGAGGTCTGTCTGAGTTCATCCCAAAATAATCCCCTTTCATTATTATCACAAGGCCCATAGACAGTAGTAAGCGCAAAGAAAAAACCATCCTGCTTGCTAGATATTAAAGTCGTTAAAGTTGTGCCATTTTTATAGCAAGAAGTCAACTCCAGCAAATCACCATTTCACATCATGAGAATGCCTCTCAATCTACCAGTAGCTGCCAGATCCAGACAGATCGTGTACCGATCTCCACAAATGCTATTTTTTAAATAAGTCATCATTTCCTCCAAATGAGTTTCCTGAAGACAAACAACATCAACCCTCCATTCGGTCAAATACCTCTTCATAATCTGCCTTCTTTTATCATCTCTGAGGTCCCTCACATTCCAGGTAATAACATTAACCATTACTCTTAATTTTCATTCCCCTTTTATGGACCCTCTTGGCACCAATCACATTGGCAATAGTGTCATCCACTTCCTCTTCATAACCCTCTTGCTGGCTGTTGCACCGCCCCACGTGACGGCGAGGAGGGAAAGAGGTAGCGGCAACGGTAGAGGAGAGAGAGAGGAGTTTTAGGTGTTAAGATTTTGGAGGTCATGTTTGGTGGGATACCAGAATCTGACCTAGGATCGCGCTTTGATACTAAGTAGGACAAAATGATCAAATCTATTATCTAAGAAAGCCCAACACGTCTTTATATAGAGGAGAGGTGTTGGGAAAATAACATAGCATGTCCATAAAGAAAATAGAAATAGAAAAATAAATAGAAAAATAGTAAAGACCGAAGGGGTATCTTAATAAGGTTGGTTGGGGATCATGATAGCCTTTGGAGGCGTGCCTTGGAGGATGCTTGTGGAGTTTTGCTTTTAATAAAAAGGGTGGTGGTTCTTTGTGGTGCATCTTCTCTTTGAAGATCTTTGGTGTTGTTAATGCATAGAGTGGGATATTTCTTCCACCTAGGCTTGGGGGATTGAACTTCCTTTTGGTTCTGGATGGATGATTGGATAGAGGCTAGTGTTTTGTTGATCTTGTTCCTAGGCTTTGTGCTTTTGTGGATGATAAGGATTATAAGGTGTCAGAGATTTGGGATGGTGTCTATATCTTGGTTGTTAACGATTGGTCGTTCCCTATTCAAGGCTCAGGTGCAAGACGTCCAACTCTTGCTTTCAATTTTGCACAATTTTAGTCCATGCTCATCCTCTAAGGATTAATTGCTTTGGGTTGAAGGTCATTTTACTATCTCGAAGGCTTATAAGATGTTGAGGGTGTGAATAGAAGATGTACTTGTATGATCTTATTGGTCTACACTAGAGGGGGGTGTATAGTATGGCAAGGCAAATAATATAAAATTAAAAATGCAATTTACAAAGGCAAGATAGATCACACTTAAATTTTATAGTGGAAATTCTTTCGGGTAAAAATCACTACTTAAGCCTCCTAGCTTCGGATTTTTCGACTAGTCGACGTTGGTGAATCCACTATTGTACCACTTAGTAATGAGGGTGATACAATATCTTACAAAAGCTTTTCTTTTATACCTGACAAGAGAAGAACGAGACTCCTAACAACTTAGGTCCCAAATCTAAGCAACAAGAATAAAAATATACAAACTATCCTATGGAACCGCGGAAAATATACAAATCATGGATTTTGAAGTTGAAGAAGGGCGTGCTTTAGAAAACATTGAGAATAGACTCAAAGGTGCGAAAGCACGAGAGAGAATCAACACTTTTTGCTTTAAAGAAGCTCTGAGAGGTGTGTTTTGACATGGAGGTCGAGAGGTCCTATTTATAGGTGTTTGCAGGCTGCTTTAGAAAGTTTATGAAAATGGCGTTGGTCGATCAAAAAGACTTATTGGTCGATCAAAATGAACTTTGGTCGATTAAAATGTTATTTTGATTGATTTCATGTTGATTGATTAAGCTTTGAATTTGATCAACTTGAAGTACAAATTCAGAAGTTGATCATTGGGTGATTTCGATTGAGTAAAAAGATAGTTTTGGTCGATCAAAAAATTTTGGTCGATCAATGTTAATATGTTGGTCAATCTAACATTATTGAAAACTTAACTTTTAACCTAAGTTTGTTATTTTTTGAAGGTTAAAACGAAATGGATGACATTTTTGACATTCCTTACTTTTTTTTTCTAGACTTAATAAATGTAAAATAACAACTCGAGAAATATAAAGACTTTTTGAATCTTATCTTCCTTAGTTCGTTATCATTTCATCAAGTATAACATGAAATGATTAGTTTACAATAAAACATAATTTTGTTACCTAAAAACAAGGGCTTCAATAAAGGAGACTTATGCAGGGTGCACTTGACTTGGTGAAGGATTGTCACGTATTGTGGCGTTTGAAGGTTCCTCTTAAGATCGAGATCTTCCTTTGGCTTCTCAGGAGGGATGGCCTGGTAACTAACGGAGGTGGATGGAAGACCTCGATACGGTCGGAGAAAATGAATAATCATATTTTTCAAAAGAAATCCTGTACCTCTTTATATAGAGAAAAGTGTTGGATAGATTGGAATATAAGTCCAAGAGGACAAAATAAATAATGAAATAATTCAAAACAGTAAGGAGATAGTTAGAGTGCTATGTCAACACTCCTCAAGTTGAAGCATACATATCAATGATACTCAGCTTGGAACATCTGTCAAATGTGGATCTAGGGAGAGGCTTTGTGAATATATTCGCATTTTGATCTTCAGAGGCAACTGATATAGTGTGGATATTCCCACGTTGTATCAAGTCTTTGGTATAATGGCAATCAACCTCATCATGCTTCATATGTTCTTGAAATATTGGGTTATTTGCAATGTAAGTATCAGCGTGATTATCACTTCTCATTTCCATTGGTCCCTCCACTTGGACATGGAGATCCTGTAACACTGATCTAACCTAGACCATCTCTGTAGTTGTCTGTACCATAGCACGGTACTCTGACTTTGCACTGGACCTGGATACCACTTGCTGCTTCTTTCTTTTCGAGTTCATTAGATTACCTGCCACATAAGTGAAGAATCCAGTTGTCGACTTTTTGTCTGCCATACAACCTTCATAGTCAGCATCAGAATAGCCCACAATACACATAGACGTGCTTTTCTGAAATAGAATACCTCTACCAGGTACTTTCTTCACATATCTAAGCGCCTATACAGTAGCATCCCAATGCTACTTAGTTGGCTTATCCATGAATTAACTGAGTTTTCCCACTGCAAGAGAGAGATCAGGACATGTAATAGTATGATATAATAGCTTACCAACCAATTACCTATAAGATCTGCCATCTATAGGCGAAGAGTAAGTGTCATAGAGGTGTCCTTTGGGATCCATATGTATATTAGCTAGCTTAGATCCCATCATCCCTGTCTCCTGCAATACATCAAGAGCATACTTGAGCATACTTGCGCTGACTATGGACAATACCCTCTTTGCTGCATGCTACCTCAATGTCAAGGAAATATCTGAGTTCACCCAGATCCTTCATTACAAAGGCTTCGACCAACTCCTTCACCTCCACTATCCCAACAATATCATCCCTAGTAAGGATGAGATCATCAACATAGACAAGGAGTGCTACAACTCCCCTTGAGTTCTTCTTGACAAAGAGTGAGTGATCAACAGAAGACCTTACAAGTCCGATGGTCTGTACCTCCTTTGACAATCTCTGGAATCAAGCGCTTGGACTTTGTTTTCGGCCATAAATGGCCTTTTTCAGTTTACATACACACTCCCCCTGACTATCAAACTTGGGAGGTTATTGCATTTAGACCTCCTCCTAAAGATGTCTCTACAAAAAGGTATTCTTCACATCCTACTAATGAAGAGGCGAGTCATAGTGAGCAGTAACAGACAACAGAATGCGAATAGTAGGAAGCTGGGCTATAGGAGAGAAGGCATCAAAGAAATCTACCCCATATATTTGGGTAAATGCATTTGCTACCAATCGCACCTTGTAGCGAGATATAATGCCATCTGGGTTGTACTTGAGAGCGAAGACCCAACGACATCCCACTGTCTTGGCGTGAGGAGGCAGAGTAGTCAATTCCCACATCCCTCTGGAGTGTAGAGTAGCCATCTCATCCTCCATGGTCTAATGCTACTTTGGATCCAGCATGGTTTGTTGATAGGACGTAGGAATTTGTGTTGCAGAGAGAGCAATCGTGAACATAGCAAATGATTTCCTAAGGTTAGCAGTAGGCGTTGCTCTTGCAGCATGGTAATGAGCACAACTGTGACGAGCCTTCCGTACAGTAATCGAAAGGTCAAGATCCTTCTCTATATGCTCAGTATCAATAGGAGGTGTAGCTTGCTGCTCAATAGGCGAAGTAGACTCATCAAAGGAACTTGTATAGTCACAACTAAGACAACTCACGTCAGTATCAACATGTACCTGACTAGGGGAGGAGACAGGCGGCTGAAGTGGTGGGGGGTGTGTTTTATAAGAAATTGGTGCATGCTGTTTGGTAAGCGAGATTTTATACGTGAAAAAGATAAGAGTTTAAAAACCTGTCATTGCAGTTGCGTAAAAATCTGCTATTAGATAAATTTACCGAAACTTTGGTGAGTCGCATCTTGAACACAGGGAAACGAACATTTGATTTAAAATCCGCATTTATTTTTATAAAATAGAGTAGCTGATTGAAATTAATCTACGCTAACCATTCTACTTAATGAATAAATAATAGAAAAGAGAGTAATACAAAGAAAAAGGGAGAGAGTGAACAAATATTTCATAACTATATGTTTATTACAACTACTTGTAGAATTAAAACAACACTAGAAAGCAGTAAAAAGATAGGGATGAGAAAAATCCTCCTCAACGGCTGCTTGAAGGATGAGTTGCGTTAACGGAGTGCCTAGAAGATGGTGGTGAGATGTTGGATTAGGGAGAACGAAGCTGGAGGATGGAGGAGGAAGCAGGGCGACATCGTAGTGGTATCTGATTCTTGAATGGGGTTGAGGAGACGACCATGAGATGTTCCAGGAAGGGGATGAGAAGATGGACAAAATTATTTCTCTTGCTCTAGTGGAGCATCCCGAGTATGGGACCAACTCTTAGAGCTTTGGAGGAGGTAAGAAGAGAAGAGAAGGGATGAAGAAATAGAGGGGGGTAGGCTATTTATAGGTGAAGAAATGGGGCCAAAAGGGTCATTTCACGGCCTTAAAATTAATATAAGGCCTGACGCATGCAATCGTTGTTGAAGGTAGATGTGGTTGTTGGGGTGCATGGAATGAGGGTTGTTTGACGGAGATCCAAAGGCTCACAATGGGGCGCCCCTTTGATTGCACCTGATGAGGCGTTTTTGACTTGGACAACTCTCCTTGTGCCACGTGGCGCCTTCATCTCCCTCCGATGGTGATCGCACGGTCAATTGGAGCACAAGCCTTGTGATTGGTGGATTTTGGAGCTTGCTGGGGCTTGAACCCGCGCCCCTCGTTAGGGATAAGGCTCTCAACCACCACGCTACGACCCTTGGATTGTCAAGTGGATGAATTGATGGTCCTACATGGTAAGGGAAGGTTGTGGTTGTCCTTGGGCGGCATGGATGTTGCCATGTGGCATCATCTGGGCCGTTCATCTTCAAATGCACATAGAGGATGCTATGGATATTTGATTGGATCGATTTTCGCATCGTTGGACTCGATCGTCGATCCGGATTCATCTGTATGGTTAGATTCTTCATCTAGGGCCCCGAAATATGTCACCTTCTCTCTTTAATGTCGTGATGCTCTTCCACGTGGCACCATCTGAGCCATCCATTTTCTTTGCTTATAGGTCCTGCTACATATGTCAGATTGAATCAATTTTCGCGTTGTTGAGTTACGATTGTCGATCCGAACCCATCCGTGCTGCTGGATTTATCGTTTGAAGTCTGAATTTTCACCACTTTGCCCCCTTGGCCTTTGATCTTTCTCAGATTGCATCTAATGCTACGCAAGTTTGATTAAGATTATTTCGGAGTTGTTGGGCTCTGATCGTCGTCATGATCAGATCTGTACGGTTGGATTTTCTATCTGAGGCCCCACAATTAATCACCCTATCCCCTAGACATGGAAAGAGAAGAATTATTATAGAATTTACAACATTTAATCTAAATGTATGATTATACATGCTCTGCAATATTTATAGTGCTGGATGCAATTATAGGCATAAGAACATACATAAATAGACATTTTATGTGAAATAGATGTGCCTACATCACTGTCTGTATGTAACAAGTAACCTGTATACATGAATAATCTTTGCCTCCTGCCTCATAGTAGTCTCCGTGGTAGTAATATTCTCACTTTGTGTGATAGGAATATGCTCTAAGGGAATTGATGGAACATGCATAGGAACTGAGCCCCCTTCAAACATCACTTGATAACCATATGTAGAAAAGTGGGGAATGGGCTCATGAAAAGTGACATCTGTAGTCACATTATGCTTCTTGCCTTGTGGGTCATAACATCTATATTCTTTCTGGATGCTACTGTATCCTATAAAGACACTTCACTACCCTCAGAGCCAGCTTATCTCTGCCAGGTCCTAGAACATGGACAAAGGCTAGACGGCCAAAAACATGCGGTGGTACAGTAAACACATCTTTCACTGGATGAACCTGCCATGGAATCTGCTCTCGAATAGTTGAGTTGGGAAATCTATTAATCAGATAGCAAGCAGTTAACATTACATCTCCGCAGTAAACCTGTGGCACATTATGTTGTATAAGTAATGTTCTAGTCGCATCTAACACAACGGTATTTCCTCTCAACTACACCATTTTGCTGTGAAGTATGTGGGCATAATGTCTAGTGAACAATACCAAGAGATCTGTAAAAAGAGGCTAACTTAGTTGTATAGAACTCCAAGGCATTATCCGATTGTACAATTTTCACAATGGCATAAAACTGAGTCTTTATTTGTAAAATAAATGTCTCATTTACAGACCCAACATTTGATTTATTCTTTAATAGAAATAATCATGACATCCTGGAAAATTCATCCAAATAAGCAAATAGAATCTATGACCAAGTCTATCTGACACTCTACTAGGACCCCATACATCCATATGCAATAAATCAAAAACTGCAGCAGAACTTTGAGAAGAACTGGAAGGGAAATTAGCTCTGTGTTGCTTTCCTAGCTGATATGCATCACACAAAATCTTAGTGGTAAGCGTTATATGAGGGATGATACGTCGTAGCCTGTCTAGTGATGGGTGCCCAAGACGACGACGACACTAAAGAGTTGTACTAGCACTAAAAGTGACCTTGCCCTGACACATAGCAGCAAACAGAGTCTGCATCAGGCTATACACCCCCCTCATGTCTACCACCAATTGTCCTCGTCGTGGGTTTGTCCTAAAAAATATAGCCCAACTCATCAAAAATAGCACGACAATGCAAGTCTTTTGTAATTCTAGTAACGGACAAAAGACTGATCAGAAAATTAGGAACATAAAGAATATTAGGCAGAGTTAGTGAATGAGTCATTGTCATATCTCCTCTGCTATGTACTCTGCTTTGTCTACTTTTTGCCACTTGCACTGATCTACCAGAGGGAACAATCTGAACCTGTTTAAAGCATGTCTCATCACCACTGAGAAGCTGGGAGGCTCCTGAATGTACTAACCACAAGATGCTGTTAGAAATACCACCACCTGAACTATAAGCGGGAGCTATACTTGAGGAGGCCAATGTGGTAGTATCAGTAGTAGTAGTACTCTCCTGGGTCAATTGGTTGAGACGGTGGACAACAGCATCATAGTCAGCACGTGACACCATGTCGCTCGCCTCCTCAGCAGAGATATCTTGGTTGGTCGTGGGAGGTCTACCATGCTTTGTCTAGCAGGAGGCCTCTGAATGACCAACCTTGCCACAGTGTGAGCAAATGATGCGGGGTCTGCCAGTCGTGCCTCGGCTACCATGTCCTCTCCCCCTAGTAGATGGAACACCACGTCCACTAAGTGCAATAGCCATTAAGATAGGAGTCTGTCCAACATTTGATAAGGGTGGTTTAATAACTACCCTACTCACCCGACTATATGGTTCCTCAAGTAATGGAAGCTCTGCTAGAGTCAGGATCTGGGACCTTGCGGCCTCATAATATGATCCAAGTCCATTTAGGAACTGGAGGACTGCATACTCCTTGTGTGCCCTCTGAGTGGCATAGGTCCAGACAGGATAGTTGGTATTGTACTTCTCTAGGAGCCCCTTTAAAGTAGCATAATACTGGGAAAGTGACTGACCCTCTTGCTTTAGACCACTAATGCCATGGTGGATCTCAACATTTTGCTGGAATTCTTCTCGTGAGAATGCATATCACGCAAAGACTCCCACATCTCCTTGACCATCTTGTAGTACATGATCCCATCTCCAATCTGAGGCTCCACAGAATTCATGATCCAAGTACGAACCATTGTATTATCTTTCTTTCACGTGGCATTTTTCCCTGTCTTGTCTTGTGGCTCAAAATTCAACAAAATGTGTTGCTTATTATGTCCCTCGACAGTCATGAGAAACGTCTGAGACCATCTGGCATAATTAGCCTGATTCAACTTGACGATAGGAGCAAAGGGAGTTTTGTAACTCCCGATGTCCATAATGGTAATTGATGACACCTCCGAAGGGCTTGAAGTAGCCATCGTGCCTTGGGACTGTCATAAGATGCCACAAATGCAATCTGAAATCAATATTCAGATCTGAAGAACTTGTTGAAATAAGAGAGAACGTTATCTCTTGATCATGAGATCGAAGATTTAGAAATTCTATATAATATCCCAAGAGTCACAAGCACCCCTTAGATCAAGGCTTAGCACATATTGGGGTACAAGGAAGCACTTAACAGTGCTTCTAAGAGGTGCTACTCCCATTTGTTGGTAGGAATAGTCTGCCACCAACCACCACTACTCGCAGCCAAGCAGCAAGCAGCAGCAACTAGAGTCTTGTAGGAGAGGCATAGTGGTGAGCGGCGGTGGCCTGCAGGGGGGCGGCGGTGGCCTGTTGCTGGAGCTGGCAGAGACCGGTGGAGCGCTGGTGGAGGTCGGTGGTGTGCTGGTTGAGGTGGTTACAGGTGCCGAGTGGAAGGGATTTGAGTTTGGGGTGGAGGGGTAGGGAGGCTTGTGTGGGTGGGATACCGGAGAGTCGATCTAGGATTGATGCTCTGATACCAAGTCGGAGAAAACGAATAATCGTATTTCTTAAATGAAATCCTACACCGCTTTATATAGAGAGAGGTGTTGAGCAGATTGCAACATAAGTCAAAAAGGACAAAATAAATAATTACACAGTCCAAAACAGTAAGTAAAGAGATAACTAGAGTGCTATGTCAACAGATACAACTTGCTGCCTATGTGGTTTTGGTGGAGAGGACACTCCACATTTGTTTTGGTGGTGTGTTTTTGCTACCTCGCTGGAGGACCATGGGTCCATTTGTGTGTCTGTGGAGACTTGAAGATATTTTCTAGAGATCTTTCAATGTGGGGTATCAAACGAATACCCAGGCTTGGGTGATGGCAATCACAATGATGTGTTCTATTTGGTGTTAGTGTAATGCTTGTAGTTTTCGAGGGGGAGAGGGTATGGGTTGAAAATGTTAGTGGGGCTTGGATGTTATTTGAGTCGTGGTTGTGGTTTATGTAATTCTTTTTAATGATTTATTCATTTGGATAATTACCGACCTCCGCTAATTGTCCTTTTCCTTTTTGTTTTAAAAAGCATGCTTGTATAGAAAGATCGATCCACCATATGTTACAATTCTCTCGAACTCGTTGGCAAATCTGCATTGATGGCTCACATGGGTGAAGTTGTTTAGGAGAACCAGATTGTTGAGCACTCTAGTTATCTTTTATGTTTAATGCTTGTTAGGGACTTCATTTATTTTATATTTTTGCCTGGTCTTATGTAATTTTTCAAACACCTTTCTCTATATAAAAAGGTGTAGGATTTTCTTTGGGAGTAAGATTCTTCATTTCATCCCACTTGGTATCAGAACGGTGGTCTTAGATCGGCATTCGAGTTTCCCACCGAAACAAGCCACCTACCCCTTCCACCAGAACCCTAACCCTCTCTCCGTGTCTTGATCGCCTCCATCTTCCTCACCGACGGCGGCACAATCGGTAGGGGGTGTTGCTAATGGGGCTTGCTACCCTTGCAACGACGCTACAGGGGCACCTAGCCTCTATGGCGGTGCCGTAGGGACATCTGCAGTGGCAAGCACTTGGCGACGTTGGGCTGGGGGCAGTGGCGGTGATCTGCTATAGTAGCAGATCCTCCATCGGCAGGCAGTAGAGCTGCCGGTGGGTCTTGTCGGCCTAGTACAGCTAGGAGGAGGGTAGTAGCATTCCTTTGAGGGCCTCTAGGGGTGCCTTCGGACCCTAGTAGGCCCCTACCGATTGTTGGAGGACTACTATGCGTGTTTAATGTGACTTCCAAGGAAGAGATAGCTTGGGTTTCATGCTAGATCACTCTTTTTTGTGATCTATAGTGATTTTATGGATTTGAAAATTAGATTTTAGATCTGATGTTGGCATCTTCCCATAGCTTCGGAGCATCATGGCTTCATCTTCATCTTTTGAGGTGACATCAGGGACTAGTTAGGGGAGCGGGAACTACAGAAACCCATTCTTTGTCCCTATTATGACTTTGGATTAGACTAACTATGCTCGTTGGTCTTAAACATTCTTGATGACCGTTGAGGGTCATGACAAGGAGCACCTCTTACTAGAGTTAGAGCCTCAGAACAAGATTGAGAAGTACGCCTCGTAAAAGGACAATGCTATGGTGAGAGCGTGGATCATGAATGCCGTCTCGCCACGGATTGGGGATGGCATCATGTATTACATGACTGCTAAGGAGATGTTGGACGCCTTACATGACATATTCCAACGAGAAGAATTCTAGCAAGGACTATCAGATCTACAATGAGATGTTCTCTCTTAGATAGGTGGGACAACCCTTGACACAGTACTATGCCACGTTGAAAGGGCTTTTGGAGAAGTACATTGCGTGTGGGCTTGTGTGCATGTGTGGTACTTAGCAGGGATATTGCAACGAGAACAGTCCTGCACTTTCTTTCTAGGTTAAGCCTAGAATATGACTCTGCACGCTCTCAGATCCTGACATTGTCGGAGCTTCCATCCCTTGAGGAGACTTATAGCCGACTGAGTTGGATCATAGTGGCTTCTACTTCTGAGATCATTGGACAAATCTCTGCATTGGTTGTTGGTGGAGATAGAGGAACTGGAGGTTTACGCTCTACTCGTGGGCGTGGTCATGGCAGAGTACAGACAGGAAAACCATGTTTCACGTGCACTTTCTGTGGTAGGATTGGTCACGTGGACTATTACTGGTCTAAGCATGGGAGACCTCCCATGGGCAATTAGGTTGTAGCTTCTTCTGAGACAAAGTCAGACATAGTGTCACGTGCTGAGTATGATGTTGTAGTCCAGAGGCTTGCTCAGATTGCTCAGGAGACTCCATCTTCCTCTTCAAATACTGTTGCCATTGCCTCCTCAGGTACATGGTGTCTTTTCGTTGTTTCTGGTCTACTTGGTTTATAGATTCAGGTGCATCACAACATTTAAATGGTGCTCACATTAATTTTCAGTAGTTTCAGTCTATACGTCCTGGTAGGACAGTTCAGGTAGCTAATGGGAGGCACACCCGAGTTGATGGTCAGGGGGAGATGCCAGTCACCCCCAATATGAAGTTGCCTAACATTCTATTTGTTCTAGATTTTCCGATGAGCTTGTTATCTGTTAGCAGAATTACAAAAGATCTCAATTGTAAGGTTATTTTTGATGATGTTGGTTGTTTCAGGACAAGCTCATTGGGAGGATGATTGGTGGCAGATACGAAGAGGGGGTATGTATTGCTTGTCTCAGGTGCCAGTTGCTGCACATTTCTAGGGGGATGTGTGTTTTGCTGTAGGGAGTGCATTACAGTGGCACAATCACCTTGGTCATCCATCACTACACAGGCTTTGCTGTATCATCCCTCATTAGTCTTTTTGATTTGTTGCATTTAGACGTATGGGGCTCTAGTCGAATTCTGGATCAACTGGGATAGATATTATTTGGTGATTGTCGATGATTGTTCAAGACTATCTTAGATATTTTTATTAAAGTGAACGGAAGTTTATCGAAGACAAGGAATCTTGTGTAGATCATCGGACAAGCGATATGCACCTTAAACTCATTGAGGGGATCCTGGAGGAATTAGAAGCAATCATCTCTACCATTGTGAAATAAGAGCACTTGGCTTTGCCAGTTTGTAAGAACAAGATTCTATGTCCAAACATCACATGCAAGCAAATGTAGTTCTACAGTAGAGAATCATGGTTGATTTTTAAAGAATGTGACATTGGCATTGGTACACAACTAATGTGTAGTTGGGTCACGGCAGCGATACTCCTTTTGAGTCTTTGAGTAATTAAGAAAGATGCATTTAATATCATGAGGAGCCAACTTGTATGTTTAAAAGAGATGTACAAACATAATCAAATATGTGTGGAGACGAAGGGAATAAGTTTTTGTCAGGACATAAACAATGCATGTAACTTTCCTCGTGAGCACAGGATGAGACATGATTTATAAGAAATGTAGTAGTGAGGACAACATAGAGCTAATATGACGCACACAAGTCATCGACAAATCTAAACCATTATTACTTTTATAAACATGAATAGAAGTACATACAATGTTTTAATTTTTCTTAGAAGAATTTTATATGTGACTAGGAGATTTTGATTTTTCTTTTATCATAAAAATTATCAACGACAAGAAAAATACCTAAAACCTCTTAGACTCTATACTCTACATTGACCCCAAATATCTACATGAACAAAGGCAGTGGAAGTACCTTCTTGTTTATTAACTTGAAACTAAAAAGATTATCAATGATGCTTGCCAAATTGAAGACTTACCTTGGGAGGACTCTGAGGATGGAAGATGGGGGAGTTGTCAATGAAACATCATCATGCTATGGTAACCCAATCATTAGGTGAAGCTGCACAGGTGTAGTGTAGATAATTGGAAGAGATGGTATGGAAGACTCAGGTAGCAGAGGTTGTCTCACTCAACAAATTTGGTTTGTCGCCTATAGATCTTGCAAGATAAGGAAAGACTCATAAAATACAGCTCGATAATTTAGAGATTTAGTGATTTTTTTGAAAGTGGTTTGACTAATAGAAAGTAGGTTCATGACAAATTTGGGAGAATACATAACGTTGGTAAGAGATGGCGAGCCAATAAAAGATACATTGCCTATCCCATGACAATAGACAAGGAAGCATCAACAACATGCTTATAGGTGGATTGCATAACTACTATAAAGACTCAAATAGGGAGGCATTATTGGTAATATGAAAGGATGCATTAGAATATGCAATCTAGCAAGAAGCATGTAAACTTGTAGACAGATCATGCTTACCTGATTGGTTAACCACTAGGTTAATGTTAGATGGTGGAGAATGAGATGCATCTGTAGAATGACTTAGAGAACATAGGTGAAGCCTATCATACTTCTCTTTAGAAATAGTGATCATTGTGGATTTTTCTCATCTAGGAATATGACCATTGGAGGTAGATTAATGTCTTTTAAGTGGTAGAATCACCCTTACACAGTGGGATATGTTCCTGTGGGTGGTGGTTGAATGCCCCATAAAATCACAAGAGATATGTTTGACATCAGCCATTGGTGCGCAATGCCTGGGAAACTGCTACAGATAATAAACGTTCGTTGCAGCGTGATTTTTCAAGATAAAAAATAAAGTACTAGAACTCTAGTGAGCCTAAAGCGAAAATACAAACTACATGCAATTAACTAATTTATTTGTAGTTTTGTATAAAGTAAAGGAGATGAGAAGATGGAAAACCAATCACGAGAAATAAACAGAAGGGGTGAGAAGGATTGCAAATAATATAATGGAATTAAAGCTTTATTGCTACTAGAAACGTTCAACTATTACAAATAGAAATAACAAACTAGAAGAAAATAGAAGTGTAGAAGTAGAAACAGAAGATCGGAGCGTAGTTTGTAGATGTAATCACCTTGAAATAGATCTGGAGGTGAGGAAGAACACCTTGAGATGGTGGGGAGGATGGCTACAGAGATGATGAAGGTGAGGGTGGTGTGCAGAAGAAGGTGGTAAGAGGTTTCTATAAGAAGGCTTATGGAAGGTGGTGAGAGACTAAGTAGCATGAATTAAACTAAGGAAGCATGAAGAGAGGAGGGGTGTGGGTGGTGTTTATCTAAGAGATTTCTAGGTTTTCGATGGAGGGCTAGGGTTAATAGATTAGGAATGAAGAGTGTTGAGTTGTGTTTCTGTTGTAAGGGGTGTTTTGTTATTTTTATTTTAGTAGTAGGTTTATGATGTAACTTTTCCCTCACCTATATAGGGGTGTAGGGACTATATAGTAAACTAAGTTCATGTTCTTCAACTTGATATCAAAGCCACGTTGAGGACTCCACTAAGAATACCCTAACCCTACCACCAAGCTCGCCGTCACCGCCACAGCCATTGCCACCTCTAGCAACAGCACCGGCCAGCAGCAGCACCACGACTGCCAGCCAGCGTTGCCGCCTCTGCCAGTAGCAACAGTAGTAGCACTGCCGCCTGCCACCGCCGCTGGCAACAAAAGGAGGGTAAAGGGGGCACTGTCGCCTCTCCTACCCTTCTCCACCACCCTCTTCTTGCTGCTGGACATCTTTTGGCAGTAAGGAGAGGGTTGTAGATCCCCATCTCCTTTGTTTCGGGGTTTAGGAAGATCCTCCACATGTTGGTGAAGAAGTTCTAGAGCGAGGATCTTCCGGAAAGGAGATTGAAAGATCTTTGTGGATGATATAATCAAATCAGATCTTTGTGTCTGTTTGTTTTAGGATGTGTATTCCCCTTTGATGCATGTTTTTGGGGTGTGTATTCTCCGGTTGGTATATTTGTTGGGGTGTGTATTCCCCGTTTTCTGTCAACGTACAGGTGGCTGATGGGCAACTTGTTCCTATTAATGGTTAGGGGGAAATTAATGTTACCCCTTCAATGCAGCTTAATCATATCCAGTTTGTTCTAAATTTATCCATGAACCTACTCTCTGTCAGTGAGATCATTAAGCAGATGAATTGCTATGTCATCTTTGATGAGCGTGGATGTATTTTCTAGGATAGAATGACAGGGAAGACTATTGGTAGTGGATATGGAGGAGTTTACCGACTTCGGTAGGGTCCCATGACTGCAGCATGTCGGGTTAGTACCACATCTAGGAGTGCTTTACAGTGGCATAGACGGTTGTGCCATCCTTCTTTGGGAAAATTACGTAGGCTTATTCCTCATGTATTCCCAATGACAACTTTCCTGCAATGCATGTTAACTTGGGAAGCACCATAGATCTTTCTTTTCAGCTGCTATAGGATCACGTTCGACTTCGTGTTTTCAGTTAGTGCATCTTGATGTTTGGGGTCCAAGTAGGACTCCTAATAGAGCAGGACATCGGTACTATTTGATTGTGGTTGATGATTTTTCCAGATTGTCTTGACTATTTCTCATAAAAAATAAGTTTGAAGTGGGTCCACTTTTTGAGAAGTTTGTGTTGAGGATAAAAAATCAGTTTGATGTTTGCATCAAGACTCTTAGATCTGATAATGCACTGGAGTTTTGTATTCTATGGCTTACATGGCATAATTCATCAGACCTCCTGTCCTCACACCTCTCAGCAAAATAGAGTCGCAGAAAGGAAGCACAGACATATCCTTGGTATGGCTAGAGCGCTTCTTATCCATAACAGTGTGCCGCAGAACTACTGGGAAGATGCAGTTCTTACAGCTTGCTACCTTATTAATAGATTGCCCTCCTCAGTGATTTACGAGCAGATACTGTGGCAGGTGCTTTATTTCAATGATGAACTGTTTGATCCTCCACCCAAGACATTTAGGTGCGTGGATTTTGTACATCTCCTTGGACTTGGGCGCGATAAATTAGCACGTAGAGCAGTCAAGTGTATGTTTCTTGGCTACTCTCGTAGTCAGAAAGGGTATCGATGTTTTGATCTCCTACACCAGAGACATTATATTAGTGCAGATGTCATCTTTCATGAAGCTGTACCTTATTTTTCTATTGCTGCCATGAAGGTGCAGAGTGTGCCGGAGTGTGTGCCTGTACCAGTTGCTCCTATACCATTTGGTATATTCACAGATACTAGTAGTCCTTCTTAGACTACTAAGCCACCTACCAGCACATTTAGGCCAGTACTAGCGGATGAAGGGGCCTTCAAGGGTTACATTTATCAGTTGCCAGTTGTGTATAGGGTAAAGCCCCTTCTATCTATTCCACAAACTCCTCAGGTTAGTGTTAATAACCTAAAGGCAGTTTCTACTCAGGTGGCTTCTTCAGATGCAATGTTAGGAGATGTAAAGGGTGAGAGTTTGTCACCTGTGGATGGTTCTCGAGGTCCTGATTCCATGAGTACTGATGATGATATTCCTATTGCTATCAGGAAGGCTCCACGATCTTGTATCCAGTATCGTGTTGCTGGGAGTGTTTATGTTGATTCTCTAAGTTCGGGGTTTCATGCATTCATAGCTGTTGTATCCAGTGTTGAGTTACCTACCTCGTACCAGCAGACTTTACTACATCCACACTGGAAGGCAGCTATGGAGGAGATGTTTGTACTTACTACCAGAGGTACCTGGGAGTTGTCTGGTTACCGCTTTGTTCGTCTTTGTAGTTATTATAGTCGTTGTGGTATATAACAAAAACGGTTACCAGTCTAATATAATTTATTACTCGAAATGAAGAGTTTCCCGAGGTCGAACTCAGGGAGCAAACCAAAATTCTAAAAGCCTATAAATTCACAATATATATAAGGTTTTACAAAAATTAAGAGAGAGAGAGAGAAAGAAAGAGAAAGAGGGTAATTGGCTTTTTCTTCTTCTCTTTCTTCAGCTACTCTTCTCTTCAACTTGTATTCTTCTTTTCTTCTTCTTCTGTTTCTTCTTTCTTCTTTCCTGCCTCCTTCTTTCTTCTTTTCTTCTTCTTCTGCCTCTTCTTTCTTCTTTAGCCTGCCTTCTTTCTTCTTTTCTTCTTCTGCCTCTTCTTTCTTCTTCAGCCTGCCTTCTTCTTTCCTTTTCTTTAGCAGCTGCGGTTCCTCTTTCTTCTTTTTCTTCTTTTGTTTGCTCTGGCCTTCCTTCTTTCCTCTCTTGCTACTGACTCTCCTTTCTCGCCGACGTCTGATTTAGCGCTCAGACGACTTAACTACTCGGTTGCTACAGTGCACCTCCTCTTCTTTCCTTCCTATCTTCTTTCGCTTGCTTCTTCCTTCTTTCTTCTTTCTTGCGCACACAGGCAAACGTCAGCGCAAAACCTACCCCTACCCCTTTCCCGCGTTTCTCTCTCTAAATCTCTCTTTGGGAAGCTCTCCCAGAGTCGGGTAATCAGTTTGGGTCGCGTGCCCGGGTCCAGGCGCACCAGCGTGGGTGGTGCGCGAGGAGTGCACAGGAATGGGAAGTCGGGTCGGGTCAGATTCGCGTGGGCATGTCGCGGACGAGACCCGGTGAGTAGGTGAGGGACCTCACCCTAGTGCTATCAGAGGCAACCATCCGATAGCACTTTTTCAATTTATGTACACTTCCGAGGTGGGACTAAAGTCCCGCCTCCGATCTCGGTGCCTGCGGAGAAGACTTCGAGCAATTGGGGCAGCAGTTGACGGTTGCGACCCCAATTGAAGTTCTGGGTGTGGGCGTGACTTCTTTCCGCGTCACCTGGAGCTCATGCCTGGAGCTGAGGAGACCTGAGGCTGCCTGCGGAGAAGCTCATGCTGCTCGTTAATGGCGGTGAGGAGGGCGAAACCTGAAACACGCAAACGGCCCCGCAGCCACGTCAAAAAGGTCCAGGGAGGTTCGCCAGAGCGCGGCGAGTGCGGTGCAGGGGTCGGCGAGGCGCGAGAGTGCCTGTGGCCGTGCGTCTAGGGCACTTTGTGTGCGTGAGAGTGGGTGTGTTTGGGGGGTGGTCTGGAGGTGCTAGGTGGTGAATGGAGGGTGGATTCGGTGTCAGTGAGGTGGTGCGGAGCTTAAGGGGTAGCTGGCGAGGCGGATGGAGGCGCGGAGTGGCGAGTATGCCTCGCCGAGGGCAGCCGGAGATGGAGAAGGTGATGATGGACAGTGGTTGTCAGTGGGTTGAAACAGTAAATTAGGAAGGGGGAGATAACGGGGAGAGAGAAGGGAATGTTTTTACCTGCCTAATTGACGAAGAGGGAGGGAGGTGGCACTCGACGCATACCTGTCGGCGCCATAGACGAAGGAGCCCAGGGGAGGAGTGATGGCGACGAGGAAGATATCTGAGGACGCCAGCTGGTGCGACCTGGCGTGGGACGAGGCGGAGAGGGCTCTGCTGCAGGTATGGCAGTAGAGCGACGAGGAGAGTTCACCGGAAGCTAGGGCAATCTGACCGGAGAGAGGGGAGACGAAATAGAGGGGTTTTCTCCGCCATAAGTAGCGTGGAGTGGACGGGAGCCCCTGTCGCTCCTTATAAAGGCGCTGGTGCGGACAGTGGCCCGAGGGAGCGATGTGTGAAGCTCGCTGGAGATGGTCGGAGATGGAGACCCATGCCTTTCGTTCGTTCGCACGAGAGGCATGGGCGGTTGCAGGACACAGGAGAGGGTCCTTGCGACAGAGGATGACGCACGGAACCCTTCGTTCATTTTTTAGCACGGGCGCCATACCCTGCGTGGCGTCATCCTCCGCGCAAGGTCGCCGGAGGTATGGCGCTTCCTTAGAATGGCAGGGAGGATCGTTCTGTAAAGAACGACGAGAAAGATAGGGGGCAATTGGTAAGGGTTTCAAAAGATAAGGGTCAAAAAGTAATTCAAGAGGACTAATGTGTAAAGTAGGTCAAGATGATCTTTTCTTAGGCCCAAATTTTTATGCCAGTCTAATTTGAACCTAAGGATTTTAATGGTGAAATTTGATTTTAGGTTTGACCACGTTTGACCGGTAAATTTGTGTAAAAATCCAAATTTGGTCATAAATTGGGCATGGTTCTCATTTTAGGTCAAAATAGGTTGCAAAGGCCAAATTGAAGGTTCTAAACCCTAGGGAATATTTTTCCATGAATTTTAGAGGGTTTAGTTGATTTTTATCATGCCTCGAACCTCGTGAATTAAAGTGGGTTTATTTTAGAGTTACAGAATGTCATTTAATTCCTAGAAGTTGCTATAACCCTTTTCAAATCAGATCATGTCACTTCCTTGTTAAGCTTATTTGACCTGTGTTTAGACTCTTAATTACCCTGTTTGTGTGTTGCATTGGTAAAATTACAGTTTTACCCCCTTATGATTTGTCTTATTCTTTAATTCAGAATTCTCTGAGTTAAGCTTCTCTTTAGGTTTTGTAGGAGCTTCTTCACACTTATTTTAATTAAATTGTGCTAGTTAGGGTTCATGATGAGGCTCTCATCATACCTTCATGCCTAGCTTTTGCTAGTCTTTTAGTAAAATTTTAAGGTTTCAACCCTAGTTCTAGACCATGAAGTTCTTATTGAGTTTAAATAAGTACTTTTTCTTTTGTAACATTGATTAGGTCAGAATGCCATCCATAGGCCTAAATGGTATTCTAGTACCAACCAAGATCCAGATCTGTCTAGCCTTAGCCTCAGTCTTTAGCAAAGGTTTTTAAGGCCTACATGGCTTATTGGACTTTGTGGTTAAAGCACCCGTACTTGGGATAATTTTAACCCTGGTTCAGTTCGCAATGCGTTTTGTAAGAAAGCGAGTTAGAAGATTTATATGTTTGGTGAGTTTTCTCTCTTTTTCTTTTTAATTCTAGCTTAGGATTGGCTTCTCAACACGGTCAGTATCAGATTCCTTGTCCCCATCATCAATCCTCAAGGGTTCCTAGCAGTCGATGCTTCGAGATAGCACCGCCGATGGTAACCCCCAGAACCCTGGCTTTCGAGATTTCGAGATAATCCCGTCCATGGTATTCCGTGGCCGAATTCAGACCCTGGTAATTGACACTTCGTGATAATGCCATCAATGGAATTTGAACCAGCAGAGTGCTTACATGCCCCCAGTAGGATATGTAAATATCCTAAGAGACAAGCACCGAGGAGATGATATTTTGTTACGCATCTTCGAGGGGAATTTCCCACCTCTCCATGCTGGGAACTCGTCCAAATCAACTTGTGTTGATCGGCCGCTTCTACTCTAGGTGTCATTTTCAGAATTTTTGCAACGCTTCTGCGTGATTTTGATTTTTATGCTTACTGAACCAGGCTGTGTGAAATTTAGGTGCTTAGGTTACTGAGTCCCGTAAACCAAAAGTTAGTTAACGAGGTCAAATACTCCCTAAGCTTTGGACCTAATACTTAAGCTTTTTATTTTCCTCAACCTCTTAATGGGTACTAAGAGTCTATCCAAGAATGCCTAAGGTTTGTGTTCTTACTAATCTTACTGTGCACTTTCCATTTCTTTTCCTGAATGAGGTATAGAACTTAGGTTAACTCTTTAATTTCTTACCAATGACTCTTTTCTTTTATTTTGTGCTCATTTTTATCATTTTGTTCTTTTTCTTCTCCTTTGTAGAGTCCACAAAATTTCTTTCGTCTCATTTTATTAGTTTTTTGAATTTTTTTTAAATTTTTATGGTGTTTTTGGCATATGTGAATTTTTTTTGTTTAAAACATTTAAAAGTCGGCTGTCTTAAAGGGTGAACCTTAAGTATGAAGAGGTGTCAGAAAAGGTGTTGGGTTTTTTCAAAAAGAATGACGGGCTGCCTCCCGTTGAGCGCTGAGTTTTATGCCATTGGCTGAGCGCAATATGCTCAGGGAAAATGGACGATAAATGATGACTCAGCCAAATCTGTAGAGGTTACATCGATAAATGGTTTGAGTCTCTGACTGTTCACGATGAAAGGTTCGGAATCATGGCTGAGCGGACTGATTTCGACGACTCCATTTTCAAAAACTTGTCAGACAAGGTATGGTCCGACCCACTTGGATCGCAGTTTCCTAGGGAAGAGTTTGAGTCGGGCATCGACGAGTAGTACCTTCTGACCAGGATGAAAGATCTTTCTAGATATGTGCTTGTCATGGAAGGCTTTAACATGCTCTTTGTAGATTCGCGAGTTCTCGTACGCATCAAGGCGTAATTCATCGATCTCACTTATTTGAAGCTTTCTGTGGGTTCCAGCCTTAGAATGTTGTAAATTACAGCTCCGTACTGCCCAATAGGCTTTGTGCTCCAGTTCGACGGGAAGGTGATACGTCTTCTCGTACACCAGTCTAAAAGGAGACATGCCTAGTTGGGTTTTGTGGGTGGTCCTATAAGCCCACAAAGCTTCCGGAAGTCGGGACGACCGGTCCTTCCTGTCAGGCCGAACAGTGACCTGCAGGATTTTCTTGATCTCCCGATTAGATAGCTCAGCTAGACCATTAGTCTGGGGGTAAGGAGTAGAGATTCGGTGAGACACCCCGTATTTGGTCATCAGTGACTTGAACTGAGCATTCGTAAAATGAGTCCCCCCGTCGGAGATGATTGCATGAGGAATTCCTAACCGTGAGAAGATATTGTGATGAATGAATTTGATAACGATTTTATGATCACAGGTTCGGGTCGGTATGGCTTCGATCCATCTGGACATGTAGTCCACAGCCAGTAGAATGTATCGAAGCCGTCCGAAACAGGAAAGGGGCCCATAAAATCAATCCCCCAAATATCGAAGATTTCGCATACGAGAATCGACTGCAAAGGCATCATGTCGCGATGGCTCATATTGCCCAAAGTTTGGCAACGACTGCATGCCTTGCAGTGATTATATGCGTCCTTGAATAAAGTGGGCAAATAAAAGCTGCATTGGAGGATTTTTGATGCGGTTTTGTGCCCAGAGAAGTGGCCATCGCATGCCTGGTCATGGCAGAAGAAGAGAATATCATTGATTTCACCCTCCGGGACATCGTCGGATGATTTGGTCAGCACCTATGCGGAAGAGGTACGGGTCTTCCCAGATGTAGGTCTTGACATCAGATGTAGTACTCGGGCAATCAAATGGGATCTGATGAGATGCCAAGTAGTTTACTATATTAGCAAACCATGGAAGCCTACTACAAATAGTCAGTAGGTGCTCATCAGGAAAATGCTCCGTGACGGGTCCAGAAGGGTTGATCTCAGAAGGAAGGCGAAACAGATGGTCAGCTACAACGTTTTGTCTTCCCGCTTTGTCGCGAATCTCGAGGTCGAATTCTTGCAACAGCATGATCCATCGGATTGGTCGGGGCTTCGCGTCTTTCTTGGTAAGGAGATGCCTCACAGCTGTGTGATCCGAGTAGATAATGACGTGGGAACCCAGGAGATAGGATCGAAATTTTTCGAGAGAAAATACTACGGCTAGCAGCTCTTTCTCCGTAACTGTATAGTTACGCTGAGCCTCGTCAAGTGTCTTGCTAGCGTAGTAGATGACCACGGGTTTCCCGTCAACTTTCTGCCCCAGAACCGGTCCTACAGCGAAATCAGATGCATCGCACATGATCTCAAAGGGTTGAGACCAATCAGTGGACTGTAGGATCGGGGCCTGGGTGACTCGGTCACGAAGGTTCTCAAAGGCTTGAGTGCATTCCTTGGAGATCTCAAATGGTACATCCTTAGAGAGAAGAGTAGTCAGGGGACGCGCGATTTTCGAAAAATCAGGAATGAACGATGGTAAAAATCGACGTGTCCTAGAAAAGAATGGATGTCCCTGATCGAGCTAGGCATAGGAAGTCGAAAAATTAGATCAACCTTGGCTCGATCCACTTGGATGCCTTTCTCAGAAATTTGATGTCCTAGGACGATCCCCTCAGGCAACATAAAGTGGCTCTTTTCCCAGGAAAGAACCAAATTTACATCAATGCAACGCCTGAGTATATGAACGAAGTGCTGAAGGCAATTATCAAACGATGCCCTGAAAACTGAGAAGTCATCGATGAAGACTTCCAGATAATCACCTACCATATCAGAGAATATGGCAAGCATGCATCGCTGAAAAGTCGCGGGTGCATTGTAGAGACTGAAAGGCATCTTTCGGAATGTGTATGTCCCGAAGGGGCAGGTGAACGTGGTCTTCTCTTGGTCCTCAAGATGAATAGCCACTTGATTGTAACCGGAGTACCCGTCAAGAAAGCAGAAGAATCGATTTCCTGCTAGTTTCTCGTGAATCTGATCAATGAAAGGAAGTGGAAAATTATCCTTCTTCGTGGAGGAATTAAGTCTTCGGTAATCTATGCAGACTCTCCACGAGTTGGCTATTCGGGTTGGTATGATCTCTCCGGATTCAGTCGTAATGGTGGTGAGCCGTATCTTTTTAGGCACAACCTGGATTGGGCTCGCCCAGCGACTGTCAGAGATCGGGTAGATGATCCCTGCATCTAATCACTTAATGATCTCCTTTTTCACGACCTCCTGTAGATTGGGATTCAAACGTCTCTGCATCTCACGGGAAGGTCGTGCGCCCTCTTCAGAATAGATACGGTGTGTGCAATAAGAGGGACTTATTCCAGTCAAGTCATCGAGAGTCCAACCAATGGCTCTGCGATGTTGCTGGAGAACAACGATCAGATGGGATTCCTGATCAGGAGTGAGCTTAGAATTTACAATCATAGGAAAAGCCTTATTAGAACCCAAAAAGATGTATTTCAAATGATCGGGAAAGGGTTTTAGTTCAAGAATGAGGTTATCAGCAGCAGCAGGTGGTTCAGGGTAGGTGTGAGGTTCAAGGATTGGAGTTATGGGTTTGTCTGAATTAGGTTCAAGAATGGGGTTTGTCTGAATCATGGTCTGACTCCTCTTTTAAGCATTAAGTTTGCTACAAGTTAGCAAGGGACAATTATGTCGCAGAGGAAATTTGCCCTTGTTATTCTTCAGGAGACATGCATGCTAGGATCCAAATATGCAATTATTCCTATGGATCCTAAAATTCATCTTTTTGAGGATAATGTAAAGTTAAAAGATAAGAAAGTATATCGACAGCCGGTGGGGAAATTGTTATATCTATCACTAGTCCAGAAATTAGCCTTGCTGTGGGTAAGCTGAGTCAGTTCTTAGATAAGCCCACTGAGGTTCGTTGGTAGGCTGTGATGAAGGTGTTGAGGTACATCAAGGGATGTCCTGGTAGATGCATTCTTTTTTAGTGAAAGGCACTTATGTCTATTGTTGCATACTCAGATGCAGATTATGCAGGTGATGTTGGTGACAGGCGGTCTACTCTGGTTTTTGTACTTTGGTGCTAGGAACTTGTAACCTGAAGGAGTAAGAAATAAAGTGTTGTTTCACGTTGTAGGGCTAAGTCTGAGTACCGGGCCCTGGCATATACTGCAGCTGAGATGATATTGATTAGATCTTTGTTATGAGATCTTAATGTTAATGTTCAGGAACCTATGGAGATGTATTGTGACAACCGGGCTGTCACCTATGTTGCGAATAATCCTATGTTTCATGAGAGAACAAAACATGTGGAAGTGGATTGTCATTATACCAGGAGTTTGATTCAACAAGGTCTGCTTCGTACTGCTTGTCTTGCCTCCTCAGACCCGACTGCTGACATGTTTACCAAGCCGTTGTCTCACCCCTAGTTTGAGAAGTGTAGAAACAATCTGAGCGTGATGGATATATATGCTCCAACTTGAGGGGGAGTGTTGAGTTATGTTTCTGCTGTAAGGGTGTTTTGTTATTTTTATTTTAGTAGTGGGTTTATGATGTAACTTTTCCCTCACCTATATAGAGGTGTAAGGATTACTTGGTAAACTAAGTTCATTTTCTTCAACTGAGGGCTAGGATGGAGAGATGGATGGATAGGGTAGGTTGTTTTTGTTGGAAACTAAGGGTTAGGATGACATCAAAGGCTGGATGTAGGGTTAAGATGAGAGGACCTTATAGCTGGCCAACAAAATGTTTAGTTGGTCCATATGGCTGGCCATATGGTTGGCTATTTTTGGTCGTTGGATCCTAATCTAAGGGTTGGGATTAAGGTGATAAGATGGTCAACTAATTATGTTTTTGTTATGGCTTAGGATAGGATTTAGGAGTGAATTTTAGGAGCTTTAGGATCATCTAAGGGCTAGGAATGGGCATCTAATTGGGCGGCTAAGGGTTGGTTTAAAAGGTACCATGTGGTGGCACACATTGATTTAAATGCCAATGGCAAGGTCGGTTTTGAGAAATAACCATGCCGATATGGTTTCAGTGTTGAAAGACAGGTGTTTCGGCAGCATGCCGACCATACTGGCGACATGCCGCCGTGCCGATGCCGATGTTGTGTTCTTGCTGCAGACTGCCACTGCCATCTCTTCCGCTCCGCTAGTGCTACTGTCACTGCCATCTCTGCCGCTGCTTCAGGCTGTAGCCTGCTTCGTTACTTATGGAACTTCTCGCCTTCTTGGTGGTGGACTTGTTACCTGCTGGGAAGGTGGGGGAGCATCTCCCTGTAGAGGGTGGCCGCCGCACGTTTAGGATTTCCTCCAATGATGACTCTTTTGGAGGGAAGGGGAAAGGGGACAAAGGTAACGGGAGGTCGTGCGGTGCCAGTGCCCACACTGGCTGGTGGCATGATGCAATGGCCAATGTGAATCGGGTGGGGTGGGAATTAAGGTGTGTGCACTGTGTGGTGGATGGTGGTGGATCTGGTGGTGGAGAATGGGTAAGAAATCCATAAAATATTTATCGACAATTTGCATAGTAGACAACACCGACGGACGTAATCGTAAATTTATCGAATCAAATATTTGCACAGTATGTCATCGACCGACGGACGTAATCACAAAAAGTCCATAAAATATTAATCGACGATTTGCACAATACGTTACCGACGAACGTAATCGAAAATATACCAACAACAACAACAACCAAGCCTTTTCCCACACTAAGTGGGGTCGGCTATATGGATTCTTTGCCTTCACACAGATCGATTTTCAGCCATTTTAGGACTTAAATTAAAGTAATTGAGGTCATACTTAATAGTTTCCTTCCAACACTTGTTTGGTCTTCCTCGCCCCTCTTAGCGGGTTCAGCCTCCAACTTCTCACATCTCCTAACTGGAGCATCTAGTGGCCTTCTTTGTAAATGTCCAAACCATCTTAGACGGGCCTCTCTCATTTTATCCTCTATCGGTGCCACCCTAACCCTGTTTCTAATAAATTCATTTGAAATACGGTCCTTTCTTGTATGACTACACATCCATCTTAACATCTTCATTTCTGCCAAAGACATTTTCTGTACATGCCTATAGTTTATAGCCCAGCATTCAGAACCGTAGAACATGGCTGGTCTTACCACCGTTCTATAGTATTTTCGTTTGACTTTTAAAGGAACCTTCTTATCACAGAGAACATCAGAAGCACCCCTACATTTCAACCACCCTGCATTAATTTTATGTGTAACATCACCATCAATTCCACCATCATGTTGGAAAATGGATCCCAAGTACTTAAAAATATCTTTCATTGGAATGCACTCTTCTACAATTTTTACATCAATCCCTTAGTTGTTCCCTCTACTACTAAACTTACATTCCATATACTCAGTCTTCGTCCTACTTATGCGTAATCCTTTATCTTCCAGGGCTTCTCTCCAAAGCTCAAGTTTTCTGTTCACTCCATCTCTTGTCTCATCAACCAACACAATGTCATCAGCAAAATCAAGCAGAAGGTTTCGGTAATCGCTTTCGTACCTTTTTTCCTACCTGTTTTTCGTTTATGGTAGTATTCATTATCATTTTTTAACTATCATATTTGTCAGGTTCTAAATTTAGCAATACACAATAACAAATAAAGTAGTAACCACTTGTAAAGTACAATACATACTAACCCCATACTTTCCAGCAATAAGGCCCAACAACTACCAATACTCATCAGTGAACATATATATTAGACTTTCCAAAAAGTATGATTAGACCCAAACCAAAAAAAAAGTAGACGTGCCAACTAAGTTGGATAATTGTCTAAGTCATATTAGACTTAATTGGATCATTCTGGGGCCTTGTCTACTTGGACCAACCGGTGACAAGACAGGTTAGTGCGGTAATCGCGTTAACCTTTAGTGGTGTCCCGCCGTGCAGGGTGTCCTAGGGGGTCCCACATATCTGGCCGGTCAGGTAATTCAAGGGTTGGGGTAATCCAATCGGGTCTAGTAGGACTTGGATTAGATACAAAAGGTGTAACCATTTAAGGTAGATTTTTCTCGCTTGTTTGAATTAGATAGGGACAGATACGTCAATGGTATAGTATGATTATATAATGATTATGAATTATGAAGTAAATGTAGTGCAGCTCTGTAGAATCAATATGTCTGGAAAAGGCAAGGCTATTGTTAGAGGAAGTGGGAGCAGAAACGTCAAAAAGGATAAGGAAGACATTGGATGGTTGTATTGCACCAAAGTGATGGATGGAACCAAACCTATGATAGAATGTAATTTTTGTGGAAAACAACTAAAGGGTGGTGGAATTACACGATTCAAGCATTACCTAGTTGGTAACGATAAGAATGTTAGAAAATGTGAGGATTATCCAGATGATGTTCGTGATTTGATTGCCGAGTCAATGACGTCAAGGCGAGAGAAGGAATCCATAAAACAGAGGTCAAAAGAAGCAGTCCGTGAGACCCTATTTGGTAGTTATGAAGATTATTACGATGTAGACTCTGACTCGGATGAAGACTATGAATATCCGAGTGATGTGAAGGTTGATCCAAGGAGGAGACAATTCAGACAAGCAATGAAAGACTCACCTAGAAGTGAGCATGAACGACAAGCTTTGGCAAGTGATCGAAGAGCACAGAGCATGAGGTATACAGATGCTGGTGGTAGTGGCTCAGGTTCTGGACTACCTCCACACCCATCCAAAAAAATAACAAATGGGTTTACGTAGTTTATTTCGATGTGGTAGCACTAAGGGGAGCCTGGGGGAAAAGCAGACCCAAAACAGAAAACCATTAAGGGCATGTTTGGGAATGCAAGGGAAAAGGTTGGTAGAGTAGTTACGAGCTTAGTTTCGGTTCATGGGCTGTTAGCTAACATTGCAGACGGGCCATGGTTGCAAAATGTCATTGACGTTAGTGCTCAATATGGAATTGGAGTTAAGGCTCCTACCATATATGAAATAATGAATAAATACATGTTTATGGAGAATGCAGATTTAGCTGAGTATATTTATGATTTGAAAAGTATGTGGCCCCATTATGGAGTTACACTGATGACAGATGGTTGGACTAGCTATACAAGGAGGCAAATCATTAACTTCCTTGTATATTGTGATGGACGATCCATTTTTTTGAAATCCGTCCACGCATCGGATAAAGTAAAAGATTACAAATACCTTTATTGCTTATTGAAGGATACGATTAATGAAGTCGGGAAGGAACATATTGTTCAAATTATTACGGACAATGGCAGCAACTTCAAGAAGGCGGGAGAAAAGATTATGAAATCAAATAAATATGGAACATTCTAGACGCCATGTGCTGCACATTGTATAGATTTAATTTTAAAAGACTTCGGAAAGAGGAAGTCAATTTCGTCTGTTATGGATAAGGCCCGATCGATTACATCATTTATTTACAATCACGAGCATGTCTTGTCGTTAATGAGGGAGCATTGCAATAGCGAATTGGTATGTCCTGGGATAACACGATTTGCTACAAATTACATTGCCTTGCAAAGTATTGTAGACAATAAAGTTGGATTAAAGTCAATGGTAAATTCTACCAATTGGTTTGCCATGGCAGAAACTAGGACACATGGTGGGAAGGATGCAGTGGTCTTGATAAACAATTCACGATTTTGGGATGATTGTAGCCTCGTTATTCGTATTATGGGGCCCGTCGTATTAGTTTTGAAGTTGATGGATTGAGATAAGAAACCAACGATGGGCTACATATATTAAGCACTAGAAATTATGTATGAAATGGTGGAAGAAGCGGGAAGGTCTAAAGAGCCATTCTTAAAGATAATAAGAGAACGAAGGCAAAGCATGTTATCCCACCTGCTCCACCTTGTCGGTAAGTATATTTCGTTATAAATTTATCTTATTCAAATAATTTTGTATTATTTTAACTATTTATCTTTTATCATAGGCTATTATTTCAACCCATAATTTAACTATAAATACCACCTTGGCACGCGCGAAAATCTCATTCAAGCTGTGCAAAAAGTTATTCAAAAGCTCTCTCCTACAACTGCTACGCAAATAGCGTGCATGAATGAGGTAGGCAAAGTTAACTTGAAATTTGATGCTTAAATAAGATATTTGACATTTTCATGTCAACATGTTGTAGATTAAATTATTTAGAGAAATGATGGGATCTTATGGGAGTCATATGGCACAACAGGCTGTTAAGGCCACTCATCCTGGTAATAAACGACATCCCTTTAATATTTACTAATAATAATTTACTCTATAAAATCCAATTTTTGACTAGAATATGTTTCCCTACAGCGGAATGGTGGAATTTGTATGCAACGGAAGCTCCAAATTTACTGCAGGTGGCTGTTAAAGTGTTATCACAAACATCATCTGCGGGTGGGTGTGAAAGAAATTGGAGTTCATTTAACCTTATCCATTTCAAAAGAAGAAATAAGCTTGGAATGGACAAGCTTAATGGCCTTGTGTATATCCACTACAACACAAGGTTACGAATGAGGCACATTTAGGAGGGCTTTGATTTAAAAACAAGGAAATGGCAAATCCAATTGATCTGGCGTACATTTTTCGAACCGGAGATAATGTGCTAGAAAGTTGGATAAATGACATTGGAGGAGAACCTGTGATGGATGTTAGGGGAAGGCCAGATCTAGAGCTATCAAAGAAAATGGGTGCTGATGTTGAATGACATATGGTCAGATCTGGTTGTCATACATTTCCTATAAGAGGACTGGATGAAGAGGATGAAGAACGACAGTTATCACAGTCTACTTCAACCTCAAAGGATGACTCAGATGATGGCTTAAATGCAGATGCATTTGTAACTGTAGAAGGATCTGGATTAGAAGGATCATCCGACTGAGGGAGACATGGTGGTCAAGTGCAAACTCAGGGTGCTACATAATATGACGAACGACACACCGATATCCATGGCGAACATATTCCAAGTCCAAGTCCACCAGCCATGGATTACGAGGGATATCCAAGTCACGATGCCTATATCGTGGATTTTAGCTCCTCAATTGGTTCCATGAGCATTAGTGATCAATTTTTTGGTTCTTCAGCGCCTGGATCTGGATATGACATGGGATCATATGACACAATACGTGAGACGGGATTTTCGTATGCTCAACCATTCTACCCGCAATCATTTGCACCACCACCACCTTCATATAATTATCCATCATATTCATACGCTGAGTCTGAAATTGTTGACACTTCTGGGACTAGGACTGGGAGTGAATATTCTTGCCCATATGAGTATGGTATGATCCAAAATTACTTTCCTCAGCAGTTCTAACCCCAAGCTCTCCCTCAAATGCCAAGATCAGAATCATCACAAGATGATTCTAGAACTACAGGATTCTCACAAACACGTGCAACTGATCGTGCAAGTTTGCAGCGTGACAGACCATACACAGATAGTAAATTTCCCCGTCTTGGGATTTTTGTTAGTATGAATGAACATGAATACATACAGCACATAATGGATTACCACACAATGTATTCATATATGTCTTGGAAGAATTACTGTGAATACATTTAAAGTATTCATCGACATAATAGTCAACAATGGTATCAATCAAGTGGTGATAGTACCCATGTTAAAGATATGCATTCAGCAAGACACTCTTGGTTCTGGTGAAATCTGTCTTTCAAGTTCCAAGTCCTGACTTCCGATACATCATACATCAAGATATTACAGTTTTAATTTTTACTTTGAAACTATATACTTTGATTCTTAAATTCTTTGATTCTTAAATTCTTTGTATTCTTCTATTATTAAATTTTCTGTATTCTTAACATGGTAAGAATATTTCATCTCGTTATTGAATTTTAACATTGGTCATGTTGTATATGAGTATTATGATGTAACACTCTTATTGTTACATAATCAACATTTGATTTTTTTGAAACTGATATCATTTTGACCACTTCTATCATTTTTGTCGGCATGCATTGGCATGCCTCCGAAATGGCATTTTTTCGAGGCATCGAAATCATCGAAATCTGCCATCGAAAAACGGGCATTTCTTCGACATGCCCTCGGCATGTTCACGAAATGCACACTTACAATTTCATCGGCACGGCGTCGAAATCGACATTTCGAACCTTGGTGGCACATAAGGATAGGTTTCGAGTTTGTTTTAAGGGTTAAGGACTAGGTTTTAGTAGGGATCAGGGTTAATTAATTAGGATCCTCTGATCTAGGTTTAATGTTGGATATTAGGACTAGTTTTGGATGTTCAATATAGGTAATTAAATATGTATAGGTGGCATCCAAACCAAGCTAGAACAAAGGATGGGCTAAGGTGGGTTGTTTGGGAGGATATAGGACTAGCTAGAAGAAAGGAAGGGCTAAGGGTTGTTAAGGTTTATAAAATCAATTAGGCTAGCCAATCAAATTGTTTGATTAACTAGGCTCATGGTTGACCACCTATGGTGCAGAATTAGACTAGGTAATTAGGACTTGGTTTAGGAAAAATTGGGTTTCTAATTGGGCTAGATCTAGGGTTAATTAGGCTAGGGTTTAGGTATGAAAGTGGCTCAACCTCTTTGCAAAAATGAGCTCAACTTGAGTTTTCCCTTCTAGAAGGCTCCACTTAGCTCCACACCTGGTACTTGTACATATACAAACAAGGATATCAAGGTACTAGATATAGATACGGAAAATATTACAAAAAAAACACACAAGAATGCAATATTTACAAAATGTTGCTAAATGACGATACTAACCTAATCTAATGCAATGTGAGCACCAGATATAGATAATGAAATTATTGCAAAAAAACCCATAAGAATGCAATATTTACAAAGTGATGCTAAATGACAAAAGTAACCTAATATAATGCAATGTTACCTAATTTACCCTTAAACTAGAAATGGTTAGGGATAATTAATGTCAATAAATATGGAAATATCAGATGGAGTCTCCTACAAGGATGATACTCAACCTTGAAAGTCCTTCAAATCCTTGTATAATTTCTTCAAACCACAACCACAAATTGAAAACATGATCAGATTGGTCATAAAGATTTGATTGGAGTGTTTAGGCACCAAGTGGTGTTGGATTCCGAGTTTTAGGGTCATTGCTGATGGTAGGTAGTGTCAGATTCAAGCGTTATAAGCATTTCGGCTGGCTAATGACGCTAGATCTAGGTGCCCAACATGCCATTGGTATCTAGCAAGTTGCAATGCTAGATGTGGGTGTTAGGAGTAGTGTTGGTGGCTGGTGGTTACAGATTTGGCCATTATGCGCATTGCTAAGGTTGGCACCCATGGTTACAGGGATCGTTAAAGGGTCAACAATAATGGTCAGGGTAATTGATGGTTGCGTTCTTTGACGTTTAGCCTTATGATTACAATTAGATTTTTTTCATGTAGAGAAAGAGAGAGATGGGAGATAAGGAGGGTACAATCACTAGACTGCTTTGACACCATGTTGAAAATTGTGAACATTCTGGTAAAAAGGAAGGGTGCTTATAGCTAGTGAGGATATAAAAATAAGATGGAAAATATATTTTCATAAGCTATTTAATGAAAAATAAAAGAATAATATCATCTTAGGGGAGTTAGTTAACTCAGAAGAGTATGTGAATCGATCATGTTATCGAAGGATACAAAAGAAAGAAGTAGAGGAGGCTTTGAAAATGATAAAAAGTGGGAGGGTTGTTGGGCCTGATGATATTCCTATAGACATCTGGAGAATGACGGGAGAATGGGGTATAACTTGGCTCACAAATTTGTTTGATACTGTGTGGAGAGGCAAGAAGATGCCAGAGGAATGGAGGAAAAGTTTTGTTGTACCTTTATACAAGAACAAGGGTGATATACAAGATTGTTCCAACTATAGAGGTATTAAGTTGATGAGTCATACGATGAAACTTTGGGAAAGAATAATTGAAAGAAGGGTGAGGCAAGTCTCTATGATAATTGAAAATCAATTTGGCTTTATGCTAGGCAGGTCTACTATTGAGGCAATACATCTCTTGAGACGTATGATGGAGACATACAAAGTGAAGAAAAATGATTTACATATGATTTTTATTGATTTGGAGAATGCCTATAATTCTATCCCAAGAGATATCTTGTGGAGAATTTTAGAGAAGAGACAAGTGCCAATTATATATATCAACCTCATAAAGGATATGTACTATGGAGCTGCAGCTTGTGTAAAGACTAAGGATGATTTGACAGACTACTTTGATATCACCATTGGTCTGCATCAGGGTTCGACTTTAAGCCTTTATCTTTTTGCCTTGGTTATGGATGAGTTGACGAAGCATATCCAAGTTAAGGTGTCTTGGTGTATGCTTTTTGTTGATGACATTCTGTTGGTTGATGAGACGGGATGGAGTGAACAGAAAACTTGAGCTTTGGAGAGAAGTCCTGGAAGATAAAGGATTACGCATAAGTAGGACGAAGACTGAGTATATGGAATGCAAGTTTGGTAGTAGAGGGAACACCTAAGGGATTGATGTAAAAATTGGAAAATAGTGCATTCCAATGAAAGATATTTTTAAGTACTTGGGATGCATTTTCCAACATGATGGTGGAATTGATGGAGATGTTACACATAGAATTAATGCAGGGTGGTTGAAATGGAGGGGTGCTTCTGGTGTTCTCTGTAATAAGAGGGTTCCTTTAAAAGTCAAAGGAAAATACTATCGAGTTGTGGTAAAACCAGTCATGTTGTACGGTTCTGAATGCTGGGCTATAAACTATAGGCATGTACAGAAGATGTCTGTGGTAGAAATGAAGATATTAAGATGGATGTGTGGTAATACAAGAAAGGATCGTATTTCAAATGAATTTATTAGAAACAGGGTTAGGGTGGCACCGATAGAGGATAAAATGAGAGGCCCGTTTAAGATGGTTTGGACATTTACAAAGAAGGCCACTAGATGTTCCAGTTAGGAGATGCGAGAAGTTGGAGGCTGAACCCGCTAAGAGGGGGCGAGGAAGACCAAACAAGTGTTGGAAGGAAACTATTAAGTATGACCTCAATTACTTTAATTTAAGTCCTAAAATGGCTGAAAATTAATCTGTGTGGAGGCAAAGAATCCATATAGCCGACCCCACTTAGTGTGGGAAAAGGCTTGGTTGTTGTATTCAACTAATGTGCCCTGGCCTCTTTTATAGAAGAGGTGCTGGGCAAATTACGAGACACTCGACTAATTAAAAAATAGCGTTACTCTGAAAAATACCTAATAATCCTATTATTTAATAATTCTCACACGCCCCTCAACCCTCCCCCCTCCCAAAAAGTTGGAGTGTGCAACGTCCAACTTGAAGGAGTCACAAAAATGAGGGTCTCCCTCCCTAATCCAGGTAGTTGGTGGAGCGATAGTGGTAGATGAGAGTCAAAGATCAACTATCGATGACAAAGCAATTGGCATCTGCATCCACAACTATTGGTCGTGTGTTTACTTGTATGTGTTGCATAAGGCGCTGGGTACTTAAGAAATCACGACAACTCGGGTGTTGTTACTCCTATGTCTAAGAGTCTGAAGATGATGAGGCTTGGTCTTCTTGAGTGCGCATAAGATCACATGGGTGATATTGCTCCTACACCCCGTGAGCCAGCGTACCATGCTTGGTTTCTCTGGGTGTGCATAAGGCCACCTCGTTGCAATTGCTCATATGCTCTAAGAGCCAGTCGAAACACTCTAGGTGTGTGCGAGTGCACTCTATCTACGTGACGATGTGGATCTTTGCCTCTACTTCTTGTAGATGCCTTGGAGTCCCTCATGTAGAGAAGCGGAACTCCATGTAATATAGGTGAGAGAAGACTCATCGCCCAGGTTGGTATGTGTGAGAGGAGACTCATCACGCAAACTAGCACATCTTCAATGTGATCTTTTGATCTAGCGACCACCAAGGATTATCCAAGGCTGCGCATGACAGTACTAGGCTTATTAGAGCCCTTGCTGGCAACGCTGGGGGCTTCAGGTGGTGCTCCGGCGATGTGGCGGAGCCTTGGCGGCTCTTCGACGAGGAATCGATGCTAAGCTTTGTCTCAAAAACAAGGTAATTGCCTTAAGGTTCTAGCAAGACCAGTTGATCTTTTGATCAGGGAGTGGGGGCTCAAAATGGGGATTCGAACCCCCTTGATAGCCGACGGTGTTAGAGCCAAATCGACTCACCTATAGCGATCACACCGGTCAATGTTCACCTTAGGGGGTGTGGTCGGTCAGTGATGAGTTGACGATGCAACCCCCCCACCCCCTGGGGCTGATGATGATTGGAGCAACAGTTAATTGTGGTGGTGATAATTTTCGGTTGATGGTAGTGGTGCTCCAGCATTGAGAGAAAAAGAGCGAAGAGAAGATCAATGCGAGAGAGTCGAGGAGGGGCCTCTTAGGAGGCTCACCGTAGATTGGCGTCGCCGCCGTAGACCTCCTTCCTTCTCTAGGGTTTCTTCTCTCTTAATCCTAAGACACAAAGATCGATGGCTTTGATACTATATTAAGGATGAAAAAATAATGTCTCTTATTAAATTAATGAGCCCTAGCCTTTCTTTTATAGAAGTGGTGTTGGGTAAATTACAATGGGACACTCGATTAATTAAGAAATAACATAACTCTAAAAAAATACTTAATGAATCTATTAGTTGATAACTCTCGGACATTTAATTAGTAGAGAAACCTTACATGTCTTTATACTGAGAGAAGTCAAAGTAAACAAATGATCTTATTCTTAAAAAGAAACCCTATACCTCTTTATATAGAGAGGTATTATGAAAATTACATCAGAGAACCAACTAGAAATAAGTAAATGGAAACTATAAATAGTAAGGAGAGGCCCCATAACACTCGTTAAGTTGGAGCATAGATGTCAATCATGATCAGCTTGTCATAACATGCATTAAAAGTAGACTTAGCAAGAGGCTTAGTAAACGTATCTGCAATCTGGTCCTCTGAAGTGACAAGTGTGTAGAGAAGCACCCTCTAAGATCTATAATGACAATCAATCTCTACATGTTTCATGCACTCATGAAACATAAGATTGTTTCATGTTGGCAATATATATAGCTGCACAATCATCAAGTCTCATCTCCATTGGCTTCTCAATCTGAATATATAAATCAAGTAGGAGAAATCTCACCCAGACCATCTCAGCTGTCGTCTGTGCCATAGCTCTATACTCTGACTTAGCACTAGATCAAGATACCACACTTTGCTTTTTGCTTCTCCATGTCACCAAGTTGCCTGCTACATATGTGCAGAAACCAGTAGTAGACTTCCTATCAGAAAGGCATCCAGCATAATCTTCATCAGAATATCCCACAATAGTCATGGACTTGCCTCTCCTGAATAGTAACCCTTGACCTGGTGCTCACTTCAAGTACCTCAGTACCTGCATTGCAACATCCCAATGTTTCTTGGTTGGCTTATTCATGAACTGACTAAGCTTGCCTACAGTGAGAGAAATATTTGGACGTGTGATAGTAAGATAAAGAAGCTTTCTAATTAACTGTTTGTACCCTCTGCTCTCCATAGCTTCTGACTTTGTGTCATATAGGTGCTTCTTAGGATCCATGAGTATGTTGGTTGGCTTTGCTCCCAACATCCTAGTCTCCTATAGTACATCAAGTGCATACTTCTACTAAGTATAATGCTTTCCTTGCCTCTTGCCACCTCAATACCCAGAAAGTACTGTAGAGGTCCCAAGTCCATGACAAATCTATCAGCCAAACTCTACTTGCTCCTAGTTATTTTGGTTGCATCATCATTAGTGAAAATGAGATCGTCTACAAAAACAACTACCCCCTTTTTTGTCTTTCGCACAAATAAGGAGTGATCTGATGATGACTGCTTGAGCCCAGACCTTCAACAACTTCTGACAGCTTCTAGAACTATGTCCGTAGACTCTGCTTAAGCCTATAAATTGCCTTCTTGAGCTTGAGTACACACTCCCCTTAATCTAAAAACCTAGTAGCTGTTGTATGTAGACTTCCTTGTGAAGATCTTCATATAAGAAGGCATTTTTCACATCCAATTGGTGGATTGTCCTCTCTGGATGTGCTGCAACTGCTATGAGAATCTGTACTGTAGGAAGTTAGGCAATTAGAGAGAAGGTGTCAAAGAAATCCACCCCATATATCTGGGTGAATCCTTTTATCACAAGACGGGCCTTATGTCAAGAAATAGACCAATCGGGATTGTATTTCAAGGCAAAGACTCAACGACAGCCAATAGTACGTGCATCAGGTGGAAGCAGTGCATGCTCCCATGTCCCCCGTGACTGAAGTGTGGCCATCTCATCCTCCATTACTTGCTGTCATTTTGGATTAAGCATGGCTTGCTAGTATGTTGCCGGTATTTGAGTAGAAGACAAAGCCTTAATGAAGAGAGCAAAAGCACGACCAAGGCAGCTAGTAGATACAACCCCAGTCACCTGATTTTAAGCACAACTATAAGGCACCTTCTGAATAGCTATCGAAAGATCAAAGTCAAGTGGGGGCTCAGAATCCTTAACAGGAGGCTCATAAGGTACGGGTAAATCACCACCAAGACTAATATCATTAGCTACAGAATCACCACTAGACATACAGCAGTCAGTATCATCAATACATACTTGTAGGGAGGATGATGGTGTTGAAGGAGGGGGGGTGTGTTGTCGATATGTCACAGGTAATCTAACGACACTGGAGGATCTTTGAATCGAGTAACTCTATCTGTGGTGCCTGGTGATGTGGATTGAGAGATAAGAAAATCTCCTAACTGAACATGAGGGATAGGCATAGGTTCCATCTTCGCCTCAAAAGACAATTGACGCTCAGTCAGAAAAATATGGTATTGCCTCATGAAAACTAACATCAGCTTTAACGTAATGCTTCTTCTACAATGGATTATTACATTTGTAACCTTTTTGGGTATGGTTATTGTTGAGTTGTAAGGGGGTATTTATAATTTTTATCTTGAGGGGGTACTTATGTAATTATCCCAGTCCTCTTTATATAAAAGAGGGTTAGGGTTTCTTTTAGAGACTAATGAAATTATTTTGCTCCAACTGCATCAGAGCAGTGGTCTTAAGTTGGTGCTTTGATATCCCACAGAAAAAAAACCACCAAAATATCATCGGATCACCCAAGAGGGGGTGATTTCATGGGAGATCAAGAAGATCTCTCTCCGTTGATGGCTAGATCTGGCTGCATCGGCTGTCTGTGGCATTGGGTCTACAGTAGATCTGCCGCCTCTTGGGTCTGCAGCGGTGGGTCTCTTGGGTGCCAGATCTGCCAAGACTGCAGATCAGAGGTAGGGTCTTCTGCAGTGGGTCTGCAACTGCTCCGGTTGTCAGCAGCCCTCGCCGGATCTGCAGCACCTGCAGATGGTTGCCGTCGGTCATCTACAGAGGAGATAACGCCACCAATTCGCCAGATCTGCCGCCTCCAATCTGCAGTAGATCTACCGCTAGATCTGGGGTCTTTTGTGGTGGGTCTGCAATGGATTGCTGCCTCTGTTGGCCATCTGCCACCCCGTTACAGCTATGGACAGTGGATGTTCTCCATCCAGTGGGTGTGCCGCTACTCATGGGTGGTGGTGCAGCCCATGGGGGTGGACAGATGCTATCTTGCGTGTGTTGGAGCCTATCTTGCACATTGCAAAGGTGGTGATGAGCTTTCCCTCGTCACCAATGAAGAAGGAATCTCTTTCAAGTATGATGAGTCTTCTCTCATGCCAAGAAGATGAGTTTTATACGTTAGAAAAATTAAACTTAGATATAGAAGGACTTGCATGTGCAGTCCAAGAGGTTGAAAAAAAGTGAAAAAGATAGAGGTCCATGGGTGATAGATTTAGGAGCTTCTATACATCTCACCGGAGACCGAGATCGTTTGAAGAACCTGGTGATCCCACATGGACTGCAAGAAGTGTGGGTGGCCAATGGGAAGACCTCTCCTGTGACTGTGGTTGGGTGTGTAGATACTACACACAAGATGAAGATGGAAGAGGAATATTACGCCCCTGAATTCCCTATGAATCTCTTGTCGGTAAGCAGGATTTTTAGGGATCTTAGATGTGTTGTTTTTGATAAGAAGCATTGTTACTTCCAAGATCGAAATACATATGAGTTTATGCATAGTGACTTGCAGGAAGCCTTCAGGGTTAAGGGGATTATCCATTAGACATCTTGTGCTCGTACTTTCCAGCAGAATGGAGTTGTAGAGCGCAAGCTATGACATTTACTTGATATCGCCAGGACCTTGATGTCTCATATGAAGGTTCCTATGAAGTTCTAGGGTGATGCCATACTTACAATGATATATTTGATTAACAGGCAGCCATCCTTTGTTCTTCAGGCTCAGATTCCATATCAGCTTGTACATCCTGATTGTAGTAGGGTTTTTCCTGTGCCACTATGAGTATTTGGATGTGTATGTTTTGTTCAGAATCATGGTATCCAAGATAAGTTTGCCTCCAATGCCATGAAGTGTTCCTTCTTGGGCTACTCCAGGACTCAAAAGGCTACAGGTGTTATTATCCAATACGTAGATCTTGTTTTTGCAAATGTGACCTTTTTTGAGAAGATTCCTTATTTCTCAGAAGAAGGATCATTCATAGAGGCTGCTATTGATGAGACATAGGTGTATCACAGGAGGCTACAGACACAAGACTTTGCATGTGTGGAGCCAGCCCAGTTTGCTATCTCTTCAGACAGAGGTGAGTCAAATAGGGAGGAGGAGATTGTGCAAAGGAGATCTGAAATTACTCTTCACCCTATTTCTCGATATACTATTGTTTCTCATCTCCAGGCGGAGGCCAGGTAGTTTGCGTTTGCTATTACAACTACAGTGATTCCTAGAGATTTTGTGCAAGCACTTCATGATTAGAGGTGGAAAGTTGCCATGGATGAGATGGAGGCTCTTCAGACTAGAGGAACTTGGGATCTTGTTCCCTATCTTGAAGGTGCCACTGTTGTTGGTCGTAGATGGGTATACACCATCAAATACAGGTCTGACGGGATAGTAGAAAGATACAAAGCCAGACTTGTGGCCAAGGGATTTACCTAGACGTATGGAGTGGATTACCTTGAGTCCTTTTCACTTGTTGCACGTATTACCTCCATCAGGATTATTTTGTCACTTGCTGTGATCAGAGCTTGGTCATTGCATCGACTTGATATAAAGAATGACTTTCTATATGGGGATCTGGCAGATGAAGTATATATGCGACAACCACCAGGTTATGACAGTCAAGAGGAGCTTGTCTGTCGCTTGCGGAAGGCCATTTATGGCCTAAAGCAGAGCTTACGTGCTTAGTTTGAGAGCCTCAATCTAGAGATCAAGAAACTTGGGTTTCAGAGGTCTACCACAGACCATTTTGTATTCATTAGTTGGACTGTGCATGGTAGGATATGGAGAGTTGTGGTTTTGGCAGTATATGTTGATGATGTGATCCTTACAAGTGATGACACTGATGGCATAGCAGAGACGAAAGCATTTCTCCAGTCTACCTTTGCCATCAAAGATTTAGGTGACCTTCGTTACTTTTTGGGGATAGAGGCTATTCGTTAGGGAGGATGTTTGTCTTTATCTCAGAGATAGTATACTTTACAGATCCTAGACGATGTTGGATTTCTTGACCTAGGAAAGCACATTTAATTGCCCGTAGGGCCAGTTCATCCCTGGTAGGCCTAGTAATGTGAATAAAGGCTACACAACCAAAAAATCTAGAGTGACAACTGAACAACTCCTAATTTGGAACTAATAGTTGCTATGGTACCTGCTCAGATAGTATAGAACTGGACATCCTGTTAATCAATTAACATGTAGTAAGTACTACATCTCCCTAGTACATAGAGGGGAAGTAATGATGAATCAGTAAAGTCCTTGCCACATCCAAAAGATGCCTATGTTCTCGCTTTGCCACCCCATTCTTCTAGGATGTAAGGAGGCAAGTAGTTTGATGAATAATACTATGTGATCTATAGAATGTAGTTAGCCTAGCAGTACAAAACTCGAGCATTATTTGTAAGACATTAATTCTTTATTTCATTAATAAATGTCTCAATCATTGATCATGAGACTTATTCTTTAATAAAAATAATGACATTATGGAATAATCATCAATTATAACCAAATAAAGGTTGCAGCTGATATGGAATACAACTGGGATCCTACATATCTAAATACAATAAATAAAAATAGACTCACTGTCAGTAGAACTAGTAGGGAAGGTGGCTCTATGATGTTTTCCCATTTGACATGCATCATAATGGATCTCTGTAGTTGGCAAAAGGTGAGGGATAATACGTTGGTAAAATGGCTAAGACGATGGTGCTGCTATGAGCACTCCATGTAGCAAAACACACCTCGCCCTAGCAAGTAGCAGCAACCGGTGTCTAAACCAAGCGATACACCCCCCTCGTCGTATCTGCTACCAATCATCCTCCCCATAAGTTTATCTTCAAACACATAGCCAACATCATCAAAGATTGCTTGACAATTAAGTTCCTTAGTAATTCTGTTAACAAACAAAAGGCTAACAGGAAAATCTAGAAATAAAACATTAGGAAATCTCAAAGTGGGGGTAACCTTGGAATGTCGCCCATCTGCGACTTGGACTGTCTAGCCAAGAGGGACTGACTGAAGCTACTGAAAACAATTGTGATCACCACTCAAATGACGTGAAGCACTAGAATCTATAAGCTAGGTGATACCATCACAAGCCCTGTCTGAAACACTAAAGCACAGTTTATACCTAAGGAGGCAATGGCAGCTGTATCAGAGGAGGATGAGGGCGTCTCCTGGGTAAGTTGGGAAGTTGCTGGACTACAGTATCATACTCAGCTTGAGACATAGTATTTGACTCTAGCTCAGAAGTTGTCATTGCCTGATTGTCCACAGGAGGCTTCCCATGCTTGGTCTAGCATGAAGTCTCAACATGACCAATCCAACCACAGAAAGTGGTTGTGGGACAAGTTCAACCAGCTTGCCCTTTGCCACATCCACGACCATAAGTAGGAGAACCATGGCCACCATGGCCTCCATTAACAGCAAGTGTAGAAGTCTTTCCAACTGTCTTTGGTGAAGGAGAGGAAACAATGATCTTGCTGAGTCAACTATACACCTCCTTAAGAGACAGAAGCTCTGACAAGGTCAGCATCTAAGAGCGAGCAGTATCATATTTTGGACCTATACCAGGAAGAAACTAGAGAACCGTTGACTCCTTGTGGTACTCATGCTGACTAGTACATGTGCATATAGGTCTGCACGCATTGTACTTCTCCAAAAGCTTCTCCAGAGTGGCATGGTATTAAGGTAGTGGTTGACCTTGCTATTTGAGTGTGAACATGTCATAAATCTAGAATACTTTGCTAAAATTCTTTTCATGAGAGTATCATGAAGTGAATCCTACATCTTAGTTGTTTTGTAGTACATAAAACCATCTCAAATCCGAGACAAAACCACATTCATGATCCATGCTCTCACCCTAGTGTTGTCTTTCTTTCAAGTGACGTATTTTCCTATCTTATTCTGGGGCTTTGGCTCAAGAAGAATATATTCCTTATCATGACCCTCGACCGTCATGAGGAACGTCTATGACCAACGAGCATAGTTGGTCTCATCCAACTTCACGATGGGAACGAAGAACAAATTTTTATAGTTCCTATTGTCCGTGGTTGTCTCCAATGACACTTCGGACATAGAAGACATAGCCATGTTGCCCACAAATCCAGGAAATTACCACAATCAGATCTGAAATAGACTTTTAGATTTAGAGATTCACCATAAATCACAGAAAAAGGTAATCTAACATGAAATCCAAGCAATCCGTTTCTTGGATATCATGTTAAGACCACATGACAACCCCTCGAGAGGTGATGAAATGCAAGATAGGGTTAGGAGGGACCCTTAACGGTGCTCTAGAGGTTGTTACCACCTCCCCTTGCTTGTGCAAAGGTGGTGTAGCACCCACTAGTGGTGCTACTGTCGACTAGTGGTGCTTCTACCACTGCTGTTGGTGTTGATGCCACTGCACCTGTCGCTGTTGCTAGTGAAGGTCAAGCCAGCGACATGGAGAGGAGAGAAGGGAGATTAGGGTTTAGGTGGTTAGGTAGGAGGCCTATTTCGGTGGGATAGCAAAGCGTCAACCTAGGATTGTCGCTCTGATACCAAGTCAAAGGAAACAAATGATCCTATTCTCAAAAAGAAACCCTACACCTCTTTATATAGAGAGAGGTGTTGGGAAAATTAGATCAGAGAACCAACTAGAAATAAGTAAATGGCAAACAACCCATATAAAACTTTAAATAGTGAGGAGAAGTCCTATAAGAAGAGATGCAAGGGAAAACTTACATATGTGCCCATGAAGAAATAGAAAAATTATGAAGATTATTATCTCTTATTTTAATAAAGTGGTTTATGTATGACGGAAATTTTTTTTTTTTAAATTGAAAAAGGATGACTACAGGAGTAGTATCCAACCACTTTTATTCATTAAAAAGGATAGATATTACAATATATGGCTCTATATATTATGAAGATGAGATGTTTCCCTTACAACTTCACCTAGGATGCACCTTCGCTAGAAACCATGCCATTGCTTTGCATCCAAATCGCCCACATCCCAACAAGATTTTTTGTTGCTCACTTTAAGTGCAAATGCCCATCAGAATGGAGCCCATGCCAAAGATTTATAATAGAGTTGATCTTCGTCATCATCTACCAAAGTTGGCCCTAGATTTGTTTTGCAAAGTTGAAAGTCATGCATAAATCTCAGACATTATCATCATTGTTCATTACCGTTGCCAGTGTTGTAAAAATCAGCCTAGTTGGTCGAGTAATCGGCTGAGTAATCCTATGCGGTGTCCTACTGATTGAATAACCCATAGTCGGACTTATAGTAGTAGGTTGATTTTTGCATAGAGGGAAAAATAGTTATGTAGGTATAGTATTTTTTTTATGTCAAATAAAATCCCACTCAACCCCCCTCCCTCGACTACTCCCCTAAAATCATTTATTTTCACCTGAGACTCCTTTTTGACCAAGCAAAAATCCTTCATCGCTGAAGCATATATTGTAATGTAGTTGCTTCAAGCATAAATTAATTCTTGGTTTATATTATGTATTTGTAATGGTTTATACCTTGATTTAATTATTAAATTTGTAATGAATTTGATATTGTTTGTACTTTGTAGCTTATTTTATAACCTTGAACTTGAATATGTTTACTTTTATGCAATGATATATTTTACTTTTTGATATATATATATATATATATATATATATATATATATATATATAAGATTTAAATATTTAAAAAATACCCAACCAAGTACTCCCCGACTACTCCTCGACTACTCCCTCACATATCGTATACTCCTTAGCCAGTGGCTTGACCGATTGAATACCAACTACCGACTTTTACAACACTGACGATTGCACATAGGACATGTGCCACCTCCTCATTTGGTGCCCATCACCTCTTGGCCACCTTTCTGACCAGTTGTCGATGTCTAAGTAGCCATGCAAAAATGTTGACTTTTAATGGAGCCTTCAAAGTCCACATGACAACATTTTCCATGCCAATTCCAGGACCCCCCGGTTTACCATTGCCTTCACCAGTTTATATGCCTTTTTCACTGGGAAAGTGCTGTCCCAGCACATGGAGTTAGGCACACAAGCAATGCGACAAAAACATCAATTGCCTTAAGAAGAATCTTCAAATCTTCCATCCTTGACTTAGAGAGTGCATCCCCTACATGTGGGACCCAAGTTCCAATAAATCTCTTGAGAGGACCTTCTTAATAATTTGCCACAATAGCCTGCTTATCCAACCTAAGTGCAAAAAAAGTAGGGATTACAACTGACAAGGCACCATTGCTAGTCCAATCATCCAATGAAAAGTTGAAGATCCTCCCATCACCCAGGACTAGCTTAACGAATTGCTTCATTCTATCTTATCATCACGTTAATTCCTCTCGGAAAGGCTGGAGTACCATGAGGACTGTAAAGAAAGAATTCCAATGAAGAGATCTACCATAACATTGCTATATGACCAATTGCCATAACCTTTGTTCTGTGGAGCTTTACTATGCATTTGGTCAAAACAGCCTCATTGAAGTTCACCAGATGTAAAATTTCGACTCCACACTGGGCAATCAGTTTGCAAACCTCTTCCCAAGAGACTATGCCCAAGAGTCTCCTTTCATGTTGAGGTCTGTTCAAAAAGGCTCCTCCTGATCAAGGCTATTCTCCTTAAAACTTTCTTGGGCATCTTGAAGACAGATTAGTGAAAAGTTGGGATGGCCGTTATGATAGACTTTTGGGGGACCGATTGTCTGCTTCTAGACTATGTCCTTCCTCTCCCATCCAGCCTCCTGTCAAACCTCTTCAACAGCGAAAGCCAATCAGCAAAAGCAGTCTGTTTGCCTTTCAACGGCAAGCCCAAGTAGATCATAGGCGACACCCTCGCCTTTGTGCCCAGCATCAACGGGCCGCCATGGGCCTCTTCCTCGGGAGTACCAAAATGGATGAAGATAGACTTTGAGTGGTTTACCTTCAACATTGAAAAAGCATACCAAAATGGATGAAACCAGGATTTCCCACCAGGGCATGGTTGAATGGTGAGAACTAGGGAGAATAATGTATTGCTAATTTGTTCGTTCTTCACCTCAATCATATGGAAAGCATACGTGCCTTTTCCTGAAGTCATTCTAAACCTTTATTCTGGCGTATACTTTATTTACTTGGCTTTTTGTTTGGGACAAATTCTTTTTTAAAAGCTTCATATAACTATTGGAATATACCTTCCAATTTAAGTTGAAAACCCTGATATGCCATTCATGGATGAACATGATCGTAAGAGATTAAAGTATTTGATTTCTAATCATCTACATTATTTTTATTAGTTTCTGGTTGTCTAAACTTTGATAAGGTGACCTTATGACACTTATTTGAACTTTTTTCCAATGTTTTTATCTGTAAGAATTTATGTAATGTAAAATATCAGATTTGATCTTCATTTTCCTAATTCACAGGTACAGGGAAAGTGAATTGGTAAAAGTGGATATTCAAATTAATGGTGATCCTATGGAACCATTGTCGACAATAGTCCACAAAGAAAAGGTAAATGAACTAATTTTCTTGAAATTGATATGGTTAGTGCATCAAGTTGAATAATATGAATAAGTGGAAGTATAATAACAAGATATCAAAAGTATCATATAAAGAATGCTTGTGTTTACGTGAAAACCCCACTCATGAAGAATGGGGAGAAAATCACAGGAGGTCCTTGATTGGGCTGATTTCTGCACTGATCTTCTTAAAGAAACAAGTGGGGAATACATGCCTATTTATAAGCAACCACACACAACAACACGCCACATTGCACAATGTGGGACTAAATGACCACTGCACATAATTCTTTCAACACTCCTTCTCAAGCTAGAGCATAGAATGCACGGCTTGAAACCCCTCTACACAATAGAACAAACAAAACAATCAACTGGTACAACTGCCTCTCCTCTGTAGATGATAGTTGCACTCTTGTTTATGCCTGTAGGCATATATGCTGATGATGACACATTAGCGAGGTTGAAGCTTGATGAGGAATTGTTGTAGTCAGCTCTGATAAGGGTCTCTCCTTTGGAGACCTTAATTGCTGCTGGTGGCTCCCCATTTAGTTTCCCTATCATGGCCCTTCCTCCTAAGACCTCGAAACTGGATCTTTCTCTTTTAGAGGCCTTGAAACTCTGGACCTCCCAGAGTTGTGGCTTCTCATGTGGTGATCTCGAACAAAAGGACTCTCAAATGGGAGATGACTATAATAGAATATACACTCTTCCTTTCTCCCATACTCTATGGGAGAAAAAAATAACAAAGAGAAGATAATAAGACTAGAGAAGTTCCATCTTCTCTTAAATATAATCATTATCATTTTTTTACTTTTTTTATATTTTCCTTCTTTTTTTAATATCTTACTTTCCTTTTATTTTCCTCTCCTTTTTCTCTTTGTCTTCATTTTTTCTTTTTGTTGAGTTATTTTTAGTTGGTTTCTTATTTTCTTTTCTTTGTAAGGGTGTTCTTGTAATTTCTCCTTCGGTATCTCTCTATACGAAAGTACTGAGGGGTCTCTGAATAAGAACTATGAAATTTCCTCTTAACATGATATCAGAGTAGTGGTCCTAGACTAATGCTTCGGTATCCCACCTGAACCTTAGCTGCCAACCCACCACCCAAACCCTTGTTCTTCTCTCTCTTGCATCGTCAGCCTTAAGGAAGACCAACAGTGCCACCGCTAGTGGCTGACCAGCCTTCATCGATCTGCAACACCGCCCACCGCAGCTCCTAGGTGTGTCACCGGACCTACAACGCCACTGCATCTCTGTTGCACCACCAGCAAAGCCATCGCTGGTGGTGTAAGGGGCCCGTAATGTCGTCGCCCCTTGCTCCTTTGGCCCACCGTAGCCTCTAGATTTAGTTCTTGAGGCTATGCTACCCTAGATTGGGTGTTTGAAGTTCTCCAACTTGATCTATCTTCTGGAAGTTGTGAAGATCAACTGCGGCTGCTAGAACCGGGGTTACCAGTTCTCTTCTACTTCTATAGACCTTCCTAGAGGAGTTCTACACGTTGGGAAGCACCGTTAAGGCCTGATCTATGCCCTAGCATGTGCAAAAATACTGGTTCTTGGTATCTATTGCTTGGATATGATCTAAAATCAGATTTTTTGTTCTCGTTATGTCTGATTTGAAGTTCATTCATGTATAAAATTGTAATTTTCAGACCCTAGGGTCTGAGTTTCAGCCTTGAGAATTGTTTTTCGTGGATCACGACTCTGGACATCGTGAGAGACCAAAAGGAACCTAAGGGCAACTTAGTAGGGAAGTCATTTACCACAAGCGCTCCTTGCATGCAGGGGACCTCTGTCAAGTTGGATGGATCCAACTTCTTACTTTAGTCCACTTCCTTGGTTTCCATCGGAAGAAGTATATATTAACAGATGATGTGCTTGTTGTGAAATCCGTAGATTGGGAGGTGGATAATAATAGCATGTCTTCTGAATAGCATGACTCAGACAATCACCAAACAAGTTATGGCATATGCTTCGGCAAAGAGAGTGTCGAAGGTGTTACATGAGATTCACTCTCACAGAAGTAATATCACCAGGCTATATCTTGTTGTTGAGGATATTCACACTCTTTGGAAAGGCACCGTGGCCTTATCTGAGTATTATGGCACCATGAAGAATCTTTGGGACGTGCAGGATGTGTATCAGCCCATATCTACAGATGTAGCAGTTATAACCAAGCAGAGAGAGGCTATTTGGTCTATTTAGCTATTGCCTGGCCTTGGTCCAGGGTAAAAGGCTGTGAAAGATCAATTTATAACCATTGATGAGATTCCTACACCTGTGCAGATGTGTGCTTATTTCTCGAGGCTTGACACCTTTGATCCCGTGCCTATATCTGATTCTTTTGCCATGACTACTGTAGGTCGTGGAAGGGGAAATTCTAGGGGAAGAGGTAGTCATGGCCGTGGTGGTGGTGGTGATGGTTGTGGTTGTGGCAGGAGTTTTCTTTTCTGTGAGTACTGTCACAAGAATGGACATACTATGGATCGTTGCTGGGTGAAGCATGGTTACCCATAGGGAATGGGCCCACGTGTTTATCATATTTCTACAAAGGATAAGACACATGTGCTTGAAGATGATAGTCAGATCTCTATATCTAGGCAAATTATGAGCGATTCGTTACCTCTCAGGCCTCTACCTCAGCAGGAGCCTTTGTCCAGAGATCTATAGGTACTTCAGCTATGTCTGTTAGATCTCAAGCTCCTGCTTGACTTGTTGATTTAGGTGCCTTCTCACAAATAACTGGTGATATTATGTTATTTTCATCCCTATGGGATCTTGCTACCCCATTCCAAGTTAAGGTAGCAGATGGTGGTTTGTCATCGGTGACTGGTCTTGGAAATATCTCCATCTCCTCCAATCTTCCATTGTCTAATGTTATACATGCTCCTAACTTTGCTCTTAATTTGATGTTTACGGTCAAATTACAAAAGATTTATAGTGCAGAATAGTGTTTCATGATCAATATTTCTTCTTGTAGGACCTCCAAATGATGAGGTGGATTGGTGAAGGACTTGAACAAAATGGTCTTTACTACCTCCATGTTTCATCCCCATCTACTGTTGATGTTGTTTGTGCCACTACTGCTCTTTAGTGGCACCTCCATCTTGGTCATCTTAGCTTTCCTATTCTCCGTCGTTAGTTTCCATAGATATCTTTTCTAGAGTTTTTTGGTGTGAAGAATGGCAATTTGGCAAACACCATAGTTCTTTTCTGTCGCATAATAAACGGACTAAGTTTGTATTTGATTTGATTCATGCTGATGTTTGGGACCTTGTAGGGTCTAAAGTCTCAGAGGATTTCGGTACTTGTTTTGGTTGATGACTGTACCAGGATGTCCTAGGTCTTTATGATGAAAGAGAAGTTCGAGATTTTTAATCTTCTTAAAAATTTTGTTCAAGAAATAAAGACTTAGTTTTCCATTATTGTTAAAGTTTTTTGGAGTGATAATGGCTTGGAGTTTGTGAATGTAAGGGTTACACAGTTTTGTCAATCTTGTGGTATTATTCACCAGACATCTTGCGTTCATACCTCCAAACAAAATGGTGTGGCTGAACGTAAGCTTTGTCACCTGTTGGTTGTGGTGCATACTATTATGTTTCATATGAATGTCCTTTCATCTTTTTAGGCTGATGCTGTCTTGACAACCACGTATTTGGTGAGGTGAATCAGGTTTCCTTAAGGGCTTTGGGGGGTAAGACCCCTTTCTCTCTTTTATTTCCTGGCAAGGACATGTTTTCCATCACTCCGATAGTTTTTGGTTGTGTGTGCTTTGTCCATTTGTATAAAGTGGATAAAATTTCTCCTCGCTTCGTTAAATGTATTTTTCTGGGCTACTCTAGAACCCAAAAGGGGTATAAGTGCTATGATCCTGTATCAAGGAGATTTTATGTTTCTACTGATGTCACTTTCTTTGAGGTGATTCCTTATTACAAGAAAAGGGGGAGCATTCCACCTCTTTTCATCCTCCAAAAGTCCCCCTTCCTATGCCCATCGAGCCACTACAGAGCTCTAAGCCTCCTAGAGATCAGATAGATCAACCTAATCCTGGTCCTTTCTCGTGTCACCCTAAGATTCAAGATATAGATACTTTTCCTAAGCATTTTCAACGTAGGTATATGGATGTACCTCATGTGGATGAACCACTGTCTACCATTTCTACTCAGTCTCCATTAATCGTTGATGACTTGTCTGAAGACTAGGTACCTACTCCGCCAAAGCATACTACCTTGGACCTTCCTATTGCTTAGAGGAAGGCTTCACGGTCTTGTACTAAATATTCTGTATCATAGTTTGTCCTTTGATAACTTGCCTGCAGTTAGACGATAGTTCTCCTTGGCTATTGATAGTCAACAGATACCACGAGACCATCAGGAGGCATTCCAAGATCTGTCTTAGGCCTTGGATATGGAGGAAGAAATGGCAACATTACAATCTCGTGGCATGTGGGAATTGGTTGACCTATCCCAGGAGCTACTGTTGTAAGGTGTAGGTGGGTGTTCACTCTTAAATGTCATCCAAATGGTACTGTGGAGAGACATAAAACCCACCTTGTTGTTAAAGACTACACCCATACTTTTGGGGTTGACTACTTTGAGACATTCTCTCCTACGGCTCGTCTTAATGTTGTCAGAATCTTACTCTTTCTTACTGTTAACAAGAGTTGGACTGTTCATCAGTTAGATATCAAAAAGCCTTCCTTTGTGAAGATTTGGAGGAGGAAGTTTACATGCAACAACCACCAGGATTTAACAGCAAGGGGGAGTGTCAGAAGGTTTGCAGGTTGAAGAAAGCTATTTATGGACTGAAACAGAGTCCTAGAGCCTGGTTTGAGAGATTTAGTAGGGTGATCCAGGAGTATGGCTTTGCTAGATCATCTGCTAATCATTTTGTTTTTACACTACATGGGAAGACTGGTTCTGTCATACGTATTGTTTATGTTGATGATATACTCTTGACTGGCAGTGAGAGGAAAGGTATAGAGGAAACGAAGGTGTTGCTACAGTCGTAGTTTGTGACCAAGGATCTAGGTCCTATCAATTATTTCCTTGGAATTAAAGTGCAACATACTGAAGGACTTGTGCTATCTTAGCGCAAGTATGTTCTTGATATGTTGAGAGACGTTGGTATGTAGGGCTGCAAACCAGCATATGTGCTTATGGATGTTTCCTTGCCTTTTGCAAATGATGATAGTCCCTTGTTATATGATGTAACTAGATCCTTGCCATGATTGGTAAGCTATTGTATTTGATTGTTACTCGACTTGACATTGCCTTTGCGGTTGGGAGATTGAACCAGTTCATGCAGTCACCTAGAGAAGTCCATTGAAATGGAATTTGCCAGATTCTCAGGTACCTGAAAAGTGCACTTGGAAAATGACTTCATTTTCATAACAATGCACATGTAGATGTGTTCGACTACTCAGATGCTGACTATGCTAGAGGACATGAGGATATAAAGTCTACTACAGGATATTGTACCTTTGTCGGAGGTTATCTTGTTACTTGGAGAAGAAAGAAGCAGGCAGTGGTGTTAAGGTCGAGTGCTAAATGTAAGTATAGAGCTATGGCTCAGACTACTTGTGAATTACTTCGAGTTTGGTCCATCTTAGAAGATTTTCGAGTTAAGGTCTTTGGTCCTATTTCTATGCATTGTGACAAGAAGGGTGCCACTGTTATTGCAAATATTCCTATCTTCCATGAAAGAAGGAAACACATTGAAGTTGATTGTCACATCATCAGAAAGGCAATTGCATAGAAGAGGATTTATACACCTTACATATACGCTGAAGATCAACTTGCAGACATCTTTAGTAAATCACTCTCCAAGAAGTGCTTGCATAAATTTTGTTCCAAGCTGAGCATGTTTGATGCTTATGCTCTAACTTACGGGGGAGTGTTGAGTTATTTTCAGTTGGTTTCTTATTTTCTTTTCTATGTAAGGGTGCTTTTGTAATTTCTCCTCTGGTATCTCTCTATGTAAAGGTACTGGGGGGTCTATGAATAAGAATTATGACATTTCCTCCTAACACTTTTCTTTTTTTTTAATATTTTCTTCTCTCTCTGGTTTTTTTCCTCTTTGAAGATTTTCCTTTACTCATCTTTCTTCCTTTCTCCCCCTTCTTTTTTTTACTCCTCTTCTGCACTTTTTTTTTAACTACCAACCAAGGCACACTTCATTCCTTTAAATAAAAGAATCGACCAATTCGCTTCTTCCAAGCTTCTTCGGTCGATGCTCGAGCACCATTGATGAGGGCTTGCTTTACCCGTCGATCTCGATGCTCCTTGAACACGTGGGGATCCCAAGATCCTCATCGCCTCAAATCTTGCACAAGATCATTAGCATGATCGACCGATCTCCATTGCCAAGGTTATCACCGATCTTGCGTCGCCAGATTTGGATCTTCACTTCATGTAAGCAATCTCACATGAGATCTCCGCCGAGATCCTCACACTATCCTTGCCCAAATCGTTGTTGCCTTCTTCACTAAGCTCATCACTGAGTCTACTGTTTGCGCGAGATCTCCGCAATGTTACCTACTCGTTTGGAGGCCCCGACAATCGTAAGGCAGTCGCCTTTGCCATGCGCCTTGCCTCTAGTGGCCGCGTTTGTGCCACGCTCTTGTGCTTATTCAGCACAAGTCAGGACAACGGGGACCCACGCGTCATCAAGGAGGATCTCCATCGCATGGCTGCTATCTCCATCGCTCGTCATTTGAGGGCGGATATGCCTTGCGTCGACCTTCTTCTAGTGGGCGTCGCAACATATCCACCAGCGCCACTATAGAGCCTTAGCGGTTACACCAACCGCCACCAAGGGCCTCTCATTAGCAACGATTACACCCCTCGGCAATGAGACTTAGGGGGGGTGTATATGTAGGTTGAAGAAGGTGATATATGGACTCAAGCAGAGTCCACGGGCTTGGTTGCAAAAGCTATCAGAAATTGTTGAAGATATGGGACTCAATAGGTCTTCTTTTGATCACTCCTTTGTACGGAAGACAGATAAGGGAACTCTTGTTCTTATTTATGTTGATGATACAACTGGGATTATTGAGGTCAAGCAGGGGTTGGATGAGAAGATTGTTATGAAGGATCTTAGCTCCTTGAGATATTTTTTGGGTATTGAAGTGGTAAGAGGAAAGGGAGGTATTGTTCTTAGTCAGTGGAAATATACTCTTGATTTACTGCAGGAGACTAGCATGCTAGGATCCAAGTCAGTTAACACACCTATGGACCTTAAGATATACTTGTATGATGCAAAGTCAAAAGCTATAGAGAGCAAAGGATATAGACAACTGATTGAGAAGTTACTCTACCTTACTATTACGCGCCCAAAAATCTCTCTTGCTATTGGGAAACTCAGTTTATGGTCAAGCCAACCTAGTAGCACTTGGATGCTGCTATGCAGGTGCTTAGTTACTTGAAACGAGCGCTATGCCGTGGATTGCTATTTAAGAAAGGCAAGTCTATGACTACAGTGGGATATTCTGATGTAGATTATGTTGGTTGCTTTTCTGACAGGAAATCTACTACTGGCTTTTGTACTTATATGGTTGGTAATCTGGTGACATGGAGGAGTAAGAAGCAGAGTGTTGTTTCCAAGTCCAGTGTCGGGTTAAAATATAGAGCAATGGCATAGATGGTTGCTAAGCTTGTATGGGTGAGAACTGTCTTACTTGACTTGCATGTCAAGACTGAGGAGCCCATAGAGATGACATGTGACAATCAGGTTGCTACTTATATAGCTAACAATCCTATATTTCATGAGTGCACAAAGCTTATGGAGATTGGCTATCACTACAGTAGAGATCTGATTCATAGGAAACTTCTCTTTACCATGCCACTTACTTTAGAGAACTAGACAACAGATATTTCGCTAAGCCTCTTGCCAGATCTGTGTTTGATACTTGTGACAAGTTGAGCATGATAGACATCTATGCTTCAGCTTGAGGGGGAGTGTTAAGGTACATTCTAGTTATTTTTTCAATCATTTTGTACTGATTATTTATTTCATGTTTTTCGTTGGATCTCTGATATAATTTTCTCAACATCTCTCTATATATAAAGTGGTGTAGGATTTTCTATTGGAATAGGACTTTTCGTTCTCCCACTATGATAATTCCCAAGATCAACTTGCCTTGATACAAAATTGAAAAATATGATAAGTGGAAGCAAATCAACAAAACCTGAAATTGTAAGCATAAAATAACACTTGGATTTATGTGAAAACCTCATTCACAAGGAGCGAGGAGAAAATCATGGTAAAATGCCCAATATTACTTTGATTGTATGTTCCATGTTATTGGTTTGTGTATAGCTGGAGTAAATATTTTAGTTCAATATATTTAATTTTAACAAGGATTCGCATTTCTGAATATTTTTGAGGAATTAAGGGTATCAAGATATCAGTCTTTAATGGGACCTGTTTTAGGCATATTCTGTTGGAAGAGCTCTGACACAAAAGCTAAAGGAACTTATACCTCGACAGATGTTCAAAATACCGATCCAGGTAAGATAAATTATTATAGTTTTTTGAGTAGTTTCACCAATTTGAGCTAATGCAGCCTGTTGCACAGTTGTTTTAGGAATTTACTTATGTAATTGATGGGATTGAGTTCCTTGGCATTTACAAGTAAAAAGTAATAGTATCTTTTATACATTTCATGCAATCTTGAACATAATGTTATCTGAATGTCTTATTTGGAGTTAGGTATTGACTTTGTTGATCATAAGTTGATTTTATCAGAAATTTAGAGTAGTTTTTGCTGTAATTTGTTAAGAACTTAGACTCCAACTAACGTTTGTATCACCTACAAGTACTAGTCTTGGGATCCAATGAAAATACTTCTGGTAATTTGCATGTGTTCTCAATTATCTTGTTCTTGTTATGTGCCTTTCTGCCACTGTCCTTCATGTGTATTGTTATTAGAATTGAAGTCAGTTGAAGAAAATAAACTTCCTTAGGTTTTCAAGAAGTCCCTACACATCTATATTCATGTGTGAAAAGTACATCATAGATTCACTAAACAAAATAAAATAACACAGCACTCCTTACAAACATAAAACATAAATATAACTCAACACTCCCCTTAAAGTTGGAGCATATATATCCATTATGCTCAGCTTGTTTCTACACTTCTCAAATTGAGGACGTGGCAATGGCTTAGTAAACATGTCAGCAGTCTGGTCTAAAGAGGCAAGATAAGTAGTACGACGCAGACCTGTTGAATCAAACTCCTAGGGTAATGATAATCCACTTCCACATGTTTTGTTCTCTCATGGAACATAGAATTGTTTGCAATGTAGGTAGCAGCTCGGTTGTCACAATGCATCTCCATAGGTTCCTGAACATCAACATGAAGATCTCGTAACAGAGATCTGATCCATATCATCTCAGCAGCGGTATGTGCCATGCCTCTGTACTCAGACTCAGCACTAGAACGTGAAACAACACTTTATTTTTTGCTCCTCCAGGTTACCAAGTTCCCAGTAACAAAGGTGCAGAAACCAATAGTAGAATGCCTATCCCCGACATCACCTGCATAATCTGCATTGGAGTATGCAACAATGGCCATATGTGTCTTTCTCTAAAAAAGAATGCATCTACTTGGACATCCCTTGATGTACCTTAACACCTGCAACACAGCCTGCTAATGAACCTCAGTGGGCTTATCTAAGAACTGACTTAGCTTCCTCACTGTAAGACTAATATCTGGTCTAGTGATAGTCAGATATAACAGCTTCCCCACCAGCTGTCGATATGCCTTCTTGTCTTTTAGCTTCACATTATCCTCAAACAAATGAATTTTAGGATCCATAGGAATATTTGCATCTTTGGATCCTAGCATGCCTGTCTCCTAAAGAATAGCAAGGGCATATTTCTTCTGCGACATAATTATCTCTTGCTTACTTGTAGCAAACTCAATGCCTAAAAAATATCTTAGCTTCCCAAGATCTTTTATGACAAACTGGTGTGCCAAGTATTTCTTCATCTGAGATACACCCTCTGCATCATCACCTGTAAGAATAAGATCATCCACATATACAAGTAAAGTCACTGTACCCCTACTGGTGTTCCTCACAAATAGTGAATGATCCGATGAAAATCTCTGCATCCCAATAACAGATAACGCCTCAGACAGGTGCCGGAACCAGGCTCGAGGGCTCTGCTTAAGACCATATATGGCCTTATGAAGCCTGCATACACACTCCCCCTGAATCTCAAAGCCAGGTGGCTGCTACATATATATCTCTTCCTCCAAGTCTCCGTACAGAAATGTATTTTTAATATCCAACTGATGTAACTGTCATCCATAATAAGCCGCAACAAATATAAGAATTCGAACAGTAGAGAGTCATGCAACAGAGGAGAACGTGTCAAAAAAATCCACCCTATATGTCTGGGTGAATCCTTTAGTCACTAAGGCGCCTTATACCTTGAAATAGACCCATCTAGGTTGTATTTCAAGGCAAAGACCCATCTGGCTCTAACAAGATGCGCGTCAGATGGTAAAGGTGACAGCTCCCAAGTATCTCTGGTAGTAAGTGCAGACATCTCCTCCATAGCTGTCTTCCAATGTGGATGTAGTAGAGCCTGCTGGTACAGGGTAGGTAACTCAGCACTAGATACAGTAGCTGTGAATGCATGAAACTCCAAACTTAGAGAATCATTAGTAACACCACTCCCAGCAATATGATACTGGGCACAAGATCTCGGAGCCTTCCTAATAGCAATAGGAATATCTTCATCAGTACTCATGGAATCAGGACCTGGAGAACTATCCTCAGGTGGTAGACTCCCACCTGCTACATCTGCTGACACTGTGCCTGGAACAGTCTCCTGAGTAGGAACCACCTCTAGGTTATTAATACTAACCTGAGGAGTCTGTGGAATAGATGGAGGGGACTTTGCCCTATACACAACTGGCAACTGATAGGTGTGACCCTTGAAGGTCCCTTGATCCACTGGTGCTGGCCTGAATGTGTTGGTAAGTGACTTATCAACCTGAGAAGGGCTACTAGTATTTATGAATATACCAAATGGTATAGGAGCAACTGGTACAGGCGTACTCTACGACATACTCTACACCTGCCTGGCAGTAGCAGAAAAATAAGGTATTACTTCATGAAAGGTGACATCTGCACTGATATAATGCCTCTGATGTAGGGGATCAAAACACCGATACCCCTTTTGAGTACGAGAATAGCTAATAAACACACACTTGACTGCTCTAGGTGCTAATTTATCACGTCCAGGTCCAAGGAGATGTACAAAAGCCTCAACCCAAATGTCTTGGGTGGAAGATCAAATAACTCATCATTTGGATAAAGCACCTGCCATGGTATCTGCTCGTGAATCACTGAGAAGGGCAATCTATTAATAAGGTAGCAAGCAGTGAGAACTGCATCTCCCCAATAGTTCTGTGGCACGCTGTTATGGATAAGAAGAGCTCTGGCCATATCAAGGATATGTCTGTGCTTCCTTTCTGCGACTCCATTTTGCTGAGAAGTGTGAGGACATGAGGTCTGATGAATTATACCATGTATGCCATAGAATTCTGCCAACTGACGAGTACAAAACTCCAATGCATTATCAGATCTGAGAGTCTTGATGCAAACATCAAACTGATTTTTTATCAACACAAACTTCTCAATTAGTGGACCTACTTCAGACTTATTCTTCATGAGAAATAGCCAGGACAATATAGAAAAATCATCAATTACAATCTGGAAACATCAAGATGCACTAACTGAAAACATGAAGTTGAACGTGGTCCTGTAGTAGTTGGAAAGGAAGATCTATGGTGCTTCCCAAGTTGACATGCATCGCAGGAAAGTTGCGTAGTTGTGGACACATGAGGAATAAGCCTACGTAACTTTTCTAAAGAAGGATGGCCCAACCATCTATGCCATTGTAAAGCATTCCTAGATGTGGTACTAACCCGACATGCTGTAACCATAGGACCCTGCTGAAGTCGGTAAACTTCTCCTTCATATCCACTACCAATAATCTTCACTGTCATTCTATCCTAGAAAATACATCCACGCTCATCAAAGATGACCCGACAATTCATCTGCTTAATGATCTCGCTGGCAGAGGGTAAGTTTATGCATAAATCTGGAACAAACTGAACCTGATTAAGCTGCATAGAAGGGGTAACATTAATTTCCCCTTGACCACTAATAGGAGCAAGTCACCCATCAGCCACCTGTACTGTACGACCCCGAGAGACAGGTTGAATCTGTCCAAAGCACTCCAGATTCCCGGATAAATGATTGGAAGCACCTGAATCAATTAACCACGTCACACCAGTGGTTTGAGTATCACCCATGACAGTTCCTGGTGCAATCTCTGACTGAGACACTGCCATGTTTACTGAACCACACTGCCTCAAACAAAGTTCGACGTGCCACAGAGAAGGGTACATACCCCTGAACTTCACACTTCAGATCTGAAAATTGACGGAAAATGGTGACTACACACCCCAACAAATATACCAACCGAGGAATACACACCCCAGAAAACTCTGCTCACACGCGGTCAATACACAAGGGGACTACACACCCCAAAAACATGCATTAAAGGGGAATACACACCCCAAATTTAATAGATAAGATCTGAAAATACCATCACATCATCTTTCCAGAAGATCCTTGGCTTCAATACTCCAACTACGATCCATAGATCTTTCAATCAGACACAAGGTAGAGATGTGCCCTCTCTTTGCTGCCAAACACCAACAACAGGAGAGAGCACAAAAAATCAGCGGCTAGGCCTAGGCGGTGGTGGTAGGTAGCCTAGGTGGTGGTCGCAGCAGCTCTTCCCGACGCTGTGACCTACTGCTGCCACCACCAGCAGTGGTGGCCTGCTGCTGGCAGCGGCGGGGGCCCTACGCTGCTGCTGTTGCTGCTAGCGGCGGCGGTGGCGGCACGGTGCTGTTGTTGTTGCTGGTGACGGTAGTGGCCTGCTGTTGGCCTACTGCTACAGTAGCTAGCGGCAGTAGTCGGTGTTGCTGCTGCTGCGTTGGTGGTCTAGCGCTGGCGTGGCCACCGGTGGTGGTGACGGTAGCTCCGACAAGAAGGCTTAAGGTAGGGTTAGGGTTTTGTTTTTGCTGAAGTCCTCAACCTTGGCTCTGATACCAAGTTGAAGAAAACAAACTTCCTTAGGTTGCCAAGAAGTCCCTACACCTCTATATTGGTGTGGGAAAAGTATATCATAGATCCACTAAATAAAATAAAATAATACAACACCCCTTACAAACATAAAATATAAATATAACTCAACAAAGTCCTTAATTTTGTTCGGAATTGTCTTACTTATGACTTGATGCAAACACAGGAAAAGGAAACTCCACTTGCTGCCAAATCTCAAGGGCAACAGATGCTGCTACCATTTTCCACCAATTTGTTCTTCCACTCCCTAAGAACACACTCTTTATCATCACCACAACTATCGGTGTTGCATTAGAAACTGTGAACAACCCCATTGCTCATCCTTTAAAACTCTAGCATTGCAATTGTGTTATACTTGCCATGTCACCTTTCATTAAAAAAAAATAAATGTATATGTACTTGCCATGTCTATAATCATGACATCCGTGCGATTTTGCCTCTGCTGGGCATTTCTTGAGATTGTTGCCAAGCCACGACACCTTTAGCTACACCTTCCTTACCCCTTCAGTGAAGCCATAGAAAGGCATCTAGGAATTTGTCCAAAAATGGCATCTCGCACCTATGCTAACAATTAGGCCAAAAAGTCCTCAAACTCTGGGAAGACCTTGATTAGGCCCGTCCAAAAGGCTAACGATCTATCCACTACAGAGGTGCCCTCCCAGTTAAGAACCCTACCATATAGCTCCGTCAAAATTTAAACAAAGGGACTAACCCTGCCTTTAATGATTGTTAAATAATATGAATAAGAGGAAGCATAACATGATGTCAAAATATAAACAATAAGAAACTCTTGGATTTACGTGAAAACCCCACTCACGAAGAGTGGGGAGAAAACCATTGGAGAGGGGCCCCGACAAGGCGAGATTATTCTATTCTTCTCAAGAAACAAATGAGGGTAAAATAACCTATTTGTAGGTTCCCACACACACCTTACTTCATTCTATTATGTTACTAAACGTATCACTACAACACACCCTATCTCTCAACACCCCCTCAAGCTGGAGCATAGAATGCTTAGCCTGCACAAGAGATATTCCTACTCTACAAAGCAAAAAACACAAATAAAAATGATGCTGCTGAGTTATGCTTCTTCATGCCTTTTGTGTTGCCGGCTTCTCTGCATCAACTGGTGGTGCCGAGTCACGGCTATCTTGTGTCTTCTTTGCATCTTCACTTTGCTTATAGACAAGTGTAGGTAGAAGTTCGGAGATGAGCCGTAGACAATTGATCTGATGCTGGTAGGAATATAAGCTCACACTCCCCCTTTCTCTCATACAAGTATGGGAGAAGAAAACAAACATACAGAATAAAATAGACAGAGAAAAAAATATAATAGAGAGAAGAGCTTCTTACTTTCTTCTCTTTAATTTCATCATCATTTTTTTCTTTTTTCTTTTCTTTTTTTCTCCTTTTTTTCATTTTTTTCTCTTCCTTTTTTTCCTTTTTTTTCTCCTTTTTTTTACTTCCTATTGTCCTCCCTTTTTTCTTATCCTTTTCCCCTTTTATTTGGTAAAGTTAACGAATAAGAGAAACCTAAAAGCCTAAAGATGCAAATAACCTAAAAATACTTCTTTTTTATTAGGGTTCAAAGAACCTGTGCGATCCTCACATCATTGCCTCACACCAGCGCGAATTTGAAGGTCTCCATCTTCCTCGTGCCAAGACTTGCTGCAATCCTCGTCAAGCCTCCTCATCAAGTCAGATCTCGTGTGACCTCTACCATCGCCATCGCGAGATCGACTCCGCCGTCTTTGCAACTGATCTCGATGTTGCGCCTTCGTTTGTAGCACTTCTTCTCTCTCTCCTCTACACTCCACGAACAATGCAGCAAAAAGCTTCTCCTTCGTCGATGCCGGTGCTCCCCTGATCTCCGCTCAACGTGGAAACCATGGAGAAGCGCTAGCATCGTCGCTGAGCCTTAACGACTTCGCCAACCACCGCCCGGACCCAATATCGTCACCACGCCCTGCTTGGGATTCCTACAATGCTGCAGCAACGCCTGCATTGACTCCAACGTGCCTTCTGCTACTACTACTCTGCGAGATGCCCTTGTTGCCACCTCCTCCACAGAACTCAATAATAGAATAAAGATATAACAGTAATATTTAAGAAAATAACCCAAGATTGACTTGCTCCAATACCATGTTAAATAATATGAATAGTGGAAGCATAACATGATATCAAAACATAAATGATAAGAAATGCTTGGGTATACGTGGAAACCCCACTCACGAAAAGCGAGGAGAAAACCACGGGAGAAGGCCTTAATAGGGCGACATTATTCTATTCTTCTCAAGAAACAAATGGGGGTACAATAGCATATTTATAGGCTTCCATACACACCACACTTCATTCTACTATGTGGTACTAAACGTACCACTACAATACACCCTATCTCTCAACAACGATCCATGTGCACCACTTTGGCAAGAATCCTCTCGTTAAGATCTCTCAACTTGTAGATGCCCAATCCCTCTCCTTCGATGGGAGATGGACATCTTTCCAGCCATCAGGTAATGCCATTTCCTGGCCTCTATTCTAAAGAAATGTCCTACAAAGTGCTTCCCTTCTAGAGATGACCTCTTGTGATGCACAAAAGCAAATAAATAGAAAATGGTTATTGCTGAAAGAATAACCTTCAAAAAGCATTAGCCTCTCTCCCTTTGACAACAATCTAGATTTTTAACCTTGAAACTTTTTTCCATCTCTCTAGCAACATAGCGAAATCCCTAAATCATAGGCCTAATAAAGTAAGGGGCAATCGGAAATAAGAGATGTGCAAAGCAAAGAAGCTTTGTTTTAGCATCCTCTTCCATCGTCGACGTTAAGCAAGTGGACCTTTGAAAATTGATCTAGAGCTCTGATGCCTCTCGAAACACATGCAACAAGCTACCACATTTTCTGTCTTAGACCATGAGCCCTTCAAGGGCACAAGGGTATCATCGATATGTTATCATAGTGGAACCAATAGGCCTGGATTTTGACCAGTAGTGAATCTTGAGAATAGTCCAGCTAAGCAAGCGAATGAACTAGCTGCCAAGGCATCAATTGCAATAACAAACAACAATAGGGGTAGTGGACACCCTTGATGGGTCCCCTTTCTAGGCTGCACCTATGCCCTGGTTGGGTTGCCATTTAAGAGGATTGAGAAAGATGTTGTCATGCTCCTCTTTATCAACTGGATCCATGTGTTTGGAAAACCCCTTCCAACTACCGAGGCCTATAGGAATCTTCAATAAACAGAGTCATAGGCTTTTGTACAGTCTACTTTCCACAAGAAAGCCTTTTTCCACATCCTTTCCCAATAAGAGATCACCGCCATCTTCGAAGAGAGGCAATTTGTGAGGTATCTTCACATATAAATGCTGACTGAACCAACTGAGTATGAATCAAGCACCAATATCATTTCGTTAGCGAGCACCTTAAACATACGCAAGTACATGGCATATAAGAGTACAATAGATTGAAGTTCATCAATTGTCTTTATGATATTCTTTGTTGGACATTAAAACATTAGAAAATTATTTAATCTGTCAAAACCATAGTCCCATGTCATAAACTCTCGAACTACTTTTGTTGAGTTGTGTGTGTCCAGTTTATTTTTTGATGTTATATTACGTAAGGGACATACTTGTAACTTTACCCTTTGGGTGCCTCTTTATATAAAGGCACCTAAGGTTTTCTAATAAACGCATGGCATTACAACCTAACATGGTATCAAAGCAGTGGTCCTAGACTGAAGTTTCGATATCCCACCAGAGATCAGCCTCCTCCCCCTCCACCAAACCCTAACCAACTGACCTCCCTCTCTCTTGGTTGTCTCTCCCACAGACCGATGGCCACATGGCCCTACACTGTCGGTCAGGAGGGTGTAGCCCCGTCGCTGACGACCTGAGGGCATCTTCATTGCCCACCGCAGCCTAATGGCTTAAGGGCATCGCCACCACCCTGTCACGTTGAAGGGGACGCAACCGCCGCTGCTGCTCCCTTACGCGACTGTTGCCGCTTTCGTCCGCGGACTTCGCCGCTACCACTAATCAGACCCCCTGAGGGGTCCGGTCACCTAAGGGCGTCGCTGCCGCCCTGCCTAGTTGAAGGGACCACTGCCACTGCCGCTCTCTTGCTCCACTATAGCCGCTGGTCAAACCCTCTAAGGGAACTAGTGACTATAGCCATCTGAGGGGTTAGGAGGAACTCTTCACCTCTCTCTTCTCTCCCTCAAGTAGAGGTCGCAAGGAAGAATGCCTTTAGGGTCTTATCCAGGCCCGAAGGTGGTTGTCATGTTCTAAACATCTGTACTTCAGATCTGTGAGGGTGGTTTCCAATCGACGTATGATCTGAATTTCTAATATTAAAGCTTGAGTTTTTAGTGCTTCCCACATGTCGGAAGATACGGAGACCAAGAAGGAGCTCTCTAGCGACTCGGCGGGGAAGATCTCTACCTTGAGCACATCTTTTATGTAGGGCATTGATATCAAGTTGGATGGTACCAACCTTTTGTTATGTCAACCATTTTTTCCTGATTTGTAGGATCACATATGGAGAAGTATATTTTGTCACAAGAGGAATGCGTTGTCAAATCTATCAATTGGGAGGTAGATAATGATTGGGTAGCTGCCTGCGTGCTTAATAGAATGAAAGAGCCTATAGCAAAGCAAGTCATGTCCTATGCATCAGCAAAGAAAATGTGGGAGATTCTTCATGAGATATATTCTCATAAGAGCAACATTAGCTGATTTTACAAAGTGATTGAGGAGTTGCACTCTTTTCGGAAGGAAACCATATCCCTGGTCGAGTACTATGGTTCTATGAAGAACATCTAGGATGAGCAGGATACTTGCCAGCCTATTTTCATAGATGTCACTGTGATTGCCAAACAGCCTGAAGCGCTCCGATCCGTTCAGTTGCTTGTTGGCCTTGGCCCTAAATACAAGACTGTGAAGGATCAACTTATGACACTGGAGGAGATCCCTACACTAGCACAGATTTATGCTCGACTCTCCAGAATTGAGATATCTGACCTTGTTCCTATCTCTGATTCCTCTGCCTTGGCAACGACTGGTCGAGGTAGGGGAACCCCATGGGACAGGGGGAGAGGATGTGGAGCAAGAGCTGGTGGTTGTGGTAGAGGACGTGATTTATTTTATGACCATTGTCACAAGACAAACCACACTGTTGACAAATGCTGGATAAAGCATGGGTTCCCTCAGGGCCATCAAGCCAGTCAGGTTGCTTATAGTGAAGGTGAGAGCCAACACTATCAGTATGAAGATCATGTCAGTCATCAAGTCATTATTTCCAAGGAGGAGTATGACCGACTTATGTCTTCCGAGAGACTATTACTGCTGGTGTCTCTATTTCCTAGAAGACAGGTATTGTTGCTAGCGTTAGAGGTGCTCGTAAGCCATCTTGCCTTGTAGGCTCAGGTGCATGTTATATCACAGGAGATGTTACCCTTTTTCAGCTCTTAAACCACTGACTACTCCAGTATATGTCAGAGTAGCAGATGGTGCCCTATCCCCTACGACAGGCTTGGGTGACATTTCTCTATCTTCTGCTTTACCACTCTCTGATGTTATGTATGCAGCTAAATTTGCCTTAAATTTAATGTCTATCAGATTACTAAGGTATTAAATTGCAGAACAGTGTTTCGCGATCATTTCTTCTTGTAGACCTCCAAACGAAGCAGATTGGTAGAAGACTTGAGCAGGATGGCCTTGACTATCTTGACCTTCGACAAGAACAATATTCCATGGTTGTTGCTTTTGCCACTTCTGCTTTACAGTGGCACCTAGATTGGGTCATCCTAGCATTTTTGTCCTTTGTCATCAATTTCCTGATATGCAGTTTTTAGATTCATTTACCGGCGATGCTTGTCAACTTAGTAAGCACCATAGAATTTCTTTTCTTAGTAGTAATAAATGAACTGAGTCTCTCTTATTTAGGTTGATCTGTAAGGGCCATGTGGGGTCAAGAGTCTTAGGAGTTTTCGGTATTTTCTTGTTTTGATTGATGATTGTACTTGAGTCTGTTGGGTCTTTATAAATGAAAGAAAAGTCCGAAACTCCTGTACTGATTAAAAATTTTTTGAATGAATAAAGACTCAATTTTCTACTACTATTCGTATGTTTCGTACCAATAATGGGCTTGAGTTTGTTAACTCCACGTTAACTCAGCTTTTCCAGTCTCATGGTATTATACATCTGACCTCTTGTGTTCATACATCCCAACCGATTGGGGTGGCGGAATGTAAGTTGAGACATCTTCTTGATGTTGCCCGTACAATTATGTTCAGATGCATGTTCTTGCTACTTTCTGGATTGATGCTGTTCTTGCAGTTGCTTTTTTAATCAATCGGGTGTTGTCCTCTATCCTTGATGGGAAAATTCCCTATTCTGCTTTATGTCCTGATCAGGAGCTGTTTTTCGTGCCTCCTAAAGTGTTTGGATGTGTGTGCTTTGTTCATTTATTGAAAGTGGACAAACTTGCTCTTTAATCTATCAAGTGTGTGTTTGTGGGTTATTCTAGAACCCAGAAGGGATATGGTGCTTTGATCCTTTGACACATCGTTTTTATGTGAGTAGAGATGTAACTTTCTTTGAGGATATGTCCTACTATTCTACCATGGGAAAGATTCCTACTGCTGCACAGAATGTTCCATTACCTATGCCTACTGCTATGCCTCCAGGTCCCTCTGAGCTACCTCTACCTCATGATGGCCCTTCCATACCCTATCCCAGACATACTGAGGTGCCAATGACAGATACTTTTCCCTAGCATTTTGAGCAGAGACATCCCTCTACCACACTATAGGAGGAGCCACTATTTACTATCACTGCTCAGTCCTCTGCTGATACTGTTGATTTAGATGGAGGTCCAAGCCCTACACCCCAGAAGGTACCTGATGTGGATCGCTCTATTGCTCAGAGGAAGCCACAACGATTTTGTGTAAAATACTCTGTTTTCAATTATATGTCACTTGATCGTTTATCTGCCACAGGGAGATTGTTATCTCTTGCAGTTGACAGCCGACATACTCCTAGAAATCATATTGTGGTGTCTCAGGATCCTTCCTGGACCTTGGCCATGGTGGAAGAGATGGCTTCTCTTCAGTCTAGGGGTACCTGGGAGCTTGTTGACCTATCCCCCGTTGCCATTGTTGTAGGGTGTAGGTTGGTGTTCACCCTGAAGTACCGACTAGATGGGACAGTAGAAAGATTCAAAGGATGGTTTCCAAAGGTTACACACAAACCTTTGGGGTTGATTATTTTGAGACTTTCTCTTCTGCGACCAAGCTTAATTATGTGAGGATACTTCTTTCTGTAGTAGTCAACAGGGGCTGGTCTGTCTCTTAGCTTGATATTAAAAACACGTTTCTTTATGATGATTTAGAAGAAGAGCTATACATGCAACAACCACCTGGTTTTATGGTTGAGGGGGAGTGTTCGAAGGTTTGCAGGTTGAAGAAGGCGATTTATAGCCTCGAGCAAAGTCCCAGGGTGTAGATTGAGAGATTTAGTAAAGCTGTGTAAGAATTTGGCTTTACTAAATTTACTGCAGATCATTATGTCTTCACTATGCATAGGACTATAGGATCTGTCTTTATTATTGTCTATGTAGATATACTGTTCATTGGAAGTGATGAAATAGGAATAGAAGCTGCCAAAAGATTCTTACATTCTCAGTTTGTCACTAAGGATCTTTGAATGATAAACTATTTTCTAAGCATTGAAGTGTAACATGTTGATGGAGGTTTAGTGTTGACACAGAGAAACATGTGCTTAACATGCTAAAAGAGACTGGGATGTTGGGTTGCAAGCCTACCAGCATTCCCATGGATCCCTCCTTGCCTCTTGCAGATTCAGAGTCCTTTACTTGAAAATTTTACCAGATATTGAGCTATGGTAGGAAAGCCGCTATATTTTATTGTCACAAGACTCGATATTTGCTTTGTTGTAGGGAGACTGAGTCAGTTTATGCAATCTCCTAGAGAAGTTCACTGAGATGGTGTTTGTCAGGTGCTTAGATACCTTAAGCAAGCTCTGGGGAAGGGGCTATCTTTTATGAAGCATGGTCATCTTGATATCTTGGGATACTCTGACGCGGACTATGCTGGGTCGCATGAAGATAGAAGATCTACTACTAGTTACTGTACCTATGTGGGTGGTAACCTTCTTACATGTAGAAGCAAAAGGAAAAATGTTGTATCCAGATCCAATGCAGAATCAAAGTATAAGGCTATGGCCCATACTACTTGTGAGCTTTTATGGGTGAGAACCATCTTATGTGACTTGGAAGTGTTTGTTTCTGGACCCACTCCTATGTATTGTGATAATAAGGTGGCTACCTTTATTGCTAATAATCCTATGTTCCATGAGAGGACAAAGCACATAGAGGTGGGCTGTCACTTTATTAACGATGCTATCACCATTGGCAGAATCACCATGCTGTATATTGCAACTAAAGATTAGGTTGCAGATGCCTTCACAAAAGCACTTCCCAAGATACGACTTCAGTTTTTGTGTTTCAAGTTGAGCATGCTTGATATCTATGCTCTAGCTTGAGGGAGAGTTTTGAGTTATATATGTCTGGTTTTTTTTTATGTTATATTATGTTAGGGGCAAACTTGTAATCTCACCCTTTGGGTGCCTCTCTATATAAAAGGCACCTAGGGTTTTCTAATAAACGCATGGCATTACAACCTAACAACTTCCATCAAATCCTCTTCTACTATATTTTAGAGAGCTCATAAAAGGACATTGGAAACCCATCTAGACTCGGGAAGCCCTCAACATTTAGTCTTCGACGGTTGCTTTCACCTCATCCTCTATGATGTTTGCTTCCAGTTTCTGTTGCTTGTTTGATAATCTGGAAGTGTCTCACCCTCTTCACCTCCAGCTACCATCGTGCATGCTATAATAGAACTACCTAAAATGAGAAGCCAAATAATCCCCAACCTGCTAATTACCCATGATATCACAACCAACTAAAGAAAGCTTTTCAATGTGATTTATCCTTATTCTTCCATTGGCATAAACATGGAAAAAGCAGGTGTTGGCCTCCTTTTCTCAATCAACCCTATATGGAGCATTGCTTCCTCTTAATGTCAATTTTCTGGTCCTTCTCTACAACCTTTTGGTGCTTGCACTTCATTATAATCTCATGAGTCTCATCCACCTATAGGTTGTTGGAGTCTTGCACTCTATTTATGTTGTAGCATACTCCTATGTACTATTTTATTACTTCTTTTTCTTTCTAGACATGTATTGTTAGTTACCTACGCCTCTTTTTATAGAGGTGTAGGGTTTCATGATTTAGTAAGTTTGTTTATTTTCTCCCACTTGGTATTAAAACAGTGATCCTAGGTCAGTATTCTGGTATTCCACCCTCGCAAGGCCTCCGAATCCTGCCACCTTACCTCTCTCTCCTCTCTCTCTCGCTGTTGTCGTCGCCATTGCCGCTGCCTAGCAGTAGTAGCAGCCTTGATGCTGGCCAGTAGCCTCAGGACCAATGCCGATCATCAAGGCCACCGCGCCATTGGCTAGCAACATTGCTGGTAGTGATCATCTCTCTCTGTGTCGGTGAGAGAGCCACCTAAGCTCCTTGGAAGGCACCACTAGGGGACTTCCCTATGCCCTAATGCGTGCCTACGCCTAATTTAGGGGACTTTAGTGATCCTCTTCTTGATTTCTAGGACTCCATTGTCTTGGATTTCATGATCAGGAGATCACCATTTCTGATGAATTGATTTCAAATATGAAAATATAGTTTCAGATTTGACCTTGTGGTTGTTTGGTCCCTACTAGGCATGATGGCTTCACCCGAAAATGATGACATCAAATATCGCTAGTGATGTAGGGAACTACAAGAACCTATTCTTCGCCCAGATTGCCAAGTTTTTTTTGAGAGAAAAGGATGGTTATCGAACATTACAAATGCATTAAAAAATTGGAACGAACTTATAGAATATTCAGCCACAACCCAGCCCGGGAAGATGCTTCCCTTACAATATTTTCAACCCACGCCTACCCCTCCCGGAAGATGGAATCATTCTGTTGTAACCAAATCGACCACAATGCAATAATGGCTTTCACCCACTCTGCCATATTTGCATGTACAAGAGAGCAAAAAGACTCCCATCATGACTCAAAAAAAGACATATCAGCCTATCTAACATTACAATTATCCTAGATCTCCTTAGATAGATCACACTAGAAGAAAAGGTGCTGAAGATCCTCTGTTGCTAACCCACAAAAAACACAATCAATATTATCATCAGCAGCTCTTTGCATGAAAAGCTTTAGTCACCAACTTCTCCCTTTTGAATAGGCATAAAAAATTTTTTACCTTCAAAGGAATCGGTAGCCTCCATTTCAAGGAACAATCCTCCCATACAAGGGGAGCAAGGCCTACCTCCAAAGTTAATTTCTTGTAAGCCTTCACCACTGTTAAAATACTCTCATCCCACCTAAATCCCTCCGTCACTCACAAAAATACCATGTAAAATCTGAAGCATCTCTTGCAACTCTTGCAAATACACATCTGAGAGGCTAGACTACAATAGAGGAGACCAACATCTAAAATTTGAATCCTAAACTTTAGAAACAAGCGCCTCCTTGTATCGATTAAACAAAAAAGCTTTGGAAATAAAAGTTGGAGTTTTCCACAGCCCATCCAATCATCTTTTCAAAAACAAAAGGTGCACCCAACACCAAGGACGGGACCAAAAAAGCCAGAAGAAATACCTTGTTTGAAAAGAGGCTAAATAGAGGCCTATAAAGGGGATGGTTGTACGGTTCTGGAATGGCATAGACCAACCTCCACGGGTGAACCATACGAATCTCTCAATAATTTATCCAAGAGACCATCCCTACCTACCAAGAAACACATCACATGCTTCATAAGAAGTGCTACATTGAATTCATCCAACCATCTAATTCCTAAACTGCCTCTCTTCCTGGGCCTACAGATTCCCTCCATGGCACAAGCTGTGGAAAACGACCCTGATGATCAGGACTTTTCCAGAAAAATCTTTTTCGAGCCATATCCAATCTAGCAAGAATCTTCTTCGGTGGTTTAAACAAAGAGTAGTAAAAAATTGGAATTGCCGACAACATAGCATTAACCACCTTCCACCCTTGGATAACAGCCTTCAGCTCCACTCATTTAATCTCCTGGTTATCCTTTCCTCTACAGGCCTCCAATTAGACATACCAAGCACTTCCCCTTCAAAGGCATAAATAAATACATAACAAGGTAGCTTAACAACTGGTGTATGAAGTATCTTGGAAAAGTGTTCTTCGAAGTCCCTATCTAGGTGGAAAGGAATAAAAGTAGACTTTCTACCATTAACCCTTAGGCCAGAAATCTCCCAAACAACCAACCAAGTGTGCCACATGCCGTGCTCGACAAGCACTACCCTGAACAATGAAAATAATCTCATCTGCATACTACAAAAGAGGGGTAAGAAGAAATCCGAAATCCATCACCAGTGAGAGTAAACCCACTCAAAACACCAACGCCACAGCCTCTGAAAGCTAAAAAGCTATCGTGTCAATTGCAATATTGAAAAGTGTAGACTTGAGTATTATTCTACTATGTGTTTTACATTTATTTGTAAGGGTGTGTTTGTTACCCGTGTTTGTCTTGGGGTATCTTTGTAATTTGCCCTTTTCCTCTCTCTATATAAAGAGAGGTAGGGCCCTCAGAATAAATAAGGCTTTTCATTTCATTCTACTTGGTATCAGAGCAGTGGTCCTAGATCAGTGCCCTAGATACCCCACATAAATACGCCTTTGATACCTCCACCTTAACCCTAACCTTAGTGGCACCTTACCAAGAAGCCATCGTTGCCGCCACCTCCTAGTGCCACCGTAGTTGCTCAGTGGAGAGCAGAGGAGGCGGCGGCACCATCGCTACAGACAAGGTTGCAAGGAGGCGGCCTGGTCTGACCCAGGCCACCGCTGCCTAGTCTGACCTAAATCGACACTGCCTGATCTGCTCCGCCTGATCTAACCTAGATCACCGTCGCCTAGGTCTGATCACCGTTGCCGCCGGAGCTATGGTTGCCTCGGGTTGCGCACCACCTCTGCGTTGTGGTCAATTCCCCCTTGGTTGACCAGTAGGGGTGCTTCCGAGCATCCTCCTCCCTTCATCTAATCTCCCTGGGAGATCTCTACAGGGAGAGGTGACCCTTTCTCACGAGATTGTGCCTTGAGAAGGGTTGCTATGCTGTTCAGATTCAGTTCTATGGTCTGAAAATCGAGTTTCAGATTATGGTTTGGTGATTTTCAGATATGTTTTTTGCACCAGCAAGTTCCTCTTCCATCTAGTGGGTAGTAGAGGATAGCAAGATGGCATCCTCTAGTTCCACAGGTGATTCTAATTCATCCACAATCACATTAGATGCCTTTATGGACACTGGGGGATACAAGAGTCCGTTCTTCAACCCCATGATCAAGTTAGATGAGACTAACTATCCACGGTGGGCCCATATGTTCTTGATGACCGTTAGGGGTCATGGGAAAGAGCATGTCTTGAGTCAGCTTGAACCGATAGAGAAGATAGGAACCAATGCTACATGGGATCGTGATAATGCCATGGTTTGCGCCTGGATGATGAACATAGGGATACCCAGGATTGGTGATGAGATCATGTACTATCCTACTGCCAAGAGGATGTGAGACTCTCTTAGTGAGACATTCCCACGATAAGAATTTTGCTCGGGTTTTCCAGATTTATCATGAGCTCTTCCATCTTCGTCAGGATGGTAAGACTCTAGCTCAATATTATTCTCAGGTCAAGGGGTTATTGGAGTGTCATAACTCCTATAGACTTGGTTGTGCATGTTCCTCCTGGCGTGCCTACAAGGGAGAACTTGCTATGTCTCTATTTCTCTTTGGTCTGGAACCAGAATATGCTGCTGCACAGGATCAGATATTGACTTTGATTGATTTGCCTACACTTAAGGATACATATAGTCGACTTAGCAGGATTACTGCTACTGTTGCTACTTCTGAGACTGTAGGTTAGACTACTGCATTGGTTGCTTCTCATGGTACTTGGAGAGGGGCTTCTTCTACCCGTGGCCGTAGTCGTGGATGGGGTGCTGGAGGTCGTGGTCCAAAGCCTTCATGCACCTATTGTGGCAAATTGGGTCATATTGAGGCTACGTGCTGGTAGAAGCACGGGAAGGTAGTTACTGTGCACTAGGCGTCAGAGGTTGTCATGACTTTGGCTGATATTGTGACTAGAGCAAAGTTTGAGGAATTGTTGTAGAAGTTTAGTCAGATGTCTCAGCCTGCTCTAGAGACTGTTGCAGTTGCCTCATCGTCAGGTATAATAGATACATGAGACTGGTTGATGGATTCAAGGGCCTTACAACATCTATGTGGTACTTATGGAGCCTTCTCAGACCTGACACCCGTTCCTCCTGGTAGGACGATACAGGTGGCTGATGGGAGACTATCTCAGGTGGCTAGAAAAGTGGGGGTGTCTCTTTCCTCCTCTTTGCAGCTATCAAATATTCTTTATGTGTTACACTTTCCACTTGGTCTCTTGTCTGTTAGTCAAATTACCAATGTGCTTAATTATAGAGCCATTTTTGATTGACGATCTTGTGTCTTACAGGACTAACTCATGGGGAGGACGATTAGTGGAGGACGTGAGGAAGGTGGGGTGTACTGCCTGAGTAGCTCTCCTTTTGCTACTACTGCTTCTGTGTGTCAGGGGGAGACTGCCTTGGTCACTGGGTCACCAACCCAGTGGCATCTTCGCCTTGGCCACCTTCCTATGGAGAGACTTAGGCGTATTCTACCTCACATTCCCGCTAGCACCACCATCACTTATGTCGCCTGCCAACTTGGCAAGCACCACCGTGCCAGCTTTACCATTGCTTCACATGTTGGGTCTGCTTTATTTGATTTAGTCCATATAGATGTCTGGGGTCCAAGTTGGGTTCCTGATCGACTTGGACATCGGTATTTTCTTGTGCTTGTTGATTTTTTCCGTGGTACTTGGTTGTTCTTATTAGAATAAATCTTATGTTGGAACTATTATTGGAAATTTTGTTATGGAAATAAAACCCAATTTTCTATTATTGTCAAAATATTTTGGTCTGGTAATGCTTTGGAGTTTCGTACTTCTCGTTTGATGTAGTTTTTCCGCACCAATGATATTGTGCATCAAACCACTTGTGCTCACACTTCTCAGCAGAATGGTGTTGCTGAGAGGAAACATGGACACCTTCTTGATGTTGCACGCACTCTACTTATTTATCAACTGTGCCTACTTTGTATTAGGGGGATATTGTTCTTACAGCATGTTTTCTTATAAATAGGATGCCAAGCTCTGTTATTCATGAGCAAATTCTGTGGCAGGTTTTGTATCCTAGTCGACCTTTGTTTCCGGTTATCCCTCGTATTTTTGGGTGTGTTGCATTTGTTCATGATTTGAGTCCTGGATGGGACAAGTTGGCACCACGGGCTACTAAGTGTGTTTTCTTGGATTACTCTAGAACCCAAAAGGGTATAAATGTTTCGATTTGATTAATGTCCGACATTTTGTCTGCTGATGTGACGTTTCATGAAGTTATACCATATTTTTCTACTACTAGTAGTGAGTTACTGAAGGTGCCCCTATGCTTATTCCACCTATTCCTTTTGGATCTATCCCTTTGCAGGGACATTTGAGTACTACTCCTGAGAAAGAGAAGTTCCATGATCCCATTTTACCTATCAGAGACCACATGCTACATTCAAGATGCCCCCTCCTCCTTCGCCTCCAGCCTCCCCAGCTTAAGTGAGTCTAGTGTCTTTAGACACTGGCGCTTTGGTGCATAGTGATGATACAGGGATAAATGATCTTATCAGTGTTGATGTCCAAGTGGATAGTGACCTTCTTATTGCCGTTAGAAGGCTTTGAGGTCTTGTGCCAAATGCCATATTGCAGGATACCTACACAGCTAATCTTGGTATAGCATTTTGGAGGTTTACTAGAGCCCTGGTCTCCACTACAGTCCCTGCTTCCTATTAGGAAGCCATGCTTCATCCATAGTGGTGTCAGGCCATGGAGGTGGAGATGGGTGCCCTTCAGAGTAGAGGCACATGGGAGCTTGCCTCACTTCCACTTGGAGCTAGCCTGGTTAGGGGCAAATGGGTCTTTGTACTCAAATTTCATCCTGATGGCAGCATTGCTTGACATAAGGCCCAGCTTGTAGCATAGGGGTTCACCCAGACTTATGGGGTGGACTTCTTTGACACCTCTTTAGTATCCAGATTGTCGACCATGCAGATCCTCCTCTCAGTGGCAATACATTATGACTGGTAGTTGCATCAACTTGATATGAAGAATGCATTCCTATACGGTGACTTACAGGAGGAAGTGTATATGCAGCAACCATCGGGGTATGAGATCCAGGGGAATCCATGTGCAAGCTAAGGAAGGCTATCTATGGACTCAAGCAAAGTCCACGTGCGTGGTTCCAGAAGTTGTCACAAGTTGTGGAAGCTAATGGTTTTCAGAGGTCATCGGCAGATCATTCCTTGTTTGTCTGAAAAATAGGGAAATGTGTGGTTGTCCTCTTGGTCTATGCAGATGATTTAATTGTCACATGTGATGATGTAGAGGGCATAGTGCAGATTAAAGAGAGATTGGCCAGTCAGTTTGTGATGGGCTTGGGTTAGCTATGATTTCTTCTAGGGATGGAAGTTGCTCGTGGAAAGCAATGGATAGTTATTTCTCAGAGGAAGTATGCACTAGATGTTTTACAGGAGGCTGGTATGCTTGGTGCAAAACCAGCATGCATACCCATGGATCCAAAGGCGCATCTCTATAATGTAGAGGCACCTTCAGTAGATAGCAGACAGTATAGATAGCTTATGGGAAAGCTGCTCTACCTCACTATCACCAGACTAGACATTGCATTTACCGTGGGAAGGCTTAGTTCATGACCTAGCCTACAAAGCAACACTGGGATGCTGCCATGATGGTTTTAATGTATATTAAGATGGCACCAGGACTTGGCCTTCTATTCACTCGAGTCACTTCCATGACTGTGGTGGCAGACTCAAATGCAGACTACATCAGATGCTTGACAGATAGGAAATACACAATTGATTTTTGCACTTATGTGGCCGAAAACTTACTAACTTGGAAAAGCAAGAAACAAGATGTAGTTTCCAGATTGAGTACAAAATCAGAATATAGAGCTATGGCTCAAATAGTTGCAGAACTCCTATGGGTGAAATCCTTACTAAAAGATTTGTGTATTCATATTACTGGCCCTATGGAAATGAGGTGTGACAATGCTGCTGCCACATACATTGCCAACAATCCAATGTTCCATGAAAGAACCAAGCATGTTGAAGTGGATTGTCACTATACTAAGGACTTGATTTAGAAAGGCTTGATATATACAACCCCAGTTGCTACAGAAGACCAGACGACAGACATTTTTACCAAGTCACTTCCTAAATCTACTTTTGAGTCGTGTTGTTCCAAGCTGTGCATGATGGATATTTATGCTCCAGCTTGAGGGGGAGTGTAGACTTGAGTATTATTCTATTATGTGTTTACATTTACTTGTAAGGGTGCGTTTACCACCCTGTGTTTGTCTTGAGGTATCTTTGCAATTTGCCCTTTTTCTCTCTATATATAAATAGAGGTAGGGCCTTCAGAATAAACAAGGCATTTCATTTCGTCCTACTAAAAGCAACGGCGCCAATGGACAACCCTGCTTGACACCCCTCTGCGGCTGTGTCCAAAAACCAAAGGATCTACCATTAATAAGGATCGAGAAGGAGGTCATTGTGATGCACCTTCACATAAGCTTGACCCAAGTCTCTACAAAACCCCTCCTCAGTATCTCCCAAAGATAGGCCCAAGAGATGGAATCATATGCCTTAGAGAAATCCACCTTCTACAACAAAGCTGGCTTAGATGATCTATTCCAAGAGGCAACCATCTCCTCAACTAATGCAAAAGAATCCATAATAGACTTGCTAGAAATGAAGGCTGACTGAACAAGAGATATCAACAGAGGCAAGACAAATCTCAGGTGATTCACAAAAGTCTTGGCCACTATCAAATATATTGCATTAGAAAGAGAAATAGGCCCGAACTCATCCACAGTATCAACCCTAGGCTTGTTAGGGAGCGGAAGAGGAAAAAACGATTCAACCTCTCAAAACATCAATTCTCATGGAAGACCTCCCTAACCTCCGCCACTACATCTTCACCAACAACATCCCGAAACTCCCTATAAAAATAACCAGCAAGCCATCAAGACCTGGCGAACCTTCTGCCTTTAAAGCACAAATCGCCTGAAACACCTCATCACTCGTTACATGCTTAAGCAAGCCCTCCTTCATAGCCTCATCCAATCTACCCATCTCAGAAGAACCCAACCTCCATCTACCTTGAGGTTGCCTCCTTGTAAATGCCTAAAAATGGTTTGCAAAAGCCTTGCAAATTCGCTGTCTCTACGAGATTGTGACATCATCAAGTCAGATAGACGTAATCATATTCATTCTCCTTCAAGAACTAGCTGCCATGTGAAAGAATTTTGTATTGGAATCCCCTTCTCGAAGTCATAGTTGCTTGGATTTCTGTCTCCAGTCAATCTCTCTCTTTTGATCCTCCTCTTTTAACTTATTCTGTCATACCACCCTCTCATTTTGATTGGCCAAGTCAAGTTCGCCACTCTCCTCATCCAACTCAGCTAAAGCCTACAAAGCATCTTCCTTGACACCATCCCGTCTTGTTTTCACCTCCTTGAAGTCCATCATTGCCTACCTAACAGCCTTAATGCGCTTTGCCACCATACAAACTACTAAATCATTAGCAGGGACACCTTGCCACTTTTGTGCAACCAAATCTCTAAAGTCTGTCTCCATCAACCAAGACTTTTGGGGCTTAAAGTTGTTGAAATAGTTTCTTCTCCATTGTCCCAAAGCAATAGGGTATGGTCAGAAAAAGGTCTCACCAAGGCCTTAACAAAGGCGCCATGTAAAGATTCAACAAGAGGAATGTTGCAGAAAAATCTATCCTTGACATCTGACCTGCCCCATTTCTCCATGTATATCGAGCCCCAGAAACTGGGAGGTAGTGCTTAAAATGTCGTCCGCATGCCCCCAGCATGCCAGTGAAACGGGGGTTTTTGCTGAGATGCCATATCGACACGACATACTTATCGAATTACAGGGATGTCTCTGGCATGCTGGCGACATGCCACCAAAATTGTCGACATACTGATGGTATGTCAGTTTGTGCTGTTTCCTGCTGCTAGGTCACGTGCGCGTGGCGCGTGCCGTATGCCACTGCTACTATTGGTTGACTGCTACTGTGCTACACTGTTGCTATTGTTGCATGAGTTATGTATCACACATTACCAACTTGAAATATATTGATGATCCGTACCATCAAGGAGCTGCTCAAAACATGATTTTGGTCTTCTAGAGCCTATGCATTTATTTATATTGTAATATTTTTACCCATTTTAAGTCTTTTTTACTAATTTTCTTAAAATTCCCTAATATCAACAATATATCACCAATATATCCTTTTTTGAATTTGCACTAGCACTTTTCTTCTTGTAATCCTTAATTTTAAAAATAGTTATCGATTTAAATAGGAAGTATAAGACAAGGTTTAGGCCTTCAATGGAAATATTTATCTATTTAAATAGTTATTTTTAAAATTCAAATTATTTTGACCAGTTCTGCCATTTGTGTAAGTGTACCTCCGACATGCCCTTAGCATGCCTTCGGAATGGACTATTTTTTCGACACTGAAATCGTCGAAATCTGATGTCGAAGCATGTGCATTTCCACATCATGCCCTCGGCGTGTTTGCGAAATGCGTACTTGAAAAGTTATTGAAATAGCGTCGTAATTAGTATTTCGAACCTTGCCAGGAGGTTCAACTTTAACTCATCAAGCACCTCCTGAAATAGCGCAAAACCAGGATCCGACCTCCCATCCAGGCGATCTTCCATAGACAAGGTGGCATTAAAATTGCCACCAAGTAACCAAGGGCCACCATTGACCTTTCCCACTGCCTGCCTTAGTTCATCCCAAAGGGAATCTCGTAACGAAGAAAGACAACTCCCATAAAAAGTAGAAACTGCAAAACTAGTACCATCCATCCTACAAGTGAAGAGGCCGGTGATAACATGGGAACCCACCAAGGAGTCATCAAGCGATGCAGATCACCATTGGAGACACGCTAGCTGCCACCTCATCCTTATCAAAACCAACACGTTCTGCGGCAATTGCTTCCTCAGCATTTGTGGCAATATTCACCGCTAGAGATTTTCTAATAAATGTGCCAGCTGTAACCTTTAGAGATGCGCTAGCTTCTGCAGCAATTGTGGAAACATTCACCATTCGAGATATTCCAATAAATGCACCAGCTGGGCACCTGCGAATTACCCAAAACAGGAGTCTTCTCTCCCCCATCTTCCAAAACCAGTTCCACCATTTCAGGAGGCAAATAAGGCAATCTATGACAATCTGATTTGAAATTTGAATCGGCCCCAAGGCTCTTCACCTTCCAAATATGCCTAGTCACCAGAGCATCCCCTTGCAGCATCACTGACTGCCTTCTCTGGCCACCACCAACAAGAACTTCAGAAAAAGTTTTGTCACGCACCATTGACAAAACTTTGAAGGTGCAGGAGCCAAGAACCACCACCGCATCTTACAACCAACTTCTTCGGCAAAGGGTACCCCATTAACTCACCTTGAACGAAAACACGAAATAGATCTGCAACAATGTCCAAACCCCAGCAAGACACCACCTTGGGTAAACCTGAGCAAATCTCTTCTACCACCTCCCTACACCTGAACCTTATAGGGCTCCCGACCAAAGAGAATTCAGTCGAGTTCTTGGTAAGGGGACGTACCTTAATGGCTCCTTCAGAAATTGTAGGCAACCTCCATCGAATCACAACTTCTCCAATTCTCTTCTCCAAAAACTTTAACTGCACCAAATCAGGCTCCTCCGAACCAAACTGCAACCAAATGCGTAGAGGAGAAGAATGACAACTTCCATACCGCTTCCAAACCCAAGTTGCATAGGTGCATCTTAACGGCCTCCAAAGAAACACAACCTTCAATGAGGATGCCCACCAAGGAGTGCTCTAGTAAATCATCCACTCCACGGTGAGGCCGAACATGATCCAAGGACAACTCCACCGCAGGTGGATTGGGTGGAGAAGGGAGAACCGTAGAAGAAGAAGCTCTCCTCCTTGGCCAGTCCAACCTCCTATGCCCTACACCTTTGCAAGTCACACAAACAATAAGGTCTTGACATTCCACCACACAGTGGCCTTGCTCCCTACACTTGTAGCACACCACCTTCCTTAGAGAGCCACCCCGCCATACACCTCTCTCCCTCGTTCTCCTCGTTAGGATTCTCTACCCCCCGATTGCCAAGTTAGATGAGACCAATTATGTGAGATGGCCTCAAACATTCCTTATGACTGTGGAGGGTCATGATAAGGAACACATTTTGTTAGAGTTCAAGCCCACCAATAAGATCGAAAAGTATACTACATGGAAGAAAAATAATGCAATGGTGCGTTCATAGATTATGAACACTATTGTATCGCAGATTGGTGATAGTATCGTGTATCACACCTTTCAATCTATAGACTTCTTGTTCAAGAGGCATGGCTTGCTGGTACATGGAGGGAATCGTCAAGGCAGGCAAAGCCAAGGTGAAGAGCACAGAGGACCTCCCTAGGTTGTCACTGGAAACAGCTCCAACCACCTGGTAATGGGCACACGAACGTAGAGTCTTTTGAATAGCAATTAGAAGATCCACATCGTCAACCTCAGGGGGGGGGGGGGGGGGGGGGGAGGAAGAAGAACACCCTCCTCAGTGGAAGTAGCACCAGCAGAACCTACAGGGACATGGTAGACAAAGTCGTGTCAGTGCCATCAACATGTACCTAATCCGGGGAGGACAGTGGCATGGAGGGGGGAGGAGGGTGGGTGTACTGCCTGTAGGTAATTGACAATCTATAACTAATGGGGGCTGATGATACCATTCCTTGCCACTATCAAAATTGTCCTCAATAGGAGTAGAGCTAACACGTGTCTACTCGAGTGGAATAGGAGGTACAGGCATGAGTGCAGGCTCATCTCCAGGAGTCAACTGGTGCCCGGTAGTAGAGAAATAAGGGACAACTTTATGAAAGATGATATCTGCACTAACATAGTGTCTCCTGCTCAATGGATCATAGCACCTATATCCTTTTTGGGTATTACTGTAACCCAAAAAGACACACTTCATGGCCCTTGGTGCTAACTTGTCCTGTCCTAGTCCAAGCACATGTACAAAAACCACACAACCAAATATCTGTGAAGCTGCAAGAAATAACTCCTCAAGATGAAGAACTGGCCATGGTATCTGTTCATGAATAGTTGAATTAGGCATCCGATTAATCAAATAACATGTCAACACAGCATCACCTAATATAATGATGGCACATTATGATGAATCAACAATGTCTTGGCAACATCCCAGAATGTGACGATACTTCCTCTCTGCAATCTCATTTTGCTGTGACGTATGAGCATAGGAGGTTTGATACATAATACCCTGAGATTTATAAAGCACATTCAATCTGATAGTACAGAACTCAAGAGCATTGTTGGAGCATATAATCTTCATTTTAAAATATTGGGTCTTTATTTATATAATAAAATCCTCAATAATACCACCAACAACAGACTTATTCTTAAGCAAAAATAACCATAACAATCTAGAGAAATCATCCACAATGACTAAATAAAAATGAAATATAACTAGAAGGATAAGAAGAGCGGGAATGCTTCCCAAGCTGGCATGCATCACATAGTAACTCAGTGGCTAGAAAGATGTGTGGTATGATATGTTTGAGCCTATCCAGTACAAGATGGCCAAGTCGTCAGTGACACTGTAGAATTGTATCAGCACTAAAGGCAACCTTCTCTTGACACGAAGTAGCAAAAGGCATCTAGGCTACTCCTCATGTCCTCCACCAATCGTCCTCCCGGTAAGCTTATCCTGAAATGTGCATCCAACATCATCAAGAATGACACGATAATTTAAATTCTTAGTAATTCTACTAACAAATAACAGACTGATAGGAAAATTGGGAACAAAGAGAACATTTAGTAGTCTCAAATTAAGGGTAATTGCCACCTCTCCTTTCCCATCAATCCTAGAATGTCGGCCACCTGTACAGTCCTACCAGGGGCAACAAATTGAATCCTCTGGAAACAAGAAGCCACCAATAGCAACTAGTGCAGTAGTTTGTCCAATCACATCAGTAGGTGTCCTAACAACAATCCTACTCAGCCTACTATAAGTCTCCTCTAGAGGGAAGCTTAAATAATGCCAGAATATGTAAGTGGGCTCCTTCATATTCCAGACTAAGACCATCAACAAACTGCATAATAGCATACTCTTTGTGATGCTCCCTCTGAGTAGAGCAGGTATACACATGCCTACAAGTATTATACTGCTCAAGAAGACCCTTTAGAGAAGTATAGTACTGAGAAAGAGTCTGACCCTCCTACTTCAAACTGCCAATGTCATGAAGTATCTAGAATACCTTGCTATAAATTTTCTCATGGGAATACATGTCATGAAGAACGTCTCACATCTCTTTAGCAGTCTTGTAATACATGATGTCACCAATCCGAGACACAATGGTGTTCATAATCCATGAACACACCATTACATTATCCTTCTTCCGTGTAGCATGCTTTCTGGTCTTGTTGGTGGTCTTAGACTTTAATAAAATATGTTTCTTATTATGACCCTCCACAGTCATAAGGAACGTTTGAGATCACCTCCGATTCTTGTGGTTTCCTACATTAGTAACGATATCCGATGTCACCTCTAAACTTTCGGGTGATGCCATCATGCCTAGTAGGAGCCAAACAACCACAAAAATAGATCTGAAACTGAATTTTCAGATCTGGAATCAATGCATCGGATCACCAAGGCCCTTTGGTTCAGGTGTAGGCACACACTAGGGTATGGGGGAGCCCCCTAGTGGCGTCATCCAGGGAGCCTAAGTGGTTCCCTCATTAGCGTAAAAGGGAAAGGACCACCACCAGTAGCATTGCTAGCCAGTGGCGCAGCGACCCTGGTGGCTGCTGGTCAACGTTGAGGCTACTGCTGCTGCTGGACAACGGCGACGGTGACGAGAAAGAGAAAGGGATAAGGTGGTTAGGGTTCAGAGGCCTTGTGAGAGTGGGATACCAAACATCAATCTAGGATCGTTGCTCTGATACCAAGTAAGAGAAAATGAGTGTAAAGGTTGAAATGCAATGGTGTATTTCAGAGAGACCTTGGTGCTTTTATACAAAGAAGCACCAAAGAAGAATTACAAGTACACCCCTTTAATATAAAATAAAAAAATGACTCCAATACATAACTCAACACTCCCCCTTAAGCTGGAGCATAAGCATCAAGCATGCTCAGCTTGGAACAAATGTAGTATAATCATTTCTTGGGAAGTGCTTTAGTGAAAATGTTTGCAAGTTGTTTTCGGTACATATGTAGGGTATAGAAATCTTCTTTGTTGCAATAGCCTGCCTGACGAAGTAACAATCAACTTCAATATGTTTAATCCTCTCATGAATGATAGGATTATTTGCAATGAAAGTAGCAGCTTTATTGTCACAATACATAGGAATGGGTCTAGAGACCTGTACTCCAAAATCCTCTAGGATGGATCGGATCCAGAGTAGCACATGAGTAGTTTGAGATATGGCCCTATATTTAAACTTGGCACTTGATTTAGAGACCACCGTTTGCTTCTTGCTTCTCCACGTAACCAGATTACCCCCAACAATTATGCAACATCCTGTAGTGGACCTCCTGTCCTCATGTGATCAAACATAATTTGCATCTAAATAGCCATAAACTTCCAAGTGTCCATTTTTTTAAAAATAAAGTCCTTTCCTAGGGGCACTTTTCAAGTACCTGAGAATCTAATAAACTCTATCTGAATGGACTTAGTAGGACAAATTGAACAATTTTATTCCAATAGAAAACCCTACACCTCTTTATATAGAAAGAGGTATTGGGTAAATTACATGAGATATCAGACAAATATAAAATAACTAAACAACCCTTAACAAAACATAAAGATACCTAGAGTGCTCAATACTCCCCCTCAAGCTGGAGCATAGATGTCTATCATGCTCAGCTTGTCAGAACAAGCCTCAAAAGCGGATCTGGCAAGTGGCTTGGTGAACATATCAATTGTTTGGTTCTTTGAGGCAACGAAAGTAATGAAGAGAAGTCCTTTCTATATTAGATCTCTGGTATAATGGTAGTCAAGCTCAACATGTTTCGTATGTTCATGAAACATGGGATTGTTCGCTATGTAGGTAGCTGCCCTGTTGTCACACCTCATCTCTATGGGCTCTTCCATCTTGACATGTAAGTTAAGTAAAACAGATCTGATCCATATAAGCTTAGTTGTTGTTTGTGCCATTTCTTGGTACTTTGACTCTGCACTTGAGCGAGACACAACACTCTGCTTCTTGCTTCTCTAAGTAGCCAGGTTACCAACTACATTGTGTAAAACCCGGTTGTAGATTTCCTATCAGGAAGACAGCCTACATAATTCACATCAGAATAACTAACTACAGTCATACCTCTACCTCTCCTAAATAGTAGTCTACGTCCTGGTATTCATTTCAGGTATCTAAGCACTTGCATAGTAGCATTTCAATGCTGCTTGGTCGGCCTATCCATAAGCTGACTAAGCTTGCCTACTGCAGGCGAGATATCTAGACGTGTAATAGTAAGATAGAGCATCCTAATCAATTGCCTGTAGCCTTTGCTCTCAACTTTCTGACTCAGAATCATAAAAGTGCATCTTTGGATCCATGGGTATGTTAGCTGACTTGGATCCTAACATCCCAGTCTCTTATAGTAGATTAAGAGCATATTTTCTCTAGCTAAGAACAATGCTGCTCTTTCCTCTCGTCACCTCTATGCCTAGGACGTATCTCAAGGAGCCTAAATCCTTCATAACAAATTTCTCTGCCAGGCTTTGCTTGACCTCAACTATCCTAGCTACATCATTACTAGTGATAATTAGGTCATCTACATATACAAGGAGAGCCACAATTCCCTTATCTTTTTCACAAATAAGGAATGATCAAAAGTAAACCGAATAAGTCATATCTTCAACAACCTCAGAAAGCTTATGAAAAAGGTCCTCGGACTCTGCTTAAAGCCATATATCGCATTCTTCAACTTGCATACACATTGCTCTTGAACCTTAAATCCTGGGGTTGTTACATATACACCTCTTCTTGTAAATTACCATACAAGAAGGCATTTTTGACATCCAGCTGATACAGTGGCAAATCATAATGGGCAACAATGGAAACAAGAATCCTCACAGTAGGAAGCCGAGCAAGTGGGGAGAAAGTGTCAAAGAAATCCACCCCATAGGTCTGAGTGAATCCCTTTGCCACAAGTCAAGCCTTGTACTGAGATAATGAACCGTATGGATTATACTTCACAGCAATGACCTAATGGCAGCCAACTATGCATGCACCAGGTGGTAATTGAGTAAGCTCCTATGTCTGCCGAGACTGGAGTGCGGCCATCTCCTCCATGGCTTGTTACCATTTTGAATTGAGCATAGCCTGCTGATAAGTAGTTGATATCTGTGTAGAGGTGAGGGCATTTGTAAACAGGGCAAATGAGTGACTTAAGCCATCTCCTCCATGGCTTGTTACCATTTTGAATTGAGCGTAGCCTACTGATAAGTAGTTGATATCTGTGTAGAGGTGAGGGCATCTATAAACAGGGCAAATGAGTGACTTAGGCCATTAGACGAAACTGCACTCACCACCTAGTAGTGTGTACTACTCCTGGGAGCCTTCTGAATGGCAATTAGAAGATCCACATCATTAGAAGAAGACTCAGAATGGTCATGTGGGTCAAATGGTGTGACACCTCATCATTACCAGAAGAAGACTCAAAGATAACTGGTATAGCACCTGTAGAATCATCATCCAACACATAATGGTCAGTAGTGTCAACACATACCTGCTGTGGGGAGGATGATGGTGCTGAAGAAGGGGGGGTATGTTACCGATATGTAACTAGCTTTCTAAAGACCAATGGAGGATCTTTAAACTTTCCCTAACCAATGCCTGTTGTACCTAGTGATGCAATCTGAGTGGCTGGAAAATCACCAAATTGAATGGAAGGAATAGGCATAAGAGCCCTCTCTGCCTCAATCCTCAACTGTCTGCCAGTGACCGAAAAATATAGGATAGCCTTATGGAATGTAACGTCAGCACTAACATAGTGCATCTTCTATAAAGGATCATAGCATCTATAATCTTTTTGGGTGTGACTATACCGTAGAAATATACACTTAACTGCCCTGGGTGTAAGTTTATCTCTACTAAGCCGAACAATGTGTACAAAGGTCACATCCAAAAGTCTGAGGCAACGGAAATAATTCTCGGTCTGGATATAATGTGCCATGGGACCTACTCAGACAGAACAGAACTAGGCATTCTGTTAATCAAGTTGCATGCAGTAAGCACTACATTTCCCCAATACTGTGATGGAACATTGTGATGTATCAAAAGAGTCCAGACCACATCTAAGATATGCCTGTGTTTTCTCTCTGTTACCCCATTATGTTGAGATGTATGGGGACAAGTTTGATAAACTATTCCATGAGACCTGTAGAATGCTCGCTGACATATAGTGCAGAACTCAAGTGCATTATCAGTATGCACAACTTTAACAGCAGAAGCAAACTGATTCTTTATTTCAATAAGAAAATTCTCAATTACTGACCTAACGTTTGACTTATTCTTTAACAAAAGCAACCAAGATAATCTGAAACAGTCATCCACCATCACCAAGTAGTACCTATGTCCTAGTTGATTTAGAATTCAATTACATCTAAGTGCAGTAAATCAAAGATTGACTCTGAAACAATAGAACTGGCAGAATAAGTAGATCTGTGATGCTTTCCCATCTGTCATGCATCACAATGAATCTCGATAGCTGGTGAAAGATGAGGGATGATGCGGTGAAGCCTATTTCGAGATGGATGACCCAGGCGATTGTGCCACTATAAGGCACACCCTGCAGTGAAACACACATCTCCTTGGACTGCAGCAACTGGCATCTGAGACAGGCGATACATACCCCCTTCTTCATGTTTGCCATCAATCATCTTCCCTGTGAGTTTGTTCTGAAACACACAGCTAGCATCTGTTGAGAGAATTGAGTTGTAGGTTTAGTGCCACATTGGAAAATGTGGACTTCTTGTGTGTCGTGGCCTATAAATAAGCGTATACCCCCCACCCATTCATTTGAGAAGAGATACAAATCAGTGCCCTATTGGGGCCTTCTCCCGTGTTTTCTCCCCACTCGTGAGTGGGGTTTTCACGTAAACCCAAGCATTCCTTGGTTTCTTATGCTTTGATATTATTAGTTCCGCGTTATTTAAATATTTCAAGTCATCAAAAATCGCCTTGCAATTGAGATTCTTTGTAATTCGACTAGCTGACAACAAGCTCATCAGAAAATCGAGAACAAACAGAACATTAGGTAACTTCATATTGGGGGTGACGGACACCTCCCCCTGACCATCAACTTTGGTATACCTTCCATCGGCTACCTAAACCATCCTACCCAAACATACAGACTGAAGAGGCTGAAATCCAGTAAGATCACCACTCAAGTGTTACGATGCACCTAAATCTACCAACCAATTTAACCTGTTTGAAACAGTAAAAACACATGTTATACCTGAGGAAGCAATGGCAGCAGTATCTAAAGAAGAGGATGGAGTCTCTTGAGTGACCTGAGCAAGCTCTGAACAACAGCATCATACTCAACATGTGACATTATGTCAGATTGTCTCAGATGCAGTAGCAACTTGATTAGCAACGAGGGGTCTCCCATGCTTAGACTAGCATGAGACCTCCGCATGACCAATCATACCACAGAAGGTGCATGTGGAACGTGGTTTGCTTGTCTGTTCTCTTCCACGACCATGCCCATGAGTTGAGGATAAACCTCTCGTGCCTCGATCTCCACCAACAGCCAGTGCGGAGGTCTGACAAGTAAGCGCAGGAGTAGGAGCCGCTATAGTAATCTGGCTTAGTCTACTACGAGTCTCCTAAAGTGTCGGAAGCTCTGATAATGTTAGAATCTGAGATCATGTAGGATCATATTCTGGGCCTAACCCAAAGAGTGTGAAGCACTGCCGTCTCCTTGCGATACTTTAAATGAGTACCACATGTGCACACTAGTCTACAGGCATTGCACTTCTCCAGAAGTCCTTCAGAGTAACATAGTATTGTGTCAAGTATTGGCCCTCTTATTTGAGGGAGACCATCTGATTGTAGATCTGATAGACCTTGCTAGAATTCTTCTTATAGGAATATGTGGCATGAAGCGTATCCTAGATCTCCTTAATAGTCCTGTAATACATGATGTCATCTCCAATTTGTGGTGACACGGCATTTATGATCCAAGCCCTCACCAATGCATTATCTTTCTTCCATGAGGTGTACTTCCCAGTCTTATTCTGAGGCTCTAGCTCCAGTAGTAGATACTCCTTGTCGTGACCCTCAACGGTCATCAGAAAGGTTTGAGATTAACGAGCATAGTTGGTCTCATCCAACTTCACAATCAAGACAATGAATACATGCTTGGAATTTCCACTCTCCTGACTTGTCTTCGACGTAACTTCAATGGATGAAGAGGAAGCCATGTTGCTCCAAGCACTAGGAAGTCGCTAAACTCATATCTGAAATCCAATTTTCAGATCTGCGAAAAATTGTAGATCACGCAAAAAAGTGACCTAACATGAAATATGTTAGCATATATTTTCTATTTCTATTTTCGTTGTTGTATGGCTATTGGGTTTGGTTTTCTCTTCAGGGGCTTTTATGTACTTCCACCCTTTCGGTCTCTCTCTATATAAGAGAGCCCTAGGGTTTCTAATAAGATTTGAATCATTTCAACCAATTTAGTATCAAAGCATCGGTCTTAGACCATGGTTGTAGGTATCCTACCCCTCAAGGCCTCTGAAACCTTATCACCACATCCTGTTCTCTCTCTCCCTCTTGGCGTCGGTGCACAAGGGTCTTCACCGGCAGCGACGTTGCTAGGCGCTTAGCCAACAATGCACAGGGTGGCCTAGATCACGCGCAGCAAGGCCCTGGTGGCGTTGACCTAGTCACGGCAGTGACTTGTAGCACTGTGTGGCAGTGGCGGAGACCATCGTAGCCAGCAACGCCCTGTGTGGGCAAGATTGCGTGTAGCAAGGCCCTAGCAGTGCTGACCTAGCCACGGTGGTGACCTACAATGCTGTGCAGCGGCGGTAGTGACCTATGCGGCGACGGCGGTGACCTGTGCGGCGGCGGCGACAACCTCAGGGGCAATGCAGCAACCTCCAGCAGTGCCTCTGACCGTGTGGGGGTCTGTGCAAGGTTGTGCAATCCCTGTTCGGGCTGCAGGTAGTGGGTGTGAGGGGCGTGTAGCCCTGCACTAAGGGTTGCACTCCTCGTAGTCACAGGGAGAGGGAGTCTAGGCCTTCTTAGGGCCATCTCAAATGTTCTCCTTGCACCCGGGTTAGGCCAACGTTCGTCTAAGGGGCCTCTTATCAGTGATACAGATCTGAATCCGTTCTGTTTCAGATCGTTTGATAATGTTTTGGTGATAGAAGCTTGATTGAGGCTTCCAGATTGCGGAGATGGCTTCAGATAATCAGTCTGAGGTGATTTCAGGTTATATTTCGGACACTGGGAAGAGTCCGTTCTTTGGTCCTGTTGTCAAGTTGGATGAGACCAACTACTTGCGGTGGTCCTAAACCTTTCTTATGATAGTCAGGGGTCGTAAAAGAGCCATATTCTTACGGATTTGAAGCTAGCGAACAAGATTGGCACGAATGCCAACTGGGACACTGACAATGCTATCGTCTGTGCATGGCTTATGCAAACTGTTATTCCTCGTATAAGGGATGAGATTATGTATTACACTACATCGAAGGAGATGGAGTCCTTGCGGGATACTTATTCACATGCCGAGAACTTGGCACAGGTGTTTCAGGTCTTCTATGACCTCTTCTACTTGCGTCAGGAAGGACGCGCGCTGCCACAGTACTACTCCCTTATGAATGGATTGTTGGAAAGGCATCACTCCTATCTGCCAGGGTGTGCTTGTGAGTCTTAGAAGAGCTTTAGAAGATAGTTGGCTGTCTCTCTTTTCTTGGCAGGCCTTGGGCTTGAGTATATTGCAGGCAGAGATTAGATCTTTACCTCCCTTGAGCTTCCTACCCTGAAGGAAGCTTATAGCAGACTCAGTAGAGTTGCAATTGTACTTCAGTTCCTGACTGTGGTACTCAGACGTTCGCACTAGCTACGATCCCTAGACATGGCAGGGGCACTTCCTTTCCTACACGTGATCGTGGATATGGATGCTCTTCTGGTACATGCATTAGGACTCCGTGTACCTATTGTGGTAGACTTGGTTACTCTGAGGCTACATGCTGGCAGAAGCATGGTGGGCCGCCTGTGGCCAATCAGGCAACAAAGATCTCTATGCAATCCTCCCCAGTCCTGATGTTAGTTCCTTGAGCACAGATATTGAGAGCTTGCGGCAATAGATTGTTCAGTTGACTCAGGCCTCTTCTCAAATTCCAAACGTTGTCACTATTGTCACCTTTTTTAAGGCACCTACGATTGGTATGTTGTCACTCGTCTTCTGGTGATTAGTTGATTGATTTTGGTGCATCCAAGCACCTATGTGGCGGTAGAGGCTCGTTTTCTCAATAAGCTCCAGTTACACCAGCCAGGACAGTACAGGTGGCAAATAGGAGACATTCGCCACTCGTTGGCAAAGGGGATGTCTTTATCTCCTACTTTGAGACTGACAGACGTTTCTCATGTGTCTGATTTTCCTTTGAGTTTATTGTATGTTAGTAGTATTACTAGAGACCTGAACTACTGAGCTATTTTTTATGCGTCTTCTTCTATCTTGCAGGACAAATTCACTAGGAAGATGATTGGTAGAGAGCGTGAGGAACATGAGGTGTACTGTCTGAGCCGTACTATTGCTACTTCTGCTACCCAGGACCTTACTTCTACTGGATCTCTCTAGTGGCACTACTGCCTTGGCCACCTACCTATTGATCGCCTCAGACATGTTGTACAGCACATACCCTCCACTATTGCTCTCACCTATGATGCTTGTCAGCTTGGCAAGCATCACAAGGCTAGTTTTTCTAGTTACACTTCTGTTTCATTTGTTGCTATATTTGATTTGATTTATATGGATGTTTGGGGTCCCAGTCGTACTCTTGATTGACTTAGGAACATATATCATCTTGTTTCTCGTGTCTCTTGGATGTTTCTATTGAAGAATAAGTCCATTGTGGGACAAATCATTGAGAACTTTGTTAAAGAAATAAAAACTCGGCATTTTTGTTTGGTGAAGTGTTTTCGTTCCGATAATACTTTAGAGTTTTGCACTATGCATTTATGCAATTTTTTTTCTAGTTGTGGCCTTATCCATGAGACCACGTGCCCTCACACCTCTCAGCAAAATAGTGTTGCTGAGAGGAAACATTACCATATTCTTGATGTTACTCGTACCTTATTGACTCACCATTCGGTCCACTCTCTTTACTGGGGTGATGCTGTTTTGATTGCATGTTGTTTGATTAATCGGATTCCTAACGTTGCATTACATGAACAGATTTCTTTGCAGGTTATGTATCTTGATTGACCCCTGTTTCACGTCACCCCTCCGACTTTTGGTTGTGTTGCCTTTGTCTATTTGTTGGGATCGGGTCAGGATAAACTAGCACCGAGAGTAGTTAAGTACATCTTTCTTGGGTATACTTGAACACAAAAAAGGTATCGTTGTTTTGATCCGTTTACTTCTTAGCACTATTTTTCACGGATGTTACGTTTCACGAGGCAATACCTTTCTTTTCTATGATTGCTGTTGAGATGCTTCCTGAGCGTGATATGGCGCCTATGTCATATACCCCTATTCACTTTGGGAGTTTCCCTGAAATTCTTGTCCCTACTGCACCACCACCACCTCATGCTACGCATCCCTTTCCTCGGCTGACTGAGCGACTCCAGACATATATCCGCCCTTATACTACTTATCATAGACCCCCACTCTTGCCTTCACCATCAACTTCTCAGGTAAGTCCTTTAGACACTGACGCATATTTGTCATGTGATGATCACAGGAACATGACAGATGATGTGGCAGATGATGATCTTGATCTTCCGATAGCCATTCAGAACCAACTACGGACCTGTACTACTTATCCAACGGCTGGGGCACTTGCTATTGATGGCTTGGCCCCTGGGTTTGTTGGATTTACTCAGGCATTAGCTATTAAGATTCTAGCAACTCATCGTGAGACCATGCTTGATCCAAAATGGCAGGTAGCCATGGAGGATGAGATGGCAACTCTTAGAGGCCGTGGGACCTGGGAACTCACTCCACTTCCTGTTGGTGCTACCCTTGTTGGCTGTCGATGGGTATTCACTGTGAAGTTTAACCCAGATGGTGGTGTTGCTAGATACAAAGTACGCCTCATGACAAAGGAGTTCACCCAAACGTATGGAGTGGATTTCTTTGACACCTTCTCACCGGTTGTTAGACTTCCTATTGTACGGGTGTTGGTTGCAATGGCAATTCAGTTAGATTGGCCTTTACATCAGCTGGATGTGAAGAATGCCTTCCTCTATGGGGATCTCCAAGAGGAAGTCTATATGCAACAGCCGCTTGGTTTTGAGACTAACGGGGTGTGTATGCTGACTACAGAAGGCCATCTGTGGCACAGGTTGTAGAGGCAGCTGAATTCAGGAAGTTGACAACCGACTTTTCTCTTTTTGTCAGGAGGGCTGGATGAGGTACAGTGGTACTTCTTGTTTATGTTATTGACTTGATTGTCACAGGAGATGATAAGCAGGGTGTTGCTGAGATTAAGCGCATCCTAGTAGAGTAGTTTGTCATGAAGGACTTGGGAGCTTTACAGTACTTTCTCGGTATTGAAGTTGCTCATAGTAAAAAAGGCGTGGTCTTATCCCAGAGGAAATATGCTTTGGACATCTTGCTGGAGATTGGCATGCATGGGGCTAAGGAGGCCAATATTCTTATGGACCCCAAGATGCCACTATATGATGAGATGCACAGTTGGTGGACAGCAGGTTGTGGGCAAGTTGCTATACCTCACTATTACAAGCCCAGACATCTCCTTGGCAATAAGGAAACTGAGTCAGTTCATGGCCAAGCCAACATGCCAGCACTGGGATGCAGCATTGATGGTGCTCAAATACATTAAGAAAGCTCCTGGAAATAGTCTTCTCTTTTCCAAGGGTTCTTCCATGATTTTGGTTGGGTATTCTGATGCGAACTACACTAGATGTCATGTGGATCACAAATCCACTATTGGATTCTACACCTTTCTAGCAGGGAGTTTAATTACATGGAGGAGTAAGAAGTAGGGCATAGTTGCGAGATCTAGTGCCAAGTTTGAGTATAGAGCCATGGTTCAGACCACTGCAAAGATGATGTGGATCAAATCTCTGCTTATTGACTTGCAGATACAGTTTTTTTGTCTGATGGAGATGAGATGTGATAATAGAGCAGCCACCGTTATTGCCAACAACCTAGCATTTCATGAGAGGACGAAGCATGTTAAGGTTGACTGCCGCTGCACCAGAGATATCATTTAGAAGGGGTTGCTTTATATCACGCCAGTCACATCTGAGGTGCAGATTGCTGATATCTTTACCAAGACCTTAGCCAGATCTCTATTTGATTCACGTGTATCGAAGCTGAGCATGATAGATATCTATACTCCAGCTTGAAGGGGAGTGTTAGGATATATTTTCTATTTCTATTTTTGTTGTTGCATGGCTATTGGGTTTGGTTTGTTCCTCAAGGGCTTTTATGTACTTCCACCCTTTCAATCTATCTCTATATAATAGAGCCCTAGGTTTCTAATGAGATTTGAATTATTTCAACCAATTAAATCCAAGTCATCTATTGCTTGGAGATCAAGTTAGACATGCATGGTAACCCTTCAATAGTTAGAACCCACTAGGGCCTAAAGGCACCCCTAGCAACCCCCAAAGGAGGGCTACTCCCCCTCTCCTTGATGTGCTAAGGCAACATGCCCCACTAGTAGTTCTACTGCCTGCCGGTGGATGATCAGTTGCCGCCCCAGTGCTGCGCCGCCGTCGCCCGATGCCATTGTGCGCCTGCAGTGCCCCGTAGGAGCAGATTGTCCCTGCAATGCTGTTGCAGGAGGCTTAGGTGCTCTGGCACCATCGCTGAAGAGCCCCTTCGCCGGCTGTGGGGGGCATCGGTAAGGGTAAGGGATGGTGAGCGACACGGAGAGGGCCTTAGGATTTTAGTAGAGAGGGTAGACGACTTGTTTCGGTGGGATACTCAAGCACCGACCTAGAATCGTTGCTCTGATACCAAGTAGAATAAAATGAACAATCTTATTCCTCTTTATAGAGTGAGAGGTGTTGGGTAAATTACATGAGATACCAGGTAGAAATATAAAATAACTAAACAACCCTTAACAAAACATAAAGATAACTGTAGTGCTCAACAGACTTCCCTTGGTGACTGCATGAACTAGCTCAACCTCCCAACTGCAAAGGTAATGTTAGGTCGAGTAACTGTCAGATAAAATAGCTTAACAATCATTGCACGGTATCTAGTTACGTCTTGTAGTAGAGGACTTTTATCATTAGCAAGAGGCATGGACACATCCTTAGGCACATATGCTGGTTTGCACTCCAACATACCAGTGACTCGCAACATGTCAAGCATATACTTGCACTGAGATAACACAAGCCCTCCTCCAGTTGTTGCATATCAATACCAAGGAAATAGTTGATAGGGCATAGATCCTTGGTAACAAATTGTGATTGTAGCAGCTTTGTTTCTTCTATACCTCGCCTGTCACTGCTAATTAATAATATATCAACATAAACAATAAGTATAACCGAACTTGTCTTCCCATATAGTGTAAAAACAGAGTGATCAACAGATGATCTAGTAAAGCCATACTCTTGAACTACCTTATTAAATCTCTCAAATCAAGCTCTACGACTTTATTTTAGTCCATAGATCGCTTTCTTTAGCTTACACACTTCTGGCACTCCCCTTGAGTGGGAAAACCTGGTGGCTACTGCATGTAAACTTCCTCTCTGTCTCCATAAAGAAAGGCATTTTTTATATCTAACTAATGAATAATGCAGTTCCAGTTAATTCTGATAGAATTGAGGGGAGCCACTGGGGAGAATGTCTCCAAGTAGTCAACTCAGAAGGTCTGAGTGTAACCTTTGGCAACTAGGCGTGCCTTGTATCTTTCCATAGTGCCACTTGGACGACATTTAAGAGTAAAGACCTATCTACACCCTACAATAGTAGCACCTGGGGGTAGATCAACTAGCTCCCACATGCCATAGGACTGTAAAGTCGCCATCTCCTCCATAGCTAAGGTCCAGGATGGATTTTGGAAGGCCTCATGATGGTCTCGTGGTACCTGTAGACTGTCAATGGCTAGAGAAAATTGTCATCCAACTGCAGGAAACTGTCAAATGACATAATTGAGATACGAAGTATTTAACACAAGATCGTGAAGCCTTCCTGTGTAATAAGAAGTTCCAGAGTAGTATCATCAGTAGCTGTAGGTACCTGATCCTTAGAAAAGTCGTCAGTAGTTGGCAGAGACTGAGTAGAAATGGTAGACAAAAGATTCCTCCACTTAAAGTACATCTAAAGCCCTACGCTGAAAATGCTTAGGAAAAATGATTGTATCATGGACCTCAGGATGACATGGGAAAGGACCAAGATCAGGCTGATTCGTCCTAAATATAGGTTGCTCGGTTGGCTATGGTGGTTGAGATGACCGTGGTGGCTCAGATGGCATAGGAAGGGGAACATCACTTTGATGAGAAGAAATGGATTGCTCCCCCTGTTTATGGTAGTAGGGAATCTTCTTAAAGAAAGTAACATCAGCAGAAATATAAAACTTATGTGAAATAGGATCATAGCATTTGTATCCTTTTCGGGTTCTAGTATAGCCGCGAAAAATACATTTCACAGAACAAGGAGAAATCTTGTCCACTTTATATAAGTGATCAAAACATACAGTCAAAAACAATTGAAGTGATAGAAAGCATGTCCTTCCCAGGGAATAGGACAGAGTATGGGGTTTTACCCCCTAAAATCGAAGATGAAACATGATTCACCAAGTATGTGACTGTAAGAATAGCATCAACCCAAAAGGATGAAGGAACATTCATTTAAAACATAATAGTACGAGCCACATTAAGTAAATGACGAAGCTTACCTTTAGCTACCCCATTTTGTTTAGAGATATGAACGCAAGACTTTGATGAATAGTACCAAACGATTGAAAGAAATGAGTAACCTTGGTATTCACAAATTCTAAACCATTATTACTCTGAAAAACTTTCATAGCTGTAGAAAACTGAGTCTTTATTTCTTGAACAAAATTCTTAACAAGATCAAAAACTTCAAACTTCTTTTTCATCATAAATACCCAGGACATCTTGAAATGCTCATCCACAAGTACAAGGAAGTACCAAAAACATCTAATACTCTTGACCTTACACGAGCCCCAAACATTAGTATGAACAAGATAAAAAATAGACTCAATCCTTTTATTCTGTGACGAAAAAGAAGACCTATGGTGTTTGTTCAATTGCCATGCTTTACACCTAAACGACTCAGGGAAAGACATCTCTGGAAATTGACAACGAAGGATAGGCAGGTTGGGATGACCAAGATGGAGATGCCACTAAAGAGCAGAAGTGGCACAAACAGCATCAACATGAGAAGACAATGGAACATGAAGGTAATAGAGACCATTCTGCTCAAGTCTTCTACCAATCTTGGAGGACTTGCCCTATCGTCTGGAGGTCCTGCAATAAGAAATATAGGTCATGAAAAATTGCTCTGCATTGTAAATCCTTCATAATCTGACTAATTAACATCAAGTTAAAAGCAAATTTGGGAGCATATATAACATTATATAGAGGTAAAGTAGGAAAAATAAAGATGTTCCCAAGACCAATACTAGTGACAAACCCCCATCTGCTACCTTAACCTGGAACGGGGTAGCGATATCTTGAAGGGAAGAAAACAAGGAGGTGTCACCAGTTATGTGAGAGGAGGCACTTGAATCTGCAAGCCAAGCAGGAGCTTGGGATCTAGCTGTCATAGCTGAAGTACTTGCAGACCTCTGAACAGAGACAACAGCTGAAGTAGAAGCCTAAGTCGCCATGAAGTAGCCATAGCAGAGGCATTAGATGTAGGCACGGGATCAAAGGTGTCAAGCCTCGAGAGATGAGCATAATCTGTGTTGGTGTAGGAATCTGTGCTGGAGTCAAGATCCACAAAAAACAATGACTTCAAGGTCTAAAAATCGGATCATAAGGCTTGAAACTTGCAATTTCAAACCTAAACCGCCTAAAACACGCATACAGATCACAGAAAATGCTGATTTTAGATCATATAGGCTGTAAGCACCAACAAAAAATACTTTTGCATGGCTAAGGCATAGATTAGGCCCTAGCAGTACCTTGCAATGTCTCAAACTCTTCTAGAGTGGACTATAGAAGAGAATAAGAATCGGTAACCTCGATTTTAGTAGTTGTAGTAGATCTTCATAGCCCCAAGAAGTAGATCAGGGAATAGGAAAATCCAAAAAACCCTGATCTAGGCCAACACAACCTTTAGAGAGGGATCTAAAGGCTACGTTAGGCCAAGGGGAAGAGGTGCGGCATTAATGAAGACTCCCTACACCACCAGGCGACGCTGCATTAGTGGCGCAGGGGTAGAAGAAGGCCAATGGTGCTCCTCCTTGGAGCTGTAAGCCCCCATCGCCACTAGGGAGGTGGCGCAGGCCCCCCTGTCAGCGCTACTGGCCCTGTAGTGGTAGGTGGCACTGGGTAGAGAAGAGAGAGAATGGGGTGTGGTGGTAGGTTAGAGGCTAGTGTTTTGGTGGGATACCAGAACCTCGGTCTAAGATCATTGCTCTGAGACCATGTAAAGGGTAAAATGCAATAGTCTATTTCAGAGAGACCCTGGTGCCTTTATATAGAGAAGCACCAGAGAAGAATTACAAACACACCCCTTCAATATAAAATAACAACAGAAAGACCCCAATACATAACTTAACAATGAGCAATCTTACTTAACCACGAAATCCTAGACCTCTTTATATAAAGGTGTGGGTAAAAGTCGGTGGAATTGAGCAAGTTATTCCAAGGAAATCTTACACCTCTTTATATAGATAGTATCATTAACATACACAAGGAGTACTACAACTCCCTTGTCAGTCTTCCTGACAAGCAACGAATGATCTGAAGTGGACCTCACCATTCCCAATCTTTCCACAACCTCTGCCAGTTTGTGGAACCATGCACGAGGACTCTTCTTGAATCCATAGATCACCTTCCTCAGCTTGCACACACACTCCCCCTCAACCTCAAATCCGAGGAGCTTCTGTATATACACTTCTTGAAGATCACCATATAAAAATACATTCTTTACATTTAACTGATGTAACTACCAGTCTCTGTTTGCTGCAACAAATAAGAGAATCCGAACTGTCGAAAGTCGTGCCACCGGTGAGAATGTGTCAGAGTCTACCCTATAAGTATGGGTAAACACTTTGGCCACCAATCGAGCCTTATGCCTAGAAATAGACCCATCAGGGTTATATTTCAAGGCAAAGACCCATCTGCATCCTACCACCCGTGTAGTAGGTGGTCTCGACGTAAGCTCCCATGTGTCTTGCAAACATAAAGCTGTCATCTCCTCCCTTATGGCCTGAAGCCACTTAAGATGAAGCATGGCCTCTCGATAAGATGTGGCCAGCTTGGATGCAGATACAGCAGAAGTAAATGCAGCAAACTGAGAACCGAGCCCATCACTGACAAAAGCACCTGTGATCCTGTAATGAGCACAACTCCAGGGTGCCTTGCAATAGGCAAATCAATGTCCTCGGTACCCTCATCTGGAAATCAATAACTTCGTGCTCATTTGGAACACCAGTAGGCTCCTGCTGATTGTCCCTGTGAGAAGCATCGGACACAGGCATATTGGTATCATCAACACATACCTGTGTGGGGGAGGATGATGGTGCTACGGCAGGGGGGTACTGTGACTCGTGGTCTATAAGTCACCGGAAGCTTGTACACAAATGGTTAACCCTTGGATCTGGTATCTGTACTCGCAAGTAGCTAACATGGAGAGAAACTCCAAACTGTATAGCAGGAACCGGCGTTGGTGCCTTATTAGCAGGTGCTGTCTTAAGAATAGTGGGCATCAGCTGAGCAATGAAGGAAAAGTAAGGTACAGCCTCATGAAAGGTGAAATCCGCACTGACATGATGTCGTTTGGTCAACAGATCATAGCACTTGTACCCTTTCTAGGTAGAGCTGTAACCCAAAAACACATTTTATTGCTTATGGTGCTAGCTTGTCTCGGCTAGGTTCATTAATGTGGACAAATGCAACACAACAAAAAATGCGAGGTGGTACATGAAACAATTCTCTATCTAGATACAAAATCTGCTAAGGGTTCTGTTCAGACAATACAAAGCTAGGCATTCTGTTGATCAAATAACAGGCATTAAGATAGGCGTCGCTCCAATAAATCTATGGAACATTATGATATATCATCAATGTTCTAGCAACATCCAGGAGGTGTCAATGTTTCTTCTCCGCTATCCCATTCTGTTGGGATGTATGAGGATAAGAGGTCTGATGTATAATACTATTTAATCTGTAAAAATCATGCAATCTGGCACTATAGAATCCAATGCATTATCTGAGTGCACACATTTCATAATGGTAGAAAACTGTGACTTTATTTCAAGAATAAAATTTTGAATGACATTGCCAACATCTAACTTATTCTTTAATAAAAATAACCATGACATGCGTGAAAAATCATCCACAATGACTAGGTAATATCTGTGACCCTATCTATCTGAAACACGACTTGAACCTAATACGCCCAAGTGAATCAACTGAAACACAACCAGTAGTAGAACTAGTAGAAAATGAAGCTCGATAATGCTTCCTAAGCTGACATGCATCACAAGTAATCTCAGTGGCTGGAGAGACATGGGGGAAAATCCAACGAAGCCTATCCAGAGGGATGTGTCCAAGATGGTAGTGCTACTGCAGTGCAGTCCTTGCAACAAAATTGAACTTGCTCTGACACGAAGCAGTGGTATCGGTCTAGACTAGGTCATAAACCCATCCTCTTCATGTCCGCCACCAATCATCCTCCCTATGAACCTATCCTGTAACACAGCCCACATCATTAAATATAACATGACAGTTGAGGTCTTTAGTAATTTTGCTCACAGATAAAAGACTAATACAAAATTCTAGTACAAACAAAACTCAAGGCAACTATAGAGCAGACGAGAGAGAACCTCCCCCTGTCCATCTACTCTAGAGTGATGACCATCAGCCATCTACATAGTTCTACTAGAAGAAACTGCCTATATCTGTCTAAAACAACTCTGGTCTCCACTTAAGGGCTGAGAGGCTCGAGAATCAATGAGCCATGTAGTACTACAGTTGTAGGGAAGAACGGAAATACTATAAGCATATTCCATACTTGAGGAGGCAATTGCAGCGATATCAAAAGTGAATGGCGTCTCTTGGGTCACCTGAGCAAGTCTCTGGGCAAGAGTTGCATGCTCTAACCTAGGCACCATATCAGTTTCCTTCTCTAGGGTCGAGGCAATTTGATTTGCCACGAGAGGACGACCATGCTTGGTCTAACAACTAGCCTATACATGACCAATACATCACAGTATGTGCAAGTGGGTTGTGGTTTGCCAGGTTGTCCCTGGCCACGCCCACGTACACGAGTGGATGGAACTCCACATCCACCACCACCAGCAAAGGCTGAAGTTTGGCCCATCACCTCAGAATTAGTAGATTTAATGGACAATCTATTAACTCTACTGTAAGCTTCCTCCAGAATAGGAAGCTCTATGAGAGTAGGCATCTGATCCCATGCAGACTTATACTCAGAGCTCAATCCAGACAAGAACTTAAGCACCGTAAATTCCTTGTGGTGCTCTCTCTGCGTCGTACATGTTCACACAGGCCTGCATGAGTTGTAGTTCTCCAACGCCTTCAGTCTGGCATAATACTGTGCCAATGTCAATCCATCCTACCTCAGCGAGAAGGTATCATGAGTGATCTGAAACACCTTGCTTGAGTTCTTCTCATGGGAATGTGTCATGAAGAGAGTTCCACATCTCTAGCAATCTTGTAGAACATTATCCCATCTCCGATGTGAGCAACCACGGCATTTATAATCCATGCTCTCACCATAGCGTTATCACGCTTCCATGTGGTGTATTTCCCAGTTTTCTCTATTGGCTTTGGCTCCAGAAGAATATGTTCCTTATCATGATCTTCAACCGTCATAAGGAATGTCTGTGAGCAGCAGCCGTAGTTGGTCTATCAAGTTTCGCAATGGGAACAAAGAATGGATTTTTAATGTTCCCATGATTCGTCACACTCTCAGATGGACCTTCGGACTTCGGAGAGGCAGCCATGAAGCCAAATCAGGAAATCTAGAAGAGGAAACACCACGAACAGATCACTTCATAGATGGGCAAGATCTGAATTAAAGGTTTTCAGATCTACATGATGAACAGAAGGCCCCCTTGGATAGACGTAGGCTTAGAAAGGGTGTGGGGAAAAGCACCCAAGATGGCCCCAAGGGGACCTAGGTCTCTCTAGTTGCAGCCACAGGAAATGCGACCCTAGAACAGGATCATAGCGACCCCTGCAATCGCTCGAAGCACCGCCACCTGCACTACAGCTTCGTCGCAAACCCTCCGATCAACATTGTTGGGCCTTACAACCGCTGATGTCTTCAGATCACTATTGCAATTGCCACAGACCCTTGGATCAATGCCGCTGGGCCCTACGACCGTCGCTGCGCCTTCAGATCGCTGCTGCGCTGCCGCAACACTCGTAGACCACCTTTCGTGGTGTCTGCAGATCGCTGAAACGCCACTCCAAGCGTTGCAGCATCGCCGCTACGGCGAGGAGGCTGTTTAACGATACCACCAGCACACGCGAGAGAGAGAGAGAAAGAAGGGCTTGGTAGTTTAGGATTTCTGAGGCTTTTTCGGGTGGGATACCGAAAGCTTCGATCTAAGACTGTCGCTCTGATACCAAGTCAGTGGAAATGAGCAAGTTATTTCAAGGAAACCCTACATCTCTTTATATGGAGGAAGAGGTGTGGGCAAAATATAGAGGACTAGAGAAATAAAAGAATAGTAAAAATAATACAAATATCAAGAGTAAATAATAATGTATGTCCAGAATAAAACAAGAAATAATAAGATAGTGCGTGAGAGTATACTATAACAGTTTTTGGTACTTTCTTGTTCTTGTGGATGATTATACTTGGGTTACTTGGATTTATATGTTGAAAGAAAAGTTCAAAACTCCTGTACTTATTACAAATTTTTTGTCAGTTTTCTTGTGTTATACATTTAGAAGTGATAATGGCCTTGAGTTTGTAAATGCTACTATATCTGATTTTTTACCTCTTTGTGTGTCATCCACTAAACTTTTTGTGTTCATACCTCCCAATAGAATGAGATGGCTGAATACAAACTTAGACACTTATTTGATGTGGCCAAAACCATGGTTTGAGATGCATGTTTGATGAGCGAGAAAATCATTGCGAAAAATTTGAGTTCGTTGCCAAATAAAATTGTTGCACTATCATTGTAAAATTCATAAGAAAATCTGCTACCAAATAAATTTTATAATCGAAACTCTGCTGAGTCCCAGGTCGAATACGGTATGACGAACGTTTAATTAAAAATCACGTTTAGAATTATTTTTATAAAGAAGATTAGCTAGTTGAATTTAATCTACATGAGCTAAGCTACTTAAAGAATAAACAATAGAAGAAAGAGAGAATAATACAAAGAAAGAGAGAAATAGAGAGGATGAACAAATATTTCATAACCATAGAGTCATGTCCATTACATCTACTTGCAAAATTAAAACTACGCTAGAAAGAAATAAAAGATATGGATGAAAAAATCCTCCTTGACGGCCGCTTGAAAGATGAGCGGCGTTGACGGAGTGCTCAGAAGATGAGGGTGAGAGGCTGGATGAGGGAGAACAAAGTTGGACGATGGAGGACGAAGCAGGGTGGCATCGCAGCGGGATCCACTTCCCAAATGGTAGTGAGAAGACGATCACGGGATGCTCCACGAAGGGGTGAGAAGATTGACAAAATTTTGATTTTTTTACTCTTGAGAAGCATCTCGGGTTTGGGACTAGCTCTTTAGAGCTTTGGAGATGGTGAGCAGAGAAGGGATGGTGAAATATGTGATAGCAGTGGGTAATTTATAGGTGTACTCATTGGGGTAATTTTGTTCATTTGAAAGTTTAGAATTTAATATTAGGGTCTTTAGTGACGTTTATGATCATTACTGTAGGTGCACGGCACTGAAGGCACAGCTACACGTGAGTCGTCCATCACGCATCCGACACTTCACACGCAACCACGTCAACACCGCCTTACCTTCAGCCGTTAGCGTGCCTCATCGCTCCCGATCAACCTGATTTCGATCGCACAATCAGACAGCTTAGAATTGTGCACGCTTCGCCTTAGCAATGCACGCAGCGCCCGCGTACGATCACACGTGATCATGTGTGTGTGCTAAGCTCTCTCATTTAGTGCGTGTAGCGCCACCACATAGCTGTCGTCGCTATCATTCGATCATCATCGTGCTGTTGAATTTCAATTGCACGCACCTTCAGAGAATTCAACCCCCTCGCTGCAGCTCGATCGCGCGTCACGTGCTGTGCTTAAGGCACTTCATCGCGACGCTATGCCCTCGACTTTGTTACGTTTACGCTTTAACGCTTACACGCTCATGATCGTTCGATGGCAATCCAGCAGTCAAGATCACTCGAGCGTTCGCCTTCAGGAGTTGTGAAGTGTGGTTGGATCTTTGATCGACGGTTGGGATTGAGCGGGCGGGTGAAGAGGAAGTCCTGCAGGGCAGCCTTGGGCTACTAGGATGGTGCCATGTGACACTATTTAGGCTGTCTATCTTCTATTGCTCATAGGTGGTGCCACGGTTGTCGGATTGAATTGATTTTCACACCGTGGAGCTGTGATCGTCGATCCAAACCCATCCGTGCAGTTGGATTTGTCATCTGAGGTATTGATTTTTCACCACCTTACCCCTTGGCCTTTGATCTTCCTCGGATTGCATCTGATGCTATGGAAGTCCGATCGAGGCAATCTCAGAGGTGTTGGACTCCGATTGTCGCCCTGATCAGATCCGTATGGTTGGATCTTAAGTCCAAGGCCCTAAAATATATTACCTTGTCCCATGGCCACAATAAGAGGCGAATTACTATACAATTTATACAAATTAATTTAAATGCATGATGATGTATGTTAGATAATATTTATAATTCATGATACTTTTATGACATTAGGAACACGCGTAAATAGATATTTTAAGCCAATTAGATATGTGCACATCAATGTTCCTCCTCTATATTGGGCTGATGTTCTTACGCCGACTTTTCTCATCGATAGGGTGTCTTTCCTCTATTCTGAAGGGCAAGACACCTTATTCTGTGTTGTTTCTTTGTCAGGATATTTTTTCTCTTACACCTATTGTGTTTGGTTGTGTGTGTTTTATCCATCTGTTTGAGGTGGATAAGGTGTCTCAGTTTATCAAGTGCATTTTCTTGGGATACTCCCGCACCTAGAAGTGATACTACTATTATGATCCTCTGACACATAAGTTCAGATGTCACCTTTTTCAAGAATGTTCCCTATTTCGCATCTAGGGAAAAGCCCTTACATTTTCATCAGGACCAGGATTTCTCATTTCCTATGCCTACTATGCTACCACCAATGCGCACTAAGCCATCCATACGCCACTACCACTACCTCCTCCTCCTCCCCCCCCCCCCAACCACCTCCATATGCCCCTCCTCGCTCTCCTCTACGTGCTTACTAGTGCAGACCACCTCAGGTCCCTTAGGGGGAACCCTTCCCTACTATTCCAGTTACTCCATCCTCCATTGATCCTACTAAGTCCAACAGAGGTCAGGTCATACTTTCCATAGAGGAGTCTGACTTGGACCTTCCTATTGTCCATCGGAAGGCCCAATGCTCTTTTTCCTGCTATCATGTTTTTCAAGACATGTCATTTGATAGGTTACCTATTACTGCTCAATAGTTTTCTTTTGTTGTGGATAGTCACCAGGTTCCCCGTAGTCATACAGAGACTCAAGCATCCAACCTAGAAAGTGGCCATGGAGGGGGAGATGGTTGCTCTGCAGTCTTGAGGCAGATAGGACTTGGTGAACCTACACCTAGGTGCTGCTGTTGTGGGGTGTAGGTGGGTATTTACCCTAAAATATCTTCTTGGTGGCTTAGTTGAGTGCTATAGTCTTGGCTTGTTGCAAAAGGCTATACACAAACCTATGGAGTGGATTATTTTGAGACATTTTCTCCTATGGCACGATTGAACTTAGTCTACGTTCTTTCTATAGTCGTTAACTTGGATTAGCTTGTTTTTCAGCTTGATCTTAAAAATGCCTTCGTCTACAGTGATCTTCATGAGGTGGTATACATGCATCAGCCACTTAACTTTGCGGCTCGAGGGGAGTGCCAGAAGGTCTGCAAGTTGAATAAAGCTATTTATGGATTGAAACAAAGGTCGAGGGCATGGTTTGAGAGATTTGGTAAAGCCGTTCAGGACTTTGGTCTTACTCGGTCATCTTTAGATCACTTAGTGTTTGTGCTGCACAAGCCTACTGGATCGGTTATTCTTATTGTATATGTGGATGACAATCTGCTAACTGGGAGTGATAAGGAAGGTATTGATGCTACAAAGGCCTTTGTACACTCTCAGTTTGTTTCCAAGGATCTTTACGTGATCAGCTATTACTTGGGCATTAAGGTGCATCATATAGGTGGAGGCCCGGTTCTCTCTTAAAGGAAGTATGTGCTCGATATGCTACAGGAAGCAAGGATGACAGGATGCAAGCCTGCAACCAAGGTTCGAAATGCCGATTTCGACGTCGTGCTGATAAAATTGTAGGTATGCATTTCGTGGGCATGCCAAAGGCATGCCGTGGAAATGCCCATTTTTCGATGGCAGATTTCGATGATTTCGACGGCTCAAAAAAATGACATTTCGAGGCACGTCAAGGGCATGCCGGTGCATGTCGACAGAAATGATTAAGATTTGAAAGACAACTAAATCAAGATATTAGAAATGTTTTACAGGTTTTTTTTATAATAAAAATAGGTTATTTTAGCCTGAATCTGTCTCTGTGTGTGTGTGATCAAGATATTAGAAACGTTTTATAGGTTTTTTTATAATAAAAACAGGTTATTTTAGCCTGAATCTATGTGTGTGTGTGATCAAGATATTAGAAACGTTTTACAGGTTTTTTTATAATAAAAACAGGTTATTTTAGCCTGAATCTGTGTGTGTGTGTGCTGTGTGTGTGTGTGTGTTTCCTCCCAGACCGCCCCCTGTACCCCCATTACCGCCCAGCCAAAAGCTTCCCGCCCAACCTTGTCAAGTTTCCCGCTGCTCCCATTCCCAGCACCGCTCAGCCACCATCGGCATGCCGACGTTTCGTCAGTAACTGTCGGCATGCCGAGGATTTCCCTGCAAACCGACACTATATTTGTGTCGATATGCCCTCCCTCCAAAAATCCCCTTACCGACGGCATGTCGGCGGCATGCCGTCGGCATTTAAATCACAGCCTGGAACCATTCCATTAGACCCTGCTGCTTACCTTGCTGATTTGACTGCCCAGAGTTGGAGGATGTGACTAGATATTGTGCTATGGTTAGCAAGCTACTTTATCTTACAATTACTAGGCCTGACATTGCTTATGTAGTGGGACAACTCAGTCAGTTTATGCAATAGCCCAGAGAGACACACTGGGCAGGCATCTGTCAAGTTTTGAGATACTAAAGAACTCTCCTGAGAAAGGCTTATCTTTCTAAAAGCATGGTCATTTAAATGTGTGGGGATGCTCCGATACAAACTATGCTGGGGTTCATGAGGATCGGAGATCTACCATTGGTTACTACACGAATGTTGGTGACAATCTTGTGAGTTGACGGAGTAAGAAGATGTTGGTGACAATCTTGGGGTGCCATGATCCAGTACAGCATCTGAGTATCGAGCCATGGCTCACACTAGCTATGAGTTACTTTAGATTGAGTCCATGCTTCATGACTTTGGTGCTCCTATCTCAGTGCCAATGCCTATTTACCATAATAATATGGCAACTACCTTTATTGCAAATAATCTTGCTTTTCACAAAAGGACTAAGCACATTAAGGTGGACTGTAATTTTATTAGAGATGCAGTGATGGCCGAGAAGATATCTACCCCATACATTTCTACTGAAGGCCAAGTGGCTAGCATTTTCACTAAAGCACTTCCTAGAAAATGACTTCAGTACCTTGGTTCTAAGTTGAGCATGTCTAACATCCATGCTCCAACTTAAGGGAAAGTGTTGAGAGTCATTGTTTATTTCTATTCTTTGTGGTCTTTTATTATTTTCTTATTGTATAGGGTGCTACTTGTAATTCTCACTTAGGTGTCTCTTTATATAAAGGCACCTAGGGTTTCTCATTGAATTATTCAATCTGTCCCGTCAACAGCCGCCGAGAGGCAGCTAGACTTTTTGGCCATCACCACTGCCTTTTACCTCTGAGAACAAAGACACTACCACATTTGCATTAGATCACCATACCATTTCCCATCTTTGCTAGGACGATTCAAATATGCCACAATGCTTCACTAATCCACATCATCACAAAGGTATTGTTAAGAAAATAGAATAGAGGTTTCGTTATTTTATTAAGCAAGTCTTAACTCTCTTTATATAGGAAAAGGGTCAAGGTATAAGAAAAAACAACAATAAGTACATACCAAAAATAAGAAATGTTAAACATGGTAGTACAACCAATCCTAATGCTCCTCGTCAAGTTGGGACATAGATGTCTATAAGTCTCAACTTGCTACAAAGAAAGTTATGTCGCTTCTTCTTTAATGCTTTATTAAAGATGTCTACTTGTTGAAGCTTAGAAGGAACATATGGAGTGCTAATTTTGCCTTCAAGGAGTGCACTCTACACGAAGTGATAGTCTTCCTCAATATGTTTGGTCCTCTCATGGAAGACAGGATTACAGGCAATGTAGGTGGCTGATTTGTTATCACAGTATAGCGGAATTGGTATATCAACCTTCACTCCCAGATCTTATAGAAAGCTCACTATCCACATGATCTCACAGGCTACATGTGCCATGGCCCTGTATTCTACCTCTACACTGGAGCGAGCAACCACATTTTGTTTTTTGCTCCTCCATGACACCAAATTGCCTTCAAGATAAATTGCAAACCCTGAGGTGGATCGTCAATCATCAATCATCATTTGACCCAGCATAATCTGCATCCGAGTAGGCTGACATTTAGAGGGCGACCAGTTGTGTAGTGCAATCCCTGAGTAAGGCTCCCCTTTAGGTACCTCAAGATGAGGCAAACATCCTGCCAATGACTGTATCTAGGAGTCTGTATATATTAGTTGGCTCTACTCACTACAAAACTAATGTCTGGTCGAGCAATGGTCAAATACAATAGGTGCCCCATTGTACTGTGATATCTGGTAAAATCCTCATATGGAAGATTGCCCTCATTAGAGATGCGAGCATACTGAGACTCAACAGGGATGGCTGAGGGCTTAGCCCCAAAGAGTCCATCCTCCTCAAGAATCTACATGGTGTACTACCTTCGGGATAAAGAACGACCAAACCCCTATCAAACAACTTCGATTCCCAGGAAATAGCAAAGATCACCTAGATCTTTGGTGACAAAAGTGGACTACAAATGCCTTTGTCTGACCGATCCCTTCCTCATCATCCCTAGTCAAAACCATATCTACATACATTGCCAGAATGACTACCCGGTAGGTATCACCACAAGTGGCCTTCTTGATGAAAACAGAACGATTTAAAGAAGAGTGTTAAAACCCAATCTGCTAAACCTCCATCTGAGTCTCTCAAACTAAGCCCTTGGACTCTGCTTCAGGCTATAAATTGCATTTCTGAGGCGACATGATATGACAATCCAAATAGACGAAATGCGAGCAACAAGAGAAAAAGTCTCACGATAATCTACACCATATGTCTATGTGAAGCCTTTGGCCACCAGTTTGACTTTGTATCCGTTAACAGTCCCGTCAGCCCTATACTTGATGGTGTAAACCCATCAACAGTCTACAACTGTGGCACATAGAGGACATGGTACAAGGTCCCATGTTTCCCTGGATTGAAGGGCTTACATCTCCTCGTCCATGGCTGCACACCATTAGGGATCCTAAGATGACTTACTAAAGCCTCAGGAAATGACAACAGTGGTGATGGCGGAGGCAAATTGTTTGGCCTCCTCTTCTAAGTGTGAGATTCCAATATAATGAGACATCAGGTGCAATGTAGAAGATCGAGTAGACCTTCTCAATGCTAGTGATTTACCATCTATCTGGATTGGATCAGTAAGGGAGGTAGAAGCAGGTGCAATGTCTTGTGCAGTTTCAAAGGATGTTGCTGATCTCCTATGATAGATCAGTGTCTCCTGTAGAGCAACCTCTATCGGCGTACCTTCCTCTGAGAAGTAGGGTAGCTTCTCAAAGAAGGTCATGCCTGTCGTGACAATTTATATCTTGTGGATTGTATCGTAGCACCTATATCCCTTTTGAGTCCTGGAATATCTAAGGAACACGCACTTCACAGCACAAGGAGTAAGCTTATCCTGATTATCGAAGGCATAGACAAAGCATGTGTAGCCAAAAATCCATGGAAGTAGGGTGAAGATCCGACCACAGTTTAGATTGAGAACTCGGTACAGGATCCATCCTCCAAGCATAGTAGAGGGTACCCAATTGATTAGGTATGCAGCAATAAGGATGGCATCTCCGCAGAATTGCCTCGGGACCTTCATATGAAACATCAAGGTTCAAGTAATGTCTAGGAGATGTCTCAAGTTGTGCTCTGCCACATCGTTCTGCTAAGATGTGTAGGTACAAGATGTCTGACGTGTATGACCCCATGACTGTCGAAGAACTCCTGTAGATCCTTTTGCATGAAATCCAATGCATTGTCGCTACGAAAAACTCTAATAGTGGCATAATGGTGGGTCTACACCTCTAAGAGAAACCTCTGTATAATCCGGGGAATCTCTAACTGAGTCTTCATTAAGACCCAAGTGAGACAACTACAATCATCCTCAAACATTGCATAATACATGTGTCCTCATGGTGTCATAACCCTGGATGGTCCCCACACGTCACAGTGTATTAGTGCAAACAGGGTAGCACTCACCCCATCACTCCGTCGTGGGAAGCTGCTCCTGTGGCGTTTCCCAAGTTGACAACCCTTGCACTCAAGAGTTAAGGATTCTGGTAACTCAGGATACATCTGTCGTATCTTCTTGACTAATAGATGACCTAGCCTCCTATACCATAGCCAGGGATCACTGGCAATGGATACATCTCTAGCAAGCAAGGTAGACGTGTCCAAGTAGTATAGGTCGTCTCTCTCCATTCCTCCACCAAGGATCTCCCCCGTCTACCAGCAGGGCTTCTCATTAAATATCATGCGACATCCAAGATCCTTGCAGATACGACTCATAAATAATAGGTTCATTGGAAACTCAAGAGCACAATGAACATATTCAACATAGAGGTAGTCTGAACACCTCCAACAGTCGTGATCGAGGAAGTGGCACCATTAGCAACCCTCACCCTCCCAATCACACATGAGGTAGGGTTTCTCTAGATGCTCTACATTCCCAATAAGATGAATAGATGCCCCAAAATCAATTACCCAGGCACTACCAGACTTCTTCCTTGACCCTTCTTGGTTGCACAAGCAATCCCTTGTAAATATGAAATCGACCCTATTCTAGGGCCAAACATAAGGTTCATGCATGAGAGAAGGATCATCATGCAGTAGGGAGGAAGCATCTTCTTCAAGAGCAAGAAAAGACTCATCGCTAACCAAGTTGTGTATGGGAGAAGGCTTACCTCGCGTAGAAAACTCACAACGACAAAAGATCTGGCATTGCTACACACTTAAGAGATCTGTTGTGCCAACCATGTGCAGCAACACACGGTGGTAGGATAATTGGCGATGCTGGTGTTACAGTTCCCCATTTGAGGCACAAATCACCGAGATGTTGGTGATTCGAACATCTTCGTGTGGTGGAATATTTAGTGAGGTATCGAAGCACCGGCTTAGGACCACTACTCTGATACCATGTTAGAAGCGTTATTTAGTTAAGCAAGCCTTAACCCTCTTTATATAGGGAGAGGGCCAAGGTATAAGAGGAAACAACAATAAACACATATCAAAAATAAAAAATGCTAAACATTACAAGCCAACCAATCCTGCCAAAAATAAGAAATGTTAAACATGGTAGGACAACTAATCCTAACTTTGAGAAACTATCTTATTTTCCAACACCATTAAATGTGCATATTTTTCAAAAGGATCCCTATCATACTTTATTTACTGGTATATTTCCAGACTTGTCGTGAAATCATTTCCAAGTTAAAGCTAAAAGACAATGTGCGGTTCTCTAACTTTTTGCTCTTTTCTCCTACTAACACCTGTATGTCAATAATTTCACAGGCCTGCATAGGAACAAAGGTGATTGCTAGTGAGGCATTATCAGCCCTCAGAAAAGATGTGCTTGCAAAATGTTATGGTAATACATGATTACTCTGATTATTGCATATAAAAAAGACGTTGCATTGCTAATTTGGAAGGATTTCACAAAATTTATTCTTAAATGGTAACAGCTTTTATTCTAGAACTCTCCAAACTCTTCAAAACTTTGTATCTTGGAAACCTAATGGTGAACAATATGGACCAAGTTTTTAATTATCTAGAAAATCATAGTTGCGCATCTTTTTTAAATTAATTTGAATTGATTTTTGAAATCACTTTCAGGCACATTGAATTGTTGTGCTAGGTAGGGTTGCCAACTACTGCGATTTTTTTCTTTTATGTGGTGTGGCTGCTAGGATACCTAAGCACTGGCCTAAGACCACTACTCTAATACCTTGATGGATGGGAAGAGAATGATTCAATCATCAAAGGTAGTCCTAGAGGACCTTATATAGAGAGACCTCTTAGGACAATTACAATGAGTACTCCCATACAATATAAAAATAACAAAAAGACTCCACACACATAACACCTCCTAACATTTTCCGGAATAATTTCTATGTAAATCTTGTGTCATCATGTGTTTAGTTTATTCAACATGGTATTAGGGCTTTGAATTGCTTCTTTAAGACTTGAATAAACAACTTCAATTTGGGTACTTGTCATCTGTTTTGATGGCAATGATGATCTAGGACCATCTCCAGCCACTAACTAGCGGCAACAGCAACTTGAGGTGACCATTGTCACAAACTACCAAGTGGCAGCACTCTCAGATCCCCTATGCTTGTGTGTGATCGTGGTGGTAGGCCAAACAATGCTCCCAAGAGCATCCCCCTTAACCTTTGTGTGACCATGGTAGTACGTGACAGTGTTGGTAAGGGCTATATTCTGGGGTGTTGATGCCTATTGTTCACATCAAACCTCTCCTCACACGATTCTTTCTTAGTCCCCCCACCAATGTAATGTCTCATGAGTGTTCCTATTGTCCTTTCTCTAGAGAAATTATCTTCTCATTGATTTTCTATATGGCTGTGACACAACCCATATCTCCCTCAGCCTTCGAGGCAACCAAGTTTGGAAACACCCTGGTAAAATCAGTGCACCAACTCCAGAGACTGGTGGATTATGTGGTAATACTGGCACACAAAGGCATTCCCAACCACATCGGTAATGGAATGAACAATTATCCTGTGGAGCAAGAAAGAATGATTTCATGAAGTTCCGACATCATCTGTCTTTGTGGGTTGCATGGTCATGATTGATTATGCGGTGGATACGGTTATAGGCAACTATGATCTGTTGCCCTTTATGGTGGTATAGCAGACTGCATAGGCGCTTGTGGCTGTTGATGGTGATAATTTATGATCTTTTGATGTGGTGATATGCAATTGTTGCAGCTAGATCCATGGTGCAGATCTATGGAGGTTGCTGAAGTTTGTCTGGTTTTGTGCAAGTAAAGTTATACAAAGGCCCCAATTTGGATCTTGAGGATGGCTGCAGTTTGTGGTGTCTTTGTTTGGCACTTTCAGGGTTGCTACCATTCAATTCTTGTTATGTGCTGACAGTGTTTGCCACAAGATTGGAATATCAGGTTGTGTTCTTTTTTACGTAGGGATACAGATGGTCTCATTTATTTTGTGTACCTACTTGTATTCTCTTGATTATGAAGGAGTACAGGTGTTATTGGTTGAGTATTACTACTTGTAGTGGCAAGTAGTTACTATTTTGTTGCTGTAGTGGCTTATAATGTGGAAGATAATATTTGATAATAGATAGTGGTGCCATAGATCATAAGGACAGGAAAAATTCTCCCAGGATAAGGTTAACTCTGGTCAAGATCTGGTTGCGGTGGTTAATGGGTCGAAAATCACGGTTTTCCCTCCCAAATAAAATTCATTTGTCTTCTACTTTGAATGTTTCTAATCTCCCTCTGAACCTATTGTCAATTGGCAATATCATAAAGGAGCTGAAGCTCATTCATGTCGATAGAGTGTCGTTTAGGATTTAGCGACAAAAAGGTAGGTTGGAATTTGTTGTATTCCTTATTTTATATTATGTCTATAAGGGTGTGTTAATAATTTTTATTTTATGTTGGAGTTGTGTGCTATATGTCCCACCTCTCTCTATATATAAAGAGAGGTAGGGTTTTTGGAATAAACAACTTTTCGTTTCTCCTAACTTGGTATCAGAGTGACAATCCTAGATCGGAGCCCATGATATCCCACTCAAATAGGTCTCCGATCCCTTCCACAATTGGTTGAAATTACTTAACTTTTTATTAAAAACCCTGGACTCTCTTATATAGAGAGAGGTCAAAAATGTAAAAGTACAATAGTGCCCCTAAGGAGCTAAAAACCCAAAAGTCGTACAAAACATAAATAATAACATATGCCAACACTTCCCCTCAAGTTAGAGCATAGATATCTATCATGCTCAACTTGGATACACATGAATCAAATAAAGATCTAGCTAAGAGCTTGGTGAAAATATTGCAATCTACTCAGATGTGACTGGTGTGGTATATAGCAACTCCTTCTGAATGATGCCCCTGGTATAATGGAAATCAACCTTAACATGCTTCGTCCTCTTGTGAAATGCTGGGTTGTTGGCAATGAAGGTGGTTGCTCTATTATCACATCGCATCTCCATTGGGCTAGAAAACTGTATCTGCAAGTCGGTAAGCAGGGACCTGATCCACATTATCTCTGTAGCCGTCTAAGCCATGTCTCTGTACTCAGACTCGGCATTGGATCTCGCAACTATGCCCTATTTCTTTCTCCACGTGATCAGACTCCCTGCCAAAAAGATGCAGAACCTAGTAGTAGATTTGCGGTCCATGTGACATCCAGCATAGTTTGCATCAGAATAACCAACCAAGGTCATAAAAGACCCCTTGGACAAGAGGAGACCCTTCCCGGGAGCCTTCTTGATGTATCGGAGCACCATCAATGCTGCATCCCAGTGCTGAGCCTTCTTGATGTCGACCATGAACTAACTTAATCTCCCAACCGCAAAGGAGATATCCGACCTCGTGATAGTGAGGTATAGTAGTTTGCCCACAAGCTGCCTATGCTGTCTGTAGTCCACCAACTATGCATCCTCATCATAAAGTGACATCTTAGGGTCCATAGGAATATTGGCCTTCTTGGCCCCAAGCATACCCACCTCCTGGAAGATGTTTAATACATACTTCCTCTAGGACAAGATTACATCATTTTTGTTGAGAGTAACGCCAATACCAAGAAAGTATCGTAAAGCTCCAAAGTCTTTCATGACAAACTGCTATGCTAGAATGCGTTTAATCTCAGCGACACCCTGCTCATAATCTCCTGTGACAATTAAGTCATCAACATAAACAAAAAGTACCACAGTACCTCATCCAGTCCTCCTAACAAAGAGAGAAATTGGTTGTTGATCTCTTGAATTCAGACACCTCTACAACCTATGACAACCTCTAGAACAAGGCTCTCGGGCTCTGCTTAAGGCCGTATATGGCCTTCCGTGGTCGGCATACACACTCCCCCTGAGCCTCAAAGTCAAGTGGTTGTTGCATGTAGACTTCCTCTTGGAGATCATCATAAAGGAAGACATTCTTCACATCCAACTGATGCAAAGGCCAATTTAGCTGAATTGCCACTGTGACCAGCACCCGTACTGTAGGAAGTCTGCCAACTGGTGAAAATGTGTCAAAGAAGTCCACCCCATAGGTTTGGGTGAACCCCTTTGCCACAAAGCATGCTTTGTATTTGGCAACACCTCATCTGGGTTGAATTTCACAGTGAACACCCATCAACAGCCAGTAAGTGTAGCAACATCTGAAAGTGGAGTGAGCTCCTAGGTCCCAAGGCCTCAAAGAGCGGTCATATCATCCGCCATGTCTGCCCGCCATTTTGGTTCAAGCATGGCCTCACGATAAGTCGCTAAAATCTAAGTAGCAACCAACGCCTGAGTGAATCCAGCAAACTCGGGGGGCTAAATCGTCAGTAGCAAGTGCCCCGGCCATGGGGTAAGTAGTGCAGGTCCATGGTTGCTTCCGAATGGCTAATCAAAAGATCAAGATCACCACCTGTCACATCATTTGTCATGTCCCTTCGATCAGCACATGGCAAACCTGTGTTAGTGTCTAAAAGACTCACTCGAGAAGTCGATGGTAAAGGCGAGGGTAGGGGGCCCTGGTAGGTAGTATGAGGGCGAACGTATGTCTGAAGGGGCTCAGTCAGACGAGGAAAGGACTGTGTAGCAGGTGGTGGTGCTGGTATAGTAAGGACAGGAATCTCGGGAAAACTCCCAAATCGAATGGGTGTAAATGACATAGGTGCCATATCACCCTCAGAAGGCATCTCGGCACTAGAAGTAGAAAAGAAAAGTATCGCTTCATGAAAAGTAACATCCGCTGAAACAAAATGCTGAGAAGTAATCGGATCAAAGCACCAATACCCTTTTTGCGTGCGAGTATACCCAAGGAAAACATACTTAACTACTCTCAGTACTAGTTTATCCCGACTCGGTCCCAACAAGTGGACAAAGGTAACATAACCAAAAGTCCGATGGGTGATGTGAAACAGTGGTTGATCAGGATACATGACCTGCAATCGAATCCGTTAATGTAAAGCAACATTAGGCATCCTATTTACTAGAAAACAGGTAGTCAAAACAGCATCACCCCAGTAAAGGGAATCGAATGGTGAATCAGCAATGTACAAGCAACATCAAGAATATGACAATATTTCCTCTCAGCAACATCATTTTGCTGAGAGGTGTGGGGGCACGTGGTCTCATGAATAATACTACAACTAGAAAAGAAAGTGCGCAAACGAGTTGTACAAAACTCCAACACATTATCAGACCGAAAACGTTTCACCAAACAAGAATGCTGAATTTTTATTTCTTTAACAAAATTCTCAATAATGTGTCTCACATTGAACTTATTCTTCAAGAGAAACATCCTGGAAACACGGGAAAAATCATCCACTGAAATAAGATAATATCTGTTCCCAAGTCGATCATGAGTACAACTAGGACCCTAAACATTCATATAAATCAAGTCAAATGTAGCAACAGATGAAACAGAAGTAGAATTGGAAAAACTAGCCCTGTAGTACTTGCCCAACTAACAAGCATCACAGGTGAGAGCAGTAGTGGAGGGTATGTGCGGCAAGACATGTCTAAGGTGATCAATAAGCAAGTGGCCAAGGCGGTGGTGCCACTGAGGAGGAGATCCAACAGAAGCAAGGCCCTGGGTAGCAAAAGCAGCAACAATACGGCTCAGACTGTACACTCCCCATTCCTTATGCCCTCCACCAATTGTCTTCCCAGTGAACTTGTCCTGCAAGACACAAGAAGACGCATAAAATATAGCTCGGTAGTTTAAATCTCTAGTAATACTTCTAACAGACAATAAAGTCAAAGGAAAATCAGGCACATAGAAAACATTTGTCAGTCTCAAAATAGGAGATAAAGATATATCTCCCTTGCCAACTAGTGGCAAATGTCTCATCTACCACCTGTACGATCTTGGCTGGTGTATCTGATGCTAACTAAGAAAAAGAGCTCATGTCGCCACATAGGTGCTTGGATGCACCAGAATCAATCAAGCAATCACCAGAAGACAAGAGTGACGACATACCAGTCACAGGTGCCTGAGAAGAAGAGGTAGCAATAATTGCAGTATGTGGAGACTAAGAAGATGCCTGAGTCAATTGAGCAATCTGCTGCTGTAAGGTCTCAATCTTTATACTCAGAGAGCTAACATCAGGATTTTGGGGAGAACTCCATCTATAATCTCGGTTGCCTGATTGGCCACAGATACCATGCTTCTGCTAGCATGTAGCTTCAGAGTGGCTAAGTCTGCCACAGTAGGTACACGGAGTCCTAATACATGTACCAGAAGAGTGTCTGCATCCACGACCATGTGCAGGAGAGGGAGTACCCCTGCCACATCTAGGGATCGCAGCCAATGCAGACGTCTGAGCACCAGAGTCAGGAGTAGCAATGCGCAGTACTACTCTGTTGAGTCTACTATAAGCTTCCTTCAGGGTAGGAAGCTCAGGAGCAGTAAGGATCTAATCTGTGGCTGCCATATACTCAAGTCCAAGACCTACCAAGGGAGATTGCCAACTGTCTCCTAAAGCTCTTCCAGGAGTGTGCACTACTTTACTGAGTCTGCTATAAGCTTCCTCCAGGGTAAGAAGCTCAGGAGCAGTAAGGATTTGATCTCTAGCTGCCATATACTTAAGTTCAAGACCTGCCAAGAAAAGGGAGACTGTCAACTGTATCCTAAAGCTCTTCCAGGACTCATAGGCATACCCCAGCAAATAGGAGTGATGCCTCTTTAGCATTTCCTTCATAAGGGAGTAGTATTGTGGCAGTGTGCGTCTTTCCTGATGCAAGTAGAAAAGGTTGTAAAAAAACTTGAAAAACCCTTGCGAAGTTCTTAGCATGTGAGTGTCACACAGACTCCCACATCTCCTTCGATGTAACGTAGTACATGATCTCATCCCCTATTTGGGGAATAATTGCTTGCATAAGCCATGCACTGACCATGGCGTTGTCATTGTCCCAGTTGGCATTTGTGCCAGTCTTGCTTGCAAGCTCCAGATCCGTAAGAATGTGGTTCTTCTTATGACTCCTGACAGTCATAAGGAAGGTCTGGGACCACCGTGGGCAGTTGGTCTCGTCTAATTTGACAAGACCGAAAAACAGATTCTTAAGTACCCCGGTGTCAAAAGAGAGCTCGATGTCACCTCAGACTGATCATCTGAAGCCATCTTCGCAATCTGCAAGCCTCAATCAGCCTTCTATGTCTAAGAAATCATCAATAGATTTGAAACTAGATACCTTCAGACCTGCATCTTCATGGAATGCCTCCTTGGACGAATGTTGGCTTAACCCGAGTTTGGGGAGAACACCCGAGACGGCCCCGAGGGGACCTAGGTATCTCTCTCCTTATGATCTGAGGGGAAGTAGCCCTAGAAAGGGACTATAAACCCCTTACACGCGTAGTACAACCACTGCACGTCACCTCCGACCACTACACGCTATGCCCTGATGCCGCTCGCACTGGTTGCACCACCCTCAGACGGCCCTCACATGCACCACCGTCCTCTAATGGTGCTTACACTGGTCACATTGCCCTTAAATAGCCCTCAGATGCGTCGCAGCGCTCAAACACCATGCGCTGCTGCTACACGTGTCGCCCTCAGCACCGCTGGCTGCTTTGATGTGTTGCCAATTGCTCCATCAAGCGTCGCCCACGTGCTATTGTTGTGCATGTCCAGTCACACGTCGCCAATAGAGGAAGGCAACCGACGTAGATTAGGGAGAGAGGAGGAACGGATTTGGTGGTAGGGTTTCGGAGGCCGTGGGGGTGGGATACCTAGAGCCACAATCTAGGACTAATGCTCCGATACCAAATTGGTTGAAATGACTTAACTTTTATTGAAAACCCTAAGCCATCTCTGTTAGCATTGGTGTGTGGTCTTTTTCTTATTGTAAGGGCTATGGGTGTTTTGTCCCTCAGGGGCATTCATGTACTTTTAACTCTACGGTCTCTATATAAGAGAGCCCTAGGGTTTCTAATGAAACTAAGCCATTTCAACCAATTTGATATCAAAGCACCGGCCCTAGACCGTGGCTCTAGGTATCCCACCCCTTACAGCCTCCAAACCCCTAACCACCAAACCCTAATCACCTCTCTCCCCCTTGTGAGAGGCAACGACTCTCGGCGGAGATCCGATGGCGTGCTATAGCATGTGTGATGATGTTGCGGCGACGCGGTTGAGCCTACTGCACCATCAACGACGTTCAGGTGGCGCTTGCGGCGACGTTACGGTGAGCTTGAAGGCTCCCCTAGCCTCCGGCAGTGGTGCTGCAGCATCTAGGTTGATCGCAGCAGTAATGCAGCGGCTTGAGGGCCTCTCCTAGCCACCGGCAGCGGTGCTGCAGCACCGAAGGTCACTCGCGACGACGCTGCGGTGCCCTTAGAGGCCGATCTAGCCTTCGACGGCGATGCAATAGCAGCTTAGTGGACCTATGGCGGTGCTACAGGCTGTTGGCGGCGACGCAACAACAGTTAGGGCTGCTTGTTGGGCCTGCAACGTCGTGCTGCAGGTGGTGCTAATCCACAGCAGCCACGCAGCGGCCTCCAGCGGCGTTGCTACAGTGATCTGTGGCAGCGATTGGCGACTCAGATTGACAGGGAGGCGGTGCGCAATGATCTGATCCCTGTGCAGTGATTGTGATGGGCTTTTTGCCTTAGTGTCTTTGGGCTCTGTTTCTGACACCGGGGTACTCAAGAACCCTCTTTGATCCTATTGTTAAGTTGGATGAGACCAACCACCTGCGGTGGTCCCAGACCTTTCTTATGCCATCAGGGGTCATAAAAAGAGCTATATTCTTACAGATTCGGAGCTTGAGAACAAGACAGGCACAAATGCTAATTGGGATAGCGACAATGCCATGGTTTGTGCATGGTTGATGCAGACAGTTATTCCCCACATAGGGGATGAGATCATATACTACACTATTGCAAAAGAGATGTGGGAGTCCTTGCATGATACCTATTCACATGCCAATAACTCCACATGAGTTTTTTAGTTCTATGACCTTTTCTATCTGCGTCAGGAGGGACGCACGCTATTACAGTATTACTCCCTCATGAAGGGAATATTGGAGAGGCACTACTACCTGCCAGGGTGTGCCTATGAGTCCTGGAGGAGTTTTAGGAGATAATTGATTGTTTCTCTTTTCTTGGCTAGCCTTGGACTTGAGTATGCAGCAGTCAGAGATCAAATCCTCACTGCTCCTGAGCTCCTACTCTGGAGGAAGCATATAGTAAACTCAGCAGAGTTATTGTACACACTCCTCCTGACACTGTTGCTCAATTGTCTGCACTGGTTGCGATCCCTGGATGTGGCAGGGGTACTACTTACCCTGCACGTTGTCGCGGACGTGGATGCTCTTCTGGTACATGTACCAGGACTCCATGTACTTACCATGGCAGACTTGGTCACGTTGAGACTACATGTTGGCAGAAGCATGGTAGGCCACCGATACTGCTAAGATCTTCGATGTAGCTCTTCCTACTTCTGATATTAGTTCCTTGAGTACTGAGATTGAGAACTTGCAGCAATAGATTGCTCAGTTGACTCAGGCGTCCTCTCAGATTTCAGACATTGTAGCTGTGGCTTCCTCTTCAGAGACACCTGCGACTGGTATGTCGTCACTTTTGCCTTCTAGGGAGTGGTTGATTGATTTTGGTGCATCCAAGCACCTATGTGGCGACCGCGGCTTTTTCTCTCAATTAGCACATGTTACACCTGTTAGGACAGTACAGGTGGCTGATGGGAGATCCTCGCCACTTGTTGGCAAAGGAGCTATTTCTTTATCTCCTACTTTGAGACTTGCAGATGTCTATTACGTGCCTGATTTTCCTTTGAGTTTATTATCTGTTAGCAGCATCACTAGAGATCTGAACTACCGAGCTATTTTTGATGCATCCTCTTGTGTTTTGCAAGACAAATTCACTGGGAAGACGATTGGTGGAGGGCGTGAGGAACATGGGGTGTACCGTCTGAGTCATAATGCTTTTCCTACTTCTGCTACCCAGGGCCTTGCTTCTGCTGGATCTCCTCTCTAGTAGTACCACTGCCTTGGCCATCTACCCATTCATCGCCTTAGACGTGTCGTACCGCACATCCCCTCTACTACTGCTCTCACCTGTGATGGTTGTCAGCTTGGCAAGCACCACAGGGCTAATTTTTCTAGTTCTACTTTTATTTCATCTATTGCTGCATTTGATTTGATTCATATGGACGTGTGGGGTCTCAGTCGTACTCCTGATCGACTTGGAAACAAATATTATCTTGTTTTAGCTGATAACTTTTCTCGTGTTTCTTGGATATTTCTCTTAAAAAATAAGTCCGATGTTGGATAAATTATTTAGAACTTTTCAAAGAAATAAAAACTTAGCATTCTTGTTTGGTGAAGTGCTTTCGTTTTGATAATGCCTTAGAATTTTGTACTTTGCACTTGTGCAATTTCTTTTCTAGTTGTGCATTATCCATGAGACAATATGTCCTCATACCTCTCAGCAAAATGGTGTTACTGAGATGAAACATCATGTTCTTGATGTTGCTTGCACTTTGCTGATTCACTATTCTGCCCCCTCTTTCTATTAGGGTGATGCTGTTTGACTGCTTGTTTTTTGATTAATCGGATGCCTAATGCTGCATTGAATGAATGAATTCCACTTCAGGTCATGTATCATGTTCGTCCCTTGTTTCACATCACCCCTTGAACTTTTGGTTGTGTTGCCTTTGTCCATTTGTTGAGACTCGGTTGGGATAAACTAGCATCGAGAGCAGTTAAGTGTGTTTTTCTTGGGTATACCCGGACACAGAAGGGGTATCGATGTTTTAATCCGCTTACTTCTCAACACTATGTTTCAGCGGATGTTACCTTTCATGAGGCTGTACCTTTCTTCTCTATAACGACTGCTGAGATGCCTCGCAAGAGTGATATGGTGCCTGTGCTATATTCTCCCATTCGCTTTGGGAGCTTTCCTGAGATTCTTGTTCCCACCACACCACCTCCTGCTACTCATTCCTTTCCACGCCTGACTGGGCCACTCCGGACATATGTTCGCTCTCATACTACCTATGAGGGACCCCTATCCTCGCCTTCACCATCGGCTTCTCAAGTGAGTCCTTTAGACACTGACGTATGTTTGCCATGTGATGGTCACAGGGACAGGACATGTGATGTGTCAGGCGATGATCTTGACCTTCCGATAGCCATTCGGAAGTGACCACGGACTTGCGCTACTTATCCCATGGCGGGGGCACTTGCTACTGATACTCTAGCTCCTGGATTTACTAGATTTACTCAGGCATTAGCTACTACGCAGATTCCAACTACTTACCATGAGGCCATGCTTGATTCAAAATGGCGGGGAGCCATGGAGGATTAGATGGTCGCTCTTCGAGGTCATGGGACGTGGGAGCTTACTCCACTTCCTAATAATGCTTCACCCGTTGGCTGTTGATGGATATTTACTGTGAAGTTCAATCTTGATGGTGGTGTTGCTAGGTATAACGTCTGCCTTGTGGCAAAGGGGTTCACCCAGACTTATGGGATGTACTTCTTTGACACCTCCCTAGTTGCTAGACTTCCCACAGTCCGGGTGTTGATTACAATAGCAGTTCAGTTAGATTGACCCTTGCACCAGTTAGATGTAAAGAATGCCTTCCTTTATAGTGATCTCCAAGAGGAAGTCTATATGTAGCAGCCACTTGGCTTTGAGAGTAAGGAAGAGTGTGTTTGCCGATTACAGAAGGCTATATATGGCCTTAAACAGAGTCCTAAAGCCTGGTTTCAGAGATTATCACAGGTTGTAGAGGCAGCTAGATTCAAGAAATCGACAGCTGATTTTTCACTTTTTGTCAGAACTAGACGAGGTACTGTGTACTTGTTTATGTTGATAATTTAATCATCATAGGGGACGATGTGCAGGGTATTGCTGAGGTTAAGCGCATCCTAGTAGAGCAACTTGTCATGAAGGACCTGGGGGTTTTATAGTATTTCCTTGGTATTGAGGTTGTTCGCAGCAAGGAGGGTGTGGCCTTGTCTCAGCAAAAGTATGGTTTAGCTATCTTGCAAGAGGCTAGTGTGCTTGGGGCCAAGGAGGCCAATATTCCTATGGACCCCATGATGCTACTCTATGATGAGGATGCACAGGTGGTGGACAGCAGATAGTATAGACTGCTTGGGAGCAAGCTACTGTATCTTACTATCATGAGGCCGGATATCTCCTTTGCAGTCGGGAGACTGCGTTAGTTCATAGCCAAGCGAACACATCAGTATTGGAATGTAGCATTGATGGTACCTAGATATGTAAAGAAGGCTCTTGAAAAGGGTCTCTTCTTCTCAAAGGGGTCCTCTATGACATTGGTTGACTACTCAGATGCAGACTATGCCGGATGCCATTTGGATCGTAAATCCACTACTGGGTTCTGCACCTTCTTAACAGGAAATTTGATCACATGGAGGAGCAAGAAACATGGCACAGTTGCGAGATCCAGTACTGAGTCTGAGTACAGAGCTAGGGCTCAGACGACTGCTGAGATAATGTGGATTATATCCTTGCTTATTGACCTACAGGTGCAGTTTTTTAGCCCTATGGAGATGCGATATAATAATAGAGCAACCACCTTCATTGCTAACAACCCAACATTTCACGAGAGAACAAAGCCTGTTGAGGTTGACTGTCACTATACCAAGGACATTATCCAAAAGAGGTTACTATATACCACTTTTGTTGCATTTGAGGAGCAGACTGTAGATATTTTCGCCAAGCCCTTGACTAGATCTTCATTTGATTCTTGCATATCCAAGCTGAGCATGATAGATATCTATGCTCCAACTTGAGGGGGAGTGCTAGCATATGTTGTGTGATTTTTTTCTTATTATTAGGGCTATGGGTGTTTTGTCCCTGAGGGGCATTCGTGTACTTTTGACTCTACGATCTCTCTCTATATAACGAGAACCCTAGGATTTCTAATGAAACTAAGTCATTTCAACCAATTATCTCATATAGAGAGAGACCAAAAGGGTAAAGTACAATAGTACCCTTAGGAGCTAAAAATCCAAAAGTCGTACAAAACATAAATAATAACATATGCTAACATCCACCAATCTCATAACCTAATCTCCTCTGGTTGAGCATCTTCACTGGTGGCCTAGGTGCCACCAGCGCCACTGCTGGTGGTGCTGTCCATAGCAGTGCCACCACCCAGCCATCTCCCAGTAGCGCTACCATCGCCGCCCGTTCACCTCCCTATAGCACTGCTGCTACGCCGCCACCTCCCTACAATGCCACCCGATCACCCTTGCAACACCGCCTCCTACCTGCTATCATCGTTGATTGCACCTGCAGTGGGTGCGATCGATCTTAAAGCAACAGTGGCAATGTTATAGGCCCGAGCTGCAGTCCAACGCCGATCTTACCGACCTTAGTCGGGTATCGCTACAGTCGATAGCCATTAGATCAAGACCCATCTAATGTTCTAGGCCATTGATTCCTCATGATCCAATTATCTCTAATTAGATCAAAGGAGTTTTTGGCTTAGAGGGTTTGATTCTTGCGATTTCAAATCACAGATCGGATGTTTGAAGAATAGATCTGTGAATTGTTACTTTTCCTATAGTGCAGGTTCGTGGACAAGCAAAAGGATGGAGACTTCTAGTTCGTCCAGAGTCACATCGGACTCTACTGCGGACACTAAGACTTACAAAAGTCCATTTTTTGGTTCTATGATAAAGCTTGATGAGACCAATTACCCTAGGTGGTTCTAGACATTCTTGATGACCGTTAGGGATCATAGGAAGGAGCACATTCTTTCTAATTGAGAATCCACCCAGAAGACATGTGCAAATACTACGTGGGATAGAGATAACGAAATGATGTGTGCGTGTATGATGAATTGTGTTATCCCCATATTGGTGATGAGATTATGTATTATACCACAGCCAAGTAGATGTGGGATTCTCTTCGTGAGACATTCTCATGAAAAGAATTATTCTCAAGTTTTCTGGTTTATCATGAGCTATTCCACCTTCGTAAGGAGGGTCATTCTTTGGCCCAATATTATTCTATTGTGAAGGGTCTGTTGGAGAGACAATGCATATCGGCCTGCATGTACCTGTGATTCTTGGCATGGTTTCAAGAAGGAGTTAACAGTTTCTGTCTTCCTTTCAGGTCATGAACCTGAGTTTACTGCTGCCAGGAAACAAGTCCTGACCTTGCCTGAGCTACCATCTCTTAAGGAGACCTACAGTAGGTTCAGTTGGATTGCTCTTCAAACTCCACTAACAGATACTACTGGATAGACCTTTGCTTTGGCTACGATCCTTGGACGTGGGAGAGGTGGATCGTCTTCACGTGGTCATGGTCATGGACGTGGATTTCGAGAGCATACTCATACCCCATTCACTTACCGTGGTTAGATAGGACATTCAGAGGCTACATGTTGCCAGAAACATGGCAAGCCTGCAGTGGCTAATTAGGCGAGTGATATTTCTGATGCATCTCCAGAGGTTATCTCCAGGGTAGAGTTTGATGAGCTTCTTCAAAAGGTTTCTCAAATGGCTCAGACCTCTACTATTCAGACCCCAGATATTGCTACATATGCTTCTTCCTCCTCAGGTAATGAGTTGGTTTACTCTTCCTTCTCATTGGGATCTGGTGAGTGGTTGGTAGATAGTGGTGCCTCAAATCACTTATGTGGAGATTAGGAGTCTTTTCCTACTATGAGCCTTGTTGCACCAAAGATGACAGTTCAAGTGGCAGATGGGTGCCATTCCCCTGTGATTGGAAAGGGAGATGCCCCATTATCCTTTACGCTTCAGCCCTCTAATGTTCTCTATGTTCCAAATTTTCCTCTCAGTTTACTTTCTTTGAACAATATTACAAAAGAATTAAATTGCTGTGCCATATGGATGCCAAGTCATGTGTCTTATAGGACAAGCTCACGGAGAAGACGATTGGTGGAGGACGTAAGGAAGGAGGGGTGCACCGTCTGAGTTATTCACCTATTACTGCTGTTGTTGTCGGCCATGTAGGAGGTGCCTCTAGGTCACCACTCCAGTAGCATCTTCGCCTTGGTCACCTACCCCTTGAGCGCTTCAGACGTGTTCTATCTCATATTTCATCCACCGTTTCTATTGTTTGTGATGCTTGTCAACTGGGCAAGTATCACCATACCAATTTTCCAGCCTCTACTCATTCTAGGTCTACTTTTGTGTTCCAGCTTATTCATATGGATATATGTGGTCCTAGTCATATTCCTAAGACAGACATTTTTTAGTTTTGGTTAATGATTTTTCCCATGTTTCTTAGATTTTTCTTATAAAAAATAAATCTGAGAATGGAAACATTGTGGAGAATTTTGTTGTTGAAATAAAGACCCAGTTTTCTGTTATACGGATGTTTCATTCTGACAATGCATTGGAATTTTACACTACTTGCCTGTGTTCCTTTTATAAATCCAATGGCATTATTTATCAAACTACTTGTATTTATATCTCTCAGAAAAATGGGATGCCTGAGAAGAAACATAGACACTTGATGTTTCTCGTACCATATTGATTCATCATTCTATCCCACCTTTATATTGGGGTGATGTGGTGTTAACTGCAGGTTTTCTTATTAATAGAATGCCCAACTCTACTCTTCATGAGGAGATTCCTTGGCAAGTTTTGTATCCAGATAGACTGATCTTTCATGTTCCCCCTCGAGTTTTTGAATGTGTGGCGTCTGTTCACATTCTTGGCCTTGGACGGAACAAACTGGCCCTTAGAGCAGTGAAGTGTGTTTTTCTGGGCTATTCGCAGATACAAAAAGGTTATCGTTTTGATCCTGTTCACACAATTTTGTGTTTGCTGATGTTACTTTCCATAAGACAATTCAATATTTTTCTACTTCTGGTAGAGAGTTACCTCCTACTCTTGATGTTGCCCCTATGCCCATATCTTCTATACCTTTTAGTGCTATTCTTGATATGGATACTTCTGCTCCTGTGGTCCCTAAAAAACAGCAGTATACTAAGCCCATTTGCACTTATGTCAGACAACATACTACTTTACAGGTTCCTCCTTCGCCTCCTCCAGCCTCCTCAAATAATGTGAGCTCTGCAGCCTTAAACACTAATGATTATGTGTTTAGTGATGCAGATAGGCCTTCTACTATTCCTTGTGAGAAGGAGGATCTTGATTTTCCGATAACCATTCGGAAGGCTCCACGAAGTTATGCTCATTATCCGGTTGCAGGTGACCTTGTAACAGATGGCCTGGAAATAGAGTTTGCTAGCTTTTGTCATGCTTTGGCAGCCACTCATATTCGTGCAACATATCATGAGGCTATGCTTGATTCGAAGTGGCATTAGGCCATGGAGGAAGAGATAGTCGCTATTAAGAGTTGAGGCACATGGGAGTTGACATCTTTGCCACATAGGTCCACTGTTGTTGGGTGTCGTTGAGTTTTTGCCCTGATGCACAACCCGAATGGCTCAGTTGCAAGGTATAAAGCTAGATTGGTGGCAAAGGGATTTACTTAAATGTATAGAATAGAGTTCTGACACCTTTTCTCTGGTTGCTCGCTTGTCTACTGTACATATTGTTGTCGCCGTTGCAATGCATAAGGATTGGCCATTACGTCAACTTGATGTCAAAAATGCATTCTTATATGTAGATTTGCAGGAGGAAATTTTTATGCAGCAGCCCCGGGGATATAAAATTCAGGGTGAGTGTGTATGCAAGTTACATAAGCCTGTCTATGACCTTAAGCAAAGTCTGCGTGCCTAGTTCTAGAAATTATCTTAGGTGGTGAATCAGTGGGATTTCAGAGATCCTCAGCAGATCATTCCTTTATCAGGAAAACAGGGAGAGGTATCACTATTATTCTTGTATATGTGGATGATCTGATTGTTACAAGGTATGACTATGAGGGGATAAAGAAGATCAAGAGATGTTTGGTTAACCAATTTGTAATGAAGGATCTGGACCCATTAAGATACTTTCTGGGGATAAAAGTAGCCCGTAATAAGAGTGGTGTTGTATTATCCCAAAGTATGCTCTTAATGTTTTGTAGGAAGTTGGCATGCTAACGGTCAAAGCAGGCAATATACCTATGGATCCTAAGGGAAATTTATATAATACTGAGTTTGACGCTGTGGATTGCAGGCAATACAGACAGCTTGTTGGGAAACTATTATATCTTACTATTATCAGACCAGACATATCTTATGTTGTTGGCAGATTGAGCCAGTTTATGACAAGGTATCCTGCTCATCCCAGAGGTTCTTCATAGAACCATAGTACTCAACAAGCGACATAATTCCCTTTCGGAAAGAGTGCAACTCCTCAATCACCTTGTAGAGACGACTGATGTTGCTCTTATGAGAGTGTATCTCATGAAGAACCTCTTACATTTTCTTTGCAAATGCATAAGACATGTCCTGCTTTGCAATAGGCTCCATGCTATTCAGCATGCAAGTAGCCACCCAATCATTGTCTGCCTCCCAGTCAACAGACTTGATAGCAGGCTCCTCGTGTCAAATATACTTCTTCCTGTGTGATCTCACAAATCAAGAAAAGGAGGTAGACCATAGTAGAAAGTTGGTACCATCCAACTTGATAGAAGTTCCCTACATAAAAGAAGATGCACTCGAGGTAAATATCTTCCCTGTCAAGTCGCTAGAGGGATCCTTCTTGTCCTCCATATCACCCGACATGTGGGAAACACCAAAACAAGGGATTGCAGCACAAAATCAGACCATATAAAGGTTTGAAAACTTCACATATCTGAAAAATCAGACCATATCAAACACCCTTTGGGGCTTGATAAGACCCCAAAGGGATTTTTTCTTTCCCTAGACCTTTGCTTGGTTGGAAAAGGAAGATGGGCGGCTTCTTACATCACCCTGAGGACCACAAACAGTCGATGCTCCTTAAACCACATGTAGCACCTCACAGGTGCACACCTCCCCACAGGCGGTGTTACAGCACCTCAGATCTACTATCATGCCACCTTGCACCACCCTATTGGCGGTGCTGTAGCAACGTGGTCCGTCACTGGGCCCTTCTTGCCAGTGGCAGCACTGCTGCAACCGATTGGAGGGGTCCGATGACAGTGATCAAGGAGGATGAAGGCAAGTGGAGGCCTTAAGAAGAAGAGGGATTGGGTGGAAGGGGTTCGGAGGCTAGATCTCTGGGTAGGGTACCCTAGCACCAGTCTAAGACCGCTGCTCTGATACTATGTTAGGTTGTAAATGCCAATTGATTCTATTAGAAAACCCTAGGTGCCTTTATATAGAGAGGCACCCAAAAGGTAGAGTTACATGTATGCCCCTCACTCAATATAACACTGAAAATAAAAGACATACAAAATAACTCAACACTCAACAAAGTGCTTTAACCCATGGACACATCGATTTTATGTTAGTGTGGATGTTACTTTCTTTGAGGAGATTCCTTATGACTCTGCTACTGGGAAGACCACTACTATTTCATAGGATGTCCTACTTCCTATGCCCACTTCTACGCTTTCAGTGCCCTCTGAGCCTACACATCGATTTGTTCGCTGCTATGTCCCTCCTGATGTTACATTTCCTAGACATCTTGAGGTAACGGATACCTTCCCTAGACATTTTCAACACAGGCCTGCATCCATCACCACTCTAGCCAATGGGCCTCTCACTACTATTCCTTCTCAATCCTCTACTGATCCTGCAAATTTAACTGGAGATCCAAAGCCTATAGCACCCAAGGTAACAAATGTGGACCTTCATATTGCCCAAAGGAAGCCACAAAGTTCCTATGCTAAGTATTATGTTTCAAATTACATGTCACTTGATCATTTACCTACAGCAAGGCGTCTTTTATCTTTGGCAGTGGATAGGCACCATATTCCCAAAAATCATACAGAAGCATATCAAGACCCCGCATAGAACTTAGCAATGGAAGATGAGATGGTAGCTCTCCAATCTAGAGGGACCTGGGATCTTATTAGCCTATGCCCTAGTGCAATAGTAATGGGGTGTAGGTGGGTATTTACCCTCAAGTGTCAACCACATGACTCTATTGAACGATTCAAAGCACATTTGGTTGTTAAAGGTTATACACAAACCTTTGGTGTTAATTACTTTGAGACGTTCTCATCTATCGCTCGCCTCAATTCAATATGTATCCTCCTCTCCTTAGCAGTGAACAGTGATTGACCTGTCTTCCAACTATATATTAAAAATGCATTCATTTTTGATAACCTTGAGGAAGAGGTGTACATGCAGCAACCCCTTGGATTTATGATTGAGGGGGTGTTAGAAGGTATGCAAACTGAAGAAGACTAGTTATGACCTGAAGCAAAGCCCGTGAGCCTGGTATAAGAGATTTAGTAAAGTTATTCAGGAGTATGGCTTTACTAAGTCCACAGTAGATCACTCTGTCTTTACCATGCACAAGACTACGGGTTCAGTCATTCTCATTATGTATGTGAATGATATTCTACTTACAAGAAGTGATAAATAAGACAGAAAATACCAAGGCTTTTTTACATTCTCAATTTGTAACTAAAGATTTAGGGTTAAATTATTTTCTGAGCATTGAAGTGCAACACATTAATGGTGGTCTTTACTGTGTCACAGAGAAAGTACGTGCTTGACATGTTGAGAGATGCATAAATGGTTAGCTACAAACTTGCTAGTGTCCCGATGTATCCATCCATAACACTTATTGATTCTAAGAGTCCACTACTTGAGTATGTACTAGATGCCATGCAATAATAGGAAAGCTTCTATATTTGATAGTAACGAGGCAAGATATTGCATTTGCTGTTGGGCGACTCAACTAGTTTATGCAGTCTCTTGGAGAGATACACTAGGATGGTGTGTGTCAGGCGCTAAGGTACCTTAAGCAGGCTTTTGGAAAGGGACTCTCCTTTAGAAGATATGGTCATCTTGATATATAGGGATATTCAGATGTTGATTATGCTGGGACACATGAGGATAGGAGGTCCACTACCATAAGCTATTGCACTTATATAGGTGGCAACTTTGTCATATGGAAGACTAAGAAACAGAATGTAGTCTACAGATCAAGTGTTAAGTCTGAGTATAGGGCAATGACCCATAGTACTTGTGAGTTGCTGTGGATGCAATCTATTTTGCAGGATCTAGGTGTTTCTATCTCAGGTCCCACACCCATTTACAGTGACAATAAAGCGACTACGTTCATTGCAAACAACCTAACATTTCATGAATGGACAAATCATATAGAAGTATACTGTCACTTCATCAGGGATGCCATTCTAGCAGGAAAAAATTCAACACCCTATGTTACCACTGAAGTATAAGTTGCAAATATCTTTACCAAAGCCCTCTCAAAGAAGCATCTTAAGTTGTTATGTTCCAAGCTGAACATGTTTGATATGTATGCTTCAGCTTTAAGGAGAGTGTTGAGTTGTGTAGCATGCATGCCCATTTTTGTATTTATTTATTTGTGTAAAGGTGTGTTTATATTTTTCCCTCGTGTCTCTCTCTACATAAACGCACATAGAGCCCTGTAAAATAATAAAACGCTCATTTGTCCTAACACTATAGATAGGGGAGCACCATCTACAACGATATTCAAGGGAATTTCTTCTTTAAAATGAACTTTTGTAAACAACCCAGTCTCCTTTAAGTGTAATTTTTTATGATAGCTCCTAGGTATACTAAAAAATCTTTCATATTTCAGAAGGGCAGGGTTTTTTGGTACATTATCCATCCTTAATCGTTGATGTCATTTGTTGTACTTTGAAAATGACAATTAGAAAACCATGTGTACCTGACCAAGAGCTAGAGCAACTTATGATTAGAAACAGCAATCGAGCTTTCAGAGAAGTACCATTATCTTCTTTTTTTCGACTTCTTCGATAGTTATCTTTAATTAATTAGACATTTATGTCCAGATCTTTGTCTCAAAGCAAGTTTCTAAACCAAACTTAAGGCTGCCTGAATCTACAGTTGAAGGTTCGAAAAGTTCCTAGAGTTGATGTCTCTTGTGCGCATAACTTGACTGTAACTGTTTGCAGAATGAGGTGTGGGGTTTGTGGGATGTATCGACTCTTCCTTGTACTCTCCAAGTTGCTTAATGAAAATCTCCTTTTTGTAGTTCAAAAAAAAAAAGGCTGCCTGAAGCTATATAGTCATACCCAGAAATGACTCTCATATATATTTTGTAGGCGGTGATATCACGAGGAAAAAGAAGTTGCTGAAGAAACAGGTGATGTCCACATTTGCTCTGCATCATTTCTTAACATCATGAGGACCAAACCATTGATACTGAACATACAATTTGTTAAGAAGAATTCCAATCTGCCAAGAGCATAAAGCATTGCACCTGGCTTCTCTCTACAATCATTGTTTTCTAAAAATTTGGGAAGTAGATGTCATTTTGCATATCTGAAGATGGTCTGAAAATCGAAACTACTAGTAACTTTTCTTCTACTTGATCAGGCTGCGGGGAAGAAAAGGATGAAAGCAATTGGCAAGGTTGATGTGCCACAGGAAGCCTTTATGGCAGTTTTGCGTCTAGAGAAAAATATTCTTTGACGTGTAGCTACTCAAGCGATGCTTGTCTGTGAGTTATGTAGCTCTCGTCCATAGAATTGCGCTGCTGACCAGTCGGCACTTACAAACATACAAGCTCAAGTTTTGATTGAAGCCCTCAAGCGACCTTCAGCAAGCCATTAAGCATTTAACAAGTAATGGTATATGCATCGGATCCTTGCTCTGCAGCGATGCTTCTCAAGGCCTTGTTTGGTCCAAGAGACCTGCAGTATAGCTTTTCGAGGTCTCTGATTCGCAAGGAGGTTAAACCGTTAAAGAATATGACATTGAAAAAAAGTGTAGACTCCATGTTACATGTATGAACAATGAAAAGTAGGATAGCTGTCATGGCCTTAATCATGTCTAAAGATGTAGAATTGTATTGTTTACATACAGTGTAACTTCATTCTCATTTGAAAGAAATTAGAAGTGTCGCTGGTTCTTTCATTTGTGTGGAAATCCTTTTAGGTGCATTACCTGTGAAGACATTAACAATGAAATTGGAAGAAATTAAAGAAAAGACAACCTTGGTTCAAATGGAAATAGAACTCGAAAAAAAAAAAAATTGTACCCTATTCTAAAACCTTGTGGCTGTGGGTGCAATCAAGATAGAATCTGTCGGTGAACAGGTTAAGGGTTCGTGGTCTTCCTCGAGAGCCCCGCATGCAAGAGGAAGGTAGAACACATGGAGTCAAAGCTCATGAATTTATGGAAACCTTCTTTACTGATGAAATAATCTCATTGAGGTGATACCATCCTGCAAAATAGGAATTCTCTTTTTCTTTTCGGGCTATAAGAACATATGTCAATAACAATCACGACTATTAGAGATGATTATTTTCTTTCATACATGATTAGTGATGCTTGGTTAATTAGTTACTTTTTATATGTTATCCAAAAGGAGAGGAGGTATCTCGTTTATGGCATCTGTGTAAACTCGTTTGTCTATTCAATAGGGGTTTTCAAGCGTTGTGAAAAATGTTGCACATGTTGATTGATTTAAGATGGATGGATGTTCTAGACATAGACTTGCGATGATTGGGCTAAAAATCATGTATTTAAAACTGTATTCTTTCCTTCATATTTACTCTAGGGTTGTAACTTCGTGTAATTTCATGTTATAAATAAGATTCAAAGAATCCCTCTATTTTTCTTAAGTTGTATAACTTAGAAGAGTAAAACGATTGCAATTTTCATACTATAACAACACATATTTTCCACATTGTGGATTTCGATGATAACTGGCAATGCTTCGTTCAACTACAGTGTTGAATCAGTTGACTCAAATGAAGTTGCTATAACCTTTCGTGGGCAGTAAGGTCTCATTTTCCTCCTCTTCTCTAGACAGCTAACTAACCCTTTTGCTTCCTTCCTGGTCTTTTTCTTGGGAGGATAAGCTTGGCAAAGGCTCAAAAAGTTGCAAAAGTAAATATAGTTAGAAATTAGCTTGGCTCATGAAAAAGTATACATTCATGCTGACTTACTTGGCACCAAATAAGAATCCACCACTAAGGAGAGTGCCTTTCATACTTCATTGCACCTTTAGTCAAACCAAGCAATGGCCTCATACCCAACAATATATAATTTTGGCATCCTAGTGAGTTGAGGGATCCAACTCCTTAGGCCTAAGCCTTTAGCAAGTGCTCCTTGCCATGAGTTGGGGATTTCTAATAGCTCCCCGTTATAGACCAGAAAAAATAATGATTCTATCCTTTCAAACTATCCAATAAGTTTGCAATCCTATATTTATTTCGCCTACCCTAGAGGATGTAAGTGTTGGATGCTGCATCTTCCTTCTTCACTTTTAAGGGCATAAGCTTGAAGGGAAGGTAGAAAACCTCCATGCATGATCGGACACCTAGGTCAAAACATAAAACTAGAGATGCATTTATCATTGCCCAAAAGTTGAGAACTAGTTGGGACAATGCTAAATTATAATGACAAAGAAAATACACTTCAAATGGATTGATCGGGATCCTCAACCTGTATTTTATTGTATATTTACAAATAATAAAGGAATCTATTTTTCCAAGTGAGCATAGCCATAAAGCATCATCCGACACAGTAAACTTCACATTAGGCAAGTCATACTTCTTAAGAAACCTCTTGATTTCTTTCCCATCTGTCATAAAGGAAGGGGGCAAATACAAAGAGAGTGTATCTTTCGCTAACCTACCTGAGGTTAAAAGGGCCCTCACCTTTGCCTAAGAGACTTGCCATCTGGCAATTACACGACAAATAGAAATCAATGGCACCCAACGGTACAAGCAAACCTAGCTAAGGTTTTCCTTGGACTCAAGCGCAACTTGAGATCTGGAATGTCAGGATTTCACTATGCAAAAATGGCCATTTACGGCTCACCTACAATTAATTATAGCTAGAGATGGGTAGGTGAAAGTGTGCATTTTCTCCATCGAAAAAGGTCATGCTAGCATTTAATATTGACGTTAAATCTATCCGCTCCCAACAAATGAGGACCTGACACGTCCCTCATAATGATTGCTGACCATGGATGGTTACGTGACAAACGGTTATCCACAATAAGCCATATTTACAGGGGCAATCAAGAAAATTGACAGTTATACAACGCGGGGAATGTGAGGAAGCAATCCGAGAATTGCACCGCAACTTGCCCAGACGTAATGGAGTTAGCAAGACGTGCAAGCTATGCACAGAGTAATGTGCAGGTGAAAGACCATTACTCATTGCCACAACCTATAATTATGAGATTTGAATTCTTGCACGGAGGGAGCAATGTGTGTGGGGGAACTCCATTATAAAAGGAGTCCCGTGAGGAGTAAAAGGGAATCACGAAAAAAGAATCATATCCCTTATACTTTTTGTTTTCACTCTCTCTTCTAAAATTTAATAAAAATTTTGAGGGTTAAATTGTGAGACCCTACTTAAATTTTTGCACCCAAACTATAATTTCCTTTTCATGAAAAATTCAATACCTTTCATTTCATGTAAATAAGAGCACTGTATCTTATGTTATAGAAAATTTTCAAGTAAACCCTTATATTTTGGAACCTACACCCATTCCACCTTCAAAAGTCATTTTTAAACTCCTTGTGAAAACTTTAAACCAACTACACTAGTTTCGCACAAATCGAAGGTTGATAACCCTCTTTTCAGAGTGCATGCATGTTTCACATTTTGCAATACCTTTCGACGTAATTTAATCGTATATTAGACTGAAATTTTAGAAATATAAATTGAGACCGAAACCTAACATCTAAGATCAGCTCAGCGTTTCCCTTGAGAAGACAAGTCCAATAGACTTCATTGCATGAAAATTGAAGCCTTTGGAACCCAAAAATAGAGGTTCATTGGTTTCACTTCTAAGGAAAAAAAGAAGAGATGAGCCCACAAATCCTAATCATACCCTTTCCCCCACCTTATTTAAAACCCCTCCCCCTCCTCCCTCAAAGTGTGTGTAGCACACCTCCCCAACTTTTCCCCCCTACGTATTCTCTCTCCTACTCCCTTCCCTCCTACCACCACCTACCTTATCGATCCTTTCCCTCCTCCAACAAGTAGGGATACAAATGGATCGGGTTCGAGTTAGGTTTGGTTAAATCTATACCTATAACTACTTACAAAATTCATATTCATATCCTACCTATTTATTTATCGGGTACAAAAATTCAAACTCATATCCATACCCATCGGATACCATTTATAAATTGCTCTTACAATCAAATCATGACAAATTAGAGTTAAAGAATAGGAAAAATCTATAACACAATTTATTAATTATTTATTTTTAGCAAGCTCTAAACATAAGATCTTGGGCTACTCTAATTTTATTGATCTTCATTAAAATTATTACAAAAAAAGTCTTTCAAAGGAAATACATCAAAACTAAAAATATAAAAAATACAAAGAAAGACTAAATACAAGTACCTTCCGAATAAAAAATCCATATCTCCGAAATAAATGTTTAATGTAAGCTTCAGAAGTATTCTCAACCTTCAAAATCATGAAGGGAATGAGAGACTTAGGGTGAAACTTATATATATCTCGGGGAAATGAGGATTTTATTCAGGTATTCAGGTAAGGTAATCAAGTATACATTCATACCTATACCCAAACTCAGTCGGCTTTTTAGATAAAACCCATATCCGAACCCGATTGGGTTCGGGTTCAAGTCAGGTTGAGTCAGATTTAGCGAAACTTGCATTCCGACCCACAAGCCACCTCCCTTTCCTCTATCTGGCCGCCCCCCCACTCCATTCCACCTCTTCCTCCATCTGGTCTTCTTCTCCTTTACGCCTACATAAGCTCATAGGTGAGCTCTGCTCTTCCCCTATCGCCCTCCCTTGCTACTCTCGTGAGGACATGAGTCTGTTGAGTGCTCCGCGGGAGTGTCACCGTAGGAGAGAGAGGAGAAGAGGAATGCAATGATGCTATTGGTATTGAGTGTGAGTGTGTATTCGTGGGAGAGAAGGATTGTCGTGAGTGCGATAGTGTTGTTGGGCCTACGCGTGTGTGTGTGTTGTTTGGTGTAAGTTTGTGTGTGTGGTAAGTGGTGTATGTGCAAGTGTAGTGAGTGTAGCTGTGAGGTGTTAGAAGAAGAAGAAGAGTGACAAAGGGGTGGTGGCATCAGTGGTGTTAGTGCTACCGTGTGCGTGTGGTCATGAGCATGAGGAGTAGGAGAGGAAGGTGAAACTGCTGTGAGCATCTGCAGCCATGAGAGAACGTAAAGATAAAGAAGATGAGAAAGAAGGATGGAGAGGAGAGGAGGTGAGGGTGTTGTGGGGCACTGTACGTGGCGGTGTATGCTGGGCATTGTGTGTGTGTGTGTGTGTGTGTGTGGAAGTAATAATATGCATAGCTATCTATGTATATCGGTGGTATAGATGTATATACATGAATAGGCAGGTGTGCATATGTATATATATAGTATTGGTACATATGTATAATTATATGTGCTATAAGGGGATTGTGGACATTGAAGTACACGTGTATGTGTGATCTGGCGGTGTATAGGAGTGTACGTGGGTGTCGTGAGCAAATGGGTTTTCGAAGGTGAGTTAGTGATGTGGGTGTGTGTGTGAGTCACGAGTCTAGCGCTGATATCGTGTGTCTTGTATTTATCAGAGTGCATTCCCAAGTTCGCATCTCGAGACCCACAAGGGGTGTAAATCTATGGTCAACTGTGGATCGAGCAAGCCTCAAGTGTGCACGCTTTCAGGTAAAGTATCCTTCCGCCTGTTTTTATAGAGTTTAGACTACTTTCCATGTCACCTTTTTCTTGATGGTTTGGAAATCAAATTCGTATATCCCCGTAATCCCCGCGGAGAACCCCGTAAAACTTTTAATGATGGATTGAGAACGACCTATTTTGCTTACAATGATTGTTAAATCGACTGTTAGTCATAGTCCTTAAAAAAAGTGTTAAATCAAGATTTTCCCCTGCTGATCTATTAGTATAAATGGACGCTTCGCTAAATCGTTAAGGTACATGAGAATGGAATTATGGTATGCAATGTAAAATTGATAAATTCGTACTTTGAGCCTTGTAAATTTAGTTACCGGAGAAATGATTGGAAAATGTGAAAATCAAATGATTTAGAGTTATAATTGCATCGAAAAATGACACCTATAAAGGGAAAGAAGTGCCTAAATGATTGAATGTTTAAAATAAGTTAAGCTAAGGAGTTGCATGTCTCCTCAGCACAACATGCAGCAACTTATGTATAACTAGGCTTTTGTTTTGTTGGATAGTGGAATGACGATGGATTAGCAAGTAAGGTTGTTGCCAAACTCTATGCATGTAGAATCCACTCTAGGATACAACATTCCTCTCCATTGATGAGGCTTGTGCTTAGTTTGGATATTGGAATGATGGTGAATTAGCAAGTGAGAATGTTCAACTTTGTACATGCGAAAATCCACTCAAATGTATAATCACCCTCCTATAGGTTGTTGTATGTCACATCACAACTTAATGGGAAACAGTGCAGTATTCCTAACTTACCATCAAGTGTGTCTCATTGAATATCGACTTGAACTTACCGTCAAGTGTGTCTCATTGAATATCGTCTCGAGTCCTGACGATCTAGGTTAATAAATTACCTAAAAGATAAATATGTCTGTTAACAAGACAAATAGAAATAAAAAAATGGAACTTAACTCTTAAGGATTTAACAATGGGGCTATCTCTTACTCTTCTTCGTTGTGGTACCTCTTGTCCTACTTTTAATATTGGCCCTTTACTGAGCTATTTGACCCATTTCATCCTATGTTTGACTTCCGATCAAGATTTTAGCAGGTTCTTAAGGGTTGAATTAGTATAGGGTCTTTTGCTTATTTTACCACTTACGATAGGCTTAGCAATAGTAGCTGCTACTTTTTATTTTAGATGTTGTTGTAGGGTAACGTGCTTTCGCGATATGCAAGGTCATTCCAACTTAAACCACACTTGTACTCTCTTTAAACTTATACTTACCTTTCATTTTTGTGCTCTAAATGTCGGATATGGATCAATTATAGTTTATTTTTACACTATTATTATTTGATCGCGATGGATGTACACTTATTGTTAAACAATGAATTTATGATCTAAGTTAGCTTGGAATTTCCAACTCAACCTTTGCTGGTTAGGTCGTTACATAAATCTTTTCCTACGTCCTTGAGGAAAGAACTGAATTAGCACTTACCTATATCTTTTGATGCTTGTAATTATTTGATCAGACTCTTTTTTTTTACTCTAAACTCGGTGAAACTTATGTTGTACTCTGATCAAATGCCTCTTAGCAATTCTGAAATTTCCCGCATCGACGACTTGGAAAGAAAATCAGAAAAGGGAAAGGTGCAGGTAATGTGCCAAGCTTTTCCATGAGATCATCTCCGAGGGCGCAGTAATAAATATAATCGAAGTATATATTTGATAGCAAAAGTAGTGGACTCCACCTGTAAACATAAATAAAATATAAGTGCAACTTCTTTTCTCGTTTCCTTTCTTCCTGTCGTATGTACCTTCTGTTGACAAAGGATCACGAGCATAGAAGAGAACATGGGCAAAGGTCTCCAAGTCCACCACCGTTCTACAATCTTAATATATGGTAAGCACCGTGGACGTGTTAGTGTAGAAGCAACTACAGCATCTCCACAGAGACTTTATTACGTGTTAAGCTGCACAAAAGTCGGTGTCACCGATTAGTTGACTTGTCACCTGATGACCCGTTTGGCCCTGCGAAAGGCATCAAAATTCCTGCTATGCCCTCCGGGGTGCTACAGCCACCTGTTCGAATTTCCATCTGGTGCTGCCACCGTTCAAAAAGCAAAGCATTGATCATTCGGTGTCTAATCAAAAATGTTTGCTAATTACCAATCATGCTTTCAAACCATCAGTTTATTTTTATTTATCGAACGATCAAAACAATAAAGAAAGAAAATGTAACAAGCACAATAACCGGAAAAGATTTATCAAATAAAAGGATCCCATCACATAACATTAAAAAAAGCAGTTTTGTTAATTTTTGATTCACAAAACTAGATACAGTTATAAAAATTAATTTATTAATGTCAAATTAGAATACTTTTTATAATTAAAAGGAAGATTCAATTTTTTCTTGCTATCCAACTTAATTTTCAAATCCTCGGTAGTTTATTTTACATTTTCATAAAGTTATACTCTAAAAATAAATTTCCATTCAATTTACTTTTAAAATTCAAGTACAACATGAGAACTCGCAACAGAGGAAGTTGAATAGTGCGGTATATAAATTTGATATAAATAAATACTCTAAAAATAAATTTCCATTCAATTTACTTTTAAAATTCAAGTACAACATGAGAACTCACAACAGAGGAAGTTGAATAGTGCGGTATATAAATTTGATATAAATAAAATAATCATATAAGCATTCACCATCATAAGATAAGTATTTTTAGGTAAAAATCTCAATAGTAAAAATTACCACCTAAGTTACCTTGACTTAGGATTTCCCGATCTATCAAGTATATCAAATCCACTATACGCACTACTTTAAATCGAAGGTGGGACAACCTAAATACAACAACACTACTTATACGAGGGTAGTGTACCTTAAACTCCTCTTCTTCATGAAGAGTATTTTGTCTCATTAGGAGATAGGAATTCAGCATGTGAATACCCAACAAAAAACAAAAATAGAAAAATAAGAACCTATAGTCACAAATATAATTTACCACTAAGCTCTTATAGGCAAAGGAACTTCCCTCAGATGAAAATGTAATGGTGTGGAAGCAAAAAGTTTCAGTGCTCTCTAATGTGTGGTCAAAAGCTTAGAAAGCGATGGCAAGGTTTTCTCTACTTTAACCTTTACTTAATTAGCCTAAAATGATGGAAAGTATTATCTTTTTGTTGTGTCTAGCAAAGGAGAGGTTTCCATCTATTTATAGATGTGTTAGGAAGTCTCAAGAAAGCTTCAAAGAGGCCTTATAGCTGTTAGGGTTAAGTCTAAGAAAAATCAGACCAAAATCCAATGAGATCAAGACAATAATTAAATCTGACAACAGCATTGGACGTCTAATAAACTTGTTAGACTTATGATAAGGATATATTGAACGTCTGATAGAATTTTTGAACGTCTAATCCTGAAGGGTGGATTTTCTGGAATTGATCATATCCAAACAGGAATCTTATGTCAAAGAGTCGGATGTCTAGTCTTTACATATAAGATGTCTGGAACTATTATTGAACGTCTGATACAGGGATATGCGGTTCCTGGAAATAATCAAATCCAAATAAGGATCTTGCATCTAAACAACAGACGTCTATTGGTCGTCTGGAGATCATGCTAGACATCTGGAGCTAAAGGTAACATTCTAGAATATGTTTTTCGAGAAGCTAACGATCATATTAGGTCAAACAAATCAAGATTTGGGTTAGATTTGGCTTAACGTCTACTTATCAGATGTCTGAGGGTGTGTTTGGACATCTGGGAATATTAATAAAATATTTCTAATGAATCTCGAGAAGTGAAATGTCCCGCTACCCTTTTAGTCGGATAAGACGTCTGGAGTGTCAGTCAGGCGTCTGTCCAGACGTCAAAACATATGTCTGGACGTCCGAAAGTGAGAAAAATCGAAACCTACTTTTCCTCCGCACGCGTGACGCGCGGATCGTTCTCTCTCCTCGCGACCCTCTCACCCAAAACCCTAATCCCCTTCTATTTAAACGCCCACTTCCCCTCACCCACGCCACTCTCCACCAGCCACCACCACCTTCATCCATCCTTTACCTTCCTCTCTTCCTATTACGACCTGGTTCCCAGATCCCTACAGGACCCGAGACCGGCTCACCTTGACTAATCCTAAGACCTAGTCTTCCAACGAGAAATAATCAAAAGTAGGAAAATAAACCACATTCACACATGTAATATAACTAAGCAGAAGAAAAGAACGAAGCAGTAAAGAAAGTAGAACAACTGTCTCAAAACATATTACATACCACCACAATAACAGAAGATGGAAAGGAAACAGAAAGTAACAAGAACAGTAAAATATATGTCCATTACTCCCTACAACAGTAGAAAAACGAAAGAGCTGAAAGAACAACTACGGCTGGGCTTGGCTAGGCCCAGCACTCTCTGCAGCCGGAAACTCGGGCTGCTCAACTTCTGGTCTTGAACGGGGTTACGAAAAGATAGAGTCTACGAACGCTGAGTAGAGTGGTGTTTACATTATCTATGTGCAAGTAAACTAAAACAAGAAGGTTTATTTCTCATTTCTATTTATCTCATTTATGTGTTTCTGATTCATCTATTTCTCAAAGTATCTAGGTATTTCTTGATCTTACATGTTCCTCATGGGAATGATCTTGATTGCAGTCCTTTCCGTGGAGTAGAAAGTACACGTGGTGCTCTCCTAGCCGGGAGAGTCTCCCGTGGTAGTCCTACACCCAGTCAATCACCCCGAGGTCACTGTCAAGACATAGCGGTGACTACGGTATGCGTGATAAACGCACGGATAGCTACCCCGCACTGACACGTGGTTAGATGTTTCCGCTAGCAGGTACGCCCAAAGTATAGCACGGAACAGTATAGGGCCTTGCCCTCTCAAAACAGGGGTCTTGTCCCTCAGAACCAAACAGGGGTCTCGCCCCTCCACAGTCCGTGTACCCTCGTCCGACTACCTCGATTTACCCAAAGGGCCTAACAAAGTTGGTGTAAGGTGGCTAGCTGAACCTCGGGCACCGTGGGGTGGCTAGCTCCCTCCCTACACTAGTAGCATGCCTCAGTACCACGTACGCGAGGGCCAATAGGAGTCGATGTAGAGTGGCCAATCCTAACCCCGGGTCTCAACCCAAGGGAGGCCAGCTCTGCTCTACACTAAAAAGGGACAATTGCTCTCCTTGGTACCGCATACACAAGGTCCAGCACACTTCCCGTCTACATTCCAGATTTCTTTCATACACAGGAGTTCTACTCCTAATTCCCCGTAAGGTTCATGCTCATATTCACCTCATTTGTCCATATTCAGATCTCATGTTTCACAACTTGTTCTTCATCCATATACAGGCAGTTCGTGTTTTCATAATTCAGTTCTCAGTCATAAACATGCAACTTATATTTCACAGTTCAATTCTCATTTACATACAGGCAACTCGTATTTTAACATGCATCTCAAGTAAACCAGAGTAGTTCCATATCATGCTCATACCTTTCTACCCTAGGATTCATTCCACATCCTAGAGTTCAATCAATTTAATCTAAGCAAACATATTCTTTATTCATATCTTAATAATTGCAATAAACCACTCTACCAGGTATCACAGGAGGAATGGGGGCCTGTGCCGCAGATCTCGTCATCTCCGCAGGCCCCAAACACGCCATCGGCTGGTAACCTGTACCAGTGACTAATTACATTAGATGAGATCAAAGCAGTAGATACTCAATACGAACACGTAGAGGAACTCGAGTGGAAAACAGCGGTACTTCATTTACGGAAATCCGATTCCGTTTGAGCACTAAACGAGCCAAAAACGCGGTTACTAGCCAAAATCAGACGTCTAGGATTAGTCCTAGACGTCTTAAAAGACGTCAGAACTCACTTTACACTTCCTGTGGTTGCTTCAAACATCCAAACTCCCTCTGCGACCATCTGGGGGTAGCTCCAAATGTCCGACAAGGTCTTCAGTCGTCTGGAAGCAGCTTCGGACGTATGGCGACGTGATCAAACGTCCAAAAGTACTTTGGAAAGCATATTGTGCACCTTCTCGTAGCCTTCACCTGCATACGAAAATGCAGGCACACTTTTAGCCCAACACCTCCTGCACTGAAATCCTCTGCATGGTGAAAAGCAGCATAGGAAGGTACGTACCTCGCGATATTGCACTTTCAAACATCCGACCTTAGCTCCGGACGTCTTAGTGCCTCGCCAGCCGTCTGGATGTCACTCAGATGTCTGATACTGGAAACTTCCAATATCAGAACTTCTTTACGCCGCTCGCCCCGCTCACCCTCCGCCCGCAGTGGCAGCTCCAGCAGCTGCAAGAGCTTGAGAAGTCCTCGCCAGTGTCCTTCTCTCCCACGACTCCTCGAGCTCCACCGAGCTCCCGCGGCCATCGTGCTCCTCCCCCGCTCTTACTCCCTCGCACTCTCTCGCTCTCACTCCTCCCCACTTTCCCCTCGCCGGTGTCTCTCCTTCCTCGCCACGACTGCAGCAGAGATGAATGGGGGGCGTGGCCGTCGTAGGAGAAGGTGGAGGTGGCGCTGGCTTGAGTGGTGTGAGGAGGAAAGAAGAGAAGGGGGGTTTATATAGAGGGGTGTTAGGGTTTAAGGGGGTAAGGGTGCGGGGGAGAGAGAAAGGCATCTACGCGCCGCCTGTGCGTAAAGCACAAAGCGTAATATGAAAATCTTACTTTCAAATGTCCAGACATGTGTCCAAACACCTGACCGAAATGCCAAACGTCTTATCCGACTAAAAAGGCAATGGGTCATTTCATCATAACAAACTTAAAGGAAGTTTCGTCCCCGAAACTTGAGCTAGCTAGGGTGAGGAAAAAGGAACATAAAACTCATAACAAACTTAAAGATGATCGAAGTAAGTTCGAAAAGACGTACCCTCAAAAAGCTTTGGGTACCGCTCTCTCATCGCCGCCTCAGGCTCCAAAGTCACCTCTTTGTATCGCTGGCTTCTCCATAGGATCTTCACCAGTGGTACCTGCTTCCGTCTTAGACTCCAGACGGCTCTGTCTAGTATCTGTACTGGTCTCTCGGGATAGGTCAGGTCGTCACCCACCTCGATGCTCTCATGGCTCAAAACGTGACTGGGATTGGCGACGTACTTCCTGAGGTTGGACACGTGAAACACGTCGTGCACTCCAGAAAGCTGGGGAGGAAGGGCAAGCTGGTAAGCAATGGGTCCTACCCGCTCCAGGACCTCAAAGGGCCCCACAAACCTCAGCACAAGCTTCCCCTTCACCCCAAAACGTTGCATGCCCTTCATGGGCGAAACACGGAGAAAGACATGATCCCCAACCTCGAATTGCACCTCTCTGCGCTTCCGGTCAGCGTAGCTCTTCTGCCTACTCCTGATAGTGCAAAGTTGTTTGTGAATCTGCTCTATCACCTCCTGACTCTATCGGATCAACCTTGGACCAACCTCCCACTTGGTCCCCACCTCGACTCAACTCAGGGTGAAGTACACCTCCATCCGTACAGAGCCTCGTAAGGTGCCATGCCGATGCTCGAGTGGTAACTGTTATTGTATGCAAACTCTTCCAGGGGTAGATGCTCCTCCCAGGAGCCTCTCCAGTCTAGTACACATGCACGTAGAAGGTCCTCAAGTGTTTGTATGATACGCTCGGACTGTCCGTCGGTCTGGGGTTGGTAAGCAATACTGAACCTCAAACGTATCCCCAAGGCCTGCTGAAACTCAGCCCAGAACTGGGATGTAAAACGAGTATCCCTGTCGGATAAAATCTCACGTGGGACTCCGTGCAGGCACACCACATCTTGGATGTATCTCTCTGCTAATTGTGCTGGTCCAAAGGTGACTCGGATAGACAGGAAACGCGCCGTCTTCGTCAACTTGTCTACTATCACCCAGACTGCGTTGTGTCCCCGCTGGATAACTGGTAGACCCACCACTGTGACGACCCGGTTCCTGAATCCCTACGAGATACGAGAATCGGACCGACTAGAATGATCCCAAGACCCAGTTGTCCAACAAGAAAGTAACCAAAAGAGTAGTAAAATAAACAACATTCACAATGTATATAACTAGCAGTAACAAAATACAGCAGTAAAGAAAAGAAATACTACAGTATACACCACCATGACAGTAGAGAATTAAACAGGTACATAAACATGAAGCTTACAATGAAAAGAGTACAGGGGTAACAGAAACTACTCACAACAACAGCAAGAAAAGTACAGTGGGTACTACAAGTAACACTACTGGGCTCTACTAGGCCCAGCGCCCTCTGCAGCCGCTGACTCTGGCTGCTCAACGCCTGGTCCTGAAAAGGTAACAAGGGTGACACGTCAGCGAAACGCTGAGTAGAGTGGCAACTAAAAGCTAAAAGAAACAGTAGAGTGGACAGTAGCTGTTATATTTTTACTTTCTTTCTTTATATTTTTCCATTTATTCACTATTGATTTATTTCTCAGATCCTTCTCTTGATCTTGAATGTTCCTCGTGGGAACGATCTTGATTGCAGTCTTTCCCGAAAAGTAGAAGTAACACGTGATGCTCTCCTGGCCGAGAGAGTCCCCCGTGGTGGTCCTACCCTCAGTCAACCACCCCAAGGTCGCTGATAGACGTAACGGTGACTACAGCACACGCAATAAATGCATGGGTAGCTACCCCGCACTGGCACGCGGTCAGTCATTTCCGTTAACGGGTGCGCCCAAAGCACAGTACGGAACCAGTATAGGGCAGAGCCTTCTCAATAACAGGGGTCCAGCCCCTTCATAATAACCAAATAGGGGTTTTGCCCCTCCACAGTCTACGCACCCTCACCTGACTACCCTGGTTTGCCCAGTGGGCCTAACAAGTAGGTGTAGGAGGGCTAGCAGAACCCCAGGGCCCGTAGGGTAGCTAGTGCTCTCCCTACATTAGTAGCTCTCCTCGGTACCGCGTACACGAGGGTCAAAAGTCGGTACAAAGTAGCCAGACCTAACCCCGGGTCCCTGGGGCGGCTGGCTCCACTCTACACTAAATAGGGGGGAACAGTTACTCTCCTTGGTACTCCGTACTCAAGGGTTAGCTCACTTCCCCAATTCTATTCCATTCACTTTCTAGGAGTTCTACTAATTCCCCATAGGGTTCATGCTCTTTTAACTCAGCCAATTTAGGTTTCACCGTTCCAGCTTTATATCCATATAATCCATGTTCTCAGCAGTAATTATTCATTCATAAACAGGCATTTATCGTTTCCTTTCTACTTTTCCCGGACTGTAATGTTTATATACTCAACTAGTTTTCCAGTCCTAGGATTCATGCCATACCCTAGGATCTATCATTCAATCTAGTTTTCCAATCCTAAGATTTATGCAATACCCTAGGATCTATCATTCAATCTAATTTTTCAGCCCTAGGGTTCATGCAATGCCCTAGACTCCATTAATTACTTCACAATTGCATAATTTTTGATAAATAATTGAAAAGGCCACTCTACCCGCAAGATCGGGAGTATTGGGGGCATGATCGGCAATCCCGCGTGCCTCCACAACCCTTAGAGCCGCAACAGAACGGGGTCCTAACACAAGGATCAACACAAGAGGTTACCCAGAACAGTATACAATTACTGTAAACAGGTAGAGGAAATAAATCTGGGAAGAACAAAACTTGAAACGCAGAAAACGGACTCCGAACGGACCCTAAACGGGTCAAAAACAACAAGTCTGCCCAAAATCAGACGTCTGGAACTTCTTCCAGACATCATAAAAGGTGGCTCAGGTCATACCTTGGTCTACGTAGTCCTTCGGACGTCCAGAAGCCCGCTGGACCGTCTGGACTTAGTTTCCAGACGTCCGATTGTCACCCCGGACGTCTGGAGGCCCTCTCTGTCATCTGGTGCTGTGCCCAGACATCTGATCTGTGTGGGATGGCGAGCCCTGACGCCCTCCCGAACAAATCCTGCACACACACACGCCCGCTCTCATCATGAAAAGGTACAGAAGAACTCGGCGGAACAGCTGCATGGCCGTACATGCGAAAGGAGAAAATAACAAATATTATACCTGTCAAACGTCTGGACATTCCTCCAAACGTCTTCTGCGTCGTCTGGACATAAGTCCAGATGTCTGATTCTGGGAAATCTTCCCAGAATTAGGACCCTTTTCACTCTCCGCCCGCAGTGCACGGCCGTGCCACGTCGCGTCCGCCTGCTGCCTGAGCTGCAGCAGCTGCTCCGCGGCACCCCACGCTCGCTGCTCTCCCGTCGGCCGGCTCCAGCTCCCCGGCAAGCTCGCACCCTCGCGGTCGAGCTCCTTCTTCCTCTCGCAACAGCTCCTCCTCCCCACACACCCGCAGCAATCGCTGCTGCCGCTCTCGCCCGCGCACTCGCTCGCTAACAAGGAGGAGAAGAAGAAGAAGGCGGTGGAGTGAGGGTGAGGGAGAGGGAGGTGCTATTTGAAGGCAGCGTGAGGAGAGAGAAAAAAGAGGAAGGCTGCGTCTGCAGGGAGGGAGAGGAAAGAGAAGAAGGAGGGCGGTGGGTTCAGTCTGCGCGCGCATGCGCGCAGACGCGAACCTTTACGCCGAAAAAATTTAATATCAGATGTCTGGGAAGGCTTCCAGACGTTTGGGCCACTTCCTAGACGTCTTAAACGACACTTGATTCCCTGGTCGTAACAACCACCAAGTCCATGGTGACGCTCTCCCACTTCCACTCTGGCACAGGAAGTGGCTGCAATGGCCCTGCAGTCCTCTGGTGCTCGGCCTTCACCTGCTGGCATACCAAACACTGTTGTACAAATTCACCATTATCCTACTTTGTCCCTCTCCTCCAAAAGTTGCGTCGCAAATCATGGTACATCTTTGTACTCCCGGGATGTAGGTGAACCTAGACCCGTGCGCCTCAGCTAGGAGCCCTCTCAACAACTCCTCGTCCCTAGGGACGCATAAGTATCCCCTTATGTACAGTATCTCGTCTGAGAAGGAAAAGTCTCCTAGGTCCCCTGTCAATGCCCTGTCTCGCAGCGTCTGTAAGTACGGATCGGCCATCTGCCCTGTGATGATGCTGTCTATCAGCTCTGATCATGTCTCCCGCGTCACTGTCACTGTCCCACAATACCCCTATGACTCCCGGGGTTGCCAACTGCCCAACTCCTCCATGAGTCTCCAACTCTGTGCCTGTAAATTGGCCAAGTGGGCAGATGCCTTCCGGCTCAAGGCGTCGGCCACCACATTGGCCTTACCTTGGTGGTAGGAGATGCTGCCGTCGTAGTCCTTCAGGAGCTCTAACCAATGTCTCTGTCTTATGTTAAGCTCCTTTTGATCAAACAAGTGCCTGAGGCTCTTATGATCTGTGAAGATCTTGAAAGTCTCACCGTAAAGGTAGTGCCTCCATGTCTTCAATGTGAAGACAACTGCTGCCAGCTCTGAGTCATAGGTAGGGTAGCTATGCTCATAGGGCTTCAGTTGCCGCGAAGCGTAAGCAATAACGTGACCTCGCTGCATGAGTACACCTCCTTAACCCATGCAACGAGGCGTCGGTGTAAACCACAAAACCGCCACTGCTGTCTGAAATGGTATGCACAGGAGCTGAAGTCAGTCTTTCCTTCAACTCCTGAAAACATGCCTCGCACTCATCTATCCAGGAAAAGGGAACGTCCCTTTGGGTCAGCTGGGTCATAAGACGCGCGATCTAAGAGAACCCTCTGATAAATCGCTGGTAATAACCTGCTAGTCCCAAAAAGCTGCGTATCTCTGTCACTGTGCGTGGCCTTTCCCACCTGAGTATGGCCTCTACCTTGGCTGGATCCACAGCCAATCCATCTCCTGAAATCACTTGGCCTAAGAAGGTCACCTACCTCAACCAAAACTCTCACTTGCTGTACTTGGCATATAACCTATGTCTTCTCAAGGTATCCAGGATCATACGCAAATGTTGTCCATGCTGCGCCTGATCCCGCTAGTAAACGAGTACGTCATCGATGAACATCACCACAAATTGGTCTAAGTACAGCCTGAAAACACGGTTCATCAAGTCCATGAAGGTAGCAGGGGCATTGGTCAGCCCAAACGGCATGACCAAGAACTCGTAGTACCCGTACCAGGTACGGAAAGTTGTCTTGGAGACATCGGTCTCCTTGATCCTCAACTGGTGGTAACCTAACCTCAAATTTATCTTGGAGAACACGGTAGCGTCTCGCAACTGGTCGAAGAGGTCTTCAATCCTCGGCAGCGGATACTTGTTCTTGACAATAACCCTATTCAGCTATTGGTAGTCGACACAAAGTCGCAGGGTACCGTCCTTTTTCACAAACAGCACAGGGGCTCCCCACAGGGACGCACTGGGCCACACAAAGCCCTTCTCCAACAGGTCCTGTAGCTGTGACTTGAGCTCTCGCAGCTCAAGCGATGCCATCCGGTATGGTGCAGTAGAAATGAGGCTGGTCCTCAGTACCAGTGAGATCTCAAACTCGATCTCACTCTCAGGCAGTAGTCCGGCAGCTCCTCTGGAAAAATGTCAGGGTACTTGCAAACCACCGGGATACTATGAAAGTCAGCCATGGGGCTAGGCTCTGCCACTACACAGGCCAAGAAGCCCTCACACCCCTGGCTCAAAAGCCTGGCTACCCGAAGTGCGGAGATGCATCTAAAACCTCCATCCACCGGCTGTCCGTGAAACTCAAAGGGAGGCAATTTCGGTATGGAAAAGACAATCTTCCTCCCGAAACAGTCCACCAGGGTGTGATAGGCGGACAGCCAGTCCATCCCTACGATCACAATCAGGTCAGCAGGGAGGTTGTGTCCCCCTATACTGACCTCGCAGTCCGTGTAGACCTCCTCAGCTACAAACAACTGGCCACCTGGGCCTCTGATCACTAATGGATTCTCTAACAGTACACTGCCCTGCCTCAAATTGACAGCAAAACTCGTAGCGACAAAGGAGTTTGCGGCACCAGAATCAAAAGGTACCTACACTAATCTGCTAGAAATAGTAACCATACCTACCCCCACTGAACCCGAAGCCCTGGAGTCTCTATGTGTTAGGGCGTTGATACGCCCCTTAGCTCTCGGTGTAGACGAAGCAGCTACACTCTGGGTCGAGCGAGCAGCAGCCGACCGGTACCCTCCGTGTGACTGTTGTCCTCCCCCACCCACCTGGTGACCGCGACCGCCAGCTCAGCCTCTAGTGCTCGGTGCGGGGAGCATCTGCTGTGCTCCAGCCCTAGATGGGCAGTCCCTCCTGATGTGGCCCGGTTGGCCACACTGGTAGCAGAGGGGTACATGACCTCCTCCCTCCGTAGGTCCCTATCGGCGGCTGCGTAGGGGTCCGGTGCTGGCAATTGGTCCCTATCTGGGGCCCCCAAAGGCCACTAATGGCCCCACAAAACGAGACGGCTCTCCTTTGGGCATTGCGTGCCTCATCTCCCGACGGCCCTGAGAGTACTCTGGCTGGTAGGGCCTCTTCTGTCCGCTATCACTCTCACGTGGCTAGGTTGGTCTCCTCGTAAGTCATGGCTGCCTCAACCACACGAGAGAAAGTGGGCAGCTTCAAGGGTCTGGCATACCCCCGAATAGCAGGTTGGAGCCCCTCAGTAAACCTCCACAGGTGCTCCTCCTCAGTAGACAGCTGTCGGAGCAAAACGTGACAGCTCCAGAAAACGCGTGCGATACACGCTAACCATCAATGTCCCCTTGCAGAGAGTGTGGAACTCCCGCCTCCTCTAGTCCTGCCAGGTCTGCAGAAAGTACTGCTCGTAGAAGAGAGCCACAAACTGGTTCAACGTCGGCTCTCCCCTCCTGCCCTCTAACTGGCCTCCACCACCTATGTGCCGCGCTCTCTAGCTGGTATGTGGCAAAGGCCATGTGACACTCCGCAGGAGAGAGAAGAGTGTCAAACACCTTCTCTATCTACTCCAGCCAGTCCTCTACCTCAGACAGGTCCTCATCCCCCTTGAAGGAGGGAGGCTTCAGCTTCCAAACTTGTCTGAAAAGCTCGTGGTGTAGCTGCAATGGGGGAACGGGCACGTCTCCAAGCAAGGAGGGCTCATGCTCGGAAGTGTCAGAGTGTGGTGGGGGTGGTGGAGGATTACCCCCTCCCCCTCCTACTCGTCCGGTGCTGCAACGCTCTCTCTATCCCACCGAGGACTCCCCCTCCACATCCTTAGGGAGAGGTGCCTGTGGAGGCTGGTGGAGCTCCTCTCACACGATGTCTCTGATCAGCTAGGCGAGATCCTGGGCCTGAATGTCCGGGAGGAGAGGTGGGTCGACTGGTGCCTTAGGTCCGGCACGTCCGCCCCTCCGACCTCGTCCACGGCCACAACTACAGCCTGCCTCGGGAACTCCCCAACGAGGCATCTCCTGCAAGGAGACGCAAGAGATAGAACAAGAGTGTCAACAATACCATATTACATTGAGAAAAAGACTTGAAAACGAATATCAAAGCGATACATTGTGGTGGTTGTCCTAGTTATATGCACATGAGTGGTTATTCTCAAGCCAATTGGTTCATTTCTCGGGACGACCTTGCTCTGATACCATCTTGTTACAACCCGATTCCTGGATCCCTACAGGACCCGAGACTAGCTCTCCTCGACTAATCTCAAGACCTAGTCATCCAACGAAAAATAACCAAAAGCAGGAAAATAAACCACATTCACATATGCAATATAACTAAATAGAAGAAAAGAACGAAGCAGTAAAGAAAGTAGAACAACTGCCTCACAACATATTACATATCACCACAACAACAATAGAAGACGGAAAGGAAACAAAAAGTAACATGAACAGTAAAATATATGTCCATTACTCACTACAACAGTAGAAAAATGAAAGAGCTGAAAGAACGACTACGGTTGGGCTCGGCTGGGCCCAACACCCTCTGCAGCCAAAAGCTCAGGCTGCTCAACTCCTGTCCTAAACAGGGTTACGAAAAGACAGAGTCACCGAACTCTGAGTAGAGTGGTGTTTACATTATCTATGTGCAAGTAAAGTAAAACAACAAGCAGGTTTATTTCTCATTTCTATTTATCTCATTGATGTGTTTCTGGTTCATCTATTTCTCAAAGTATCCAGGTATTTCTTGATCTTGCATGTTCCTTGTGGGAACGATCTTGATTGCAGTCTTTTCCATGGAGTAGAAGGTACACGTGGTAATCTCCTGGTCGGGAGAGTCCCCCGTGGTAGTCCTACACCTAGTCAACCATCCCGAGGTCACTGTCGAGATGTAGCGATGACTACGACGTGCGTGATAAGCGCATGGGTAGCTACCCCGCACTGACACGCAGTCAGTCGTTTCTACTAGCGAGTACGTAGAGTCGGTGTAGAGTGGCCAATCTTAACCCCGGGTCTCAACCCAAGGGAGGCTAGCTTCGCTCTACACTAAAAAGGGACAGTTGCTCTCCTTGGTACCGCGTACACAAGGGTCAGCACACTTCCCATCTACATTCCAGATTCCTTTCATACACAGGAGTTCTACTCCTAATTCCCCGTAGGGTTCATGCTCATATTCACCTCATTTATCCATATTCAGATCTCATGTTTCACAACTCATTCCTCATCCATATACAGGCAGTTTGTGTTTTCATAATTCAGTTCTCAATCATAAACATGCAACTTATGGTTTCACAGTTTAATTTCTCATTTACATACAGGCAACTCGTATTTTAGCATGCATCTCAAATAAACCAGAGTAATTCCATATCATGCTCATACATTTCTACCTTAGAGTTCATTCCACATCCTAGAGTTCAATCAATTTAATCTAAGCAGACATATTCTTTATTCATATCTTAATAATTGCAATAAACCACTCTACTGGGTATCACGGGAGGAATGGGGGCCTATGCCGCAGATCTCGTCGTCTCCGCAAGTCCCGAATATGCCACCAGCTGGTAACCTGTACCAGCGACTAATTACAATAGACGAGATCAAAACAGTAGATACTCAACACGAAAACGTAGAGGAACTCGAGTGGAAAAAAGCGATACTTCGTTTGCGGAAATCCAATTCCGTTTTGGCCTAAAACGGGTCAAAGCGCGGTTACTAACCTAAATCAGACGTCTGGGACTAGTCTTAGACATCTGAAAAGATGTCAGAACTCACCTTACACTTCCTATGGTTGCTTCAGACGTCCAGACTCCCTCTGCGACCGTCCGGGGGCAGCTCTAGAAGTTGGACAAGGTCTCTGGTCGTCTAGAAGCACCTCTGGACGTATGGCGATGTGATCAGACATCCAAAAGTACTTGGGAAAGCGTACCACATGCCTTCCCAAAGCCTTCACCTGCGTACAAAAATGCATTCACACTTTTAGCCCAACACCTCCTGCGCTAAAATCCTCTGCATGGCGGAAAGCAGCGTAGGATGGTACGTACCTCGCGATATTGCGCTTTCAGACGTCCGGCCTCAGCTCCGGACGTCCTGGTGCCTCGCCAACCGTCTGGATGTCACTCCAGACATCTGATACTGGAAACTTTCAATATCAAAACTTCTTCACGCCGCTCGCCCCGCTGGCCCTCTGCCCGCAATGGCAGCTCCAGCAGTTGTAGGAGCTTGGAAAGCTCCTCGCCGACGTCCTCCTCTATCCCACGACTCCTCTTCGAGCTCCACTGAGCTCCCGCGGCTGTCATCCTCCTCCCCCGCTCTCACTCCCTTGCACTCTCTCGCTCTCACTCCTCCCCGCTTTCCCCTCGCCGATGGCTCTCCTTCCTTACCACGGCTGTAGTAGAGACAGAAGGGGGGCGTGGCCGTCGCAGGAGAAGGTTGAGGTGGCGCTGGATTGAGTGGTGTGAGGAGGAGAGAAGAAGAGAAGGATTGGGGGTTTATATAAAGGGGTGGGTCTAAGGGGGTAAGGGTGCGAGGAGAGAGAAAGGCCTCTACGCACCGCTCGACCCTCTGCAACTGCGACATGCTGCAGGCGACACTGCGAGGAAGGCAGCGTCGCGGAGGAGGTTATGGTACTGGAAATTTTCCAGCATCAGACGTCTGGAGGATCGACCAAACGTCTGTAGAGGCATCAGGACGTCCGGAGCTGAAGCCGGACGTCTGAAAGCATATTATCGCACGGAGGTACGTGTTTCCTACCCTACTTTCCACCATGCAGATCGTAGCGCAGGAATGCCCAGCTGAAAATAGGTCTGCATTTTCCGTATGCAAGTGCGAAGTGTTGGAAAGGCACGTGGTGTGCCTTTCCAGGCACTTTTGGACGTCTGACCACAATGCCAGACATCTAACGGCCCTTCTAGACGACTGGAAGGAAGGTCAAACATCTAGAACTCTCCTCAAACAGTTGCAGGGGAGTATGGACATCTAAGGCAGCCGCAAGAATTGAGAGGTAAGATCTGACGTCTTTTAAGACATTTGGGACTAGTCATAAACGTATGATTTTGGACAGTATGGGTGTTTTTGGCCCATTTGGGGTCCAAGCGGAATTGGATTTCCGCAAATAAAGTACCGTTATTTTCTGCTTGAGTTTCTCTACATGTTAATGTAGAGTATCCACTATTTTGACCCGTCTGATGTAAATTAGTCACTAGTACAGGTTACTAGCCGGTGGCGTGTTCGGGACCTGCGGAGACGACGAAATCTGCGGTGCAGGCCCCCATTCCTCCCGTGATACTTGGTGGAGTGGTTTAATTCATTTGTTGAGATGTAAATAAAAAATATGCTTGCTTAGATTAAATTGATTGAAACTCTAGGATGTGGAATGAACCCTACGGTAGAAATGTATGAGCCTGATGTTGAGCTATACTGTTCACTTGAGATGCATGTTTAAATAAATTGCTAACAATGTGTATTAGTTGATTTATGAGTTGCCTTGTCAGATATGAAAACACGAGCTGCCTGCTATGTAATGGAAAAATGGAGAGTTGAATAATATGATCCGGATATTGATAAATGAGATGAATATGAGCATGAACCCTATGGGGAATTAGGAGTAGAACTCTTGTATATGAAGGGAATATGGTACGTAGACGAGAAGTGAGCTGGCCCTTGTGTACATGGTATCAAGGAAAGCAACTGTCCCTTTTAGTGTAGAGGAGTAGCCAGCCACCCCTTGGGTTGAGACCCGAGGTAGGACTGGTCACTCTACACCGACTCTTGTTTGGCCCTCTCGTACGTAGTACCGAGGTGTGCTACTAGTGTAGGGAGGGAGCTAGCCGCCCCACGAGGCTCGAGGTTAGGACTAGCCAACCTACGCCGACTTTTTAATGCCTCTAGGCAAACCGAGGTAGTCGAACGAGGGTACGCGGACTGTGGAGGAGCAAGATCCCTGTTTGTTTCTAAGGGGTGAGGCCCCTATTTTGAGAGGACAAGGCCCTGTACTATTCCATGATGTACTTTAGGCATACCCGCTAGCGGAAACGATTGATCGCATGCCAGTGTGGGGTAGCTACCTGTTACAACCCGGTTCTCGCATCCCTTCAGGACACGAAACAGAACCGACTCGACTGATCCCAAGACCCAGTCGTCCAACAAGCAAGTAACCAAAAAGTAGTAAAATAAACCACATTCACCATGAAAGCAACTAACAGTAACAAAAGTACAGCAGTAAAGAAGTAAACTACTACAGTACACACCACCACAACAGTAGAAAATTAAAATAGGTACAGGAATATAAGGTTTACAATAAAAGAGTACAGAAGTGTAATAAAATTACTCACTACAACGAAAATGGGGTACAACAAAAAAGTACAACTACTGGGCTCTACTGGACCCAACACCCTCTATAGCCGTAAGCTCTGGTTGTTCAACACCTGGACCTGAAAAAGGTTATGAGTATACGAAATCAGCGAACGTTAAGTAGAGTGGCAACCAACTAACTAAAACAATAAAGGTGGACAGGTAGCTGTAGTTTTCAATTTCTTTCTTTATTTAACTAAATATTCTTTCTTTCATCACTTGGTTTATTTATCAGGTTTTTTTCTTGATCTCGAATGTTCCTCGTGGGAACGATCTTAATTACAGTCTTTTCCGAAGAGTTGAAGTAGCACATGGTGCTCTCCTGGCCGGGAGAGTCCCCCGTGGTGGTCCTACACTCAGTCAACCACCCCAAGGTCGCTAACAGACGTAACGGTGACTACGGCACACGCGATAAATGCATGGGTAGCTAACCCGCACTGGCATGCAGTCAGTCGTTTCCGTTAACGGGTGCATCCAAAGCACAACACGGAACCAGTATAGGGTATAGCCCTCTCAGTAACAGGGGTCTAGCCCCTAAGAACCAAACAGGGGTCTCGTCCCTCGCCTGACTAGCCTGGTTTGCCCAGTGGGCCTAACAAGTCGGTGTAAGGCAGCTAGCTGAATCTCGTGCCCCGTGGGGTGGCTAGCTCTCTCCCTACACTAGTAGCTCTCCCCGATACTGTGTACGCGAGGGCCAAAAAGTCATTACAAAGTGGCCAATCCTAACCCCCGGTCCCAACCCTAAGGTGGCTAGCTCCGCTCTGCACTAAGCAGGGGGGGACAGTCGCTCTTCTTGGTACTCTGTACTCAAGGGCTAGCTCACTTCCCCATTCACATTTCCAGTTCCATTCCATTTATTTCTAGGGGCTCTACTCCTAATTCCCCGTAGGGTTCATGCTCATGTTTCTCAAGCCAAGCCATACTAGGTTTCATCATTTCAGGTTTATTTGCAGGTAGCTCGTGTTTTCAACATTTAATCTTTCATTTCCAATTCATATACAGGCAGCTCGTATTTAATTGCAAACAACAGGAATTTACATGCAACAGTTGCTAACAACAGTACTTTACATTTCACAGGCAGCTGTTATCCAATTACAGGCAATTGTTATTACTCTATTTACTCATCCAAGATGGCAATTCATGCTTTCCATACAACTATTCCAGTGTTTCTAGTCCTAGGATTCATGCCATATCCTACGATCTAACATTCATTCCAGTGTTTCTAGTCCTAGGATTCATGTCATACCCTAGGATCTAACATTCATTCCAGATATGCATTCATGTTTGCAATTAAACTAAGGGAAGCCACTCTACTAGTAAACCCAGGAGTAATGGGGGCTTGATTGGTAGGTTCACGTGACTCAACAAATCCCAAATCTGCAACGGAACGAAGTCCTATCACAAGGATCAACCACAAGACCACTCAGAACATGATAAAAGTATTCCAACAAGTAGAGGAACTTATACGAAGAAGAACGGAATCTTAATTGCGGAAATCGGACCTCAAACAGACCCTAAACGAGTCACAAACAGCAATCCTGACTGATATCAGACGTCTGGAACATCTTCCAGACGTCTTAAAAGAAGTTCAGAACCATACCTCGACCCTACGCTACTCCTCAGACGTCCAGGGACTCTGCTGAACCATCTGGACCTAGTTCCAGACATCCAACCACCTCTCCAGACGTCTGGAGACGCTTCCCGCCGTCTGGTGCCTCGCCCAGACATCTGAACAGCGTGGGAGGGCATGTTTCGTGCCTTCCCAAAGCGAATCCTGCACGTACGACGCAAAATCTTCTCAAAATGGCATGGAGCAATGCCTCGGCGGAACGGCCTGCATGGTCGTAACCACAAAGAAGGTGTGGGACGTGGAACTTACCTCTTAGTCGTCTAGAGCTTCTTCCAGACGTCGTCTACGTCGTTTGGACGTCGGTCCAGACGTCTGATTCTGGGAAAATCTCAGAACCAGAACCCACCTTTGCCTTCTTGCGCCGCGCGTGACCGCGCCGCGCTTGCTCACCTGCTACTTTGACTGCAGCAGTGTCGGGGAGTACCTCCCCAACACACCTCTCCGCCTCGCGCACGCGCCCACCGGCCGTGAGCTCTCAGGCTAGCTCCCACGCAAGCTCGCAAGCCTCCTCTCCTCTCCTTCTCACGTTGCTCCTCCTCTACGCAGCTTCGCTCACTGCACTCGCTGCTCTCGCTCTCGCTGGAGGAAGGAAAAGGTGGCTGGGAGTGGGGGGCGGTGTAAGGGAGAGGAGGGGGTTTATATAAGGGGTGGGATTAGGGTTTTACATCGGCGAGGGGAAGGAGAAAGAGAAGAAACGCGGCTGCATACTGTCTGCACACAGCACGTGCGTAGACGCAAGGACGTACACGAAAAAATTTGATTTTCAGACATCTGGGAAGATGTACAGACGTCTGACCAGACGTCTGACCCAAATCCCAGACGTCTTAGAGGGCTTTAACAGCACGGGTCTTAACACTACCCGTGCGCTTATCACGCATGCCGTAGTCACCACTACGTCGCGACAGTGACCTCGAGGTGGTTGACTGGGTGTGGGACTACCGCGGGGGACTCTCCCGGCCAGGAGAGCACCACGTGTACCTTCGACACCATGGGAAAGGCTGCAATCAAGATCATTCCCACGAGGAACAAGCAAGATCAAGGAATACCTGGATCCTTCGTGAAATAAATGAACCAGAAATACATAGATGAGGTAAATAGAAATGATAATAAAACTTAGTTGCTTGTTTTACCTTACTTGCTCATAAATAATATAAACACCACTCTACTCAGCGTTCTCTGACCTCTATCTATTCGTAACCCTGTTTAGGACCAGGAGTTGAACAGCCCGAGTTTCCAGCTGCAGAGGGTGCTAGGTCTAGCCAAGCCCGATCGTAGTTGTCTTTCTCGCCCTTTTTCTTTTTTGCTGTAGTTGTGAGTACTGGACATTTAAATTACTGCTCTTGTTACTTTCTATTTTCCTTCCACTGTTGTTGTGGTGGCATGTACTATTTTGAGATAGTTTGTTCTACTTTCCTTTACCGTTTCGCTTTTCCTTATGCTTAGTTATAATGCATGTGTGGATGTGGTATTGTTTCCTGCTTTTGGTTATTTCTCATTGGGCGACTGGGTCTTGGGATTAGTCGAGGCGAGCCGGTCTCGGGTACTATAGGGATTTAGAAATCAGGTCGTAACAAGAAGATTATATTTTGACATCACTTTATTTGAGCCCAACGACCTTACATTGGATGTCTGAACACTAAATGTGACAAATTAAGTGTTCCAGGTCTTTGGTAATTAGAAGTCCGATAAACCTATCAGACGACTTAAAAGTTATTAGCAGACATCTTATATATGTGTTGGACATCTGATAAGGCTATCTATTTATTGTTTTGGCTTTCTAACTTAACTCCTGATTTTGCCTAGGTGTTTTAAGGATAGGTAAGTGTTCCTTGGGCCTAGGTTAATATATTTGGGTTCTTTAATATGAATCTAAAATGAAAAGAGCAAAACAAAAATATAAAGATAACAATAATATTTTCTAAGTTTTATTCTTTAGGTCTTTAAGCTTTAACTCTAAGTTCCATCACTCTTCTTCCTTCAAGGCTCCTTGATGCTTTTCTCCTAGCCACCAAGCTCCTCCATTCCTCCTTGGACTTGAGCTAAGTTTCTTTACACTTGCTTCCATTTACGTTTATCCTGAAATATTAATCACAGATGTCAATATTAAATAATAAGTATTTCATTATCATTAAAGTCAATGATCATAGTACATTTATATCGACACAATACATAAAATGCAATTTTTTGCAACATACTAAAAATACATATAGCATGTTATTCTTACTTGAATTCTTATTTTATACCAAAAAATTTCAAAAAAATGTGAACATAATATAAACTTCACAAGTATAATGGTAGAGTGCATTGTTAACCGTAAGAAACAAGATCGTTTTAGATATTTAATTTTTAAAAGTCCAAACAACGATATAAGAAATAAGACCTGTTTAGATATTTATTTTTTAGAAGTCCAAATAATTATAATATTATTTTGAAATTCAACCATAATCAATATCAAGTAAAATCTCCTGTGACATATTCTTTTAAAAAGTTAGGTTGAAATTAATGTCTTTAAAGTATGTCACAGTAGGTTCATATCGAATGTCTCAAAAGGATACGTCAAATTAGATCTCACTTTATGGTTGCCTTATTTAAATGTCTAGTTAACTATAATTTATTTAGACATTTAGAAAAATAAATATCTAGAATTTTTTTTTTATTTATCTTGTAATAGATTTTGTTTTACATGTGCTCTAAATATAATATGTTCAACTTGTTCATTAAATAAATTTGTTTTCTTTTCTGTATGGGAAAACAAAAGGGCACGAACAATGATGAAAACATCTACATGGATTAAGAATTCTTCATTTGACTCCATCAATATATTACACAAGGTTTGTTAAAAATAGTCATGACCAAATGTGGATACACAAAACAAAAGAGGAAGAACTACTAAGAGCCGTTGTATGCATCATAATAGGTATCAAAGGTATAACATATTTGATGGTTGTATATGGAATAGGAAGGTTAAATGAACATATGAATTTTTTTTTTTTTCCGAAGAGGATATGTTGTTTTTTTTTTTTGTTGAAAAGGATGTGTAGTTTTTCTTGTAGTTGGTACTTACAAGCATCTAAACTTGTCACCCATATTCTCGTGCAAAGCAAGGTATAAGACACTAATACTTGTTATTAAAGTTAACTAATTGGTTAACGGAAAATGGAAGGGTTTTGAGATCTATTTTTGCATATTTACATCTTCTTCTTTACGGTTGGAAATTCCTATTGTGATGTGGATCTATCCCAAGAGTATTATTTTTTTTTTAACAAAGAAAAAGGACCACTACCAATAAGAGTAGTTCGATTTTATTCAATATAAAGATAAATTATAAATTATCCTACCAAGAGTATTATAAAATATCATATACTTGAAAATGGACGATAGACATGTTCATCTCCTACTTCCTCAGAGAGAAATTTTCATTCTTTGTGATAGGAAAATCACTTCACTCAAAAAACACTTGAAAATTGCTAACTACCTCCATAGTCCCTAGGAATCATAAAGCTAAATATAAAGCTATAAATTAATAAGAAACCTTAGAAACCAATTTGATGTCTACAAAAGCTTCACATAAGAGAACATAGAATTAGGGTGTAGTTAGAGTCAACTAGTTGAAAATCAAAATCAGTTGGTTGAAAATAAAAATCCATCGGTTGAAAAACAAATAGGCCAAAACACACTAGTTGAAAATGAAAATATACTTGTGTATTTTGTCTTTCTATTAGTGGTAAATGATTTTTCACTTGGAACATAATTTTTACCTGTGAGAAATGATTTTTTATTTATGGAAAGTGATTTCAACAGGTAGAAAACTAAAATACACCAGCTGAAATTGCCACTCTCACTTTATGTGTTGCAAAACACGTTGCAACATACATTTATTTACGTTTTGACTATCTATATCCACCTATAAACATAGATGATAAAATACGAATATAGGTATGCATTGCTGACATTTAGATGCACCCTTATCTACCGTGGTATAAACCAAAAATTAGATTCCCCCCTATCCCTCTATCACTTTATTTTAATTAAAGGGCATGAGAGTTGTTGGAATCCTTCCTAAAAAGAGTCATCAACACTAATGTCCTATGTTTGAAGTCTAATTTGGTTATATCTTGTTTATGGAACTTATACTTGACCCCATGTGGTCAAGGTACCTAACCTCACTCACTGGTTGCATCATGTTAATTACTTTATTTTTTTGGACAAAAAGATCCCTTCTTGATTTCAAAATTTTCCAACTGTGGCATTGGAATCTTAGTTTGAAAATTAATCACATAGATTGGGGATGCATTAAGTATTAGATCGGGTGATATCAAAACAAGAAAAGAAGTCTCCTTAGTCTATGCTAAAAATACAACCTCTCAACACTCATCACTCTAGGCTGACCTTCGTTCTCATCGTCTGATGGGTAATGGTCCATGGATAGTGATTGGTGATTTTAACGGCATCAGATACAATGATGAGAAAAGAGGTGTTGGTTCCCCTTCCCAATCAAGTATGGATGGTTTTAATAAATGCCTCATGGATGGTGATCTTCACGAGCTTGCCAGTTATGGGAACCCTTTATCTTGGTCCAATATGGGATCCGACGGACTCATTGCATGTAAATTAGATCGAGCCCTTGCCAATCTTGATTGTGCTGGTGCTAGAGCACCACGATCATTTGTTTTGATGATAACAAAACACGTGTTATTTAACATTTGCAATTTGAGTCCTAGATTTCAGGTCAATTGCAAATGTGGACGTGTTTAGACGGAGTTCGAGCTCGCATCCAGGACGGATTGGAGGAGCTTGACGGAAAACAGAGGAGGTTCGCGTGGAGCGACAGATTGAAGATAGAAGACAAGAAGAATAGGATAGATTCTTTTTAATCCTTTCATGTACTTTTATCTTTATTTTTCTTGCTCTTTATTTTCCTTAGAAATTATGTTAAAGAGCCTCAAAGAACCCTAACAGTAGTCCTAGGAACATCGGCACAACCCTAGGATACTTAGGTTTTCTGTAGAATGCTTAGAAAACCAATATAGGGTTCAAACAGACTTTCCAGACGTCTAATTCCCAAATCAGACGTCTGATAATGTATTTTAAGACGTCTGACTGTTGTTTCAGACGTCTGATAACTGTTAGGCTGGACATAGTTAGTTCTGTCTGATGAAATCAGACGTCCAGACCTTAGACCAGACGTCTTAGGAGACGTCTGATGACTTTGCCAGACGTCCAATTAGTGGACCGTTGGCTGGCTTAGAAAACACTCAAGATTATGACCGTTAGAGCCTTATCAGACGTCCATAGGACTTTACAGACGTCTGATAAATGACCGTTTTGCCTCGGCTGACCCAAAATCTCTTCTCAGAGATTTTCTAGCCGTTGCAACGTTTGGAAATCAATTCCCACCGTAAAAGTAGGTTTCCAGACGTCCATACTTAGTTCCAGACGTCCTGTATGTCGTCTGATGGACTTGCACAAAAACCCTGTTTAGATCTGATTCAAGTCAGGGAGAAACCCGCATAGAATCAGACGTCTGACCTTGAAATCAGACGTCTTAAAGTGGCCTTCCAGACGTCTGATGCAAGAATTAGACGTCTGATAACCCTGTCAAATGTAATCATTGTCCTGATTTCGGCCTGATTCTCTTGGACTTTGTTCCCAACGGCTACAGAACCCTTTCTAAGCCTTCCAAAGCCTTCCTAAGGCCTCTATAAATAGAGGGGAGCCTTTGCAACACAAAAACACATAAGAGACACTTAGAAATACACTTGGATACACTTAGCTACACACTTTCACACTCTTGTGTCCAAGAAGTTCTTGCTCTCCAAGCTCAAGTTCTACATCTTGAGAGCATCAAACAGTTTGCGTGCCCGCTCTCCCGCTGTTGTTCACGAGAGCTACGTAGCGCCATCGCGTGGCACACGCACCGCGTCATCGTCGATGCACTCCTTGCAAAGGGGAGTTTCCTATTTCCTATAGAAGCTAGGTTTAATTATTTTGTTGGCTCTATAGGACTATTGTTTCTTTTATCTTTGTCTTTTGGTTGGGTATTCGCTTTGCGAATTCCCGTCTCCTTCGTGGGACAAAATCCTTCTCGTGGAGAGAAGGGGTTGAGGAACGCTACCCTCGTACTTGTAGCGTGGTTGTACTGAGGTTGAATCACCCTCGTTTTAAAGTGATTCGGTTAGTGGATTTGATCAACTAGGTTGATCGGAAAATCCTAACTCGAGAGGGTTAGGTGGTGGTTTTTACCCGGTTTGGGTTTCCACCTAAAATTACTTGTGTACTTGTGCGATTGATTTTTGTGATATTGCTTTATATATTCAATTCCGCAATTTTATTACGTCACCCCTCCTGGTAGGGAATTTCAATTGGTATCAGAGCAGGTTCTTGCGAGTTCGGAGTAACACCCGGCAAGAAGATCATGGAGGGAAGCTGTTCCACAAGCAGGATTTCCGAGGGGCAGTCCACAACCCGTCCGCCGTTCTTTGACGGGAACAACTACAGCTATTGGAAGTTGAGGATGAAGACGTGGCTCCAAGCCACTGAATTCGAGGTATGGGGATGTTGCGAAACCCCATACGAGATCCCGAAGCGACCCCAAGGAGGCTACTCGCAGGTGCAGATTCTAGAGCTCTCACTCAACGCAAAGGCAATGAATGCCTTGTACTGCGCATTGAGTCCGAAGGAATTCGAACGAATCCAAGAGTGCGCCACCGCCCACGAGATATGGAGGAGGTTGGAAGGCACTCATGAGGATTCCAGCTCGGAGGAAGAAGAAGAAGAAAAAGAAGAAGAAACCGCTTGCTTTGGTTTCATGGCCAGAGGAACCAATAGCGACAGTGAAAGCGGAAGCGACTCCGACGACGAGGTAAATTTCGATTTACAAGAAGCTTTTAATGAACTTTTTGAGATTAGTAAATCACTTAAAATAGAAAACAAAAGTATTAAAAAGAACCTTAGTTTTCTTAAATCTGAAAATGATAGGTTAGAAAAACAACTTAAGGACATAGAAACTAGTGCTAAGGATAATAACCTGTTATTAGAAAATCATGACCTCATCAATGAAAATAATAAGTTGATTGAGGAAAATGATAGTCTTAAGTTAGAAATTTCTGATTTAAAGACTAAGATGAATACTATAGAAAAAGAAATTGCATGTCTTAGGGAAAACTCTAACAAACTAATCAATAAAGTAGATGATTTTTATAGCCCTAAGGTTGAGAAAGGATCTCCATCAAGGAGACCTTCTAACAAATCCGGATCCAAGCCCACTTGGATACCGAAAAAAGAATTAGAATCTTGTTTTGTAGGGTTCAGGGATAATTACAACATAAGGGACTGGACCTACAAACTCAAGGCTGGTCAACTCGAGTTAGGAGAACTAAGGAGTAGACCAAGGAGGAGAACAAGAAGACCGACGAGACGGCGAACAAACGACGGACCCGCCGCACGTCAACCGCCAGATTGGAGACCGGCGCCGATGCCCGGGCCTCCAAGCTACGGATGGGAGCCCCATCCGATGTGGCATCCACCACCACCATTCGGGTCATTTTATTGGCCATGGTAGGTGAGGTAAAACCCTTTACCCTATCTTTTTATCAGTAGCATTTAGATAGGGGGAGTTAAAAATTTTATGAGCTAATTGTCAATTTTTAAGGGGGAGATGTAAGGTAGCTAAATTTCCTTTAGTAAGGGGGAGAAAAATAATAGCTTTCGCATTGTTACAAAAAGGGGGAGGACATTACCTCTGTCAAAAGAAACTCATAGAAGAGCATGTTTTAAGGGGGAGTTATAGGAAATTTAAAATCAAACCTTTTTGATAATGTCAAAAAGGGGGAGGATTTTTTGTATTATTATTTACGATTTTGTCATCATCAAAAATGGGGAGATTGTTGGTGCTAGAGCACCACGATCATTTATTTTAATGATAACAAAACACGTGTTATTTAACATTTGCAATTTGAGTCCTAGATTTCAGGTCAATTGCAAATGTGGACGTGTTTAGACGGAGTTCGAGCTCGCATCCAGGACGGATTGGAGGAGCTTGACGGAAAACAGAGGAGGTTCGCGTGGAGCGACAGATTGAAGATAGAAGACAAGAAGAATAGGATAGATTCTTTTTAATCATTTCATGTACTTTTATCTTTATTTTTCTTGCTCTTTATTTTCCTTAGAAATTATGTTAAAGAGCCTCAAAGAACCCTAACAGTAGTCCTAGGAACACCGGCACAACCCTAGGATACTTAGGTTTTCTGTAGAATGCTTAGAAAACTAATATAGGGTTCAAACAGACTTTCCAGACGTCTAATTCCCAAATCAGACGTCTGATAATGTATTTTAAGACGTCTGACTGTTGTTTCAGACGTCTGATAACTGTTAGGCTGGACATAGTTAGTTCTGTCTGATGAAATCAGACGTCCAGACCTTAGACCAGACGTCTTAGGAGACGTCTGATGACTTTGCCAGACGTCCAATTAGTGGACCGTTGGCTGGCTTAGAAAACACTCAAGATTATGACCGTTAGAGCCTTATCAGACGTCCATAGGACTTTACAGACGTCTGATAAATGACCGTTTTGCCTCGGCTGACCCAAAATCTCTTCTCAGAGATTTTCTAGCCGTTGCAACGTTTGGAAATCAATTTCCACCGTAAAAGTAGGTTTCCAGACGTCCATACTTAGTTCCAGACGTCCTGTATGTCGTCTGATGGACTTGCACAAAAACCCTGTTTAGATCTGATTCAAGTCAGGGAGAAACCCGCATAGAATCAGACGTCTGACCTTGAAATCAGACGTCTTAAAGTGGCCTTCCAGACGTCTGATGACAGAATTAGACGTCTGATAACCCTGTCAAATGTAATCATTGTCCTGATTTCGGCCTGATTCTCTTGGACTTTGTTCCCAACGGCTATAGAACCCTTTCTAAGCCTTCCAAAGCCTTCCTAAGGCCTCTATAAATAGAGGGGAGCCTTTGCAACACAAAAACACATAAGAGACACTTAGAAATACACTTGGATACACTTAGCTACACACTTTCACACTCTTGTGTCCAAGAAGTTCTTGCTCTCCAAGCTCAAGTTCTACATCTTGAGAGCATCAAACAGTTTGCGTGCCCGCTCTCCCGCTGTTGTTCACGAGAGCTACGTAGCGCCATCGCGTGGCACACGCACCGCGTCATCGTCGACGCACTCCTTGCAAAGGGGAGTTTCCTATTTCCTATAGAAGCTAGGTTTAATTATTTTGTTGGCTCTATAGGACTATTGTTTCTTTTATCTTTGTCTTTTGGTTGGGTATTCGCTTTGCGAATTCCCGTCTCCTTCGTGGGACAAAATCCTTCTCGTGGAGAGAAGGGGTTGAGGAACGCTACCCTCGTACTTGTAGCGTGGTTGTACTGAGGTTGAATCACCCTCGTTTTAAAGTGATTCGGTTAGTGGATTTGATCAACTAGGTTGATCGGAAAATCCTAACTCGAGAGGGTTAGGTGGTGGTTTTTACCCGATTTGGGTTTCCACATAAAATTACTTGTGTACTTGTGCGATTGATTTTTGTGATATTGCTTTATATATTCAATTCCGCAATTTTATTACGTCACCCCTCCTGGTAGGGAATTTCAGATTGGAGCAATGGGTTTCTTTTGGTCCGTACTCATCATGTTCCTTTTGATCTCAATGGTCATGCTACTATGATTCTACACCTAGCCCCTTCAAAGCAAAGGAGATGCCCATTCAGATTCTTCAATTACTGGGCAGATCGTGGTGATTTTCTAGAGCTTGTCAAAGAAGCATGGGATATCCACGTGGATGGTAATCCTTTATACAGATGTATTAGAAAATTAAAATTCGTGAAAGAAAAACTAAAGTCTTGGGTTGCTGAAGACTGAACCAGAGAAACGGACTTGGTCAATCTCCAAACGGAATTGGAATTCATCCATGACAAACTAGCTATTAATCCGAATTGCATCCCTTTACAAGAGGACTTATGAATCATAAAAAATATCCAGAGACTAAGACTAGTGAAAGAAGAGTATTGGAGGCAAAGGAGCAGATGTGATTGGCTAGAAAAATGGGATAGAAATACCAGGTTCTTTGCCAGAGCTACAAAAATTCGTCAAAACTCTAATGCTCTTACTATCCTTATCAATGAGAAGGGAGAGTTTATCGATAGGGAAAATGAAATCAGAAATGAAGCAACTTCCTATTTTGCAAATCGCTTTGCTCATGAGACACTAACTCTCCAACTAGGGACGATCTCTTGCCTTGTTCTTTGCAAACTATCTATGGAGGATGGTTTGGCACTTTTGATTATCCCATCAGAGGAGGAAATCAAAGACACCCTTTGGAGTATAGGGCCTGATAAAGCCCTAAGTCTGGATGGTTTTAACGGCCACTTCCTGTTGGTGCTAGAGCACCACGATCATTTGTTTTGATGATAACAAAACACGTGTTATTTAACATTTGCAATTTGAGTCCTAGATTTCAGGTCAATTGCAAATGTGGACGTGTTTAGACGGAGTTCGAGCTCGCATCCAGGACGGATTGGAGGAGCTTGACGGAAAACAGAGGAGGTTCGCGTGGAGCGACAGATTGAACATAGAAGACAAGAAGAATAGGATAGATTCTTTTTAATCCTTTCATGTACTTTTATCTTTATTTTTCTTGCTCTTTATTTTCCTTAGAAATTATGTTAAAGAGCCTCAAAGAACCCTAACAGTAGTCCTAGGAACACCGGCACAACCCTAGGATACTTAGGTTTTCTGTAGAATGCTTAGAAAACCAATATAGGGTTCAAACAGACTTTCCAGACGTCTAATTTCCAAATCAGACGTCTGATAATGTATTTTAAGACGTCTGACTGTTGTTTCAGACGTCTGATAACTGTTAGGCTGGACATAGTTAGTTCTGTCTGATGAAATCAGACGTCCAGACCTTAGACCAGACGTCTTAGGAGACGTCTGATGACTTTGCCAGACGTCCAATTAGTGGACCGTTGGCTGGCTTAGAAAACACTCAAGATTATGACCGTTAGAGCCTTATCAGACGTCCATAGGACTTTACAGACGTCTGATAAATGACCGTTTTGCCTCGGCTGACCCAAAATCTCTTCTCAGAGATTTTCTAGCCGTTGCAACGTTTGGAAATCAATTCCCACAGTAAAAGTAGGTTTCCAGACGTCCATACTTAGTGCCAGACGTCCTGTATGTCGTCTGATGGACTTGCACAAAAACCCTGTTTAGATCTGATTCAAGTCAGGGAGAAACCCGCATAGAATCAGACGTCTGACCTTGAAATCAGACGTCTTAAAGTGGCCTTCCAGACGTCTGATGCCAGAGTTAGACGTCTGATAACCCTGTCAAATGTAATCATTGTCCTGATTTCGGCCTGATTCTCTTGGACTTTGTTCCCAACGGCTATAGAACCCTTTCTAAGCCTTCCAAAGCCTTCCTAAGGCCTCTATAAATAGAGGGGAGCCTTTGCAACACAAAAACACATAAGAGACACTTAGAAATACACTTGGATACACTTAGCTACACACTTTCACACTCTTGTGTCCAAGAAGTTCTTGCTCTCCAAGCTCAAGTTCTACATCTTGAGAGCATCAAACAGTTTGCGCGCCCGCTCTCCCGCTGTTGTTCACGAGAGCTACGTAGCGCCATCGCGTGGCACACGCACCGCGTCATCGTCGACTCACTCCTTGCAAAGGGGAGTTTCCTATTTCCTATAGAAGCTAGGTTTAATTATTTTGTTGGCTCTATAGGACTATTGTTTCTTTTATCTTTGTCTTTTGGTTGGGTATTCGCTTTGCGAATTCCCGTCTCCTTCGTGGGACAAAATCCTTCTCGTGGAGAGAAGGGGTTGAGGAACGCTACCCTCGTACTTGTAGCGTGGTTGTATTGAGGTTGAATCACCCTCGTTTTAAGTGATTCGGTTTAGTGGATTTGATCAACTAGGTTGATCGGAAAATCCTAACTCGAGAGGGTTAGGTGGTGGTTTTCACCCGGTTTGGGTTTCCACCTAAAATACCTGTGTACATTTTGTGATTGATTTTTGTGATATTACTTTATATATTCAATTCCGCAATTTTATTACGTCACCCCTCCAAGTAGGGAACTTACACTTCCTTCGAAGGGCATGGCCTATAATCAAAGGCAGAAGCATATTTGATTGCTCACTTCTTGCAAAAGAGTTCTTGAGGGGCTTCCATTCGGTAGGAACTTCCTCAAGGATCTGTATCAAGATTGACTTATCCAAAGCTTTTGACTCTGTCAGAAGAGAGTTCATCCTTTAGGTTTCAGCCTCCCATGAATTCCCAAAAATTTGGATTAAGTGGATTTCCATGTGCATTTGGGATCCCTCCTATTCTCCTCTTCTGAATGGCCATCCTGCAGGCTTCTTTATTTCAGGAAGAGGTTTGAGACAGGGAGACCCCTTATCCCCTCTTCTATTCGCCTTAGCCATGAACGTGTTGTCCATTTTCCTTGACAAGCAAGCAAGTTTAGGAAGATTGCATTAGGTTCGGTTAGGGGAACTCCTTTCCCTACCCATCTATTCTTTGCAGATGATATATTACTTTATTGTAAGGCAGACTTGGATTCTGCAAGAGCCATCCGCAATTCACTTAATGCTTTCGCCCTGGTATCGGGCCTTAACTCAATGGTGCAAAAAGTAGGGTGTTCCTACCTAAAAGAAGTAGAAGAAAATTACCTATTTGCCTCCTGTTGGGTATTCTTGAAGGACGATTCCCTTGTTACTTGGGAATCCAACTTGTTATAGTACGAGAAGGAAACCCAGATGCTACTTTGGAAGATGAAGAACAAGAATTACTCCGACGGTGGAGGAAAGTAACCTATTTGGGGAGAGTGTGCTGGATAAAATGAGAAATTGAAGGGCTCTTGCGTTTCTGGCTTTCAAATTCTTTTGTGAAGAAATCTACACTCCAAAAAATCAAAAGTTGGGTTGCCGACTTTATTTGGGATGGGAAACCCCCCCTTGTTGCTTCGAAGGATATTTGTAAACCTATGGAGGAGGGAGGTCTTGGGCTCTATGAATATGAAGAACTCTAAAAACATGCATATGTGAAATTAACACATAGGCTATTTACTTCAAATTCAGTATGGTCAGAATGGATGCGGTGCTGATATGGAGATCTCAGACACTCCTTGATTTCTGTCAGCCATTCAAATTATGGTCTGCCCTTATTTTGGCTCAGCTTTGGATAATGGAAAAGTTCCACCATAATGGCAATTGAGACAGGCCCTTGCTTACGAATGGAAGCCTTAGGTCGTGCGTTGTCTACAGTGACTTACACAAAAGGGGTGTTATTCTTCCCATCTGGAAACATGTGTGGCCTACCTCCATTCCCCCCAAGTGGGGTTGCTACTTATGATTGTGCCTTAAGGGCTGACTTCTCACTGCAACAAGGCTGGAAGCATGGGGTTTATCTGTAGATACACTTGCTTGCTATGCTCAAATGATGAAGAATCAATCGACCGTCTCCTTTGTCACTGCAGCTTCACCATGAACATTTAGGAAAATGTATGGGTCAAACTCTCTCTAAGTGCTTTGATGACATCTATTATCTCTTTAGATTGGAATGTTCATCAATTTAAAGAATTACATCCTCATGCTGGAAGATCCTTGCTGCTTTAATATGGAATGTCTAGAAAGAAAAAAATAAATCAAAGCAGACATGATGGAAACCCCTCTTCGCCGATCTCTTTGGTAATTCATATTCCCATGTCTTGCGAGGTGTAGAATTGTTATTCTATTTATATTATTTTAATCTCTTGATGATTGTACTGTATTCGTATTTAATCGAATGATTTACTTTTAAATAATATATTATCCTTTACTGAAAAAATAAAAATAAGAAAAGACAGCATGGGCTTATTTCTTATTTTTTAGAAAAACAAACTAAGGTAGCACCATAATTGACTCACTTTTTCATACTTTTTATTAATGAAAGTACACATCATGTGAGCTAACAAGACTCCTACCGAGTGCATGGTTTTTTTTTTTTTGGCGGGTGAGTCCATACTTGCATGTGAACATCCAAGCCCTTGCATGGTGTCTTTCTCGAAAATCTGGACGCGAAGGGTGTTCGGTGTTTGGATTGATGCCCGTTCAGTTTTTAATTTATCATTTACTCTTGTCACTTAATTAGACTCTCACTTACGTTGTGTCAAAGAAGATTTGATAAGGGTAAAGTTATTTTATTTTATTTTTATGTTAAATAATTTTACCAGTCAAAACATTTTAATTCAATTTACCGTTATTTTATTTTACTTCTTTTTTATTTCAAAATATTTTCTCCTGAGGTTAACAAGTAACAAATGTGTATTTATGTTTCATTTGATAAGGAAAATAAATTTGTAAAAGAAATAAAAAAATAAAAAAAATTAAATAACTAGTGAAATAAATAAGTTAATCTATTAGAACATTAATTTTGATAGATTAAAATTATTTTACAAAAAATATATAATAATTTTATTTCATATTAACTCTACTTAACCTAATGTAAATTAAAAATAAATTAAATGAAAAATTAAATATTTAATTTAATGTAAATCAACGTAACCCACCAACCATACAGTTCCTAAGGATATATTTATATAGGTAAATCCTGCAATACTCTATCCATAATACAAATATAATATTTACAATTTGTTAGGTATATTTAGCTTTTCTGGTTAAAAAAATTATTTTTAATATAACACAAGAAAGAAGTTCTGATGTTTTTGTTAAGCCTTTTTGTCAAAGAGACAAATCTGTTCACGTGCAAGAACTAACAGATTGTTTCACTGAATTGTTCAAATTCCATCGGAAGTTGGGCGAGAGATTACCTACGTACTATTTGAAAATGAAAAGCACATGCCTTCGTAAGTTGCTCAAATTGTATGTCCACTTCAAAAAACTTAGACACTAGTTTCCGAAGCAACCTCCAAATAGTTCCTCAACTAGTCAAATAGTAAAATTGGATCTCTCGTCGACCCTCAATTTTGCTAGGTAATAGGATGTGAGAGGTTAGAAGTAACATCGGAAGAGGGGATGGGCTCAAGGAACTTCAATGATTTTACGCCATATGGTCTTTATCTTTTTGGTTTTAATTGGGGGCCAAGATCAGTACCCACAGCAAATAATCATATGGGTATAAAAGTATGAAAAAAGATTTTCCTAAGTCAAAATTCAAGTAAACAACCACACCTACCCCTAAGGGAACCGTGTGGGGCCCGCAACACTTTTCAGCTCTACCCTTCAGGGAACTATGTGGGGCCCGCAACCCTTTTTGTTTTTACTTTAGGATAGATGGCTGTCGTAATGCGCGTGGATTGTAGCCTGAAAAACCACCGTTCTAATAATTCCAATGGGCCATCGTGATGTGAGGACAGTGCATGGCCATGCAAAAGGTGTGTCACTTTCATTTTTTCGTGCACTAAGTTAATATGGTTCAACTCAAAATTATTCCAAATGTCATTCATAGAACATGGACAAATCATTTTAATTATTTGTAGGTATTTCATATATCAAGTAATTACTTTGCTACATGAACAAATCTACTTTATCTAGCATCGTAATATACGTTGAGTTTCAAAAGATCAGATCAATTAATTGTAGGAACGAAGATGGAGGTCACAGTGATCAAATGATTATGTGATTGTTACTAGCATATTCAACAAGGTTGGTGTGGACAATATCGGTTAGGTGTAAGCCTAATTGTATACGTTATAGAAGGCAAAGAATGCGAAGTGACCCTTACATATAAAGATAAAATAGAGCTTGATTGCAATTGCAATTATAAGATTCTACTTGTTAAATGATAAGGAATGCAATTCGTACCTGCATCATATGCCTAAAGAATAAATATGATAGTTTCGAATTTTAAAAAGCCTACCTTGCAAAAAAAAGATCCAAGAGGTCATTTGATTTCACATGTCACAGGTGATATAACATTTGACAAGGCCATACTTGACTTAAGTATTCCCATAAACCTCATTCCAACTATACTTTATGAGAGATTCAGGCTCAATGATCTTATGCCAACCTCTTTGACCCTTTAATTAGCTAATCAATCCATAAAAATCTCTCGAGAAGTGTTGGAAGATGTTATAGTCAAAGTCAGAGACTTCTACTTTCCAATATATTTCTTAGTCTTAAACATGGAAATACTAAAACAATTGAGCAACATTCCTATCATTCTAAGTTGCCCTTTTCTAACCACTGGCAAGGCTCATATAGAATATAAAACTAGAAACATGGAAATTACCTTTAGAGATCAATGTATGCGACTTAACATTTTCAACGCATCTAAGAAATTCAATGAGAAAGATTGAGGAGCTTGGGCAAATTGAATAATTGGTTGCGGAAAACATGCCCAACCATCTAATAGAACATCCCTTAGAGACTTCTTTGACTCAACCTGAAAAAGACTTAGAATAAAGTCCACAACTTAAAGAGGGTAATGGTATGTTCAACATCACATCGAGCACAAACCCTCTGATATTGTCCCATCTGGATCACTATTTAATTAGGATTCATTATCGCATTATAGTATAATACCACAATCCAGATAGATGTCATTTATTTATATATAACTTTTACTGCTTTTATTCCAGGTCATTCACTGGAAGTCAGTTATTGATATACACTACTCTCTATTATCCAAAAATCATCTTTTATTCCAAAAATGTTAACTTTATTTATAACAAAATGAATTATGAATGAAAGACTCAAAGAATGAATTAATGTTAATAGCAATGCCTCAAGAAAATATACATGATTAAAGACATCAAAAATTATTCTAAACTAAACTATGTTAATTATCTCTACAATATCTAAGTATCTCTACTAACTAACCTATATATATACAACTAGAATACTAATTATAGGAATATACTAACATATATACCTACTACTAATATATATACATATCACTACTCATATATATATTAAAAACATATTTACAAAAATAAGGTAAGAATAACACTTTAAATACATATTCATAACACTTTATACATAACTCATTTGATATAAATATACTAATATTTAATGTATATATATACTAACACTTGAACTTAAGTTAAGTACTTTTAGGCCGAAGAGGTTAGTGGGCTTTTTGGAAACCTCGACGACCCAACTGGGTTAGAGTAAGTCCCATTAAGCCCACCCTATGGGAATGGCATAGCCAATTTATACCCAGGCCTAAGAGATTGGCCTACACAACAAACACACAAAAATAAATGTGCGTACTCACTCACAGGCCCACGCAAGCCCACATGATCCATAGATTCTAGCCCATAGTCTTTTCTCTCTACTCTCTCTCTCGAAAGCACAAGAATACAACCTCATTAGGAATTTGATCCCAATTAGATGAAAGGTTAGCCCATTTAATTCATTATGTACCACTGAAGTGGTTTCAAAAGTCCCAATCTAGCCCTAAGTTAAGCACCAAATTTAGCATAGAAATCGTGACTTTATGTAGAGTTTAGGGCTTTAATTCGTTAATTATAGTATAAATTAATGAATTGATGGTGTAATTGACTCTTAAGTTAGTTAATTTACCTTATTACCTAATTAATGTAGATTTTTAATTGATTTTTATTGACTTCGTTCTATATTTACACATTTAAATACATGGTTCCTATATATATATATACACTTATATTATACAATATAAATATTGTTTTATATTATAAATAGGGTTATAAATATACTAAAAGTACTTTAAAGTATAATATACAATAATACAACATAATTTATTTCATTAGTTTATTAATTTACTAATATAGATTATATTAACTTAATAATTTACTTAATTAACTTATAAATATAAATATGTATAATATCTACATAAATAAATAAATATATGGCTATATTATTGTATATAATAATTACTATAAGTTATATATATAAATAGGAATATGCTAATAAGTATATATATATAGCTATTTATATTTACATATAGATTATATGCATATAGTATAAATAAATATATATTATGTACATAAATATAGTATTATACTATATAACTTAACATAAATAATCAGTACAGTTTATTTACATATAGATAGTGTAGGTATAACATATATATATACTCTTATATACAAATATAACTTACTATTTACTTAAGTATGCATATTTACAAGTATTTATACTATTTACATAGGTATTTTGTACCATTTTTGAGTTATTCATATTTTATTTTTTTTTGTGTTTTATAGAAACAGAGGAAGAGGGGAGAAAGTTGAGAAGAGAAGAAGAAGATGTCTTTTTTAAGTTTTTGTTTTGTTTTCTTTATTTCAAATCATGAGAAGACTAAAACTTTTGCAAATATGTTCTTCTAGCTAAAAAGCTCAAAACCTAAATCTAACTCAACACACACATAAAACTAATCCTAATCTTACTCAAAACACCTTTTTTTATTTATTTACATTATTTTTGGATTTTTCTTGGTATTAAGAATAGGCTTTATAAATGGTTAGAACATGAAAAACTCACAAAGATGGTTGGAATTAAATGATAGAACAAAATAAACCTCCAAAAATTATAAAACACCATAATCATGTTGGTGCAAGAGCACCTCGATCATTGATTATGATGATAACAAAACACTTGTTATTCAATATTTACATTTGAGTTACAATTTTAGGATAAATGCAAATGAAATCAAGTGTGAAGGAGTTCAATCTTGCATCCATGGTGGATTAAAGGAGCTTCCTAGAGGATAAAGAGCTTCGCTTGGAGCGAGAGCTTGAAGAAGCATAGAGATGAAGAATAAAATAGAAGTTTATTTTATTCTTGTATTTTTTCTCTTTTATTTGTTCTTTTCTCTTTATTTGCTTAGATTAACTGTTAAAGAGCCCAAAGTAACAAACAGTAGTCCTACGAACACATACACTGCCCAAAGATACTTAGACAATCTTAGAAATCACTTAAGAAACCAAAACATCAATCAAACAACCTGATCAGATGTCCAATCTAGATATTAGACGTTTGATCTTAAACTTTAAGATGTCTAACTGTTTGAACAAACATCCAAAACACTTAGGTTGAAAATTCACTCTTTGTCTGCCACCTTCAGACATCCAGCCCATAGTCCAGACGTCTTATAAGATATCTGAGGACCTTGCCAGACGTCCAACTAAAGGACTGTTGGCTTGTCAAACTTAATTTTTGAGGATTAACCCTTAATCTGATTTACATTTACTTTTAAGCGTCCGTGGAGCATCCCAAATGTTTGATAAATAGATGTTAGGCTAAGATCTGACCCAAATCAGCTTTTGTCAGACTTAATAGCCGTTTAGCCTCGAGAAATCAATTCTCGCAGAGAATCTTATTTCCAGATGTCTAGACTTATTACCAGATGTCCAGACTTATTACTAGACATTTGACCTGTCATCTGTACAACTTAACTCTAGAAACCCGTTTTGATCTTGTGAAAATAGTAAGGAAACCATCTTAGGATTAGACATCCGATTATTCTCACAGACGTCTTATAATTGAATCTGTAGACATCCATCTTGATCCAACCACATCTAGAAGATCCACCCTTCTAGATCAGACGATGACCTAGACATCTAATAATAGATCCAAACATCTGATAACCCTGTTTGAATATTAAACGATTCTGATTTCGGCTTGGTTTGTCTCGAATTTATTTCCAACGACTATACAAACCTTCCAAGGCCTTCTAAACCCTTCTTAGGACCTCTATAAATAGAGGATCACCCTTCTTTAGCTAGATACACCTTGAGAATACTCTTCCACTCATATTGTGTCTTTGAAAGAGAAGTTCCAAGTGCTAGAAGTGCCATTGCTCTCTTGTCTGCACAATCTTTATCCGAGAGCACTGATCCACTGTGCACTCCACTTTTATCTAAGGGAAGTCCTTTTGCCAATAGAAGCTAGTTTAATTTACATTCACTTTATGGCTCTATAGGATTTACTGTAATTCACTTTGCTTTGGTATTCGCCTTGCGAATTCCCGTCTCCCTCGCGAGACAAAATACTCCTCCTGAAGAGGAGGCATTTTGAGGTTACGCTACTCTCGGGTATAAAGTAGCAAGGTTGTAAGAGGTTGTACTACCCTTGCTGAAGTAGTACGATAGTGGATTTGATCGACCAGTGTTATGACCTGATCCTAGCTCCCTATGGAACCCGAGAATGGCAACCTCGACTAGATCCCAAGACCCAATCATCTAACGAGAAATAATCAAATGCACCAAATCATTCCACAACCACACATACAATGTAACCAAGTAGAAATAAATAATAGACAACAATGGAAATATAACATAATATCTTAAAGATAGTACATTCCACAAGTGGAAAAGTACCATTACAGACATAGCCATCACAACTAGAATAGAGAAAAATATAGCAGAAATAGTTACTACATGTTAAAGGTACTCACTACTAACAAAAAGAACCTTAGCAATGGAAAAGAGAAAGACAACTACGGTTAGGCTCGGTTGGGCCCAACACCCTGCCACCAGCTACTTAACTCCTTGACCTGAACATGGTTATATAAATCTATAGTCAGCTAACCATGAGTAGAGTGGTGGATAAGTTATTTACATGCAATTAAATATAAAGGAAACAAGCAGTTAACTAACCATCCAACTTTCAGTTATATATTATTATTTGTTTCTGTTTAAACATCTATGTGTTTGATTCAGTTTCTAGTAAGGGTCTACAACATTTCTTAAATCTACTTGCTCCTTAAGGGAATGATCTTGATGCAGTTTTCCCACGATGCAAGATGTACACGTGGCACTCTCCTAGTCGGGAGAGCACCCCGTGGTAGTTCTACACCCGATCTACCACCCTGAGGTCATGGTCGCGATGTAGCGGTGACTACAGCACAAGCGATAAGCGTACAGGTAGCTACCCTGCACTGGCATGCGGTTAGTCCTTTCTGCTAACGGGTACGCCTAAGCGTATAACATAATAGAATAGGGGCCACACCCCTCAACAGTCTGCGTACCCTCGCCCGGCTATCCCAATTTTCCTAGTGGGCCTAACAAGAGTCAGTGTAGGGTGGTCAATCCTAACCTCAGGTCCCAACCCAAGGGTCAGCTAGCTCCCCCTACACTAAAGTGACAGTACCTCTCCTCGGTACCGCGTACATGAGGGCCAGCTCACTTTCGATACCCAAGTCCATACAACCAACTAACCCGTAGGCAACATGTTCCATCATACATCCAATATTCATTTCAGTATACTTGAGTTCCTTTCCTAGTTCCCCATAGGGTTCATGCATCGTACTCATGTCATTTCATATATAGCATGTATCACTTTTCACATTCCAGTTCTCAACCGTATAATAAGCAGCTTTTGATTTAATAAATTAAGCAATCACCACATCACTTAACTATTCAGTTGCTAGCAGTAAAGACTTTAACATGCATTTTAAAGTATAACAGCGTGGTTCAAGTATTGTACATTCATCCTTCTCAGCCCTAGGGTTCATTTCATACCCTAGGGTTCAATCATATCATTCTAATATATCATGCACTTTAATTTAAATCACAGTATTAGAGAGGATCACTCTACCAGGGTATCCGGGTGGAATGGGGCTCGTACGATAGATTCCGACATCTCCGTGGGTCCCGTATACACTACGGACTGGAGACCTATACCATTGACCCATCATGTCAAATGAGTTCAAAATAGTATAGGTGTGACACTAACACGTAGATAATTCCGAACGGAAACCAACGATACTTCGTTTGTGTAAAATCGACTCCGTTTAGGCCTTGAACCGGCCAAAAACACGCACTCTGACCAAAATCAGACGTCTAAGGCGTCTGGGGCGAGTCCCAGACGTCTTAAACGATTACAGAAGCTCATCTTGCTTTCCTGCATCTTTCTTAGACGTCTGAACCCCTTCACAACCGTCTGAGGGAGCTTCCAGACATTTGACATCGCTTCCGTTCGTCTGGAAGAGAAGTCAGACATCCGAATGGTCTCCAAGAGTCCTAAGTGATTCGAAGGGGGCGCAACACGCCTTTCCAACGCCTCGTATCTACGCATGTACGCACAGCTTAAGTGCGACACCTAATATATAACCGTACACGCATGCAGGCTCGTGCATGGTACGTACCTCGGCACCCTGCGTGCTGTCAGATGTCCAATGTCAGCTTCAGACGTCTTGTGGCTCCTTCAAATGTCTGAAGAGTGTCATTGACGTCTGATACTGCAGAAAAATGACTCCGCAGAATGCTCGCATATCTCATCCTCGCGCAGGTCTTCCTCCTGCGTGACTTCTCCTCCCTCTTGAGCTCCTTCGGCTCCTCCCGTCGCACTTGCCGCCCCCTCTCCTGAGCTCCTCCGAGATCCTCTCTTCTCCTCCCTCACGCTTCTTCCCTCGCCCACGCTCACTCTCGCCGTCACCCACGCTCTCTCTCTCTCTCCAGCACACACTCCTCCTGCTCCCCTCCTTCCCCACTCACGGCTGTAAGGGGGACAGGGAAGAAGAGGGACGGTCGTCGGCTACAAGGAGGTGGAGTGGTGTTGGTGGCATGGAGAGAGTGGAGGGGTGAGGGGGTGTAATAAAGGAGAGGGTTAGGGTTTGGGTGGGTGTGTGTGTGTGTAGGTGATGGTGGAAAATGATAGGGGAAGTTGCGGGGTTGCCCCTGCAAGGTTTCCTGTTTCCCCGCAGAGCCCACAAACTTAAACCTAGGGGGTTTAAAATTACGTCTACACCCCTAAGATTCCAGAAAATTCCCGAATAACCCTTGGGATGGGTCATTTCAATTAGGTCGATCGGAAAATCCTAAGTCCAGAGGCTTAGGTGGTGGTTTTTACCTGGGTTTGGGTTTCCACCTAAAATTCCTTTGTGTGCTTTGTGAGATTGCTTTCTGTGTGAATGCCATATTTATATTTCCACATTATTTCATTTCACACAAATCTCGCCCCCTCTCTGTTAGAACCCATAATTGGTATCAGAGCAGGTCTCGCATCATCAGCGTTACACACCGGCGAGTGATCATGGAGGGGAGCATGTTCGCAATGAGAACATCTAAGGAGCAGTCTACTACCCGCCCACCATTCTTTGACAGGAGCAACTACCCTTATTGGAAGCTTCGGATGAAGACATGGCTTCAAGCCATTGACTACTCGATATAGCGACGATGCGAAGTACCATACGTCATTCTTGAGAGGGCCGAGGCAGGATACTCTCAACAACAAACTTGGGAGCTCTCTCTTAACGTGTAGACAATGAATGCATTATATTGTGCATTAAGCCCGAAGGAGTTCAATTACATCTCGCAATGCACCACTTCATACGAGATATGGCATACTCTAGAGGTAACGCATCAAGGTACTTCAAAGGTAAAATCCTTTAAAATAAATTTATTTTCTCAAGAATTTGAATCATTCTTTATAAAATCTAATGAATCCTCCAGTGAGATGTATGCTAGGTTCACTCTTATAGTGAACAACCTAAAGGCCTTAAGGAAGACCTTTATAAAGGGGGAGCTTCAAGGAAAGCTTCTTCGTTCTCTCAGACTGGAATGGGAACAAAAGGTCACTGCCATCGAAGAGGTGAATGAAGTTGAGGAGCTCAACATGGAGAATCTTAGGCAATCTCATGGCCTATGAGACAAAGATGAAGCAAAAGAAGAAAGACACACCGAAATTGAAGCTAAGGAAGACACTCGCCTTCAAAGTCGCTTTGAATGGTGAGGTAAGTTCTGAGGACGAAGATCTTAGAATTTTATTAAAAAAATTTCTAAGTTTTGTAAGGATTCAAAGAGAGAGAAAAAGGAGAAGGAGAAGGAAAAGGAAAATCCAACTCATTACTATCATTGCTACAAGATGGGGCATATTAGACCCAAATGCCCTCTTCTAAAGAAAGAAAAGAAGAAGGATAAGGATAAGAAGTATAAGAAGAAAGCATTTCAAGCTACTGGGGATGATTCGACCTTGAAGGAGGAGGAAGAAAATCCCGAAGAGAAGAACAAAACTACTTATATAGGTTCATGGCCTTTGTAAGTGATGGCGAAAGTGAAGATGACAACAAGGAGGTAAGCTCTTTTAATGAATTACAATATACTTTTGAAGAACTATATGAGCTTAGTAAATGATTAAAAATAAAAAAGAAAAGCATGAAAAAGAATCTTAGTTTTCTTGAAAGATTAGAAATTAAAATTAGGGATCTAGAAATTAGTCCTAGCATTTCTAAAAAGGATGACTTGTTGTTAGAAAATAATAACCTAATAATGAAAATAGTAAATTAATTGAGGAGAATACTTGTTTAAAAATTGAAATCTCTAGTTTAAAAATCAAGATCATGTTATGGAAAAAAAACTTACATGTCTTAGGGAAAATTCAAATAACTTGATGAATAAATTAGATAATTTCCCTAATAATAGAGTTAGCATTAGTCATAAGGTTGAGAAAGGTTCTCCTTCAAGGAGACCCACTAACAAATCTGGATCCAAGCTAACTTAGATACCGAAAGATTAATTAGAATCTTATTTTGTAGGTTTCAAGGGAGATGTCAATGTAAAAGATTAGACTAACAAGTTGGAAAATGAGCAACTCAAATTGGGAGAACCAAGGAGTAGATAAGAGAGGAAGACGAGAAGATCGAAAAGAAGATCGGTGGGTGATCGAACCGCCATGCGTGGACCGTTTGATTAGAGACCGGCTCTAATGCTCGGACCTCCAAGCTTTGAATTGGAGCCCCATCCATTTTGGCAACTACCATTTGGGCCATGCTATTGGCCATGGTAAGTAATGTACACTCTTTACCCTATCTTTTTATCTATAGCATTTAGATAGGGGGGTTAAAATTTGATAAAGTTATATGTCAATCATTAAGGGAGAGAAAGATTTTCTTCATTTAGATAGGGGGAGATCTCAAAAGATAACATAGCTATATTTCCACTAGAAAGGGGGAGATAATTACATAGCTATCTTGTTATGTCAAAAATTAGAAGAGCATTTTAAGGGGGAGTATAGGATAAAATAATTAAAATCAATTAAACCCTTTTGATAATGTCAAAAGGGGAGAGAATTTTTTGTATTATTATGTGTGGTTTTATCATCATCAAAAAGGGGAAGATTGTTGGTGAAAGAGCACCTCAATCATTGATTTTAATGATAACAAAATACTTGTTATTTAATATTTGCATTTGAGTTATAGTTTCAGGATAAATGCAAATGAAATCAAGTGTGAAGGAGTTCAGGCTTGCATCCATGGCGGATTAGAGAAGCTTGGTGGAGGGGGAGCTTCGCTTGGAGCAAGAGCTTGAAGAAGCATTGTTTATCACTCTAAGTCGGTGCTTTAGGAAGTAATGCATCGTAGTATAGCCGATTATGAATGAAAAACAAATAGAATTTATACTCGAATGAAATCCGATGTCAAACACAGAGAGCAATTAGCCATTTAATACTCAAGATTGCAATTCCAAGCATAATATAGCAATATAATGGAAATCTCAAGCACAAATAATATAAATATAGAAGCAAGAGTCAATGTAGCCAAAAAGATTAGGGTAAAATGGTGACTTAAATCACCCAATTACCCTATTACAATTATACCAAATAATGCAATAGTACTAGTCAACCAAATATCATGTAAATCGAGTGCACAGTGCACTCTCTGTCAGAGATCAGATGGCTGGAACTTCAATCAGATAGGTTAGCCATCCAGATGCTACAGTGCTAAGAGGGCACTCTTCTTCTTGGCTTCTTCTTCTTCACTTGCTCCTCTTCTTCCTTTCCTTTCTCTCCTTGGCTTCTTCTTCTTCTTTTCTTTCCCCTGCCGTCGGCTCTTTTCTTCTCTCTTTTCTCTTCACGCACAAGGTAGGAAACTCACGAATTTTGGCTAAGTGTTGGGGGCTTTCAAGAGCAAAACCCCCCTTTCCCCACTCTCTCTTTCTCTCCTTTCCTCATCCTCTCTTTCTCTCAATTAGACAGGTATTCGGGCAATTGAGTACGTGAATACCTGGGACTAGGGCTGCGTGGCATGTGCGCAACTGAGGAGTGAAGGTAGTGAATGGAGGGACCTGACCCCTTGTGTACTGGGCAAGGGGTCCGAGTCACTTTTTCATTTTATGCCACTGTAGGAGGTCGTCAACTAACAATGTGGGACTAAAATCCCACACCGTTCTTCAGGCAATCGTGAAGCAGCTCCTTCGTTCAATTTGGGCATAAGGGTGGTCAACGCCCTCAATCTTCAATCCACACGAGTAGCTGGAGTGATTCCGCGTCTCCTGATGCCGAGACCTGGAGCTGTAGACAAAGAACGAGCTTTGAAGCTCGCTTCGAAGGAGGTTCTTTAATGGCGACGGGGGCCAGCACCTGAAAATCACAAAAAGGGCCTCACGGCCGCGTCAGAGGATTTCAAAAGTGTCACCAGGTGACGACGAGTGTAGTGTAGTTGTTTAGGTGCAGTGGCATGGTTTGGAACCTTCAGGCGAAGGCCGTGAGTACAGGTGCAGGTGTGTGTGTTTGGTGGCTCTATAAGGGGATCAATAGCCCTCGGTGAGTGAGGGCTTTTGATCGTCGTGATGAAGCGAAGGTGTGGAGTGTGGGAGTGGTGTGTTTGAGTGTGTGTGGAAGCCACTAGGGCTCGCCGGAGGTATGTCGGTGAGGTGGAAGACAAATTCACGGGAGGTGATGCGGTGGTCGAGTCGGAGTGGCAAAGACGAAGTTGTGAAGTAGCGGAGCTAGGGAGTTGATCTGAGTAGGTAGAGGACGACGAGGAGGAGGAGCGACGTCGGGTCTAGTATGGCCGACGCTGGAGAGGAAGGGAGCTCTGGTGGGAGGGAATGACAATGACGAAGGGGGAGGAAGCGCCTCAGGGGTATGTCAAGGTGCGGAAGAAGCTGAGGAGTCGAGACCGGCTGGCTATAGTCCATGACGGCCGATGAAGAAGCTCAGAGGAAGCGGTTGTAGAATCGTCCCTACCAGGAGGGGTGACGTAATAAATTGCGGAATAGAATATAAACAATCTCACAAAAAATTCAATTACACGAGTACACAATAATTTTTAAGTGGAAACCCAAACCAGGTGAAACCACCACCTAACCCTCTCGAGTTAGGATTTTCCGATCAACCAAGTTGATCAAATCCACTAAACGAATCACTTTAAACGAGGGTGATTCAACCTCAATTACAACCACGCTACAAGTGCGAGGGTAGCGTTCCTCAACCCCTTCTCTTCACGAGAAGGATTTTGTCCCACGAAGGAGACGGGAATTCACAAAGCGAATATCCAACCAAATAACAAAGATAAAATAACAAATAATCCTATAGAGCCAACAAAGTAATTTTAAACCTAAGCTTCTATAGGAATTAAGAAACTCCCCTTTGCAAGGAGTGCGTCGAGTAGATGACGTGGGTGCGTGAGCCATGCGATGGCGCAACGTCGCTCTTGTGAACTATGGCGGGAGAGCGGGTGCACAAAACAGCTTGATGCTCTCTAGATGTAGAACTAGAGCTTAGAGAGCAAGAGAGACACAAAATGGTTTGAAAGTGTATTGCAAGGTGTGTGTCTTGTGTATCTAGGTGTGTTTTGGAGTGGCAAAGGCTCCCCTCTATTTATAGAGGCCTTAGGAAAGCTTTGGAAGGCTTAGGAAAGCTTCCATAGCTGTTGGGAGCAAAGTCCAAGAGAATCAGCCTGAAATCAGGAACAATCATTACACTGACAGGGAAATCAGACGTCAAATTATGGCATTAAACGTCTGGAAGACCACTTTAAGATGTCTGAAAACAAGGTCAGACGTCTGATTCTAAGCGGGTTTCTTCCTGACTTGAATCAGATCTAAAAAGGGTTCTTATGCAAGTCCATTAGACGACATGCAGGACATCTGTCACTATGTCTGGACATCTGGAAACCTACTTTTTCTACGGAATGGATTTGCAACGGCTAGAAAATCTCTGAGAAGAGATTTTCGGGTCAGTCGAGGCAAAACGGTCAATTATCAGACGTTTGGAAAGGCCTATGGACGAATGATAAGGCTCTAGCGGTCATATTCTGCTGTGTTTGTGAAGCCAGCCAACGGTTCACTAATTGGACCTCTAGCAAGTCCATCAGACGTCTTCTAAGACGTCTGGACTAAGGTATGGACGTCTGATTTCATCAGACAGAACTAATTAAGTCCAGCCTATATGTTATCAGACGTCTAAATCAACAGTCAGACGTCTTAAAATACATTATCAGACGTCTGATTTGGGAATTAGACGTCTGGAAATTCTGTTTGAACCCTATATTGGTTTTCTAAGTTCTCTACAGAAAACCTAAGTATCCTAGGGTTGTGCCGGTGTTCCTAGGACTACTGTTAGGGTTCTTTTAGGCTCTTTAACATGAATCTAAGTAACAAAAATAAAGAGCAACAAAAGAAACGAAAAATACAACGAGTACAAGAGAAGGAAATCTATCATATTCTTCATCTCCTTCCTTCTTTAATCTATCGCTCCTCGCAAATCTCCTCTGTTCTCCATCAAGCTCCTCCAATCCGTCCTGGATGCGAGCTCGAACTCCGTCTAATCACGTCTTCATTTGCAATTGACCTGAAATCTAAGACTCCAAGTGCAAATGTTAAATGACACGTGTTTTGTTATCATCAAAACAAACGATCGTGGTGCTTTAGCACCAACAATCTCCCCCTTTTTGATGATGACAAAACCATAAATAATAATGCATAAAAAATCCTCCCCCTTTTTGACATTATCAAAAAGGTTTGATTGATTTTAAATTTCCTATAACTCCCCCTTAAAACATGCTCTTCTATGAATTTCTTTTAAACAAGAGTAATGTCCTCCCTTTTTTGTAACAACAAGATAACTGTTATTTTTCTCCCCCTTACTAACGGAAATTTAGCTAACTTGCATCTCTCCCTTAAAAATTGACAATTAGCTCATAATTTTTTTTAACTCCCCCTATCTAAATGCTAATAATAAGAGGATAGGGTAAAGGGTCTTACCTCACCTACCATGGCCAATAAAATGGCCCAAATGGTGGTGGTGGATGCCACATCGGATGGGGCTCCCATCCATAGCTTAGAGGCCCGGGCATCGACGCCGATCTCCAGTCTGGTGGTCGACGTGCGGCGGGTCCATCGTTTGTTAGCCGTCTCATCGGTCTTCTCGTTCTCCTCCTTGGTCTACTCCTTGGTTCTCCCAACTTGAGTTGACCAGCTTTGGGCTTGTAGGTCAAGTCCTTTGTGTTGTAGTCATCCCTGAAACCTACAAAACAAGATTCCAATTCTTTCTTCGGTATCCAAGTGAGCTTGGATCCGGATCTGTTGGCGGGTCTCCTTGATGGAGATCCTTTCTCAACCTTAGGGCTATAAAAATTATCTACTTTGTTGATTAATTTGTTAGAGTTTTCCCTAAGACGTGCAATTTCTTTTTCTATAATATGCATCTTAGTCTGTAAATCAGAAATTTCTAGCTTTAAACTATCATTTTCTTCAATAAATTTAATATTTTCATTAATTAGGTTTTTATTTTCTAGAAACAAATTTTCATTTTCAGAAGTGTTAGAACTAGGGCTTATTTCTAGATCCTTAAGTTTATTTTCTAGTCTTTCATTTTCAGATTTAAGAAAACTAAGATTCTTTTTCATGCTTTTGTTTTCTATTTTTAATGATTTACTAAGCTCATACAACTCATTAAAAGCATCTTGTAAATCCGAGTTTACCTCATTGTCGCTGTCGTTATCCGTGATGGCCATGAATCCAAGGCACGCGGTTTCCTTCTTCTCGAGATCTTCTTCCGAGCTCGTCTCCTCATGAGTATCTTCCAACCTCCTCCATATCTCGTGGGCGGTGGTGCACTCTTGGATTCGTTCAAATTTCTTCGAACTCAACGCGTAATATAAGGCATTCATTGCCTTTGCGTTGAGTGAAAGCTCTCGAATCTGCATCTGCGAGTAGCCTCCTTGGGGTCGCTTTGGGATCTCGTATGGGGTTTCGCAACATCCCCATATCTCAAACTCAGTGGCTTGGAGCCACATCTTCATCCGCAACTTCCAGTAGGGGTAGTTGCTTCCGTCGAAATAGGGTGGTCGGACGGTGGATTGCCCCTCGGAAATCCTGCCCGCGGAACTGCTCCCCTCCATAGATCTTCTTGCTTGGTTGTTACGCCGAAACAACAAGACCTGCTCTGATACCAATTGTAGAATCGTCCCTACCAGGAGGGGTGATGTAATAAATTACGGAATAGAATATAAACAATCTCACAAAAAATTCAATTACACGAGTACACAATAATTTTTAGGTGGAAACCCAAACCGGGTGAAACCATCACCTAACCCTCTCGAGTTAGGATTTTTCGATCAACCAAGTTGATCAAATCCACTAAACGAATCACTTTAAACGAGGGTGATTCAACCTCAATTACAACCACGCTACAAGTGCGAGGGTAGCGTTTCTCAACCCCTTCTCTTCACGAGAAGGATTTTGTCCCACGAAGGAGATGGGAATTCGCAAAGCGAATACCCAACCAAATAAAAAAGATAAAATAACAAATAATCCTATAGAGCCAACAAAGTAATTTTAAACCTAAGCTTCTATAGGAATTAAGAAACTCCCCTTTGCAAGGAGTGCGTCGAGTCGATGACGTGGGTGCGTGAGCCACGCGATGGTGCAACGTCGCTCTCGTGAACTATGGCAGGGGAGCGGGTGCGCAAAACAGCTTGATGCTCTCTAGATGTAGAATTAGAGCTTAGAGAGCAAGAGAGACACAAAATGATTTGAAAGTGTATTACAAAGTGTGTGTCTTGTGTATCTAGGTGTGTTTTGGAGTGGCAAAGGCTCCCCTCTATTTATAGAGGCCTTAGGAAAGCTTTGGAAGGCTTAGGAAAGCTTCCATGGCCGTTGGGAGCAAAGTCCAAGAGAATCAGCCTGAAATCAGGAGCAATCATTACACTGACAAGGAAATCAGACGTCTAATTATGGCATCAGACGTCTGGAAGACCACTTTAAGACGTCTGAAAACAAGGTCAGACGTCTGATTCTAGGCGGGTTTCTTCCTGACTTGAATCAGATCTAAACAGGGTTCTTGTGCAAGTCCATTAGACGACATGCAGGACGTTTGTCACTATGTCTGGACATCTGGAAACCTACTTTTTCTACGGAATGGATTTACAACGGTTAGAAAATCTCTGAGAAGAGATTTTCGGGTCAGTCGAGGCAAAACAGTCAATTATCAGACGTCTGGAAAGGCCTATGGACGTCTGATAAGGCTCTAACGGTCATATTCTGCTGTGTTTGTGAAGCCAGCCAACGGTCCACTAATTGGACGTCTGGCAAGTCCATCAGACGTCTTCTAAGACATCTGGACTAAGTTCTGGACGTCTGATTTCATCAGACAGAACTAACTAAGTCCAGCCTACATGTTATCAGACGTCTGAATCAACAGTTAGACGTCTTAAAATACATTATCAGACATCTGATTTGGGAATTAGACTTCTGGAAATTCTGTTTGAACCCTATATTGGTTTTCTAAGTTCTCTACAGAAAATCTAAGTATCCTAGGGTTGTGCCGGTGTTCCTAGGACTACTGTTAGGGTTCTTTTAGGCTCTTTAACATGAATTTAAGTAACAAAAATAAAGAGCAACAAAAGAAACGAAAAATACGAGTACAAGAGAAGGAAATATATCCTATTCTTCATCTCCTTCCTTCTTCAATCTATCGCTCCTCGCGAATCTCCTCTGTTCTCCATCAAACTCCTCCAATCCATCCTGGATGCGAGCTCGAACTCCGTCTAATCACGTCTCCATTTGCAATTGACCTGAAATCTAAGACTCAAAGTGCAAATGTTAAATGACACGTGTTTTGTTATCATCAAAACAAACGATCGTGGTGCTCTAGCACCAACAGGGGTCACCGGAGCGAGGTAGAGCGAGTCGAGGAGGAGGGGAAATAGGGCTAGATTTGGCTCAATATCTTGCTAAAGAGGTAAGGAATGCCATGGGGGGTCTTTTATAGTAGAGGGGGCGAGCTTTCAAGCTTGGAAACCAAGCTTTGAAAGCTTGGAAATCACGTTATAGGTTTAGGATTTCCAAGAGTTCGCATGAACTCTTGGACGAGATTTGGAAGGCAAGACCTACCTAAGATTGAAGAGCAACTTCTTAAGAATCCTCCTTCCAAATTTGGAAGAGTTTTGCCGTCAAATCAGGGAGAATCTCTTGATTGAAGGTCAATGGTTCTTGGGTTCACACAGTAATGATGGCAGGGGCATTTCTATGAAGAATATGAAGAAGTTAGGGGGTTTTTTGTAATAATTTCGAAAGCTGAGGGGGTTATTTGAGAGAATAAGAGTTAGACTTGGACTAAAATGCAAATTACATCGAAATAATCTTAGATTGGATCCAAATTTTGATACAAACCTAATTTGGAACCAAGGAATCCAATGGTAAAGTTGGATTTTGGTTTTGACCTAGTTTGACCAGGTATTATGCAAAAAATCAAATTAGGGCAATAATCTGTTTGTGACTCTATTTTGGGTCAAAACAGGTTCTGATGGTCAATTCAAAGATGCTAAACCCTAGATAATACTTTTCTATAAATGTTAGAGGGTTATGTGAATTTTACCTGACCAGAACCTCCGTAGATTAAATGGGACTAATAGTCTGTTTGTGATTCTGTTTTGGATCAAAACGGGTTCTAATGATCAATTCAAAGATGCTAAACCCTAGAGAATACTTTTCTATAAATTTTAGAGGGTTCATGTGAATTTTATCGTGACCAGAACCTTAGTAGATTAAGTGGGTCTGTTTTTAGGATTTTAGATGTTATTTAATTCTTGAAATACGTGAAAAGTTATTTTTGTCTGCATGAACCCCCTTAAATGCATATTTGACCTTTACTAACCCCTGAAAAATCCTATGGTTATTCTGTATTTGTGGATTATTGGTAAAATTGCAGAAATAACCTTTTATTCTTTTCTTCTCAAAACAACTCAACCTACCTAGGAGACCTTCTAACTGATATGTAGGAGCTTTTATTGACTTTATTAGATCAAATTGAGCTAGTTATGGCTCATGATAGTATTCCCATCAAGCATAGAGATGAAGAATAGGATAGAAGTTTATTCTGTTCTTGTATTTTCTCTTTTATTTGTTCTTTGCTCTTTATTTGCTTAGATTAATTGTTAAAGAGCCCAAAGTAACAAACAGTAGTCGTAGGAACACATACACTACGCTAGGACACTTAGACAATCTTAGACAATCTTAGAAATCTCTTAGAAAATCAAAACAGTAATCAAACAGCCTGACCAGATGTCCAATCTAGACATCAAACGTCTAACCTTAGACTTTAAGACGTCTAAAACACTTAGGCTGGAAACCCACTCTCTGCCTTCCACCTTCAAACGTCCAATCCATAATCTAGATGTCTTACAAGACATCTGAGAACCTTGTCAGACATCCAACTAGAGGACCGTTGGCTTGTCAAACTTAATCTTTAAGGATTAACCCTTAATCTGATTTACATCTACTTTCATACGTCTGTAGAGCATCCCAAACGTTTGATGAATAGATGTTAGGCTAAGATATGATCCAAATCACCTTTTGTCAGACCTAATAGTCGTTTAACCTCGGGAAATCAATTGCATAGAGAATCCTATTTCCAGAAGTCCAAACTTATTGCCAGACGTCTGACCTATCATCTGTGCAACTTAACTCTAGAACCATGTTTCGATCTTGTGAAAATAGGAAGGAAACTATCTTAGGATTAGACGTTTGATTATTCTCCCAGATGTCTTATAATTGAATCTTTAGAGATCCGTGTTGATCCAATCCCGTCCAGAAGATCCTCCCTTCTAGATCAGATAATGACCCAGGCGTCTGATAATAGATCTAAATGTCTGATAACCCTGTCAGAATCTGATCCTGATTTTAGCCTGATCTGTCTTAGATTTATTCCTAACGGCTATAGAAGCCTTCTAAGGCCTTCTAAACCCTTCCTAGGACCTCTATAAATAGAGGAGCGCCCTTCTTTAGCTAGATACACCTTAAGAATACTACTTCCACCCATATTGTGTCTTTGAAAGAGAAGTTCCAAGTACTAAAAGTGTCATTGCTCTCCCGTTTACACAATCTTTATCCGAATGCATCTATCCGCTGCGCACTCCACTTCCATCTAAAGGAAGTCCTTTTTCCTATAGAAGCTAGTTTAATTTACATTCACTTTGTGGCTCTATAGGATTACTATAATTGAGCTTGGTTGGGTATTCGCCTTGCGAATTTCTATCTTCGTCGCAAGACAAAATACTCCTTGTGAAATGAAGGGGTTTTGAGGTTACGCTACCCTTGGGTATAAAGTGGTGTGGTTGTAAAAGGTTGTACTACCCTCGTTGAAGTAGTACGATAGTGGATTTGATTGACTAAGTAGATCGGAAAATCCTAAGTCAAGAGGTTTAGGTAATGATTTTTACTCGGGTTTAGGTTTCCACCTAAAAATCCTTTGTGTGCTTTGTGAGATTGCTTTTTATGTGATTGTCATATTTATATTTCCACATTATTTCATTTCATGCAAATCTCACCCCCATCTGTTAGAACCTACAAATCAAACTAAAAATCATGACATAAACATTGAATTTCACATTAAAACACTATTAAACAATTTTCAGAGCTTCTGACAAAGAAATATAGATAGTGTTCCAACATGATTTACACTTTGTTTTTAAACCAACTAGACTCTTCACATGTACATGAATGATTGCTCTAAAATTAAACTCCTTCAGCAACTCATCCTACTGCTCTAAGGCTTTGATCACACTGTTCTAGAGTTTGCTAATAACTCTGAAGGATGAATCTATAGTATTCTTGCCCATAAAAATCAATACACACATATTTCTATTCAAAAAACATATGCAATCCATGCTTAAAAACTCATTCAAAGTATACATCAGTTGTTGCTACAAATAAAACATTTTAAAAGGATCAACAAATTAAAACCTTGAATTAAACACTTTAACATGTGCATAATAATCTGAAATCATTTAGAAAACTTGCTCAAAGCTTCAGAATATTAATTGAGATCTTGAATCCCAGAAATCATCTCAGACCTGAAAGATGGGACTATGCATCCCAAATCTAATTTACATCATCAAAACTCCATGTTGTATTGTCACAAATGGTATGTAAAAAGTTTGGAACTCAATATCAATCAAATTAAAGACCAATACACACTAGAAACCCTAATCCCATTCTCTTTAATATGCTATATAGACAGCGTGAGAAAGAAGATCAAATCAGGATTCTCAATCCTTTATAAATCAATCCCAGGCCATCATCCAATTCTATCAGGCCTCATTCCACTATTCATTAGCAGATTAAAATCATCTTGAAATCCAAACTCAATGTCACCAACTTGGGCATTTGATATGCAATCACTACAATGATTTTGTCATTTAGGATCCCTGCACACCATCGAATGGTGCTCAGGGATCCATTGTGATGCTTAAGGGTTGATTAGGTCATTGCGAGGACAACAAAACTATGCATCGAAAATCATAGCCCTCGCTACCCAGGGCGATGAACTTAAAACAAGACTCAAAGAGGAAATTAGGGTTGAAACATTCACTCGATAAAATTCCAATCAAATGAGTTCAAAACAATATCATTGCATCCAATTCAATCTAAATCGACTCAATTCCATCAATCAAATCCAAATTAAATGGAATTGCCTTGAAAATCACTTGATCAACCATTGAAATCAAATCTGATATAATTGATCAAAACAACTCAACTCAAGCCAAGAGGAGGGCTTTTGTAAGTTGTGAAATGGGTGAGAAGCCCTCCAAGTGAAATTGATGCACTATGGGATCTAGAAGCTTGTGATCTTTAGACCTCATAGTGATCTTGATGGATGAGATGGAGTGAGTGTAAGGTGATGAGGAAGAATTGTGAATTGAAATGGAGGTGATAAATCACCTCTCTAATCTGAATTGACCAGAGAAGTCTGATTGAGGGAGATTGACAATTAGGCTAATCTAAATCTATTCTAACACAATCATTGATCAAATTCTACTCTAAGCCATCTGATATACTCTAATCTACACTAGAAAAGCAATAAATCTAATCTAGGAAAGAAATGGCTCTAATCTAAGGATGAGGGGACCCCAGGGATTGCAACGGGTAGCTACAGCAACAAAGGAGGGGGAGAAGCTTCTAGCGACGAAAGCTCATAGGAGGAGCTCAGGGATGTCCTCAGGAGTCATGGGATCCCTAGCAACATGGATGAAAGGTGGAGGGAATGTGTCCACTGTCACAAGTAGCGGAAGAAGAAGAATAGCTGGAAGGGGAAGAATGGATCGGCTTAAGGAGAGGGAGTCGACAAAAGAGCTATGAATCATTGCGAAGGTTTTTATATAAGAACTAAGGGCTATGGTGACTAGATTAGGCTGTGAGGTATGTTGAGAAAGAGCGATGGGGATGTGTTCTAACTGGCGTGGGAAAATTTTGTGATGAAATCTAATCATAGGATCAGATCTAGATGAGGGCGCGAAGCTTTGGTCACTGTCATTAAGCAGCAAGTGGTATATCCACCAAAGGATTCGATCAAGACGAATAGACAGTAGCTGTAGCTCGTGTTCTTCGTGTAAGAACAGGTGTTGCTTAGGTGTGTTGGGAAAATTGCACAAGAGCCCTTGGCATGAAATGGTATAAAAATATAACAGGAACCCATAGGTGATAAAAATCAATACACAATAGTCCTTAAGAACTTGTAAATGGGTCCCTGAAGGTGTTTAAGTGAATAAAATGTGAAAGTTTTTATATAAAAAGGAGGACCTAAGTGTAAAACATTAATTCCAAGGTCCAACTAAGGGTAAATCCTTATGAAACTTTTATGGCAACTTAATTGAACATTTTAGAACATAATCCTATAGTTGATTTGCGAATTTATACTCATTTGGTGTTCAATTTAGATTTAATAAAGCCAAATACATACTTAGGTATAGAATCTCTCAAAATTGGTCTAATTATGTATTTTTAACATAGATTTGAGAGTTTAAATCATTTTCTATAATTCTTACCCTTAACCCATTTCTTGTGTTAATTGATAATGTTTTAACCTCGTCTCTAACTTAACTTGGACATTTTAGCTATGATGAGCCATACCTTATCACCTTCTATGGACTTGTCAAGTGGAAAGACTTATTGAGCAACCTTCACCCCTTCCACCTTCCATTCAAGTCCTATCCCATCTAAAACTTAATCCATTGCTTGATAATATGAAGTATGTGTTCTTAGGACTTAACCAACCTTTCAAGTAATCATTAATTCCAAAATTAACTAAGGAGCAAGAATACAAATTGATCAAGGTCTTAGGAGAAAATAAGCCAGCAATTGGTTGGACCATAATTGACCTAAGGGGAATTAATTCCTCCTACTACACCCCTCATATTTATCTAGAAAAGGGAGCCAAACCCTCTTGCAAGTTATAAAAATGTTTGAACTCAAATATACAAGAACTGGTTAAGAAAGAGATTATCAAGTGCCTTAATGCAGAAATAATCTATTCCATAGCTAACAGTCCATGGGTGAGCCTAGTTCAAGCAAGAAGCTAGGTTAACCATGATTACCAGTGAGCATGAGGAGTCTATACCAACTAGAACAGTTTCTACTTGTAGAATTTGTATTGATTATAGAAAGCTAAATTCAACCATGAAGAAAGATCACTTCCCCCTACACTTCGTTGATCAAATTCTTGAAAAGTTAGCTAGTTAGAAATTCTTCTATTCTTTAGATAGCTATTCAGGTAACAACCAAGTTGTCACAAGTCCTAAAGATCAAGAAAAGACCATGCTCACTTGTCTATATGATACCTTCACCTTTTACAAAATGCTACTTGATCTCTACAATGCACTCGTAACTTTTTAAAGGTGCATGATGGCTATATTTTCGAGCATAATGAGAGATTTCATGCAAGTATTTATGGATGATTTCTCATTCTTCAGTGATTCCTTTGATTCCTGCTTAACCAACCTTGAGAAAGTATTAAAAAAATGTATTGAGGTTAAGCTAGTCCTTAGTTGGGAGAAGAGCCACTACATGGTCTAAGAAGGGATAATATTAGGATATCTGCTCTTTGACAAGAAAATAAAAGTTGATAGAGCCAAAGTGGACATAATTTCAAATCTTCTATATCCGACATTTATCAGGCAAGTTAGATCTTTCTTTGGATACATGGGGTTCTATAGAAGATTTATCAAAGACTTCTCTAAGATTGCAAGGTCTCTTAGTAACCTGCTATCCAAAGACCAGACATTTTAGTTTGATGATTCTTAAGGATTTTAATTCCCTTAAAGAGTTTATAACTCAAGCCCCGATCCAACATCCTACGGATTGGGCCTTACCGTTTAAGATCATATTCGATACTTCTAATTATGTTGTTGGTGTTGTCTTGGGTCAGAGAATAGATAAGAAACCAATTGTGATTTGCTACACTAGCAAGACTATGGATGATGCTCATAAGAATTACATAACAAACAAGAAGGTGTTGCTAGCTGTTGTTACGACCCGATCCAGCTCTATATGGAAATTAGGTCAAACCGCATCTAATACCTCAAGACCCAGTCGTCCAACGAAAAGTAAATCAAAACCATAACATTTTCACACATGCATTATAGCCAAAAAGAAATAATTAACGACAGAGAAAATGGAAACATGATTCAAGTACTTGTGTCCATTCCAAGTAAAAGACAACATTCAAACATAACCATCACAATAACAGATAAATGCTAGAAGAGCAGGAACTAGTAGTTCTAAAAGTACAAATACTCACTACAGCAGTGAAGAGAACATGTTACAACAGGATGAAAGAACAGTAAGAGCTAAGGCTGGGCTTAGTTAGGCCCATCTCCCTCTGTAGTTGATGAAACTGGTTGCACACCTCCCTGACCTGAGTACAAGTAGTAGACGTTAGCAAAAGTTGAGTAGAGTGATAGGGTACAGTAAAAATGTAAACAAAATTGAAAGAAAAAGGAAAACTAGTTCTTCAGGCATTTATTATATATTTTAACAATCCATTAACTAGTTATTTTGGTTCATATCGCATACTAGCATGGGGTCACATTTCCTCTTATTTCACATGTTCCCTAGCGGAACAATCTTGTCACGGTATCCTCACGATGTAGGATGCACATGTGGTGCTCTCCTGGCTGAGAGAATGCCCCGCGTGGCTTCATATGGAAATCGGGTCGAACCACATCTAATACCTCAAGACCCAGTCATCCAATGAAAAGTAAATCAAAACCATAACATTTTTACACATGCATTATAGCGAGAAAGAAATAATTAATGACAGAGACAATGGAAACATGATTCAAGTACTCGTGTCCATTCCAAGTGAAAAGACAACATTCAAACATAGCCATCATAATAACAGATAAATGCTAGAAGAGCAGGAACTAGTAGTTCTAAAACTACAAATACTCACTACAGTAGTGAAGAGAATGTGTTACAATAGGACAAAAGAATAGTAAGAGCTAAGGCTGGGTTTGGCTAGGCTCAGCTCCCTCTACAGCCAATGAAATTGGCTGCACACCTCCCTGACCTAACTACAAGTAGTAGGCGTTAGCAAAAGCTGAGTAGAGTGCTAGGGTACAGTAAAAGTGTAAACAAAATTGAAAGAGAAAGGAAAACTAGATCTTCAGGCATTTATTATGTAACGACCCGGTTCCCGAGTCCCTACGAGACATGAGAACCGGACCGACTCGACTAATCCCAAGACCTAGTCGTCCAACGAGGAAGTAACCAAAAGAGCAGTAAAATAAACCACATTCAGCATGAATATAACTAACAGTAAGAAAGTACAGCAGTAAGGAAAGAAACTACTACAGTATATACCACCACAACAGTAGAACAACATTTATCATATAACATGAACTGCAGGTAAAGAAAAGTACAGCAGAAACAAGAACTACTCACTATAAGGGAAACAAAGAGGTACAAAAGACAGTAGTAACTCTACTGGACCCTACTCGGCCCAACGTCCTCTGCAGCCGCTAACCCTGCTGCTCAACACCTGGTCCTGAAAAAGGTAACGAGTGTAACACGTCAGCAAAACGCTGAGTAGAGTGGCAACTAAAACTAAAGACAACAGTAGAGTGTACAGTAGCTGTTATGTTCTATTACTTTCTTTATTTACATCTTTCAATTGTCTCACTATTTCATTTATTTCTCAGATCTTTTACTTGATCTCGAATGTTCCTCGTGGGAACGATCTTGATTGCAGTCTTTTCCGAAAAGTAGAAGTAGCACGTGGTGCTCTCCTGGCCGGGAGAGTCCCCCGTGGTGATCCTACCCTCAGTCAACCACCCCAAGGTCACTGACAGACGTAACGGTGACTACGGTACGCGCGATAAACGCACAGGTAGCTAACCCGTACTGGCACGCGGTCAGTCGTTTCCGTTAACGGGTGCGCCCAAAGCAAAGCACGGAACCAGTCCAGGGCAGAGCCCTCTCAGTAACAGGGGTCCAACCCCTCCACAGTAACCAAACCGGGGCCTTGCCCCTCCACAGTCCGCGCACCCTCGCCTGACTACCCTGGTTTGCCCCAGCGGGCCTAACAAGTCGGTGTGGAAGGCTAGCAGAACCCCGGGGCCCGTGGGGTAGCTAGTACCTCCCTACACTAGTAGCTCTCCTCGGTACTACGTACGCGAGGGCCAACAAGTCGGTACAGAGTGGCCAGTCCTAACCCTGGGTCCCTGGGGCGGTTGGCTCCGCTCTGCACTAAACAGGGGGACAGTCGCTCTCCTTGGTACTCCGTACTCAAGGGCCAGCTCACTTCCCCAAAACTATTCCATTCACTTTCTAGGAGTTCTACTCCTACTTCCCCGTAGGGTTCCATCCTTTTTACTCAAACATCCAGTTTTCACTTTCCAGTTTCACATTCTTACAATCTATGTTCTCAACCACGTTATCTATTCACAACAGGCAGCTGTTAATTCAAATTACAGGCAGCTTTATATCTCTTTCCATTTTCCAAGACTGCAGTATTATACATTCCACTAGTTTTCCCATCCTAGGATTCATGCCATATCCTAGGATCTATCAAACAATCTAGTTTTCTAGTCCTAGGATTCATGCAACACCTAGGAGCTATCATTCCATCTATTTCTCATTCCTAGGATTCATGCAATGTCCTAGGTTCTATTTATGGTTTCATAATTTAATTGATTTTATTAATAACTTAAAGCCACTCTACCAGGTACAACGGGAGTAATGGGGGCATGATCGGGAATCCCACGTGCCTCCGCGACTCCCAAGACTGCAACTGAACGACGTCCTATCACAAGGATCAAACACAAGGAAAGTCTCAAAACAGTGTATAGCTACTGTAGATTGGTAGAGGAATTAATTCTGAAAAGAACGCAACTCGAATCGCGGAAAACGGAACCCGAACGGGCCCTAAACGGGTCGAAAACGACGACACTGTGCAAAATCAGACGTCTGGAACTTCTTCCAGACGTCTTAAAAAGTGGATCAGAGAATTACCTACTCAGCGTGGTTTCCCAAATGTCCAGAAGTATGAGGGGACGTCTGTCCTATCTCCCAGACGTCCGATGGTAACCCCGGACGTCTGGAGGTCGCTCCCGCCGTCTGGTACAACAGCCAGACGTCTGATTCGCGTTGGAGGGCGAATCACCGAGCCTGCGCACAGCCAACTCCCTCCCTCAGTACGGTCAGTCGACAGGAAGGAAGAAGAAAGCGGACTACTCACCTTTCAGACGTCTGTATGATCTTCCAGACGTCTCCCTCGCCATCTGGCTATCAACCCAGACGTCTGATTCTGGAAATTTTTCCAGAACAGCGCACCACTCGGCCTCCGCTCGCGACGCCGCCCGCGTCGCACCTCGCGCGTCTTCTGCTCAGACCGCAGCAGGTCCCTCTCCGCGTCGTTCCGCGCCTCTTGCGCCCTCCGCCGGCCGGCCAAGCCGCTCCGGCGAGCTCGCCCTCACGGCAGAGCCCCGCCCTCACACGCCGCACCTCCTCCGCGCTCATTGCGGCCGCCGCTGCTGCCCTCGCGCTCGCTCGCTCTCGCGCGCAGGAAGGAGAAGAGGAAGGGACGGTGGAGACGACAGGAGGGGAGGCGTGGCCTTTTAAGGCCGCGCGAGGAGGAGGGAGAGAGTGCGCGGCAGGTCTGCAGCCGCAGAGAGAGAGGGAAAAAAAGAGAGAGAGAGAGGAATCGCGGGTCTGCGCGCACAGGCGCGCAGACGAATCTCTCGTGCGAAAAATAACTGTTTTACAGACGTCTGGAAACGATCCCAGACGTCTGGTCCGACGTCTGGGCCACCTCCCAGACGTCTGGGGCACGCGTTCATAACAATATAACAAACTCAAAGGAAGTTTCGTCCCCGAAACTTGCGCCAACTAGGGTGCGGGGAAAAGATGTCCAAATAACCATAACAAACTCAAAGAGGACCGAAGCCGGTCCGAAAAGACGTACCCGCGAAAAGCTCCGGGTACCGCTCCCGCATTGTCGCCTCAGGCTCCCATGTAGCCTCCTCGTACCGCTGGCTCCTCCACAAAACCTTTACCAGGGGTACTTGCTTTCGTCTCAAACTGCGGACGACTCGGTCTAGGATCTGCACTGGCCGCTCGGGGTAGGTCAGGTCGTCGCTCACCTCGACGCTCTCGTGACTCAGTACGTGACTGGAATCGGCTACGTACTTCCTGAGGTTGGACACGTGGAACACGTCGTGCACACCAGAAAGCTGCGGGGGAAGGGCAAGTCTGTAAGCAACGGGTCCAACCTGCTCCAGGACCTCAAAGGGCCCTACGAACCTCGGCGCGAGCTTCCCTCTCACACCAAATCGCTGTAGGCCCTTCATGGGCGAAACACGAAGGAAGACGTGGTCCCCAAAATCAAACTGCACCTCTCTGCGTCTCCGATCCGCGTAGCTCTTCTGTCTGCTCCTGACAGTGCGGAGTCGTCTGTGGATCTGCTCAACTACCTCCTGACTCTGCCAGATCAACCTGGGGCCAACCTCCCACTTGGTCCCCACCTCAACCCAACTCAAGGGTGCCATACACTTCCGTCCGTACAGAGCCTCGTAGGGAGCCATGCCGATGCTCGAGTGATAACTGTTGTTGTATGCAAACTCCGCCAGGGGCAGGTGCTCCTCCCAAGAGCCCCTCCAGTCCAGTACACAGGCACGCAAAAGGTCCTCAAGTGTCTGTATCGTGCGCTCAGACTGTCCGTCCGTCTGGGGGTGGTAAGCCGTGCTAAACCTCAACCTTGTCCCCAAGGCCTGCTGAAACTCAGCCTAAAACTAGGACGTAAAGCGGGCATCCCGGTCGGATACGATCTCTCGCGGAACTCCGTGTAGTCATACCACATCACGGATATACCTCTTTGCCAACTGTGCTGGTCCCAAAGTGACTCGGATCGGCAAGAAACGCACCGTCTTCGTCAGTCTATCCACTATTACCCAGACTGCGTCGTGTCCCCGCTGGGTAACAGGTAAGCCCACCACCAAGTCCATGGTGATGCTGCAATCGTAGTCCTTCAGGAGCTCCAACCAACGTCTCTGTCTCATGTTGAGCTCCTTCTGGTCAAAAAGATATCTGAGGCTCTTGTGATCTGTAAAAATCTCAAAGGTCTCACCGTACAAGTAGTGCCTCCATGTCTTCAGCGCGACGACAACAGCTGCCAACTCTAGGTCATGGGTAGGGTAGGTATGCTCATGGGGCTTCAGTTGCCGCGAAGCGTAAGCGACCACGTGACCCCTCTGCATGAGCACACCTCCTAAACCCTGCAAGGAAGCGTTCGTGTACACAACGAACCCGCCACTACTGTCAGGGATGGTGAGCACGGGAGCCGAGGTCAACCTCTCCTTCAACTCCAGAAAACACGCCTCACAGGTGTCTGATAACACCACGCAAGGGGGTAGTAATTAGGTTGAATATGGCCCATATTTAGAATAAAAGGCACAACATAAAGTAGAATAGGAGCGTTGCACGCATCAAGTACCAAGATTGCTTATAAACCGTATTAATGGCCATTTGTGTAAAGTATTTGTCAAAACAGGCCTCAGATGAGCAATCGGACCGCACGGATGGATTCAGGACGACGAACGAAGTCCAACGGACTCAAGATCAGCCAAATCCGACATCCGGAGCTCCCACAATGGGCCCAAGAAATCATGACCGTTGATCTGGAGATCAACTGCCCAGAACGCGCCACGTCGCCCCGCCCCCGCCGCTCTCTCGCCCTCAAGCCAGCCAAGAACGAATCTCGGCTGTTGATCTTCGATCGAACGGCCGAGATCCGCGCGCTCGCCCGCGGTCGCCGCGACAAAGCGCGGGCGTGGCGCAACGGTTAACGCGCACGCCCGCATCGCAGCGACGCGCGTTCGAATCGCGCGGAGCGGAAATCAAGCGCGAGCGAAGGGCGCAGCGAAATTGACCCGCCCGATCAGCAGCGGGCGGTCAGGATTGCGCCACGCGGCGCGACGATAGCGCCCGAGCGCCCACGCGCGCGCGCACGCCGGGCGGAGATGCGGGCACGCACGCGCGCCCGAAGCGCGATCTCAGCATGGGCGCGGGAGGATCTCAGCCGTCCGATCTTCGATCGGACGGCTCTCGTTCATCATCCACGAATCGCGCTTGGAGAGAGAGAGGGGGCGGGCGGCTGACCGGCGGCAGAAGGCCTTCACCGACGTATCTGGAAGCGGTTTTAGCGACGTTCTGGATGTCGCTAAAGCACATTCTTCTTTTAGGAAGCCCTTAACTTTATTTAAACCCCCTTCTACCACCATTCAAGGCATCCTCTCCCACTTGCAACTACTCCACTCCTCTCCTAGCTAGTCTTAGGCACTCTTGTAATCGCCGGAGACGACGAGCCGCCGACGGAGCCTCCTCCACCGCCGTGGCTGCCTCGTCGCTCTCCACTCTCTCTCTACCTCTCTCTCTCTCTCTTTTAAGCTTTCATTTACTTTTGTTGAAGCATGTATTTAATATTGTAAACCATGAACTATGAATGCATGTTTAATGAAATTATTTTCCATTTAGTTGCCATTTTACTTTCTGTTTAAAGTGCATGATTAAAACCAAGAGCTTTCTAACCCTAAACTCTCTCTCTATCTCTCGCTTTTCAAAATCGTCTCTTTCACAAGCAAAACTCCGCCTTTTTCGTGACAACAAGTGGTAAACAAAATCCGATTTCCACGCCTCCCTGAGATCGACACTCGGACTCACCTCCGTTTACTTCTTTTAAAACCGACGTATCAAGTGCAACTATAACGACACCTCTTAACACACACACACGTAGGCACGTCAGTTTTTGGCGCCGTTGTCGGGGAGGCAACGGATTTGTTTTATCACCTCCATTCCACACTCATTCTCACATCGTCTAATGCCCTATTTTTCTTTTTACTTGACGGTTGCAGGAATTCGACGCATGGACGGCGAAGCAACGCATTCCACGACGGTAGCAAGGGAGTAGGCGCCTCGAGGACCGATAGTGAGTATCCTCTCTCTCATTGTTTGCTTGCGTGAAAAAGCTAAAAAAAACAATCATAAAAACTAAAAAAATTGGCGTGGTGAATGATTGCTTGACCCACATTCTTAACACATCACCCTACAAAAAAATGTACACTCTAATATGCTGGATAAATTCTTGGAGTGTTCTTTTCTCTTTCTCTTGAGTGGTGTTTGCGAAGCCACCGTGAGTTGACTTGGGCCGCACCACTCAACCCTAAAACTGACTCATCTAATAGAAGCTGCATGATTATCAGGATGAGTACACTAGGGTTTTAGAGCCTCTACAAAATAAAAGGAAATCTACTTTCACTAAGTTGTGTGCAGAACTTGACGTGCCCACTGAAACTTGTTTGAAAATATTAAGACACGTCAACCCTAAAAAGTACTTAAGTAAGGATGAAACACTAAAAGACACTATATCTTAACAAATCCTTGCTTGAAAATCATGTTTTGCTAGAAGCACACACTTTGAAAGTAGAACATTAAGAGGCACCACCCCAATCAACGCCTCATCACATCACCCTAAGCACAAGCACTATCCTAGCCCTTTAAAACTGAGTAGACGTGCCCTAGGCAGGACTGAGTTAAGTCTCAAAAGGTGAGGTTTTGTCTGCTAGGCACTTGGCTTTCATTCCCTTGGTAGAATCTGGTGACTAGGCTGCGGGGCAGTGTCAAACGACCGTGGTTGTGGGGTCTATGGAACCGGAGGCGCAAGCCAAAGGAAGAACCTTCCCTGCAATCCCCTCGTAATCAACCTGGCCAGATTAGCCTTGAGAAGGGGAGTCCAGTGCTTACGGACTTAATCACCCTTTGTGAGATTTCTAGGTCTCCTAAGGAATACACCATAAGGATTAGGCTTGCGTGCTTGATTGAAACACATTTCTCGCATCTGTCGCCCTCCGCATCCCCTCCTGTTCTTCTCTAGTGTATGCACGGGAGGCGCTCACTGCATCCCGAATTGTGTGTTTTGGGGCAGGAATCTAGGCGACGTAATTCTGTTGAAAACATGGCTGAACCTAGGGTAGATGAGGCTGAAGATCAACCCCCACCAGATGCTATGGCTGTCGTCCAGGCTCAAATCAATGCTAACCATCGGCTTCAGTAACAACAAATCCACACCATCATGCAAGCCATACAACGATTACAGAACCCGCAAGAACAACCACCACCTTTCAATGACATACCAGGACAACCACCACTTGATTTACCACCATTTCAGGACCAGCCAAGACCCCTCCGTGATTTCTATAACCCTTCTGCCATTAGAGTCGAGCCACACCTTAGGATCCCCGAAGGGGGAGACGATTTTGAGCTAAAACCTAATGTATTAAGTCTAATCCAGAGCCACTTTCATGGAAGCTCAAATTAAGACCCCTTTCAGCACCTAGAAGATCTCGACCGCATAGCAAGAACAGTAAAACCTAGGAACATTAGCCTTGACATTGTTCTAATCAAGATGTTCCCTTTCTCATTAAGAGACAAGGCTTCTCATTGGCTTAGAACCCTAGGTAGACCCATCACCACCTGGGAGGAACTGAGGCATGCATTTTTAAAGAAATTCTTCCCCATAGGAAAGACCAATGCCCTCAGAAGAGCTATCACTACCTTCACACTCCAGGGTGGGGAACAATTTCATGAGGCGTGGGAAAGATTCAATGAACTTTTGAGAAAATGCCCACACCATGAAGTTCCAAGGTGGCAATTGGCCCAGATCTTCTACCACGGTCTGGATAGCAACCTACGGAACTTCGTCGATGCCTCATGCGGGGGAAACTTCATAAACAAAGACGAGGAGAGCGCGTTTGAGCTCTTTGAGTCTATGAGGGAGAATTCGCTCAACAATGCCTCCATGAACCAGTTTAACAGGTCCAGTCAACCCCGTGGTGGGATTTATGAGGTGCAAGCAAATTCTGGAATGGTTGACATGGACATCATTGCCAAAAAGTTGGATCGAGTGGAATTGGTGGACAAGAAGATTGATGAGCTTCTAAACCAGACCAGGAACCCCTTGCAGACTTTCACCCTAGCAAAGGGAGCACATAATGTTGACCTGGTCCAACCCTTCACCCAACTGAACCTGGAACAACCCCCAACCATGTTCCAAGGAGGGACCTTTGCTCCCTCGACCCTTGATTACTCCCTTCCTTCTTCATCAACATCGGCTATTCTAGAAGATGTGCAAGCCGTCCAAGGATATGCAAAACCTGACCCTTTCTCCAACACTTACAACGCCGGCTGGCGTAATCACCCCAACTTTGGTGGACAAACCAGAAACTACCGCAATTCCAAAACCAGCCCAGCCCAAACCAACAGCCACACTTGCCCCCCTATCAGCAAGGACCACCAGTTAGACCCCAATATAACCAAAATAGGGCGGCCCCTCCCCCACAAAACCAAATGGACACCCTAATAAAGATGATGGCTGGCATGAACCAAAAACATCAGGAAGAAATGGCCTTGGTAAAGGGACAGTTAAGCCAACTCTTGGACTGTAAACAGCAAGGATCTCTACCTTCCCAACCGCAACCAAACCCGCGAAACATAATTAACAGAGGCCCCAATTCGCAAGGGTTCCAAGGCAACCCCGGGCAGGCTCGTATGGTCCAGCCGGCCCCACAAACACCTCCTGGGTTTGGCGCTTCTTCATCCTCGTCTTCTCAAGGATCACCCCATGGCCCCAATGCCTCTGCGAATGCGGTGACCTTGAGAAGCGGCACCAAAACCCAGGATCCCAAATGGCCGACTCTCCCCAAGACTTTACCCGACTTAGAAGAAACACCAACCAAGGACCCAAACATGGAACCAATTCAGACACCCTATCCTGAGGCCTTGGAAACAATCAAGAGAAAAAAGAATACTGTGGAAACTGAGGAGCTGATGGAAATTTTTAAACAAGTACAGATTAATATTCCGCTTCTAGAAGCTGTCAAACACATCCCCGCTTACGCCAAGTTCTTAAAGGATGCCTGTACACCCAAGCGTAAGCCGAGACCTCAAGCACCTAGGAAGGTTGTACTCTCTGAGCAAGCCAGTTCCGTGATATCAAGCAACCTTCCACTCAAATGAACTGACCCAGGAGCACCCCTGATTTCCTACAACATCGGGGACATGACATTTGATAGAGCGCTCCTGGACCTAGGTGCTTCTATCAACCTAATTCCCACAACCTTGTACCACCAATTTGGTTTTGGGGAGCTGGCACCAACCCCTGTCACCATCCAGCTGGCGGATAGATCAGTGAAAACCCCGAAGGGGGTTGTCGAGGACGTGATTGTACGGGTCAAGGACTTCTATTTCCCAGTCGACTTTTTGGTGCTCGACATGGAAGTCCCTGAAAAATTACAGAACGCACCCATAATCTTAGGCAGACCTTTCTTAGCTACGGCTAAAGCAAACATCGATTGCGACACGGGATGTATGGAAATCGCCTTCAGAGACAGGAAAATGCAATTGGATATCTTCCGGGCAACAAAGTCTTTTGATTGTGATTACATTGAGGAACATGATCCCGTGGAAACTTTAATCGAGGAATGCCGTACCCTCAGTTCTGTCTCAGACCACCAAACCCGTAGTTCTGACTCGTCACCATCATAACCTGTGGACCTCTGTAAGGCTGAGTATCATCACATGACACCATTTGAAGAAATTGATGTTGATCAACTACCGCCCTTTCCATTCCCATCGACTGTGGTCCCACCCGCACCTGAACTTAAACCATTGCCCGAGAATCTCAAGTACGTCTTCTTGGGACCTAGCCAGACATTCCCAGTGATTATTAATTCCCATCTAACCAAGGATCAGGAACTAAGGTTGACTGCAACTCTTTCAGAACATCGGGCCGCCATTGGTTGGACCATCTCAGATCTAAGAGGAATTAGCCCCACCTATTGCACCCACAAGATTTACCTGGAAGACGGGGCCCGACCTTCCCGCCAGATGCAGAGACGGTTGAACCCTAACATGCGGGAGGTCGTTAAAAAAGAAATTATCAAGTGGCTCGACGCCGACATCATCTACCCTATCTCTGATAGCCCCTGGGTGAGCCCCACTCAAGTGGTTCCAAAGAAGGCTGGGCTCACCGTTGTCACTAATGATCATGGCGAATCCATTCCCACCCGCACCACCACCGCATGGCGGGTGTGTATTGATTATAGGAAGCTTAATGAAGCCACTAAGAAGGACCACTTCCCCTTGCCATTCATTGACCAAATCCTTGAAAGATTGGCAGGGCAAAAGTATTTTTGCTTCCTGGATGGATATTCAGGATATAACCAAGTCGCAAATGCTCCGGAAGATCAGGAAAAGATCACATTCACTTGCCCGTATGGCACGTTTGCATTCCGTCGAATGTCGTTCGGGTTATGCAACGCACCCGCGACCTTCCAGCGTTGCATGCTAGCCATTTTTTCAGAAATGGTGGGTGAATACTTGGAGGTCTTTATGGATGATTTCTCTGTATTCGGGAATTCATTCGACCATTGTTTGAGCAACTTGGAGAAAATCCTGAAACGATGTATCGAGGTTAACTTGGTGTTAAGTTGGGAAAAGAGCCATTTTATGGTTCAAGAAGGAATTGTCCTCGGACACATCGTTTCACATAGGGGCATCGAGGTAGATCGAGCTAAGGTTGATTTAATTTCCAAACTTCCTCCACCTAGTTAGGTCCGACAGATTCGCTCTTTCCTAGGACATGTTGGCTTCTACCGAAGGTTCATCAAAGACTTTTCCAAACTTTCCAAACCCTTGACCGACCTTCTAGCCAACGACGCCACTTTCCACATGTCTCCTGATTGCACCCAGGCTTATCATACCCTCCGGGACTTAGTCTCCACCGCACCTGTACTTCAACCCCCAGACTGGTCCCAGGATTTTGAGATTATGTGTGACGCATCAGATTTTGCCATAGGCGCTGTCCTGGGACAAAGGCAAGACAAGAAGCCCGTGGTGATCTACTACGCGAGCAAAACGTTGGACGAGGCCCAACGTAATTATACGGTCACAGAAATAGAGTTGCTTGCTGTAGTCTTTGGACTGGAAAAATTCCTATTATACTTGCTGGGATCCCACGTGACTATCTACACCAACCATTCAGCCATCCGGCACCTGTTGGCCAAAAAGGACGCAAAACCCAGGCTCATCAGATGGATCCTGCTTTTGCAGGAATTTGACCTGGAAATCCGAGACAAGGTCGGATCGAAAAATGTGGTGGCTGACCACCTGTCAAGACTTCATCCAGACCACATTGGACCCTCCCTACCTCTATCTGATACCTTCCCTGATGAACACATCCTAGCCGTGCAAGACAAGAAAATGCCATGGTATGCTGACTATGTCAACTACCTGGTTATAGGACAAACCCCGCACAGCTGGTCCAGACAGCAACGGGACAGGTTCTTGGCTGAGGCCAAGCACTATTTCTGGGATGATCCCATGCTGTTTCGCCTCTGTGCTGATTAGATCATCAGGAGGTGCCTCCCCAAAGACGAAGTTCAGAGTGTGCTTTCCTTTTGTCATGACCAAGCGTGTGGCGGCCATTTCTCTGGCAAGAAAACAGCTGCAAAAGTTTTGCAGTCTGGATTTTATTGGCCGTCCCTATTCAAGGATGCACACATCTTTGCCAAGACTTGCTCACGATGCCAAACACTAGGGACAATGACCAAAAAAGATATGATGCCCCTTCAGGCCATTTTGATTGTCGAAATTTTCGACGTTTGGGGTATCGATTTTATGGGCCCCTTTCCACCATCCAACGGCTTCGAGTATATCCTGGTCTCGGTAGACTATGTTTCCAAATGGATTGAAGCCGTCGCCACCCGACGATGCGATCACAAGACGGTCATGGACTTTGTAAAGAAGATCTTTTCCCGATTTGGAATACCCAAGGCCATGATCAGTGATGGTGGAAGCCATTTTATCCATTCCCAGTTCCGTGTCCTACTTAGAAAATATGGGGTAAACCACCGCATTGCCACCCCGTATCATCCACAAACAAATGGGCAGACTGAGGTCTCAAACAGACAAATCAAGAACATTTTACAGAAGACTGTGAGACCTGACAGGAAAGACTGGTCCACACGACTTGATGATGCCCTGTGGGCATACAGGACCGCTTTTAAGATCCCGATAGGCATGTCACCTTACCGCTTGGTCTTTGGCAAAGCTTGCCATCTCCCTGTCGAATTAGAACACCGGGCTTACTGGGCTGTTAAGCAATGTAACATGGATCCCCAGTTAGCTGGTGCGCAAAGGACTCTTCAATTATCTGAGCTTGAAGAAATTCATCGGGACGCCTTTGACAATAGTCGGCTATATAAGGAGAAAATGAAAGTCGTCCATGACCGACTCATTCATAGGAAAACCTTTGGGCCAAACCAACAAGTCTGGCTATTTGATGCACGCCTGAAACTCTTCCCAGGGAAACTTAGGTCCAAATGGATAGGACCATTTCGGGTGGTCAAGTCCTATTCCAATGGGGCAGTCGAAATCGCCGATCTTAATACCGGGCACACCTTTACAATCAATGGTCAAAGATTGAAGCATTTCCTGGCCCAGGTACCCCCCAAGGAAAGTGTCACCCTTGTTGAGGGCTGACACCAAGCATCGCCCAGCTGGAGGCGTTAAACTCAGCGCTTCCTGGGAGGCAACCCAGCGGATTCAGACTGATCTGGTAGTTTACGTCACTCAGGTACTATCTTTTTGAACCCTTCTGCATCCATGCATCTGCCAATGAGGTCATTGTCCAACTTAAGCATGGGGGGGATGGTAAACTGCATAATCCTGAGCTTAATTAATCAGTCTGAATGAATAAATTAATTGATTAAAAAAAAAAAATTTGAATTTCGGAAGAAAAACTTAGGCATTAGAAACTTGTCAATAATGGGAAATAATACAAAAAGAACTTAAACACTTAGACTTTTCAGGCCTTCAGGCTTAATTAGCCCTGGTGTCCATTAAAATATGGATTTAGCAGCGAATCCTTGCAACTTTAAGCTATTCTAATCCACCTAATAAATAAGGTAATAAGTATACGACTTATCAACTCACCCTCTAACTCAGAAAAACTTTGAGTCTAAGCATCTACACACATTTTTGCACAGACTCACTTCTCGGAGATTTTGACAGAAATTGGGTAGCTAATGAACTCTCTAGGGTGGTATGGCTGGCAAGTTGTCGTGGGTAACAGCCCATTGGCAGGTTGTCCAGAACCCAGCCACAGGCCATTTCTTTTTCGTTGCCTCTGGGTACATTTGAGATTAGGGAAGCCACCTACGAAAAAAAAAAAAAGAGAAGAAAAGAAAATAAACCACACCTCACCGCACAAGTATGGCTGGCAAGTGATCGTGGGTAACAGCCCATTGGTCGGTTGTCCAGAGCCCAGCTCAATAATTGCACAAAAAAGACCAAAACACCTAAGGACGAAGCGGGGAAGTAGTACATGCCGGGGAGATATACACTGGAGAATCCTTGTGTTGACCCCAAGTAAAATGAACGTAGGGAGAAAGCTACCAGTCGAACAAATACACCTTCAAGTAAAAATTTATTTTCTTTTCCGGACACCTAGAGGCGTAGAAACTCGAAGTCTGTCTCAATTACCGTTAAGTGAGTCTATCACAACAATCACACCAAGATGCTTAGCACTTAGGGTTTTGATCGAATTTTGGGTGGGTTGGGTAGCCGTAAAAAGTTACCAACCCACACTGAATTCCGAAAATTCTAAAAAGACATATATAGATATATACGTATACATATGTATAGTTATATATACAAAGCAAGGATTCGGGCGATTTGTATTTTGGAAGACACCCGAGCGCTGCTTAGTCTTTGTAGATTAAGATCTTCGTATATTTCCTCTTATTGACGAGTAACGAAGTGCCGAAGCAATTACTTCTTGAATTCTCCAAAGAAATAAAGGCTAGAATAAACCTTGCTAGGGACTATCAAGGAGTAAGCATGGGGGTATGATAACACCACGCAAGGGGGTAGTAATTAGGTTGAATATGGCCCATATTTAGAATAAAAGGCACAACATAAAGTAGAATAGGAGCGTTGCATGCATCAAGTACCAAGATTGCTTATAAACCGTATTAATGGCCATTTGTGTAAAGTATTTGTCAAAACAGGCCTCAGATGAGCAATTGGACCGCACGGATGGATTCAGGACGACGAACGGAGTCCAACGGACTCAAGATCAGCCAAATCCGACATCCGGAGCTCCCACAATGGGCCCAAGAAATCATGACCATTGATCTGGAGATCAACGGCCCAGAACGCGCCACGTCGCCCCGCCCCCGCCGCTCTCTCGCCCTCAAGCCAGCCAAGAACGAATCTCGGCCGTTGATCTTCGATCGAACGGCCGAGATCCGCGCGCTCGCCTGCGGTTGCCGCGACAAAGCGCGGGCGTGGCGCAACGGTTAGCGCGCACACCCGCGTCGCAGCGACGCGCGTTCGAATCGCGCGGAGCGGAAATCAATCGCGAGCGAAGGGCGCGGCGAAATTGACCCGCTCGATCAGCAGCGGGCGGTCAGGATTGCGCCATGCGGCGCGACGACAGCGCCCACGCGCTCGCGCACGCGCACCCGAAGCGCGATCTCAGCACGGGCGCGGGAGGATCTCAGCCGTCCGATCTTCGATCGGACGGCTCTCGTTCATCATCCACGGATCGCGCTTGGAGAGAGAGAGGGGGCGGGCGGCTGACCGGCGGCAGAAGGCCTTCACCGACGTATCTGGAAGCGGTTTTAGCAACGTTCTGGATGTCGCTAAAGCACATTCTTCTTTTAGGAAGCCCTTAACTCTATTTAAACCCCCTTCTACCACCATTCAAGGCATCCTCTCCCACTTGCAACTACTCCACTCCTCTCCTAGCTAGTCTTAGGCACTCTTGTAATCGCCGGAGACGACGAGCCGCCGACGGAGCCTCCTCCACCGCCGTGGCTGCCTCGTCGCTCTCCACTCTCTCTCTACCTCTCTCTCTCTCTCTCTTTTAAGCTTTCATTTACTTTTGTTGAAGCATGTATTTAATATTGTAAACCATGAACTATGAATGCATGTTTAATGAAATTATTTTCCATTTAGTTGCCATTTTACTTTCTGTTTAAAGTGCATGATCAAAACCAAGAGCTTTCTAACCCTAAACTCTCTCTATCTCTCGCTTTTCAAAACCGTCTCTTTCGCAAGCAAAACTCCGCCTTTTTCGTGACAACAAGTGGTAAACAAAATCCGATTTCCACGCCTCCCTGAGATCGACACTCGGACTCACCTCCGTTTACTTCTTTTAAAACCGACGTATCAAGTGCAACTATAACGACACCTCTTAACACACACGCACGAAGGCATGTCAGCGTCTGTCCAAGCGAAAGGCACGTCCTTCCGGGTCAACTGTGTCATAGGACTTGCAATCTGTGAAAATCCTCTGATGAACCGTCTGTAGTAACCTACCAGTCCCAGGAAACTGCGAATCTCAGTGACTGAACGCGGTCTCTCCCACCTGAGCACTGCCTCGACCTTGGCTGGGTCCACCGCCCGGCAGTCTCCAGAGATCACATGACCCAAGAAGGTCACATTCCTCAACCAGAACTCGCACTTGCTGTATTTGGCGTACAGCCTGCGTCGTCTCAGAGTGTCCAGAACCATCCGCAAGTGTTGTTCGTGCTGCGTTCGATCTCTAGAATAGATGAGTACATCATCTATGAAAACCACCACAAACTGGTCCAAGTACGGTCTAAACACCCGGTTCATCAGGTCCATGAAAGCAGCGGGGGCATTGGTCAGCCCAAACGGCATGACCAAAAACTCGTAGTGTCCGTACCGGTGCGGAAAGCTGTCTTGGAGACGTCGGTCTCCCTGATCCTCAACTGGTGGTATCCAGACCTCAAGTCTATCTTGGAAAACACCGTGGCACCCCGCAACTGGTCAAACAAATCGTCGATCCTCGGCAGCAGATATCTGTTCTTGATGGTGACCCTATTCAGCTGTCGGTAGTCCACACAAAGGAGTAGGGTCCCATCCTTCTTCTTCACAAACAGTACCGGGGCTCCCCAGGGAGACGCACTGGGCCTCACGAAACCTTTCTCCAAAAGTCCTGCAACTGGGACTTGAGCTCTCGCAGCTCAAGCAGTGCCATTCTGTATGGCGCGGTGGAGATGGGGCTGGTCCCTGATACTAGTGAGATCTCAAACTCGATCTCGCGCTCGGGCGGTAGGCCTGGTAACTCGTCTGGAAACACGTCAGGGTACTCTCTGACCACCGGGATGCTCTGGAAGTCTGCCACAGGGCTGGGCTCTGCCACCACACAGGCTAGGAAGCCCTCACACCCCTGGCTCAAAAGTCTCACCGCCCAAAGTGCCGAAATGCACCTGAAACCTCTGTCCACTGGCTGTCCGTGAAACTCGAAAGAAGGCAACTCCGGATGGAGAAGACAATCTTCCTCTCAAAACAGTCCACCAAGGCATGGTAAGCGGACAGCCAATCCATCCCCAGAATCACACCAAAGTCCTCCATCTGGATCATAATCAGGTCAGCTGGCAGGCTATGTCCTCCAACGCTGACCTCGCAATCCGTGTACACCTCCTCAGCTACAAACAGCTGATCACTCGGACCTCTGATTACGAACGGATTTTCTAACAGTGTATAATCCTGGTCCAAACTAACTGCGAAACTGGCTGCGACAAACGAGTGCGTAGCGCTGGAATCGAAAAGCATGTAAACGAGTCTGCCAGAAACTGCAACCATACCTGCTACCACGGATCCCAAAGCTCTGGCATCCCTGTGTGTTAGGACGTTGATACGCCCCTCAGCTCTAGGTGCGGACGAAGCAGCCACACTCTGTGTCGGACGGGTAGGTGCTAACCGGTACCCTCCTCGCGACTGCTGTCCTCCTCCTCGCCCCTGGGAACCGCAGCCTCCTGCGCACCCTCCAGTGCTCTGCGCGGGGAGTATCTGCTGACCTCCTGCCCTAGATGGGCAGTCCCTCCTGATGTGGTCCGACTGGCCACACTGGTAGCAGAGGGGAACCCGACTCCCGCCCTCAGTGAGTCCCTGCTGTCGACTAGGCGGGGGTCCGGTGCTGGCGACTGGCCCCTGTCGAGGGCCCCCAAAGGCCACTGATGGCCCTGCACAACGTGACGGCTCTCCTACGGACGCCATGTGTCTCCGTTCTCGCCAGCCCTGTGAGAAGTCTGGCTGAAAGGGCCTCTTCCGCCCGCCGTCGGTCTCTCGCGCGGACGGGTTGGTCTCCTCGTAAGTCATAAATGCCTCTACCACCCTCGAAAACGTAGGCAGCTTCAGGGGTTTGACATACCCCCGAATCGCAGGCCGGAGCCCCTCGGTGAACCTCCAAAGGCGCTCCTCCTCAGTGGCTACCGCTGTCGCTGCAAAGCGGGACAGCTCCAAGAAACGCGTGCGGTACGCGCTCACAGTCATCGTCCCTTGGCGGAGAGTGTGGAACTCCTGCCTCCTCTGGTCCTGCCACGTCTGGGGAAAGTACTGCTCACAGAAGAAGGTGACGAACTGGTCCCACGTCGGCTCGTCCCTCTCCTGTCCCCGGACCGCCCTCCACCACCGGTGTGTCGCACTCTCCAGCTGGTACGTGGCAAAGGCCACGCGGCACTCCACCGGGGGGCGAAGGGTGTTGAAGATCTTCTCCAGCTGATCAAGCCAGTCCTCTGCCTCTATCGGGTCCTCATCCCCCTTGAAGGAGGGGGGCTTCAGCTTCCGGAACTGTCCGAAAAGTTCGAAGTGGCACTGTAGGGGAGGTGCTGGTGCACCTCCAGGCGAAGGTGCCTCATGTACAGAAGTGTCGGAGGAAGGTAGGGGCGGCAACGGCCCATCCCCTCCCTCATGTCCAGCGCCGTGTCCGTCGCGTGGTCCCACAGAGGACTCCCCCTCTGCAGCCCCAGGAGGAGGCGCTCGGGGCGGTGGGTGGAGCTCCTCTCGTACAATATCTCGTATCAGTCTGGCGAGGTCCTGGGCCTGGATGCCCGGGAGTGGTGGCTGGTCCACCGAGACGTCAACAACAGCACGTCCACCTCGCCGACCTCGCCCTCGGCCGCGCCCGCGGCCAGTCTCGCCAGTCCCGCGACGAGGCATCTCCTGCAAGGAGACGCGAAACCAAACGGAAACGTCAAAACAGACGGTACCTAACGAAACTTCTAAGAGCTCAAGTCAGGAGATATGTTGTGGTGGCTACTCTAGCTATAAACATGCGAATTGGTTATTTTCCAGTCAGTTGATTCACTTCTCGGGACGATCTTGCTCTGATACCATCTTGTAACGACCCGGTTCCCGAGTCCCTACGAGACACGAGAACCGGACCGACTCGACTAATCCCAAGACCTAGTCGTCCAACGAGGAAGTAACCAAAAGAGCAGTAAAATAAACCACATTCAGCATGAATATAACTAACAGTAAGAAAGTACAGCAGTAAGGAAAGAAACTACTACAGTATATACCACCACAACAGTAGAACAACATTTATCATATAACATGAACTGCAGGTAAAGAAAAGTACAGCGGAAACAAGAACTACTCACTATAACGGAAACAAAGAGGTACAAAAGACAGTAGTAACTCTACTGGACCCTACTCGGCCCAGCGTCCTCTGCAGCCGCTGACCCTGGCTGCTCAACACCTGGTCCTGAAAAACATAACGAGTGTAACACGTCAGCAAAACGCTGAGTAGAGTGGCAACTAAAACTAAAGACAACAGTAGAGTGTACAGTAACTGTTATGTTCTATTACTTTCTTTATTTACATCTTTCAATTGTCTCTCTATTTCATTTATTTCTCAAATCTTTTACTTGATCTCGAATGTTCCTCGTGGGAACGATCTTGATTGCAGTCTTTTCCGAAAAGTAGAAGTAGCACGCGGTACTCTCCTGGCCGAGAGAGTCCCCCGTGGTGATCCTACCCTCAGTCAACCACCCCAAGGTCACTGACAGACGTAACGGTGACTACGGCACGCGCGATAAACGCACAGGTAGCTAACCCGTACTGGCACGCGGTCAGTCGTTTCCGTTAACGGGTGCGCCCAAAGCACAGCACGGAACCAGTCCAGGGTAGAGCCCTCTCAGTAACAGGGGTCCAACCCCTCCACAGTAACCAAACCGGGGCCTTGCCCCTCCACAGTCCGCGCACCCTCGCCTGACTACCCTGGTTTGCCCCAGCAGGCCTAGCAAGTCGGTGTGGGAGGCTAGCAGAACCCCGGGGCCCGTGGGGTAGCTAGTACCTCCCTACACTAGTAGCTCTCCTCGGTACTACGTACGCGAGGGCCAGCAAGTCGGTACAGAGTGGCCAGTCCTAACCCCGGGTCCCTGGGGCAGCTGGCTCCGCTCTGCACTAAACAGGGGACAGTCGCTCTCCTTGGTACTCCGTACTCAAGGGTCAGCTCACTTCCCCAAAACTATTCCATTCACTTTCTAGGAGTTCTACTCCTACTTCCCCATAGGGTTCCATCCTTTTTACTCAAACATCCAGTTTTCACTTTCCAGTTTCACATTCTTACAATCTATGTTCTCAACCACGTTATCTATTCACAACAGGCAGCTGTTAATTCAAATTACAGGCAGCTTTATATCTCTTTCCATTTTCCAAGACTGCAGTATTATACATTCCACTAGTTTTCCCATCCTAGGATTCATGCCATATCATAGGATCTATCATACAATCTAGTTTTCCAGTCCTAGGATTCATGCAACACCTAGGAGCTATCATTCCATCTATTTCTCATTCCTAGGATTCATGCAATGTCCTAGGTTCTATTTATGGTTTCATAATTTAACAGATTTTATTAATAACTTAAAGCCACTCTACCAGGTACAATGGGAGTAATGGGGGCGTGATCGGGAATCCCGCGTGCCTCCGCGACTCCTAAGACTGCAACTGAACGAGGTCTTATCACAAGGATCAAACACAAGGAAAGTCTCAAAACAGTGTATAGCTACTGTAGATGAGTAGAGGAATTAATTCTGAAAAGAATGCAACTCGAATCGCGGAAAATGGAACCCGAACGGGCCCTAAACGGGTCGAAAACGACGACACTGTGCAAAATCAGACGTCTGGAACTTCTTCCAGACGTCTTAAAAAGTGGATCAGAGAATTACCTGCTCAGCGTGGTTTCCCAGACATCCAGAAGTATGAGGGGACGTCTGTCCTATCTCTCAGACGTCCGATGGTAACCCCGGACGTCTGGAGGTCGCTCTCGCCGTCTAGTACAACAGCCAGACGTCTGATTCGCGTTGGAGGGCAAATCACCGAGCCTGCGCACAGCCAACTCCCTCCCTCAGTACGGTCTGTCGACAGGAAGGAAGAAGAAAGCGGACTACTCACCTTTCAGACGTCTGTATGATCTTCCAGACGTCTCCCTCGCCGTCTGGCTATCAACCCAGACGTCTAATTCTGGAAATTTTTCCAGAACAGCGCACCACTCGGCCTCTGCTCGCGACGCCGCCCGCGTCGCACCTCGCGCGTCTGCTGCTTAGACTGCAGCAGGTCCCTCTCCGCGTCGTTCCGCGCCTCCTGCGCCCTCCGCCGGCCGGCCAAGCCGCTCCGGCGAGCTCCCCCTCACGGCAGAGCCCCGCCCTCGCACGCCGCACCTCCTCCGCGCTCACTGCGGCCGCCGCTGCCGCCCTCACGCTCGCTCGCTCTCGCGCACAGGAAGGAGAAGAGGAAGGGGACGGTGGAGACGACAGGAGGGGAGGCTTGGCCTTTTAAGGCCGCGCAAGGAGGAGGGAGAGAGTGCGTGGCAGGTCTGCAGCCGCAGAGAGAGAGGGAAAAAAAGAGAGAGAGAGAGGAATCGCGGGTCTGCGCGCACAGGCGCGCAGACGAATCTCTCGTGCGAAAAATAACTGTTTTACAGACGTCTGGAAACGATCCCAGACATCTGGTCAGACGTCTGGATGTGATCCCAGACGTCTGGTCCGACGTCTGGGCCACCTCCCAGACGTCTTAAAAGACGTCTGGGGCACGCGTTCGTAACATATTATATATTTTAACAATCCATTAACTAGTTATTTTGGTTCATATCGCGTACTAGAATAGGGTCACGTTTCCTCTTATTTCACATGTTTCCTGGCGGAACAATCTTGTCAGGGTATCCTCGCCATGCAGAACGCACATGTGGCACTCTCTTGGCCGAGAGAATGCCTTGCGCTTGTCCTACACATGATCTATCACCCCGTGGTCATAGTCGCGACGTAGCGGTGACTATAGCACACGTAATAAACGTGTGAGGGCTACCCCGCACTAGCACGTGATCAGTTGTTTCCGCTAACAGGTATGCGCTAAGTCGTACAACACAGAATAGAATAAGGGTTGTGCCCCTCAACAGTCTACGTACCCTCACCCAACTATCCCGGTTGACCCCATAAGCTTAATAGGAGTCGGTGTAGGGAGGCCATACCTACACCAAGTCCCTATCTGGGGAGGTCAGCTCACTCCCTACAGAAAGGGATGGTTAGCTCTACTCGGTACATGCATACCCAAGGGCTAGCTCATCCACACCAAAACCCAACCAATGGTCGTGCCTCGTGAGTATGTGCAACATTCCATCACTCTCAAAGTCTTATGTCATAACGAAAACCAACCACTTTGAATCACCTAAGATTCATGAATAGACCTATCTGGAGTTTAAATTTGTTTCATGCATTAAAGAGTGGCATGCATCAGCACACATATTCGATTTTCATCCTAAGGCAAGCTAGTACATGCATTTAAAGGTAACAAGCCCTTGTCACAATATTTAGCTTTTATTCATATGAAGCAAGCTCCCAAAACATCACCCACACATATCATACTTATAACACGCATTCTTAGAAGTTAGGGTGTACGTGTATCCATAAGGGGAATACATTAGACATTTCAACTCCTAAGCCACAATTCGAAATTTGATAACAAATTAACGATTTACTTATAACATGACCTAATTTCAAAAAAAAATAAGACAAAAGACAATGAGGGGGACCACTCTACCTAGGTATACGAGAGATATGGGGACACAAGGAACTGATCTGGACGTCCTCGTAGGTCTTGAACGCGTCCCAAACTCGAGACCTATGTCAACCAAAGGTCCCATTGACATCAGATGCTTAAACCAAATTTTCAATAGGCTTAACAGGTTTAGAATGCAATGAAATAGATGTTAAAACATGGGAAAATTTACTAGCTTTCCAACGTTACCTATTGCACGAAAACGGACTCCATTTGGGCCCTAAACCAACCCAAAAATCCTCTTTGGTTCACTTGAATCAGGCAGACCAATTTAGTTCGACTAGACCAGCCGTCCCCTCACAATAGAACGGGCTTGACGCCTTTATTAGATGTCCGACAATCACCTCAAATGTCTTAAACGTACTGTTGTTACGAATGTGGGCATCAGACGTAATTTAAGATGGGAAGAGGCCCAGACGTCTGGGACCCTTCCCAGACGTCTGGTATTAAATTCTTTCGGCATACGGGTTCGCGTCTGCGCACCTGCACGCGCAGACTGAACCCGCCACCTTCGTCTTTCGCTTTCTCTCCTTGTAGGCGCCGTTTTCCTCCTCTCTCTTCCCGCGGCTGCCTTATAAAATGCTTCCCCTCTCCCTCACCCTCACTCCATCCGCCTTCATCTTCTCCTTCTCCCCGCGAGCGAGCGAGAGCATGAGCGAGCAAGTGCGGCAGCAGCGGCTGCAGCGGGCGTACGGGAAGGAGGAGTGTTGCGAGAGGAAGGAAGAAGCTCGACCGCGAGGGTGTGAGCTTGCCGGGGCAGCTAGAGCCGGCCGGCGGAGGAGCAGCAGGCGTGGGTTGTCGCGGAGGGGCTGCTGTAGTTCGGGCAGCAGGCAGACACGACGCGGCCATGCGTCGTGGGCGGAGATCGAACTGGGTTCTGATTCTGGGAAAATTTCCCAGAATCAGACGTCTGGACTTATGTCCAGACGACGCCGAAGACGTCTGGAGGATGGTCCAGACGTCTGACAGGTACAATAATTTCCTACCTTCTCCTTTTTACGCGTGTACGGCCATGCAGCCGTCCACCACGTCCTTCTGCGCCTCTTCGTGATGAGAGCGGGGGCATGTGTGCGCAGGTGTTGTTCGGGAGGGCGCGAGGGCTCGCCATCCCACACGGATCAGACGTCTGGCCACAGTACTAGACGACAGAGAGGATCTCTAGACCTCCGGGGTGACAATCGGAAGTCTGGAAACCAAGATCAGACGATCCAGCGGACTTCTAGACGTCTAAAGGACTGCGCAGACCAAGGTATGACATAATCAAACTTTTAAGACGTTTGGAACCTCTTCCAAACGTCTGATTTTGGACAGATTCGTCGTTTTTGACCCGTTTAGGGTCCGTTCGGAGTCCGTTTTCCGCGTTTCAAGTTTCATTCTTCCCAGATTTATTTCCTCTACCTGTTTACAGTAATTGTCTACTGTTTTGAGAAACTCCTTGTGTTGATCCTTGTGCTAGGACCCCGTTCCTTTGCAACTCTGGGGGTTGTGGAGGCGTGCGGGATTGCCGACCACGCCCCCAGTACTCCCGATTTCGCAGGTAGAGTGGCCCTTTAAATTATTTAACAAATTTGTACAATTACGAAATAATTAATAGAGTCTAGGGCATTGCATGAACCATAGGACTGAGAAATTAGATTGAATAATAGATCCTAGGGTATGGCATGAATCCTAGGACTGGAAAACTAGTTGAATATATAAACATTGCAGTCTTGGAAAAACGGAAAGGAAATGATAAATGCCTGTAAATTGGTTAACAGTTGCCGGTTATGAATGAATAAATACGGTTGATAACATGGGTTATATGAATATAAAGCTGGAATGGTGAAACCTAAATTGGCTGAGTTAAAAGAGCATGAACCCTACGGGGAATTAGGAGTAGAGCTCCTGGAAATAAATGGAATGGAACTGAGAAAGTAAAACGTGACAGTGTATTGTCTCTTCGGTACTTGGTACCAAAGAAAGCACATATTACCTCTTAGTGTAGTGGGGAGCTTGCTGCCCTCAGGTTGAGACCGGGGTGGGTTTGGCCACTTTGCACCAACTTGCTGGCCCTCGTGTACGCAGTACCGAGGAGAGCTACTAGCGTAGGGAGAGCACTAGCTACCCCACGGGCCTTGGGGTTCTGCTAGCTCTCCTACACCGACTTGTTAGGCCCACTGGGAAACCCAGGGTAGTCAGGCGAGGGTGTGCAGACTGTGGAGGGGCTGGACCCCTGTTACTGAGAGGGCTCTGCCCTATACTGGTTCCGTGCTATGCTTTGGGCGCACCCGTTAACAAAAACGACTGACCGCGTGCCAGTGCGGGGTAGCTACCCGTGCGTTTATCGCGCGTGCCGTAGTCACCGTTACATCTGTTAGCGACCTTAGGGTGGTTGACTGAAGGTAGGACCACCACGGGGGACTCTCCCGGCCAGGAGAGCACCACGTGTTACTTCTACTTTTCGGAAAAGACTGCAATCAAGATCGTTCCCACGAGGAACATTCGAGATCAAGAGAAAGATCTGAGAAATAATTCAACAGTGAATAAATGGAAAAATATAAAGAAAGAAATTAAAATTATAACAGCTACTGTCCACTCTACTGCTTCTTTTAACTTTTAGTTGCCACTCTACTCAGCGTTTCGCTGACGTGTCACCCTTGTTACCTTAGCGTTTCAGGACCAGGTGTTGAGTAGCCAGAGTCAGTGGTTGCAGAGGGCGCTGGGACTAGTAGAGCCCAGTAGTGTTACCTGTAGTACCTTCTGTACTTTTCTTTCCGCTGTAGTGAGTAGTTTTTCTATTACTCCCTGTTCTCTCTTTATTGTAAGCTTTATGTTATGTACATGTTTATTTCTCTACTGTTGTGGTGGTGTATACTATAGTATTTCCTTTCTTTACTGCTGTATTTTGTTACTGCTAGTTATATACATGGTGAATGTGGTTTATTTTACTGCTCTTTTGGTTACTTTCTCGTTGGACGACTGGGTCTTGAGATTAGTCGAGTCGGTCCGATTCTCGTGTCTCGTAGGGATTCGAGAATCGGGTTGTTACAGCTGCCCCTCGCACTCTCTCCCTCGGATGTCCGATACCCATATTGGCCATCTAAGGCTCACTCCGGACGTCCGACACCCTCCTGGACTTCCGATGCAAGCTCTTCCTCCACTCCGTAACTCTATGCTCAACCTCAACTTTGAGCAGCGTTTACTACTCCTCCGCACACAACACCTCGCCTGCTGCACTCGACCCAGCGCAGCATTTCTCCCCCCACATAGCTCCTCACCTCCGCACTCGCTGTAGCCTCGCGTGACATCTACCCTTGCCAGCGTCGGCTGCGCCTCCTCGTTTTCCCTTCTCTTGTGGCGCGGGCGTGCGAGGGCAAAGTCCCTCCTCATGACAAGCAGCAGGAGGTGGAGGGCTCCCCTCCTCACCTTCTACCTGCCTTCACTCAATATGCGGTGGAGGTGGCGTCACTGGAGGAGAGGGGTGGCGGGGTGTATGGTGCCAAAGGAGTGTGGGGAAGATGGCAGCATGGGTTTCAAGGAGAGGGGTTTTTAAGGGGGTAGGGTAGGGTTTTAGGGCTTGTAGGGAACATGTGGGGTTGGGGAAAATTGCAGGAAACATCCTAGGTTCGTGGAACTGTTCACGTGGGTCCAAAAAGCACGAGTTAGGGGTGTAGGAATTTTGGAAAAACACCCTGAAAGTCCGAGAAACCCGCGGGGACCCAGAGAAGGGTCATTTCAGCTATAGACTTTACCTTAGAGAAATTCAAATCTTACCTACCAGGATCTCATGTCATAATTTACATAGATTACCCAGCCCTAAGACACCTATTGGTCAAGAAGGATGTTAAACCTAGACTAATTAGGCAGATACTTGATCGTATAACAAATTTGTAGGATTTTTCTGTCTATTTTTGTTATTTTTCAGACATTTATAGGATTTTGTTTTACATTGTACGGATAAGACATAATGTAATTTTACTGTATTTTTGTGTTGAAGGATGACATTTGGAGGCACAAGAATCAACTCGATGGCTTGAGAACAGGAATAGAAATTATTGAGGGTTCTGGAACAAATATATGTTTGTAGCAGATTCTGTGCAATTTCCATGCCACATAAGAGCATTGGTCCAATTTTTGACAATCAAGACGGTTTGGATGCAATTTGCATGAATTTTGAAAGTTTCAAATATAATGGGGGAGCTTGTTCGTGAAAAGAAAGGACCCGAGATGGCATTAGTAAAGAAAGAAATAAGATAGAAAAAGATTTTCGAATAATATTGATTGATGAAGGGTCTCCATGCAAATTCAATGGTAAAAAAATAATAATATAAGAAAATGAATGATGATGGTGGTGGGGCGATCTTGAAGTTGACACGAGGAGGATTCCTAACGTTTGAAGGGAATTTATGAGGAAGGGAGGAGTAGATATTGGTTTTGGAGTGAAGTGGTATCGCCACAAAATTGGAAATCTTCGTCGTCATTTTTGATTGGATTGTGATGACAATGGACGGGCGACGAAAATTAATCGGAGCAGCGGCGGGCCCCACGTTGGAATTGGAAAGTAGCCACCGCCCAGCTCAGGTGGTCCCACACGCATGGGAAACAAGCCTGGCGACCAGCAACCTGTGGGCCGAGAAGAAATAGGGGCCAGCGAGGATAAATGCTGGAAAAAGGGAAGTGGCCTTCCATGGTACATGTGGCGTCCCATGTACCGTAAGTGAAAATTGAAGTAACTAATTTTACTTTTAATGGAAAATTAGGGGCATTTTTGCTTACGAAAAGTTTTTAAAAAGGAAAAGTATGAATTTGGCATTATTCATAATATTTTTGAGATTCAAGGGACATTCTCTCCTCTATAAATATCCCCCTTTACTATTCATTTATTTATCTTTCACATTATCCATTCTCTTTATCTCCTCCTCTCTTAGTCATGGAAACACTTCCCTGCATCTCCACCACCATAACTATCATCCGCCGTCTTACTATGCTTCTCGCCATTGTGTCCAGGATCTCCCCTTATTTTCTTCTCTCTCTTTCTCTTTCTATTCTTTCTCCCTCTAACGTTAATATTGACTTTGTTTTACTTAATAAAAATTTTTTTTGTTAGTTGATTTCATTCTCTTTAGGTTAGTTCATAGTTTGTAGTTAGTTAATTTTTTTTCTCATTTTTTGTGTAATTTTTATTTTGTTAATTTAAGATTAGTGCTTATCTTTCGTATAAAATCCAAAAAAATTAGGTTAGATTAGTAATTAGTAATTAGTAATATCGATAATTTTGCCTCCCTTGAGGATGACTTGGACTCCTTTTATGCATATTCCTATTTGTTTTGAAAGTTTGGAATTTTGTAAATAATCATATTTTTATGCACAATAATGCTCTTATTATTCTTGAAAAATTCATGGTCAATACTCTTATTTCGAGAGTTCAGCTTAGAAATTATAAATAAAGTTAAGGCTCATAATGTCATAGTTGATTATTTATTTAGGATCCTAGTAAAAAACTCTCATCCTACTATTCCAATTGCTAACTCTTTCCTTGGTGGGAGTATTTTAGTCCTTTCAGGTGTCAAAAGCCCTTGATTTGCAAATATAGTTAACTACTTAGCCATTGGACGAATCCCTGATGATTGATCTAAATAAAGGAAAGACAAATTCTTCTATGAGGTTAAGTGCTATTTCTGGAATTACCCTAAACTATTTAGACCATGTATTGATCAAATAATCTAATGATGTGTTGCTAAGAATGAAACCATAGGATTTTGACATTCTGTCGTAGTTTAGCTTGTGGATGACATTTCTCAGGAGAGAAAATGGCTGCTAAAGTGTTGCAAAGTACATTCTATTAGCCAACCATCTATAAGGATGCTCACAACTTCTCTAAGTGTTGTACCCAATGCCAAGCAGTAAAAAACATGAATAAGAGAGATATGATGCCCTTAAACCCCATCCTAATTGTTGTGATCTTTATTGTCTAGGGTATTGACTTCATGAGACCAATCACCTCTTCCTTTGTATACCAGTACATGTTGATTATGTGTCAAAGTGGATAGAAGCTATTCCAACCTAAAACAATGATCACAAAGTTGTTGTTGACTTTGTCAAGAAGAATACCTTTAGTTGATTCAAATTCCTAGAGCCATAATTAATGATAGGGTGGCCCATTTCACAAGCACGTACACTTCAAAAATATTTTAGCCAAATATAAGGTAACACACAAAGTTTCCACCCCCTATCACCCATAGACGAATGGTTAAGTTGAGGTTTCCAATAGAGAGATCAAAAACATCCTACAAAAGACGATTACCCTAAAAAGAAAGGATTGGTTGAACAAATTTGATGATGCACTACCGTACAACTTATAAGACTCCCATAGGCATGCGACCATATCATTTTGTGTTTGGCAAGGCTTGTCACCTCCTTGTAGAGATTGAACATAGGGCATATTGGGCGATTAAGGAATGTAATATTGGTAAAGCTGGTGAGCATTGAAAGCTTCAGTTGATTGAGCTTGAGGAGATTCGTAATGATGCATACAAGAACACCTAGATCTATAAAGAAAATACCATAGCTTTCCATGACAAACACACCTTGAGAAAAATCTTTGAGCCTAATCAAAGAGTTTGGCTTTTTGATGCACATTTACACTTATTCCTGGGAAATCTTGGATTTTGATGGAATGACCCTTACATTGTCACACGAACCTTTACACACAAAGCTGTTGAGGCATTAACCCTAAGGCAAGCCAGACTTTCACTATGTACAAGCAAAGACTTAAACCTTACATTGATAATGTCTCACCTAGACTTGTCCTTGAAAAGATGGCTCTCCTAGATATCTGATAGAGCTGACCATCTGCCTAAAGACATTAAACTTAACACTTGTTGGGAAGCAACACAGCACAACTTTGTCTATTTGTAGTTGGCTCCATATTAAGGTATCTGCAAATTATGGAGCTAGTCGTTCTTCAATGCACCAACTCAGAGGTTTACAAGTAATATCTTCCCTTTTTCATGCATATTTATGCATGGTCATACAATGAGGACATTGCATGAAATAGGCGGGGGTGGGTAACTTTTTCACCGAGTTTTCTTACATCTTGTCTCCAGAAATTTTATCAGATTTTTGTAAAAAAGAATTTTTGACATAGTTTTGCTCAAGTTTTTGTTGCGCTCTTAGGGAATGATGTTGCTACTAAGGTTCTCATGATTCTTTGACCATAAGAGTATATTAGAGATCCTTCAACTAGACTCTTCAGGTCATTTTTGACTTAATCACCTCGTGTATTTATTAAAATGTATATTTGTTTCCATGTCCTTAAAGAGTCTGATTTGCTAAGGTATTAAGTTAACGATGTAGAAAGTACATGGCTTGTTTTTCTTTCATCTTCTGGATTGGATGTTTTTGAAGTTTGAGTATCATACCTTTATACTTACACACCGGCTAACCTGTGGGTGAATTATTACGAGAAAGCTAGGTTTTCAAAAGGGCATGAGATCTAAGGGTCTAATCTTTAAAATTAGACTTAATTTTATGTATAATTTTGAGACCCTCATGAATATAGCTGTTACGTTACACTGGGTATGCTCCCTAGATGTAGGGTATTCTAGATCCCAACCTTACACCTTGATCTCTATGTATCCTCACTGATGAAATGCTCATGAACTATATTTGGAGGAGTCCCTTGTCTCAAAAGAAAAAAAGAAGAAAGAGATGACAAAACTAAGAATATATATGTGTGTGAGTATATCTAAATATACACTTAAGTAATGTTAGGTGCCTCTTACAACATCATCTTGAGGCGTCGGATTGTAGGCCTAGCCTGGAGGGTGCCTCTTACAATGTCATCTTGAGGAGTCAGAGTGTAGGACCTTCCACAAGATATAGAGCGAGGAGATGATTCTTGCATGTAGTAAGGCAAATATGAGATGGGATGCATGGAATGATAGGTAGACTTGTGCCTTGACGAAAACTCAATCTGCTACAAAGTTTCCTACTTGTCAAGTCAGATTCTAAGCCCTTCTGATTCTATTCAAACCTTTGGGTGGATAGTCAAGTCATAGAAACCTATATTGAGGCCCAAAACTAAGGCTAATCAGAGACCAATGAGATGAGGCGATTTTTTTTTGGTCGATGCTCAAGTGTTGTTAAGTCTTTGTGTTTAGATTTTATGTATAGTCTCTACGATTGAGACCTCCTGACTTATCAAAACCCTAGCTCAGAGTTGTTGGTGTTTTGCATTAGTTTTATTTTCAACGTTATGGGTGTGTCGGCTGCATACCTTCAGGAGATTACAACTCCTTTATTACAACAACCTAGAGGTTTAAAGCCTTGTTGCATATGGTAAATTCAACTGCAATTCGAGTTAGGTTTTTCAGCTTTGATTTATTCCTTTTCCTTTATCGAAGACTACCACAACTTAATCACGGGGCTATTATTGCATCACAATTTTATAAGATTTTTATGTCAATTTATTGTTATTGTTTAGGCATTTATCAAATTTGATTTTGTATTTTGTATTAATTGGAAATTAGTCATGTGTCATCTCGTGTCAAACTGGTAGATGACCCATACTACACACATGTAGGTCCTCCCCTTTGACCGCTCCCTCTATCAGCAAACACTAATAGGTGCGCCCCTCCTACCTCTTTCTCTTAGCAGGTAGGCCAATGGGCCAAATTCCTTCAAGGCACGAAAACAAAAATGAAAAAAAATATTGTGCATGTCATGGGCCTAAGAAAGGCGCTGGCAAGCCTGGAGCACAAAGAAAAGAAAAGAAAAAGACGAAAAGGTGCCCCAACTTAATCCTAATGCCAAAGATAAGGGAATCATCCTATTCCTACTAGGATTTGGGATGATTTTGGCCTCTAAAACTTACCAAAATATGTGAGGACAAAATTGGCTCTATTGCCAAGGTTTCTAGGATTTAAAAGGGGCCTCCTTTCTTTATAAATACCCCCCAAGACCCCATGGCTCCTCTCATTCCTCATTCTCTTCTTCTCCTCTCTCTCTCCCTTTCCCTCACTCTTGAGCATGTGTCTCTCTAGCAAAACTCTACCACTGTAGCCACCATTTACTGTCCCCTTCCACTCGTCACCACCTTCACCGAGACTCTCCCCTTGCCTCTTCTCTCTCTCTCTCTCTCTCTCTCTCTCTCTAGTTGTAATTTTGACATTATTTTGATTAATAAAATTTTGTTTAGTTATTTGATTTTACTTTTTATAATTTAGTGCCTAGTTTTACTTGCCTTGTAGTCCATAGTTAGTTAGTTAATTAGTTTCTCATTTTGTGTGTAATTCTTATTTTGGTAGTTTAGGATTAGTTTCTATCTCTCATTCTAAAATCCCAAAAAAATAAGAAAAAATCCTGAAAAATCTAAAAAAATTAGTTTAGGTTAGTAATTAGTAATTTATATAATTTTACCTTGCTAAGGATGACTTAGACTCTTGCAATACTATTCCTATTTATTTTTGAGAGTTCAGAATTTTGTAAACAATTGTATTTTCACGTATCATGACACTTCTTATCACCCTTGCGAATTTCACCATCAATAATGATCAAAAAAGAACTTTTGTAATCTCAATTCCATTGATCAACCCCATAATCAAGCTTACATGACAATTCTGAATCCTCCATTCCTTATTGAACTGCTTCTATCAAGAATTCAGTCAAGTGTTAGTCTCATATCACAAAACTGGAAGATTGCCATCTCTCTTAGGACTAAGAACTATGATCAAGATAATAAATCGGTGATACTGCTCATATACAAATTCGTATCTTGTTTCTTCTATCCAAAACCATTCCAAATAGTCAATCTGCTATCCTCACTTGTCCAATTAAGCTTTTGTGCAAGTAACCCTAAAAGTACAAATGAGACCAATAACACATATTCATGCTCAAAAGTAATCATTTATTTAGATGAACGATGATAAATCTAATTAATGTACAAATTACACAATCAAATAGCTCACTAAGTGCATATAACTCCAACAAGAGTCCTAAAAGTATCCCCCATGAAAGGAATCCAGAGGTTTGATATTGAAGGAAAATCAAAGCCACGCTACATGGGACCAAGGTAATCCAAAGGATCGGCCTAACAGCATATCAATTGGCCTCACCTCCCAATTTATGGGGAATTTATGACGTGTTTCACATATTCAATCTACGAATGTGTGCACCTGACCCAAGGAATGTAATCCAATACAAAGAACTCCATGTAAAACCTAACCTAACCTATCAAGAGCAACCAATTCAAATTCTCAAGAAGGAAAATAGAAGATTAAGGAATGAATTCATTCCTCTAATCAATGTTCTTTAACATAGTTAGAGAATAAGGAAATAAGGTGTGAACTTGAGACTAAAATGCGGAAGAAGTATCCGTCCTTTTTTTCCTCTTGAGGCATATATCAAATTTCAAGGATACATTATATTTAATGAGGGTGGGATGTGAGGCATCAATGATAAATAATAGAGTTTAAAGTCCCATTTATTTATAATAACCAAACCCAAAGCCAAGTCATTATAATATCTCCTACTACAGGTATGGCGCCAGTAAGCTTGAAAATGACTATTGCTCCCTAAAGGCCCATTTGACCCCAAGGTAGTACATATCCTATAAGTATGACAACATCGATACACCAAACAATTCCCTAGGACTACTACAGCTCGCATAATATAGACCACCAACGACACAAAAGGAAAACCACAATGAAAAACATACTTGCCTTGTTATCATACATATAATGGAGCAACCAACTCCCTTCCACATTGGAGAGGCAAGTGGAGAACTAAGTCGATTGGGGACATAGGTTGAGATTAAAAGTATATATAGGAACCTATTTGAAACTTAACAACCATGGTTGAGAGACTTAAAATGAATGATAAGAAAGGGGGGGACCTTGTTGGGAATAATAGAGTAGCTAGAAACTTGAAATATAGGGATGCAATTACAAAAATAGTGGGTAGAAATGCCAAATTTTTCATATTATGGAAAGGTAGAAAAAACGAATATAAAAGGGGTAGACCATTAAGAAAAATGCCCAACAGGCAAAACACCCCACGTAGGGCCCTAATGAGCCTCGCTAAATCATTTGGGAAGTTCTTCTGTAGAGAACATTCCCTCTATCCCCATTTTGAAAGCTCCACCTTGAAAGCTTTGCCCAACTTGTTGGATTTGGGCAAGGTTGGAGACTATTGGAGCTTCCCCTTAGGTTCTGGACCAGGAACACCATCTCCTCTATCCTTTTTATTGAAGGAGAGCCTCTTCTCTTCAAAATAGAACCATGTCTAAAGGGGTTCTTAGGAGATATGTAGCTACATGTTCGAGTCTTGAGCAAGGGAAGCTCAAGTGCATGGTTTCCAAGCCTACCACTAACAAAAATTTTCCCAATTGATGCTTCATCTTGAGGTGGCAGAGAACTAGAGCTCGGATTGGGAAGATTAGAGGAGATTAAAGAGAAGATCTAAAGGGTTCAATGCATATAGAAGGAAGATCTTGGAGAAACAAGACCACTACTAGAGCATCTCCTATTTCCTAGCACCCTTTTGATGATTTACTTGCAAATGAGGGTTTGAAGTGGAGAGTATTGTGGGTTATGGATGTTAGAAAACATTTGGTAAGCCTTAGGATGCAAATGGAAGGTTTGAACCCCAGATTGAGAGGGTTAAGGAAGATTGAAACACATGCATGTTGAGTTCCTGTTAAAAGAATTGTAAATGCAAGACAAATGCCTTGATAATCATCAAAGTTGGCTAAATTGTGGTAAAAACAAAACTTTCAAGCTGCATGTTGTAATGGGATTGAAGGGCATGCCTTAAAACTTGAAATGAAGGGAATATAAAAGCCAAGAAATGAACTAGGCAACTAAAATGTGAAACACAATAGCTTGTGATCAATCACGCTAGGGCATTAATCAAACAAAAGCACCCAAATTAAAAAGTTTTCACATTGATTAATTGATCAAAATAGATGTTGATCCATCAATTCTTCATACTTCTAAACAAATGCAAAATGACGTAAAATCACGCATATGGATTGCTCAGAAACTAAGGTTGATTGATCAAAAGCTTAATGGTAGAAAATAAGCCTAAAATCTTCACATAAGGAACCTGAGGAAGATAAATGCTGTCGACAAAGCATAAAATCTCCTGCCATATGGGCACAAGACACGCAATAATCCTGACCAAAAAGCATCACAGATTAATGAAAGATTTTAAATAGAAGGGTTGCTTTCCTCTCGATATAGGGTTAGTCCAACACGATCAATACTTGGGACATGTGGCTACTTGATTCTTATGTCCAATGAATCATGGATTCGTTGTGGACTAGGTTGGGTTGGTTGAATTGAACACCTACTGATTCTTGGAACAGGGTGTCTGATGAGTCATGCTAGATGTGTTGGCCATACTTATTGGACACATGGCAACTCAATGGAGTGTCAAATGATCACTCTATAAGGGGTGTCCATGTCTAGTAGGACAACCCCTGGGGTCAACTAGTGATTACTCTACGAGGAATCACAAAGGCATTACAAGTATCGTGTTCACCCACTTAGTAGTGGATCATCTAGTCATACTAATCCTATGTGACTCCTAACAATTGAACCGACTAAGTATGGGCTTCCGAAGGCCAAGGTGTCACATCCCTAAGGTTTGGGAGTAAGAGTGCATATCAAAATCTTCCTCAAAAAATGCGAGGGATGATTCCAAAGATAGGAATCCTGTAATGTTGTTCATACTAAGAATGGTTGGATTAATAACTCAAAGATATACACACACATGTATATTAAGCAAGTAAGTAATCAAGAATGGGGTTATAATCAAAGGAAGGAAATAAATTGACACACATACTACCTCATTTCTCTTGATACAAATTATAATAAGGACTTACTAATCACTTGGCTTACCCTAGTTTCCATTCCATTTTTAGGTTAGGATGTCAAGGGTAAGGGTGCCACGCTATTTGTGGCTTAGGGCCCTATAGCAACATGCCTAGCAATCGAAGGAGTACCTAGAGTTAGCAGGGACCCTCCTCCTAGTATCTAGGGAGATGGACATTTCCCCAAAAAAGGGCATGAGGAGCTACTCTATATTGCGTATCGTAGCTTATCGGCAAAGTTCAAGATGTGTAGGAGCTCTTAATGAAGATTGGTGTAGTGTAGCCTTGGCATGCTATTCTCGTCTTTTGTAGGCTTTTGCAAGTAGAAATAGCCCATTATGCTTATCTTACAACACATATATGTTAAGTATTAGGTCCCAAATTTTGTAATTGTAAATAATCCATTATAGACAATCGGTTAAATTATGGTTGTATTTGTGCCTTGTAGGCCAAAAAGTGGACTTGTTTGGATTATATCAATGTATGGCTATCTTTAAACTCTCTCTATATATAGATGGATGCATGAACTTTTGTTCTTGGAAACTCCTAGTTCATGATCAAACAACATCCACAAGCAACATAGAGAAGGAAGACAAGAAGAACCAACTTGAGAAGAAATCCCATATGTAGCAACATGTACAAAAGCCTTCAATCAGCATCGATATTATAAGATAAGTTGTTGTAATTAATTAAGGTATGAGGCATATGTTACTTTAACTATAAGTGTGGCAATTAGAGCATAAAATGAGTGAAGTAAGTTCCAAGTTGAGGCTTAAAGAGAAATGAAGCTTATGTGATCTTGGTTATAAGGAGACAAGAGGGGAATAAGCAAATTAGGATGTAACAAGGCAAGAAAATGGTATGCTTAAGCAAAATTGGATAGCAAGGAGTTGAGTTTCTCTTCCCTTTCCAAGTCAATCAAAGAAAGAGAAGCAATTGCAAGGTATGAAATAATGGTGAGGTGAGGAAGGCAACATAGCAGTACATTAAGGGTGGGACTTTCTACTTTCTTGACTTTTTCCAAAAAAAATCACAATTGTACGGAAGGAGTGGTATGTTTAGGAATCTCTTAAGTGGTCTTTCAATCTTGCAGATCTTATGTTATTATGGTCTTTTACTCTTATCAGGGATCTAATGGATAAAGTCTATATATACCTCTTGCACTCAATTTACTTTTTCTCACATCTTTAATAAGAGTCGGCATCTCTTTCCCTTTGTCTTTGTTTGCCATTGGTCACGAATTCCATACCAAATACATGCATTCTTGTGACATGATGTGTGCTATTTTTTCATAATTGCATTGAAACTTCATGTAGACTCGAACTCAATAAAAATTTTCCATTTAATCAAAAGAGATCATATAACTATTATCACAATTTGATTTGGGTTCATGTTTATTTAAGTAAAGCAAATAACTTAAGCATATATATCTTTTTATTCTTTTGCAACCTTGAGTTCCTATCCTTTCACTCTATCTTAAGCTTCTCCGATCTTCCTTTAACCTCCTTGAGTTCCCAAATAAATTCACAATACAGCAACTTAAAGAAGGGTCATGACAATTGAGTTTAATGTTAATCTATGTATCCTTTACCCATATTGAAACACTTAAAAAAAGGTAGGCACTTATTGGAGCTAGGAGAGAAATCACCCTAAGGCAACTATTGTATTCACCAACGTCATGGCTATGAGCGAGCCTAGGGCATACAACTCGTAATTGGTTTGATTTTGTTGGAAGTTTTATCAATCTTGTACAGGAGATAAGGTAGCCAAAGAATTTGCTATGTGATGAGATGTTGACAATATACTTCTCACAGTTAAGTTGTTAGCAACATGCAACAACATGAAGAATATTTCCTAGATTTAATGATCTCATACCGTAATTCCAAGCGAATCATGAGTCCTCACAGAAATTCAAGTCCAGGCACTAACTTTCCATCCCAATTAATGCACCGTAGCTGAAACCACGTGTATTCGCATCAACCTAGGGCTTTCTGTAATCATTTCCCGTCTTTATTTCTTAAATCACCTACTTTTTTTTTTTTAAATGTATATATTTACATATGCATGCAACGTAACAACAATCACCACCACAACCCCCCCCACCCCCCCCCACCACCCCACCACCACCACCACCACCACCACCACCACCATAATAATAATAATAATAATAAGCATTAAAATTTATACTTACTTTCATTATTATTGCAACATATACATATAATGCTTTGGTAATTAGGAATCAAGGTTCTCTCTATCAACAAATGAATATGATTTGTGAAGTACAACAATTATTAAGAAATTATTGAATGAGAATCGTAATTACGAGTGTTACAAATGGTCTGATATGAGGAATGGAAGTGATTGACATAAGAGTTCCTTTAAGTGTTCCAATCAGTAGGGTTACTCTTAGATGAATTTTCAATATTGTCAGAGAGCCCTTATACTTGCACATCTCCTTTTCATTGATCTGCTCCTGTTTTTACAAAATTAGATACGAAAATATCAATCTTTGAAGATTAAAGTGGACCCTTTAGCTCCTTATCGTCGTGGAGGAAAAATTGGACTATTCGAAGGAGTTAGAGTGGGTAAAACAATACTCATTTTGAAATTGATCAACAACATTGCTAAAGCTTATGGGGGCATTGAAGGGATCGATCGGATCGACCCGTGGCATTGCGGAAGTATGAAAAAATGACGTTTAGAAATTTTCGAAACCGAAATCAAATCGATGCCAAAACTTGATCAAGAAACGTCCTAAATCGGAACCACATGATTGAAACTAGTTTCCAATTGTTCTGGGATCCCATAAGTATTAGAGAGTTATACCTTTGCAGGTGGTGTAATTCAGCACCTCACGTACGATGCCTCCCACCATAAGTCTTGCTGAATCGAAACTGTTCCCTTTCGATGGGTGGATGAGACCCTACATGTCGAGGATGTCAATCATATAGGAGATTCGTGAACATCTTTCCAGAAATTTAGGACGAAGATTGCCCTCCTACTTTCCTCTCCAAGAACGCCTGACATTCAGGAGTTAATAGAAGAAATCCCATAAATCAGACATTTGAAATCAGTTTTAGACACCTGAACGAGCCTCTATCAGACGTCTAAAATGAACTCCGAACATTCGGAGAGTGCCCTGGACTTTTGATCAAATGATCAGAAGTCCAATTTTACAGAGAGAATAGCCGTCGTCGCCGTTCTCTTCTCTTCTTTCTTTCTCTCACAGTAGTGGAGGATTTTTCTTGATTTCAAATCAATTGTGATTGGTTGGAAGCAATTAAGGTTGCCTTTGGAGATATTTATAGGGATTCAACCCTAATCCTAATTTGATGGCAAATCTTGGTTGGAGATCCAAGGGTTGGGATCAAATCCTACTTGATTTTTACATGATTGGCCCATAACAAATTATGGAATATTTGGTTTTAGTATCCAAACATAAATTGATTGTAATCCAATCATTAGATTTTCTACTTAATCAAATTGGGTGTAAGTAATCACCAAAGTAAGTGCAATTTAACTTTTGAAATTGCAATTGATTTATGCTACAAGTAGAAACACATCAAAATCATTATTGGTTTCATCATACTAATAATGAAGTTTTAGGATTCGTGGAATTATTGCACTACGCCTCCCAAGGTATTCTAAATACCTATGAATCCTTCACACATAAAGGATAATATTATCTTGAGGTCTAATCCCATTATACCATTGTCATTCTTCTTTGTATAATATTATTTCTAACATCTCCTTATATCATTGGGTCGAGAACAGATATCAGATTCTTTGCCAAAGAACTTTCTTCTTCTCTTTCTTGCATCGAGCTTGATCAAGACTTTGCGACCACATGTGGAATTGTCGTTTCCCAATATACATGGAGTGAGCTTATACCTCTAATCTGTCACATATACCTACGTAATAGGTTTGTATGAATCCTTCGAGAGATAATGCACCTACTATCCCTTCCCACATACACCAACTTTCCAGTATTAGCACCAAGGTGATTGCATCTACTATTGGTCTGCCAAATGCATGGGTTTGTGAACGGAGACACATGTCTATCTAGGTCAACAGATACGCCTTCTCCATGACAACATTGAAGGACTTCGACTATCTCCTGTTTCATCAGGTTAAATCCTTAACCCAACCTGCGTAACAGTTCTAAGTCTCCATTCAAGAACATAAATTAGGCGACAACTTCTAGAGAAGGTTTCTATCCCAACTTAGATCGAAAATAATTGATCAAATTAGATGGTTTCTTGATGTGCTATCAGATCCTCTAAACCGTTTAGATCTCTAAATCAACACACATCTGGCCAAGTACATCACCCTATTCATACTAAGGGACCCAATTTATTTACTGGAAAATAATATGATTCTTTTATTCAAATGCAAGTGTAATCATATTACATTACTTGGATGGCTCTCTTAGGGCATACAAAATGCAGCAGACATATCCATATTTGGTGTAGGAGAACATACTCATCAAGAAAATGATATTTGCATGGAAATGAAAGAATCCTGAATGATTAATGAACAAAATATTGCAGAATCCAAAGTGGTTTTAGTTTATAGTCAATTGAATGAGCTGTTGGGAGCTCGTCTGAGAGTTGGTTTGACTGCCTTAACCATGGCAAAATGTTTCTTGGATGTGAAGGTGCAAGATAGACTTCTATTCATTGACAATATCTTTCGATTTATTCAAGTAGGATATGAGGTCTTTACCATATTAGGGAGAATGCCTTTCAAAGTGGGTTATCAACCTACAATAAGGAAATGGGTCTTAGCAAAAATGAATTACATCTACCAACAATGGATCTATAACCTCCATTCAAGTTGTTTATGTACCTGTAGATGGTCTTTTCATTCTATATATTAGTAGATTGAACTTGATTGCGTTTCTTCCATTTGCCAAATCTAAAGAGAATCGAATAAAGTGGATAAATCCAAAGAATTTCTTTAGTTGTATTCTTACTAGCCTCTACTTGTATAATGGCTTGTCTGTGAGCTTGTACCTCAGTGGGAACGGCAAGTCCTCGGCTTGAGTCCTAGCTAACCTAGGGGGATAAGTTTGCGATCCCCCCTACCTAGGATGAGCATTATCATCTTTTTTATTTTCAGAGTTTGCTAGGCTTCTTGTGGATCAATGTCAATACTCAGCTCTACATCATTTCCCAATACAAGTATCTCATTATTACCTATTCTAGTGAAACCACCCACAAGAGCCACTTTTAACCATCGATCCTTAAGGCATACTATTAAAAGACCTATATCTGCAAATATAGCAATGGAAGTGTTCTTTACATAGAAATCTAGGGCCAGGGAGTCAGTCCCTTGATTCGTACGGATGAGAATTGGACTTCACAAGAAATGAAATGAAAAGCTATGGAATTGATCGAGTGCAACAATGGGAATCTTTTGAATTGAAGAATGAAAATGCTCTCTTAGCATGAGTGAAGGAACTTGGTGACACCCCTTTCTTTCGTTTTAAATGTTATGGAAGTTTCTTTCTAATGCACAAATGCTCATACTTACCATTTATATTTTTGGGCCCTTATCAGCAATGCAGATCATCTAATGATAAACCTAATCCAAATTATAGAACTATGACACAATCCAACCCAAATGAACAAAATGTGGAATTGAATCTTACCGACTTATATTGGGGGTTATTATTCATTTTTGTGCATGTTGTTTTATCTTCCAATTATTTCTTCAATTGAGAAATGGAGAAAAATAAAGAGCTTAGTGGAATTTTGGTATACCATTTCAAAAGATACCATCCATATAACTAATTATTTGTGATTGTTTTTGCCTCTAGCATGACCACTTGATGAAATGCAGAGGAAAGCAAGGTAAATAGCCAATACTATATATATATATATATATAAGTCGATAAGTATTTCCCCCCTCCATTCTAATTACTTTTCTTCTTATTGTTATGCTATTCATAAAACATGGTTACTCGATAAATGGTTGAACCTAGCTTTGACACAAATATTTACTTTGTATGTATCATCCCATGAATTAGATACATAAAAATACATCGATGAAGGCAAGCATATATAGTGCCAAATAGACACATGCTCGATTCAAATCCAAGCATAAGGGTTGTAGGGTGCCATGCCTTCTCACCAGGTCAATGACAGCACGTGAATCGATGTATGATAATAACATGTCGTAGTAATATAGTCAACTCACTTAAATCAACTTTTAAAATTTATATTTCTCGAAATTAGAATATGAGGTCATTTACTGGGAATAATTAAATGCATAAATATTATTATTTAATTATTTACAAGCTAATTTGATGAACTTATAGTATTGTTGAATTCTCTAAAATTCAACAAGTTCCAAAATCGCACCTTGATCGTACGAAATAGGAAGGTAAAATTTAAGATTTAAGTGCGAAGAATAAATGTCAAAAAGATTTATTTATTTTTTACTATATTTTAATGCTCAATTAAAAATATTAAAATATCAATGAGATTAAGTATTAAATAATCTTTAACAATAATGTTTGAACATGATAATACAATAAAACCATTAGATATTCAATAATAAAGTCAAATCCTCAACTAATCAAATAGATTTACAAATCAGTCCCTGATTGCTTATGTATAGGTCCCTAAAATTCCTTGTCATTAAGTCCATGGAACTTCTTTTTCTTACGAACAGGTCCTTGGGCCTGTCTTCTTCCTCGCCAGCAAAGCTCGCCAGAGATTGGCCAAACTTGAGCTTCGACGGTTGGACTGCTTTGACATCCGGCAGGGGAGTGTCAACGGTTAGCCATTAATGTGGTGGTGGTAGCGGATGGTCGATTGAAGGCAACGACGGTGGTGAATGATGGTGGGGATAGCGAGGATGCCAGTGGTGTCTTACACACAAAGATATGGCCTCGCAGCCTCGATTAGATGGTTAGGAAGCTCTAGAAAGCCCTACCAGAGCTAAGCCCTCTAAAAATTGAGAGCGAGGAGGTGTAGTCAAGCTTCTCGAAGAAACTCCACCATTAATGGTGGTGGCGATGGGGGAAGGAAGAGGAGTCAATAGATGGATCTAGGAAGCTCTAGATATCAAATTGGAACCTAGACAAAGAAAAGCCCTATGATAATTTGATGAAAGGAGGAAGACATATGCATGGTTTGGGCAAGCTTAATGGGCGAAGGAGGGAGGAATTGGAGCTGAGGAAGGGGACTTAGGGGCCACAACTTCGCATGCAGCTTCGTAGGAGGAAGAGGAAGGAAAGCCCTCTATCTATTGATGGTAATGCCATCATTCTTCATAACTAACTTGAATTAGTCAAAATCAAATGATGAATGTTCCTAAATGATTGTCTGAGGATCATAATTCCGCTCTGATTTGATTTGAAAAGATAAGAAAATGAGGTTAATTATGTTATTTTAACAACATATCACAAATACAGATTAACCAAGGGGTTTATTAGGGGTTAATTAAAGGTCAAATGAACTTAAGAGACCAAGAAGTGGGATCACACTGATTGAACTAGGGTTTCACGCATTTCAAGGATGAAAATAGTATTGAAAATCCTAATGATCAACCCCACTTAAATTAAAGGGTTCTAGTTATGATAAAGTTAATCTAAACCTCCTAAAAATCATTGAAAAATATTCTAAGAGGTTTGGTACATTCACTTTGACCATCTGAACCTATTTTAACCTAGAACAGAGATTCAAACAGGAATTTATCCTAATTTGGGCTCTTATGCAATTTACTCAATCAAACGTGATCAAAACTCAAATCCAAGTTCACCTTTAGATTCTTTAGGTCCAAATTAGGTTAACACCAAAATTTAGGCCAAAATAGAATCCATCTTAACCTAGTTTGCATTTTTGGGCCCAAACAGAGTTTTTTTTTTCAATTTCAAAAAAACTCTGCTTTTTACACTTAGACGCCTAAGTTTCAAGTTCATTACCAAAAGGCCCCTAACTTTTCCATATTCTTCACATTTTAGTCACTGTCGCCTGAACAATGTGAACAACATCGAGAACCCACCTTGACCGACTTTGACCAACTTAAATCTCCACCAAATCATCTCCAAATCCCTCCAAAATTGAAGGGATTGATGTTCAAATGTTGAGGAATCAAACCAACCACATTTTAGAGCTTCATATGGAGCGAGGAACTCCCATCAAGCTCGCAAATTTAGCGGCTTTAGGTTTTCAAAATCAGGAACTAACTTGCCAAATCTTCCAATTAGAGCTCACATTTGACCTCTATATAAGTTCCCTGATGTCCTACGTCCAAGACCAGCCTGGTTTAGGTCAAAAATACCTCTTTGTCCTCAACTCCGACTGCCTCCAACTGTGGTTCCGGCGAGCCCCCTTGACCCCTTCTCTCTGGTCTCCCAACGGCCAAATTGGGAGTGCCATCGTCTTCCTCATCTTCGTCTGCTTCTCGCCAGCTAAAGTGGAAGCATCCTCCCCTTTTCTTCCTCGCCATCCACATCACCAGAGAGTTCACCTCCTCCATGTCCGGCAAGCCACGTTGGCATGGACCTCCCTTCTTTTCAACCAATAGCCTAGGTCTTCCTCTCCCCCTCCTTTTGCTTAGGTTTAGACCTCTAGGACCCCAATTCGACCACGTATCCACGCTCTCCCCCCTAATCTTCTCCACGGCCAGCAAAGCTCCGGCAAGCTTCACATGGCCACTACACACCACCAACCCACACACTGCGACCACCAAAAACATCCCCACACTACATAGGTCAGAAGCCCCAACATTATTTAGAGCTTCGACCACTCCAGACCCTCGCTGGATGAACCCATCACTGTCGTTCGTCTCTGACACCATCAGCCACCACAATGCTCCAAACTCCTCAAGACCACTACCATCATGTTCCATGGGTCACGACGAAGCTTTTGAACTCATTAATTGGGGCTTTTAGCCCATCTTTCGTATTTCAGGTTATCGTCGTCACCATCGTTTTCGCCACCATACTCCACCGTCAACCGTCCGTTGCGCACATCGACACCACCTTCATTGAACGTGGAAACATCCCAGGAACCCAGCCGTGGCTTCAATTTGATGAAGAAACCCCATATGCAACCTCGATTCACTAAAGCTCCATCAGCAGCATCACGCGAAGGTAGGCAACTGCTTTAGTTCCACATCGTGGCATTTTAATTTGAAAATGTGAATATAATGAATTTTTTGCATAGCCTTGGTGTCTCTTAACATGGGGTGCGGTCCTACTCCTCGCCCATACCATGCCAGTGGGCCTGGTCCCCAGTCTGGATCCGATTACCCACATACTTGACACGATTAGGAAAGAGAGAGGGAATTTCTGATGAGGATTGGGGGGTTTTGCACTGTATACCTTGGGATGCTACCCAACGCTTGGACAAATTCAGAGGGATCTAGGATTGGACTTTAAGTCATCTAATGCTTGGCCCTAACGTTTGATAGTTGATGACGTGGCGATAACTAGGTTTTGTTATAGCATTGTAGTATAGCCAGTTATTGCCATCATTTCAAATATATAATTTTTTTACTTGGAAAATAAAAGAGTTCCCGAGGTCAAACTCAGGGAGCAAGTCGTATTCTAGGGGTACAAATTCTTATTACAAAAATAAAGAGAGAGAGAGAGAGATGAAAATTTGGCTTCTTCTTCTCTTCTCTTCTTCCTCTTTGGCTTTTGGTTTCTTTATCTCCTTGTGGTCTTTCTTCTTCTGCCTTCTGTTCTTCAGATCTTCTTCTCGTGCTCTCTTCTTCTGCTTTTGCTGTCAGGACGTCGTCTCTCCTTCTTTCTTCTTTTTCTTTCTGTCTTCTTTATCTGCAGCAGTGGGTGATGTTCTTCTTCTTCTTTCAGCTCTTGTTTCTGCTTGTCTCTTTCTTTTTCTTTTCCCTTGCGGTCCTGTTCTTCTTCCTCTTTTCTGCCTTCAGAGCATCGTCTGATTTTCCAATCAGACGACTTAAACCGCCGCTGCTACAGTGCTCCTTCTTCCTTCAGCTTTCGTCGTCCTTCTTCTCTGCCTCGCTCATCTTCTTCTTCTTCGCCTGTGCCTGCACACTTCAAAGCTCTCGTCAGAGATGGCAAAACCTACTCTACCCTCCCCCACCCGCGTTTCTCTCTCACAGAAGACGCTCTTAGGAAAGCTCTCCTAGAGCAACCGGGTAATCGGGTAAGCGGGTCGCGCCCGGGTCCAGGCCCACTGGCGTGCGTGGTGGGCGAGGAGTGCAGGTCAGGCTAAGTCGGGTCGGGCCAGGTCCGCAAGGCGTGCGTGCGGACGAGGCCGGGTAGTCGGGCGGGTGAAGGGGACCTCACCCCGTGAACTGAGGCGAACAGCTTAAGGCACTTTTTGCCTTTAAGCGCCCGTTCGCCTCAGTGGCTTTCCGAGGTGGGACTAAATGTCCCACCCCAATTTGGATGCCTGTGCGGAGGAAGCAGCGGCAGTCTAGGCGAAGTGTGGGGGCTTCGCGCGAGAGCTTCGACTCGACTGCAGCCTGGTACTTCGCGAAGACGCCTCGCACTGCCTGGGAGCGTGACCTGGGCGTGGCGCACCTGGGGCAGCAGGTGAAGAAGCTGCTTCGCTTCAACAATGGCGGCAGCGAGCGCAGGTACCTGCCCACAGAGAAACGGCCTCTCGGCCCAATCAGAAACGCGGAGGACCTTCGCCGTGGTACGGCGAAGGTGGTCGGGGGGTGTGCAGGCGGCGGGGCAGAGCCTAAGGGCTGCCCTAGATCAAACTGCAGGTTGGGAGATGGGTTTGTTCGGTGGAGTTGCAGAGGGTGATTTGGGGGAAGTGGAAGGGCGGAGGTTGATCAGGGTGAGGAGGCGAAGGTTCTGCGGTGGTCGGCGAGCCATGTGGGTTGCTGGAGTGATGGGAGCGGGTCGCCGGAGCAGGGGCCGGAGGTGGAGAAGGTGAGGGCGATTGGTCGGATCGGGGCAACAGTAAAGATGTAAAGTGAGGAAAAGGAAGAGGGGAGGAAGAGGAGGAGTTCTACCTACTTAGCAGGACGAGGAGGGGCCGGAGCAGGCGACAGTCGTGTCGACTGTCGCTGGAGAAGAAGCTGCCCAGAGGAAGGAGCGACGGCGAGGAGAGGGCTGGAGAGGCGCGTGCTGGGTGCGGCGCGGCGCGGGAAGAGCAGGGGAAGGCAGCTCTGCTGCTGGTAGTGCGGCAGAACGACGAGGAGGAGGAGGGAAAAACCGCCGGAGCTGGAGGGCTTCCTGTCGGAGTGGGAAGAGAGGAAGTGGGGGTCTTTCTCCGTCAGGACCGAGCTGCTGAGAACGGCGGAGCGACGGGGGTATTTATAGGGGCGGAATCAGAGAGGAGGGCGGAGGGAGACGACGTGTCTCCCTCGCCGGAGGATGCCGGAGATGGAGACCCATACCGTCCGTGCGTTCGCACGGCTGGTATGGTGGGTTGCAGCGACCAGGGGGTGTTCCTGCGACGGCTGACGACGCAGGGCACCCCCGGTTGTCTCGCCAGACCCTCCCCCTTACCCTGCGCGGTGCCATGCTCCACGCAAGGTCGCCGGAGCATGGTGCTGGTCAGGTTTTGGCAGGAGGGACCTGGATGCAAAGAACGAAGGAGAGTTAGGGGCATAAATGTGAGGGTTCAAAAGTTGAGGGCCAAAAAGTAAATAAATGAGGACCAAAGTGTAAAGTTGGTCAAGAAGGTTTCCTCTTAGGCTCAAGTTTTTATACATGACTAATTGGGACCTAAGGATTATGATGGTGAATTTTATTTCCAGATTAAACCTTGCTTGATCGGTCAATTTACGCAAAAACCCAAATTAAGTTGTTAATTTGGGCATGGTTCTCAATGTAGGTCAAAATGGGTTCCTAAGGCCAAATTGAAGGTTCTAAACCCTAGAGATTATTTTTATATGAATTTTAGAGGGTTTATTCTATTTTTACTTTGCCTCGAACCTCGCGAATTGAAGTGGGTTTGTTTTAAGGTTACAGATTATTATTTAGTTCATTGGAATTGTTGTAGCCCTTATTGAATCATCTCATCCCACTTTTATTCTTATTAGGTTGCTTTGACCTATGTTTGGACCCTGAGTTACCCTATTTTTAGATTGGATTGGTGAAATTGCATTTTTACCCCTTAGTTTCTATTTTCTTTGCGAACTCAGAATCTCTCTGAGTTAAGCCTTTCATTGAGTTATGTAGGAGCTTTTATCCTTTGTATTATGTCAAAATGAGCTAGTTATGGCTCATGATGAGGTTCTCATCATACCCCCATGCCTAGCTTTTGCTAGTCCCTTAACAAAAACTTAAGGTTTCAACCCTTGTTCTAGACCATGAAGTTCTTAATAGCTTCAGATAAGTGCTTTTTCATTTGAACTTAGATTAGGTTAGAATGCTGACCATAGGCCTAAAAGGTACTCTAGTACCAATCAAGATCCAAATCTGTCTAGCCTCAGCCTTAGTCCTTAGCAAAGGTTTTTAAGGCCCACAAGAACTATCCTAAGGTTTATTGGACTTTGTGGTTAAAGCACCCGTGCTTGAAATTATTTTAGCCCTGGCTCAGTTTGCAGTGCGTTTTGTAAGAGAGAGAGAGAAAATTTATCTGTTTGGAGAGTTCTCTCTCCTTTTCTTTTTAATTCTAGCTTAGGATTGGCTTTTCAACACGGTCTGTATCAGATTCATTGCTCCCATCATCAATCCTCAAGGGTTCCTGGCGATCGACGCTTCGAGATAGCACCGCCCATGGCAACCCCCGGAACCCTGGCTATTGAGATTTCGAGATAATCCCATCCATGGTGTTCCGTGGCCGAATCCAGACCCTGGCAATTGACACTTCGAGATAATGCCATCCATGGAATCTGAACCAGCAAAGTGCTTACATGCCCCAGTAGGATATGTGAATATCCTAAGAGACAAGCACCGAGGAGATGATATTTTGTTACGCATCTTCGAGGGGATTTCCCGCCTCTCCGCGCTGGGAACTCGTCCAAATCAACTTGTGTTGATCGGCCGCTCCTACTCTAGGTGTTCTTTTCAGAATTTTGCGACGCTTCTACGTGATTTTGATTTTTACGCTTACTGAACCAGGCTGTGTGTGAGGTAAGGGTGCTTAGGTTACTGAGTCCCGTAAACCAAAAATTAGTTAATGAGGCCAAATACTCCCTAAGCCTTAGACCTAATACTTCAGCTTTTCATTTTCCTCAACCTCTTGAGGAGTGTCCAGATCTCAGTGGGTACTAAGAGTCTATTCAAGAATGCCTAAGGTTTGCGTTCTTACTAATCTCATTATGCACTTTTCAGTTATTTTCTTGAATGAGGTCTAGAACTTAGGTTAATTCCTTAGTTCCTTACTAATGACTATCACCTTTTCTCATAATTTTGTGCTCCTTTTTCATTTTGTTTCTTTTCTCCTTCTCCTTCACAAAATTTCCTTCTCCTTTTTTCCTCTTATTTTTTTCGAAAATGTTTAATTTTTATGGTGTTTTTGGCATATGTGAATTTTTTGTTTGAAACCTTTTCTTACAAGTTTTGCACTTTCATACCCCCCCATGCCTAAGATTTGCAATGTCCTCATTGTAACCTAGGGGGTTTTTATTTAACTTAGTTCATTCCTTAAGATAGAAATTTGGATGAGTGAATGGGTCGGGTTGAATTTTGCGGACGATTTCTAATCCCAGATGCAAGCATCTGAGGTGGGGTCGGCTGTCTACAAGGGTGAACCTTAAGTGCAAAAAGGTGTCAGAAAAAGGTTTTGGATTTTTAGGAAAATGACGGGTTGCCTCCCGTTAAGCGCTGAGTTTTATGCCTTCAGCCAAGCAGGAAATGCGATGGAGAGGGGATGATCAAATCAGCAGAGTTTTGTAAGACAAGCACCTTGATTAAGAGCCTGGTTGGTCCAACCAGGTGCTTGTTCAGATCGACAGGCTGATGATGTAGCTCAAACCCAATCAATCTGGTGGGTTGATAGATGTGGATAAAAAGGTGTGGAACCCACCATATACTATGAAGCTCAGATGGATGTGGAAGTGAAAACGCAGGGTTTGGCTGAGTCGAATCAGCCTGGTCAGAGTAGGGACCCGTAGAATAATCAATGAATGACGCGGAAACCCTACAGGGGTGATCAGAGAATGATGGAGCATGATATGTAGTCTGATCAGTGTTCCAAACCCGATGTGGAAATGCAATCAGCTCGGTGAGAGGTGAATCTGGATAGAAATTGAGTCCGGTTGCGGGTCGGGGTTGGGAAGAGGTTTTGATTAGTTCTGCGTGTGCAGATGAGGTGGCAACTGTGTGTGAGGGCTCTTCTAGAAAGGAATGACAGGTGATTTTCTGTAAAGAGTCCTCTGGGTAACTATCAAATGCCTGAAGAGTGTCTGTAGGATGAAAGAAATCTGAATTGAGAAAAGATTTGAATTCTGGGTTGCAATCACTCTTGGCATTTTCTATTTTTGGTTCCTGAGGATCGAAAAGGAATGATTTTGTGTTATCAGTGATCTCGGAAATCAGGACCTCAGAGTCGGAGTCAGAGTCATGTGAACTGAGGTCGTAGATGGGCCTGGCGTGTTCAGGAAGGAAAGTCTCTCCGCAATTATAGTCAGATCTGAAATTGTCGGAGAGTTGGCGAAAATGAGATTCATGATCATGAATTCCACCAGAGCAAAAATCATCAGATGTGGAATCAGCAGCCTGACTGGGTTCTAGCCTATATGTCAATTCTGGGCTCAAAAAGGTATTCTGTTCAAGCTCGAAGCTGGTAGGATAGACCCCATTAAAACCTTTCTCATCCAACTCCTCAGTTTCTGTATCATAAATTGGCATGTTTTCTGAAAAATCGATCAGATTTCCTGAGGATGTTGGAGAGGATATTCATCAAATAGAGGCCCGGAATCATACTCTGTAAAAATTTGATCTTTCTCATAAGGGGCCTCATAATCTTTCCAATAAGTTTCAGATCTAGGTTCTAGGCTTAGGATGTGGGTAGAGTTACTAGAACCTAAGTCTGAATAACCTTCGAGGGCCACCTTATCAAAATAAGGGGTGGAATTTATACCCTCAAAAGGTTCAGTTCTGATCTCATTATTGCAGGAGTTTTGGAATTCTAGGATTGGCAATTCATGGTCTACGTTTGGCTCATCATTGTGTTCTCCTGCAATATTCCAACCTAATTCAACATTGTCTTCTATCTGGGTTGGGATTCCACAACCACTTTGTGCCTCAGTCCCGAGATCTGGGAAACTGGATTGTTCCTCACTATTGTTCCAAGATGGTTCATCCTCTATTTCTGGTATATACGGGTATTTTTGGTTGATAATTTGTTCTACTGATTTCATCATTTCTACCCGTTTTGTAAGGGCATCTTGGTGTTGTTCCCAAAGTACAGGATTTGTCAAGCATTGAAGGTATTCAGATTGGTGTAATTTTTCTATCTCAATGTATCCTGTCATGAGCATATCTCGAGTTGATCCTTTTGTAACTTCTGTCAAAAGAATTTGGGCACAGTTTATGATGAAAGCTGTGGTTGTTGGGACATCAACCTGAATGTTTTCTATTGGTGTTGAGGGTTTATATTTGATTTCATAGAATTCAAGGGCATCCTCAATCATCTTATCTTTCATGGATCTCAGATATTCAGGTTTTTTACATGGTAGTCTTGCTAGGTAATTAGGCTGCATTTTCGAATCAGGTGGTGGAATCAAGATATAGAATCAGAAGTTTGAATTAATGGAAGAAGGGGACTTTGTTCAGAATCAGAGGAAAGAGGGGCTATGCGAATGATTTCTGCAAAAACAAGGGAGCCGAGGCTTAGCCTCGGGGAGAGTGAATTTCTATAGGAGGTTTCAAGGACCTCCTGCAAAATACTGAAGGACTGGATGAGATAAGCAGGTGCTGGATCCAATCAAGACACCCAAAAAATGTTGGGTGACTATAGAGGTTCGGGGCAGATGGACCCCTTGATCAGAAAGATCGTCCACCTAAGAATTACCTGGGCAGCCAGAGAGGGAGAGTCCCGCAAAGACCCCTACACGGTAGAGCGTCCCCACGGGTTACAGGGTTTCCCCCACCCGACCTCTCTTGTCACTGCGGTTCCAGGTAGACCAGAATGGGGATCTTGACCTCTTAAGTCTACCAATTTTAGTTTAAGATTGGGGTGCTTAAAGTTACACTTGAACTCTTAGGTATTTTGAGTGAGAAAGTGACCTAATTTTAAGGTTGGTTGACCCAAGGGGTCAACTTTATCTCTTGTTCCTTTGAGAGCTTTTGGGTCCTTTCTTTTTGGGTTGAAGTGTTTAGAGAGCCAATTGTTTTAGGTTTTCTTTGAATAGGTATTTTCAGACAAGGGCTTGGGCACATTTCATTTGGTTTTCTCAATTCTTGCTTAAAGAGTGTGTCTCTAAATCCCTAGTGTTGGATCCTAAGTTGGATCTACTTGGTCCAGTTAGCTCTTTGTTGGGTAATTAGGGCTCAAGCAAGAATGTGTTAGCCCTTAAATACCCTTAATAGTGTGCAGGAATAATGGGTTGAAAACATGCAACTTTTTATGGTTACTAAGTATGGAAGACAGGTTAGCCCTATATTGCTTGTTCTTTTCTTTTCTTCCTCTTTAGAGTTTAGGGGTTAATAGCGAGAGGAAAAAAAAAATTACTTGTCCTCGGAGTGGTTGTTGTGTGGTTGCTTGTCTTCTTGATTTCCTGTAGCTGCACAAAAGAGAGGAGATTATCAGAAACTAAAAAGAAACAGGAATGTTTACCTCTAGAATAGCCGTTGCCCCCCGGCAACGGCGCCAAGAAATGACGTGGCGATAACTAGGTTTTGTTATAGCGTTGTAGTAAAGCCAGTTATTGCCATCATTTCAAATATATAATTTTTTTACTCGGAAAATAAAAGAGTTCCCGAGGTCGAACTCAGGGAGCAAGTCGTATTCTAGGGGTACAAATTCTTATTACAAAAATAAAGAGAGAGAGAGAGAGATGAAAATTTGGCTTCTTCTTCTCTTCTCTTCTTCCTCTTTGGCTTTTGGTTTCTTTATCTCCTTGTGGTATTTCTTCTTCTGCCTTCTGTTCTTCAGATCTTCTTCTCGTGCTCTCTTCTTCTGCTTTTGCTGTCAGGACGTCGTCTCTCCTTCTTTCTTCTTTTTCTTTCTGTCTTCTTTATCTGCAGCAGTGGGTGATGTTCTTCTTCTTCTTTCAGCTCTTGTTTCTGCTTGTCTCTTTCTTTTTCTTTTCCCTTGCGGTCCTGTTCTTCTTCCTCTTTTCTGCCTTCAGAGTGTCGTCTGATTTTCCAATCAGACGACTTAAACCGCCGCTGCTACAGTGCTCCTTCTTCCTTCAGCTTTCGTCATCCTTCTTCTCTGCCTCGCTCATCTTCTTCTTCTTCGCCTGTGCCTGCACACTTCAAAGCTCTCGTCAGAGATGGCAAAACCTACTCTACCCTCCCCCACCCGCGTTTCTCTCTCACAGAAGACACTCTTAGGAAAGCTCTCCTAGAGCAATCGGGTAATCGGGTAAGCGGGTCACGCCCGGGTCCAGGCCCACCGACGTGCGTGGTGGGCGAGGAGTGCAGGTCAGGCTAAGTCGGGTCGGGCCAGGTCCGCGAGGCGTGCGTGCGGACGAGGCCGGGTAGTCGGGCGGGTGAAGGGGACCTCACCCCGTGAACTGAGGCGAACAGCTTAAGGCACTTTTTGCCTTTAAGCGCCCGTTCGCCTCAGTGGCTTTCCGAGGTGGGACTAAATGTCCCACCCCAATTTCGATGCCTACGCGAAGGAACCAGCGGCAGTCGAGGCGAAGCGCGGGGGCTTAACGCGAGAGCTTCGACTCGACTGCAGCCTGGTACTTCGCGAAGACACCTCGCACTGCCTAGGAGCGTGACCTGGGTGTGGCGCACCTGGGGCAGCAGGTGAAGAAGCTGCTTTGCTTCAACAATGGCGGCGGCGAGCGCAGGTACCTGCCCACAGAGAAACGGCCTCTCGGCCCAATCAGAAACGCGGAGGACCTTCGCTGTGGTACGGCGAAGGTGGTCGGGGGGTGTGCAGGCGACGAGGCGGAGCCTAAGGGCCGCCCTAGATCAAACTGCATGTTGGGAGATGGGTTTGTTCGGTGGAGTTGCAGAGGGTGATTTGGGGGAAGTGGAAGGGCGGAGGTTGATCAGGGTGAGGAGGCGGAGGTTCTGCGGTGGTCGGCGAGCCGTGTGGGTTGCTGGAGTGATGGGAGCGGGTCGCCGGAGCAGGGGCCAGAGGTGAAGGTGAGGGCGATTGGTCGGATCGGGGCAACAGTAAAGATGTAAAGTGAGGAAAAGGAAGAGGGGAGGAAGAGGAGGAGTTCTACCTACTTAGCAGGACGAGGAGGGGCTGGAGCAGGCGACAGTCGTATCGACTGTCGCCGGAGAAGAAGCTGCCCAGAGGAAGGAGCGACGGCGAGGAGAGGGCTGGAGAGGCGCGTGCTGGTTGCGGCGCGGCGCGGGAAGAGCAGGGGAAGGCAGCTCTGCTGCTGGTAGTGCGGCAGAACGACGAGGAGGAGGAGGGAAAAACCGCCGGAGCTGGAGGGCTTCCTGTCGGAGTGGGAAGAGAGGAAGTGGGGGTCTTTCTCCGTCAGGACCGAGCTACTGAGAACGGCGGAGCGACGGGGGTATTTATAGGGGCGGAATCAGAGAGGAGGGCGGAGGGAGACGACGTGTCTCCCTCGCCGGAGGACGCCGGAGATGGAGACCCATACCGTCCATGCGTTCGCACGGCCGGTATGGTGGGTTGCAGCAACCAGGGGGGTGTTCCTACGACGGCTGACGACGCAGGGCACCCCCGGTTGTCTCGCCAGACCCTCCCCCTTACCCTGCGCGGTGCCATGCTCCGCGCAAGGTCGCCGGAGCATGGTGCTGGTCAGGTTTTGGCAGGAGGGACCTGGATGCAAAGAACGAAGGAGAGTTAGGGGCAGAAATGTGAGGGTTCAAAAGTTGAGGGCCAAAAAGTAAATAAATGAGGACCAAAGTGTAAAGTTGGTCAAGAAGGTTTCCTCTTAGGCTCAAGTTTTTATACATGATTAATTGGGACCTAAGGATTATGATGGTGAATTTTATTTCCAGATTAAACCTTGCTTAATCGGTCAATTTACGTAAAAACCCAAATTAAGTTGTTAATTTGGGCATGGTTCTCAATGTAGGTCAAAATGAGTTCCTAAGGCCAAATTGAAGCTTCTAAACCCTAGAGATTATTTTTCTATGAATTTTAGAGGGTTTATTCTATTTTTACTTTGCCTCGAACCTCGCGAATTGAAGTGGGTTTGTTTTAAGGTTACAGATTATTATTTAGTTCCTTGGAATTGCTGTAGCCCTTATTGAATCATCTCATCCCATTTTTATTCTTATTAGGTTGCTTTGACCTATGTTTGGACCCTGAGTTACCCTGTTTTTAGATTGGATTGGTGAAATTGCATTTTTACCCCTTAGTTTCTATTTTCTTTGCGAACTCAGAATCTCTCTGAGTTAAGCCTTTCCTTGAGTTATGTAGGAGCTTTTATCCTTTGTATTAGGTGAAAATGAGCTAGTTATGGCTCATGATGAGGTTCTCATCAGTTGTCTCTGAATTGGATTGAGCTTCTGATATTGGCTACTATTGAGAAATTAACTTGAGAATTTGGCTGAATAATTATGGGGCTTAATTGGTGGTTTCAATCATCGCTTTTTTGAATCATTATATTTTTGTCCCATTGATTCTGAGATACATTTTGATTCTTATTAAATACATTTTTGAGAAGATTATTCATTGCATATCATTACTTGTGCTTGATTATTGCGCTCATTATTTCTCATATTTGACTAGTGATTGAATTATATATTTGCTTCTTATGAACGACCTATGAAATCATGATTTTTCAAGCATTTATAAATTTAAATGTCATATCGATTTTCGTCGCTATACTACGATGCGATATTTTCCTATACTATGACGAATTTCGATGCAACATCTACTGTGAAGATAGAGTGGCAGACAATTAGGGTAGAGGAGCTCCAAGGTGCTCTAATAACTCGACGAGGAAGAAGAAGAGGAATTTCACACCTATTTTTGCACACCAGCATCAATGAGGGTCGGCAAACTTTAAAGAGTCAGCCTTCACAAACGAGGCGAAAATTGTGATTTCAAAATGGTGGTTCCCAAATGATTTTGCAGCAATTTTGAATGCCAATTACAAAGTCCATAGATGGTAACAAGAGCTGGAAAGATCTTCCAATCACAGAGCTATGAATGACGAATCTCCCCACCAAAGTTGGTGGGATTTCGCTGTGCGGTGTGGAAGATACATATCTCCAAAGATCCGATCATGGGATGTGTTTGAAGGTTCTACTGCCGGTTGGAGGTTGAAGGAGATAGCTGACGTCATCATGACGTCAGCAAGGGGCCTAAAAGACACGATTTTGGACTTAAATGAAATAAATTTGAAACTTGATGGCCATTATACAAAGTAAGTGAAGATAAAGTCCAATTGGTTTCAAATTTTTAAGGTAACCTAATTTAGACACAAGAAATTTAATGGTGACTTAAATTTTGGGTTTTGATGAAGTTTGAATAGTCAAATTACATTTTAACTCAAAATGTACTAATGTTAACCTTGGTTTTTGACATAGGTCAAAATGGGTTTATTTTATAGAATTGAATGTTCTAAAGCTTAAGAAATATTTTTTAATGTTTTTTAGAAGGTTTATATTACATTTATTTCCATCAGAATCCTTTGAATTTAAGTGAGGCTAAAGTTAGGGTTTTTTAAATATGAATTAGCTTTCATTTTTCAGATAAACCCTAAATCAATCAATGCAAGCCTACTTATTTGATTTTTGAGCTTAATTGACCTTCAATTAAGTGTAGGTTTATCCCTTGGTTAATTTTCACTTGTATTTATCTATTAAAATATAGAATTAACCCATTTTACATTTATTCCTCTTAATTTGGCCAAGATTGAATTATACCCTGAAATGATCCTTTCCAAGGACCGTTCGGAGTTTTCTAGAAAGTTAAGGGCATAAACAAAATTTTTGACCCCTTGAGTTTGGATGTGTGGGCCTTGCGGGAATAAGAGAGGTTAGCAAGGAAATTTCCGTAATTTTTGCCCCCTCTCTCTCTTCCCACTCACACACCCACACGCCCACCACGCACACACACACGCACACCTCCTTCCCTCCAAAGCCTAACCTCCCTCTACTTAAACCCCACCACCCTCTCCATCTCCACACCCCTCACCACCACCTCCACCTCCTTCCATTGTCTGTCGACGAGCGCCACCAGCTCCTTCCTATCCCTCTGTGGCCATGAAGAGGAAGGAGAAGGGCGGGGCGCGGAGCAGAGGGAGAGAAGGAGAGAGAGAGAGTGGGAGAGAAGAGAGAGCTCGGGGGAGCTCGAGAGTGCACGGCTGGGGGAGCACGAGCGGGAGAGCTCGCACACGAGGAGTGCCCTTGCTGCGAGTGCAGCAGTGAGCACCCGGAGTGTGAGGGGAGGACCCACGGTTGGAGGAGCCACGGGAGCTGTAGGAGCTCGGAGGAGCTCGTGCGATGATGAGAACCTCATCATGAACCCTAACTAGCACATTTTAACCTAATAAACTGAACAAAAGCTCCTACAAAACCTAAGGGAATGCCTAAATCTAGGAATTACAAATCTGAGAATAAAATAATACACAAGGGGTAAAATTGTAATTTTACCATTGCAGTACATAAATGGGATTTCTAAGGGTCTAGACACAGGTCAAATGGGCTTAATAAGAGAAAAAGTGGGATGGTTTGATTAGGAAAGGGTTATGACAAAATCTGAGAATTAAATGACATTCTATAACCCTAAAAAAAACTCACTTTAATTCACAAAGTTCCAGAAATAATAAAAATCAATTAAACCCTCTAAAATTCATGAAAAAATATCCCCTAGGGTTTAGAACCTTCAATTTAGCCATTGGAACCTATCTTGACCTAGATTGAGAACCATACCCAATTTTTGACCTAATTTGGGTTTTTGTGCAAAATGCCTGGTTAAACATAAAATCCAACCTCATCATTGGATTTATTAGATCCAAATTAGGTTTATACCAAAATTTAGACCTAAGGAAAGGTCTCCTTGACCCATTTTACAAAATGGTCCTCATCAATTACCTTTTAACCCTTAGCTTTTTGAAGCCTTGCAGGGACCCCCCTACCTTCCCGTCTTCTTCTTCAAAGAGGTCCCTCTGCCACCCTCCTGCGCAGGCCATACCTCTGGCGACTTTGCGCGGAGGATGGCACCGCGCATGCATGGGGAGCTGGCCCAGATCTGAAAGGGAGACTCCCTGTGTTGTCCCCTGCAGCATGGGCCAGCTCCCATGCCCTGTCGGCCACCATACCTCTCGTGCGAACGCTTGAGAGGTATGGATCTTTTTCCGACCATACCTCCTGCGAGGTATTCCCATCCCCTCCTCGCGATTCCCTCTCGGCCAACACCTATTTAAGGAACGACAGATCCTGCCGCTTCCTTCAAGCCTGATTTGGCCAAAGAAATCCCTCAATTTTCATCTCCTCCTCCTCCGGCCATTCGCCCGCAGGCTCTAGCGACCCTCCTCCTCCTCTTTAGTCGCCCTGCCACCAAACCAGTGGTAGGAGTACCTCCACCGTCGTCCGCCTCACCTTGCCGTACCAGCAGGTGCCCTCCAGTCCCTCTTCTTCGTCGCCGTATCTTCCCCTGGGTATCTTCGTCTCCGATGTCGGCAGATACGCGCCAACCACCTCCTCCCTCCTTTCGTCTGTTAAGTAGGTGACAACTCTTGTCTCTCCCCTCTTCATTTCCCCTCTCTTATTTTGCATTTTCGACCCTTCTACGCCACTGTCCACCGCCACCTTCTCCACCTCCGGCAGACCACCGGCGAGGCGCAGCCACTGCGTCACACCTCCACATGCCTCGCCAGTCATCCCAAGAGCTCTGCCACAATCCACTGATCACCTTCCGCACATTCACTAACCACCAACACTGTCCCACACTTCCACCGACCTAACCCACCTCCACGGCCACAGAGCAACCTAGGCACACACGCCTAGGCCGCCCCGCGGCCAGCAAACCCCTGCCTCACCTTCGTCGTGATACGGCGAAGGTTCTCCTATGATCTGACATGGTCGCGAGGCCGCATTCATGCATTTCAGGTTCGTGCCTCCACCTCCATTAGCGAAGGTATGAAGGTGCGCGGAATCCCTGTACGAGTCTTTCGCACCTAGCAATTAGGGCCTGCATCGCCTGCAGCTCCCCAATTCAACGGACCTTCCTCCTGTAGGCGCAAGCAAAAGCGGGTGGGACTTTAGTCCCACCTCGGAAACTTTAGCATGCAGTGAGTGATATAAGTTGTTTTTGTGTTATAGGCTCTTCACCTCAAGTCACACAGGGGTAAGGTCCCTCGCCCTCCCTCGCCGTGCCTCGTCCGCGACACTTCCCCCGCGGACCTGCCACCCGGATCCGACTAACCTATCCGTGCATTCCTCGCGCACCACACCCACGCCGGTGCGCCTGGACCTGGGCACACGATCGACCCGCATACCCGAATAGGCTCTGGGAGAGCAAACCCTGGAGTGAAATAGAGAAAGAGAGATGCGAGGAGGGTAGGGGTTAGGTTTTGCCTAACCGGACGCCTGTGCAGGGAACAGAAAGTAGCTGCGGCCTGAAAGAAAAGAAGAAGAAGGCCTTGGAGGCGCATAGAAGAAAGAGAGGAGGAAGACAACACTGTAGCCGTAGAGAAGCTGAGGCAGAAGGAGAGGGAAGAAAGAAGAAAGCAAAAAGGCACGCAGCAAAGAAGAAAGAAGAAGAAGTCAGAAGAGAAGAAGTGCAACAGAGATAGCAAAGAAGAAGGAGAAGCCAAGAAGAAGAAGAAGAAGAACCAGCAGTAGCAGTAGCTAAAAAGAAAAGGAGAAGCACTGTAGCAAGAGGCATTTAAGGCGTTTGACCCTTGGAGTCAGACATCTGAAAAGAGAGAGAGAAAGGCAGACACAAGAAGAAGAAAAGAAGAGACATTTTTATTTTCCTTTCTTCAATCCTTTTGTAAAATAATATATTGTAAATTGTGATTTTCTACGCTTCTAGAATCAAGTTTGCTCCCTGAGTCGACCTCGGAGAATTTTTGTTTTCGAGTAATAAAACATAATCAAACCGGTCGATTTTATCCCTACCATGCGGGAAGAGACGAGGACGCGCACGAGGAGGAGGAGCTCGTTGAGAAGAGTTCCTGACCTCCTGCAGCAGTTGGAGCAGCTGCTGCTAGTTGCGGCCGGAGCTAGCAAGAAGGCAATCGTCCACGAGGAGTTTCTGCATACTGGATTTTTCCAGTATCAGAATTCTAGAGCATCTGCCAGATGTTTGGAATAGCTACGGACGTCCAGAGCTGAAGCCAGACGTCTGAAAACTCGTGGAGTGCCGAGGTAAGCGTCTTGAACGCTCATACATGCGCGTATGTGAAGTACGTGGCGTGCGCTGTCGTGGTTTTGAATTTGCAAACGTATACGCAGGTACAGGCCTTGGAAAGGCGTGCAAGCACTCACTTCGAGGTGCTTTAGGACGTTTGGACGTCTCCACAGGCGTCTGATAGACATATCGTACGTCCGGGCACACCGACAAACGTCTAGAAAGACCCAAAACGACTGTAAAGGGGTTCTAGACGTTTGCTAGCAATGCAGGGAAGCAAGGTGAGGTTCTGAGATCGTTTAAGACATCTGGGTCTAGTCCTAGACATTTGATTTTGGACAGTATGCACGTTTTTGGCCCGTTTAGGACCCAAATGAGGTCGGATTTACGCAAACGAAATATCATTATTTTTCGCTCGAGTTTCTGTACATGTTAGTGTTAATTATATATTATTTTGAGCTCATCTGATGTGACTTAGTCACTAGTATAGGTCTCCAGCCTATAGTGTGTTCGGGGCCCGCGAAGAAAACATGACCTGTGGTTCTAGCCCCCCTTCCTCCCGTGTTTCCCGGTAGAGTTGTTTACTTTAATATTAAGGTTTAAATAAATAAAGTGCATGTTTATAATAACTTGATTGAACCCTAAGGTGTGAAATGATCCCTAGGGTAGAAGCAAATGAATATTACTTAAGCTACACTGTTTACTTTGAGATGCATGTTAAACGTTAATTGCTGGCAAGTGTATTAATTATTTGATGTGATACTTCTTCAGTTGTAAACACATGGGTTGCCTATTATATGAATGAGAATCAGAAGATGAACAACGAGATATACCTGTTGAGAAATGAAATGAAAAAAATATGAGCATGAACCCTACGGGGAACTAGGAGAAGAACTCCTGTATACGGAAAGAACCTTGTAAGTAGACAGGAAGTGAGCTAGCCCTTATGTACACAGTACCAAGGAGGCTAACTGTCCCTTTAGAGTAGAGGGGAGCTTGTCGCCCCTTGGGTTGAGACACGGGTGGGTTTAGACACTCTATGTTGACTCCTGCTTGGCCTCATATACGTGGTACCGAGGTGAGCTACTTAGCGTAGGGAGGGAGCTAGCCGCCCCACGGGGTCCGAGGTTAAGACTAGCCACCCTACACCGACTCTTATTAGGCCCACTGGGAAAACCAGGCTAGTCGGATGAGGGTACGTGGACTATGGAGGGGCGAGACCCCTGTTCTGAGGGGCAAGACCCTATGTTGTTCCATGCTGTACTTTTAAGCGTATCCACTAGCGGAAACGACTGACCGCGTGCCAGTGCGGGGTAACTACTCGTGTGCTTATTGCATGTGCCATAGTCACCGCTAGATCGCGACCGTGATCTCGAGGTGATTGACTAGGTGTAGGACTTCCACGGGGGACTTTCCCGGCCAGGAGAGCACCACGTGTACGTCCTACATCACGAGAACGACTACAATCAAGATTGTTCCCTTGAGGGACAGTCAAGATCAAGAAATGACCAGATTCTTAAGAGAATAAACAAATAAGAATTACTTAGTTGAGCTAAATGAAATTGAATAATTAATTAGTTGCTTGTCTTATGTTAATTGCATATAAATGGCTCAACCACCACTCTACTCAGCATTAGCTGACTACAGATTTTATAACCTTGTTCAGGTCAAGGAGTTGAGCAGCTAGTGCAACCAGCTGCAGAGAGAGCTGGGCTCAGTTGAGCCCAGCCTTAGCTGTTGTTCCCTTTCTTTTGTTTCCGAGCTTCTACTGTTGTAGTAAGTACTCTAGTATGTAATACTGTTCTGTTACATTTCTGCTTTATTTTCTACTGTTGTAGTTGTGATGGCATGTAATATTGAGAGACATTTCGTTCTGTTTCCCTTACTGTCTACTTATTTTCTGCCTAATTACATTGCATGCGTGGTTGAGGAAATATTTTCTGCTTTTGGTTATTTCTCATTGGACCACTAGGTCTTGGGATTAGTTGAGGCGAGCCAATCTCGAGTCCTGTAGGGATCTGGGATCGGATCGTAACAAAGATGGTATCAGAGCAAGGTCGTCCCGAGAAATAAACCAAATGGTCTGGAAGTAACTACTCACGTGCATGTAACTAGGATAGCCCTCACAACGTATCGCTTTGATCTTTGCTTCCGAGTCTTATTTCTTTATGTAATCCAGTATCATTGACAAGTCATTTTCTTTCTCTTGTATCTCCTTATCGGTGATGTCTCGTCAGGGAGCTCTTGAGGTGGGCCGCAGACGTGGTCGTGGCCGTGGTCGTAGGAGTGGATGTGCTCGACCTGAGGCACCAGTGATGGGAACACTATCATAAGCCATAATTAGCTCATTTTGATCTGATTAAGTTAGTAAATGCTCCTACATAACTGCTAAAGAGCCATAATTCACTGCAAATCCATTGAGGGAAAGATAAGAAAATAGGGTTAAAACTATAATTTTACCATCATATCTTGAATGCAGTACAACCACGAGTTTTCTCAAAGGTTTATTAAGGGTCAAATGGTCCTAAAAGGCTAACAAGTGAGTTGAAACAGACAGAAAAGGGTTTCGTGTGTTTTGAGAATTAAATGACTTCTGAAACCTTAAAAACAGACCTGCTTAATTAACTGAGGTTCTGATCAGGATTAAAATCACCTAAACCCTCTAAAATTCATAGAAAAATATTCTCTAGGGTTTGGTACCCTCAATTTGACCATCAGAATCTGTTTTGACCCAAAATAGAGTCTCAGACTGACTTTTGCTCTAATTTAGGTTTTTACATAAATTACCCAATCAAACGAGGTCAAAACCTAAATCTAACTTCATCATTAGATTTCTCAGATCCAAATTAGGTTTGTCCCAAAATTTGGGCCCAATATGAGATCATCTTGACCAAGTTTGCATTTTGGTCCAGTCATACTCTTTCTATCTTATTCAGACCCTTGACTTTTGAATTCTCTTACAAACAGTCCCCTAACTTCTTTGTCTTCTTCACAAGCAGGTCCCCACGCCATTTTTGTCTTCTTTTCGGACTCATTAAATGAAGATCAGCCGCACATCAACCACTCCAGGGGTAGGTAAACTCCATCTACCTTCTTTTAAGCCCTTGACTCTGAAAAAACTAAAAAAGAAAAAATCAATTAAGGCTACTTACATTATATTCTTAGATTAATCATCAAGTTGCCTGATTTAATACATTCTATCTAGACAACATTCAAACCCTGATTTATGCACCTACTTGAAATTTAAGGTATTTAGGGCTATCACCTTCTTGTTTGAGCCCTACGTACCACATTTGGACAAATTCAATTGGACGAAATCAGAGCCAATTAAGGATTGCAGCTTAGGGTTTTAGAGACACACTTGCTTAATCAAGAATTGATCTTTCCAAACAATGTGTGCCTAAGCCTTGATTGAATTGATCTATATAAGCAAACCCTAAAATCAGGTTCTTCAATTCATTTGAACACTAAAAGAGGGACCTAAATTTCTCAAAAGGACAATACTGGTAAAGTTGACCCACCTTGTTAGGTTAACCAATCTTCAAATTAGGTCACTTTGCACAAAAACATCTTCAAAGTTCAAGTGAAATCATAAGCACCCTTGCTCTTAATTAAAACTGGTAGACTTAAGAGGTCAAGTCCCCATTCTGGTCTACCTGGATCATCAGTGACAAGAGAGGTCGGGTGGGGGAAACCCTATAACTCGTGGGGGCGCTCTACCGTGTAGGGGTCTTTGCGGGACTCTCCCTCTCTGGCTACCCAGGTAATTCTTAGGTGGACGGCTTTCTGATTAAGGGGTATCATCCGCCTCGAATCTCTATAGTCATCCAAAAATTTTTTGGGTGTCTTGATTGGGTCCATTACATTCTACCTCTCATCTACTCCATCAGTGCATGTTCGAGAGGGGGTCTCTAAGACCATCCTTGAGGCCTCCATTAGCTACTCATTCCCGTCGAGGCCAAGCCTCGACCTCCTTGTTTGTGCAACAACCCAATCCGATCAATATCTCTTCTGATTCATTTGAACCTAATTCTCCTTCATCCATCATCATGGAGCAACCAGCAGAAGAAAACAATCTTGAAAATCACCTTCAGCGCCTCAATGATCTATTCCAAGCCTTTGTGAACCCACTACAGCATTCTATGATGCAAGATCACTACAATCCCACTGCGGTAGCAATTGAACCTCGAGTACAAATCCCCGCTAGAGGTCTTGATACTGAATTCAAGCCCAACATGATTCATGTCATTCCCAAATTCCATGGGCGTAATTTCGAGGATCCTTTCCAGCATATCAAGCAACTCAAGCATCTAGCCCAGACCTTCGGGTCAGAAGCTCAAAATCAGGATGTCTTACTCATGAAAATGTTCTCCTTCTCTCTCATGGGTAAGGCTGCTCACTGGTACCAAACCCAAATGCATCTAATCAACACCTGAGAGGAACTTCAATCCGAGTTTCTAAGAAAGTTCTTCCCTGTTGGTTGGACAAATGCTTTACGGCACCAGATCACGCATTTCACGCAGCAAGCAAGAGAACCACTTCATGAGGCATGGGATCATTTTCTGGATCTCATGCAAAAGTCCCCCCACTATCGAGTTCCTAAATGGGAACAAGTCCAGTCTTTTTACCAGGGAATCCCTGAGGATATTCGATTATTCGTCAATGCAACCTGCGGAGGAAACATCATGGGTCAATATGAAGACATCGTGTGGGAGATTCTAGAGAATATGTGTGAGAACTCCATCAATAATAAATCCATGGGCATGTTCGACCGAACGAATGCCCGTGCATTGACGAATCCAAAGGGAGCACATGAGACACAGGGCCTATCCTCTTCCGTCTACTTGGAACTTATGGCCAGTCACCTGGACAAGGTCTCTATTATTGAGAAGGTGGATGAGCTAACTCGACACTTGCAGCGAGCCACCTCTGCGCAAAACCTGTTCACACAACCACCCTCTAGTAGAGAGGCTGTGCATAACATCTATCATCGATCTTCTCAGGGGATGGACTCGTATCCACCCCCGCTTGATTCTGGTTTCAGAGAAAACTCTGGACCCACCTACTCTAGTTGGGGGAATTCTGAACCCTCGTATTCTAACTTCTCCAAGACTTCTTAGACCTGAGAGGACCTCAACGCCATTCAGAATTATCCATTCTCAAACACCTACAACCCTCCATGGCGTAATCATCCTAATTTCACATGGTCAGGGAACAATCAAATTCAGAGACCTCAATATTAGCCCCAACCACAAGCTCCTTATCCATATCAGCCGCCTTAGCCTCGGCCTAACCCAACTTATCAATCCGAGCCGACTCAAGCAGATCAAATGATTCTTATCCTTCAAACTCTGGCTGACATTCAGAAAATGAATGCGGCTATGCAAAAACAACACAAAGACGAGATCATAGAGGTTCGCAATCAACTCGCCAAGATGGCAAATTCTCGCCAACCTGGTGCACTTCCTTCATAACCTCTCCCTAATTCAAATAATGTGTCGAACCAGAGGCGTGTTATGAACCCAAATCAGGGTCAAGCTTACTTTGTTTATTAGGCCTCTTCTACTCCATCACTTGATGGGATGACGGCTTCAACATCATATGCGGGTTATCAGCAGCAATCACCGCCTTTACCCACACCAAACTAGAACTAGGCAAGACTGAATTCTGTTACTACCCGTTGTTGAGCGATCGAATTGCTACGTTAACGTGTTTGGTTTTGGAAAACCTATCGTTGTAGCTTGAAAGCAAAGAATTCGTATTCAACAAATAAAATTTATACCGAAATTTGAATTCTGGGTCGAACACAGGGAGGCTACGTTGATCTATATTCGTAATTATATTTTTTTTAGAATTTTTTTTTGAAAAGCGAGGCGATATAATTACAATGAAGCCATCAGATTAAAAGGAAGAGAGAGAGAGAGAGAAAGAGAGAGAGAAAGAAAGAGAAAATATGCATTTAATCTTTCCAAAATGTTTATACAACCAAACTAAATAAAAGTTACACTAGAAAGCGGGAAATCAGCTACACTAGAAAGTAGGAAAATTCTACACTAGAAAAGTTGTAAAGAAGAATGGGAGAGAGAAGTTATCCTCCTCGGCGATTGCTTGGAGGATGAGCCAGACGGGACGACGCCTGGACGAAGGAGGGAAAAGCAGAAGAATGGGAATGGAGCAGCACGCCGTCGTCGTCGTGGGATCCACTTCCGAAGGGGGACGAAAATTTGGACTTTATCTCGCGAGGAGCATCCCAGGTGTGGGACAAGCTTCTCTTAAGCTTTGGAGAGGTAGAGAAGAGAAGGAAGGGATGAGAATTTCATATGGAGGGGGTCTCCTTTTATAGTTGCAAGGAGTAGGGGCAAATTGGTCATTACATCTTTAAAACAATTAATGAGGGGTCTTTAGTGACGGATAAAACCGTCGCTAAAGCCCCAATGTGGGTGTAGTGGGCGCTCCCCACACGCGCCTCCTCAGCTTCCCGTGTACAACGCCCACCCATGTTCATCAAATCTTAGCCGTCCGATCGCGAGATCGGACGGCTTAGGATGCTCCTTCGCCCGCTGCTGTGCGCCTGCCTCAACGTGTACGATGGTGCGTCCTCGCCGCGCGTGCAATAGCGCGTGAACACTATTGGAGGATCTGAGTCGCCCGATGACGATCCAACGCCCGCCCACGCTTGCTCGCTCGCACCTTTCTCCCCTTCGCTGCGGCTCGAACCCACGGCTGCAGCTCGCGATAGCACCTTCGACCGCTGCGCTACAAGGCGTGGATGGTCAAGCAGATGCTTTTCGGAGTGGCTGTCCATAGCCGTTGGATCGAGATCCAACGGCGGAGAGGGAGCAGGTGCGGAAGCCTCATTGAATGCATGCGACCATTTGGGCAGCCGAGATGGTGCCACGTGGCGCCATCTTAGCCGTCCATTTTCTTAATGTTGTAGATGGTGCCACGGATGTCGAATTGACTCGATTTTTGCGTCGTTAGGTTGCGATCATCGATTCGAATTCATCCGTGCGGTCGGATTTGTCATTTGAAGTGCAGATTTACACCATCCCGACCCTTGATCTTCTAGGGTTCCACAGTCACTATCTGATGCTACGGATGCCTGATTAGGGCGATCTTGGAGTCGTTGAACTCCAATCGTCGCCCTGATCACATCCATACGGTTGGATCTTTGATCTGAGGCCCCGATAAAATGTTTTCCCTGTACAAGCACATAAAATGAGACAATTAACCTCCATTTTATTCAAACTACTCTAAATGTAAGATGATGCATGTTATGTAATATTTATATCATGAAATGCAATCCTATGCTTAAGAACATGCATAAATAGACATCTTAAGTAGTGTAAATGTGTTTACATCAAACCCCCCATGCCTATCTTTTGCTAGTCCCTAGCAAAAACTATATGCTATTTATAAAAGAATTAGGTTGGATTATTTGGGCCTGAGTTATTTTCAATCATTAAGAAATTGTCTACTTAGGAACTGAACTTTCAAAGACACAACAGCGCCCGAGTATTAGCCAAAATGCAGATCACCTCAAGCCCTCGCCTTATTTAAAGAAAAATTTCTTTTTCTCTTTTTCTTTTTTTCTAATTTTTTTGGATTTTCAAATTTTAGGGTTTAAGAGTGTTTTTCTACGACCATTCAACTCACCCAAGATTTAATGAGAACCCTAAGTTTTAAGCATCTTATTGTGATTGTGATAGATTCGTTGACCGACAATTAAAATGAACTTTGGATTTTTACGCCTCTAGGTGACCTAAAAAGAATTCTGCCTAAAGGCGTATCTTTACAACTGGTAGCTTTCTCCCTACTTTTATTTTTTTACGGGTCAACACAGGGTGAATCCAGTGTATATCTCCCTGGTTTATTCTACTTCTCTGCTTCTTCCTAAGTGTTTTGGGAATTTCTTTAGTGCATTTACTGAGCTGGGTTCTGGACAACCGGTCGATGAGCTGTTACCACCGACAACTTGCCAGCCATACTCGTGCGGTGAAGTGTAGCTTATTTCTTTTTTTTTCTTTTCTCCTTTTCTCATTTTTTTTTCTTTTTCTTTCTTAAGTAGGTGGCTTCCATGGTCTATGATTTACCTAAAGGCAGCAAAAAGAGAAAGGTCTAGTGACTGGGCTCTAGACAACCTACCTATGAGCTGTTACCCACGATAACTTGCCAGTCATATCACCCTAGAAGGTTCATTAGCTACCCAATTTTCGTTAGAATCGCCGAATAACGAGTCAGTGCAAAGAAAGTGTGTAGATGCTTAAAACTCAGAAATTCCCTCAAATTAGAGGGTGGGTTGATGAGTCGTGTACTTATCACCCAAACTTATTTATTCCAATTATGATAGAATTAAGATGGCGATGACTCAAAGATAAATCCACATTTTAGTGGATACACGGGCTAATTAAGTCCAAAGACCTGAAGGGTCTTTGTGTTCAGATCCTAATGTAAAGTTTCTTAGGATTGAAAAGTCTTAATGTCCAACTAATCCTTCCTAATTTTGATTTTGATTTTTTTATAAATAAGAAGAGAAAAACAATTTATATGGATTTCACAAAGCTAACCAAATAATTCAAAAATAAATCCACCCCCCATGCCTAGCTGATGCAATGTCCTCATTGAGAAAGAGACATGAAAGAAAGGGTAGAATATGAAAGATGTCACCTGAATATGAAGCTCGTATCAGCCTTGTGTCATATGTACAACTGCTGAGTTTAATGCCTTCAGCTAGGCGAAGTCCAGCCAAAGAAGTCACAGAATGGCTAGAGCAACAGAGTCTGAGATGGGTTCTGGAAGAATACAGTCAACAACAGGCTTCAGACGTTGACCGTTGACTTTAAAGGTGTTACCCGTCTTTGGGTCAGAAATCTGAACGGCACCATTTGGAAAAATCTGATCAATTATGAATGGGCCATTCCATTTAGATCTAAGTTTGTCAGGAAAGAGCTTAAGGTTAGAATCGAATAACCAGACCTTCTGGTTTGGCTCAAAGCTCTTGCGGGAAATCAATTGATCATGTAGAGCTTTGGTCCGAGCCTTATAGATCTTGGCATTCTCATAAGCATCATTTCTAAGCTCCTCCAACTCAGATAATTAGAGTTTCCTAGTCTTCCCAGCTTGATTCAGATCTAAATTGCATTGTTTGATTGCCCAGAATGCCCTGTGTTCAATCTCTACGGGTAGATGGCATGCCTTTCCATACACCAAACGGAATGGAGACATGCCGATGGGCATTTTATACACCGTACGGTAGGCCCAAAGAGCATCCTCAAGCTTTTGAGTCCAATCCTTGCGATTAGGCCTAATCATTTTTTGCAGAATGTTCTTGATCTCTCGATTGGAGATCTCGACTTGTCCATTTGTGTGGGGATGGTAAGGTGTGAAAATTCGGTGATTAACCCCGTATTTGGCCAATAAATTCTGGAATTGGGCATTAGTAAAATGAGTGCCACCATCACTGATGATAGCCCTCGGAATCCTGAACCTACTGAAAATATTTTTCTTGACAAAATTGATGACCACCTTGTGGTCATTGGTTCTGGTGGGAATCGCCTCAATCCATTTGGACACATAATCAACAGCAACAAGAATGTACTGATGTCCAAATGAAGGGATAAAGGGTCCCATGAAATCGATGCCCCAAACATCAAAAATTTCGACAGGAAGAATAGGGTTTAGGGGCATCATGTCTCTGTTAGTTATGCTCCCGAGTGCCTGACATCGAGAACATGACCTTGAGAAATCCTGGGCATCCTTGAATAAAGACGGCCAATAGAAGCCAGATTGCAAGATTTTTGCAGCAGTCTTTTTCCCGGAGAAATGTCGACCACACCCAGATGCATGGCAGAACTTGAGTATACTGTTGAATTTATTCTCCGGTATGCATCGGCGAATAATCTGATCAGAGCCGATGCGATACAGTTCAGGGTCCTCCCAGAAGTAGTATTTGGCCTCAGATTTGAGTCTATCCCGTTGTTGCTTGGTCCAATCCTGGGGGATTTGACCAACAGCCAAATAGTTAACAATGTCAGCAAACCATGGGGTGTGGACTCCTAAAACTGTAAGAATGGTTTCGTTCGGAAAAGTGTTAGCAATCGGAATGTCTGGACAAGAAGAATCACCTAGGAGTCTTGACAAATGATCCACCACCACATTTTGCACCCCGATTTTATCCTTGATTTCAAGATCAAATTCTTGAAGAAGAAGAATCCAATGAATAAGCCGAGGTTTAGCATCCTTTTTAGCCAAGAGATGTCTCAAGGCTGAGTGGTCGGTATAAACGATAACATGAGACCCTAAGAGATAAGCCCTGAATTTTTCCAAAGCAATACTACAGCTAGTAATTCCTTTTCAGTAACAGTGTAATTCCTCTGGGCTTCATCCAGAGTTTTACTAGCGTAGTAGATGACAGAGGGCTTTCGATCAATTTTCTGACCCAGGACAGCCCCGACCGCGTAATCAGAAGCATCGGTCATGATCTCAAAAGGGGCTGTCCAAATTAGTGGTTGCAAAACTGGAGCACAGGTGACTGCCATTTTCAGAAAATTAATGCCTTTCAGTATGATTTGTCAAAAACAAACGGCATTTCTTTGGCAAGAAGATTGCTCAAAGGACGAGCAACCTTCGAGAAATCCTTGATGAATCTTCGATAAAATCCCACATGGCCAAGAAATGATATGATTTGTTTAACAGATGTGGGAGGAGGAAGTTTAGCGATAGCATCAACCTTAGCTTTGTCCACTTCAATTCCCTGTTCAGAGATTACATGACCCAAAATGATGCCCTCTTGGGTCATGAAATAACTCTTTTCCCAGCTAAGGACCAGTCGTGTCTTGATACATCGCTTAAGAATCATTTCCAAATTAGCCAAACAAGAGTCAAACGATTCTCCGAAAATAGAGAAATCATCCATGAAGACTTCCATAAACTCTCCCACCATGTCAGAAAATATGGCTAGCATACACCTTTAAAAAGTCGCAGGTGTATTGCATAACCCGAAAGGCATCCTATGGAAAGCAAAGGTTCCGTAGGGACAGGTGAAAGTAGTTTTCTCCTGATCCTCGGGATGGATAGGAACTTGGTTGTATCCCGAGTAACTATCAAGAAAACAGAAGTACTTTTGCCCGGCTAATTTTTCCAAGATTTGATCAATGAAGGGCAGGGGAAAATGATCCTTTTTAGTGGCTGTGTTCAGCTTCCTGTAATCAATACAAACTCTCCAAGAGGAAGCTGAACGAGTTGTGACAGATTCTCCTCTCTCATTAGTCACAACAGTGATCCCGACTTTCTTTGGAACAATTTGAACGGGACTTACCCAAGGACTATCAGAGATTGGATAAATAATTCCTGCATCGAGCCACTTAATGATTTCCTTTTTGACCACTTCTCCCATATTTCGATTCAATCTCCTCTGCATCTGGCGAGAAGGGTGGGATCCATCTTCCAAAAATATTCTATGATTACAATAAGATGGCTCGATCCCCCTGAGGTCATGAATGGTCCAACCAATTGCCTCCTTACATTCCTTTAGGACCTAGATTAATTTAATCTCTTGCTCCTTTATCAATTTAGCACTGATAATCACAGGGAGCGTATTCTGAGGTCCTAAAAATTGATATTTCAAATTCTTGGGCAATGGTTTCAATTCAAGCTAGGGTGGGGTGATGATTGATGGTAGGGTAGATGCTGAAGATTCAACAAGAGGAAGAGGTTGTGAGTGAACAAAATCAATAACCTCTTCCAAAGATGTCAGGTCAGCTAAAGAGGGTTGCGGGTCAAATTCATCAACCAAAGAGGAACTTTCAATTGAAGAAACTGTCAAAAAAGTTTTAATATTATCATTATCCTCATTAAGTTCCTCAATAAATCCACAATCCTCAAATTTGTTGATCGCCTTAAAAATATCCAATTTCATTCGTTGGTCCCCAAAGGCGATTTCCATGCTACCGCTTTCACAATTAATGTTGGCCTTTACGGTAGCTAGGAACGGACGCCCCAGAATGATGGGTGTGTTCCTCAGATTATCCGGTACATCCATGTCAAGGACAAGGAAATCTACAAGAAAATAGAAATCCTTGACCTTAACCATAACATCTTCAATAACGCCTCGCGGGTTTGTGACCGAACGGCCCGCTAACTGTAGCGTTACTGAAGTTGGCCGAAGTTCACCTAACCCGAATTTCTTTTAGAGAGAAGTCGGAATTAGGTTGATGGATACACCGAGATCCAAAAGTGCTCTATCAAATGTGTAATCTCCGATAACGCAAGAAATCAAAGGAGCACCAGGATCTCTCTTTCTCTGAGTGAGGTAGTGCAGGATAACAGAACTAGCCTGCTCGGAGAGTACCACCTTCCTCGGAATAGATTCTCTCGACTTACGCTTTTGTGTACATAATTCCTTTAAAAATCTTGCGTAAGCCGGTATGTGCTTGATAGCATCAAGGAGCGGGATATTGATCTCAACATTCTTAAATAAATTCAGAAGCTCCTCATTGCTATCAACAGACTTCTTCTTTGATTTGGTTAAGGCTTCAGGAAAAGGAACATGAGTCAGATCTTTGGAATCAGGTTCCTGGGCCTTGATTTCTCCTCTAGAATTATCCTCTCTCTCCTGAGGTTCTTCAGGATTCAAAAGATCAGAATAGTGTGGTTGTGGATCCTGAGTCTTCTTACCACTCCTCAAAGTTACAGAATTTGCAGGAGCGTAAGAATTTGGGTCTTGGGGAGGGTTAGGAAAGATTGGAGGGGCTTGATTGACCATGAATTGTTGATTTGCAGAAGAAGAAGAAGAAGACGAGGAACCCTGCTCAACCACCTGAGCATGTGTGTGTGGGTCCCTCTGATTTCCGTACCCTTGGGCTTGATTGCCCAAATTCATAATGTTTCGTGGGTTGGGTACAAGTTGGGATGGTAGAGATCTGGGTTGACGAGAGTTAGCAATGAGCCCGAATTGCAAGTTGTCCAGCGAGTTTTTCATTTGCTGCACGAGCTGGAGTATAGATCCTTGCATCTCTACCATTTGACGGTTCAAATTAGCCTGCCCTACGAGTTGACGGGCATTCGAAGCTGGCTAATTGACCTGAGTCGGAGGCAACTGAGTATACACTTGACCCTGACCCATTGGTTGTTGCGGAGCATAATTGCCGGGTCGAAATTGGGTCTATTGCCCCGGATTTTTCCAAGAGAAGTTAGGGTGGTTTCTCCAACCTGGATTATAGGCATTCGAGTAGGGATTGGATCTAACATTCTCTTGTATAGCGCAGACATCCTCATAAGGTGAGGATGGAGAGAAAGAAAGGGAAGGATCAAAAAAATTAGGATCAAAGGCCCCAATTGGGAACCCGTGGGGTTCCGAAAAATGCTAACTCATAGGTTGAGCTGCATCGAGTTGATTCACGAACTCCCGTCCAGAAGGAGCTCGTGAGGAATGGAATCCCGAATTTTGGGATTGAGTGGATCGAGAGTTGTTTATAAAATTGCCAGCCATCCACTCTTCCATTCTTTTAGCAACCAAGTCCACCTTATCAAGTTTATTACAAATTAATTCCATATCAAATGAACGAGAGTCATGGACTTCATTGACATTTGATCTGGGTTGCTGGGACCGGTTAAAAGTATCCATGGAGGCATGATTAATTGAATTCTCACTCATTTCCTCAAATAAATCATGTGCACTATCTGCATCTTTATTGAGGAAATTGCCTCCGCAAGAAGCATCCACATGATTTCTGAGTTGCTCAGTCAACCCATGATAGAAGATCTGCACGAGTTGCCATTTCGGCACCTTGTGGTGTTGACACCTCCACAATAAGTCCTGGAATCACTTCCAGGCCACATGAAACTGCTCCCCCGGCCGCTGGGTAAAGGTAGTGATTGCCCTTCTTAAAGCATTGGTACAACCGACTGGGAAGAATTTCTTCAGAAAGGACAATTTCAACTCATTCCAAGTTGTAATTGGTCTTCCTATTGTCCTATACTAATGCGCGGCCTTATCCCTAAGAGAGTGGGGGAAGAGCCTCATGATCATTTGCTCCTCGTTTACGTTTTGAGCCTTGGTGGTCTGGACCAAAGTGGTCAAGTCCTCCAAGTGCTGAAACGGATCTTCGGAGCCAAGCCCATGATAATGTTTAATTAGTCTTAACACCTGGGGCTTGATTTCTATGTCACCGGCTGGAATCTGGACACCGGGACGTTCCCCGTAATTTGAAGGATCATAAAAATCCTTCAAAGGCTGAGCGTCCTGCATTCTCTGGAACCATTCCTGCATTCTTTGCATTTGTTCCAGTTGCCTTCGAAATTCCTCCTGTGGATTTCCAAGCAGAGGAGGCTGTTGTTCAGCCATGGGATCAAATTGACCAAAATCCAACTTGTGCATCCAAGAATGTACTAATGGTCCTTCCAATCAGGGATTCAATGACCGTCTTCCTAGCATAAACTAGGAGAAGGTCGGAAGGACTGGGGATAGGGATGCTGCAGCACAACAAAACAAGGCTATCCTTAAGTGGGGTAGCCTAAGGATCTACTGACTCCCAAAACCCGCCTTAAGACTGTAAATGATTTACTCTACTTGCGTCTGTTTAATCCAACCAGTTAGGAGGGACTGGGGAGAAGGTTCTTCCTTCAGCTTTCGCCTCCAGTTCCTAGTGTACCCCTCAGCCGCGGTCATTTGACGCTACTCCCCTAGCTAGACATCAGATTAATCAGTACAAGTAGGTTAATCAAAAACAATCTCAGACTAGGCCCTGAAGAGTGAATCAAACCTTAAGGCCAACGTCTACTCAATTTTATTAAGGCCTGGGATTGTGGTGCTTATGGAATGTGATGGGCCCTTAAAATGGGTTGTGCCCTTAATGATTGATTGAGATTTGTGTAAGTGCGTGCACAACCAGGGTTTTCAAGCAAGATTATTTATAATGTGTGAATTTTAATGTTCAAATCTTGCTTAAGTAGCTTTTAGAATTTCAAATTAGGTGGATTGCAATCAAGTTTCTAGGCAAACCAAGTTGTAAAACACGGGTGAAGATTATTTTCCTTTAAAATCAGAAAGAAAGTGGAGTGCCTGGAATAGACCTAGATTGAAAACCCTAAGGAGGAGCTACTTGATGAGTTGGTTTCAAATAGAGTGGTGTGGCCCAAACAACTCAAACAATTGACTACAATTGCACCACTAAGTTAGGCACTCAAAGATGGTTAACCTAGAATGATTTCTACTCTGTTATGTGTTGCTTTGCGTGTACCGGTTCCACAGATCAGAACCCGGTTGAGTAGGAACAAATCAAGTTGATTAAGTGCCTTGAATGTGGGTGTGTGTTGTGTATTTGTTGAAAATTACCGCACAAGATTATCTTTTTGTTTTTATGAATGAGGGTGGAATGAATGTGAGTGAAAATCCAAACAACCAAACTATTCCTAGGATTTATGCAAACACCTAGGTTAATTGGAATTTGGATTTAATGTGGCGAATGAAATCTATGGAGGGGGAAGAATGGGGAGCACTTATAGTTGTATTCAACTGCACCTTACTCCAGTCTACCGCTTGTTGATTCCTTGATGAAGGTCTCTGCAAAACAATAGACACAAGAGAAAGCTAGTTAGAAAACAATAAAGTGCAAGAAATGCGAAAAGAAAATCGGGAATCGTTGCCTCCTCGGCAATGACGCCAAAATGTTGAGCGATCCAATTGCTACGCTAACATGTTTGGTTTTGGAAAACCTGTCGTTATAGCTTGAAAGCGAAGAATTCGTGTTCAATAAATAAAATTTATACGGAAATTTGAATTCCGGGTCAAACATAGGGAGGCTACGTTGATCTATATTCGCAATTATATTTTTTTTAGAATTTTTTTTTGAAAAGCGAGGCGATATAATTACAATGAAGCTATCAGACTAAAAGGAAAAGAGAGAGAGAGAGAGAGAAAGAGAGAAAGAGAGAGAGAGAGAAAAAATATGCATTTAATCTTTCCAAAATGTTTATACAATCAAACCAAATAAAAGTTACACTAGAAAGCGGGAAATCAGCTACATTAGAAAGCAGGAAAATTCTACACTAGAAAAGCTGTAAAGAAGAATGGGAGAGAGAAGTTATCCTCCTCGATGATTGTTTGGAGGACGAGCCGGACGGGACGACGCCTAGACGAAGGAGGATGGAGCAGGATGAAGGAGGGCGAAGCAGAAGAATGGGAACGGAGCAGCACGCTGTCGTCGTCGCGGGATCCACTTCCGAAGGGGGACAAAAATTTGGACTTTATCTCACGAGGAGCATCCCGGGTGTGAGACAAGCTTCTCTTGAGCTTTGGAGAGGTAGAGAAGAGAAGGAAGGGATGAGAATTTCGTATGGAGGGGGTCTCCTTTTATAGTTGCAAGGAGTGGGGGCAAATTGATCATAACATCTTTAAAACAATAAATGAGGGGTCTTTTGTGACGGATAAAACCGTCGCTAAAGCCCCAATGTGGGTGTAGTGGGCGCTCCCCACGCGCGCCTCCTCAGCTGCCCACGTACAACGCCTGCCCACATTCATCAAATCTCAGCCGTCCGATCGCGAGATCGAATGGCGTAGGATGTTCCTTCGCTCGCTGCTGTGCGCCCGCCTCAACGTGTACGATGGCGCGTCCTCGCCACGCGTGCAATAGCGCATGAACGCTATCGGAGGATCTGAGCTGCCCGATGACGATCCAATGCTCGCCCGCGCTTGCTCGCCCGCACCTTTCTCCCCTTCGCTGCGGCTCGAACTCGCGGCTGCAGCTCGCGATAGCGCCTTCGACCGCTGTGCTCGAGACGCGAATGGTCGAGCGGATGCTTTTAGGCATGGCTGTCCACAGCCGTTGGATCGAGATCCAACGGTGGAGAGGGAGCGGGTGCAGAAGCTTCACTGAATGCATGCAGCCTTTTGGGCGGCCGAGATGGCACCACGTGGCGCTATCTTGGCCGTCCATCTTCTGGATGTTGTAGATGGTGCCACGGATGTCGGATTGACTCGATTTTTGCGTCGTTGGGCTGCGATCATCGATCCGAATTCATCCGTGCGGTCGGATTTGTTATTTGAAGTGTGGATTTACACAATCTTGGCCCTTGATCTTCTAGGGTTCCCCGATCACTATCTGATGCTACGGATGCCTGATTAGAGCGATCTTGGAGTCGCTGAACTCCAATCATCGCCCTGATCACATTCATACGGTTGGATCTTCGATCCGAGGCCCTGATAAAATGTTTACCCTGTCCAAGCACATAAAAGGAGACAATTAACCTTCATTTTATTCAAACTACTCTAAATGCAAGATGATGCATGTTATGCAATATTTATATCATGAAATGCAATCCTATGCTTAAGAACATGCATAAATAGACATCTTAAGTAGTGTAAATGTGTTTACATCACCCGTAGTGGCAACGCAACACAGGACCCACCTTATCCAAACCACTCTCAGCCTGGTAATGCAAACTCAAACCTTACGGATAGTGATCCAGGATACCTCTATCCTAGATCAAGAACTTGGACCCATTCTAGAGGAACCTGCAAAAGTTCCATTTCCCAAGGCCTTGGCCAAAGGAAAAAGGACAACCAAACCCATGGCACCTGAGGACTTGATTAAGCTCTTTGAGTAGGTCCATATAAACATTCCCTTGATGGATGCAATGTGCCACGTACTGGCTTACGCGTGATCTCTGAAAGACGTATGTACACCTAAGCGTAAGCCGCAAACCAAAGGCGGGAACCCGATCGTACTGTCAGAGCAAGCCAGCTCCTTCATTTTGAGCAAACTCCCACCTAAAGCAAATGACCCAGGCACCCCTCTAATCACCTGTGCAATCGATGATATACAATTTGACCGAGTCTTACTAGACCTAGGAGCTTCCATAAATTTGATACCTATATCCCTACTAGACTACTTCGAGGAATCTGAACTTAAACCAATAGAAATGACCTTGCAATTAGTTGATCGATCAATTAAGTCACCAAAAGGAATTTTCGAGGACGTCATAGTTAGGGTACATGACTTCTATTTTCCAGTGGATTTTATTGTCTTGACATGGATGCTCCTGAGAATGTGAAGAATACATCGATCATACTAGGAAAACCCTTTTTGGCCACTGCTAGGGCCAATATTAATTGGGAGGAGGGCCAAATTGAGTTAAAATTGAGTAAGACACTAAACATTAACATCTTTAAGGCCTAACAAGAAATTAATTGCGGAGTTATAGAACAGATTTGCGATATTGAGGTTGTGGTTGACGACCTATGTATCGAGGAAAACATGACTATTTCTGATCAACCACAAAAGGATCAAAACCCGCAACTAGAAGAGTCTGAACTCAACCTAGACACACCCATATCTCCTTCCTTTGCTCCCGACACCCACCCTGAACCATTTGTTGCTATTGACAACCCAGTAATGGAATTAAAACCTCTTCCCGATCATCTCAAATACGTCTTTTTGGGTTCCAATCAGACGTTTCCTGTGATTATCAACTTTCGACTCACACCTGATCAAGAAACACACCTGATTTCTGTTTTCCAGCAGCATCAGAGAGCCATTGGATGGACTCTTGATGATCTGATTGGTATCAGCCCTTCATACTGTACACATCACATCTACACTAAAGAGGGCTCACGATCATCCCGTGAAATGCAGAGGCGCCTAAATCCAAATCTGCAGGATGTCGTTAAAAAGGAGATCATCAAGTGGTTAGACGTAGGGATCATCTACCCGATTTCCGACAGTCGGTGGGTGAGCCCAATCCAAGTTGTGCTTAAGAAGGCAGGGCTCACCATCATCACGACTGAAACCGGAGAAACCATACCGACCCGTATAGCGAACTCGTGGAGAGTTTGCATTGATTACAGAAGACTCAATTCCTCCACGAAGAAGGATCATTCCCACTACCGTTCATTGATCAGATTCTCAAGAAACTATTGGGAAATTGATTCTTCTGCTTATTGGACAAGTACTTCAGTTATAATCAGGTCGTAATCCATCCCGAGGACCAAGAGAAGACCACCTTCACTTGCCCCTTCAGAACATATGCATTCCGAAGGATGCCGTTCGGTCTCTGCAATGCACTCGCTACTTTTTAGCGGTGCATGCTTGCCATATTCTTAGATATGGTAGGTGAATACCCTGAAGTCTTCATGGACAACTTCTCGGTATTTGGTGAATCATTTGATGATTGCCTCCTGCACTTGGTCCAAATCCTCAGGCGGTGCAACGATGTGAACTTGGTTCTTTTTTGGGAAAAGAGCCACTTCATGGAACCTGAGGGAATTATCCTGGGACATCACAACTCTGTAAAAAACATCCAGGTTGATCGAGCCAAGGTGAATCTAATTTCCAAACTCCCTATGGCTATCTCGGTCAAAGACATTCGATCCTTCCTGGGGAATGTTGGGTTTTACCTTTGATGCATTTTCGATTTTTTGAAATTCGCGCACCCCCTAACTAATCTTCTATCTAAGGATGTCCCCTTTAAAATTTCCAAGAAGTGAACTCAGGCATTTGAGATCCTGCGTGATCGAGTTATCCAAGAACCTATCCTGTAGTCCCCTTATTGGTCTCAACCCTTTGAGATCATGTGCGATGCATCTGATTATGCTGTAGGGGCAGTACTTGGGTAGAAAATAGACGGGAAACCTATGGTCATCTACAATGCTAGCAAGATACTTGATGAGGCTCAGCGTAATTACACAGTTACTGAGAAAGAGCTGCTAGCCGTAGTATTTGCCTTGGAAAAATTTAGATCATATCTTTTGGGTTCCCATGTTATCATATACTCAATCACATTACAGCGAGGCACCTCCTTGCGAAGGACGCGAAACCTCGACTAATCCACTGGATCTTGCTGTTGCAAGAATTCAATCTCGAGGTTTGCGATAAAGCCGGAAAATAAAATGTGGTAGCTGACCATTTGTCCCGTCTTCCTTCTTTCATCATCGATCCATCTGGCCTAATCACCGAGAATTTTCTGGACGAGCACTTGCTAGTCATTCACAATCTCCCATGGTTTGCTGATATTGTAAACTACTTGGTTACGAGGAAAGTTCCGCTAGATTGGGCAACTTCCAGGTGAGACAAATTGATTGCTGAGGCCAAGTACTATATTTGGGAGGAACCATACCTTTTCCACATTAGCAATGATCAGTTGATCCGGAGATGTATTCCTGACGACGAGGTCAATGACGTAATATCATTCTATCACGACTAGGCCTGCGGTGGTCATTTCCCTAGGGGTAAAACTGCAGCGAAAATTCTCCAGTGTGGGTTCTTTTGGCCCACTTTGTTCAAAGACGCTAAGACATATTGTAGGGCATGCGCTCGTTGTCAGATCCTCGGCAACATGGGCCCGCGTGATATGATGCCCTTGAACCGGATAATTATGTGCGAAATCTTTGACATATGGGGAATTGATTTCATGGGACCCTTTCCCGGATCTAACGACTTTGAATACATTCTACTTGCTGTTGATTATGTCTCTAAATAGATCAAAGCCGTCCCCACGAGAACTAGTGATCATAAAGTTATCCTCTGATTTATCCAGGAGAACATCTTTACCATATTTGGGGTTCCTAAGGCCATCATCAGCGATGATGGGTCTCATTTTACCAATGTGCACTTCTAGTCCCTGATGAAAAAGTACGGGGTGTCGCATCGTATCTCGACACCTTACCACCCCCAGACTAATGGACTAGCAGAACTGTCAAATTGAGAGCCAAGAAGATCCTTTAGGTCACTGTTCGCCCTGATAGAAAAGATTGGTCTACTTGCCTTTCGGAAGCCTTGTGGGCCTATAGGACCGCCCACAAGACCCAATTAGGTATGTCTCCCTTCAGATTAGTGTACGGTAAGGCATGTCACCTTCCCATCGAAATGGAGCACAAGGCTTATTGAGCAGTACAGAAGTGCAACCTGGATCTAGTGAAGGTTGGAATACACCGCTGGTTGCAATTGAGCGAGATCGAGCAACTATGCAATGATGCGTATGAGAACTCGTGTATCTACAAAGTGTGGGTTAAAGCCTTCCATGACAGGCACATTGCACGAAAATCTTCCCACCATGGTCAGAAAGTTCTACTTTTTGATGCCAAACTCAAACTATTCTCAAGAAAACTCAGATCAAAATGGATTGGACCATTCTTGGTGAGACGAATCTTTGGAAATTGAGCCATTGAAATTAGCGAACTCAGCCCTGATTCTGCACCTTTTATCGTGAATGGTCAGAGACTCAAACCGTTCATCAAACTCGCTGACTCAAACTTGGTTGAGGTATCTTTTGCCATTCATTCTCCCTAAGCTCATTTGCGCCCGACCGATGGCGTTAAACTCAGGCCTAAACAGGAGGCAACCCGTCATCTTTTTGAAAAACCCGAAACCCTTATTGACACATCTTATGCTAAATTCATATTGCACTTTAAGGTTCGTCCATTAGAACAGCCGACTCTACCTCTGGTACCCGTACTCGAGCTTGAAATCGTCCGTAATAGTCACCTCGACCCATCCACCCACCCAAAACCTGTTCTAATGTACGATATAAGTTGAATTCGAACCCATCTAATTTACAATGAGGACATTGCAAATCGTATATATGGGGGGGTATTAAAGTGCAAAATACTGTGAAAATCACTTCATAAGAAATGGATTTCATCAAAAAAGTTACATATTCCAAAAAATAAAAAATAAATAAAAAAAATTGAAAAAGATAAAAATGGAGAAGGGAGGAAATTTTGAATGAATCAATTGCATATCATTTTTGAAGAGGAAAAGGGAGGTGATAAAAATGTCAAAAAGGAGCACAATTTGAAAAGAAAAGGAAAAAAGAGATAGTCATTAGTAAAAGATTAAGGAATCGACTTAGTTCTAGACCAAATTAAAAAGAAAGAAAATGAAAGACAAAAAGTGCTAAGAGACAAAAAGAGATTAGTACGAACGCTAATCTTAGGCTTCTTGGGCTGTGATTTTAAGCTTAAAAATTCAATTATCCGCTAAGATCTGGATAGTTCTTAAGAGGTTGGGGAAAATGCGAAGCTTAAGTATTAGGTCTAAGGCTTAGGGATTATTCGGCCTCGTTAACTGACCTCTGGTTTGCGAGACTCGGTAACCTAAGCATCCAAATCCACACACAGTCTGGTTCAGTGCACTTAATTATCAAAATCACGCAAAGGCGTTAAATCTGTTCTGAAAAAGTTACCTAGATTAGGAGCGGCTGATCAACACAAGTTGATTTGAAAGAGTTCCTGATGCAGAGAGGTGGAAAATTTCCCTCGAAGATGCGTAGTAACATACCGTCTACTCGGTGCTTATCTCCTAGGATATCTAAATATCCTACCAGGGGCATGTAAGCACCTTGTGCTGGTTCAGATGCCATCGGTGGCATTATCATGAAATGTCGATTGTCAGGGTTTGGATTTAGCTACAGAATGCCATGGGCAGGATTATCTCGAAATCTCGAAAGCCAACGTTCTAGGGGTTGCCATGGGTGGTGCTATCTCGAAGCATCGGTTGCCAGGGACCCTGCGAGGATTGATGGTGGGAACTACGAATCCGCTACAAATCGTGTTGTAAAGCCAATCCGAAGCTACAAATAAAAAAGAGAGAGAGAAAACTCTCCAAAAATAAAGAAAAAATTCTTCTTTCTCTCTCTTACAAAAATGCACTGCAAACTGAACCTAGGCTAAAATATGTTACAAGCACGGGTGCTTTAACCTCGGAGTTCAATGAACCTTAGGTTAGTTCCTGTGGGCCTTAGAAACCTTCGCGACAAACTGAGGCTAGAGCTGGTCAGGTCTGAATCTTGGTTGGTAGTTGAGTATCGCTTGGTCTACTATCGGCATTCTGACCTAATCTACAAAAGAAAGCACACGTCAGAGTTCTGAGCATAAAAAGGCATGTGGTCTAGAATTTGAGTAAAATTCTTTGCGATTTTGCTAAGGGACTAGCAAAAGCTAGGCATGAGGCTATGATGGGAACACCATCATGAGCCATAATTAGCTCATTTTGATCTGATTAAGTTAGTAAATGCTCCTACATAACTATTAGAGAGTCATAATTCACTGCAAATCCATTCTGAGGGAAAGACAAGAAAATAGGGTTAAAACTGTAATTTTGCCATCATATCTTGAATGTAGTACAACCATGGGTTTTCTCAAGGTTTAATTAAAGGTCAAATGGTCCTCAAAAGCTAACAAGTGTGTTAGAACAGACAGAAAAGGGTTTTCGTGTGTTTTGAGAATTAAATGACTTCTAAAACTCTAAAAATAGACACGCTTAATTAACTGAGGTTCTGATTAGGGTAAAATTCATATAAACCCTTTAAAATTCATATAAAAATATTCTCTAGGGTTTGGTACCCTCAATTTAACCATCAGAACCCATCTTGACCCAAAATAGAGTTTTAGACTAACTTTTGCCCTAATTTGGGTTTTTGCATAAATTACCTAGTCAAACGAGATCAAAACCTAAATATAACTTTACCATTGGATTCCTTGGGTCAAAATTAGATTTGTACCAAAATTTGGGCCCAATCTGAGATCATCTTGACCAAGTTTGCATTTTGGTCCAGTCAGACTCTTTCTATCTCATTTAAACCCTTGACTTTTGAATTCTCTTACAAATAGACCCCAAACTTCTTTGTCTTCTTCACAAGTAGGTCCCCACACCATTTTTGGAAGGTTAAACCTTCACCATCGAGTTTTGAGTGAGGATTTCTCGCTCGATTCTCAATCAATCTCTCCTAAAATTGATACGGGGATTCCTTTGGAAATTGCTTTCCATTTGAGCCATTCCTTGGGCTCCAATTCTTTCCCAAAAGGTCATGCGAACCTTTCAAAGGTTCGGGTATCCTATTTCACAAAAACCCTCTGAGCTTGGAATCTTCTTTTCAAGCTTGGAAGGGATTCCTATGGCCTATAAAAGATCCCATGGTGCATGGCTATGCTCTTCAGCAAGTTTTTGGGAGCCAAATCACCCTAATCCCCTCCTCCGGCCATCCAACCATCAAATTGGATGGCCTAAACTCTTCCTCTCTTCGTCGCAACCCTCCCCAGCCAAAGGGAGGGTGTTCCTCCGTCTGTGTTATCGTCGTCGCCTTGTCGCTTCTTCCTCCTTCCCCAGCTCCGATCGATCAATACTAGAGCCCTCTGCCTCCCTACCACCTCGCTAAGTCCCTCTCTTGCTCGCTCTCTCTTTCTATTTCACTTTCCCACTCTCTACACATATGCATAACCATCGTTCTCCCTCAACGCACTTCATCTTCTCCGCCTCCGACGATGCTCCGGCGACGCCTACTCACCGCCACATTGCACGAATCACACCGCTATCACCTCCACAAGCTCCGCCACTAAAAGCCCTAACATCTCCTCTCCTATTACTCATCCTAACACCCCGATGACCTACCCATTGTTGCACCACCATCTTTGACCTCCACACACCACCATACGCCCTCTCACGGCACGCCACTGCCACCGTTACACTTGTCGTGCTCCGGCAATCATTCCTGAGCTTTCTAACGTGGTTGAAAGGCCTTACTACTATTTTCAGGTATTCGCTCCTCTACCGCCATGAACGCAAGCTTCGATCTTTCTTGAAGCCCTCTCCAGCAACTACAGCTCCAAGAGCCACCTCCAGGTGACGCGGCTACATTCCAGGACTGCTCTTGGATCATCAATTGGAGCAACTGTCCACAACTTGAACGAAATTAGACGAAGACCTCTCCACAAGCTACTGCTAGCTACGCGAAGAAGAAGGCTGTGGGATTTAGTCCCACCTTAGATAGGGAAGAGCAGACGCAGTGGCATAAGAGGAAAAAGTCGCATCAGCTTACTACCTCAAGAAACAAAGGGTGAGGTCCCTCACGCCCCTCACTTGCACCTCACCCGTTACCCCTTAAACAAGTTTCAAGTGGGCACGCCAAGTTTTACACACAACGGGTGAGAGTGGATTTCCTTTAGAGTGAGGAGGCCCTAGCAAACAACCCTAATGTTCCCATCCTATTGTTCATGCAATCGACTAGGTGAGTCGATTTTAAGGTGAGTGATGCCGCCCAAGTCAAGTCATGGTGGCTTCGCAAAATCACTCAAAAGAAAAAGAACACTCCAAAGAGATTATGTCTTTTAAGAATGTATGAGTATATGTTTTTGTTGGGTGATGGGTTTGTAGTTTCCCTAGCTACCTTTCTTGGAGGGGGTGAGATCATCGTGACATAATATAAAATGTGGAATTAAAAATATAATCTCACAACAATTAGCAATCACACAATGTACACAATTATTTTTAGATGGAAACCAAACCCGGGTGAAAACCACCACCTAACCCTCTCGAGTTAGGATTTTCCAATCAACCAAGTTGATCAAATCCACTAACTTACTACTTAAACGAGGGTAGTATAACCTCAATTACAACCACACTACTTTATACGAGAGTAGCGTACCTCAAACCCCTTCTCTTCACAAGAAGGAATTTGTCTCACGAAGGAGACGGGAATTCGCAAAGTGAATACCTAACACAAGCAAAGTAACAAATACAAGAATAGTCCTATAAAGCCAACAAAGTAATTCTTAAACTAAGCTTCTATTGGAGTTAGGATGCTTCCCTTTGCAAGAAGTGCGTCGACGACGCGGATGCGTGAATTACGCAATGGCACAATGGCGCTCTCGTGAACTACGGCGGGAGAGCGAGTGCGCAAATGGATTGAAGCTCACTGGAAGGTGAACTAAGACTTGAGGACTAGAGCTTCTTCTAGAGATCAATTAGACACAAAGATGTGGAAATGCTTGTACTTGGTGTGTGTTTGAGTGGCAACGGTTCTCCTCTATTTATAGAGGGTCTAGGAAGGCTTTGGAAGGCCTTGGAAGGCTTCCATAGCCGTTGGGTGCAAGCTCCAAGAGAATCAAGTCAAAATCATGATCAATCATGACTCTGACAGGGTTATCAGACATCTGGTCCTGGCATTAGACGTCTAGAAAACCCATTTAAGACGTCTGGGAACAAAGTCAGATGTTTGATTTTAGGCGGGTTTCCTTCCTGACTTGAATCAGACCTAAACAAGGTTCTAGTGAATTGTCATCAGACGACATACAGGGCGTCTGGCATAATGTCTGGACATCTGGAAACCTATTTTTCTGTGGAAATGGATTCCCAAGGGAGTGCAACGGCTAGAAAATCTCTGAGAAGATATATTGGGTCAGTCGAGGCAAAACGGTCATGTATCATACGTTTGGGGTCCTTTATGAACGTCTGATAACGTCAGATATAAGCTAACGGCCATTCTCTCCGTGTGCTAAGGAAGCCAACGGTCCACTAATTGAACGTCTGGAAAAGGCATCAGATGTCTGCTAAGACGTCTGGACTAAGGTCTGGACGTCTGATTTTATCAGATAGAACTAAGTCCAGCCTAAATATTATCGGACGTTTGAGTCAACAGTCAGACGTCTTAAAAGTCATTATCAGACGTCTGATTTTCAGATTAGACATCTGATAAGGCTGTCTGAACCCTATTTTGGTTTTCTAAGTTCTCTATAGAAAACCTAAGTATCCTAGGGTTGTGCAAGTGTTCTTAGAACTACTGTTAGAGTTCTTTGAGGCTCTTTAACATGAATCTAAGAAACAAAAATAAAGAGCAACAAAAGAAACAAAAGTACATAGTACAAAGGAAAGGAAATCTATCCTATTCTTCATCTCCTTCCTTCTTTAAGCTATCACTCCTCGCAAATCTCATTTATTCTCCATCAAGCTCCTCCAATCCGCCATGGATGCGAGCTCGAACTCCGTCTAAACACTTGTCTCTATTTGTAATTTAACCTGAAAACTAGGACTCAGATGCAAATGTTAAAAGACACGTGTTTTGTTATCATCAAAATAAACAATCGTGGTGCTCTAACAACAACAGGGTTTAGGATGTGGATCAAGCAATCATTCACTACACCGATTTTTCTCTAATTTTAATTCTTTTTTTAGATTTTTTTAGGCAAGTAAACAACCACGGGTAGAGCAATACTCACAACCAGTCTTTGCTGCATTTACTTCATCTCCACTGTCACGAGTCGTGCTCCTTCACCGCCTAGGTGTCGAATTCCTGCAACCAATCAAAAAGAGGGAGAAAATGAGTTAGATGATGTGAGTATGGATGCAAAATGAAAGCGACAAAATAAATCCGTTGCCTCCCCGGCAACAGCACCAAAAACTGACGTGAGATGGACACGTATGTCTAAATAGGTCGTTGTAGCTCGCGTTCGCAACGTCGGTTGTAAATGTAGAAACAGATGTGAGTTCGAGTGTCGAACACAGTGAGGCGTTAAATCAGCTTTTTCTGTCACTCAGTTGTCACTGAAATGGCGAGTTTTGCTTGCGCACAAGAAAACGCGGGAGAGAAAAGAGAATACGAGAGAAAGAGAGAGAAAGAGAGTAGGGTTAGAGTCTTTTGATCATAGCATTCATGCAAATCAAGATAAGAAAAACCCGATCAAAAGAGAGAGGCAATAGCTATATAAGAAACAACATCGTTTAACATGCAACTTGAGTTTTACAACAATAGATAAATGCTTAAACAAAAGTAAAGCTAGAGTAAATGGAGAGAGAGAGAGAGAGGAGAAGGCGAGGCGGCCATGGCGGTGGAGGTGGGCTCCGTCGGTGGCTCGTCAACTCCGGCGAGTACAAAATGTGCCAAGGGAAGCTAGGAATGGGGGAGAAGGATTGCAAGTGTATTTAATGCCTCCACATGGGTAGTTGGAGGGGGTTTATATAGGAAGAAGGGGTTTTTAAATTAAGTAGGGGCTTTAGTGACATCCAGGACATCGCTAAAATCACCCCAGAAATGTCAGTGAAGGCCCTTGCTCTTCGGTCTTCCTCGTGCGCCTGTGCTTCCTCTCGCGTACCGCACCCGCGATCTATGTGCGTGCCTTGAGGGCCATCTGATCAAAGATAGGACGGTTGAGATTGCGCACGGAGAGCGCTTGCAGATTGCCTGCTGAGATGCGCGTGCCCGACCACTAGCATCTGAGGGCTCCACGTAGCGCTATCTCCATCGTCCGTGCACTCATCAACGATCCAATTTCTCTCGTGCGTGCCTTCACCTCTGATTTGATACATGGCGCGGCTCAATCCTGCGTTGGATGCTCGAGGAAGGAGCATCGACCGCTGCGTTGCATCCCATGGATGGTCGCGGAGAAGGATTTACGCTCAGCTGCTACCGACTGTTGGATGAAAATCCAACGGTTAGGATCTGATCGAGGGCGCGTGGTGACGAGGTGCGCAGTGGGTGCGGGTGCATCAGATGCTGCCATGTGGCCGCCTTTGGGCCGTTGATCATCAGATCAACAACCAGAACTTCTTGGGCTTGTTACGGGAGCTCCGGATGTCGGATTTGATGGATTTTGAGTCTGTTGGACTTCGTTCGTCATTCTGGATCTATCCATGCGGTCCGATCGCTTATCTGAGGCCTGTTTTGACATGAACTTGTACAAATGGCCATTAACACTGATTTATAAGCAATCTTAATGTGCAATGCATGTAATGCTCCCGTACCCATTTATGATGTGTTACTTGTGCATGTTACCCTTAAGATAAACCCCGATTGATAGAATTATCGCCACAAAATGTAGAGTTATCAATTCCTAGAGGAGCTTCCAGGACTACTGCCTAAGCGTGAGATCGAGTTTGAGATCTCACTAGTACTGGGGACTAGCCCCATTTCTATTACACCGTACAGGATGTCACCACTTAAGCTGTGAGAGCTCAAGTCACAGTTACAAGACCTGTTGGAGAAGGGCTTTGTGAGGCCCAGTGCACCTCCGTGGGGAGCCCCTATGTTGTTTGTAAAGAAGAAGGACGATACCCTACGACTTTATGTCAACTACCGATAGCTGAATCAGGTCACCATCAAGAACAAGTACTCATTGCCTCGTATTGACGACTCTTTGACCAGTTGAGAGATGCCACAGAGTTTTTTGTACGATAGATCTGAGGTCAAGTTACCACCAATTGAGGATCAAGGAGACCAAAGTCTCCAAGACAGCTTTCCATACTCAGTACGGGCGCTACGAGTTCTTGTGCCGTTTGGGCTGACCAACGCCCCCGCTACTTTCATGGACATGATGAACCACGTTATCAGGCCATACTTGGACCAGTTTATGGTGGTGTTCATTGACAACGTCCTAGTCTACTCTTGGGATCAGGCACAACATGGATAGCATCTATGTATGGTCTTGGATACCTTGAGACGACGCTGGCTGTACGCCAAGTACAGCAAATGCGAGTTTTGGCTGAGACAGGTGACTTTCTTGGGCCACGTGATTTTAAGAGACGGCTTCGCTATGGATCCAGCCAAGATCGAGGCTGTACTCAGATGGGAGAGGTCACGCACGTTGACAGAGATACGTAGCTTTCTGGGACTGGCAGGCTACTACCGACAGTTTATTAGAGGGTTCTCTCAGATCGCGCGTCCTATGACTTAGCTGACCCTGAAAAATGTGCCCTTTTCCTAGATTGACGAGTGCGAGGCATGCTTTCAGGAGTTGAAGGAGAGACTGACTTCAGCTCCTGTGCTTACAATCTCAGACAGTAGTGGCGGGTTCGTGGTTTACATTGATGCTTCATTGCAGGGTTTGGGTGGTATGCTCATGCTGTGGGGTCACGTTGTCGCTTACGCATCGCGGTAACTGAAGCCCCATGAGCATAGCTACCCCATCCATGAGTTAGAGCTGGCAGTAGTTGTCTTCGCGCTGAAAACATGGAGGCACTACCTGTATTGTAAGACATTCGAGATCTTCATGAGCCTCAGGTACCTGTTTGACCAGAAATAGCTCAACATGAGATAGAGACATTGGTTAGAGCTCCTGAAGAACTACGACTACATTGTCTCCTACCACCTAGGGAAGGCCAATGTAGTGGCTGACGCCTTAAGTCGGAAGGCGCCCACCCACTTAGCCAGCTTGCAGGCACAGAGTTGGAGACTCATGGAAGAGGTGGGCAGTTGGCGACCCCAGGAGTCATGGGGGTACTATAGGACAGTGACAGTGATGCAGCAGACATGACCAGAGCTGATAGACCGCATCATTGTAGGGCAGATGGCTGATCCACACTTACAGACACTACAAGACAGGGTGTTGATAAGGGACCCAGGAGACTTTTCCTTCTCAGATGAGATACTACACATGAGGGGACGCCTATGCGTTCCTAGAGATGAGGAGCTATTGAGAGAGCTCCTGACTGAGGCGCACGGGTCTAGGTTCACCATACATCCTGGGAACAAAAAAATGTACCACAATTTGCGATGCGACTTCTGGTGGAGAGGAATGAAGCGCGATGCTGGTGAGTTTGTCCAGCAGTGCTTGGTATGCCAGCAAGTGAAGGTTAAGCACTAGAGGCCTGCAGGGCTGCTACAGCCACTTCCTGTGCCAGAGTGAAAGTGGGAGAGTATCACCATGGACCTAGTAATAGGGCTACCGGTTACACAGCAGAACATGACGCCGTTTGGGTGATAGTAGACAGGTTGATGAAGACGGCATGGTTCCTACAGATCTGAGTCACCTTTGGGCCAACACAGCTAGCAGAGCGATACATCATAAATGTGGTGCGTATGCATGGAGTCCTTCGCAAGATCGTATCCTACAGGGATACTCGCTTCACTTCCTAGTTCTGGGCAGAGTTTCAGCAGGCCTTAGGGACTCGTTTGAGGTTCAGTACCGCCTACCACCCCCAGAGCGATGGACGGTCAGAGCGCACCATACAAACACTTGAGGACCTCCTACACACTTGTGTATTAGATTGGAGAGGCTCTTGGGAGGAGCATTTGCCCCTGATAGAGTTTGCATACAATAACAACTATCATTCGAGCATTGGCATGACACCTTACGAGGCTCTGTACGGGGGGAAGTGTATTGCACCCTTGAGTTGGGTCGAGGTGGGGACCAAGTGGGAGGTTGGTCCCATGCTGATCCGTCAGAGTTAGGAGGTGATAGAACAGATTCACAAATGGCTCCGTACTGTTAAGAGCAGGCAAAAGAGCTATGCTGACAAGAAACACAAAGGGGTGCAGTTCGAGGTTGGGGATCACATCTTCCTCCGTGTTTCGCTCATGAAGGGCTTGCAGCGTTTTGGGGTGAAAGGGAAGCTTACGCCAAGGTTTGTGGGGCCCTTTGAGGTCTTGGAGCAGGTTGGACCTATTACTTACCGGCTTGCCCTTCCTCCCCAACTCTTTGGAGTGCACGAAGTGTTCCATGTGTCCAACCTTAAGAAGTACGTCGCTGATCCCAGCCACGTTCTGAGCCATGAGAGAGTTGAGGAGGGAGACGACCTAACCTATCCCGAGAGGCCGGTGCAGATACTAGATAGAGCCATCCGGAGTCTAAGATGGAAGCAGGTACCACTGGTGAAGGTCCTATGGAGAAGCCAATGGTACGAGGAGGCGACTTAGGAGCCTGGCAATGCGAGGGAAGTACCTGGAGCTTTTTGAGGGCACGTCTCTTTTGACCTACTTTGGTCCTCTTTAAGTTTGTTATGCACTTTTACATTATTTCCGCACCCTACTTAGCTCAAGTTTCCAGGATGAAACTTCATTTAAGTTTGTTATGTTGAAATGACCATTTCCAAGGATCGTTTGGTGTTTTCCAGAAAGTTAGGGGTGTAAACGAAATTTTTGACCCATTGAGTTTGAATGTGTGGGCCTTACGGGAACAAGAGAGGTTAGCGGGGAAATTTCCGCAATTTTTCCCTCTCTCTCTCTCTTCCCACTCACAGACCCACACACGTACTCACGCACACACACATGCACACCTCCTTCCCTCCAAAGCCTAACCTCCCTCTACTTAAACCCCACCACCCTCTCCATCTCCACTCCTCTCACCACCACCTCCACCTCCTTCCGTTGTTTGCCTGCGAGCGCCACCAGCCCCTTCCCATCCCTCTGTGGCCACGGAGAGGAAGGAGAAGGGTGGAGCGCGAAGGAGAGGGCGAGAGGGAGAGTGAGGGAGAGAAGGAGAGTGAGGGCGTGGGAGAGAAGAGAGAGCTCGAGGGAGCTCGAGAGTGAGTAGCTGGAGGAGCATGAGTAGGAGAGCTCGCATGCGAGGAGCGCCCTTGCTGCGGGTGCAGCAGCGAGTGCCCGGACTACGAGGGGAGGAGTTGCAGGAGCCGCAGGAGCTTAGAGGAGCTCGTGCGGGAGGAGACGAGGACATGCACGAGGAGGAGGAGCTCGTAGAGAAGAGTTCCCGACCTCCTGCAACTGTTGGAGCAGTTGCTGTTGCATTATGGGTGGAGCTCGCGAGAAGACGAGCGTCCGCGAGGAATTTCTGCATATTGGATTTTTCCAGTATCAGATGTTTGGAGCATCTGCCAAACATCTAGAACAGCAGCGGACGTCTAGAGCTGAAGCCGGACATCTGAAAACTCGTGGAGTCTCGAGGTAAGCATCCTGAACACTCATGCATGCGCGTACGTGAAGTACGTGGCGTGTGCTGTCGTGATTTTGAACCTGCGAACGTATGCGTAGGTACAGGCCTTGGAAAGGCACGCAAGCAAGCTCTTCGAGGTACTTTAGGACATCTGGATGTCTCCATAGACGTCTGATAGACCTATCGGACGTCCGGATGCACCGACGGACATTTGGAAAGGCCCAGGATGACTGTAAAGGGATTCTAGATGTCCGCCAGCAACGCAGGGAAGCAAGGTGAGGTTCTGAGATCATTTAAGACATCTGGGTCTAGTTCCAGGCCTCTGATTTTAGACAGTATGCACGTTTTTGGCCAGTTTAGGGCCTAAACGAGGTCGGATTTATGCAAACGAAATACCATTATTTTTTGCTTGAGTTTCTCTACGTGTTAGTGTCAATTATATAATGTTTTGAACTCATTTGATGTGACTTAGTCACTGGTATAGGTCTCCAGCTTGTAGCATGTTCAGGGCCTACGGAGACGATAGGACCTGTGGTTCTAGCCCCATTCCTCCCGTGTTTCCCGGTAGAGTGGTTTACTTTAATATTAAGGTTTAAATAAATAAAGTGCATGTTTATAATAACTTGATTGAACCCTAAGGTGTGAAATGAACCCTAGGGCAGAAGCAAATGAATATTGCTTGAGCTACACTGTTTACTTTGAGATACATGTTAAACCCTAATTGCTAGCAAGTGTATTAATTATTTGATGTGATACTTCTTCAATTGTAAACACACGAGCTACCTGTTATATGAATGAGAATCAGAAGATGAACATTGAGATATACATGTTGAGAAATGAAATGAAACAAATACAAGCATGAACCCTATGGGGAACTAGGAGAAGAACTCCTGTATACGGAAAGAACCTTGTAAGTAGACGAGTAGTGAGCTGGCCCTTATGTACACAGTACCAAGGAGAGCAACTGTCCCTTTAGAGTAGAGGAGAGTTTGCCTCTCCTTGGGTTGAGACCTGGGGTGGGTTTGGCCACTCTACGTCGACTCCTGCTTAGCCTCGTGTACGTGGTACCGAGGTGAGCTACCTAGTGTAGGGAGGGAGTTAGCTGCCTCATGTGGCCCGGGGTTAAGACTAGTGTTAAGACTTGTGACATCAAAACACTTTAAGACGTTTGGGAGTTGGTCCAGACGTCTGGACACCATCCCAGATGTCTAGAAATTAATTTTTACATGCGTATGGTCGCGAGTCTGCACGCGTGCCGCGCGTAGACTGAACCCCAGCAGCCTTCTCCTCTTTCTCTCCCCTCGCCGACCTGCCGAAGCTTTTCCCCCACGCCTACAAATACCCCCGTCCTCTCCCTCACACCAACCCACTCCATCCGTCTCCTCCTTCCTCCAACGTGAGAGCGATAGTGAGAGCGAGCAGCAGCTGCTGCCAAGTGCAGCAGCGGAGATGAGAGGTGCAGCGAGAGGAAAGAGAAGAAAGCGTGTGCGAGCCGTGAGAGAGAGACCTCGCCGGAGCAGTTCAAGGCCAGTCGGCGTGCGCGTGGAGGAGGGTTGTGCTGGGGAGGTTTCCCCCGGTGCTGCTGCAGCTTGAGCAGCGGACGAACGGCTGCGTGGCGAGGTCGCACGCAGTGGGAAGAAGCCGAAGGAGCTTCTGATTCTGGGATTCTCCTAGAATCAGACGTCTGGACCTACATCCGAACGATGCGAACGACATCTGAAGGGATCTCCAAATGACCGAGAGATACGTATTTCCTCCTTTGCTTCCTTTTGAGGAAACAGCCATGCAGGCCGTTCCACCGAAGCTTTGTTGCGTCCCGTGTTGAGAGAGTTTTTGCGTACGCGTGTAGGATTCACTTAGGGAAGGCACGGGACACGCCCTCCCATGCGGTTCAGACGTCTGGACGAGTCACCAAACGGCGGAGAGTGCTCCAGACTCCCGGAGTGATAGTCGGACGCCTGGAATTAGGTCCAGACAGTTCAGTAGGACCCCTGGACGTCTGAGGAGCAGCGCAGAGTGAGGTATGGATCTGGATCCCTTTTAAGACATCTGGAAGGTGTTCCAGACCTCTGATTTGAGTTAGAATCGTCATTTTTGACCCGTTTAGGGTCTGTTTGAGGTCTGATTTCCGCGTTTAAGTTTTCTTTCTTCTTCGTATTAGTTCCTCTACTTGTTGGAATGCGTATTATCATGCTCTGAGTGATTTCTTGTGGTTGATCCTTATGTTAGGACCTCGTTCTGTTGTGAATTTAGGGGTTGCGGAGGCACGTGAACCTGCCGATCACGCCCCCATTACTCCCGATTTTGCAGGTAGAGTGGCTTCCCTTAGTTAATTACAAACATAAATGTATGTCTAGAATAAATGATAGATCCTAGGGTATGGCATGAATCCTAGGACCTGAAACACTAGATTGAATGATAGATCCTAGGGTATGGCATGAATCCTAGGACCTGAAACTAGATTGAATGATAGATCCTAGGATATGGCATGAATCCTAAGACTAGAAACACTGGAACGATTGTATTAAATGACTGAAATGTAGTCTTGAAATGAGTAGATGGAATAATAATTGCCTGTAATTGGATAACAGCTGCCTGTGAAATGTAGAGTACTGTTGTTAGTAGCTGCTACTTGTAATTCCTGTTGTTTGAAATGAAATACGAGCTACTTGTACATAAAATGAAAAAGAAGGATTGAATGTTGGAAACATGTGCTATATGCGGATAAACCTGAAATGATAAAACCTAGTATGGCTTGTCCTGAGAAACATGAGCATGAATCCTACGGGGAAGTTAGGAGTAGAGCTCCTGGAAATAAATAGAATGGAATTGGAAAAGTGAATGGGGAAGTGAGCTGGCCCATGAGCACGGAGTACCAAGGAGAGCGACTGTCCCCCTCTTTAATGCAGAGCGGAGCTAGCCACCCTAGGGTTGGGACCCGGGGTTAGGACTGGCCACTTTGTACCGACTCCATGGCCCTCGCGTACACAGTACCGGGGAGAGCTATTAGTGTAGGGAGAGAGCTAGCCACCCCACGGGGCCCGGGGTTCAGCTAGCCATCCTACACCGACTTATTAGGCCCACTGGATAAACCAGGGTAGTCAGGCGAGGGTGTGTGGATTGTGAAGGGGCAAGACCCCTGTTTGGTTACTATGGAGGGGCTGGACCCCTGTTACTGAGAGGGCTCTGCCCTATACTACTTTCGTGCTGTGCTTTGGGGTGCACCCATTAACGGAAATGACAGACCATGTGCCAGTGTGGGGTAGCTACCCGTGCGTTTATCGCGCATGTCGTAGTCACCATTACGTCTGTCAGCGACCTTGGGGTGGTTGACTAAGTGTAGGACCACCACGGGGGACTCTCTCGGCCAGGAGAGAATCACGTGCTACTTCTACTCTTCAGAAAAGACTGCAATCAAGATCGTTCCCACGAGGAACATTCGAGATCAAGAAAAAGACCTGATAAATAAACCAAGTGATGAAAGAAAAAATAATTAGTTACATAAAGAAAGAAATTGAAAACAACAGCTACCTGTCCATCTTTACTATTTTTCTTAGCTAGCTGGTTGCCACTCTACTCAGCGTTTCACTGACGTGTCGTACTTACCACCTTTTTCAGGTCCAAGTGTTGAGTAGCCAGAGCCTACGGCTGCGAAGGGTGCTCGGCCTAGTAGAGCCCAGTAGTTGCACTTTTGTTGCATCCATTTTCTATAGTAGTGGGTATTTTGTTACACTCTTGTACTCTTTTATTGTAAACTTCATATTTCTGTACCTGTTTAAAATTCTCTACTGCTGTGGTGGTGTGTACTGTAGTAGTTCTTTTCTTTACTGCTGTACTTTTATTACTGTTAGTTACTTGTATGGTGAATGTGGTTTATTTTACTATTTTTTGGTTACTTTCTCGTTGGACGACTAGGTCTTGGGATCAGTCGAGTCGGTCCGATTCTCGTGTCCTGTAGGGATTCGGGAATCGGGTCGTAACAACTAGCCACCCTACACCGACTCTTATTAGGCCCATTGGGCAAACTGGGATAGTCGGATGAGGGTATGCGGATTGTGGAGGGGCGTGACCCCTGTTATGTTCTGAGGAGTGAGACCCCAGTTCTGAGAGGGCAAGGCCCTGTGCTTTTCCATGCTGTACTTTTAGGCGTACCCGCTAGCGGAAACGACTGACCGCGTGCCAGTGTGGGGTAGTTACCCGTGCGCTTATCGCACGTGCCGTAGTCACCACTACGTCGTGACCGTGACCTTGGGGTGGTTGACTGGGTGTAGGACTAACATAGGGGACTCTCCCGGCTAGGAGAAAACCACGTGTACATCATACATCACGGAAAAGAGTGCAATCAAGATCGTTCCCTTGAGGGACAGTCAAGATAAAGAAATGACCGGATTCTTAAGAGAATAAACAAATCAGAACTAATTACTTGAGCTAAATGAAATTTAATAATTAATTAGCTGCTTGTCTAATGTTAGTTGCATATAAATAGCTTAACCACCACTCTACTCAGTGTTAGTTGACTGCGGATTTATAACCTTTTTCAGGTCAGGGAGTTGAGTAGCCAGCACCACCTGCTGTAGAGGGAGCTGGGTTCAGTTGAGCCCAACCTTAGCTGTTATTCCCTTTCTTTTATTTTCGAGCTTCTGTTGTTGTAGTGAGTACTCTAGTATGTAATACTGTTCTGTTATATTTCTATTTTATTTTCCGCTATTGTAGTTGTGATGGCATGTAATATTAAGAGACATTTCGTTCTATTTCCCTTACTGTCTACTTATTTATTTTCTACCGAGTTACATTGCATGCGTGGTTGTGGAAATATTTTCTTCTTTTGGTTATTTCTCGTTGACGATTAGATCTTGGGATTAGTCAAGGTGAGCCGATCTCGGGTTCGGTAGGGATCTGGCATCGGGTCGTGATATACCCTTTCAGTGATTAGTTAGGTGAACTTATACTAAGAAATTAACTAATTTGAGTTAAATTTGGAGGATGATGGTGTTACCATTAGTCAAGCAGCAGATTAGTGATGAGAAGCTCATCATGATCTCTAATTACCCCTAATTAACTAGTCTTCCTAGTTAATTAGCTAAGAATATATGAACATATGGGTTAATTATTAAATAAGGGATATATAGTAAAGGACCTTAAAATAAGTTAAAAATGCTATTTTATCATTCAATTAATATTATTAATAGTCTAATTAATAATTGGATTAGAAATATTATTAATCATTCATCTAATTAATACATTAATTAACTTAAGCATAATATATATACCTAAGTATGTAATAATTTAAGTAACATTACTTAATTAAATAATTAATCTAAAACGGTCAAAAATGAAATTCAAGGTCTAAATATAATAATTACATTATTTACAAACATATATAAAAAGTTGAAAAAAATCTAAATTAAAATAAACCTTGAAAACCTAAGTTTACATTTTGGTCCTTATATTTCATTTCAATCGGGTCCTTATTTTCCATTTAGGTCCTTAAGTTTTATCATGAATAGGTCCCTGACTTCTTCTTCTCCTCAACTAATTGAACGGCTGACGACTGAAGGTGCAGCCACCGCACGATCACCGCCCATTCGATGTCATCTCTCCTTCTCCAAGCTCCTGGAGCTTGCGCTCACCATCCCATCTTCATCTATCTGTCTGGATGACACTTTTATCCTAATTTAGGGTTGGAGATAACTTCACCATCGTCGGAGAAGACGCCAGTGGTTAACCTCCTCTTAGCCTCAGTTGCATCCAAATTCTACCTCCTTCGTTGCCGTCGACTATAAATACCCGCTAACCCCCCTAATTTTCTTTAAGTTGGCTCCCTTCCCTCTTCTTTACTGCAGTTGACTTCGATAGGCTATTCCCTCCACAACTCCGGCAACTTTCCACCACATAATCCGACTTCCTCCGTTCACCTTAACCAGCTCTGGAACTTCGCCAAGGTCAGCCGCATCTTTGGACACAGGCGCTGACCAAGGAGCTCCTCTGCTTCACATCACAACCGCCGCTGGAGATCTTCCAACTACCCTCTGATTTCACTCCTCCGTTATGAGCCATCGACGGAGTTCCTCTGACCCCTTCATCCAGGTAATAGTAGATAGGAGTAAGAGTAGGAGTAGGATAGTTTAGATAGTTATTTAGGTAGGTAGTTAGCTGTAATATCAAATTTTTAAAGTTCATCTTCCTCGACTTTGGCGAGCTCATTGAGCTCGCCAAAGCCTTAATTTTGTCTTTTGAAACCACTGATCACCTTCCTTTATCTTTCATGATCATTCTATCACACTTAATTCCTAATTTGATCATTAATTCGCCTAATCCACTTCCACCTCCACCAACTACTTCTGCTATCCATGATAGCAGTAGTTGACCTAATCTCCACCTCCATTAGATCCTCCATCACCTATTCATCACTAAAGGATCTTAATTATCACTATAATTTGATTAAATACCACATATAATTTAAACGCCTAATTCTATTTAAGCTCCTGAGCTCGCTATCAATGGTGGCTCAGGAGTAGTTAAAACCTTAAATTAACTATATATTTATGATCTCAATCACTCTTTGACTTGTCTTGACCACTTAATTGAGTGGGAGATTAAATCCTATGCTTCAACCTACTCAGATTTTATTCAAAATGAATTCACTATTCAATCTTAATTCTAATGAGCTAATAGAGAATTAATGCGATCCTGAGGTTCCTTGTGACCTCAGGAATCTTTTCAAGTCAAAAATGACACACTTTCTCTTTTTGTGCATAATTTTCATCTTTTTCTAGACTCACCGGAGCTCCAGGGAGCTCTGATGAGTCAAAAGTGTTCTTCAGCCTATAGAATTTGATGAGAAGCTCTAGAATGATGCAATATGGATCACTGATTAGTTTGAGGTCAATTATTTAAAGATTTAACAACTGGAGCTAGGATTACTGATTCATCTTCTCCAACTCCGGCGGAGTCGGAGAAGTCTGTTAGAAAGACTTTAAGACGCATTTAAAGGATCTAAAAGCTTCAGTGCAATGCACTGAAGTAATTTTGTGCTCAAATTAGTGTAACAAACCCCTGATTGCTTTGACGAACAAACTCCATTTAGAGTTAGGCGACGAGCCTGAAATCCTAGATTCCTAAGTCCAAACATCTGTCTAGAGGTCTGAGCAAGCTTTTGAGGTTGCGGAGAAGAGATTCTAGGCTTTAATTTCTTGAGAAAAGGCTTAGAACAGAAATTCAAATTTTGAGGCTTTACAGTCAAACCCGAGCTTGATACCTTGATTCTGAGCTTAATTTGATGATTAGATGAGTTTGAATTATCTCTGAGATGTTTTTGAATGATTCTTAAGTAAATTGGATGAGCTTTGTGGAGTAATTTGATTAGAATTCAAACACTGCCAGTTTTGGGTTGTTTTTGAACCCAAACTATTAGTAGTAGGTTTAGGATGAGTTTTGATTGCGATTTCTACCCAGATAAGTTTGTAACAACCTATAGAATCTATTTTGATCGATTAAACATAACTGCAGCTGTCTGTTAGGCCTTTTTCATGTTTGTTTTCACTCACTGAAGCTTTCAGAGAAGCTTCGACCTTCTTTGCGTTTCCTGAAGCTTCTAAGAGCTTGAAACCTATACCTGAAGCCGCAGAATACTCTGTAGAACCTATTTAGACCCTTACTGAGAGAGGAAAGTCCAGACTATGGACTTTATAAGCATTAAACCATTTCCAGGCCATATTTTCACCGTAGGAAACCTATAACTTCGCTCTTCAAATCAAAGAGGAAATCTTCCCTTTAACATTAAATTGACACTGTAATCCTATAGAGCAACTAAAGAGCTTTCCAACAAGCTTTTGTTTGCTTGAATTGGAGCTCTGAGCTAAGAGTTATCACCATTCAAAGTTGGCTTTGGAAGGGGAAACTATAGTCTCACATCGAGAAACCTTGAGCGGGTGCCTTAGTATAAAAGGTATTTGTTAACTGTGCTTCTCAGTCGTCAGCGCTCGACGCACAGATTCGAACGGACATTGAGCATGCGTGTGTGTGTGCGGGCGTGTGTGCCTGTGAGTGTGCACCTGTGTGGGCGTGCGGATGTGTGGCCCTGGGAGGGCAAGGCCTGGGAGGCGTTGAGCCAGTTTGGCTCGAGAAACTTGAACTGGAAATAAATCGAACCATAATCAAACCAAGCGAGGACCTAGTAGGGTCTGGTCCCACCCTGTAAAGGGTGCTACGTATCACCGAAAAGTCTGAGCCGCAAATCAAAAACAAATTTTTGGCTGAGGAAGAAAAACTCTGTTCAGCTAAAGGTTCGAAGGAAGAAGAGTTAAGGTTCAGAAGCTTAAGGCTAATTGTTGAAGGCCAAGGCTTAAGTAAAAGAAAGAGAGAAGGAAAGGAAGAAGAAGACAAGGGAACTCGCAAAGGTAGAAAGAGGAAGGCTAACAGGCACTAAGGAAGCTAAAGAAAGAGACTAAGGAAAGAAGAGAGGCAGAACAGAAGAGAAGAGAAGAAGAGAAGAGCTCGAGAGAATAAGAGATAAATAAAAGAGAAAGAGAAAAGATAAAGATAAACAAAAGAAAAGTAAGAGAGAAGAAAGAAAGAAGAAGAAAAGAGAGAGAGAGAGGCTGAAGAATAAAGAGAAAAGAAAATATTTTTCTTGCATTATTTTAATTTTTTTTTATTTTTAAATGTTGTAATAAGGCATACTTTGATTAGAAGAACTCTTATTTGCCTTAATTCCTTTAAAATGAATTGGAAATTAACATGTTTACTTGCTAATAAAGTAGATCATTTGAGTGAATATGTTTTCATATGGAATTTTGCATATTTCTTAAATTTAAATCATTTGCAAAATTTATGTTATTAAAATTAACTTAATTATACCTCTTATAAGATGTTTTGACTTAATTGGTGAATTTGAAATAATGTATACCTCCCAACGAATGATCTAGACTCAGCCGGTTAAAAATAATAAAATCTAAAATGTTAGGTTAACTTGACCCTATACTACTAAACCGACATAAATTTGAGTTAACCTAAGTTACTTTCTTCTACACTTAATTAAGTAAAATTAATTTAATTAACTGTATTGAGAGAGAACTCATCAATTAGCATAACGGTTAACTCTCTCCTACTATGAAGAAAGTATCTCCAACCTCCATCCACATCCATCACTTCTCACAACAACACGAACCATTGTCGTCGTCACTTCTCACCGATCATTTCAATAGCCTGAGAGATTTCAAGGCACTATACAGGTTTTCCCAAACTCCAAGGGGACATGCTACTCCTTGGTTAGCATTAGGTCTTAATTATTCCGATGTTTAGTGTTATCTCACATTTATGTATGGTACAAAAATTAAGTTTAATCGAAGTTTAAATTCTCAAGCTCCCAATATCAACAATCGTAACCTTTGTTCATACATGCATATATGTCCAAACATGCAAGTTGTGTTTATGCATCAAACGATAGTAGTTCAATAGGAAATTAATGTGCACACAAACTATCCAATAGGAATATGATAGTAAATATGTCAAGCATAGTGTTGACATAAAATAAGAATTATAACAACAAATATTACAATATTTATCAATAAGATATGTGATCGGATCATTCATTAATCGCATTTAGATCATGGTAATACCACAAATATAATATGCATAAATAGGAAATTCAATCAAGATGTGAATGATGCCACTTCCATTCAAGTCAAGTTTACTTTACACAGAATCATAGTTAGCTAATTATTTGTATTCTTGATTTACTAAATAAATCAAGGTAGATCAAATTATTCTGAATTAATCAAGGGGTTTATGCATCAACTACGTGCGTGGAGAAAGGGCTTCCAACCACCAAACAGGAATAGGACAGCCAGGTTCCCTATATCCATGTAGAAGGATAAGGCCTTTACCTAAATATGCATATTATCACTGTTCTTAGGAAATGTGAAGAGGTGATAGAATCGGGCCGATCTCATTTGTTCACATTGTACAACACCCTTACTTTGTTCCTTGCACTTAATTATTTTAGGTTGTCATTTATTTACCTGTTATTCTGCTTTGAGATTGTACTGTGTTGAAAGGGTTGGTGGGCAATGGTAGATCCTAAATGGGCGTAAGGTTAGTACCTTAAGCTCTCGAGGTCGGACCCATGGCTTCAAGGCATCACACTACATGTTTTGAAGAAGTCCGGTGCACCTGTGCAACTTCACCGGCCTTCTTGCACATTGTTGCACTACACCTTTACGTCATTGTTGTGCGTGCGAGCGTCCTTCTCGCAAATGCCACCGCACGCACGCTACGTCGCTGCATGCACTATACCCGTAAGTGCACCCTTTGTCTTCTCTTGCTTCTCACACTCTTCCGTTCTCCAATGTCTCTCCCAACCTCTCTCTCTCTCTCTCTCTCTCTCTCTTGCACACATAAGGAAATATAGGAGAAAGGCGGTGGCGGGTTGTTCATTGAAAAACGAGGTAGAGAGGTCCTTTATATAGGCTACGAGATGGTTACATAGAGGAGGGAGGGTCTTGTTGCATCGAAGTAGGATTTGTATCAGGAAGATTATATATTTTTTTTTCTTTACTTAACCATGAGAATTCCTGGTAATTGGGTTAAACAGATTCCGATTTTCATAAATCAGGTGCCATTGGAATTGTTTTGTGGCGAGGAAACCAATGGAACTTTCATGTATCAACTTTGAGGTTGTTTGCGCAATGCAAATCCCCAAATGGGTCACATATGGGTTTACGTATATGCTTCGTGCATCCGAGGTCCAATCTATGCATCAAGCAAGCCATTGGAATACTCATGAAGCCAAGAATCTAAATATGCTCCTAGATCATTGATTTGAGGTTTGGATCACCAAAATGAGGTTTATGTGATTTTCGACTTTGATTTATGCACTAAAATTCAAATGAATTTCAATTTATATTGCACGATAAGTGTCGTAGGATTCATAAAATGATCATTTTTAAGGATCATTCGAAGTTTTTCCGGAAAGGTGGGGACGTGAGTAACATTTTAAATCCCTTGAGTTTAGGCATGTGGGATTTACGGGAAAAGAGAAAACTTCAAGGGAGAATTACACAATTTTCCCCCCCTCTCTCTCTCTTCCCACTCACACACCCATGCACACACACCTCTCCTTCCTCCCCGAAACCGTAACCCCACATCTATTTAAAACCCACCACACCCCTCTCCACCTTCACACCCTCACCTCCACCTCCACCTCCTTTACTTGCAGCCAGCGACCACCACCAATAGCCTTCTCACCTCCACTTGCAGCCACACGTGGAGGAGAGGAGCTCGCGAGGAAAGGGAGAGCGAGGGAGAGAGGGAGAGCGAGGGCGTGGGAGAGGAGAGAGCTCGAGGAAGCTCGAGCATGCGTAGCCGGAGGAGCTCGAATAGGAGAGCTCGCGCGAGGGAGTTGCCTTGCTGCGGTCGCAGCAGCGAGGAGCTCGGAAGTGTGAGGATCTCCGAGGAGTTCAGAGGTGTGAGGGGAGGAGCCGTGGGTGCTCGGAGGAGCTCGTGTGAGAGGAGACGAGATTGTAGGAGGAGGTTATGCAACCTCTTGCAGCTACTGCGGGCTCTGCAGACGGAGGTTGCGAGGAGACGAACGTCGCGAGGAGTTTCTGCATATTGGATTTTTCCAATATCAGACGTCTGGAGCAGCAGTAGAACGTCCGAAGTTGCAGTCGACGTCTGAAATCATGCAGAGTACCGAGATATGAGTCCTATTTGCTCATGCATGTGCATACGTGAAGTACGTTAGCGCTGTGTGTCATCGTTTTAAACTTACGAATGCATGCATAGGCACAAGCCTTGGAAAAGCGTGCAAGCATGCTCTTCGAGGTGCTTTACGACGTCTAGACATCTTCATAGACGTCAGATGGTCATATCGGACGATTAGACGAACCGACAGACATCTGGAAAGACTCAGGACGACTATAAAGGGGTTCCAGACGTCTGTTAGCAACGTAGGAACACAAGGTGAGTTACTGACGTAGTTTAAGATGTCTGGGTCTATTCCGAGGTGTCTGATTTTGGTTTGTGTGCATGTTTTTTGCTCGATCGAGGCCTCGAATTTAGGCAAACGAAGTACCATTATTTTCCGCTTGAGTTTATCTACGTGTTAGTGTCCATTATATACTGTTTGAAACTCGTCTGACGTGACTTAGTCATTGGTATACATCTCCAGCCTGTAGCTAGTTTGGGGCCCACAGAGACAACCAGATCTGCGATTCAGGCCCCCATTCCTCCCGTGTTTTCCGGTAGAGTGATTTACCTTAATACTAAGATTTAAATAAGTAAAGTGCATGCTTAGAATAATTTGATTGAACCATAGGATGTGAAACGAACCCTAGGGCAAAAACGAATGAACATTACTTGAGCTACACTGTTGACATTGAGATGCATGTTAAACCTTAATTGCTAGCAAATATATAGATCCTTGATGTGTTGCTTTTTCAGTTATTAAACACGAGCTGCCTGTTATATAAATGAAAATTAGAATGTGAAAAATGAGATATGCGTGTTGAGAAATGAAATGAATACAAGCATGAACCCTACAGGGAACTAGGAGAGGAACTCCTGTACACGGAAAGAATCTCATATATAGATGGGAAATGAGTTGGTCCTTGTATACACGGTATCAAGGAGAGCAGTTGTCCCTTTAGTGTAGAGGAGAGCTAGTCGCTCTTTGGGTTGAGACCCAGGGTTAGGCTTAGTCACTTGTTACGACCCGTTTCCAAATCCCTATCTTCGTTGCAGTATTACCATGAAAAGCGATTATCAGTTTATTTAATTTATTACTCAAAATTTAGAATGTTTCGAGGTCGAACCCAGGGAGCAAACTTAATTCTAGAAGTATACAAATTCACGATTAACTATAATATACTGCTTTACAAAAATTAAAGAGAGAGAGAGAGTGAACAGGAAAAAAATCCTTTCTCTCTTTCTTTTTTTTCTTTCTTCTCTTCTCTCTTCCTTCTCTTCTTCCTCTACCCTTTTCTTTCTCAGACGCCTTGTCTGCCTCTTGCTACAGTGCCTTTGCAGGTTCTTCTCCTCTTGGCTTCTTCTTCTTCTCTTCTCTGCTCGACCTTCTTCTTCTTCTTCTTCTTCTTGCACTGTGCCTTCTCCTTCTACAGTTGGCTTCTCTCCTTCCTATCTTCTTCCTTTTTCTTCTTCAGATCCTTCTTTTGTTGTAGCTCTTGGCTGCTTCTTTTCTTTCTTTTCTCTTCTGCGCTCCCTCCTCTTTCTTCTTCTTCAACTTCTGCTGCTCTGTGCGGCTAAGTGTCCTCAGCCGCTCCTCCTCCTTTCTTCTTCTCCTGCTTCCCTGCACGTTACATGGTTAGGCAAAACCTAACCCCTACCCACCCCACGTCTCTCTCTCTCTATTTCTCTCTCAAAGGTTCGCTCCCAGAGCATTCGCGGGTATACAGGTCGGGTAACGTGCTCAGGACCAGACCCATCGGCTTGCGGTGGTGGGTGAGGAGTGCTTGGTCGGGTAATCGGGTTCGGCCCAAACCTGTGGGGCGTGAGCGCGGGCAAGGGCGGGTGCGAGCGCGTGGCGCGCTGAGTGCGTAGGCGAGGGACCTGACCCCTGTGTATCGAAGGTGATAAGCCCAATACACTTTTTCAATTTATTTGGATGCGGTGCTTCAAGGATTTCCAAGGTGGGACTAAACGTCCCACCTGCTTCTACGTTCGCGTTCGCAGGAGGCCTACCCCAATTGCCACAGCCTCGGTCGCCTGCTGAGCCAATTGCCTGGTTGTGTGAGTTCGCGACGCCAATCTGCTCCTCCTGGGACTCTGTTGCCTGGAGCGCACGACTTGGAGCTCGCGAGCAAGCTTCTTCACACCTGCATCAATGGCGGAAGAGAGTCGAACCTGCACTTCATGAATATAGCCTCGCGGCCTTATCAGACTATCAAAAACCTTCGCCGTATCACGGCGAAGGTGAGACAGGGGTTGGCTGGCCATGGGCCGGCCTAGGCGTGCATGCCTAGGTCGCTCTGTGGCCGTGAGGATGGGTTTGTTCGGGGGGTAGTTTCACTGGGTGGCGTGGTCGGTGGAAGGGCATGAGGTGGTCAGTGGGAGGTGGTAAAGCTTCTAAGGTGTTTGGTGAGGTGGATGGGTGAGTGGAATGACGGAAGCACCTCGCTGGAGGTTTGGCCGGAGGTGGAGAAGGTGGAGGTGGATAGTGGATGTCGAGGGGTTGAAACAACAAATTAACAGGGGGAAATAAAGGAGAGAGTAAGAGAAACTTACCTATGAGTCCAGAGTGAAGGGGGAGGTGCGGAAGTGGCGAGTGGCCGGTGCTACCATCGCCGAAGACGAAGGTGCCAGGGGAGAGAACGGCGACGTGGAGAAGGGGTTGGAGAGTGTCCGCTGGTATGGTGCAGCGCTGTAGAGGATGGCGGAGTTAACCCTGCCACTGGTATGGTGGCAGGGCGACGAGAAAGGAGAGGGAGATTCGCCGGAAGCTCTGGCAGTTGGCCGGAGTTGGGAGGAGACGAAGAGGAGGGGGAATCTTAGGCCAAACAAAGCTTGTTGGAAACGATAGCTCCTGCCGCTCCTTAAATAGGTGTTGGCGAGGAGGGAAACACGAGGAGGAGGCGTGGGCAGGCCGCCGGAGATATGGTAGGAAAAGAGACCCATGCCTCTCGCGCGTTCGCACGAGAGGTATGGGTATCGGCAGTGCATGGGAGGGGGTTGATGCGGAAGAAGACAACGCAGGGGACCCTTCTCTCGTTTCTGGGGCTGGTCCCCATACCGTGCGCGGCGCCATTGATGAGAACCTCATCATAAGCCATAACTAGCTCATTTTGACCTAAACAAAGGATAAAAGCTCTTACATAACTCAAGGAAAGGCTTAACTCAGAGAGATTCTGAGTTCGCAAAGAAAATAGAAACTAAGGGGTAAAAATGTAATTTCACCAATCCAATCTAAAAACAGGGTAACTCAGGATCCAAACATAGGTCAAAGTAACCTAATAAGAATAAAAGTGGGATGAGATGATTTAATAAGGGCTACAGCAACTCCAAGGAATTAAATGACATCCTGTAACCCTAAAAACAAACCCACTTAAAAACACGAGGTTCGAGGCAGAGAAAAAAAATCAACTAAACCCTCTAAAATTCATAGAAAAATAATCTCTAGGGTTTAGAACCTTCAATTTCACCTTAGGAACCCATTTTGACCTACATTGAGAACCATGCCCAATTAACAACTTAATTTGGGTTTTTGCATAAATTGATCGATCAAACAAGGTTTAATCTGGAAATAAAATTCACCATCATAATCCTTAGGTCCAAATTAGTCATGTATAAAAACTTGAGCCTAAGAGGAAACCTTCTTGACCAACTTTACACTTTGGTCCTCATTTATTTACTTTTTGGCCCTCAACTTTTGAACCCTCACATTTCTGCCCCTAACCCTCCTTCGTTCTTTGCATTCAGGTCCCTCTTGCCAAAACCTGACCAGCACCATGCTCCGGCGACCTTGCGCGGAGCATGGCGCCGCGCAGGGTAAGGGGGAGGGTCTGGCAAGACAACCGGGGGTGCCCTGCGTCGTCAGCCGTTGCAGGAACACCCCCTGGTCGCTGCAACCCACCATACCGACCGTGCGAACGCACGGACGGTATGGGTCTCCATCTCCGGCGTCCTCCGGCGAGGGAGACACGTCGTCTCCCTCCGCCCTCCTCTCTGTTTCGGCCCCTATAAATATCCCCCGTCGCTTCGCCGTTCTGGGTAGCTCGGTCCTGACGGAGAAAGAACCCCACTTCCTCTCTTCCCACTCCGACAGGAAGCCCTCCAGCTCCGGCGGCCTCCCCTCTTCCTCCTCGTCACTCTGCCGCACTACCAGCTGCAGGGTTGCCCTCCCTCGCTCTTCCCGCGCCACGCCGCACCCAGTTGGCGCCTCTCCGGCCCTCTCCTCGCCGCCGCCCCTTCCCCTGGGCATCTTCTTCTCCGGCGACAGTCGATACGACTGCCGCCTTGCTCCAGCCCCTTTCGTCTCCGTAGCTAGGTCAGAACTTCTCCCCATCTCCCCCTCTTTCTTTTCCTCACTGTCTTTTATTTGATTAAACCCTCGACCGCTCCTGTCCACCGTCACGCCCTTCGTCTCCGGCCAAACTCCGGCGAGACGCCCCCATCGCTCCACAGCCCCATACGCCTCGCCGACCCTCACAGAACCTCCGCCTCCTCACCCTGATCAACCTCCGCCCTTCCACTTCCCGCCACTCGCCCTCTGCAGACCCCCCGAACAAACCCACTTCTCTGCCTGCAGTTTGACCTAGAGCGACCCTCACGCTCCGCCCCGCCGCCTGCCAGATCCCCCACCACCTTCGTCGTGCCACGGCGAAGGTTCTCCGCGTATCTGATTAGGCCGAGAGGCCGTTCCTCTGTGGATAGGTATCTCGACCGCCGTCGCCATTGCTGCGTGGAAGGAGCACCTTCAACCTGCAGCTCCAGGTGTGATTCGCCCAGGTCGACTCCCAGGCTGCGCGGGGCACCTCCGCGAAGCGTCCCAGGCTTGCAGCAGGGGCAAAGGCCTCGCGTGCAACCGCGAACTCCTGCAGCGTCTTCAGCTGCGGGCGTCCAATTGGGGTGGGACATTTAGTCCCACCTCGGAAATCTTCAGAGGAGCGCGCCCGCATAAAGGCAAAAAGTGCCTTAGGTTCGTTGCCTCCTGAGCATGGGGTGAGGTCCCTCTCACTTACCCGCTCGACCCGGCCTCGTCCGCGACCACGCCCCGCGGGCCTGGCCCGACCCGACTAAGCCCGACCTCCACTCCTCGCCCACCACGCACGCCGGTGGGCCTGGACCCGGGCACGACCCGTACCCGAATACCCGGCAGCTCTGGGAGAGCTTTCCTAAGAGCAGCTTCCGTGAGAGAGAAACGCGGGGGAGAGGGTAGAATTAGGTTTTGCCCCTCTGATCAAGCTGTGCAAGTGTGCAGGCAGAGAAGAAGAAGGACGGCCGCTGGACAGAGAAGGAGAAGAAGACTGAAGGAAGAAGAGCAGCTAGGGCTGCCCGAAGCAAAGGACTGCGGAAGAAGAGGAAGAAGAACTGAAGCAACACTGTAGCATCCGCGGGTTAAGTCGTCTGATTGGAAAATCAGACGACGTCCTGAAGACAGGTGAAGAAAGAAGAAAAGAAGAGAGACGGAGCAGCCAAGCAGAAGAAGAAGAGAAGCAAGAAGAAAAGAAGAAGAAGAGCACGGAAGGGAGATTTGAAGCAAGAAAAGAAGAACAGGAAGAACAAAAGCTAAAGAGAAGACAAAGAGAAAGAAAGAAGAAAAGAAGAAGAAGCCAAACCTTCATCTCTCTCTCTCTCTCTTTATTTTTGTAATAGAACATGTATATCTCTAGAATACAACTTGCTCCCTGAGTTCGACCTCAGGAACTCTTTATTTTCCGAGTAAAAAATTATATATTAGCAGATGATGGCAATAACTATCTGTACTACAACGACTTAAGAAAAGCTAGTTGCTGCCACCGTCTCGCCAGTTGGCGCCGTTGCCGGGGAGCAACGGCTATTCTAGAGATAATCAAATTCCTGTTTTTACATTGCTAACAATCTCTTCTTTGTTGTGCAGATACAAGCAACCGCACGACAACCACTCCGAGGACAGGTAATTTTTCTTTCTCTCGCTATTAACCCCTAAACTCTAAAGAGGAAGAAAAGAAAAGAACAAGCAATATAGGGCTAACCTGTCTTCTATACTCAGTAAACCATCAAAAGTTGCATGTTTTCAACCCATTATTACTGTACACTATTAAGGGTATTTAAGGGCTAACACATTCTTGCTTGAGCCCTAATTACCCAACAAAGAGCTAACTGGACCAAGTAGAGCCAACCTAGGATCCAACACTAGGGATTTAGAGACACACTCCTTAAGCAAGAATTGAGAAAATCAAATGAAGTATGCCCAAGCCCTTGTCTGAAAATACCTATTCAAAGAAAACCTAAAACAATTGGCTCTCTAAACACTTGAACCCTAAAAAACAAGACCCAAAGACTCTCAAAGGAAACAAGAGGTAAAGTTGCCCCCTTGGGTCAACCAACCTTAAATTAGGTCACTCTTTGCACTCAAAGAACTAAAGTTCAAGTGTAACTTTAAGCACCCTAATCTTAACCTAAAATTGGTAGACTTAAGAGGTCAAGATCCCCATTCTGGTCTACCTGGAACCGCAGTGACAAGAGAGGTCGGGTGGGGGAAACCCTGTAACCCGTGGGGACGCTCTACCGTGTAGGGGTCTTTGCGGGACTCTCCCTCTCTGGCTGCCCAGGTAATTCTCCGGTGGACGATCTTTCTAATCAAGGGGTCCATCTGCCCCGCACCTCTATAGTCACCCAACACATTTTTGGGTGTCTTGATTGGGTCCAGCACCTTCTAAACTCATCTCTTCCAACAGTGCATGTACGGTAGGAGGTCCTTAAGACCACCCTTAAGACCTCCTTTAGAAATTCACTCTCGTCAAGGCCAAGCCTCGACGCCCGTGTTTGTGCAGCAACCCCCTCACATTATTCTCTCTTCTGATTCAGAACCAAGTTCTTCTTCTTCCCCCATCATGGCTCAGCCAGTTGAGGAAGAAAACAATCTGGAGCACCAGCTCCAGCGACTCAATGACCTCTTCCAAAACTTCGTGCACCCACCACAGCGTCCTATGATGCGGGACCACTACAATCCTGCTGCGGTGGCTATTGAGCCTCGAGTCAGAATCCCGACTGGAGGACCTGATTCCGAATTGAAGCCCAACATGATTCATGCTATACCTAAATTCCATGGGCTTAATTCTGAAGATCCCTTCCAGCACATCAAACAGCTAAAGCATCTGGCCCAAACTTTTGGGTCAGACGCACAAAATCGGGATATTCTTCTCATGAAGATGTTCTCTTTTTCTCTTATGGACAAGGCCGCCCATTGGTATCAAACTCAGACCCGGTCGATCAACAATTGGGAAGAACTTCAGTCCGAGTTCCTGAAAAAGTTCTTCCCTGTTGGACGGACCAACGCCTTGTGCCATCAGATTACACACTTCACCCAGCAAACAGGGGAACCTCTCCATGAGGCATGGGATCGTTTTCAGGATCTCATGAGAAAGTGCCCCCATCACGGAGTTCCTAAATGGGAACAAGTCCAATCTTTTTACCAGGGACTCCGTGAGGACATCCGTCTTTTCGTCAATGCAACCTGCGGAGGAAATATCATGGGTCAACATGAAGACACTGTGTGGGAGATTCTCGAAAACATGTGCGAGAACTCCATCAACAATGACTCCATGGGATTATTCGACAGGACGAATACCCACGCAGCAACGAATCTTAGGGGAGCACATGAGACGCGGGGCCTGTCCGCATCAGTCGACTTGGAGTTAATGGCTAGTCGATTGGATAAGGTCTCGATTATGGAAAAGAAGGTGGATGAGCTGACTCAGCATCTGCAGCGAGCCACCTCTGCGCATAACCCTTTCGCACAACCTCCTTCCACAAGGGAAACTGTGCAAAACATCCTCCATCGATCTTCTCCTAGGATGGACCCATCATCCGAATCGTTACCCGGAGGTCCCTCCGACTCCTTCTTCACCTGCCAGGGGAATTCCATTCCCCCTTTCCCTGATTCTCAAGAGGTTCCTCAGACCTACGAGGACCTCAACGCCATCCAGAACGACCCGTTCTCCAACACCTATAATCCTGGATGGCGTAACCATCCTAACTTTCAGTGGGCGGGAAATTCCCAAACCCAAAGACCATCCTTCCAACCCCGCCCACAACCTCCTCGTCCTTACCAGCCGCCTCAGCCTCGGCCCAACCCTACTCATCCATCTGGGCCAAATCAAGATCAAATGTCCCTTATTCTTCAGACCTTGGCTGACATTCAAAGAACGAATGCGGCTATTCAGAAACAACACAAGGACGAACTTACAGAGGTTCGAAACCAATTGACCCAGTTGGCAAACTCTCGCCAGCCAGGTACTCTTCCTTCCCAACCTCTGCCTAATCCTAATAACGTGCCAACCCAGCGGCGCATTATGAACCCAAACCCGGGCCATGCCCATATGATTTATCAGGCCCCCTCTATTCCTTCACCTGACGGGATAGAGGCCTCCACTTCTTTTGCAGGTTACCAGCAGCAAGCTATCTTACCCAATCCCAACCAAAACCAGGCAGGACTTAATTCCGTAACGACCCGTAGTGGTAAGGAAACCCAAGACCCACCTCATCCGAACCACTCCAAGCCGGGTATTGATCCCAAGCCTAGGGCAGTAATCCAGGACGTCCCCACCCCTGTCCCGAATCCACAACCTGGACCTATCCTAGAAGAACCAACCAAGATCCCGTTTCCCGAGGCCTTGACCAAGGGAAAGAAGACCACCAAGCCCGTGGCACCTGAGGAGGACCTGGTCAAGCTCTTTGAACAGGTCCACATAAACATCCCCTTGATGGATGCAATCCGCCACGTACCAGCTTACGCACGATTTTTAAAGAATGTGTGTACACCCCAGCGTAAGCCGCGAACCAAGGGTGGGAGCCCAATTGTTCTGTCAGAGCAAGCCAGCTCTGTAATCCTCAGTAAACTCCCACCCAAGGCAAAAGATCCTGGTACTCCCCTGATCTCCTGCAAGATAGATGCTACCCAATTTGATAGAGCTTTGCTAGACTTAGGTGCATCCATAAACCTGATACCCACATCCTTACTTGACCATCTAGAAGAATCTGAGCTAAAACCAACCGAGGTGACATTACAATTAGCAGATCGATCTATAAAGTCACCAAAAGGGATTCTCGAGGATGTTATCGTAAGAGTGCGGGATTTCTATTTCCCAGTGGACTTCATAGTCTTAAATATGGACGCACCTGAGAACCCTAGGGATACACCAATCATTTTAGGGAGACCTTTCTTGGCTACTGCTAGAGCCAACATTAGCTGTGAGGAGGGCCAAATAGAGCTCAAATTTGGGAATCAAACACTGAAAATTGATATATTTAAGGCCCAACAAGGAATCAATTGCGGTGTCATTGAACAGATTTGTGACATTAGGACTTTGGTTGATGAAACACACTTCCAGAATGATCTAATTAGACCTCATCAACCGCAGAAAGATCTTGATCCGCAAACTGAGGAGTCAAATCCAGATATGAACAACCTCGTAACTCCCACCCTTGAACCTCACCTCTATACTGAACCACCCGCTGCTGCTGATAACCCCATCCTCAAACTGAAACCCCTTCCTGCTCACTTGAAATACATCTTTTTGGGTTCTAATCAGACCCTTCCTGTGATTATCAATTCCAACCTTAGTATTGAACAGGAATCCCGTCTGATTGTTGTCCTCCAGCAACATCGCAGAGCCATTGGGTGGACTCTCGATGATTTGACTGGAATAAGTCCCTCCTATTGTACTCATCATATCTATTCAGAAGAGGGCACACGACCTTCTCGTGAAATGTAGAGACGCTTAAACCCCAATCTGCAGGAGGTCGTGAAAAAGGAGATCATCAAGTGGTTAGATGCCGGAATTATCTACCCGATCTCCGATAGTCGTTGGGTGAGCCCAATTCAGGTCGTACCCAAGAAGGCAGGACTCACCACTATAACGACTGAGACCGGAGAAATCATTCCTACCCGACTAGCCAACTCGTGGAGAGTCTGTATAGATTACCGCCGACTCAATTCCTCCACGAAGAAGGATCATTTCTCACTACCCTTCATTGATCAAATTCTCGAAAAACTTGCGGGAAATAGGTTCTTCTGCTTTCTTGATGGGTACTCCGGTTATAACCAGGTGGCAATCCATCCTGAGGACCAAGAAAAAACCACGTTCACCTGCCCCTTCGGAACATACGCATTCCGAAGGATGCCTTTCGGTCTTTGCAATGCACCCGCTACTTTTCAGCGATGCATGCTTGCCATATTCTCAGATATGGTAGGTGATTATCTGGAAGTCTTCATGGATGACTTTTCAGTTTTCGGAGCATCATTCGACGATTGCCTCCAACACTTGGTCCAGATACTCAGGCGGTGCATCGATGTGAATTTGGTTCTTTCCTGGGAAAAGAGCCATTTCATGGTGCCTGAGGGAATTGTCTTGGGACACTCAATTTCGGAAAAAGGCATCCAGGTGGATCGAGCTAAGGTTGATCTGATTTCTCACCTTCCTATGCCTAGCTCGATCAAGGACATCCGATCTTTTTTGGGGCATGTCAATTTTTATCGACGATTTATCCCTGATTTTTCAAAAATCGCGTGCCCCCTGACCACTCTTCTCTCCAAGGATGTACCTTTCGAAATTTCCAAGGAATGCAATCAAGCATTTGAAATCCTGCGTGACCGAGTCACCCAAGCCCCGATCCTACAGTCCCCTGATTGGTCTCAACCCTTTGAGATCATGTGCGATGCATCCGACTTCGCTGTAGGAGCGGTTTTGGGGCAGAAAATTGACGGGAAACCTGTGGTCATTTACTACGCCAGCAAAACACTTGATGAGGCTCAGCGTAACTATACGGTTACTGAGAAAGAGCTGCTAGCTGTAGTATTTGCCCTAGAAAAATTCAGATCGTACCTTCTGGGTTCCCGTGTCATCATATACTCGGATCACACAGCTGTGAGGCATCTCCTTGCAAAGAAGGACGCGAAACCTCGATTAATCCGATGGATCTTGCTGTTGCAAGAATTTGACCTTGAGATTCGCGACAAAGCGGGAAAGCAAAATGTGGTAGCTGATCACTTGTCCCGTCTTCCTTCTGAATTAATTGACCCTTCCGGACCCATCACTGAGCATTTTCCCGATGAGCACCTGCTGACTATCGGTACTAGCCTTCCATGGTTTGCTAATGTAGTAAATTACTTGGCATCTCATCAGATCCCGTCCGATTGGCCAAAGGCCAAGAAGGACAAATTACGCTCCGATGCCAGGTATTACATTTGGGAAGACCCGTACCTCTTCCGCATAGGTGCTAATCAGATCATTCGGAGATGTGTCTCGGAAGAGGAAATCAGCAATGTCCTCTCTTTCTGCCATGACCAGGCATGCGGTGGCCATTTCGCCGGGAATAAAACCGCATCAAAAGTCCTCCAGTGCGGCTTTTACTGGCCCACACTATTCAAAGACGTGTACAGTCACTGCAAGGCATGCAGTCGTTGCCAGACTTTGGGCAACATGAGCCATCGGGACATGATGCCTATGCAACCGATTCTAGTATGCGAAATCTTTGATGTTTGGGGGATTGATTTTATGGGCCCCTTTCCTGTTTCGGATGGTTTCGAATACATTCTGTTGGCTGTGGACTACGTGTCCAAATGGATCGAAGCCATACCGACCCGAACCTGTGATCACAAAGTCGTTCTCAAATTCATTCATCAAAACATTTTCTCAAGATTCGGGATTCCTCGTGCAATAATCTCTGATGGGGGGACCAATTTCACAAATGCTCAGTTTAGGTCACTGATGACCAAATACGGGGTGTCTCACCGAATCTCTACTCCTTATCACCCCCAAACTAATGGTCTAGCTGAGCTGTCTAATCGGGAGATCAAGAAAATCCTGCAAGTCACTGTTCGGCCTGACAGGAAGGACTGGTCGTCCCGACTTCCGAAAGCATTGTGGGCCTATAGGACCGCCCACAAAACCCAATTAGGCATGTCTCCCTTTAGACTGGTGTACGGAAAGGCGTGTCACCTTCCCGTAGAACTGGAGCATAAAGCCTATTGGGCAGTACGGAACTGTAATCTAGATCTTTCAAAGGCTGGAACCCACAGAAAACTTCAAATCAGCGAGATCGATGAATTACGCCTAGACGCGTATGAGAGCTCGCGAATCTACAAGGAGCGGGTTAAAGCCTTCCACGACAAACACATCTCGAGAAAGATCTTTCATTCTGGTCAAAAGGTCCTACTCTTTGATGCCCGACTCAAATTTTTCCCGGGAAAACTGAGGTCCAAGTGGGTCGGACCATATTTGGTCCGACAGGTTTTTGGAAATGGAGCAATCAAAATCAGTCCACTCAACCACGATTCCGAACCTTTCATCGTGAACGGTCAGAGACTCAAGCCGTTCATTGATGTTACCTCTACTGATTTGGCTGAAGCATCTTATATCCTCCATTCCCCTTGAGCTTATTGCGCCCAGCCGATGGCGTAAAACTCAACGCTTAACGGGAGGCAACTCGACATTTTCCTAAAAATCCAAAACCTTTTTCTGACACCTTTTTGCACTTAAGGTTCACCCTTGTAGACAGCCGACCCCACCTCAGATGCTTGCATCTGGGATTAGAAATCGTCCGCAAAATTCAACCCGACCCATTCACTCATCCAAATTTCTGTCTTAAGGAATGAACTAAGTTGAATAAAAACCTCCTAGGTTACAATGAGGACATTGCAAATCTTAGGCATGGGGGGGTATGAAAGTGCAAAACCTGTAAGAAAAGGTTTCAAACAAAAAATTCACATATGCCAAAAACACCATAAAAATTAAAAATTTTCGAAAAAGAATAAGAGAAAAAAAGGAGAAGGAAATTTTGTGAAGGAGAAGGAGAAAAGAAACAAAATGAAAAAGGAGCACGAAATTATGAGGAAAAAGTGATAGTCATTAGTAAGGAACTAAGGAATTAACCTAAGTTCTAGACCTCATTCAAGAAAATAACCGAAAAGTGCATAATGAGATTAGTAAGAACGCAAACCTTAGGCATTCTTGAATAGACTCTTAGTACCCATTAAGATCTGGACACTCCTCAAGAGGTTGAGGAAAATGAAAAGCTGAAGTATTAGGTCTAAGGCTTAGGGAGTATTTGGCCTCGTTAACTAATTTTTGGTTTACGGGACTTAGTAACCTAAGCACCCTAACCTCACACACAGCCTGGTTCAGTAAGCGTAAAAATCAAAATCACGCAGAAGCATCGCAAAATTCTGAAAAGTACACCTAGAGTAGGAGCGGCCGATCAACACAAGTTGATTTGGACGAGTTCCCAGCGCGGAGAGGCGGGAAATCCCCTCGAAGATGCGTAACAAAATATCATCTCCTCGGTGCTTGTCTCTTAGGATATTCACATATCCTACTGGGGGCATGTAAGCACTTTGCTGGTTCAGATTTCATGGATGGCATTATCTCGAAGTGTCAATTGCCAGGGTCTGGATTCGGCCACGGAACACCATGGATGGGATTATCTCGAAATCTCAATAGCCAGGGTTCCGGGGGTTGCCATGGGCGGTGCTATCTCGAAGCATCGATCGCTAGGAACCCTTGAGGATTGATGATGGGAGCAATGAATCTGATACAGACCGTGTTGAAAAGCCAATCCTAAGCTAGAATTAAAAAGAAAAAGAGAGAGAACTCTCCAAACAGATAAATTTTCTCTCTCTCTCTTACAAAATGCACTGCGAACTGAGCTAGGGCTAGAATCATTTCAAGCACGGGTGCTTTAACCACAAAGTCCAATAGACCTTAGGTTAGTTCTTGTGGGCCTTAAAAACCTTTGCTAAGGACTGAGGCTAAGGCTAGACAGATTTGGATCTTGATTGGTACTAGAGTACCTTTTAGGCCTATGGTCAGCATTCTAACCTAATCTAAGCTCAAATGAAAAAGCACTTATCTGAAGCTATTAAGAACTTCATGGTCTAGAACAAGGGTTGAAACCTTAAGTTTTTGCTAAGGGACTAGCAAAAGCTAGGCATGGGGGTATGATGAGAACCTCATCATGAGCCATAACTAGCTCATTTTGACCTAAACAAAGGATAAAAGCTCCTACATAACTCAAGGAAAGGCTTAACTCAGAGAGATTCTGAGTTCGCAAAGAAAATAGAAACTAAGGGGTAAAAATGCAATTTCACCAATCCAATCTAAAAATAGGGTAACTCAGGGTCCAAACATAGGTCAAAGCAACCTAATAAGAATAAAAGTGGGATGAGATGATTCAATAAGGGCTACAGCAACTCCAAGGAATTAAATGACATCCTGTAACCCTAAAAACAAATCCACTTAAAAACACGAGGTTCGAGGCAGAGAAAAAAAATCAAATAAACCCTCTAAAATTCATAGAAAAATAATCTCTAGGGTTTAGAACCTTCAATTTCGCCTTAGGAACCCATTTTGACCTACATTGAGAACCATGCCCAATTAACAACTTAATTTGGGTTTTTGCGTAAATTGATCGATCAAAAAAGGTTTAATCTGGAAATAAAATTCACCATCATAATCCTTAGGTCCAAATTAGTCATGTATAAAAACTTGAGCCTAAGAGGAAACCTTCTTGACCAACTTTACACTTTGGTCCTCATTTATTTACTTTTTGGCCCTCAACTTTTGAACCCTCACATTTCTGCCCCTAACTCTCCTTCGTTCTTTGCATTCAGGTCCCTCCTGCCAAAACCTGACCAGCACCATGCTCCGGCGACCTTGCGCGGAGCATGGCGCCGCGCAGGGTAAGGGGGAGGGTCTGGCAAGACAACCGGGGGTGCCCTGCGTCGTCAGCCGTCGCAGGAACACCCCCCTGGTCACTGCAACCCACCATACCGGCCGTGCGAACGCATGGACGGTATGGGTCTCCATCTCCGGCGTCCTCCGGCGAGGGAGACACGTCGTCTCCCTCCGCCCTCCTCTCTGTTTCGGCCCCTATAAATATCCCCCGTCGCTCCGCCGTTCTGGGCAGCTCGGTCCTGACGGAGAAAGAACCCCACTTCCTCTCTTCCCACTCCGACAGGAAGCCCTCCAGCTCCGGCGGCCTCCCCTCTTCCTCCTCGTCACTCTGCCGCACTACCAGCTGCAGGGTTGCCCTCCCTCGCTCTTCCCGCGCCACGCCGCACCCAGCTGGCGCCTCTCCGACCCTCTCCTCGCCGCCGCCCCTTCCCCTGGGCATCTTCTTCTCCGGCGACAGTCGATACGACTGCCGCCTTGCTCCAGCCCCTTTCGTCTCCGTAGCTAGGTCAGAACTTCTCCCCATCTCCCCCTCTTTCTTTTCCTCACTGTCTTTTATTTGATTAAACCCTCGACCGCTCCTGTCCACCGTCACCCCCTTCGTCTCCGGCCAAACTCCGGCGAGACGCCCCCATCGCTCCACAGCCCCATACGCCTCGCCGACCCTCACAGAACCTCCGCCTCCTCACCCTGATCAACCTCCGCCCTTCCACTTCCCGCCACTCGCCCTCTGCAGACCCCCCGAACAAACCCACTTCTCTGCCTGCAGTTTGACCTAGAGCGACCCTCACGCTCCGCCCCGCCGCCTGCCAGATCCCCCACCACCTTCGTCGTGCCACGGCGAAGGTTCTCCGCGTATCTGATTAGGCCGAGAGGCCGTTCCTCTGTGGACAGGTATCTCGACCGCCGTCGCCATTGCTGCGTGGAAGGAGCACCTTCAACCTGCAGCTCCAGGTGTGATTCGCCCAGGTCGACTCCCAGGCTGCGCGGGGCACCTCCGCGAAGCGTCCCAGGCTTGCAGCAGGGGCAAAGGCCTCGCGTGCAACCGCGAACTCCTGCAGCGTCTTCAGCTGCGGGCGTCCAATTGGGGTGGGACATTTAGTCCCACCTCGGAAATCTTCAGAGGAGCGCGCCCGCATAAAGGCAAAAAGTGCCTTAGGTTCGTTGCCTCCTGAGCACGGGGTGAGGTCCCTCTCACTTACCCGCTCGACCCGGCCTCGTCCGCGACCACGCCCCGCGGGCCTGGCCCGACCCGACTAAGCCCGACCTCCACTCCTCGCCCACCACGCACGCCGGTGGGCCTGGACCCGGGCACGACCCGTACCCGAATACCCGGCAGCTCTGGGAGAGCTTTCCTAAGAGCAGCTTCCATGAGAGAGAAACGCGGGGGAGAGGGTAGAATTAGGTTTTGCCCCTCTGATCAAGCTGTGCAAGTGTGCAGGCAGAGAAGAAGAAGAAGGACGGCCGCTGAACAGAGAAGGAGAAGAAGACTGAAGGAAGAAGAGCAGCCAAGGCTGCCCGAAGCAAAGGACTGCAGAAGAAGAGGAAGAAGAACTGAAGCAAAACTGTAGCATCCGCGGGTTAAGTCATCTGATTGGAAAATCAGACGATGTCCTGAAGACAGGTGAAGAAAGAAGAAAAGAAGAGAGACGGAGCAGCCAAGCAGAAGAAGAAGAGAAGCAAGAAGAAAAGAAGAAGAGCATGGAAGGGAGATCTGAAGCAAGAAAAGAAGAACAGGAAGAACAAAAGCTAAAGAGAAGACAAAGAGAAAGAAAGAAGAAAAGAAGAAGAAGCCAAACCTTCATCTCTCTCTCTCTCTCTTTATTTTTGTAATAGAACATGTATATCTCTAGAATACAACTTGCTCCCTGAGTTCGACCTCGGGAACTCTTTATTTTCCGAGTAAAAAATTATATATTAGCAGATGATGGCAATAACTATCTGTACTACAATGACTTAAGAAAAGCTAGTTGCTGCCACCGTCTCGCCAGCCATCCTCTGCACAAAGTCGCCGGAGGCATGGGTTGTTGCTGCAGGTGGCAGAGGGACTGGTTTGAAAAGAACGAAGGGAAAGTTGAGGGGTTAAGTGCAAGGGTTCAAAAAGTAATTCTTGAGGACCATTTTGTAAAGTAGGTCAAGGAAAACTTTCCTTAGGTCCAAATTTTGATATAACTCTAATTTGGATCTAAGAAATCCAATGGTGAAGTTGGAGTTTAGGTTTGACCATGTTTGATCAGTCAATTTGCATAAAAACCTAAATTAGATCAAAAATTGGGTATGGTTCTCAATCTAGGTCAAGATAGGTTCCAATGGCCAAATTTAAGGTTCTAAACCCTAGGGGATATTTTTTCATGAATTTTAGAGGGTTTAATTGATTTTTATCTTGCCTGAAACTTCGTGAATTAAAGCAGGTTTATTTTAGGGTTACAGAAGTCATTTAATTCCTGAATGCCGCTATAACCCTTTTCAGACCAAATCATCCCACTTTCTTTCTCATTAAGCCTGCTTGACCTGTGTCTAAACCCTTAAAAATCCTGTTTATGTATTGCATTGGTAAAATTACAGTTTTACCCCTTGTGAATTGTTTATACTCAAATTTACAATTCTCTGATATAGGCTTTCCCTTAGGTTTTGTAGGAGCTTTTTGTACACTTATTTAGGTCAAAATGTGCTAGTTAGGGTTCATGATGAGGTTCTCATCACCCTATAGGACCCGAGACCGGCTCAACTCGACTAATCCCAAGACCCAGTTGCCCAACAAGAAATAACTGAAAGCAGGAAAATAAACCACATTCACTATGTAAGGTAACTAACAGTAAAAGCGTACAAGCAGTAAGGAAGTAAAAGCTACTAACAGTACATTACCACCACAACAGTAAAGTAAAACAAAAGTACAGGACAAGAACAGTAAACAAAGTCTGAATTCACTAACAAAAAGAAGTACTACAACAACAAGAGACTACTACTGGGCTCGACTGGGCCCAGCGCCCTATGTAGCCAACGACTCGGGCTACTCAACTCCTGGACCTGTAAAGGGTTACGAGTAAAATGGAGTCAGCGGATGCTGAGTAGAGTGGTAACCAAACTAACTAAAGCAGTAAAAGCTAACAGGTAAATTTATCTTTTCCAATTATTTTATTTTACAAGTCATTCATTTTCACCCATTGGTTTACTTTCAGATCTCTTTCTTGATCTTGCATGTTCCTCGTGGGAACGATCTTGATTGCAGTCTTTTCTGAAGAGTAGAAGGCACACGTGGTGCTCTCCTAGTCGGGAGAGTCCCCCGTGGTGATCCTACACCCAGTCAACCACCCCGAGGTCACGGACAGACGTAGCGATGATTACGGCATGTGCGATAAGCGCATGGGTAGCTACCCCACATTAGCACGTGGTCAGTCATTTCTGCTAGCGGGTACGCCCAAAGTACAACACGGAACAGTATAGAGCCTAGACCTCTTAGTAGTAGGGGTCTAGCCCCTCAGAACCAAACAAGGGTCTCGCCCCTCCACAGTCCGCACACCCTCGTCTGACTACCCCGGTTTGTCCAGTGGGCCTAACAAGTTAGTGAAGGGTGGCAAGCTGAACCCCAGACCCCGTGGGGTGGCTAGCTCTCTCCCTAAACTAGTAGCTCTCCCCTGTATAGTGTATGCGAGGGCCAACAGAAGTCTCTGTAGAGTGGCCAATTCTAACCCCGGGTCCCAACCCAAGGGTGGCTAGCTCCGCTCTACACTAAACAGGAGACAGTCGCTCTCCTTGGTACCACGTACTCAAGGGCCAGCACACTTCCCACTTACATTTCCAGATCATTTCCATTCATCCACAGGAGCTATACTCCTAATTCCCCGTAGGGTTCATGCTCATATTCACCATGTTGTTCCATACCAGGTTTCATCATTCACATTTCCATTCTCGTATTTACACATGCAGCTCGTATTTCCACAATTAACATATGCAACAAGTGATATCACTGGTAGCTGTTTAACTAGCACAGGCATTTCATATTCCAACAGGCAGCTCGTATTTATTAACATATTTGTTTACAATTCTACTCATTCATTTATGACTGCAATCTCGAACACGCATACAAACAGTGCAACTGTTTCTCGTCGTAGGATTATCCCCTATTTAGTGTAGAGTGGAGCTAGCCACCCTTGGGTTGGGACCCGGGGTTAGGATTGGCCACTCTACACCGACTTCTGTTGGCCCTCGCATACACTATACCGAGGGGAGCTACTAGTGCAGGGAGAGAGCTAGCCACCCCACGGGGCCCGGGGTTTAGCCAGCCACCCTACACCGACTTGTTAGATGATGAGCACCTTATCATGAACCTTAACTAGCACTTTTTGACCTAAATAATTGAACAAAAGCTTCTACAAAACAAAAGGGTAGACCTAAATATGGGAATTACAAATCTGAGAACAAAACAATTCACAAGGGTAGACCTATTCTGAAAATGACACCTAGATTAGGAGTAGTCGATCAACGCAAGTTGATTTGAACGAGTTCCCAGCGCGGAGAGGTGGAAAATTCCCCTTAAAGATGCGTAACAATATATCATTTCCTCAGTGCTTGTCTCCTAGGATTTTTACATATCCTACCGGGGGCATCTAAGCACCCTGCTGGGTCAAATTCCATGGATGGTATTATCACGAAATGTCAATTACCAAGGTCTGAATTCGGCCATGGAACACCATGGATGGGATTATCTCGAAATATCGAAAGCCAGGGTTCTGGGGGTTACCATGGGCAATGCTATCTTGAAGCATCGACTGCCAGGGACCTTTGAGGATTGATGATGGGGACGAGGAATTCGATACAGACCGTGTTGAGAAGTCAATCCTAAGCTAGAATTAAAAAGAAAAGAGAGAGAAAACTCTCTAAACAAATAAACCTTCTACCTCTCTCTTACAAAACGCATTTCAAACTGAACCAAGGCTATGTATCAAGCACGGGTGCTTTAACCACGGAGTCCAATAAACTTTAGGATAGTTTCTGAGAGCCTTAAAACCTTTGCTAAAGGCTGAGGCTAAAGCTAGATAGATCTGGATCTTGGTTGGTACTAGAGTACCTTTTAGGCCTATGGTTGGCATTCTGACCTAATCAAGGATACAAGAGAAAAAGCATTTTTGATGAAAGGAATTCATGGTCTACAATAGAGGTTAAAACCTTAAATTTTTGCTAAGGGACTAGCAAAAGCTAGGAATAGGGGTATGATGAGCACCTCATCATGAATCCTAACTAGCACTTTTTGACCTAAATAACTGAACAAAAGCTCCTACAAAACAAAAGGGTAAACCTAAATCTGAGAATTACAAATATGAGAATAAAATAATTCACAAGGGGTAAAATTATAATTTTACCATTGCAGTGCATAAACAGGATTTCTAAGGGTCTAGAAACAGGTCAAATGGGCTTAATAAGAGAAAAAGTGGGGTGATTCGATCAAGAAAGGGTTATGACAAAATCTGAGAATTAAATGATATTCTGTAACCCTAAAACAAACCCACTTTAATTCACAAAGTTTCAGGAAGGATAAAAATCAATTAAATCCTCTAAAATTTATGAAAAAACATCCCCTAGGGTTTAGAACCTTCAATTTGGCCATTGGAACCTATCTTGACCTAGATTGAGAATCATACCTAATTTTTGACCTAATTTGGATTTTTACGCAAAATATCCAACCAAATATGGTCAAACCTAAAATCCAACCTCACCATTGAATTCCTTAGGTCCAAATTAAGCTTATACCAAAATTTGGACCTAAGAAAAGGTCGCCTTGACCCACTTTACAAAATGGTCTTTAATAATTACTTTTTGACCCTTAGCTTTTTGGACTCTTGCAAATACCCCCCTACCTTTCTCGTCTCTTTCTTCAAAAGGGTCCCTCTGCCCCCGCACTGCGCAGGCCATACCTCCGGTGACTTTTCGCGGAGGATGGTGCTGCACAGACCTGGGGAGCCGGCCCTAGATTTGAAATGAAGACTCCTTGCATTGTCCTCTTCTGCATGAGCTGGCTCCCATGCCCTACCGGCCACCATACATCTCGTGCGAACGCTCGAGAGGTATGGGTATTTTTCCGGCCATGCCTCCTGCGAGGAGCCCACGTCTCCTCCTCACGTTTCCCTCCCAGCCAGCACCTATTTAAGGAACGGCAACCCCTGCCGCTTCCTTCAAGCTCGACTTGGCTGAAGATTTCTCCCCAATTCGTCTCCTCCTCCTCCAGTCAAGAGTCCAGCGAGCTCCAGCGAACCCTCCTCCTCTTTTTTTGTCGCTTTGCCACAATACCAGTGGCAGAACTGCCTTCACTGCCTTCCTCCACGTCGTGCAACACCAGCACTCGCGTCTCTAGCCCCGTCGTCATCACCATCACTCCTCCCTTGGACATCATCTTCTCCAGCAACAGCACGTACAGCCAGCCGCCGATTCTCCCGCCTTTCGTCCACTTAGTTAGGTTAGATTTATTCCCCTTTTTTCCCTTCTTCATTTCCCCCTTATCTATTCCCTAAATCACTCACTGCAACACGACGACCACCATCACCTTCTCCACCTCCGGTAGACCACCAGTGAGGCGCAGCCACCACGTCACACCTCTACACGCTTTGCCAGACACCCCACGAGCTCCGCCATGACTCACTGATCACAACCCCCTTCTCCATTCACCGCCACACACTCCTGACACGCCCCTAAACAAACCCACCTGCACAACCACAGGGTGACCTGGGCACGCACGCCTAGGACACCCTGTGGCCAGCTGACCCCTTCTTCACCTTCGCCGTGATACGGCGAAGGCTTTCCCATAGTCTAACAGGGCCGCAAGGCCATTTTCGTGTCTTGCAGATCCTAGCCTCGGCCGCCATTGACAACCGCAAGCATCTTGCTTGCTTCAGCACTCTAGGTCACGACAATCCCAAGTCTCTACCTCAGGTTGCGCAGAAGACACTCACGCACGCTTCGGGGCTGCCAATTGGCGTTAAAGGTAGCAACAGCTACTGCAATCAGGGAAGCCCTCTGCTGCGGGCGCAAGCGCGGAAGCGGGTGGGACTTTAGTCCCACCTCGGAAGTTTGCGAGCGGATGCCCGCGCTTAAATTGAATTTGTGTTTCATGCTTATCGCCTTGAAACACACAGGGGTGAGGTCCCTCACCCCCCCCCCCCCCCCGCCATGCCTCGTCCGCGACAATTCCCCCACGGACCTGGCACCCGGACCCGACTAACCCTGCCTGTGCACACCTTGCGCACCACCCACGCTGGTGCGCCTAGTCCCGGGCACGTCACCCGACCCGCATACTCGATTAAGGCTCTGGGAGAGCGAACCCTGGAGTGAATTTGAGAGAGAGAGACGTGGGGAGGGTAGGGGTTAGGTTTTGCCTAACCGTGCTCTGTGCAGGAAAGCAAGAGAAGAAGAAGGAGGAGGAAGGAGTGCAGCAGCGAGAAGAAGAAGAGAAGGAGAAAGAAGGAAGAAGAAGTCAGGAAAGAAGGACTCGCACAGCAGAGGAAGATGAAGACGGCACTGTAGCCGCAGAGAAGCTGAGGTGAAGAAAGGAAGAAAAAGAAGAAGGAGGAGGCGCAGCTCAACAAAAAAGAAGGAGAAGCCAAGAGGAAGAAGAAGAACCTGTAGCAGCGGCAGCTGAAAAGAAAAGGCAAAACACTGTAGCAAGTGGAGTTTAAGTTGTCTGACCCTTGGAGTCAGACATCTGAAAAGAGAAAGAGAGAGGCAAACAAAAGGAGAAAGAGATAGAAGAAAAGAAGAATTAATTTTCCTTTCTTTAATCTTTTCTGTAAAATAATATATATATTGTAAATTATGATTTTGCACGCTTTTAGAATCAAGTATTGCTCCCTGAGTTCGACCTCGGAGATTTTCTATTTTCGAGTAATAAAATAAAATATAATACAAACCGGTCCCTTGCAGACTATTAGGTCCACTAGGCAAACCAGGGTAGTCAGATGAGGGTGCGCGGACTGTGGAAGGGCGAGACCTCTGTTTAGTTCTGAGGGGCTAGACCCCTACTACTGAGAAGGCTAGGCCTTATACTGTTCCGTGCTGTACTTTGGGCATACTCGCTAGCGGAAACGACTGACCGTGTACCAGTGCGGGGTAGCCACCCGTGCACTTATCGTGCGTGTCGTAGTCACTGCTACGTCTGTCCGTGACCTTGAGGTGGTTTATTGGGTGTAGGATCACCACAGGGGGCTCTCCTGGCCAGGAGAGTACCACGTTGCCTTCTACTCTTCGGAAAAGACTGCAATTAAGATCGTTCCCATGAGGAACATGCGAAATCAAGAAAGAGATATGAAAGTAAACCAATGGGTGAAAATGAATGACTTGTAAAATAAAATAATTGGAAAAGATAAATTTGCCTGTTAGATTTTATTTCTTTAGTTAGTTTGGTTACCACTCTACTTAGCATTCTTGACTCCGTTTTACTCGTAACCCTTTATAAGTCCAGGAGTTGAGCAGCCCGAGTCACTGGATGCAAAGGGCGCTGGGCCCAGTCGAGCAAGTAGTAGTCTCTTGCTATTGTAGTACTTTTTGTTAGTGAGTTCAGACTTTGTTTACTGTTCTTGTCCTGTACTTTTGTTCTACTTTACTATTGTGGTGGTGATATGTACTGTTAGCAGCTTTTACTTCCTTACTGCTTGTACGCTTTTACTGTTAGTTACCTTGCATAGTGAATGTGGTTTATTTTCCTGCTTTCAGTTAGTTCTTATTGGATGACTGGGTCTTGGGATTAGTCGAGTCGAGCAGGTCTTGGGACCTGTAGGGATTCCGGAATCGGGTCGTAACATCACTCTACACCGACTCCTGTTCGACCCTTGTGTACGTGGTACTGAGGTGAGCTACTTAGTGTAGGAAGGGAGCTAGCTACCCCACGAGGCCCGAGGTTAGGACTAGCCACCTTATACCGACTCTTGTTAAGCCCACTGGGCAAACTAGGATAGTCTGACGAGGGTATGCGGACTATGGAGGGGCGAGACCCCTGTTTTGTTCTGAGAGGTGAAACTCCTGTTTTGAGAGGGCAAGGCCCTGTGTTGTTCCATGTTATACTTTGGGCATACCCACTAACGGAAATGATTGACCGTGTGCTAGTGCAGGGTAGCTACCCGTGAGCTTATCACGCGTGCCGTAGTCACTGCTATGTCGCGACCATGACCTCTGGGTGGTTGATCGGGTGTAGGACTACCACGAGGGACTCTTTCAGCCAAGAGAGCACCATGTGTACATCCTACATTATGGGAAAGACTGCAATCAAGATCGTTCCCTTGAGGGACAGGTAAGATCAAGAAATGAATGGATCCCTAATAGAAATAACAAATCAGAAACACCTAGTTGAGATAAATGGAATTGAAGGATTAATTAGTTGCTTGTTCTTATGTTAATTGCATGTAAATGGCTTAACCACCACTCTACTCAGCGTTAGCTGACCACGGATTTTATAACCTTGCTCAGGTCATGGAGTTGAGTAGCCAGTACTACCGGCTACAGAGGGAGCTGGGCCCAGTCGAGCTCAGCCTTAACTGTTGTCGCTTTTTTGTTCCAGAATTTTCTTTCTGTTGTAGTAGTAAGTACTTTGATATATGTAATACTGTTTCTGTTACATTTTCGTTCTAGTTTCCACTGTTGTAGTTGTGATGGCATGTAATATTGTGAGACATTTCGTTCTGTTTCCTTTACTGTCTCTTAGTTATTTCTGCTTAGTTACATTGCATATGTGATTGTGGAATATTTTCTACTTTTGGTTATTTCTCGTTGGACGACTAGGTCTTGGGATTAGTCGAGGCGAGCCGAACTCAAGTCTGGTAGGAATCTGGGATTGGGTCGTAACAATTCATCTTGAGGTGCGTGATCCAATTCTAGAATCAGATCTCTAATTTGGGTCATTAAATTGCCTTTCCGCATTAGTCTATCCTTTACTTTGCTTAAATTGCTACAATTCATGCATTTTAATTATTACAATTAATAGATCAAATGGGATGATAATTGAAGATTAGTAAATAGGTTTTCATGGCCTAGAGTGGGTCACAATGGAACATAGGTGATGGGAATCTAAGGCGATCAACTTGAGCACCACTACACAAATGGATATATATAATCCCTAACCTTGGTTAACCTTAGCACCTGCCACATAACTAGCTAGTATAGCATGGATGCTATTGTTGAAATAAATACATATAGGAAATAAATAAATAAAAACATATACATTTCCAATGATTTCGCATAGATCAAAAATATTAAATCAAGCAAATAAAATATGATTTGGCGAGATCCAAAATAAAATAAAGAACAAAGAACATGCAATAACACAAATAAATAAAATGAGAAGGGATTAGATTTTACTTCAATCGAAGCATCCATTAAGGACTTCCCTTAGAAAAGGTATCGTCCCCTCCACAATACCAATGCATTGGGATCTGATGAACTCCTCCCAAGATACGACGTTCTACCTCCAAGATTCGACGTACTCCAATCTTGGATGTTCTCAAAAACCACCTCAGGAGAACGAAGCTGAGACAATTTGGTTTATCAACCAAATTCCCGATTGATCTACCAATTTAATGGTTTGATCAATCAAAAACTTCTCATGGATCTCTCAATCTCCTTGTGCAAGATCGACAAAACTGATTGAAGAGTTTTCTACCAATCTCACATCGAACGAACGCACTAAGAAAGAGAGATAAGAACGAGAGAGGGCGAGAAAGAGTGGAAAGAGCTTTCTTACTTTTGTTGTGTGTCAAATGAGAGCCCCCTCGTGGTTCTTATATAGAGCCCACAACCCAATGTTTATGAAAATTCATGTTTTATGGAAATACAGTAATTGATCAACCAATTTATTCTCATTGATCAATCATTAACTTGATCGATCAATTTTAACCCATTGATTGATTAAAAACAATTGATCAACCAATTTTATCTTTTGATGGATTAATTAAGACCAAAATTATGAGATTATAAATCTATAGTAAAAGAGTCCAAGTTTCAAATTGATTTTCACTCGAACCCAAGCCTGGGCCGGGCCGGGGTGGGGTGAGGCGTGCGTGTGCATATGTGGTCCCCAACCCCACCTCTTACTCTTTGCTACATAAGCCATGGGAGGAAGAAGCCTTTTACACCCACCAAGAGGTTTGTCTACTTCCAGTATGAGACTAAAAACATCTACCAAATCTCACTGATTTCAACATGAATTCCTACGTCACCATAAATCAATTGCATCCTAAATGATACAATTAGGCTCTCAAATCCAACAGTTATTACCCATAGTGATATGGTTATGCTTGTCACTCAAGAAGTTTGTCTAGTATCAAATGATCTCCATAGGTGCTATGTGCATGGCCAAGAAGGGGATTGCACCCATACATAAGCAGTAACTAATTCGAGGTTTATTTTAGATCACCACTTGAGATTCCTCATTACCTAAAGGGGATCACCCAATTCAAGGTTTTAGATCATCATTCTAAAACCTTTTAAGGGTTGAATTACGCCTTAAAGGTCCTCATTCACTCACATCAAATCTTCATAGCCACTTGGTATGTACCTTGTAAGCTCGGATACCTATAATTTTCTTCTCATTTTTATATAAGCTTATTAAAATAACTGGCTATAAGGTCTCATAGCTAGTTGTAGGCCTAAGGCTACCCATATTGTGACATAGCTAGCTACACAAGGTTAGTAATTCAATCATTGACTTGGGTAAGATGGTTGAATCATTTTATTTCTTGATTTGACCCTGAGAACTTCCTACTTTCATAGCTACATTCAGGTATGGACCTTCATAGTTGACTATGGCTGCACCTAGGATTGCCCCATCTCCTATGAATAATTGACTATGGTTATCAATAACCAACTATGATAGTCTGCACTATCATAACCAATGTTCATACTTGGTTTGTTTCAATTCATTTTCCTTCTAAAATGACTCTTAACTTTCTTCCTAGCCTTGTGGAATGGCTTCTATTTCATGTCGGAGCTTGAACTTCACATGTGTAACGAACGCGTGCCCCAGACGTATTTTAAGATGTCTGGGAGGTGGCCCAGACGTCTGACCAGACGTCTGGGATCACATCCAGACGTCTGTCAAGACGTCTGTGATAGTTTCGAGACGTCTGAAAAACCGTTATCTTCCACACGCGCGGGTCGTCTGCGCGCCTGAGCGCGCAGACGGGATATTCGCTTATTCCCTCTCTCTGCGGCTGCAGACGCCTGCCGCGTACTCTCTCTCCTCCTCGCGCGGCCTTAAAAAGGCCACGCCTCCCCTCCCGTCGTCTCCGCCCCTTCCTCTTCTCCTTCTTGTGCGCGAGAGCGAGAGAGCGCGAGGGCGGCAGCGGCGGCCACAGTGAGCGCGGAGGAGTTGCTGCGTGCGAGAGCGGAGCTCTGCCGTGAGGGCGAGCTCGCCGGGGCTGCTAGGGCCAGCCGGCGGAGGGCGCAGGAGGCGCGGAACGGCGCGGGAGGGACTGCTGCGGTCTGAGCAGCAAGTGCGCGAGGTGCGACGCGGGCGGCGTCGCGAGCGGAGGTCGAGTGGTGGCCTGATTCTGGAAAAATTTCCAGAATCAGACGTCTGGGTTGATAGCCAGACGGCGAGGGAGACGTTTGGAAGACAATCCAGACATCTGAAAGGTGAGTTTTCCGTTTTCTTCTTCCTTCCTGTCGACTGACCGTACTGAGGGAGGGAGTTGGGTGTGCGCAGGCTAGGTGTTTCTCCATCCTTTGCGAATCAGACGTCTGGCTGTTGTACCAGACGGCGGGAGCGACCTCCAGACGTCCTTGGTGACCATCGGACGTCTTGGAGATAGGCCAGACGTCCCCGCAGACTTCTGGACGTCTGGGAAACCACGCTGAACAGGTAATTCTCTGATCCACTTTTTAAGACGTCTGGAAGAAGTTCCAGACGTCTGATTTTGCACAGTGTCGTCGTTTTTGACCCGTTTAGGGCCCGTTCGGGTTCCGTTTTCCGTGATTCAAGTTGCGTTCTTTTCGGAATTAATTCCTCTACCCGTCTACAGTAGCTATACACTGTTTTGAGATACTCCTTATGTTTGATCCTTGTGATAGGACCTCCTTCAGTTGCAGCTTGGGAATCGCGGAGGCACGCGGGATTCCCGATCACGCCCCCATTACTCCCGTTGTATCTGGTAGAGTGGCTTTAAGTATTAATAAAACCTGTTAAAGTATGGAACCATAACTAGAACCTAGGACATTCCATGAATCCTAGGATTGAGAAATATATGATAGCTCCTAGGTGTTGCATGAATTCTAGGGCTGGAAAACTAGATTGTATGATAGATCCTAGGATTTGGCATGAATCATAGGATGGAAAAACTAGTGGAATGTATAATACTGCAGTCTTGGAAAAATGGAAAGGAATATAAAGCTGCCTGTAAATTGAATTAACAGCTGCCTGTTATGAATAAAGAAACATGATTGAGATCATGGATTGTGAGAACGTGAAACTGGAAAGTGAAACATAAGATGTTCTGAGATAAAGAGCTGGAACCCTACGGGGAATTAGGAGTGGAACTCCTGGAAAGAAAAAGGAATGGAACTGAGATGTAGTTTTGTACTGTCTCTTGGTACGTAGTACCAAGGGAAGTACCTGTACCTGTTTAGTGCAGAGTGGGGCCAGCCACCCCAGGGACCCGGGGTTAGGACCGGCCGCTCTGTACCGACTTGCTGGCCCTCGTGTACGTAGTACCGAGGAGAGCTACTAGTGTTAGGAGAGCACTAGCTACCCCACGGGCCCCGGGGTTCTGCTAGCCTCCTTCACCGACTTGTTAGGCCCACTGGGGCAAACCAGGGTAGTCAGGCGAGGGTGCGCGGACTGTGGAGGGGCAAGGCCCCGGTTTGGTTACTGTGGAGGGGTTGGACCCCTGTTACTGAGAGGGCTCTGCCCTGGTTCCGTGCTGTGCTTTGGGCGCACCCGTTAACGGAAACGACTGACCGCGTGCCAGTGCGAGTTAGCTACCTGTGCGTTTATCGCGCGTGCCGTAGTCACCGTTACGTCTGTCAGTGACCTTGGGGTGGTTGACTGAGGGTAGGATCACCACGGGGGACTCTCCCGGCCAGGAGAGCACTACGTGCTACTTCTACTTTTGGAAAAGACTGCAATCAAGATCATTCCCACGAGGAACATTCGAGATCAAGTAAAGGATCTGAGAAATAAATGAAATAGTGAGAAAATTGAAAGATGTGAATAAAGGAAGTAATAGAACATAACAGCTACTGTACACTCTACTGTTGTCTTTAGTTTAGTTTGCCACTCTACTCAGCGTTTTGCTGACGTGTTACACTCGTTACCTTTTTCAGGACCAGGTGTTGAGCAGCCAGGGTCAGCAGCTGCAGAGGATGCTGGGCCGAGTAGGGTCCAGTAGAGTTACCACTGTCTTTTGTACCCCTTTTTGTTTCCATTATAGTGAGTAGTTCTTGTTTCTGCTGTACTTTTCTTTACCTGCAGTTCATGTTATATGATAAATGTTGTTCTACTGTTGTGGTGGTATACACTGTAGTAGTTTCTTTCCTTACTGCTGTACTTTCTTACTGTTAGTTATATTCATGTTGAATGTGGTTTATTTTACTGTTCTTTTGGTTACTTCCTCGTTGGACGACTAGGTCTTGGGATTAGTCGAGTCGGTCCGGTTCTCGTGTCTCGTAGGGACTCGGGAATCAGGTCGTTACAACATGAAACTCCATGAAGGTGATGAATCAAGCTCAAAGTGAAGTTTTCTATAATATTAATGATTCACAATAAGAATCATTGTCATCCAACAAGAGGTAAAGGAAGGGTTCCAATGACCATCCACTTGAACTCATGTCAAATTCTATTTCCATGGGAAGGTTGTATGATGCCCCATGTTCATACTTGAAACCCTTGTAGTGAAACACCTAAATTTCATCTTGAATAATTAAATAGGGAAATTCCCCTTGCCTCTACTTATCACCCACTAAGTAGAGTTCGATTGAAGTGACTATGTCATAAGCTTTCCAATGCCATCAAAATTGTGATGTTTCATTTCCTGTATGCTAAGATCATCCTAATTCTCTATCACAAATCTAAATGCTACTCTTCAAGTGCTCTCTCTAAAATCACTAAAATCGAGTGGCTTCTTATATCTACACTCGAAGGCTCATTATAGAACATTATCGCAACCTCCCATAAGTGACTATGCTCAATTGTGAATACCCCAACCACAATTGGCCTTGATTTGCATGAAAAGTAGTCATACAACTACTTGATGCAAAAATACATGTGATTTTATGTTAATCCACAAATCCTAATGTTTAATTTGTAAGTGGTGACTAGTCAAATGTTAAATATAATGTGAAAGGTTGGGTAATTAGACCATACGAACTATGATGCATGTTGATTATATATGCAAAATTTGAGGTGAAAAGATAGATAGAATAGAGGCAGCTCATACTTTACTCTAAGCATGGCCGATAATAGTCATTGGATAGTTGACAATGAGCTTACTAAATGTGATTTTTCAAATCTTTTTTTTTGTGTTTGTTTATTCAATCAGATAAATTGCACTTCCAATCTTCCTAGTGAGTCAAAATGCTAATCAAGAGCTAAAGTATGAGATATTACAAGTTACTTGGTTTGAGAACCATGTGCTTATTACTCATTAAAGTTTGTAGCAGGGAAATAACTAGGTTTATGACATAGGAAAATCTTGCAAACACAGAATCGTTATGCATTGTGCAAACTACTCAAAAACAAAATGAGATTTCTTTTTTCTTTTTTCTTTTTGAAAAACTAATTAAAACGAAGGAAGAAATGTGAACACAAAATTCAAAATAAATATTCTACAATAAAATAATAAAGTTTGCTTGAATGTTTTAAAAATTAGACTAGATAATCAAATGTAAATTGGTGTTTAAATGACCGGATTGATTAATTCAGATAATAAAAATTAAAATTATCATGAATCGATTAAATTTGAGCCGACCAATTTGATTAAATTGGTCACTTGATTTTACCATTCTATTAAAAGTTAAAAATCTTTTTTTTTTATAAATGCATGTAACTTTAAAATTTAAAAATATAAATAAAAAGATCTATGCTCGTTTAAAGTTAGACTCCTAATCTTAATTATATAATTTATTTATGTTTATCATCGATTAAAAGTATGTCAATTTTAATATAATTAGAGCTACAAAATAATTTTTCCTATTATATATTTTTAGGATGTGGGTTTGAAAATGTAAAAATTGATGTAGAGAGTTGTGAACATTGTCCCCACTTGATATATTTTCTTTTTATGTAAAAAGGTACTTACACATGATGACATCCATCACTGTTGAAATTAACAACAAATTCTTTTTGTACAGGTATAAACCTCTCAAATCACCTTTGAAATCACTTTACACCAGTATAAAATCATTTTACACCGATGCAAAACCAACATATCACCTTTGAAATAATTTTACACCAGTGCAATCTTGTTTTACACCGGTGTAAAATTAAATATCAACTGCTTCTTCACCTATAAGAAGTGATTTTTCACTTTAGGATTTAGTGTTTAGGATTTAAGGTTTAGACCTTAAATCCTAAACTTAAGATGAAAAATCACTTTTCATAGGTGAAACCAATTTCCATAAACCTAAACCCTAAATTTTAAATCCTAATCTAAAATCTATAGGTCAAAATCACTTTGCATATGTGCTGAACCACTTTACACAGGTGTAAAATCACCAAATCACCTTCAGAATAATTTTGCACCGATGCAAAATGAAATTATATCGATGCAAAGTTACCTTAAAATAATTTATCACCGATGCAACATCCAGAATAACTTATCATCAGTGTAAAATTATTTATCACATTTGCATTTTAGTTTAAAGTGATATGATAATTTTTTTCAATATGATAAGACCTACAACGCAACAAACCTTATATTCTTTTATTTTTTATCACAAACCTACAACGCTCATACCATCTTATATCACAAAATACATTGTCTCATATACTTCCGTACATTTTGACATATCTTTATTAGATTTGTATAAAATATCAATTAAACTAATATAAATATAACCAAAGATCTTATAATGTAATATTTTTTAATTTTATCATATGTTGGCGTCATCACATATTCAATAGTTGAATCACTACAACATCGAATTAACACCTAATCGGTTCAATGACTAATCTAATTTTTAAAACATTGACTAATTTACCCCCAGATAGATATTTAAAATAAGAAAATAAAGCTTTCCAAAATAAAAGAATCCGCGTGAGTCGCCCCTCCCAACTGTCTCCCGCACAAGGACGGCCATCCGAGACTCCCTTGACTTTAAAAACCATTGTCCCCACTGCTTGCTTCCTCGTCACGTTTACACCACCTAACTGCAATCCCCCGCACCCTTTTCTTATTTTTTTATTAAGTGGCAGTGCAAGTGGAAGTGGAAAAGAACGGAAAAGAAAAAAGAGAGGAGAAAAGGAAAAGAGTCTTCCAATCCAATCCTCGCATCTACCCGCCCTTCTTCACAAACCATAGTTAAAACCGACGCCTAAAGACACCCCCTACGGTAACCACGTAGGGTAATATTTGTAAGAACGAGGTCAGGAGTCAGCCCCCGGAAAGTGCAACGCTTCCTTCATCTCCTCTCCCTCGGCTCCTTCCTTCCTCCTCCCCATCTCCTCCTGCGTTGCACGCGACGGCGCTTCCACGACCACCACCGCCGCCACCAGCAGCAGCAAAATAAGAATAAGAGAAAGCTACAACAAACTCCGAAATCGAATTCCCAACAACAACAACCCCTCCGCCCCGCCCTCTCTGGTGCTGCCACCGTCTGATGGATGGTTGCTCTCTCCGGTCGCTCCCCAATGAATCACCTCTCCTCCCTATTTAGCCCTAAAATCGGCAAGTCCAACACCACGTCCGCTTCCTCCTCCCCCTCCTCCTCCTCTTCCAGCGTCAGCAGCTCCAGGAAGCGCGCGGCGCGTCGCATCGAGCGCACCAACGCGTCGCGCTACATCGATTACTCCCCCGAAGGCAACTCCGATCGAAGCGGCAGCGTCGACGCCAACGCCCTCGACCTCGTCACGAGCTTCCGCATAAACGGCGCCGGGGCCGGGGAGGTCAACTCGATCTGCGAGATCCTCGGCCTCTCCGGCCCCGAGGACTTCGCCGTCGACGTCGAGTCATGGAGGAGGGCCCGCAGCTCCTCCTCCAACCCCCATTGCCCCCTTCCTCCCGTCCCCGCCGCCAAGGCGGATGAGGAGGCCGTTGGAGGCGGGATCAAGGGGGCGCGACCGCCCATGCTCGTGCCCCCGCCTTACGTATCCAGTGTGGTCTTCCCCACGGTGGAGGACGTCGGCAGGTCGGCATGGGACCTGGTGAGCTCGTTGGGGCAACAAGGGATGCGGGCGTGTGCTGCTTCGGGTGAGGATGAGGTCAAGGGCTTGGAGGAGGAGGAGGAGGAGGAGGAGGGGGTGAGCCTGATGGTGCGTAGAGGGAGAGGGGATGCGACGACCTCGTGCTCGTTCACGACGGTGAACGACGACGACTGCTCGAGCACGACGACGGAGGGGCTCTCGTTGTCGCCTTCTAATGGGAGGTGCTGCAGGTGGCAGATCGGGGCTTGGTCCAAGGGCAAAGAGCTTGGGAGGGGCTCCTTCGGGACGGTCTACGAGGCCATTACGGAGTATGTGCTGCTGCTGCTCCTCCTCCACCTCCTCCTCCTCCTCCTCGGATTTTTTTGCTTTTTTGTTGCTTACATCTCCTTGATTTTCGGTTTTAGCACACCCCACTCCCCCCTCCTCTCTGCGTTTGTGTTCTCCGATCTGTAGCATTTGTGCTTTGCGTTTAGTCAAAGCTGGGTTATTGAAGGCGGGGCTGGTGGCGGGTGTATATATATATCTTCAAAATCTTGAGTTCGGAGCAGTGTTCAGCATCCACGAATTAGTTTGACGGGTGGGTGGTTTTTTCTTGAGTCAAAAGACCTTTCACTAGGGAAGTTTTTGTAGTGGACACGGTAGCATTTAAATTGAATTGGGGCGTTCCATCTTTGGAGAGGAAGCATTTTCAACGAAGGAAGATGACAACATGCTTGTGAGATTGGGTGTATACTAGGTGCAGGCGTTGGTATTGGTACCTGAAACACAAAGATGAGAGCGTTTTCAATCTTCTCAAATTCTGAGGGGATTGGATAAAGCGTGGCTGATTTCGTATGTTCCTTGTCACTGTCGAAATTTGAATGAAGTAGCTTCTGGGGTCTGGTTTAGGAGAATCTGCAGAATTTGCTTCCTATCTACCCACACCCTAAAATTCTGAATTCAGTTCAGGACTCAAGTGCATTTTGGCTTAGTTCTTTAACATTTATTGGTTACATGGAGGTGGGTCATGTTTTAACATTGTGCTGTCATTCACTTTTTAACATTTCCTCTGTTGGCCACTTATGAACATCTAGATCCATCATAAGTTGTTTTATGATTCTTCTGCCTCTATCATGAATAAAAATTATGTTACCCCATCAAGAAAATCAAATTAAATTCCCGTCAGCTTGACATATAGGAGTGTAACCTTGGGCTTGGCTGTCCTTATCCACAATTTATATGCATCTTAAAGTGGTTACTTATAATCTGAAAGATGTAGGATACAAATCTTAAACAAAAAAAACAAACCATAAAAAAGAAAGACGTAGGATACAGTATGATTGAATTTTGGACATTTCTTTGTTCTGGTTTTTCGAGATGAGTAAATAACAAATTGTATTATCGTTTAAGTGTAATTTTCCAAGATATGGGTCCATTTCCTCTTGTTGTAGCTTAAATAGCGAGTTTCCATATTCTAGATATCATCTCCTTATATAAGTACTTTTTGAAGAAAAATGTATTTAGATTGAGAGTTTTAAAGGATGAAACAGCAAATTTCCATGCTGGTGTTTCGAATTATAATGGTAATGCTTGATGACGTTGAGAGCTTGTTAAGTAACCTTAACTTGTGCTCAGCATACTGGACTTTGTTGGATGGTAAATTATACGATGGAGATGCCTTCTCGGTTTTATGTAATCTCTACTTATATATAGGACATGATGGCATAAGTTTCTATTTGCTGGAGATATTGGAAGCTTATTGTAGTATCATAATTGGTATATTTGAAGTTGCAAATCTGAAGAAATTCTTCTAACTGATGCTCCATCATTTCATTATATTTAATACAATGTTTAATTTGCTCTCAGAGATGGTGGTTTCTTTGCTGCTAAAGAAGTTTTGTTGCTCAACCAATTATGTGATTGTAGACAGTCCATTGAGCAGCTTGAACAGGTAAAGCAGTTTGTATTAATGTTAGTCTGTTTTTGACAGTGTTTTGTTTATGAGCTTACATTTGTTTAGCTTCTACTTGTATATGGGTTCTTTTTGATATTTTTTAGTTTCTTTAATGTAAGTCTTACTTATCTGAGCATTCAAACATTTCTTTTACTGACTTCAACTTATTTCTCCTCAGGAAATCAACCTTTTAAGTCAATTCGAACATGAAAATATTGTACGCTACATAGGAACTGAAAAGGTAACATTATTTTGTCCTCTCATGCATGCTTCATGCTTGGTCTCATTTTTCTCATGCAGCAAGCCCTTTTCTTCTACTTGTGATAACCTTAGTTGTAGAACTGTACTGCTGTAGTTGTCATCTTGTTCTCTTCTTCAATTTATGATTTTATATTTACACTCATATGTATATGTATCTGTATATTTTTGTAAATATATCCATACATATTTCAATACTGACTTATTGAGATCTTCAACTGAAATGGCTTGAAAGAAATGGCTTCTATTAGCAGTTACAGAGGACCATGCAGTGTAGTTTTCTTTTTGTAATAACTACACCGTGTCTTCACCGACTAAACACGCATTGGATTGTCAATTGTTTATGAAATGGATTCACGTGAACAGCCAATCGTTCTGGCATTTACTCCATAGTTCTACAGTGTAGTTCTTTTTGTTGTTTTAGGCCTTGAATCTTGTGAAATTTGGATAGTTTGTTTGTGTTGAGATTTGGAGCACACATGGGAAGCGTGAAGGCTTGATTGGCGTGGAGAATAGTCCACAATGGGACTGATTTCACATGGAAACATGGAAGAATTTCCCTGTTATGGCTGCTGCAGTTGGCGTGGCCTTTTGAGGAAGAGAGAGAGCCACCACGTTGGAGAGAGAGGTAGAGAGGAGCTTGATTGTTTGAAAATTTTTTTTGTATTGCTCAAAGAAATAATAGTTGGGGAGGCTCTCTATTGTAAAGACTTAAATCCTAAAATAAATCCTAAAACTTGTTTCCTAGAGAGAGAAAATCTTCTCATTTGGAAAGATTTTATCTTTTAACAGAAGAACTAATCCAACAACGTTTACTCCTAAAATCACTTTACTAAAAATAGGAAATCACCAATTTTGGTGCACCCAAGTTTGGTTCTTGGGAACCCAAACCGTTGGTCCTGCTTGGCATCCAGATGGTTGCCACGTGGCCTTGTAATTGCCACATGGCAAGATATTTTCCAAATCCCAACACTCCCCTCAAGTCGAAGGCCGTGAGGCTGATGACTTGGCCCTCCATAGGTGAAGTTAAACGCCCCACCACTCATCTTCTTCTCTGAGGGCGAAGATCTCGTTCTTCTTCTTGGACAAATCGATGGCAAGTCCTTCTGTGCCTTCCGAAGTCATTGCTTCTGTGGTAACCTGGGTAGCTGTTGCAATAGCTGCTGTAGACTTGTCTTCCCGTAAAAAAACTTGAAGCTTCTCCAAATCTTCAGAAGGGAGTCGATACGCGAGGTGCTAGTAGCTCTACGTTGTAGTCTCTCGTACTTCACCCATCACTTGTCTTGTGGATGATTATTTCGTCCACATTGTTGGCACTTTGGGTAGATGCAACCAGATCTACGTCCACGCCCTTATCCTTGTCCTGCACTTGCTTCTGAGATAGCGAGTGCAGAACTCTCGCTCTTTGGCTTGTCTGTCTCCTCAGGAATCTCCATCTTGAGTAGACGGCAGAAGATGGTCTCTAGATCCATCTTTCCTTCTAAAGCGAGAATCTGATCACGTGCGGCTCGATAGTGGGAATTTAATCCCGACAAGAACTTTGCGGATTGCCACACCGTATGTCTCCCCCTGTTTGTCGCAACAGAGAGGCTCGTAGATCTCCAACTTCTCGAATAATGCCTCCATCTTCTCGTAGTACTTTGTCAAGGAGAGATCTCCTTGATTGGTCGTCCAGATACGGGTGTAAAACTTGATGATGCGGGTGTTGCTCGAGATTTGAGCATATCTCTTCTCGAGGGTTGTTCAAATCTCAAATGCACTCTTTATGTAGAGCATGTTCAAGGCGATGGTTGAGTTCATCAAGTTCCTAAGCCAATTCATAACGACATAATTTTCCTTCTCATACTTCTTGTCATCCTTGAAGTTCGATGCCTCCTTAAGGAGAATACTGAGTTTCTCGTGTCCTCCAACGAAGATCTTGAAGGCGTTAGCCCGCAAGATATAATTGACTTCTCTGCTAAGCTTAATGGTTGTTCCGGAGATAATCACCTTGCTTTCTCCTGGGCCGAGCGTGGCATCTCCGACTGTCGTGGTTGATTCCGCCATCTTATTCTAGTCTTCTTCTCCGCGTAAGGCGCTGAAGTTGTCGAGTAAAACTTGATGCGAGAACCACCACCTTGTGGTTTGGATGAAGCTCTGCGTAACCCAAAGAGACTACACACACAAGAGAAAATTTTTCTCTAATTTGGGCATGTACTCTTCCTTCAAATTACATGCCAATCACTCCTAGAATGCTTGCTTTGATACCATGTTGAGATTTGGAGTGCACGTAGGAAGCGTGGAGGCTTAATTGGCATGGAGAATAGTCCACAATGGGACTGATTTCACGTGGAAACAGGAGAGAATTTCCCTGTTATGGCTGCTGCAGTTGGTGTGGCCTTTTGAGGAAGAGAGAGAGCCACCACGTTGGAGAGAGAGGTAGAGAGGAGCTTGATTGTTTGAAAATATTTTTTGTATTGCTCAAAGAAATAATAGTTGGGGAGACTATTTATTTATAGAGAGAACATATACACTAAAAATAGCAAAGACTCAAATCCAAAAACAAATCTTAAAACTTGTTTCCTAAAGAGATAAATTATTTCTTAACAAAAGAACTAATCCAATAACTTTTATTCCTAAAACCACTTTACTAAAAATAGGAAATCACCAATTTTGGCGCACCCAAGTTTGGTTCTTAAAAACCCAAACCATCGGTCTTGCTGGGCATCCAAATGTTTGCCACGTGGCCTACTGATTGCCACGTGGCATGTGCCACTTGAGATATTTTCCAAATCCCAACAGTTTGATTTGTCTCTTGATGACTTTTATACTTGCTAAGTTGTAGCTTTGGAAGATTAAATAAAGACAACTATCATAGGAATAGAGGTACATGACAATGGGGGATGTTTTCTAAGATTTTGCTTGGTTGTGTTATGTTTTTTTGTCTTAACACCAGGGAAGATTTGAATAATCTAATAATTAATGACTTGTACGGGAAGGACCTTGAAGAACTGCCATACTCCTCATAATCTTCTATCGTAATCTTTGGAAAACACTACATTTCTTGTTTTGCAAAATTTTACTCTTATAAGGAATGGTACATCAACAATCTATGTAGCCATGAATTCCCATATGACTTTGTATGTTTTGAATTCTGCATCAAGTTTCTTTTGTTATTTTTACTGGGTATCTGGATGATTTACCTTACTACAATCATGGAACTATCCTACCTCATTTTCCTTTTATTTGTCTCATGTTTCTGCGTCCAACTTATTTGTTGAACTTAATAGTATCTAAATTTAATGCCAGAAAGAAGATAAATTCTACATCTTCCTCGAGCTTGTTACACAAGGATCTCTTGTATCTCTATATAACAAGTATCATCTTAAAGACTCCCAAGTCTCTGCATACACACGGCAGATTTTACATGGTTTGCAGTATCTTCATGAGCGAAATGTTGTCCACAGGTAATTAATGTACTCTTTGTTTGCAATGTTGTTGTGATTGGACTTTTAGTTGTTCCCATGTGTTGCTAAATTTTTATTATACACTGAATATGAACCATATTGATACCTCTAAGGCATATTGTTTATGCCACTTCTTTCACAAAATATATGGCTCTGCTAATGTGGCTTTTGGTTCTGTTTTAAATTTACTATGAACCTTTCTAGTTTCTAGTTGAACCATTCGTCCATGAAAGTCATAAAATTGGCATAATTATTACATGGGAGAATTACTCAACGAGCTTTTGTGATGTTCTTCAAGATGTGTGAAGTATTTTGAAAAGGTTATATTATACTTTTACAAAATAAACATGTTACAATACCTAAATTATGCTTTTACTTTTTTATAACTTTCCTATTAAGATGGCTGTTAAAAGCATTTCCGTTCTTGATGAAATTTCTTATGCAATCTATTTAACCCCATAAACTTTGGGTCCATATGCTTGGATTTTCAATACGAGCTTTCAAATAGTTTGGCTCATTTGAGTTATTTGAGCCTTAGGCTCAATGGATAATTCATGTGTGTGCGCGCATGTGTGGGTATATATGATGTATATGTACATGTATACTTATATATGTGTGTAGGGAAATTATCCAATGAACTTAAGGCTCAAATAACTTATTTGAACCCAACAAAATACCTTTTTTCTTTTACAAAAATATTGTTTTATAGTTTATTCTATGAGGCTTTGTTTGGATGTGAAATAAGAAAGTTGATTAGGTGACGTGACATGTATAGGATGAATGGTACCATAGATTAGGATAAAATGTTATCTCAAATCTCCATACACAACATATTAACTCACCTATTACATCTTTCATTTACTCCACTTTTCAACAAAACAATAATAAAAAAAATCCAATATCAAATATAAAATAAAAAATTGAAACTTTCTCCTTTATATTTAAATCACATCAACTTACAATTTATAATACATCAACTCACCTATCACGTCCAATCCCATTATCCCACCACGTGTACCAACACCTCTAAAACTTATCCCATCCTAAATTTTATCTAAGGTCAAACTCTATCCCTCATCCAAGTGCAGCTTGAATGTTTTATTATTGTTACGAACTAAGCTTGTTTTACAAAACATAACTTGCAATTTACAAAGCAATTTTTATATAAGTTTTTCTTTAATATGTTCATCAAAATCATTTTCATTCTTGATGAAATTTCATAAGCAATCTATTTAACCAATAAGCTTTTAATCCATATGGTTGGATTTCTCATATAAGTTTACGAATAATTTATTTGAGCCTTAGGCTCACTATATATATATATATATATATATATATATATATATATATATGGAGAGAAGGTTTCTTATATTGGTAACCAAACCTAAAATATCCTGTCTCTCTTTCAAATCCTACAAAACCATGTAGCTTTATGCATGATCATGGTACATGTTTTCTTCTCACAGGGATATCAAGTGTGCAAACATATTGGTGGATAAAAGCGGATCTGCTAAGCTTGCAGATTTTGGATTGGCAAAGCAGGTATGTTTGTCCTGGTTCACCTCTAAGCATTTTGGTTGTCTAGTGTGATTTTAATGCATATTTCATTCAATCAATCATTTTTTGTTGCAGGCTTCCAGAGTTGAAGGGCTTAAATCTTGCAAGGGAAGCATTTACTGGATGGCTCCAGAAGTAAGCTACCTTCAATTCCTCTTATTCACATTTGACTTGGGCAACTGCTTATGTTGTATGTATTGCCATGCGATGCATGAATTGGTGGTAGTGCTTGTACTGGTAGTTGATGTGCAATGCCACCATATACATTGTGTATTTAGATATACACCAGAAGCTTCACTGTTATGGAAGGCCCAAATCCCTCATTTTTGCCATTAGATCATGTTTTGCCATTTTGAGGATCCCCTTTTTTTGTGGTTCTTACAATAATAATTTTTCGAATATGAAGGTCGTTAAGCCTGTCAGAGGCTATGGGCCTCCAGCTGATATATGGAGTCTTGGTTGCACAGTTTTGGAGATGTTAACAAGGAAGCCTCCTTATATGTCAGAGCACAGGCCTTCTTCTGAAGCAGACTGGGTTAGTAAGCCTTTTGCTTTTTGGATTCAATACACTTATTAACAGCAGAATTTCCTTTTGTGAATTCTGATGCACTTTTGTATGAATCTAACATGATTCATACCGTGTTATTTGGTTATAGTGGAGTCCATAGGAAATGTAGTTATTTTTTGAGAGTGAAGAGGATGCCTGCTCAACGTCAGTGGTCGTCCCTTTTTTATAAATAAAAAGGAGCCACAACATGAAGGGCCAAACTTACATCCTTTACAATAGAAAACTGAACATGGGAAATAACATTATCGGTATAAGATCCTCTTAAAACAATTCCATTGCTCTCAGCCCAAATAGCCCATTGGAAAGCAAAAGGAACAAGCCTTTCAGCTTCATATGAAACTGAGCAGGTTTCATTACTGAGCATCCTTTCCTGAATAAACTCAAGAAAGTCCAAAAGATGTATTATCTATCAAGTTTATGCCTGCCTCCATCCAGATACTTGTAGCCATGGGATACACAAAAAAAAGTGGTTAATGTCCTCTTTGTCCGTACTACAAAGAGGACAAGAAATATTTGCTTCCAAAAGCCACCATTGAAGTGAGATTTTTACTGCTATATGTCTTCTCAATTCCCAAGCAAAAAAAGCAGATTTTCAACAGGGCCTTGGCTGCCCAGAATAGGTGGCAGTCTCTAAGGAAATCCTCATTCTTGTTTGTCATCCTTGGACGTATTTTATCAAAGCCCAATAAATCAAAAATTGTTGCCTTCATAATGCCAGCTATCCGCCTCTACCGTAAGATTTGGATCTTGTCAATTGCCTCATGAAACTATAGAAGCTCTTTAGTACTAATATCAGAGAATCTAGACATGGAAGTTGGTGCCCAATTACCACATCCTGTCACTAAGGGTTCACTCTTACAAACAATCAACTTAGCATTCTTTTTTTCGATAAAAATCAACTTAGCATCCTCATCTCATGCCAGTCCAATTAGTCTAGGAAAGGTTGTGCAAGGAGATCTGAAAAGACTTTAATCATCCTTTAAAAATCTGAATGCCACTTCATGTTTTAGAATAAGATTAAAGACACCTCAGGTTTCTCTTCCTATGATTTAGCTTGGCCTCCACTCGGTGATAGGCTGCTGCGTGTCACAGATTGGTAGGTGTTGGAAGAGAAGATGGCTAAGAGATTACGTGGGTGGAAGTCCCAACTATTATCTAAAGGGAAAGATTGGTCTTATTGAAGTTAATCTTGTCAGTTATCCCATTATTTTACTTGTCGATGTCTGAGATGCCAATAAGAGTACACAAGGATCTTGATAGATTGTGGAGGGGGTTCTTTTGGAAGGGGCAGGGGAAGGGTTGAGATCTTGTCTCTTGCGGAGATATTCATAGGCCTTTAGAGCACGGGGGTCTAGGTGTACTGGATCTTCGCACAATGAATGATGCCCTGCTTTGTAAGTGGGTTTGCATTTGCTGGGGAAAGAGAGAAAGAGAGAGCACAGTGTTGGAGTCCTGTTATGGAGGCACAATTTTGGATTGAGCAGACATAATTGTCTTGGCATGAGCTGCATCACACATTTGTAAGGGGATCATGCGTGTTATTACTCTGGTGAAGGACTTGTTCTGTGCAGATTTGGGTGACAGTAGAACTTTTAAGTTTTGGATGGATGAATAGACACATTTTGGTACTTTGGCAGGTTGATATTTGCATTTGTTTCAGCTGGCTTCTAATATGGGAGCAACTGTGGCTGGTTATTGGGACTTGGAAAGAGGGTGTTGGATGCCTATGTTTCTCAGCCTGTGGTCAATAGGAGACTGTTGTTGGAGGAAAGGGATAGTTGGGTTTGGTCACATGGCACCTTTTCCGTTAGATTGGCTTATAAGCTTCTATGTGCCCCAATTGAGGAGAGAGATCAACACCTGTTCAGAGACTGCTAGCTACTCTAAAGAGATAAAATGGCTATGAAAGTTAAGGGTGTTCTCTTGGGTGCTTAGGAGGAGAATACTTACAAAATCCTACAGAAAGAGGTTTTCCTCCATGGAAGTTTCGATTTGTCAGTTATGCAGATACGATGAGGAAACGACAGACAATCTCTTCTTTGGTTGCGAATTTTCTTTACAAGTATGCCAGGTGCTAGGTGCAACTTGGATAACCTCGGATTCTTGGGACAATTTTCGGGCTTCATTGTGTCAGGGCACTTTAAGATTGAGAAAGGAAAAGGTGGCACCATTTGCAATTCTATGGGGACTTTGGCTGCAGAGAAACAGGGTGATCTTCACAAGGAAGAATCTTTTGTTGAAATGTGTAGGGATGTTTTTGGACTTTTATGTCTATGGAATGCACTATAATGTATCTCTAAACTTGCACCTCATTTCTTTTAATGAAGCAAATGATCACTAATCTCATGTGATCATCCTCTTTTCTTTTCAAAAAAGAAAATTCCCTCAAACAAGGGAAAATCTTCAGCAGCCGCTCTCAAAAGGTGAACCCCTGTCCAAGGTAAGACATCACTCTTTGTAATTCAAGTTTGATACGAAGCAAACAAAGAGGAAATTCCTTGGCGATTTGAACAATAGTGGTTGGAAGAAAATTCATGCAAAGATGTTATTAAAAAGGCTTGGCAAGAGAAAAAACATCAAGGAAAAAATCTCTCAGGCAAGCTTCAAGGAATAAAATCTGAACTTTCAAGATGGGCAGCCAAGGAAGTGAAAGACTGGAAACAAGAAAAGATCCAAATTGAAGAGGATATGATCAAATTACAGACTGAAATGCAAACAGAGGACATTATCAGAAAAGAAAAAGAACTAAATCTGAAGTACGAAAAAGCATTAATCAAGGAGATTTTTTGGTTCCAAAGGTCAAAACACAAATGGGTACATGAAGGAGATAGGAACACAAAATTTTCTCATCTTTATGCCTTAAACAGGAAGAGGAAGAACCGCATCTCATGGCTAAGGCTAGAAGATGGTTCTTATACTGGTAGAGAGGGGGAAATTGCGGATTGTTTTGTCAGACACTTAACAAATCTAGTTGGATACTCTGAGAGCCCTGGTGATGCTCCCATTGTGTTTGAAGAGTTGGATAAATTATCTTCTGAGGAATTTGAATTTGCTGCCCGGATTCCCGATGGTGAAGAAATTAGGCAAATTTTATTCTCCTTAAAGCCCTCCAAAACACCAGGACCTGATGGCTTCCAAGCCATTTTCTTTCAACAAAGTTGGGGCATTCTTGCAAATGACATCATCACTCTTGTACAGGATGCCTTCACAACAGGATCCTTTTCACTGGAGCTTAATTCCACATATATAAACCTGATTCCCAAAGAGAAGGTGGCGGGCCAACCTAAAGACTTTAGGCCAATAAGTCTAACAAACACACTCTACAAAGTCATAGCAAAGTTGGCAGCTGTAAGAGTCAAAAAAGTCCTTCGAAGAATTATTTCCCCCACCAAAGTGCCTTCTTGAAGGGGTGTCAAATCTCGGATGACATTATCGCAGCCAATAAATCATTCACTCTATGAAAACTCAGAAGACAAAGGAATCTTATATGGCTATCAAGATGGACATGGAAAAGGCTTTTGATCGCATTGACTGGAGGTTTGTCATTGATCTACTCACTCAACTAAATTTCCCCCCCCTCTTTAATTGCCCTAATTTGATTTTGCATAACCACGTCTAACCTTGCGATTCTTGTTAATGGTGCTCCCTTAATTACATTTGCTCCAAAAAGAGGAATTCGCCAAGGTTGTCCACTCTCACCCTTCTTATTTGTTCTTAGCACTGAATTTTTATCCCGTTTCCTTGTAAAAGCACAATTTTCAGCATGCATCAGTGGTTATGAAGTAACAAGAAGGGCACCTGGTATTACACATCTTATGTTTGCTGATGACATTGATATTTGGTAAAGCAAACACTACAGAAGCAGTCAAAATGATCAGGTTGATAGAATTTTACAGCTCTTTCTCTGGTCAGCGGGTCAACTATGGCAAATCAAAGATTTTCTTTAGCAAGGGTGCATGGGCAGGTGAAAAGAAAAATATAAAGAAGGTGCTGGGAATTTATCAAGACTTTTCCGAGGAATTCTACTTGGGCTATCCAATAAATGATGGACGTGCAAAAGGTAGGCTTCACCAACACATATTATGCAAACTCAAACAAAGCTAAGTGGATGGAACAAAAATGCTCTTTCTCAAGCAGGCAGAACTGTTTTGATTCAGTCTGCTCTATCCTCCATGCCAATTCACCTTACGAGTGTTGCCAAGCTCCCCAGGTGCAGTTGTAAGTCTATGGATAAACATATGTGTGATTTTTGGTGGGGTGTGGATGAAGAAAACAAGAATTTTTACATTAAGGCATGAAATGATATTGCATTGCCAAAGGATCAAGGGGGGTTAGGCATCAGGAAAACTGATGTTTTTAATGATGCTCTTCTTCTCAAACAATTATGGAGGATTATCATAGGAGAAAGCACAATAATGAGGGACATCATTAAGGTAAAGTATTTTCCATTTGAAGATTTTTAGGGGGCCACCAAAAAGTGCAACTCATCCACTTTATGGACAACCTTCTGGAACTTAACTCATTTTTACTAATGCACACTGGCTGGTGGCAGATGGACAATGCATCCACATCTGGAGAGATGCCTGGATTAAGGATTGGGGAGGCCCAATCTACCTGATTACCAATAACAATCAAACCCCCACCTTTGTTGCAAGTTTGTTAGATGAAGCAGCCAACTGGAGTCAGAATTTAATCAGTACATTCTTCCCAGCAGCAGTGCAGCCGTTAATCATGCAAACAAAAATACATCAGAACAGAGAGGATGAATATATCCGGAAACCCAATCCTAAGGGGGTTTTCACTGTTAAATCTGCATGTGAAAGGCTCATAGTGAAGCAAGATATCTCCCAAACTGAGGATAATCTCTATTGTCAAAAGATTTGGAAACACAAGAGGTTGGGCCCAAGAGTAAAAATTTTTATTTTATGTGGCATCTCATTAAAAAAGCACTTCCACTAGGTGAAGAGATTACCAGAAGAATTCCCCAATACCAAGAATCATGTCCTTGCTGCCACACTCATGTAGAATCCAGGGTGCATCTTTTTACTCATTGTCACTTCTCTCGGGCACTCTGGTTCAATCGGGGGATTAGAATGGATAATCTTCAAGAAGATGTATTACAATACATGTTTACACACCTAATCAAGGATGAAGACATTTTCAGTCTCTCATGCCACCTGCTACACCAATTCTGGATGGCCAGATGTTACGCCAAACATTTCGGCACCTTACCAAAACCAGACAACATTTGGAGAAAGGCTTCGACTGGCACCCTCTCTCTGCATTCACAAACAAAATCTGATCCCCCCAAGCCTCTGCCAGCCATTCCAGATACTGATATAATCATACTTGTTGATGGTTCGTTTGCAAACTCAAAGGCTTCAATGGCTGTTGTTTGTTTGCTGCTTGGTAATATATTTATGACAGCTGATGTCAAGGAAATCCTAGCTGGAACCCCGGAAGAAGTGGAAATTTTTGCCATTGCTTGGGGGCTGTGGACATGGCAGAAACTTTATTTGGCTATTCCTCGGTCATTTTGAGCGATTGCTCCAATGCGGTGGAAATGGTATTGGGAAAGCAGATGTCAAATTGGAGTACAAGATTTATCATCCAAAATTGCCAGAAACTACTTCATTCACTTCAAACCACCTCTTTAATTCATGTTCCTAGAGAAGTTTATCTAGCCATATATTGGCAATTTCTTGTACTATGGGAGGGCTGGAAGGAAATTGGTGTAATTCCAACCCTCTGGATCCCATTGCTCCCTTCGTCTCTATAGCTACCTAATGAAACTTTTGAGCCTTGCTCAGCAAAAAAATAAAAATAAAAATAAGAAACTTGGACTCTAAGCAAAGACGACCAAGAGCCTTAGGGCCGGCACCCCTTGGGTGCTCACCAAAACCTACCACATGACACTTATTCTCCACGGTAATAGTGAAAAAAGAGCAGCCTTTTGCTTTGATTTTGTACTTTTTTATTTTTAAAAGCCTCGTTTTTGTAATATTTTCTTATGCAGTTTGATTTTTAACACCTTTTGGCTGGATGACCACTAGGTGAATGTAATTTATGCAATTGGAAAGGGGGTGAAGCCAGATATCCCTCAGTATATCTCTGATAATGCACGTGATTTTATCAATCAGTGCGTTCAAGTTAATCCAGATGATCGACCAACTTCAGGAGGACTGTTAGATCACCCATTTGTGAAGCGACAATCATTCACGTTTGCTAGTCCCGGTTCCCCTTTTCGTAGGTGAACTTGAGTGCTGTTGTGATGGGGTTATGAACAGATTTAATATGGTGAGTCATGATTTTCCCCTTGCATAGCAACTCATGTGGTATCTCTATCTCAGAACTTTCTTTCCATTTGAATACATAGGTGCACTTGGTAATCATAAAGCTGAGATATGTCAAGTCCTTGAACGTAATAGCCAAGGGAGGTATTGAACTTCTCTTGGCTGACGGATCCATGGAGCCAACTAACATATGAGCTTTTCATTGGATAAAGGTTTAATTGTAATGAATCTGTCGTGTTACCCCATAAGCTTTTACATGTTTTAAAGCATATATGAGTTTTACTTGACGTTTCTTAAAAAAATTGATGGGGTTATGGATATAGTCATTTATTTCCACAGGACATTTGTACTTATTTTGCTTTCTTTCGAATATTTGCAATTACATTCATATGCATTTTGATATTTATTAGACAAAAGACATATTGTTTGCCTTGGTTTATGAATATCAGATGGATAAAAATTATTACTCTTCCAATTGTAAACCTCCTAGCATCTTTCACAGGTTGTTTCTTGCCACCAATTTTATTTATGCAATTAATAGGTTCTTCATACATCATTTGTGAGTTAAACATACCCAGATGCATTATTCCAGCATGTCTGAGAACCGCAAAGCATCGGAAACAGGGAGATGACAAAAACATCCTGGAAAGAAACATGAAGCATGAAACACGTGGCAAACATAGTTCAAAGGATGGAATTGTTAGGCTTCATTTTCTAGGAAGTTCTAGATTTTGACATCAATGTTGTAGAGCTGCGTGCAACTTTGTTTCCTAGAAGTTGAGTTTGCAACAAATGTTAGAAGTCCTCGCCTGCCCTCGATATTGCAATTCTATTTTATCACACCTAAAATTTATACCTTGAAATTGCAAGTCCAAGACCAAAATCACTGAGGTCTCCCCTGTGCAGATTTGTCTTTTAAGTGGGATCTGTGTTTGTTATACAGGTTGCTGGGATGTACCTCTAGAAGGCCCATGAAGTTCTGCACCATTCAAATGCATGAAACCTTGTTGGATGCAACTGGTGGCCCGTAGAGCATGTAAATTTTATTGTTGATCAGAAGACATTTTGTTCGAGAGATAGACGATGTACAGTATCGGTGCACCATCCATTGTGAAGTTTTGAGAAGGTGCATTTCTAGTGTAGAATCCACCGCTTGTTTTTGCATGTGATCAACATGTTCTCTTTCCCACTCTTTCTCCAGAAGTTAAATACTACGTCTAGATTAGGATGTGAAATATCAACGTGAAGTCACTAGGATGGTTAAGAGCGATTTCCTGTTGGAGTGTTGGGTGAATTCTTTTTTCGTCGTTTTCTAAGGTGAAGTCTTCGGTGATATTTTATTCCGTGTTTGGTCGATTTCTGGGTTCATATTCTCCTTGCTTTAAGTCGGTATCTGATTGGTGTTGTAATTTGTTATTATGAATATTCTTTTTATATACGTGTCGGGCTTATAACGATTGTAAGTTCATCCTTTAACATATGCTGCTTGGAAGTGGACTGTATGTTGATTATTCCCTCTTCAATGTCATCCTACTTTGTCTAATCTAAATATATCACACGATTTCGATGAGTCATTCACACAATGCATGAATAATTACTTAACCGCCATTCCGTTGTATACCTATTATTCATGATTCCAAAGGGATTTCATTCACATTAAAAGAACCATATCATATTTGAGGGATGTTTTAATGAATCGGCTTATGGTTATGATCATGCTGCTGTTTTTACTGCTCAAAAACCTAAATTATGTGAGTTTGCTCACTGGTGGGAACTTTATGAAAAATCTAATTATACTATTATATCTCAGTTTTCCTTCGTAGTTGATGTTTTCCCCTGTGATCTGACATTTATTTACACTATTGGTTATAGTATGATACCTCCCTTCACGAATTGTCTTGACACGTGGCTTGAGTTAAAGACGTTTTGATGGTCACATGCGGCTAACAAGGAGTTAGGGAAGCCGAAGGTTTCTTTGGTAGGTGAGAAAAAAAAATATAAACCATCACTTGGATGAGGCTGAAAAGAACAAAAAAATTTAAGCTAGTGGAGGCCAAGTGTAATACGTAGTAACTGATAAACTTAATTAGTTAAGCATAATTTGAGTCACTCATTAAGTAGGTACAATTAACTACTTAAATAATGGACAATTATTCAATGGAATAAGAGAGAGAAAGGTAAAGAAATAGGAATGCATTCAAAATGAGTAAGATGTAGCTGGCTATTGGATAAATGAAACCTGTTAAATAGTTGGCAAAAGCTTTGGGATGGTTGGCTATTGCTATTAGTTTATACTAAGCATCGGCAAAATCTCGTGTGAAATTTTGTGTCGTCAACCTGGTAACTTGTTGGCCAAATGTTATGTAAGTGGAAAATGGGCATTTGGCCTATAAGTAGGGTCAACCGTAAGTGAATTCACGTACATTTTGTTTGTGAATTCATAGGATTTCATGTGTAGTTGGCTACACGCTACCATGTCCAGTTATGCATGGAGTTTTGAGTTCAAATTAGAGATGATTTATAAAGGCGTTCGTTGATCGGGAGGAAGTGTTGTGTGGAGGACAATGGAGACCGCATGGAGTGCCTACTCAGTGGGAAGCCATTTAAGTAAGGAACCATGTCCTTTGGAAGTCACTTATATATGGAATATAAGTTTAGAGCTTTGAGCTTTGACTCTGAATAAATTGATATCTCTTGAAGCACAATAGTTTCACGACTCTGATTTACCTTATAAACACTGATCTTGTTAATTAGAACATATTTAATTGATAAATAAAATTTTCACTTGTTTTCATTCTATAAAGGTTGATTTGGGTTCTAAAAGGGTTAAGGGTTATGTACCAAGTTATTTGAATACAATTGGCCCATAAAATGTTAATCTGCAATTGGTTTTACTAATTGCATGCTTGACTAGACAAATGCATGGCAACATGATAGGTTATGCACGTAAGTCTATTGAGATCCTATTCTTTGTCATAGTTGGCTATGTGATAAATCTAGCTAGCTAGTTTAGGTTAAATAAGTGACTAAACATAACCAACCTTAGTTAACGATAACTTAGGAAATTACTAAATTAAAGTGCATAGTTGGCTACAGATACAACATAGCTAGTTAACAACATGTGGAAATTGATGTCTTGGGTAAGTAAGGATACTACTAATTGAATTGAATCTCATTAATCTAGATTCAAACTCAATTTGATAAGAAAATTTGAATTCAAATCAAATTTAAATATGTTTCGAATTTGAAAACTCAAATTCATAGTCGATCCTTTAAGCATTCAAATATTCAAATTGGAATCGGTAATCATTCAACAACGATTCACTAATTAGATTTTCCTAAAAGAGAGATTCTAACCACTCTATCTAAGTCCATGCCATATACAAATTAAATATTGTATGACACCACTAGAGTGGTAGAGGTATGTGCAAACCTTAGGAAACTCGAGGTAGACGATAAAATTACCAATAACGAGATCGGTGAGCTCATGCTAGAGATATGTGCAATTCTTAGGAAACTCGAGGTAGACGATGGAATTACCAATAATGAGGTCGGTGAGCTCATCGATCTTGACATAGGAGGCTAGAGAGTGTCTACCATAGGCAAAGAGAAGAGCACGGTGGCAAATAAGGGAAGAAGGAACCATGATGACCCAACAACGATGATGGTTCATTTGAGGAGGTCGACAATGGTAAGGGTTCATGTTGGAGTTGTGACTTTATTTGTGATTTATACATGAATGTTAGATTTTATGGAAATGTTTATATAAAAGATGGTATGCTAGTTGGATTGCCACAATATCTAATAATCTCAACAAATACATAACTTCCAACAATGTTTCATAACTTTTTGGAGATTTCATTCTAGGTAGATTCATTCTATGTAGCAGTACTTGCAATACAATGCAAACCCATAGTATAAGGAAAGTATAAGAAATATGGCTTCATCCATTTTAGAGACCATATATAATACAAACATAGAAAGTAATTTAAATAAACACAAGAGCTGAAATGATTCTGGATAATCTATGTGATCATGACAAGGAAAAATTTTGATAAATGTTACTAATGCAAAGCCTAAAAGGGCCACTTTGTGGAGACCATTTAGGCATCGTTTGTTTAGGAGAATTAAACTAGGAGGATTGAAAAAAAAGGGCACAGGATTATGTCTCAAACTCGGTACAGAGAGGGTTTTGTGTTTGTTTAGGTGGAAGTGGCAATGGAGGGATTTGAAGGAGTAATCTCTCATTTGGCAAAGATGGAGCATTATTTAAAGGGATAAGACATGGAATTAAAGTGAAAGGATATGGAGTTCACCAGTGGGTTATGTGCATTTGCATCAAGCAGCATGTTGAAAAGCACGATCGGACTTGGAAAAAAAATTAGAAATACCGGTGGATTCGAAGATATGGTATATAACTATTTTCGAATACATAACCATCACCCAACGCGTACCATTGGTGACGTCGCCAGCCTCGAGCAAATCGCATCCACCAGCGATCGCAGAAGGTACCTTCTTCGAGAAATCGAGGACGTTGTTGGAGCGAAAGTTGGGATGAAGAATAATGATGAGCAGTAGCAAGGGAAGCAGCAGCAGCAAGGGCAGCAACGTCCGAATGAGGTACGCTTGTGAAAATGGTACGGAGAAGATGTCGACAAGTGTTGTGTTTAAGATTGGATTATGTGAGCAAGTTAGCAGGTGCGGAGTTCATCATCGTTTTGGAAAAATGAAATGTTGCGAGCTTCTTCTGTCAGTTGCACGTATATTTTCATTTGCATAATACATCAGTGTGTTAGGGATATTTGGATTGGAGGGTCCATCATTTGGTTGACATGATCCACTGGTGTATTTTCCTGTGTATAGTATGATGAAGTCATAAAGGGATGGTGAAGAATACACCGGTGTATTCGTTGTCTATTCGTGGAGCACAACTCAACATTGTATTCATACAATACACCGGTGCATTCAATTAATATGCCGTTGTATTCGAGAAATACACTCATGTATTATACAAATACACACCTATGTCTTATATAAATACACCAGTGTGTTAGTCAAGTACTTCGGTGTTGTAGACAAATATACCGGTGTATCATAAGAATACACCCGTGTATTATACGAATACACTGGTGTATTCTCAAAATACATCAGTGAACTTGACCAATACACCAGTGTATTCTTTTTATCCACCGATATATTCCTATGAAAATGCCGGTGGATGAAGCACATATAATCAATCGACGTTTGTACCTCAGAGAGGTGGATCACAAATGCACACTCGTATCGATCAAGAGAGCACTGAAATACGTTAGGGATGACGTTGTTGAGTCTTTTGAAAGGACTCCATTCATTGTCCTTGTTGAGAATGAGAAGGACTTCCCTTGGTACAAAGATAGGGAATTGTATGGGCATCTGGTGGATGCTTATGATGTGGAGATGAATGAGTTTCACTTTGGTGATCTCGTGCTAAAGCTAACTACTGACCATATTAAGAAGATGATAGGGTTGAAGAACCAAGGAAGGAAACTTGCCTTGGTCGATGGGAAGAGTGATGATAACATCATCATCAGCCATCTAGCTTTAATTAGTCATAATCAACAGATAAATGCTCTTACATAACCGCCAAAGAGCCATAATTCATTGCATATCCTTTCTGAGAGATAAACATTAAAACATGGGTAAATCTGCAGTTTTAACAGAATATCCTAAATGCAGAAAAATCACGGGATTTCCCAAGGGTTTATTAAAAGTCAAATGGTCATTAATGTCTAATAAGTAGGTTCATGTAGACAGAAACGAGTTTTCACGCGTTTTGAGAATTATTGGACATTTGAAACTCTAAAAACAGACCCGCTTAATTAACAAAGGTTTTGGATAGGATAAAACTTATCTAAACCTTCTAAAAATCATATAAAAATATTCCCTAAGATTTGGTACCTTTGATTTGAGTATTGGAACCCATTTTGACCTAAAAGTAAAGTCTCAGACAAACAATTGGCCTAATTTAGGTTTTTGCATAAATTACCCAATCAAACTTGGTCAAAACCAAAATCCAACTTCACCATCAGATTCCATGGGTCCAAATTAAGTTTGTACCAAAATTTGACCCCAATCAGAGATCATCTTGAACTAGTTTGCATTTCAATCCAGTCTGACTCTTTTTATCACATACGCACCCCTAGCTTTTTGAATTCCTTACAAATGGGTCCCTAAATTTGTCATATTCTTTGCAATCAGGTCCCTCCACCATTATCGTAGAGGAAGTCCTACTCCGACAACCTTCAAGTAGGAATTTCTCCCTGATTGATTGGCAGATCACTTTCAGAATTGGAAGGGAGACTCCTGAGAGAATTCTTTACGATCTAAACCTACTCCTGGACCATGATTTTTTCCCAAAAGATCATGAGAACCTTTCAAACGTTTGGGTCTCCTTGTCACACAAGAAACACGTGCTCCCAAGCTTGGTTTCCAAGCTTGGAATGCCCTTCTAGGCCCTATATAAGATCCTCTGAAGCTTCACCGATCTCCTTAGATTGGTTCGGAGGTCGGTTCCCCTTTCTTCCCTTCTCCCCGACCTCCATCTCCACCAACTCTGGTGAGCCCCTCCGTCCACCTTCCTCATCCGCCATCACGGACAATAGTTGGAGGATTCTTCTTCGTCTCGTTCGTTTGCGTCTCGCAATACTGGTGAGCGCCTCTTAGACCCCTTCTTTCCTCGCTGCTCCTATCACCAGAGGCTTCATCCTCTTCGTCGTCAGCCTGCCAAGACCGACGCGGACTCTACCCTTTTCATCCAATAAGAATAGGTAGATTAGTTCCCTTAGTTCCCTAGGTTTTATCCCTCTATCCAAAACCCAAAAACACCCCTTGACTTAACTGCACATCGTCATCTCTTTCTGCTCCGGCCACCTCTCCGGTGAGGCCATTTGAAGGTTCGGCCATACCAGGAGGGGGTGACATAATAATTGCGGAAATAAATAATAAACAATCTTCACAAAATAACAATCACACAAAAGGCACAAAGTATTTTAGGTGGAAACCCAAACCGGGTGAAAATCATCACCTAACTCTCTCGAGTTAGGATTTTCCGATCAACCAAGTTGATCAAAATCCATTAAACCGAATCACTTTAAAACGAGGGTGATTCAACCTCAATTACAACCACGCTACTTAGACGAGGGTAGCGTACCTCAACCCCTTCTCTCCACGAGAAGGATTTTGTCTCGCGAAGGAGACGGGAATTCGCAAAGCGAATACCCAACCAAATAACAAAGATAAAATAAACAAGTAATCCTATAGAGCCAACAAAGTAATTTTAAACCTAGCTTCTATAGGAATTAGGAAACTCCCCTTTGCAAGGAGTGCGTCGAGTTGATGACACGGTGCGTGAGCCACGCGACAGTGCAACTTTGCTCTCGTGAACTACGGTGGGAGAGCGGGTGCGCGAAGCTTGATGCTCTCAAGATGAATGGAACTAGAGCTTGGAGAGCAAGGGCTTCTCTTGGACACAAAAGAGTGGAACTAAGTTGCTTAGGTGTGTCTTGTGTTTCTCTTGGTATGTCTTGTGTATCTAGGTGTGTAAAGGCTCCCCTCTATTTATAGAGGCCTTAGGAAGGCTTTGGAAGGCTTAGAAAAGCTTCCATAGCCGTTGGGTACAAAGCCCAAGTGAATCAGCCTGAAATCAGGAACAATCATTGCACTGGCAGGCTTATCAGACGTCTAATTATGGCATCAGACGTCTGGAAGTTCACTTTAAGACGTCTGATTTCAAGGTCAGACGTCTGATTTTGGGCGGGTCTCTTCCTGACTTGAATCAGATCTAAACAGGGTTCTTGTGCAAGTCCATCAGACGACATATAGGACGTCTAGCACTGTCTGGACGTCTGGAAATCTACTTTTTCTGTGGGAATGGATTTCCAAACGTTGCAACGGCTAGAAAATCTCTGAGAAGAGATTTTGGGTCAGCCGAGGCAAAACGGTCAATTATCAGACGTCTGGACAGTCCTATGGATGTCTGATAAGGCTCTAACGGTCATATTTTTGAGTGTTTGCTAAGCGAGCCAACGGTCCACTAATTGGACGTCTGGCAAAGTCATCAGACGTCTCCTAAGATGTCTGGTCTAAGGTCTGGACGTCTGATTTCATCAGACAGAACTAACTATGTCCAGCCTAATAGTTATCAGACGTCTGAATCAACAGTTAGACGTCTTAAAACACTTTATCAGACGTCTGATTTTGGAACTAGACGTCTGGAAATGCTGTTTGAACCCTATATTGGTTTTCTAAGTTCTTTACAGAAAACCTAAGTATTCTAGGGTTGTGCAGGTGTTCCTAGGACTACTGTTAGGGTACTTTGAGGCTCTTTAACATAATGTTCTAAGGAAATAAAAGGAGCAAGCAAAATAAAGATAAAAGTACATGAAAGGATTAAACAAAATTCTGTCCTATTCTTCTTGTCCTTCCATCTTCAATCTAGCGCTCCTCGCGAATCTTTTCTGTTCTCCATCAAGCTCCTCCAATCCGTCCTGGATGCGAGCTCGAATTCCGTCTAAACACGTCTACATTTGCAATTGACCTGAAATCTAAGACTCCAAGTGCAAATGTTAAGTAACACGTGCTTTATTATCATCAAAACAAATGATCGTGGTGCTCTACCACCAACAATCTCCCCCTTTTTGATGATGACAAAATCATAAATAATAATGCAAAAAATCCTCCCCCTTTTTGACATTATCAAAAATGTTTAATTGATTTTACATTTCCTATAACTCCCCCTTAAAACATGCTCTTCTATAAATTTCTTTTGACAAAGGTAATGCCTCCCCCTTTTTTATAACAACAAGATAGCTATTATTTTTCTCCCCCTTTCTAAAGGAAATTTAGCTACCTTATATCTCCCCCTTAAAAATTGACAATTAGCTTATAATTTCCCCCTATCTAAATGCTTATGATAAAAGGATAGGGTAAAGAATTTTTTACCTCACCTACCATGGCCAATAAAATGGCCCGAATGGTGGTGGATGCCACATCGGATGGGGCTCCCATCCGTAGCTTGGAGACCCGGGCATTGGCGCCGGTCTCCAATCTAGTGGTCGACGTGCGGCGGGTCCGTCGCTTGTTCGCCGTCTCGTCGGTCTTCTTGTTCTCCTCCTTGGTCTACTCGTTGGTTCTCCCAACTTGAGTTGACCAGCCTTGAGTTTGTAGGTCCAGTCCTTTGTGTTGTAGTTATCCCTGAACCCTACAAAACAAGATTCTAATTTTTTCTTCGATATCCAAGTGAGCTTGGATCCGGATCGATTAGCGGGTCTCCTTGATGGAGATCCTTTCTCAACCTTAGGGCTATAAAAATTATCTATTTTATTGATTAATTTGTTAGAATTTTCCCTAAGACATGCGATTTCTTTTTGTATAGTTTGCATCTTAGTCTTTAAATCATAGATTTCTAACTTTAGACTATCATTATCCTCATTCAATTTATTATTTTCATTGATGAGGTTATGATTTTCTAATAATAGGTTATCATTTTTAGGACTAGCTTCTATGTCCTTAAGTTATTTTTCTAACCTATCATTTTCATTTTTAAGAAAGCTAAGATTCTTTTTCATGCTTTTGTATTCTATTTTTAGTGATTTACTAATCTCAAATAGTTCATTAAAAGCTTCTTGTAAATCGAAATTTACCTCGTTGTCGGAGTCGCTTCCACTTTCACTGTCGCTATTGCTTCCTCTGGCCATGAAACCAAAGCAAGCGGTTTCTTCTTTTTCTTCTTCTTCCTCCGAGCTTGAATCGTCCCAAGTGGCTTGGAACGCCTTCTTCTTAGATTTCTTCTCCTTTTCCTTCTTCTTCTCCTTTTTGAGAAGAGGGCACTCTGGTCGTAGGTGCCCTTTCTCGTTGCAGTGGTAGCAACGTCTCGGGCTCTCCTTCTCTTTCTTTAATTCCCTACAAAACTTGGAAAATTTTTTAAGTAAAATTCTAAAGTCTTCGTCATCGGAACTTACCTCGCTATCCGACGCGGCTCTGAAGGCGAGAGTCTTCTTCAGTATAGACTCCGGTGTATCCTTCTTCTTCTGCTTCAACTTTGTCTCGTAGGCCATTAGATTGCCTAGGAGATCTTCCATGTTGAGCTCCTCCACTTCGTTCGCCTCCTCGATGGCGGTGACTTTCTGTTCCCACTCCGGTCCGAGGGAACGAAGAAGCTTCCCTTGAAGCTCCCCCTTGATGAAAGTCTTCCCTAATGCTTTCAAATTATTTACGATGAGAGTGAACCTAGTGTTCATCTCACTCAAAGATTCGTTAGGCTTCATAGAAAAAGATTCAAATTCTTGAGAAAGTAAATTAATTTTAGAAGTTTTTACCTTAGAGGTACCTTCGTGAGTTACCTCAAGTGTGTGCCAAATCTCGTATGCAGTGGCGCGTTGCAAGATTCTGTTGAACTCCTCCAGGCTGAGCGCGCAATACAACGCGTTCATTGTTTTCTTGTTGAGAGAGAGCTCCCGGATCTGCTGCTACGAGTATCCTCTGGCGGGTTTCTCTGGGATGTCGAAGGGGGTCTCGCACCTGGCTCAGACTGTGAAATCGGTGGCTTGAAGCCACGTCTTCATCCGCAGCTTCCAGTAAGGGTAGTTGCTCCCGTCGAAGAACGGCGGACGAGTCGTAGACTGGCCCTCGGAAATCCTACCCGCGGAACTGCTCCCCTCCATAGATCTTCTTGCTTGGTTGTTACGCCGAAACAGCAAGACTTGCTCTAATACCAACTGAAGGTTCGGCCCTACTAGGAGGGGGTGACGTAATAATTGCGGAAATAAATAATAAACAATCTTCACAAAATAACAATCACACAAAAGGCACAAAGTATTTTAGGTGGAAACCCAAACCGGGTGAAAACCACCACCTAACCCTCTCGAGTTAGGATTTTTCGATCAACTAAGTTGATCAAAATCCACTAAATCGAATCACTTTAAAACGAGGGTAATTCAACCTCAATTACAACCACGCTACTTAGACGAGGGTAGCGTACCTCAACCCCTTCTCTCCACGAGAAGGATTTTGTCTCGCGAAGGAGACGGGAATTCGCAAAGCGAATACCCAACCAAATAACAAAGATAAAATAAACAAGTAATCCTATAGAGCCAACAAAGTAATTTTAAACCTAGCTTCTATAGGAATTAGGAAACTCCCCTTTGCAAGGAGTGCGTCGAGTTGATGACGCGGTACGTGAGCCACGCGATGGTGTAACTTTTTGCTCTCGTGAACTACAGCGGGAGAGCGGGTGCGCGAAGCTTGATGCTCTCAAGATGAATGGAACTAGAGCTTGGAGAGCAAGGGCTTCTCTTGGATACAAAAGAGTGGAACTAGGTTGCTTAGGTGTGTCTTGTGTTTCTCTTGGTATGTCTTGTGTATCTAGGTGTGTAAAGGCTCCCCTCTATTTATAGAGGCCTTAGGAAGGCTTTGGAAGGCTTAGAAAAGCTTCCATAGCCGTTGGGTACAAAGCCCAAGTGAATCAGCCCGAAATCAGGAACAATCATTGCACTGACAGGCTTATCAGACGTCTAATTATGGCATCAGATGTCTGGAAGTTCACTTTAAGACGTCTGATTTCAAGGTCAGACGTCTGATTTTGGGCGGGTCTCTTCCTGACTTGAATCAGATCTAAACAGGGTTCTTGTGCAAGTCCATCAGACGACATATAGGACGTCTGGCACTATGTCTGGACGTCTGGAAATCTACTTTTTCTATGGGAATGAATTTCCAAATGTTGCAACGGCTAGAAAATCTCTGAGAAGAGATTTTGGGTCAGCCGAGGCAAAACGGTCAATTATCAGACGTCTGGACAATCCTATGGATGTCTGATAAGGCTCTAACGGTCATATTCTTGAGTGTTTGCTAAGCCAGCCAATGGTCCACTAATTAGACATCTGGCAAAGTCATCAGACGTCTCCTGAGACGTCTGGTCTAAGGTCTGGACGTCTAATTTCATCAGACAGAACTAACTATGTCCAGCCTAATAGTTATCAGACGTCTGAATCAACAGTCAGACGTCTTAAAACACTTTATCAGACGTCTGATTTTGGAATTAGACGTCTGGAAATGCTGTTTGAACCCTATATTGGTTTTCTAAGTTCTTTACAGAAAACCTAAGTATCCTAGGGTTGTGCAGGTGTTCCTAGGACTACTGTTAGGGTACTTTGAGGCTCTTTAACATAATGTTCTAAGGAAATAAAAAGAGCAAGCAAAATAAAGATAAAAGTACATGAAATGGTTAAACAAAATTCTATCCTATTCTTCTTGTCCTTCCATCTTCAATCTAGCGCTCCTCGCGAATCTCTTCTGTTCTCCATCAAGCTCCTCCAATCCGTCCTGGATGCGAGCTCGAATTCCGTCTAAACACGTCTACATTTGCAATTGACCTGAAATCTAAGACTCCAAGTGCAAATGTTAAATAACACGTGTTTTGTTATCATCAAAACAAATGATCGTGGTGCTCTAGCACCAACATCATTCGCTCACCTCACACCTCCATACACCTCGCTAAACCTCCCAAAAGATCCGCCGTCCATCCACCATCAAAAGCCCTCTCCTATTTCATCCTCTCGACCTCCCAAACCACCCACCGAACAAACCTACATTCTCTGATCTTCTTCGCGTCCACAACACCCACACACGCTCTCTTGCAGCACGCCACCTGTTCTCACACTTTTTGTGCGGGTTTAAAGTGTATCACGTTGTAGTATAACTGACAAAACGTTTAAAAAAATATAAAGAATTTTATTACTCGAAAAACTAGAGTATCCGAGGTCGAACACGGGGAGCAAATGGAATTTACTACTAATCAAAATGTAATTGAACACTCTAATTTACTCAAATTGTTAATTCAAATACGAATGTGTGCGATTAAAAGTAATTAGGACAAAAAATATGAAATTGGACGTCTGATCTGGTGATCAGACGTCTTAAAAGTATTTTCCCCTTTTTCTTCTTCTGATCTTGCTTTCTTTCTTCTTTCTCTTCTTTTCTTGCGAAGGCTTCTTCTTCCTGCCTTTGTATCTTTTCTCTTGTTTCTTCTCCTGCCTTGCCTTCCTTCTTTCTTCTTCTTCTTCTTCTGATCTTTGCTGTCTTAACTTGACCTCTCTTTCGTTCTCTGTCTTGCTTCTGCCTTGCTCTTCCTTCTTCTCCTGCGAAGTCTTCTTTCCTCTTCTTCTTCTCTGCCTTGCTTCTTCCTCTTCCTTGGTCTCCTTCGCTCAGTTTCTCTTCTACTTCTCTTCTCCTTGCGGCTAAGTCTCTCCACGCTCAGTCTGCCTGCACAGGAGCAAAACCTACCCCTTTCCCTCTACCTGCGCGTCTCTCTCTCTCTGAGATTCACTCAGCGACGCTCTCCCAGAGCCACACGGATAATCAGGTCGGATCGTACCCGGGACCAGGCGCACCTGCAGGTGGTGTGATGTGCGAGGAGTGCTCAGGTTTAGGTAGGGTCGAATCCCGCCAGATCCGCGAGATGAAACTGCGGACGAGGCGGGCGTGAGGGCAGGTGAGGGACCTCACCCCTATGCTTATGGAGGCGTTAAGGTAATATCACAAATTCAATTTATGGCGCAGCGGCGCCTCGGCTCTCCACGATGTGGGACTAAAGCCTCTGCCCAGATTTCGCGCGCGCCCGTAGACTTGCGTGTCATCCCCACAGCTGCTGGCTCTGCTAGCGCTCCTTGCTGGATCAGGGCACTTCGCGACACCCACACGAATACGCAGCACCTGCAGCCTGGGAACCCTGGCGCCTAGAGCTGCTACGGAGCTTCTTCAACTGTCGTCCATGGCGGCAGGAGCGTCGACACTGTCAGACACAAAACGAGCCTCTCGGCCCAATCAGACCAGCTAGAGACCTTCGCCATAGCACAGCGAAGGAGGTGGATGCTGCTGCAGGCCGCAGGTCGGCCTAGGCGTGCGTGCCTAGGTCAACCTGTGGTCGGATGTGTGGGGTTGTTCGGGGGGTTATTGGGGAGATTTGGAGTGGCAGTGGAGGGGTGGAATGAATTCCTGGTGGTGAGGCGGAGCTCACGAGATGGTTGGCGAGGTGTGTGGAGGGGCGGAGTGGTGTGGGCGGCTCGCTGGAGGTCGGTCAGAGGTGAGGAAGATGGAGGTGTTCAAGCACTGTCGGGGGGTAAGTAGATGAAATAGCAAGGGAAAAAGAGAGAGAGGAATATGGAGAAGGTATTTTGCCTAACTACAGGGATGAAGGGGGACGGAGAGGCGAACAGCAGTACCTGCTGTCGTCGGAGAAGATGCTGCCCAGTGGGGGAGAACGGTGGCGCCGACGGGGCTGAGACGGCGTGCGTGGGTGCTGCGCGACGCGGAGGAGAGTCAGGAAGCTAACTCTGCCACTGGTTTTGTGGCAAAGCGAAGAGGATGGGAGAGGGAGCTCGCTGGAGCTTGCTGGGAACTTTGGCCGGCAGGAGGAGATGAATTGGAGGTGGAAACTCGGCCAAATCAAGCTAAAGATGAGCGGCCGGAGGTGTAGTCTCTTTTATAGGCACTGGGCCAGTTGTTCAGGGCGTGGAGGGCACGCAATCGTCTGAGGTCGGTCGCCGAAGATGGAAAGAGGTTAAGATACCCAAATCTCTCGTGCATTCGCACGAGAGATTGGGTTCACACCAGGGATCAAGATTGGCCTCAGATGGAAGGGAATTCCTTAGAGAATCTCCCTTCCATTTCTGGGAGGGGATCTCTGAGGAATCAGAGAGGATTCCCTCTTAAATCCTCGCTGGAGTAGGATTCTGCCCCAATAATGGCGGTAGGACCTGATTGCAAAGGAGACGAGGAACTTAGGGGGCTCTTTGCAAAGATATTCAAAAGATAGGGACCAAATTATGATTTTGGTGTACTAAATTGCAAAGTAGGTCAAGATGACCTCCCCTTAGGTCCAAATTTTGGTATAAACCTAATTTGGACCTAAGGAATCCAATGGTGAAGTTGGATTTTAGGTTTGACCACGTTTGACTGGATATTTTGCGTAAAAACCCAAATTAGGTTAATTGAAGAGCTAGGACCCTAATCTAGGTCAAACTGGGTTCCAAAGGCCAAATTAAGTATTCTAAACCCTAGAGGATGTTTTTCGATGATTTTTAGAGGGTTTACTTGATTTTTATTCTGACCTGAACCTTGTTAATTTAAGCGGGTCTGTTTTAGGGTTACCAAGTGTCATTTAATTCTTAGATTGCACGTAAACCCATTTCTGATTGACTCAACCCACTTTTTATCTCATTTAGACCATTTGACCTATGTTTTGCCTATGAGAAATCCCGTTTATGTACTGAAATGGTAAAATTGTAGTTTTAACCTTTATTTCATGTTTTCTTCTCAGAGCACTTGTTCCTTCAGTTAAGTCTTCTTCTAGGTTATGTAGGAGCTTTTATCTTCTTTAGTGGGTCAAAATGAGCTAGTTATGGCTCATGATGAGGCTCTCATCACCACCGCCACCAACACCTTTACCGCACCATTGCAATCCTCCTGAGCCTTTTAACTAGGGCTTATAGCCCGTATTTCTGTTGCAGGCACCTTCATCGGAGCTCCACCGTTGCCTTGACATCTCCGACTTCACCTTCAGCTCTCCGACGTCGAAAGACCTAGGTGCTACACCCAAGAGACGTGGATTCGCTCCAGGAATGTTTCCAGGTCCTCAATTGAGGATCCTAGATGTAGCAACCAGACCAATTGGAGGCATTCCCTTCAACGCCTGCTACGGTTGTGTGCAAAGTAAAGAGTGGGCATTTTAGTCCCACATCATGGGATCTCAGTCGAGCAGCAGTGCATATATTATTTTTTTCAAGTGGCTTTATCACCTCGACACTTGGGGGTGAGGTCCCCTTCACCCTACACTGACTCGACCCGCTTATCACTCTTTAGCTGTGACCCCATGCACGTAGCCTTGGACCCGGTTACTGTTCGACCTGAATACCCAATTAAGATCAATTTTCTGAGGAAGAGGAGAGGAAGGAAAGAGAGAGAGTGGGGGAGGGGTGGGTTTTGCTCTTCTGTGCAGATGTGCAACACTTAGTCACTGGGAAGGAGAAGACCCTGAGAAGAAGCCTTAAGGAAAGTTGAAGGAGAAGACCTGAAGGAAGAAAAGAAGAAAAGGCTTGTGAAAGAAGAAGGGGATGTGCTAGAGAAGAGAAAGGAAAGAAAGAAGAAGAACAACAGAGAAAGCTCTCTTGAAAGTACTATAGTAGGCGACATTTAAGTTGTCTGATTCACATGCCAGACATCTGATCACTATTCATTTATTTGATATTAATGAGTATTTGATATGTATATGCTTAAGACTAATAATTGGTGATCTAAATCACCATTATTTTATCTTAGACATCCTTTTGCCTCATTAAACTCTTGATATACTCTTGCTTAGTATTAAATATCATTTGAGTAGATTGTTATTCATTGAATATCATAATTCTTTGCTTAATTATTGTGCTCATTTATACTTTGATTAAGATTAGTGTGTGAATGCAACACTTACTCCTTGTGTCCGACCTCAGACTTCATTTAGATATTCGAGTTATAAATATTATTTGTTGAGAGAGCTATTTAGGAGACTTTACTATAACGATACACATTTAAACTCCTATTTATCCCTTCAATAAAGAGTAATGTGAAAGACAAGTCGAATATTTAGATGGCGAACTTCTCCACTGTTAAGCCTAAAGTGAGGGTTGCTGCGGAGAAATTACATGAATTAAATTTAGATGGGAAGAAGGGGAAAGGGAAGGCAAAGGGAGAAGGGAAGGAAATGACTGATCAGAGAAGTGAGGAAGTGGTGAAAGAGACGAAGCTCTTGGTTCTCGTCAACCTTGGGTCATTCCTCTTCCCTTCGGCAACCAAGCCATCATTACTTCACTTTCTAATACCATAGAGGATTTGCAATCACTAAATGAGTTCAATTGGGCTGAGGTGGTACACGATTTCTACGTGAAGGGCTCCAAGAGAATAAACTGAAGGAGCAAACACGTCTGAAAGGTTGCGCCATTCTATTGCCGATCTGGGCAACCGAGAAGTTCAAAATTGGCAACCCAATTAATTTAGAGGTTGGTCTTGTGGTTCAAAGATATAACCAAGAGAAGACATTCATAGAGCGTGCAAAGAATGTCAATCTGAATTTGAAAAGAGCCATAAAGGATAACTTGAGGGAATCACAATTTGGACAGCCTTATGTGGAGAAGGGTGTTAAGCGAAAATCCGATGCATCGGTTGAGGATGATAGGAGGAAGAAGAGGAAGGTAGTGGGAGAGGTGAGTAAGGTAGGTGAGGGTGTTGTTGGGATGGAGGAGGAAGTTGTTGGGAAAGACCGAAAGGCAGAAGAAAATTTTGGTGGAGCAAAGGTACTTGATGTGCCTCAAAAACAAAATCAAGAAGTTGAGAGTGAAGAATTATCGGTTAGGAGTAAAATTGATGAAGCTAAGACATGAGGATGGCAAGAGAAACAGGGTAAGGTGGAGGTGGAAAAGAATGGGAAGCATGATGAGGTGGGGAAGCAGGCGAAGGAGGGAAAGGAGGTACACGAAGTGGATATGCAGTGTTACGACCCGATTCTCGAATCCCTACAGGACACGAGAATCGGACCGACTCGACTGATCCCAAGACCCAGTCGTCCAACGAGAAAATAACCAAAAAGCAGTAAAATAAATCACATTCACCATGCAAGTAACTAACAGTAAAAAAAGTACAGCAGTAAAGAAAAGAACTACTACAATACACACCACCACAACAGTAGAGAATTAAAAACAGGTACAGAAATATGAAGTTTACAATAAAATAGTACAAAGGTGTAATAGAATACTCACTACTACAGAAAACGGGTACAACAAAAGTACAAACTACTGGGCTCTACCTGGCCCAGCACCCTCCGCAGCCATAGGCTCTGGCTGCTCAACTCTTGGTCCTGAAAAAGGTGACAAGTATGACATGTCAGCGAAACGCTGAGTAGAGTGACAACCAGCTAGCTAAGAAAAACAGTAAAGGTGGACAAGTAGCTGTTGTTTTTAATTTCTTCCTTTATTTATCTTATTTACTCTTTCTTGGTTTATTTCTCAGGTCTTCCTCTTGATCTCGAATGTCCCTCGTGGGAACAATCTTGATTGCAGTCTTTTCCGAAAAGTAGAAGTAGCACATGGTGCTCTCCTGGCCGGGACAGTCCCCCGTGGTGGTCTTACCCTCAGTCAACCACCCTAAGGTTGCTAACAGGCATAACGGTGACTACGGCACGCGCGATAAACGCACGGGTTGCTACCCCGTACTGGCACGCGGTTAGTCATTTCAGTTAACGGGTGTGCCCCAAAGCACAGCACGGAACCAGTATAGGGCAGAGCCCTCTCAGTAACAGGGGTCCAGCCCCTCCACAATAACCAAACAGGGGTTTTGCCCCTCCACAGTCCGTGCACCCTTGCCTGACTACCCTGGTTTACCTAGTGGGCCTAACAGTCGGTGTAGGACGGCTAGCTGAATCCTGGGCCCCGTGGGGTGGCTAGCTCTCGCCCTACACTAGTAGCTCTCACCGGTACTGTGTACGCAAGGGCCACAGAGTCGATACAAAGTGGCCAATTCTAACCCCGGGTCCCAACCCTAGGGCGGCTAGCTCCGCTCTGCACTAAACAGGGGGACAGACACTTTCCTTGGTACTCCGCACTCAAGGGCCAGCTCACTTCCCCATTCACTTTCCCAATTCCATTCTATTTATTTTCCAGGAGTGCTACTCCTAATTCCCCGTAGGGTTCGTGCTCATATTTCTCAGGCCAAGTCATACTAGGTTTCATCATTTCAGTTTTATTCGCATATAGCACGTGTTTCCAACATTTAATCTTTCTTTTCCAATTTATATACAAGCAGCTCGAATTTAGTTTCCAAACAACAGGAATTACATGTAGCAGTTACTAGCAACAGTACTCTACATTTCACAGGCAGCTGTTATCCAATTACAGGCAATTATCATTATTCTATCTACTTATCCAAGACTGCAATTCAAGCATTCAAGACATTCGTTTCAGTGTTTCTGTTCCTAGGATTCATGCCACCCTAGGATCTATCATTCAATCTAATTTTCATGTCCTAGGATTCATGTCATACCCTAGGATCTATCATTCAATCTAGTTTTCAGATCCTAGGATTCATGTCATACCCTAGGATCTATCACTTATTTCATATATGCATTAATGTTGTAATTAACTAAGGGAAGCCACTCTACCCACAAAACCAGGAGTAATAGGGGCATGATCGGCAGGTCCACGTGCCTCCGCAACCCCTAAAGCCACAACAGAACGAGGTCCTAACACAAGGATCAAACACAAGGAACCACTCAGAACAGGATAAAAGTATTTCAAACAAGTAGAGGAACTAATTTCGAGAAGAATGGAATCTTAAACGCAGAAATCGGACCTCGAACGGACCCTAAACAGGTCAAAAATGACAACTTTGACTCAAATCAGACGTCTGGAACATCTTCCAGACGTCTTAAAAAGGGGTCCAGGTCATACCTCACTCTACGCTGCTCCTCAGACGTCTGGAGGTCCTGCTGAACCGTCTGGACCCAATTCCAGACGTCCGACCACCTCTCCGGACGTCTGGAGACGCTCTTCGCTGTCTGCTGACTCACCCAAACGTCTAGGCCGCGTAGGAGGGCATGTCCCGCGCCTTCCCGAAGCTAAACCTACACGCACGCAAAAATCCCTCAGCAAGGCACGCGACAGAGCTTCAGGGGAATGGCCTACCTAGCCGTATTCGCAAAAGGAAGGAAAGGAGGAAAATACGTACCTCTCAGTCGTCTGGAGCTTCCTCCAGACGTCGCCCGCGTCGTCTGGATGTAGGTCCAGACGTCTGATTCTGGGAAAAATTCCCAGAATCAGAACCTCCTCGTCTTCTTCCCGCTGCGCGCGGCCACGCCGTGCTCGTCCGCCCGCTGCCTGAGCTGCAGCAGCACCGGGGGAGACCTCCCCAGCACAACGCTCCTCCGCGCGCATGTCGGCCGGCCTCAAACTACTCCAGCGAGCTTTCTCCTCTCCGCCACTGCACCTGGCAGCAGCTGCTGCCCTCGCTCTCGCTCTCGCGCTTACGCTAGAGGAAGGACAAGATGGGTGGGGTGGTGAACGAGGGAGAAGGGAGAGGAGTATTTGTAGGCGTTGGGGGAAGTTTTCTGCCGGCCGGCGAGGGGAGAGAAAAAGAAGAGGGCAGTGGGTTTCAGTCTGCGTGCGGCACGCGTGTAGACTCGCGATCGTACGCACACAAAAATTAATTTCCAGATGTCTGGAAAGGCGTCCAGACGTCTGACCAGACTTCTGGACCAACTTCCAGACGTCTTAAAGTGCTTTGATGTCACGGGTCTTAACATGCAAGCTAGGCTGAATGACAATGAGGGGAAGGAGGAGGAGGATAAAGTTGATGAGGAGAGGGAGAAGTTTGATTTACATGAAGAGGAGGAGAAGAAGGACGAGGGGAAGGGGGAGGAGGAGAAGAAGGACGAGGAGATGGAGAAGATTGAATTGGGGGAAGACGAGGAGGAGAGGGAGAATGTTGATTTGGTGGAGGGAAGAAGACGAGGAGGAGGAGGGCGAGGAGAGGTAGAGCATTGATTTGAGGGAAGAGGAGGAGAAGAAGGACGAGAAGAGGGAGAAGGTTGAGTTAGGGGAAGAGGAGGGGAAGAAGAACGAGGGGAAGGAGGTGGAGATGGTGTATTAGGCACATATGATTGAGGTAATGTTCCAATTATTATTAAATCCACCAGTGTGTTTTTAAAATGCATCGATGTATTTGTAAAGTTACACCGGTGTGTTTCTCTAATACATCGATGCATTTGTAAATACACCGGTGTGTTAGTATAATACAACAGTGTGTTTCTATAATACACCAGTGCATTTGTAATTACATCGATGTGTTATTATATAATAGACTGGTGTGTTTGTAAGTACATCGGTGTATTATTAGAATACACCAACGTGACATCAAAACACAATAGTGGATTGTAATAATACATCGGTGTACTATTCTAATAACACTCTTTTATTCGGTGTGTGTATTCCTATTTGACACGTCATGGTTTGTGGCTTTCTATACAGGAGGATGACGAGCCTCCAACGAGGACTGCCGGTCTAAGATGACGTACAAAATCTGTTGCCCACAGGCTAATAGGGGTTGTGAGAAGGTCAACCCAATACAAGAGACCGAGGACATTCAAAAAGATTGTAAATTTCGATAAAGGCATCCTCGAGGGCCTTTCTAACCTAGATAGATGTCTAATCAGTCAACCAACTAAGAAAAGGAAAAACCCCGACAATGTTCTTTGGAGATCGGAAAGGAGATTTATTGAAAGAAGGTCCATACTTCCCCTACTTGTAAATAATGGTTTCACTGATGGCGAGGTAGGTTTAAATTGAGCACTTTTAACTATGTATGCAATTGTGTTATGAACTACTTACCATTATATGCAGATCATTGACGAGATACTTGATGCCATCAAAGACATGATGGACCAAGAGAAGATGAAATGCAATGCCCTTGTTTTAGATACAAATTTCGGTCTATTTGTTAAATATTTCAATGACATCCGGATCAACTAATACATTAAGGATGCCGGTGAAGAGTTTGAAACTTGTAAGTATATAGCTATACCATTGTGTATGCAAGAGGTCTCCTATTGGACTCTCGGGTTATCGATATTGGACGTAAAGCGATGATACAAAATGATAGCGACCCCCACTATTACCCCTAGAGGACACACAAGGACGACAAAGCTGTGGTATGTATCCAATATATTGTATTTAAAGTTGAGACATTGTTATAAATATGCACGGATCACTAAACGAGGTACACACTTATGTTCAGTTTGAAATAATGGCGCATTTGTTGACATGTCGGGGGATACGTGCTAATGGATGAGATCAACAGCACTACACGGAGGCACCTCAACAAGGTAGCGCAAGCAATGACTGTGGCATTTTTGTCACACAGTGGATAGAATGCCTAATGCATGATCTGGATCTCATGGTGGTGATCGTTCATTTTCTCAACACAGTTAATTAAGTTAATTAGGCTTAATTATGTGCAAGAGAAAATAATTTAGGTTAACTTAAATTAATGTCGATTGAGTAGTATAGGGTCAAGCTAACCTAACATTTTAGATTTTAATTTAATTTTTTTTAACTGGTTGAGTTCAGGTCGTTCATTGGAAGGCATAACTTAATTTAATTCACCACTAAATCCTAAGCATTAATCACTAATTACTTAATTAATTGGAATTATAATTCGATCACTTTAAGAATATGAATCTTACATAAAAGATATTCAATTAAAAGATATGATGCAAAATTCCATAAAGAAAAAAATATATTTACACATGTGAATTGTTATTAAAGGCAAGTAAACATATTTATTTCATTAATTTCATCTCATATACCAAAGATTAAGGCAAGAAAAGGAAATTCAAATGAATACAAGTGCCTTATTACATCAATTAAGCTAAAAAAGAAATTGTATTTAAGTAAAAATTACAAAAAGAAATTACATTTCTTTCTTCTTTAATCTTCAGCCTCAATCCTTCTTCTCTTCTTCTACCTTCTCTCTCTCTCTCTCTCTCTCTACCTTTCTCTTAATCTTTGTCTCAAGCTCTTCTTTACATTCTTCTTAAGTTTCTTAACCTCTTTTCTTCTCTTTCTTTTCCTCTTATCTTTTCAGCTGTGCACGTTTCCTTTTTTTTTTCATTAAGCTCTTCTCCTCTTCTCTTTCTTTTCCTCTTCTTAACTTGTGCACTTGAATCACATTTGAGCCGAATTTGAACCGATGAACCGAACCAAAAATTTGATTTTATGGTTGACGGCTCGAATTGGTCGGGGAAACACAGCACCCCTCTCAGGGTGAGACCAGACCCTACTGGGTCCAAGCCTAGTTTGTATTAGGTTTATTTCCAGTTCAATTGTCATCATGCACAGTCTCCGGCCTCCCAGGCCCACATGCACATGCCCACTCACGGGCCCACGCTCGTACGCCCATAGGCGCACACACACCCAGGCACGCGCACCGCACGCACCCACACACACACTTACGCTCATTGTGTACCCAACGCTGACGACCAAATAGCCCTATGCACAAAAAAAAATTATCCTAAGGCGCGTGCTCACACTCTGCCGATGTGGGACTATGTTAGTCACCTCCAGATCGAACTTTGGCTGGGGCCTCCGGCCAGCACAGAGCTCCAAATCGAGCAAATAAGGGCTCGTTGGAAAGCTCTAAAGGTGCTCTACAAGTTTGCAGCATCAATTTGATGCTCAGAAAATATCTTGCCCTTCGATTTGAAGGGTGAAATTGAATAATCTTCACGGCCAATCTAGCCTGCAGTGAAGCAACTTAGGTCTAAGGACCTGCAACGATCCTGTTGACCTCCAGATGAGGTCCTAACTAGGTTTAAGAGGTGTTTCCGCACATAATGGTGATGAGAAGGGACTCTGAAAGGCTTCAGGAATAGTAAGAAACTCAAGAGCTTCGCTAAGGAGCTTCAGAGCTCCATTTCAAATTCTGTTCAGCTCGATAGAAAGCTAAGGATTAGCAGCAACAGATCAAACAACCTCTGAAGGTTGTTAAGGGTCTCTATGGGAAGAAATTTGCATTTGAAATTCACCATAAAAGCACTGAAGACAGTATTGGGCTCAAATGAACCCAAATTGAGCAGTAGTTGGATTCTTCTAAAACTTTAATTAAACTCATTTAAATAAAATCAAATCTTTCTAAAATCATCCCAGAATTAATTTAAACTCATTAATTTCTTGAATTGAAACCTAAATCATCAGATCAGACTTAATTTTGACCTTTGAACCTCGAGATTTGACTTTCATCATCGAGCATTCTTAGATGTATTTAACACTTCAATTCATCTCTAGTTGATCTCAGGAATGTGTTTAGGGTGTCAAAAGGAAGTTTTGACCAAGAAATCTAGGGTTTCAGGTCTATCGCCTAGGCTCTAAAAGTGGTTTGTTCGACAGAATAATCTGAGGCATATTTGGATGAAAGGTCTTCGAATTCAATCTCAAGGCATCCATCTGATGCTTCCAGACCTTTAAAATTAGGCTTATCCCTAACCAACAGTCATCTCCAACTCTGTCAGAGTTGGAGAAGACAGAGGTCTAGGTGAAGCTCCACGTCTTAAAATTTCAATCAAAATATTGCAGAATGATCAGTGAGCCTCAAATAAATGATCTGGAGCTTTTCGCAAAGTTCTATAGGCTAAAGAGTAAATCTTGATTCGCCGGAGCTCACTAGAGCTCCAGTGAGTTCAGATAATGGCTAAAAGTGTGTAAACAACATTAAAACATGCCATGGATGATTTGAAAGTTTCCTGAGGTCACGAGGAACCTCAGGAACTCAATAATTCCTTCAATTAATGATTATACTGAAAAATAAGCTTTGAATTCACAGTGAGTGAAATCTGAGTTCGATAGAACTCAAAACAAGTTCTCTCACTCAATTGAGTGGAGAGATCATATTAGTAGAGTGTGGAGATAGTGTTTATGTGATTAATTAGGTGGAGGAACTCCTCCTTAGCTGGCATTGACAGTGAGCTCAGGAGGTTGTATGAAATTTAGGCATTTTAGATGTAGGTGATTATTAATCCAATTAAGGTGAGGATAGGGGCCCTTAAGTGATGATTAAGTGATGAAGGGTCCCAGTGGAGGTGAATTACCCTCAGTGACCTCCGCCATGGACAGCGGAAGCAACCGGTGAAGGTGGAGATGGATTAGGCGATTATGTGTTCAAATTAGGAAATTAAAGTGTTAGAAATGATTATGGAGGATTACGGAAGATGATCGGTGAAACTAAAAGACAAAAGAGTGCTCCAGTCAAGCTCAAAGAGCTAGCCGGAGCTGAGGAAGATGACAGGAAATTTGACATTAAATCTAACTAACCTACCTAACTAGCTACTCTAATGAAACTACTTACCTAACCTACTGTTACCTGAACGAAAGGGGGCAGAGGATCTCTGTTGAAGGTCCTTAATGGAGGAGGAAATCAGAGGGCGGAGGAAGAAGTCCGGCGGGTGTAGGCGAAGCGTAGAGAAGGAAGTCCAACATCAGAAGACTCAGCGGACGACGGTGGAGATCCAGAACAAGTGAAGATGAACGGAGGAAGACGGAGGAAGCAGAAGAAGGTCGCCGGAGTTGGAGCGAATAGCCTATCTGCTAGCTTAGTGGGGGGAAGAGGGAAGGGAGCTAACCTTTTGAAATCGAGGAGGTGGAGGACTATTTATATGTTGCGGCGGCTGAGGAGGGTGAATTTGGACGGAAAAAGATCTAGGAGTGAAGTAACCACCGGCGTCTGAGGTTAACTTCAAGCCCTAAGTAGGATTTGAACTTCATCCAGACCGATGAATGAAAAGAGGACGGTAAGCACAAGCTCTAGGAGCTTGGAAGGGAAGGGCGGACGTCGGATGGACGGTGATCGATGGGTATGGAAACCTCCTGTTGTCAGCCATCGAAGAGGCTAAAGAAGGAATGAAGAGGAAGATGTTTATAGGGACCTATATGCAATGAAAGCTAAGGACCTAGGTGAAGAAGAAGGACTCAATTGAAATAAAACATAAGGACTAAAATGTCAACTAAGGTTTTCAATGTTTATTTTAATTTAAATCTTTTTCAACTTTTTCTATATGATTATAAATGAGACAAATAATATATTTAAACCTTAAATTTACATTTTTGACCATTTTAGCTTAATTTATTTAATTAAGTAAAGTTACTTAAGTTATTACATACTTAGGTTTAAATTATACTTAAGTTAGTTAACACATTAATTAGTTAAATTATTTATGATATTTCAAGTCCATTTATTAATTAAATTATTAATAATATTAATTGGATAATAATATAGCATTTTTAACTTATTTTAAGGTCCTTTAATATTTTATTCCTTATTTAATAATTAACCCGTATATTTACATATTCCTAACTAATTAACTAGGAAAACTAGTTAATTAAGGATAATTAGAAGCCATGATGAGCCTCTCATCAGGTGGTACACGAGAGTAGGATGTATATAAATATCGAGTAATTTACGTTGCTATGCTTTTGAAGCATACGTTTGCAGACGTTAAATTAGTATGATGTATGTTGATAGGTGTTTCAATCATACAAGTTGATGAAACTTGTAAATTTATCTTCTTCTATGTCGTGTAAAGCGTACTTGTGTATTTTGTAAATCGTCCTTTATATTTATTAAGCTTTTTTTTTAAGGTAAATTGAAGTAAGCACATTTGTGTTTTTAAATTTTTTTTGCAAGTGAAAAGAAATAAGCACAGCATTCAAATTACCTTCAAATCCATCGACGTATGAACTAAATACACCAGTACTTTTCACGAAATCACCGATGGATTTCATGTAATCCATTAGTCGATTAAGTAGATACACTGATGGATTAATAAATCCATCAATGGATTAAATAAATACACTAATCGATTTCATTAATTTATTGGTGAATTTCTCATAATACACCAGTGGCTTTGGTTAATCCATCGATGTATTTCGCAAAATTCATTGGTGTTTAAAGCAAATACACCGGTGGATTTGATTGATATCTAAGTGGACCAATAGAATGGCTATGAGTCAATTGATGTATTTTAAATGTAGATGTGGACAAATCAACTATTTGATGCATAGTTTACAAGAGATTGATATCAACTTATTACACGAAGGGATAAGATCTTTGCTTCATATAATCAACCGAACTTCATATTATATTTTCAATCAACAACTTTGATGAATAATGTTACAAAAGTAGAATACCATTCCCTTTCTAATACTTCACTCCCTTTACATGAGGGTAAAGCCAAGAACTCGATCGTTGATGTTGTTCGAGGTATGCAACCTTGCACACATGAAATGAACTAAAATGAAATCAGAAGGGAAAATTATATGGTAATGCAAAATTGTTTTATATATTATAAATTCCAAACAACAATACAGTTTCTCTAAGAACTCATCGTCCTCGGTGATCCACCCACAAAGCATGGAAAATTTGATCCCTTACGAAATCCCCAACTCTCACAGCACTCTCGTCAATAAGATCATCTCGCACTTCTGTATCCCTGTCTTCAAGTTCGTCGAGTGTTGTGTAGTAGTCGTCGTCGACGTTCCAGCGACATATCATGTTGTTAATGATACAACATGCTATAATGATTTTGCATTGAGTGTCGAACCCATAGAATGGCCTTGCATAAATAAGCTTGAAATGTTTTTTCAAGACTCCAATGGCACGCTCTACAACATTTCGAAGCTGTGCGTGCCAATGGTTATGTAGCTCCTTGTAATTTTAATATCGATTCATTTGATTTCGATACTCCTACAAATAGTATGATATGCCATGAAAGGGATACATAAATGATTATGTGTTGGCGTAACCAAGGTTGATGTGGAACTAACTTCCATTCAGGACGTTAAAATCATTCCTAACAACCCACCGCAATATCTGCATATCCGTGGTAGAACCCTCCCGCCCAGTACCCACGAACACAAATTCTAAGTTACAATCCACTGCAGCAATGACGTTTTGGCTTGTGCAACCCTTTCGATTACGAAAACATGCCTGCTGCGCAGATAGAACTATTGCGCATACTTGACAACCATCAATAGCTCCTACCACATCCTTCATAAGACATTAAACTAATTAATGTGATATCATCGCAAACACTACTTAAGCTAATATTGTCTAAAATGAAATGACCACCTGAAAGAAAGGAAAAAAAATACAATTGTAATGAATATTTGCTAGGACAGCAACATGAATTATTGGCATCCGATGAACTTGCGCTTGAGAAACACCAACGTATCAAGTATCAAATTAAAATACCTAGAAATGGTATCACTAGAGTGTTGGGAACTGCTCGATGAGATTCTTATTTGAGACATTCTAATCAACAACAAAGAGGAAAATTGCTAATTAGTCATTAACGGTAACACCCCATGAATCTTTTAGACCAGTTGCATCCTTTAGGTATTCAGAGAGCGCAACGAAGCCCTCCTTACTTACCCTAAATGCATTCTTCGAAGGATTTGGGTGACCCTGAATTACCTCGTGGACCCAATCGTGTCCTGACAATGCCCCATCATTTTGCCTTAGTAGCGGAACTCGTTAATGGACAAATGAGTAGTCCGCATATGTAAGAGGTATGGTAACTTCTGCCAGAGACAAACCATTGTTGTCCACATCCTCCTCAACGGATCGATGGTCATCAGAATTCATACCTATTGTAATATTATACACATATATAACTTGCATATTTATCTACAAAGATAAAGCATGAAAGATAAATAAAAATCACATTCAACCCATGAATGCAACAAGATATTTAAAATGGTACAAGCAATCGTTAATTCATAGAAAATTTAAACAAGTACGCAACAAAATGAAATATAAGATCGCAATAAATCTTAAAAGATATGTAAATTCACCACAACTACTACTAAAATGTTCGACTAATTAAACTTTTACAAAATCAAACCAAATATAACATCTTTAAAGATCCAACAAAGCTTAAACCTAATGTAAACCTCCAACCAAGTGACATCATGAGCCAGAGAAGATTAAAATCCATAATCACTTCCGATGTGCTTCCGCTGGAATGCACCTAACTCTGCGTAAGAGTGCTCATCGTCCTTGAAAATTGGCCTCTAGGCACTCTGAGTGAAAACATCTGTCAATACGAGTAAATCGTCGAGTGTGATGTTCGGCACTCGGGTGTGTAATTTCTTCATGCACTCACGAAGCTCATTTGCGATGTAGTCAACCCTTGGTGCTGGGGAAATGTGGTGCTTCACCAACATCTTCATCAACTCAATAAACTCATTCATCATAGAAGCCGTAGAAGCACTTGCACTTGACGCCCCCTTCTTCCTACGTTTTCCCCCGCTTATAGCAGTCTCCTCAGAAGTGCTTCGAGCCTTGCGGTTCACATGATGGAGGAGGAGGTTCACTTGCATGCATTTAAGGATGAACATTCAAGTATGGTGAAGGGTTACTGCACTCATATGGGATATCATTTACCAAACTCCCTACATAAGGTTCATGGATAAACGAGGCCCACATGTCTTCACCAACTGTGGGGTCATAAGGTACAGACCCACTACCCAATTGAAGATTGACTGTATTTTGTGTTACATCAAAATAACCAAAATCCTCATGGGAATCTTGAATATGTTCCTCATTATCTTCCACCACCTGCTTGAGGACAGTGGATAATAGTGCATGCTCTCTAGTTACGATATCTTTACCAACGATTTTGTGGACATCCTCAAAAAATATGAAAGGCTTACCACATAATTCTGCAAGTTTTGTTGGGAGCTACAAGTCATTCAAATAGGTGAACTTTAATTTTATTAAATAACGAAGAATTGAATGGGAAATTACTGCTAGAAATTATTTCATTACCTCACCATATACGGATGGGGAAGGTGCTATAGGGAAACCACTATTGTTATATAGTTGGACATACAAGCCATATTTCTCTTTAACTCCTTCCATCGATTGAGGATTTGCTTGTGCTCGTATGGCAATCTCGTAGCCATCATGAACTTCTTATCTATCTCACCCCACGTCGCCTGTGTGGATGATCTCTTGTCCCAACGTCCTTCGGTATGCTGCTCCTTCAAAATCTTCATCAACTCAGCAGTAGTCGCATTATCCCATTTTTTTGCCTTATTCGTACCGAAAGTTGAAGGATGGAAAGATGTCATTCTACAAGGGAATGCCATGAATTAACATAAACCATCGGTGGATGACTTAAATCCATTGGTGGATTAGAAAATTCCGCTGGTGCGTTCCCATTTTCCACCGATGGATGACTTAAATCCACCCGTGAGTTTCCTTTAGTTATCGGTGTTTTCCCAAAATACATCGGTGTATTTAGAAAATCCACCGTTGTCTTTCCTTTATCCATCGGTGTATTTACAAAATACCTCGATTTATTACCATAATCCATTGGTGGTGTAAAGACTCATTTTGTTCTGAGCCTTTTAAGACGTCTGGACTGTCAGTCAGACGTTTGGAACCCTTCCTAGACGTTTGGAAATTGAAAAATCTGTACGCAAGGTCGGGTCTGCGCGCTGGTTGCGTGTAGACAGCTTTCTTCTCTCTCTCTTCTTCTCTCCCCCTCACCAAACCCTAGCCGCTCTCTATATAAGAGCCCTCACCCCCCTTCCTCTCTTCTCCACTCCACCACCACCACCTTCCTTTCTCTCCACGAGAGGGAAGTTGAGCTCCGCGAGAGAGAGGGAGCGAGAGCAAGGAGCGAGGAGGAGTAGCATGAAGAGAGGAGGTGGAGGTTGAGCTCGCGAGTTCGTGGGAGCTCGCTGGAGGACACACGGCTGGAGCGGTGCGTGCGGGAGGAGCGCGTTAGGGGAGCCGTCCCCGACTTCCTGCTGCAACCGGAGCTGCAACGAGAGGGAGGAGCTACAGTTGCACGCGGCGAGAGGAGCGGGAGCTCGCTCTGGTTCTGGGATTTTCCCAAAATCAGACGTCTAGAGTACTATCCAGACGATGAGTTGGACATCTGGTGACGACACCGGACGTCTAAAAGCAAGGTTTCACGAAGGTACGTTCTTCTTGAAGTTAGGGCCATGCAGGCCGCACTGCAGAGCCAATCTGTTTGGCTAAAGTGGGGAGATTTTGCCTGTCGCGTGCAGGGACAGCTTTGGGAAGGCGCGGGGCACGCCCTCTCACGCGTTTCGGATGTCTGGACAGCTTACCAGACGACCGGAAGCACTCCCAGACGATTAGAGGAGAGGTCGGACGTCTGAGGCTGAGTCCAGACGGTCACGTAAGGGTCCTAGATGTATGAGGTCGACGTAGGAACGTGAGGTGAGACCCTGGTGACTTCCTAGCTGCCCTTGGGTTGGGACCCGAGGTTAAGATTGGTCACTTTACACCGACTTCTGTTGGCCCTCGCGTACACTGTACCAGGGAGAGATACTAGTGTAGGGAGAGAGCTAGCCACTCCACAGGACCCAGGGTTCAGCTAGCCACCCTACACCGACTTGTTAGGCCCACTGGGCAAACCGGGGTAGTCAGACGAGGGTGCGCAGACTGTGGAGGGGCAAGACCTCTGTTTGGTTTTAAGGGGCTAGACCCTTGTTACTGAGAGGGCTAGGCCCTATATTGTTCCGTGCTGTACTGTGGGCGTACCCGCTAGCGGAAACGACTGACTGCATACCAGTGCAGGGTAGCTACCCGTACGCTTATCGCGCGTACCGTAGTCACTGCTACATCTGTCAGTGACTTCGAAGTGGTTGACTGGGTGTAGGATCACCACGGGGGACTCTCCCGACCAGGAGAGCACCACGCATGCCTTCTCTTCGGAAAAGACTGCAATCAAGATCGTTCCCACAAGGAACATGCGAGATCAAGAAAGAGATCTGAAAGTAAACCAATAGGTGAAAAGAAATGACTTGTAAAATAAAATAATTTGAAAAGATAAATTTACCTATTAGCCTTTACTGTTTTAGTTAGTTTGGTTACCACTCTACTCAACGTTCGCTGACTCCGTTTTACTTGTAACCCTTTTCAGGTCAAGGGGTTGAGCAGCCCGAGTCACCGGCTGCAGAGGGTGCTGGGCCCAGTCGAGCCCACCAGTACTTTCCTGTTTTTGTTGTACTCTCTATTCTACTAGTGAGTTTTAGACTGTTGTTACCATTTCTGTTTCTACACTTTGTTCTACTTTACTGTTATGGTGGTGATATGTACTGTTAGCAGTTTTTACTTCCTTACTTCTTGTATGCTTTTACTTTTAGTTACCTTGCATGGTGAATGTGGTTTATTTTCCTGCTTTTCGATTATTTCTTGTTGGACGACTGAGTCTTGGGATTAGTCGAGTCTAGCCGATCTCAGGTCCTGTAGAGATTTGGAAACCGGGTCGTAACAGGTGGAGTCTTATTCCTACATACACGGTGGGTTCCCATTTTTCACCTGTGGATTATTAAAATCCATTGGTGAGTTTGGATTTTTCCACTGATATACTCTCAAAATACACCAGTGTATTACAGTGGAGTCTACTTTTCCTACAATACATCGGTGTGTTCAAATCTTCCACCAATGGATTATTACAATCCACTAGTGAGTTTCATCGTTATCCATCGGTGCATTACATCTTGGTATTTCAATAATCCATTAATGTTTTCGTGTTATCAACCCGTCCCTATCAGCCACCGGTTGGTTTACACTATCCATCGGTGGATTACTATAACCCACCGATGTATTTCATACATCCATCGGTGTATTTGAAAAATTACATTGGTGGTCTCCCATTTCTCATCTATCGTATGTTGCAATCCACCGGTGTATTCCTATTATCAAATGAGGTAACTAACACACTATCTTCAAAATATTCAACATTCCTAATGCACATTACATTAAAAAGTATATGAAAAGGAGATAATCGACGATTATCTCCAGCAAATTCAAGGCCATGCCCAACCTCGCCAACGAGGCTACAATAGATTATCAACAACACATAAATGCAAAACTTACAAATAACACTAACAACACAACCACATCTAATTACACAACACCTTCTGTAGAAACTCCCTTGTCATCTCCCTCGCCACTCAGCAAACTTAAAACTACCACAACAAACATCATCCAATACCCAAGTTTGCCATTCCTTATATATAAAGAAGACCTCCGTTGCATTAATCTCATCCACCTTCCAGACATAATGTCAGAAACGTGAAAACAGCAGGTGGACGTTTCCATCACACGCATCTACGAAGTCAGATAATCTTCCACAAGATCTTCAAGTCTCATCCATCAATGGGGAAGAATTCAAACCGATCCACCGCTTTAATACCACCCAAGATAAAGCAAAAATGGGTAGACCCCATGCCAATGGACCAAAGCCTTGCAGGAATAAGGATCACGAGAAAGCAAATCTAAAGCACTATTCAAAGATTACTTGCATATTCTCTTCGGAAATCGATGCAGCACACTGCCATCACCAGAGCTCAACATTGCCATTACTCTTCGAACAACCACAAGTAATGTGAGCATCATTGTGAGAGGGATTACACAAACCCGCTCGAGGTCAATATGCTACAAACCACGGGATTGTGAGAGGGATTACACAATCCTACCTCCCTTGGGATTCCCTTATGCCAGGTTTGAGGCTTCACTCACACTATAGATCAAATCCAGTATTAACTCACCCAAACGAAGGACTACGATCACAATGCGGCCAAACAAATGCTACCTTAGTGCACAAGTTCCCAATGCGAGAATTCCCATTCTAGTTACAACCATTTTAAATGTTAACTCCCTAGCCAACGTCATGCCATAACAGAAATGAAGCTATGATGGTCTCTTATTTGACGATTAATTTTTTAATTTCAAATTGGAAAATGTATAATCCTTCCTGTTTTCATTAGCCCCCAGCTTTATGATCCGTATGCATCCATGAATAATTTATACAACACCTCAGGTTTTACACTAAAACATATTCTAATCATTTGAGTTATTCAGAGAACTTATGCCAATGAGGTCTCCCCCTTGATGGCTTCCAAGAATTAGCCTTACCAAGCAAGAAACAAAAGTAGAACAACCGGAAAGCTCCCCAACTTGACATAAAAAATGGCTTAGTCAAGAGGAAAAGTGCGGAAGGAAAATATCCTGCACTGAGAAGGGCCAAACTTCATTAAAAAAAAAGGAAGTAAATTCAAGAGAAATGGATCTAAGTTTCCATCTTTCACAACCATGAGAATTGGCCCCAGATTCCACGAATTGAATTCTTAAAATAAAGACCTAAAAATTGCAGGCAGTTTCCTCTTTCATAAAGCTGAGAACCATAGAATAAATATTCTACAGTGTGAAAAAATACAAAAAAAAGAAAAAAGAAAAAGCACATACTTTGTCTCTTGAACAAATTGAAGGGCAACTCGGTAGATAAACATCTATATGTGAGGTAGAACAAGTACAATTCGAAGTCATGAAAAACCTCAGGCCACTAAAAATTGATGAAGATCAAACACAGCAATCCATGATGATTTTTCATGCACAGACTCCCTGGAGAGCTGGAAGAACCGAGAATCAGGCAGGCCTCTTCTAAATAGTTGCGTATCAAGGAAGCAGCTTCTTCTCAAAAAACTAACATAGGTATTCCCGTGGCAAAGCATCCAACGGTCACCCAAGGGCTCAAGCGCTCACCTATCTTGGCTGCCTTCCAGAAGAGACTACGAAATCTGCTCCTGTGCCCGAGAAGAGCAGGGAACTGCATCTTGACGTAGGTGCAGGTGCAGATCACCAGCAGCACCACCGTCGGGAGCGAGTGGAAGTTGAATAGCGTCGACATGGTGATGGATCGATCCTCCGCGTATGGATCACGGCAGCAGCGAACACTACCGCTCCTTGATCACGGAAGCGATTTGGCGGAGGGCGGAGGAGTGGAGGCCAGAGGGAGGATCACAGGAAGCGATCGAGCAGAGGACGACAACCAGGCTAAGGAGTGGAGGGCGGAGGGAGGAGGCGATCGAGCAGAAGGGGGGAGGAAGGAGGAGCGGAGTGGAGTCGAGGGTGAAGGATTGACGACGTCCCCGCGTGAGAGAGGAGGAGGAGGAGGAGGACGACGACGAGAAAAGATCGACTGGATCAGGGAAGAGGAGGGAACGCGCGTGAGGCCGTTCCCCTTCCTCGGCGATATTGTTTGGGGCGCGTGGGATTGGCGCGGGATTTTTTTCCTTTTTGTTTGCGGGGAGGGTGGTGGTTGTGCTGGTGGTGTTTGGGGGAGAGGGGTAAAGATGATGGGATTGTGATTTTTTTTTTATTTTTTCTTTTCGAAGGGTTTTCGAGGGAGGTTATATTATTTGAGATGATTTCATTTATCTGTCTCTAATAAGTGTTTTTAAAAGGTCACTTGTGTTGCATTGACGTTAAGTTCATTGAAGAGTCGAATATAGGAGGAAAATTACATTCTTTGACTCGTTGTTACCGACAGAAATTCATTGGTATTGATACTGTGTGTTTTTTATGTTTTTGTTTGTTAGTCCTCTTTTATTAATGTTAAAGAGGTGATTTCCTTCATTTGCAAAATTAGGATTTGTTTGCTTTGTGTGTTCATCCCTATGAAAAAAGACTCCACACCCTCCCTCTAGAAAGTGGCAAAACACGTTAAATTATCACCTCATATTGGATGTCCCTTCGACTTGAAATACTTTGAGCGTATCTTTCCTAACCTTAGAGATAAATTCGTTTTTCATAAAATCGATTGTCTCTTTGATTGAAACTTTTATGCAGGAGCTTGAGGTAGTCGTATAAAGGGAGCAAATCCCATGGCTTGTCATCTTTTTTACACCAACCTTTGGAATATCGCCGAAGGGTTCAACATCCAACTTACATTGAGCGTATATAGCATTGAGGTTTTGGTGAATTCCAATGTTTTAATGGAGATTCTCAATTGTCCCTCCTTTGGTCCCACTTATATTGAGATGCATCATGACGTCTCATATGAGATGATTCGAGAGACTCTTCTTACTCCTAAATACTTTGACTTGAGCAAGCCTGCCAAGTCACCCTATTTTCATCCCCTCTCGCTATTCCTTAACCACATATTTCTTTAGAATTTCATATCTAAATCTACCTCTTTTGAAAATTGTCTTAATCCTATACTTGTAGCACTTTACGCCTTTATGAAAAACAAGGCATTTAATGGGAACCATTTTATCCTTACATTCATGAAAAGGAAGCCCAAGAGCTCCTTCCCCTTTAGAACCTTACTCTCTCATATCTTTCATTATTTTAGTATACCAATGGATATGAACCACAAGCAGGCTATTAGTCGAGTCAATATTTTTGGTGAGCTCACATATTCGAAAATGGAATAAGAAAGGTAAGGGCAACAGGATTCCCCTTCTACTTCTCAGGCAATAGACCCTTCCTCCTAGCCTAGACCTTCTCAAGTTGGACCCTTTCTTAGTTTCTTCTAGATTTATTTCAATCTTATGCATTATAGTACATTTCTTACTTTTGTTAGACGGTTATGCTTTATCCTTTAGCTTGACTTCAGCTTTCATTAGAACTCTTATATGCAGAACCTTAATCTTTCATCTATATATATATTTCTATTCTCTCTTATTGCCTAGAAAAGTAGTAGGTCATGCATTACATTTGACATTTAAAAAGGGGGAGTTTATATATTAACTTGACATATTTCTGTCTTAAGTTTTTTGTTAATAACAAAGGAGGAGAAAAATTTTATATGCATTTTTCATTAAGTAGCATGTTTCATTCATCACATGCATATATAATTATAATTTTATTATCATCGAAAGGAGGGAGAGAATGTCGATATCTTTATTTTGATATAATAAAATTATATTTCATTGTACACTAACCATTCCAGGGTACCCTTTCAAAAGATGATTGATATGATACTTTGACTCAGAAAGATAATCTTTTATTCTTTATTATACTATTTTATATTTCTTAAGTCTAGAAAGTTTGCAAGGAACCCCAAAGTATCTTTACAATTTTTGCATGTTGGAAAATTAACTTAATAACAAAAAAAACTTTCAGCAATATTGATTGACCAAAAATATAACATTGATCGACCAAGTCATTTGATCAACCAAAAGATTAGATTTACTCAATCAAAATCCTCTAACAGTCAAATTTGCTCTTCATGCTAATAGTTGATCAACATAGTAGTTTAATCGATCAACAGTTACACTACAACAAAGAAGGGTTTTGGTCACGATTAAAAACGTCACCAAAAGGTTAAAAATCATCACCAATTAGTGTCACCAAAAGTTCCATGGTAGAACAATTTTGGTCATGGTTCCACCAAACACCATGACTAAAAGTCACCACTTTTGGTCAAGGTTCAAAACCCATGACAAAAAGCCTTTGGTCACGGTTCTACTCAAAACCATTTTTTATCAAATTAATACATTAATCAACCAAAATCATTTTTGAACGGCCAACCTAGAACTTTGTTTGACTAAAGCTATTTTAGTGAAGTTTCCAAATCAGCCTGAAAAATACTTATAAATAGAACCTCACTGTAACATCCCAAAGTCTAGGTCTGAATCATTTCAAAGTGGTTCGGATCAATTTCAACCTGAAAATCTAGTTGTGGTTCGGTAAGGGTGTCATCACTTCCTTAAATTGTCAAAAAAATGAGGATTTCAAGTCAAACCCTATCCAAATGTTATTAAAATGGTGCTACCATTGGATTCCTCTCGTCACAAACTTTCCGACGATGCTTGTTTCGGTAATTCTGAGGTGTATAGCTCAAGTTATGGCCAAAGTAAGTTGAAAAGGACCTAAATATAAAGTGGACCCAACAGTAGGGATAATTCAAGTATTTCACCCTCTTAAACCTATTTGAAACAACCTATGAGCCTATAAAAGGACCCCCTTGGGTCCTTGGGCATCATTAATCTCTAAGCCTCTCAAATTAAGAGAGGAAGAGAGAAAGAAAACCTTGGATTTTCCTTTTAAAAATTTAAAAATTTTCGTTTAGGGACCCGGTTACAATTTCGAGTTTTGTGGGCTTCCCACTGCAAAATTTGCAAAAAGCAACGACGGCGCGGGCGACACGTGGCATGAGCACGACGCGTGGCGGCATGGTGCAGCAATGGACAACGCATGTCCGGTGCGAGGTGAGCGCAAACGTGAGCGCGTAAGGGGAGTGCTAAATGTCGACGCGTGGCGCATTGGACGGCTGCAAGCGCACGGATGGGGTGATCCGAGGTTCCGAGCGAGAGGGAATCCGCGCTTGACACGTGGCGCGAGTGGGTTCACATGGGCGGGCGGCCGATTTTGTTGAACCAATTTGGTTCAGGACCCCCTCACGTTGTTCCATTTGGTTCGAGGTCTTCCCGACCTCGGAATTCGACAAATAAGGAACCGTTGGAATCGTATCAACGCATACTACACGCTGGTACAATTTATTTTCATTTTTGAGTACATTCTCTGTAGTAAAAAATCATAAACGTGACTAGATGTTTCTGACCCTATTTTTGGTCTGTTCGAACCAAATCCTACCCCAGTGAATACACGGATATCGAGGTGGGTGTGATGACTGCCACCAGTCCCTATGCACACAGTTCGAAGTCACCATGACCTTCCGGTGATATTAGGTAGAGTAGTTCCTCTCTTTTCTATGTGGGTTGTCGACATGGTGATTTTCTTTGCGTATTGCATTGTTTTGTATGCGTTCTTACCTCTTATTGAGGTTGGAACTCGTCTTCGTGTTTCTTGCTATTTTAGGTACTTGAATCTTAAATCTGGATGTTTTAAATCTAGTTGGTAACTTGGATTGTGAATAGTCAATTTGATTTAATTAACTATCAGATTAATTACAAATGATTCTCATGATTTAACGGATTGTACAACATTTATGCTTATTGGATATAGTCTTATCATAGCATGTTGTTACGACCCGATCCCAGATCCCTATAGGACCTGAGACCAACCCGCCTCGATTAATCCCAAGACCTAGTCGTCCAACGAGAAATAACCAAAAGTAGGAAATAATTCACATCCACACATGCAATGTAACTAAGCAGAAAGAAAATAAGAGACAGTAAAAGAATAGAGCAAAATGTCTATTAATATTACATGTCATCACAACTACAACAGAGAAAAGTACAGCAGAAAAGTAACTGAAATAGTATTATATAGAACAAATACTCACTACTACAACAGAAGCTAGGGAAACAATAATAAAATACAGCTAAGGCTGGGCTTGACTAGGCCCAGCTCCATCTGCAGCCGGTGGTGTTGGCTGCTCAACTCCTTGACCTAGACAAGGTTATAAAATTTTTGGAGTTAGCGAACGCTGAGTAGAGTAATAATTTAGCCATTTATATGTAATTGAGACAAGCTATAAATTAATGCAATTAAGTAACTATCCATTTTCATTTAATTCAACCAAGCACTTCTAATTTGTTGCTCCTTTATTCACTTAAAACATTTCCTGATCTAGCCTGCTCCTCACAGGAACGATCTTGATTGCAGTCTTTTCCATGATGTAGGAGGTACATGTTGTGCTTTCCTAGCCAGGAGAGTCCCCCATGGTAATCCTACACCCAATCAACCACCCCAAGGACACGGTCGCGACGTAGCGGTGACTACGGAACATGTGATAAACGCAGGAGTAGCTATCCCACACTAGCATGCGGTCAGTCGTTTCCACTAGCGGGTACGCCTAAAGGTACAGCACGGAACAGTACAGGGCCTTGCCATCTCAGAACAGAATAGAATAGGGATCTCGCCCCTCCACAGATCGCGTACCCTCATTCGACTATCTCGGTTTGCCTAGTGGGCCTAACAAGAGTCGGTGTAGGGCGGCTAGTCCTAACCTCGGGCCCCCTGAGGTAGCAAGCTCCCTCCCTACACTAAGTAACTCACCTCGGTACCACGTACACGAGAGCCAAACAGAGTCGGTGTAGAGTGTCTAGGCCTGACCCCAGGGCTCAACCCAACGGGCGGCTAGTACCCCTCTACACTAAAGGGACAGTGGCTTTCCTTGGTACTGCGTACACAAAGGCCAGCTCACTTCACATCTACAGGAGTTTTCCTACTAATTCCCTGTAGAGTTAATGTGGGTATTCCTTTCGTTTCATATTCCAAACTTTCAGATTTCTCTATTTACATTTCCATTTTCATTCTTAAAACAAGCAGCTCGTGATTTTCTAATTGACAAGGCATCATATTAAATGCCGAGTACATTTAAAGTTTTACAAGCATCTCAATAAATAGTGTAGCTCAATCATACTCATTTGTTCCTGCTCTAGGGTTCATTCTCATCCTAAGGTTCTACATGTATCTCAAGTATACAATATAGCTCAACCATATTCATCTGTTCCTGCCCTAGGGTTCATTTTCATCCTAGGGTTCTACATGTATCTCAAGTATACAATATAGCTCAACCATATTCATCTGTTCCTGCCCTAGGGTTCATTTTCATCCTAGGGTTCATTCAAGTTATTCTAAGCATACAGTTCAACTATTTAAATCATAATATTAATGTAAACCACTCTACCGGCAAACACGGGAGGAATGGGGGCTCGGATCACAGATCCCGTCGCCTCCACGGCTCCCGCGTACTCGACTGGTTGGAGACCTATACAATTGACCAACCACATCAAACGAGTCCAAAACCGTATATAAGTGACACTAACTCATAGAGAAACTCAAGCGAAAAACAATGTTACTTTGTTTGTGGAAATCTTATTCGGTTTGGGCCCTAAACGGGCCAAAAATACTCATACTGTCCAAAATCAAACGTTTGGGTTTAGTCCCAGACGTCTTAAAAGATGTCAATACTCACCCTGGGTTTCCTGCAGTTACCTCGGACGTTCAGACCCTTCCACGATCGTCTGAGATGAGTTCTAGACGTCGGACCCTCCTTCCAGTCGTCTGGAGGTACGGTCAGATGTCTGGCGACGTGTCCAGACATCCAAAAGCACCTCGGAGGGTGCACCCCGTGCCTTTCCAATGCTGTGCTCCTGTGTACACACGCGCAGAGCTAAACAAGGCTAGACAAAATCCCTACGGTGAGGCCTACATGGCCGTAACCCGCACAAAAGCACGTACCTTAGCACTGAGCGTACTTTTAGACGTTCGGCTTCAGCTCCGGATGTCCTACTACTCCAAACGTCTGATACTGAAAAATATCTAGTACGCAGAACTTCTCCCGCGAGCTGTCTCCTTCGCGAGCTTGCCCGTAGGAGCTACAACAGTGCCTCCAGTAGCTGCAAGAGGCCAAGACTCCTGCTCGCAAGCTCCTCCTCCTCGCCCGCGCCCTCGACTCCTCCCACACAAGCTCCTCCGAGCTCCCGCGGCTCCCTCGCGAGCTCCTCCTCTCAAGCTCCTCCCACATGATGAGAGGCTCATCATGGCTTCTAATTACCCCTAATTAACTACTTTCCCTAGTTAATTAGCTAGGAATATGTATATATAGGGTTAATTATAGAATAAGGGATAAATAATTAAAGGACCTTAAAATAAGTTAAAATGCTAAATTATTAGCCAATTAATATTATTAATAATTTAATTAATAAATGGACTCAAAATATAATTAATTATTTACCTAATTAATGTTTCAATTAACTTAAGCATAATTTATACCTAAGTATGTAATAACTTAACTTTACTTAATTAAATAAATTAAGCTAAAAAGGTAAAAAATGTAAATCCAAGGTTTATATATAATATTTGTCTAATTTATAATCATATATAAAAAGTTCAAAAAATTTAAATTAAAATAAGCCTTGAAAGACTTAATTTACGTTTTAGTCCTTAGGTTTTATTTCAATCGAGTCCTTTTCCTTCACTTAGGTCCTTATCTTTCCTTGCAATCGAGTCCCTGTATACATCTTCTTCATTTCTTCTTCAGTCATCTTGATGGCTGACGACAGTAGGTACTTTCACTGCCGATCACCGTTCATCTGACACTTGTTCACCTCTGCCAAGCTCCTCGAGCTTGCGCTCACTGCCTCTTTTTCATCCATCGGTCTGGATGAAGCTACAATCCTATTTAGGGTTTGAAGATAACCTCACCGGTGTTGGAGAAGACGCCGGTGGTTACCTCGCACCTAGACTCTACACCATCCAGATTCACCCTCCTTCTCAGCTGCGGCAACCTATAAATACCCCTCCACCTCTCCGATTTCAAGAGGTTAGCCCCCTTCCCTCTTCCCCCCACTGAGCTAACAGATAGGCTATTCGCTCCAAATCTAGCGACCTTCCGCTTCCACCGTCTTCCTCCGATCATCTCCACTCATCTCTGATCTCCGCCATCGTCCGCTTAGTCTTCTGACGAAGTGCTGACGTTGGACTTCATCTCTGCTCCTCGCCAACACCTGCTGGACTTCTTCCTTTGTCCCTCTGATTTCCTCTCCATTAAGGACCTTCGACGAAGACCCCTTACCCCCTTCGTCCAAGTAACAGTAGGGTAGGTAAGTTAGAGTAATTAGAGTAGTTAATTAGGTAGTTTAGTTAGGATTAATGTTAGATCTTTCTGTCATCTTCCTCAGCTCCGACGAGCTCTTTGAGCTTGACTGGAGCATCTTTTCATCTTTTTGATTCATTGATCACCTTCTACAATCCTTCATGATCATCTCTAGCACATCAATTTCTCGATTATAACATGTATATGCCTAATCCACCTCCACCTTCACCAGTTGCTTCCGATGTCCATGGTGGAGGTAACTGAGGGCAATTCACCTGCACTGGGGCCCTCCATCACTTAGTCACCATCTTAGGGCCCCAATCTTCACATTAATTTGATTAATAATCAATCACCTATATCTAAAATGCCTAAAATCTACTCAACCTCCTGAGCTTGCTATCAATGGCGGCTCAGGAGGAGTTCCTCCACCTTATCAGTCACCTGTAACCATCACCACACCTCGCTGATTTGTTCTCTCTACTCAATTGAGTGAGAGAACTTAACTTGAGTTCTAGCGAACTCAGATCACACTCGCTAAGAATTCACTGCACATCTTTTATTTTAATCATCAATTGAATGAATTATTGAGTCCAACCTCAAGAAACTTTTCAGATCTTTAATGGCCTATCTTTATAGCTTTTACACACTTTTAGCCATTGCCTGGATTCACCGAAGCTCCAGTGAGCTCCAACAAGTCAGAAAGTAGTCTTCAGCCCATAGAACTTCCTGAGAAGCTCCAGATTGCTTAATTGAGGTCTAAGGATTATGATTTGGTGTTTACTTTGATGTTTTGAAGTCTAGAGCTCCATCTAGGCCTCTGTCTTCGACAACTATGACAGAGTTGGAGAAGACTGTTTATTAGGGTTTAAACTTGATTAAGGAGGTCTAGAAGCATCAAAAAGATGCCCTGAGATCAGTCCTATGGATCTTTCACTTGGAAAAGCTGTAGTTTGTTCTGACAAACAAACTCACTTAGGATCTCAGGCGACAGACCTGAAACCCTATAATTTTTAGTTGAAACCACTTTTTGAGACCCTGAGTCTGTTTTTGAGTTTAAATAGAGTTGAATTAAGGTATTAATTTCATCTGAAAAAGCTTAATGAAGAAAGTCAAATTTTGAGGTTAAATGGTCAATCTCAGGACTGATTGGATGATTGAGACATCAATTAGAGAAATTGATGAATTAAAATGATTCCTGGGATGATTTTGGATGAATTAGATTTGATTTGGATGAGTTTAAGTTAGAATTTCATATGAATTCAAGTTCTATTCAATTTGGGTTCATTTGAACCCAAAACTGACTTCAGTACATGTTTGATGAGTTTTAGAAGTAAATGCTGCCCAGATGGACTCTTTACAACCTTCAGAGGTTGTTTAACTACTGCCCTTTAGCTGTCTGTCGAGCTTCTCAGAGTTTAAATTGGAACTCTAAAGCACCTGTAAGAAGCTTTTGAGCTTCTTCTTCTTCCAGAAGCTTCTTAGCACTCTTACCCTTCACCATTAGGAGCAGAATCATCTTCTCAGATGATTTAGGACCTCATCTGAGGTCAAGAGCCTCACTACAGGTCATAAGACCTGAGTTGCTTCACTGCAGGCCAAAATGGCCATGAAAACTATCCACTTTCACCCATCAAATTGAAGGGTATGTTTTGTTCTCAGCATCAAATTGATGCTGCAATCTTGTAGTACACCTTTAGAGCTTTCCAACGAGCCCTTGCTTGCTCGATTTGGAACTCTAAGTCGGCCAGAGTCTCCAGCCAAAGTTTGCCCTGGAGGAGACTAACTTAGTCCCACATCGGAAGAACGTGAGCACGTGCCTTAGGATAAATGGAAAAAGTGAAGGGGCTTTATTGGTCGTCAGCGCTGGGTGCACAAAGAACATGTGTGTGTGTGTGTGTGTGTGGTGCACGTGCCTGGGTGTGTGTGCGCTTGTGGGCGCGAGCGTGGGCCAGTGGCGAGCGTGTGTGTGGGCCTGGGAGGCCGGAGACTGTGCATGTGATGATTTGAACTGGAAATAAACCATCTAATGCAAACTAGGCTTAGACCCAGTAGGGTCTAGTCCCACCCTGAGAGGAGTGATGCGTATCCTCGATCGGTCCGATCCACCAATCATAAAACCAATTTTTGGTTCAAGAGTGGTTCAAGCGCACAGTTAAAGAGTTAAAAAGAAAAAGAAGAGAGGAAGGTTATGAGAATTAAGAGAGAGGTGAAGAAGAGCATAAAAGAAAGAGATTAAAGAAAGGATGAAATTAAAGAAGAGCTCGACAGAGAGGTAAACAGAGGAGGGTTAAGTAGAAAAGAAAAGAAGAGCTCGAGAAAGAGATGACAGTAAAGGTAAACAAAGAGGTAAAGAGAAAGGTAAAGAAAGAGTGAGATAGAAAGAGAGATGGCAGAAGAAGAAGAAAAGAATTGAGGCTGAAGAAAGAAGAAGAAAGAAATGAAAACAAAAGAGTTTTAAGACGTCTGATTTTTGTAATTTCACTTCAATAATATTTCTTATTGAGCTTAATTGATGTACTAAGGCACTTGTACTCATTTGAATTTCTTTTTCTTGCCTTAACCTTTTGTAAATAAGATGAAATTAGTGAAATAAACATGTTTACTTACTTTTCAATGACAAATCATATGTGTAAATATGTTTTTCCTTATGGAATTTTGCATGCTTTTAAGTAATTAACCTTTGTGCAAGATTTATATTCTTAAAGTAATCTAATTTTAATTCTAATTGATTAAGTAGTAATTTATGTTTAGGATTTAATGGTGAATTAAGTTAAGTTATGCCTCCTAGTGAACGACCTGGACTCAACCAGTTAAAAAAGAATTAAAATCTAAAATGTTAGGTTAGCTTGACCCTATACTACACAATTGACATTAAATCAAGTTAACCTAAGTTACTTTCTCTTGCACTTAATTAAGCCTAAATAACTTAATTAATTGTGTTAAGGAAATTAAACGAATAGCTCCAGCTCCCCTCTCCTCCTCCGCATCCCGTCTCTCTCTCTTCTTCCTTTCCTCTCGCCGCGCTGGAAGGAAGGGAGGAAGGTGAAGGACGGAGGTGGTGGCTAATGATGGAAGGAGTGGCATGGGAGTGGTGGTTAAATAGGAGAGGGTTAGGGTTTGGGGTGAGGACAGAGAGGTGAGTGCACGTGCAGCGCGCGAGCAGAAAAGAAAGAAGGTACGGTTCTTCTACTTTTAGACGTTCGACCCTTCATCCAGACATCTGAACGGACATCTAACGGCTCATCTAGACGTCTTAAACAACCCAAAAAGGCAACGAGTCATTTCACATGTGTAAAATGACTAATATTTTTCCCCAGTTTACTGGCACTTTAATGAAAAATAACTAGATTTTATGAGAAAGATTAAGAGTTAATGATCATATGCACCTTGTTATCTCATGTATGAAATAAGATCTATTTTCTGTAAAACAAGTTCTGTGATGTTCTTTATTAAACGAATAATATGGGACTACTGTCATGAACTAAGAAGTACCTGTAAATGAATAGGATGGAAGATAATGAGGATTGTGTTAATCCTGGAATTATTAATATAAAATTTCTAAGAATTTTGGAATATATGTGAAATGAGTTCTATCGAAATTATAATTGGTAAATAGTATGGAATCACCATCATAATATGGAAATTATTTGTAAACTAATAATATTAGAAGTGATATGAATACTTGCTCATCCTGGACTTTTAAGGATGTGGAATTAGTAAACAGGACTAGATTTGATGAAAATAAAAGATACAGTTATCTGGAATGAATGTAGTACGACGGATTTGTCAGGAATTAAAGAAATCAAATACCTGATTTTTAGCCTCACTGCTCGCTCGATTTTGGCTATAACTTTTGTCAGGTCTGACAACTGGGATTTGCACCCTAGGTTCGATCGTCATCACAGCGGGATTGTAGTGATCTCGCATCTGTAACCTCAGTGGAGGGTTCATGAATGCGTGAAGTAGATCAGTGAGACGTTGTACCTGATTCTGCTCATTTGGCATTTCTTCTTCTGGATTCTCCATGGATGCAGATGATGGAGAGTTGGGCTCAAATGTGGAAGTGTCTAAAAAGATCTCGTTCTAATCAGGTGGGAACACAAACAATTGGGTTGGGGCTTGACCCCAACGATAGTGAACTGCTAATGGAGGCCTCAAGTTTGGTCTTAAGGACCTCCTCTCAAACATGCACTAAGGAATCAGATGAGGGATAGAATGTGTATTAGGCCCAATCGAGGCACCCAAAAATCTTTGGATGACTATGGAGGTTCGAGGCGAATGTTACCTCTGGATCAGAAGCTCACTCACTCGAGAATTACTTGGGCAACCAGGAAGGGAGAGTCCCGCAAAGACCCCTACACGGTAGAGCATCCCCACAAGTTACAGGGTTTTCCCCACTCGACCTTCCTTGTCACTGAGATTCCAAGTAGACCAGAATGTGTGAGCTTGACTCCTAAGTCTACCAATTTTAATCTTGTGTGTGTGCCTTGAATTTCACTTGAACTTTAAAGTTGATTTGATTTGTGACCTAATTTGGAGGTTGGTTGACCCAAAAAGTGGACCAACTTCACCTGACCTGCCCTAAATTTGAGGATGAGTTGGGTCAAGAACCCAAATCAACCTGAAGTGGTTTGTAAACAGGTTATTAGATCCCAAATTTTAATTATTCAAGTGATTGTTAGAGTTTTGATTTTAGGGTTCACTTGATTAGATCAATTCAACCAGGGCTTAGGTAACACACGATGCAAGAAATATGTTTTCTTTAACTCAAGCAAGTGCGTTCTCTTGGAAACCCTAATGCGGAAACCCTAGATTGGCTCTAATTTCCAAGTCCAATTTCTTTCCACAAGTTGGTACCTTGGGCTCAATCAAGAAGGTGAATAGCCCAAGGCACCTTAACTCCCTAATAGGTACAAGTATCTGGATAGGGATCTCTAATCAACTCAAATCAAATCAACCAACTCAAATGATGATTACTATGAAAAAAAGCGAGTTGATCCCAATTGATTTCCTTTTTAATCTTTCAAAACATGAGGGGCTTAAAGAAGAAGGGAATGAGATTACCTACCCTTGGTATGGTTGGTCATGCGGCTGATCTTCAGATTCACCTCACAAAATCACAGCAACTAAGATAAAGCAAGTTAGAATCAAATTAGAATTTGTGATCAGTGAATGAAATATGTGTTGTTCCTCGGCAACGATGCCAAAATGTTAACATGATTCCGTCGAGTTTGAAATATGCGTCACAGTATAGTCAACAAAAGCGAATCGGCATTTAAAATTTATAATCTCGAAAAACAAATGTGAGTTTCGAGGTCGTTTGCAGGGAGCAAGTGACAAATCAGTTCACTAATCACAATATTCAGTAGAAAGTAATGCAAGTGAATCTATCAAGCAAAATGATATTCAATAATGTAACTCAAATGTCAAGGATAAAAATGTAAAAAGAAAGAGATAAAAATGGTGGTTGAAACCACCAATTTAACTCCTACAATTAAGCACTAATCCCCATAGTACTCAAGTCCTCAAATAACTCAACAGCAACTACTAATCCACGTCAAAGCCATGTATCAGAATATCTCCACAGTGATCAGAACCAAGGTCAAGCACAAGGCCCAAACAACTTAAAGTCACCAAGCCACAGCACAAGGTCAGTAACCTCAAAGAGTAGAATTTTGCTAAGTGTTGGGTGTGTATGCACGTACCCTAATTCTCCATAGTGCAAAACCCCCCTCCCTCCTCCTCATATCTCTCTCGCTCTCTCAATTTCAAACCTGGGTGAACAGTATCGAGTAATCGGGTCGTGTACAGGGGTTCAAGCTTGCCGGCGAGGTGTAGCGGGTGAGGAGTGTGCACGTGCGGCGAGAGGGACCTCACCCTATGTGCTAAGGCAAAGAGCCTACTGTAGTGAAATGTTATTAACCAAAGTATTTTTTGATTACTTCCGATGTGGGACTATGATCGTCCCTCTTCTTCGTGTGAAGCTACGGCTGATGCTTCGAGCAATTGCTGCTGTGTGGTTGCTACTTCGACTAATTGGCGCTGTAGTTAGGTTCTCCAAAGGAATGCACTGCTATTGGATGTGGTATTAAGGATGGAGGTGATCGGAGTATGGCGGACAGCGCTGAGAATGATGGCGGCGATGACGAAGCTCTGGTGGTACCTAAGAAACAAAATACGGCCTCTCGACCGCATCAAACTAGCTCAAAAGCTTCGCCGTGTGGAGGTGAAGGTGTTGGTGGTGGAAGTTTGGTGAGAGTATGTGTGTGGCTATGTGGTGAAGTCCGAGATGACGGCCATGGATGGGTTTGTGGAGTGAGGCAATTGAGAGACCAATGGCTCCAGTTAGGTTTGGCTTTTGGTCGTGGGGCCACGGCGAGGGTTTTGGAGGTGGTGGAAAGGCGATTGGTGGTGTGTGGTGGCTGTGCGACCTCGCTAGAGGCATGACCAGCGCTGGGGAAGACAGTTAGGAAGAGGGTGGTGCGGTGGTCAATCCTAAGTTCTAAAAGGGTAGAAGTGAACTATAGACAGAGAGGAGTTTAGGGAGGCTTAGGTGGTGAGAGGAGGGCGAAGGAGTCCGACGTTGGCCGGTCGGACACAAAAAGGATGAGAAGTACGGTGAGATAACGGCGAGGAAGGAGAGGTCAGGGGCCGTCGGACTTTGGCTGGTCTCGGTCACAAAGAAGAGAGGATGAAGGTGAATCGGTCAATTTGACCGTTGGCCGGCTCGATGAGGTGGTTAGAGAAGGCTCACCGAAGCTGAAGTTGTGGAGGCCAGAGAAGGAAGAAGAAGGGGAAATCCGATCGAAACTTGGTCGAAAAGCATGCTGGGATCTTGGGTCCTTTATATAAAGCTCAATTTCAAGCTCTAAATCAAAAAATCAAGCTTGATTGGCCTCGATTTTTTAAGAAAGAGTTCCTCAAATTCCTCGAGCTCACCTGAGCTCGAGGAATTGATTTGGGGTTCCTGAGGCGGCTCAAACGATCATGCATCTTCTCAATATCAATTCTGCCATTTTTTTTTGAGAAAAAATCCCTCCAATTTTAGAGGGATTTGGATCTGATTTGAGAGAGATTTCCTCTCTCGAATCTAAGCTGCAGGTGTGTCCACACCTTCAATGGCGCAGAGACCCATTTGCAAGAATGATGACAAAGATAGGGGAATTTTTGCAATAAACTCGAAACTTAGGGGTGTTGGTGCTAAAGCACCACGATCATTTGTTTTGATGATAACAAAACACGTGTCATTTAACATTTGCAATTTGAGTCCTAGATTTCAGGTCAATTGCAAATGTGGACGTGTTTAGACGGAGTTCGAGCTCGCATCCAGGACGGATTGGAGGAGCTTGACGGAAAACAGAGGAGGTTTGCGTGGAACGAAAGATTGAAGATGGAAGGAAATGAAGAATAGGATAGATTTCCTTCTTTTGTACTTGTTGTATTTTTTTGTTTCTTTTGTTGCTCTTTATTTCCTTAGATATTTCATGTTAAAGAGCCTCAAAGAACCCTAACAGTAGTCCTAGGAACACCGGAACAACCCTAGGATACTTAGGTTTTCTGTAGAATACTTAGAAAACCAATATAGGGTTCAAACAGCACTTCCAGACGTCTAATTCCCAAATCAGACGTCTGATAAAGCATTTTAAGACGTCTGACTGTTGTTTCAGACGTCTGATAACTGTTAGGCTGGACATAGCTAGTTCTGTCTGATGAAATCAGATGTCCAGACCTTAGTCCAGACGTCTTAGAAGACGTCTGATGGACTTGCCAGACGTCCAGATAGTGGACCGTTGGCTAGCTTACCAAGCACTCAAGATTATGACCGTTAGAGCCTTATCAGACGTCCTTAGACCTTTCCAGACGTCTGATAAATGACCGTTTGGCCTCGGCTGACCCAAAATCTCTTCTCAGAGATTTTCTAGCCGTTGCAACGTTTCGAAATCAATTCCCACAGTAGAAGTAGGTTTCCAGACGTCCAGACATAGTGCCAGACGTCCTGTATGTCGTCTGATGGACTTGCGTAAAAACCCTGTTTAGATCTGATCCAAGTCAGGGAGAGACCCGCCCAAAATCAGACGTCTGACCTTGGAATCAGACGTCTTAAAGTGGCCTTCCAGACGTCTGATGCCAGAGTTAGACGTCTGATAACCCTGTCAAATGTAATCATTGTCCTGATTTCGGCCTGATTCTCTTGGACTTTGTTCCCAACGGCTATAGAACCTTTCCTAAGCCTTCCAAAGCCTTCCTAAGGCCTCTATAAATAGAGGGGAGCCTTTACACACCAAGAAACAACAAGAAAAACACTTAGAGACATAAGATACACACCAAGAGACACCTTGTAATACACTCTCACACTCTTGTGTCCAAGAAGCTTTTGCTCTCTAAGCTCAAGTTCTACATCTTGAGAGCATCAAACCGTTGCGCACCCGCTCTCCCGCCGTTGTCTACAAGAGCGAAGTTGCGCCGTTGCGTGGCTCACGCACCCGCGTCATCGTCGACGCACTCCTTGCAAAGGGGAGTTTCCTTATTCCTATAGAAGCTAGGTTTATTATTACTTTGTTGGCTCTATAGGACTTGTTGTCTCTTTTATCTTTGTTATTTTGTTGGGTATTCGCTTTGCGAATTCCCGTCTCCTTCGTGGGACAAAATCCTTCTCGTGGAGAGAAGGGGTTGAGGAACGCTACCCTCGTACTTGTAGGTGGTTGTACTGAGGTTGAATCACCCTCGTTTTAAAGTGATTCGGTTAGTGGATTTGATCAACTAGGTTGATCGGAAAATCCTAACTCGAGAGGGTTAGGTGGTGGTTTTCACCCGGTTTGGGTTTCCACCTAAAAATACCTTGTGTACTTGTGCGATTGTTTTTTTTGTGAGATTGCTTTATATATTATTTCCGCAATTATTACGTCATCCCCTCTTCGTAGGGAAGAACCTACAATTGGTATCAGAGCAGGTCTTGTTGTTTCAGCGTAACAACCAAGCAAGAAGATCGATGGAGGGAAGCAGTTCCGCGTGTAGGATTTCCGAGGGGCAGTCCACAACCCGTCCGCCCTACTTTGACGGGAACAACTACAGCTACTGGAAACTGAGGATGAAGACGTGGCTCCAAGCCACTGAATTCGAGGTATGGGGATGTTGCGAAACCCCATATGAGATCCTGAAGCAACCCCAAGGAGGCTACTCGCAGGTGCAGATTCTAGAGCTCTCACTCAACGCAAAGGCAATGAATGCCTTGTACTGCGCATTGAGTCCGAAGGAATTCGAACGAATCCAAGAGTGCACCACCGCCCACGAGATATGGAGGAGGTTGGAAGGCACTCATGAGGATTCCAGCTCGGAGGAAGAAGAAGAAGAAAAAGAAGAAGAAACCACTTGCTTTGGTTTCATGGCCAGAGGAACCAATAGCGACAGTGAAAGCGGAAGCGACTCTGACGACGAGGTAAATCTCGATCTTCAAGAAGCTTTTAATGAACTTTTTGAGATTAGTAAATCACTTAGGATAGAAAATAAAAGTAATAAAAAGAACCTTAGTTTTCTTAAAAATGAAAATGATAGGTTAGAAATAAAACTTAAGGATCTAGAAACTTATCCTAAAAATGATAACCTATTATTAGAAAATCATAACCTCATCAATGAAAATAATAAGTTGATTGAGGAAAATGACAGTCTAAAAATAGAAAATTTTGATTTAAAGACTAAAATGAATACTATAGAAAAAGAAATCGCATGTCTTAGGGAAAACTCCAACAAATTAATCAATAAAGTAGATAATTTTTATAGCCCTAAGATTGAGAAAGGATCTCCATCAAGGAGACCCGCTAACAAATCCGGATCCAAGCCCACTTGGATACCGAAGAAAAAATTAGAATCTTGTTTTGTAGGGTTCAGGGATAATTACAACATAAAGGACTGGACCTACAAGCTCAAGTCTGGTCAACTCGAGTTGGGAGAACCAAGGAGTAGACCAAGGAGGAGAACAAGAAGACCGACGAGACGGCGAATAAACGACGGACCCGCCGCACGTCGACCACCAGATTGGAGACCGGCGTCGATGCCCGGGCCTCCAAGCTACGGATGGGAGCCCCATCCGATGTGGCATCCACCACCACCATTCGGGCTATTTTATTGGCAATGGTAGGTGAGGTAAAAATTCTTAACCCTATCTTTTTATAAGCATTTAGATAGGGGGAGTTAAAAAATTAATGAGCTAATTGTCAATTTTTTAGGGGGAGATATAAGGTAGCTAAATTTCCTTTAGTAAGGGGGAGAAAAATAATAGCTATCTTGTTGTTACAAAAAGGGGAGGACATTACTTTGTCAAAAGATATTCATAGAAGAGCATGTTTTAAGGGGGAGTTATATGAAATGTAGAACCAATTAAACCTTTTTGATAATGTCAAAAAGGGGGAGGATTTTTATGCATTATTATTTACGATTTTGTCATCATCAAAAAGGGGGAGATTGTTGGTGCTAAAGCACCACGATCATTTGTTTTGATGATAACACAACACGTGTCATTTAACATTTGCAATTTGAGTCCTAGATTTCAGGTCAATTGCAAATGTGGACGTGTTTAGACGGAGTTCGAGCTCGCATCCAGGACGGATTGGAGGAGCTTGACGGAAAACAGAGGAGGTTTGCGTGGAGCGAAAGATTGAAGATGGAAGGAAATGAAGAATAGGATAGATTTCCTTCTTTTGTACTTGTTGTATTTTTTTGTTTCTTTTGTTGCTCTTTATTTCCTTAGATATTTCATGTTAAAGAGCCTCAAAGAACCCTAACAGTAGTCCTAGGAACACCGGCACAACCCTAGGATACTTAGGTTTTCTGTAGAATACTTAGAAAACCAATATAGGGTTCAAACAGCACTTCCAGACATCTAATTCCCAAATCAGACGTCTGATAAAGCATTTTAAGATGTCTGACTGTTGTTTCAGACGTCTGATAACTGTTAGGCTGGACATAGCTAGTTCTGTCTGATGAAATCAGACGTCCAGACCTTAGTCCAGACGTCTTAGAAGACGTCTGATGGACTTGCCAGACGTCCAGATAGTGGACCGTTGGCTAGCTTACCAAGCACTCAAGATTATGACCGTTAGAGCCTTATCAGACGTCCTTAGACCTTTCCAGACGTCTGATAAATGACCGTTTGGCCTCGGCTGACCCAAAATCTCTTCTCAGAGATTTTCTAGCCGTTGCAACGTTTGGAAATCAATTCCCACAGTAGAAGTAGGTTTCGAGACGTCCAAACATAGTGCCAGACATCCTGTATGCCATCTGATGGACTTGCGTAAAAACCCTGTTTAGATCTGATCCAAGTCAGGGAGAGACCCGCCCAAAATCAGACGTCTGACCTTGGAATCAGACGTCTTAAAGTGGCCTTCCAGACGTCTGATGCCAGAGTTAGACGTCTGATAACCCTGTCAAATGTAATCATTGTCCTGATTTCGGCCTGATTCTCTTGGACTTTGTTCCCAACGGCTATAAAACCTTTCCTAAGCCTTCCAAAGCCTTCCTAGGGCCTCTATAAATAGAGGGGAGCCTTTACACACCAAGACACAACAAGAAAAATACTTAGAGACACAAGATACACACCAAGAGACACCTTGTAATACACTCTCACACTCTTGTGTCCAAGAAGCTTTTGCTCTCTAAGCTCAAGTTCTACATCTTGAGAGCATCAAACCGTTGCGCACCCGCTCTCCCGCCGTTGTCTACGAGAGCGAAGTTACGCCGTTGCGTGGCTCACGCACTCGCGTCATCGTCGACGCACTCCTTGCAAAGGGGAGTTTCCATATTCCTATAGAAGCTAGGTTTATTATTACTTTGTTGGCTCTATAGGACTTGTTGTCTCTTTTATCTTTGTTATTTTGTTGGGTATTCGCTTTGCGAATTCCCGTCTCCTTCATGGGACAAAATCCTTCTCGTGGAGAGAAGGGGTTGAGGAACGCTACCCTCGTACTTGTAGCGTGGTTGTACTGAGGTTGAATCACCCTCGTTTTAAAGAGATTCGGTTAGTGGATTTGATCAACTAGGTTGATCGGAAAATCCTAACTCGAGAGGGTTAGGTGGTGGTTTTCACCCGATTTGGGTTTCCACCTAAAAATACCTTGTGTACTTGTGCGATTATTTTTTTTGTGAGATTGCTTTATATATTATTTCTGCAATTATTACGTCATCCCCTCTTCGTAGGGAAGAACCTACAAGGGGTACAAATGTGAGAAATCGAGTATTTAGGGGTTAAAATGTAAACTAGGTCAAGAAGGACTTTGATTGGATCCAAATTTTGGTCATAATCTAATTTAGACCCAAGGAATCTAATGGTGAACTTGGATTTTAGTTTTGACCATGTTTAACTAGGTAAATTGCAGAGAATCCCAAATCAAGGCAAATTCCCGTCTGAAACTTTCTTTTAGGTCAAAATGGGCACAAATGGTCAAACCAAAGGTACCAAACTTCTTAGAATATTTTTATATGAATTTTAGGAGGTTTAGATTAATTTTATCCTAACCATAACCTCTTCAATTTAAGTGGGGTTGATAATTACGATTTTTAGTCATGTTTTCACCCTCGAAATACGTGAAATCCTGATACAGTCAGTGTGGACCCACTTTTTAGTGTTATGCTCAATTAACCTTTAATTATCCCTTGAGTGACCCCATAGTCAATTCGCACTTGTGATGCTGTTAAAACTGCAGAATTAACCATGTTTCCTTATTTTCTTCTCAAATCAGGACATTGCGGAGTTTTGACCCTCGGATGATTAAGTAGGAGCTTTTACTAGTTGAACTTGAGTAATTGTGGCTAGTTAGAGCCCATGATGGTGTTAGCATCACTCGTAACTTGTGAGACTACCATATCATCTAAGAAAATGCCACCAGTAGAAAACCTCGCAACCTGCAAGATGGAAATGCAAGCATATCGCTAGAAGCAAAACCCCCTTTTTGTCAAAAGCAGTTGTATGACCTCAACAAGTGCTAGGACAAAGTATGCTTTGCCCTATCGAAAGCTACTCGAAATGAGGTATTCTGTCAACAAGACACGTACAAGGAAGCTGGGGTGAGGTGTGATCGTCGAAATCCACAAATGATAAACACATCATCAAAGCACAAAAATCATGATCGTTTTAAATTTGTAAAATCGAACTCGCAAAAGGATTTAAATTAAAGTTGGGAGTCAGAGTCATCCTAGAAGGCACAAGGTCTAATCAATTCCTAAATGATCTTAATTACTGTATTTTTTATTTTTAGCATTGTTCATATGTTTTTGGTATTTTTAATAAGGTGAAAGATAACTATGAGTCAAATTAGGGACTTAATTGTAGAAATTGAACCTAAAAGGAAATTATAGATAAATGATTTTACGAATATCTGAATACCTTAATAAAATTACTGGAACTATATCACAACCTAACTAAGACTTGTACTAAATTTTACAAGAAAATAATAATTAGATTTCTCTTAGTAAGATCAGAAAGAAAGTATAAGCATTGGAATGCGACAATGTTAGCATATGTGGAGGAGAAGACGAAGAAGGAGTCGAAGAGTAAGAGATGCTAAAGAAGATGGAAAACCTTGATGAAGATGATGGTGGAGAGAGGAAGAACCTAGGGTTTCTAATGGTTGTGTGGAGAGGGTGAAGGTGGAGAAGATGATGGGAAGGCATGTATGGTGCCCCACCAAGGGGGTCTATGGAGCCAAGGGTGCACCTATTGGGTTTTTATAGATGTGTACGGTTGTTGTAGGCTAGGGCTAGGTGTCAACTTGTGAATGGATGAGAATGGGAAGCCATGGATCCATGTTAGATGGATGGTGGTGATGGAGGCAAGAAAGAGTAAATGGCTATGATTGGGTGGACTTACAAGTGGCGTGGCATTTAATTGTAGGGCTAGGATTGGGTTTGGCTTAGATGAAGGGCTAGGATTAGGTTTGTGTTGGCGTGGAAGATGGGATATGAGAAACCAAACATGGCGCCACATTTAAGGATAGATTAAGGTTGTTGAAAGGTGATATAGCATGGCTATGATGTGGAGGTGGTGATTTGGCTCAAGGTGATTGAATGGAAGGTGGAGCCAAGGATTGGTGGGATAGATATTGGCATGAGTTGGTGATGAGAGCCTCATCATGAGCCATAACTAGCTCATTTTGACCCACTAAAGAGAATAAAAGCTCCTGCATAACTTAGAAGAGGGCTTATTTGGAGAAATAAGTGTTTTGAGAAGAAAACATGAAATAAAGGTTAAAACTGTAATTTTACCATTGCAGTACACAAACAAGATTTCTCAGAGACAAAACATAGGTCAAATGGTCTGAATAATATAAAAAGTGGGTTGATTGAATCAGAAATGGATCCATGTGCAATCCAGGAATTAAATGACATTTGGTAACCCTAAAACAGACCCGCTTAATTCAACAAGGTTCCGGTCATGATAAAAATCAAGTAAACCCTCTAAAAATCATGGAAAAAATATCTCCTACGGTTTAGAACATTCAATTTGGCCTTTGGAACCTAGTTTGACCTAGATTAGGGTCCTATCTCATCAATTGACCTAATTTGAGTTTTTATGCAAAATGTCTAGACAAACGGGGTCAAACATAAAATCCAACTTCACCATTGGATTCCTTAGGTCCAAATTAGGTTTGTACCAAAATTTGGACCTAAGGGGAGGTCATCTTGACCTACTTTGCAAATGAGTACACTCAATTACATTCTGGTCCCTATCTTTTGAAAGCCATTGCATAAACCCCCTAACTTCCACGCCACTCTTACAAGCAGGTCCCTCCACCATTATTGGAGAGAGATCCTACTCCGACGAGGAATAGAGAGGGAATACCCTCTGATTCCTCAGAGATCTTCTCCCAGATTTGGAAGGGAGATTCTTTGAGGAATGCCCTTCCATCTGAACTCAATCATGATCCCTGATTTGCACCCAATCTCTCGTGCGAACGCACGAGAGATTTGGATACTTAACTGTTTTCATCTCCGGTGAGGATCCCCATGCTTGGAAGCTTGACTTCCAAGCATAGGAGTCCCTGCCTGTGCCTATAAATTAACCCTCATCTCTGGCCGCACCTCCTCAGCTCGACTTGGCTGGGATTCCACCTCAATTTCCTCTTCTTCTCCGGCCAAGGGGTCCAGCGAGCTCCGGCGAGCCCCCCTCCTCTTCCTCATCGCTCTACCACAAAACCAGTGGCAAAGCCGTCCTCCTCATCCTCCTCCGCGTCGCGCAACACCCGCACTAGCTGCCCTAGCCCCGTCGTCGCCGCCGTCTTCCTCCACTGGACGCTTTCTTCTCCGGCGATAGCAGGTACTATCGGCCACCATCTCTCCCCCTTCGTCCCTTTAGTTAGTTTAGAACTACTCTTCTCTATCCCCTCTTTCATTTCCCTCATCTTATTTCACCAAACACCCCTCGACCGTCGCTGTCCACCACCATCTTCTTCATCTCTGGCCACCCTCCGGCGAGACGCTCCCATCACTCCGCAGCCCCACACGCCTCGTCGACCACCGCATAACCTCTGCCTCACCTCATTGAACATCCTCCACCCGTCCATAGACCCTCGACGCCTCCACAACTACCCCCCGATCAAACCCATCCGTCCAGCCATAGGGCAACCCAGGCACGCATGCCTAGGCCACCCCGCGACCTGCCACCTAGCGCCTCACCTTCACCGTGACACAGCGAAGGTGCTCCTGTGGTCTGATTAAGCTGCAAGGCTCTTTTTGTGTCAGGTAGGTTTCAAGCCCCGGCCGCCATTAGCGGTGATTCGAGGAAGCTACTTGCTTGCTCCAGGTTGTGAGACTCCAGGAGCCCAGGTGCAGCAAACTTGGGAGAGTCTTGCGAATCCAGTCGTCCCAGCAAGTGACGCCGCGAAGCCTACAGTGCTGCGATTGGAGGACGGACTCCTACAGGCGCGCGCGAAAGAGAGGTGGAACAATAGTCCCACCTCGGTAAGGTGTGAAGTGCTGGAGTGATTTAAATTGATTTTATGCTTTGGGCTGGTTGCCTCCGAAAGCACATGGGGTGAGGTCCCTCACCTATACTCACCGCCTCGTCTGTGAGCTCACCACATGGATCTGGCGACCTGACTCGACACCCACCTGAGCACTCCTCGTGCACCACACCCATGCCGGTGCGTCTAGACCCGGACGCACGACCCTACCCATTTACCCGGCTCTGGGAGAGTGTGCTGAAGAGTGATATACAGAGAGAGTGAGAGAGAGACGCGGGTGTGGGTAGAGGGATAGGTTTAGCTCCCCTTTGGTTTGTGCAGGGAAGGCAAAAGGGAGAAGCGATGACTTAGCCGCTGCTAGCAAAGGAAAAGAAGAAGAAGGAAGGAAGCCTTCACAGAGGAAAAAGAGAAAGGCAAGGCAGAAGGAAGAGGTGAAGGAAAAAAAGGAACTGAAGAAGAAAGAAGAAATAAAGAAAGGTAAAGACAAGCAGAAGAAGAAGAAGAAGAGAAGCTGAAGGCAAGGGAAGCAGAGCCAAGGAAGAAGAAGAAGACCCGTAGAAAGAAAGAAACTGCAGAGAAAAGAAGGAGAAAGAAGAAAGGCAACTGCAGAGAAGAAAGAAGAAGCATAAAGAAGAAGAAAGGAAGAAAATCAGAAGAAGAAGAAGAACAAGGGAAACATCTTTTAAGACGTCTGATCCCATGATCAGACATCCAAATTTCTTACTTTTTCCATAATTGACTTTCAAACTCATGCATTTATATTTGAATTAAGTTTTGAGTAATTAAAGTGTTCAATTGCATTCTTGAGATTAGTAATAAATTCCAATTGCTCCCTATGTTCGACTTCGGATACTTAGGTTTTTTAGTAATAAACTTTTATTTGTTAACAACGCTTGATCTCCTATACTACGACGTAACTAATTGTTAAAACACGATCGAGACGCGTCAACAGTTGGACAGCTAGGAAGTGGGCTAGGTAATAGGTGTCGTGATGTTTAGAATTAAGGTTAGGTGATGTGTGTGTAGTTGGGTTAAGGGAGCCCAATTGAGGATGAATGAAGTGCCATGATGTAGCGCTCTATATGTCACCTAGAAAAAGGCCCCTGCAAGGAGAGAAAAAACATACATTGATACACATTATACAACTAAGCTTCAGGATGCAATAATTAACCCTAAATTGCATTATTTATCTTATGATGCATTAATACCCAAAATACACTAATTCAATGCAATTATGTAGATAATTCCCCCTAACCAACATAAATTAGTCATGAATTAGTTAATTAAATATGAATTCATCAAGGTACAACTAGCGAATCAAGAGAATCCCTCTTCCTGATGGGGGACCAAGCTCCTAGGCGGACCATAGCACCTAACCTGTCTAGATTGGGTTACGAGTTACCCTTGAACTCAAAAAGCCCTCGTCAGGGCCTAATTGTAGTTCCTTGGACCTATGTAATCCAACGACCCCAAACAGGCTCCAAATTCCTCGAGCCCAGCATGACAACCCCACGCCCCACTACACTTAAGATGGGATTTTAGCAGAAGTAGCTCATCAATCTAATCAACATCCAAATATGTCACCTAACTTTCATTAAAAAGGGTGGGTGACCTCCTTTACAATGAGGTGAGGCAAGCTACCCAATACAAAAACACAGGGAAAAAAATCAGTACAAAAAAGGGAAACGACAACTAAACAACAATGACCAAGGCTAGCAAGTCAACTATCCAAAGCTTCGGGTGAATGTCTCGGTAGAACCCTGAGGTTAAAGGAGGTCCTTGATGAGAACCTCGTCATAAACCCTAAACTAGCACCATCTAACCCAGATTTGCAAGAAAAAGCTCCTACATAACTCTAGAAAGGCTTAGCTCAGAGAAATTCTGAGTTTGTAAAAATGCAATTTCACCAATTCAATCTGAAAACAAGGTAACTCAGGGTCCAAACATAGGTCAAAATAACCTAATAGGAAGAAAAGTGGGATGAGATGATCCAATAAGGGCTACAGCAACTACAAGGAATTAAATGACATCCTATAACCCTAAAAACAAATCCACTTCAATTCACGAGGTTCGATGCAAATAAAAAATCGACTAAACCCTCTAAAATTCATAGAAAAATAATCTCTAGGGTTTAGAACCTCCAATTTGGCCTTAGGAACCCATTTTGACCTACATCGAGAACCATGCCCAATTAATAACTTAATTTAGGTTTTTACGTAAATTGACCGGTCAAACAAGGTTTGATCTAGAAATAAAATTCACCATCAGAATTCTTAGATCCTAATTAGTCATGTATAAAAACTTGAGGCTAAGGAGAGACCTTCTTGACCAACTTTACATTTTGGTCCTCATCTATTACTTTTTGGCCCTCAACTTTTGAAACCCTCTCATTTTCACCCCTAACTCTTCTTCATTCTTTGCATTTGGGTCCTCCATGCAAACCCTGAGCAGCGCCATGCTCCGGCGACTTTGCGCGGAGCATGGTGTCGCGCAGGGTAAGGGCGACCCTCTGCCAAGACAACCGGGGTGCCCTGCGGCGTCTGCCGTCGCAGGGACACCTCCCTGGTCGCTGCAACCGCCCATACCGCCCGTGCGAACGGACAGAAGGTATGGGTCTCCATCTCCGGCATTCTCCGGCGAGGGAGGCACGTCGTCTCCCTCCACCCTCCTCTCTGATTTCGCCTCTATAAAAGCCCTCGTCGCTCTGCCACACTCTCCAGCTCGATTCTGACGGAGAACCACCCACAACTTTCTTCTCTTCCCACTCCGGCATACACCCAGCGAGCTCTGGCGAGCTCCCTTTCCTTTCCTCTTCGCTCTGCCACAAAACCAATGGCAGAGACTTCTTCCTGATTCTCCTTCGCGTCGCGCAATACCCGCGCGCGCTGCTTCAGCCCCGTCGTCGCCGCCGTCCGCCCCCACTGGGTACCTTCCTCTTCGGCGACAGTCGACACGACTGCCGCCCTGCTCCTCCCCCTTCGTCCCTGCAAGTAGGTAACAGTTACTTCTCTTCCTCCCCTCTTTCTTTTCCCTATTTTAATTTGCTCAATGAAACCCTCGACCGACCCGACCACCATCATCTTCCACGCCTCCGGCCCACCTCCGGCGAGTCGCTCCCATCATTCCGCCACTCCATACGACTCGCCGATCGACCCAAAACCTCCGCCTCGTCCCACTGAACCGTTTCCGCCCCTTCACTGCCACTCCTCACCTCCACCATACTCCACCGAACAAACCCATTCTCGCGGCCACAGTCCGACCTAGCCCCGCCACCAGACGCAGACCCACGACCTGCCACACCCCGCACCACCTTCGCCTTGCCACGGCGAAGGTCCCCCGCGTGTTTGATTTGGCCGAAGGGCCGTATTCCTGTCTAACAGGTTCGTTGCTCCAGCCACCATTAGCAACGACTGAAGCAGCTTCGAGGCGAGCTCCAGGCCCTGCAGCCCTAGATTCCCAGGTGCTGTAGGTTGGGGCGAAGTCCGCAAAGGCTTCTACCTCTTCAGTTGGCCCAGACATCGGCTGCAGCTGATCAGAGGGCGAGGTGGAGTCGTCCTGCGGGCGCATGAGAAGACAGCAGAAGATAGTCCCACATCGTGGGATTTCGGGGCCGCGGGACCGCATAAAGGCAAAAAGTGCCTTAGTCTCTTCGCCTCCTGACCACGGGGTGAGGTCCCTCTCACCGGCTCGACCCGGCCTCGTTCACGACCACCCCCCGCGGACCTGGCCCGACCCGTTTACCCGACCTGCACTCCTCGCCCACCACCGCACGCCGGTGGGCCTGGACCTGGGCGCGACCCGTACCCGAATACCCGGCAGCTCTGGGAGAGCTATCCTACGAGTGAATTCTGAGAGAGGGAGACGCGGGGGAGGGTAGAGTAGGTTTTTGCCCTCTGACCAAACTGCGAGTGTGCAGGCACAGGAGAAGAAGAAGAAGAAGGACTGCGAGAAGAAGAAGAAGAAGAGAACCACAGAGAGAAGAAGGAAAGAAGACGCACTGTAGCAAAAGCTACTTAAGTCGTCTGATTGAAAAATCAGACGACGGCCTGTAGGAAGAAAAGTAGAAGCTCTGAAGAAGAAAGAAATAAGAAGAACAGAAGGAAGAAGACTGAAGAACCCAAAAGAAGAGAAGAGAAGAAGACAACGACGAGAAAGAAGAGAGAAGAAGAAAAAGCCAACAAAATAAATCTCTCTCTCTCTCTTTTCACTTTTGTAAAAGAAACTTTGTATCTCTAGAATACAGTTTGCTCCCTGAGTTCGACCTCGAGAGATCTTTTATTTCCGAGTAAAAATTGTAATAGTGGCAATGACTATCTGTACTACAACGCCATTTCTATAGCAAAACAACAAAACCTAGTCATACCGCCATTATTCTTGGCGCCGTTGCCGGGGAGCAACGGCTATTCTAGAAGCTTTAAATTTCTTTCAAGAGATTGCAAATCTTTTTCTCTCTCTTGTGTGCAGGTAAAAATTGGAAGAGCAGCCGCACAACAAACACTCCAACAAACAGGTAATCTTCATTAGCCCTCTCTTAAACTCCCTTAAAAAGGAACAAAAAAATCAATCAACTTAGGGCTACCTGCATCATACATAGTAATTCCTCAAAGTTGCCTAAATTTTTCATTTCAACACATTTTAACTGTCCATCTAGCTAAGGTAACTAGGGTTAAAACCTTCTTGATTGAGCCCTAGATACTACATTTTTGAGGCAACTAAAATGGACCAACTAGAGCCAACTCAGGAATTGAAAAACTAGGATTATTAGAGACACACCTGCTATTAACAAAGAAAAGATCTTCCCAAAATGAGGTGTACCTAAACCTTGCTTGAAAAAATCTACACAAGAGAAACCCTAGGCAAATGGCTCTCTAAACACTTGAACCCTAAAAAGAAAAGACCCAAAAGCTCTCAAAAGAACAAGAGGTGAAGTTGACCCCTTGGGTCAACCAACCTTAAAATTAGGTCACTTCTTCACTCAAAAATACCTAAAAGTTCAAGTGAAACCTTAAGCACCCTGATCTTAAACTAAAATTGGTAGACTTAAGAGGTCAAGATCCCCATTCTGGTCTACCTGGAACTGCAGTGACAAGAGCGGTCGGGTGGGGGAAACCCTGTAACCCGTAGGGACGCTCTACCGTGTAAGGGTCTTCGCGGGACTCACCCTCTCTGGCTGCCCAGGTAATTTTCAGGTGGACGATCTTTCTGATCAAGGGGTCCATCTGCCCCGCACCTCTATAGTCACCCAACACATTTTTGGGTGTCTTGATTGGGTCCAGCACCTTCTAAACTCTTCCACTCCAACAGTGCATGAACGGTAGGAGATCCTTGAGACCACCCTTAAGATCTCCTTTAGGAATTCACTCTCGTCAAGGCCCAGCCTTGACTCCCGTGTTTGAACAGCAACCTAACCACATCATTCTCTTATCTGATTCTGAATCAAACTCTTCTTCTTCCCCTATCATAGCTCAGCCAGTTGAGGAAGAAAACAATCTGGAGCACCAGCTCCAGCGACCTAACGACCTCTTCCAAAACTTTGTGCACCCACCGCAGCGTTATATGATGCGGGACCATTATAATCCTGCTGCGATGGCCATCAAGCCTCGAGTCAGAATCCCGACTGGAGGACCTGATTCTGAATTAAAGCCCAACATGATTCATGCTATACCTAAATTCCATGGGCTTAATTCTGAAGATCCCTTCCAACACATCAAACAGCTAAAGCATCTGGCCCAAACTTTTGGGTCAGACACGCAAAATCGGGATATTCTTCAAATGAAGATGTTCTCCTTTTCTCTTATGGACAAGGCCGCTCATTGGTATCAAACTCAAACCCGGCCGATCAACACTTGGGAAGAACTTCAGTCCGAGTTCTTGAAAAAGCTCTTCCCTGTTGGTCGGACCAACGCCTTGCGCCATCAGATTACGCACTTCACTCAACAAACAGGGGAACCTCTCCATGAGGCATGGGATCGTTTTCAGGATCTCATGAGAAAGTGCCCCCATCATGGAGTTCCTAAATGGAAACAGGTCCAATCTTTTTACCAGGGACTCCGTGAGGATATCCGTATTTTCGTCAATGCAACCTGTGGAGGAAATATCATGGGTCAACATGAGGACACCGTGTGGGAGATTCTCGAAAACATGTGCGAGAACTCCATCAACAATGACTCCATGGGATTATTCGACAGGACGAATACCCGTGCATCGACGAATCTCAGGGGAGCACATGAGACACAGGGCCTGTCCGCATCAGTCGACCTGGAATTAATGGCCAGTCGATTAGACAAGGTCTCGATTATTGAAAAGAAGGTGGATGAGCTGACTCAGCACCTGCAGCAAGCCACCTCTGTGCATAATCCCTTTGCACAACCTCCTTCCACAAGGGAAACTGTGCAAAATATTCTCCATCAATCTTCTCCTAGGATGGATCCATATCCACCATCTGATTCTCTAACGAGAGGTCCATCCGATCCTCTCTATACCAACCCGGGGAATTCCATTCCCTCTTTCTCTGACTCTCTGGAGGTTCCTCAGACCTGCGAGGACCTCAACGCCATCCAGAACGACCCGTTCTCCAACACCTATAACCCTGGATGGCGAAACCATCCCAACTTTCAGTGGGCGGGAAATTCCCAAACCCAAAGACCACCCTTTCAACCCCACCCACAACCCCCTCATCCTTACCAGCCGCCTCAGCCTCGGCCCAACCCTACTTATCCATCAGGGCCAAATCAGGATCGAATGTCCCTTATCCTTCAGACTCTGGCTGACATTCAAAGAACGAATGCGGCTATTCAAAAACAACACAAGGAAGAACTTACAGAGGTCTGAAACCAATTGGCCCAGTTGGCAAACTCCCGCCAGCCAGGCACTCTTCCTTCTCAACCTCTTCCTAATCCAAATAACGTGCCAACCCAGCGGCGCGTTATGAACCCAAACCCAGGCCATGCCCATATGATTTATCAGGCCCCCTCTTTTCCTTCACCCGACGGGATAGAAGCCTCCACTTCTGTTGCAGGTTACCAGCAGCAACCTATCTTACCCAATCCTAACCAAAACCAGGCAGGACTTAATTCCGTAACAACCCGTAGTGGTAAGGAAACCTAAGACCCACCTCATCCAAACCACTCCAAGCCTGGTAGCAATCCCAAGCTGAGGACAGTAATCCAGGACGTTCCCACCCCTATCCCAGATCCTAAACCTGGACCTATCCTAGAAGAACAAACCAAGATCCCATTTCCCGAGGCCTTGACCAAGGGAAAGAAGACCACCAAGCCCGTGGCACCTGAGGAGGACCTGATCAAGCTCTTTGAGCAGGTCCACATAAACATCCCTTTGATGGATGCAATCCGCCACGTACAGGCTTACGCACGATTTTTAAAGAATGTATGTACACCCCAACGTAAGCCACGAACCAAGGGTGGGAGCCCAATTATTCTGTCAGAGCAAGCCAGCTCTGTAATCCTCAGTGGACTCCCACCCAAGGAAAAAGATCCTGGTACTCCCCTAATTTCCTGCAAGATAGGTGATACCCAATTTGATAGAGCTTTGCTAGACTTGGGTGCATCCATAAACCTGATACCCACATCCTTACTTGACCATCTAGAAGAATCTGAGCTAAGACCAACCGAGGTGACATTACAATTAGCAGATCGATCCATAAAATCACCAAAAGGGATTCTCGAGGATGTTATCGTAAGAGTGCGGGATTTCTATTTTCCCGTGGACTTCATAGTCTTAGATATGGACGCACCTGAGAACCCTAGGGATACACCAATCATTTTAGGGAGACCTTTCTTGGCTACTGCTAGAGCCAACATTAGCTATGAGGAGGGCCAAATAGAGCTCAAATTGGGGATCAAACCTTGAAAATTGATATATTTAAGGCCCAACAAGGAATTAATTGCGGTGTCATCGAACAGATTTGTGACATTAGGACTTTGGTTGATGAAACACACTTCCAGAATGACCTGATTATGCCTCATCAACAGAAGGATCTTGACCCGCAAAAAGAGGAGTGGAGTCCGGATATAAACAACCCAGTAACTCCTACCCTTGAACCTCACGTCTACACTGAACCACCCACTGCTGCTGATAACCCTATCCTCGAGTTGAAGCCTCTTCCTGCTCACTTGAAATACATCTTTTTAGGTTCTAATCAGACCCTCCCTGTGATTATCAATTCCAACCTCAATCCCGAACAGGAATCCCGTCTGATTGCTATTCTCCAGCAACATCGTAGAGCCATCGGGTGGACTCTCGATGATTTGACTGGAATAAGCTCCTCTTATTGTACTCATCATATCTATTCAGAAGAGGGCGCACGACCTTCTCGTGAAATGCAGAGACGTTTGAACCCTAATCTACAGGAGGTCGTGAAAAAGGAGATCATCAAGTGGTTAGATGTTGGAATCATCTACCCTATCTCCGATAGTCGTTGGGTGAGCCCAATTCAGGTTGTGCCTAAGAAGGCAGGACTCACCACCATAACGACTGAGACCGGAGAAATCATTCCTACCCGATTAGCCAATGCGTGGAGAGTCTATATAGATTACCGTCGACTCAATTCCTCCACGAAGAAGGATCATTTCCCACTACCTTTCATTGATCAAATTCTCGAGAAACTAGAGGGAAATAGGTTCTTCTGCTTTCTTGACGGGTACTCCGGTTATAACTAGGTGGCAATCAATCCTGAGGACCAAGAAAAGACCACGTTCACCTGCCCCTTTCGAACATACGCTTTCCGAAGGATGCCTTTCGGTCTTTGCAATGCACCCGCTACCTTTCAGCGGTGCATGCTTGCCATATTCTCAGATATGGTAGGTGATTTTCTGGAAGTATTCATGGATGACTTTTCAGTTTTTGGAGAATCTTTTGATGATTGCCTCCAACACTTGGTCCAAATACTCAGGCGATGCATCGAGGTGAATTTGGTTCTTTCATGGGAAAAGAGCCATTTCATGGTGCCTGAGGGAATTGTCCTGGGACACTTAATTTCAGAAAAAGGCATCCAGGTGGATCGAGCTAAAGTTGATCTGATCTCTCGCCTTCCTATGCCTAGATCGATCAGGGACATCCGTTCTTTTTTGGGGCACATCGGTTTTTACCGTCGTTTCATTCCAGATTTCTCGAAAATCGCACGCCCCTTGACTTCTCTTCTCTCTAAGGACGTACCCTTTGAAATCTCCAAGGAATGCACACTAGCCTTTGAAAACTTGCGTGATCGAGTCACCCAGGCACCTATCCTACAATCCCCTGATTGGTCTCAAGACTTTGAGATCATGTGCAATGCGTCTGATTTCGCTGTAGGAGCGGTCCTGGGGCAAAAACCTGACGGGAAACCCGTGGTCATCTACTAGCTAGCAAGACACTTGACGAGGCTCAGCGTAACTATACAGTTACGGAGAAAGAGCTGCTAGCCGTAATATTTTCCCTTGAAAAGTTTCGATCGTATCTTCTGGGTTCCCATGTCATCATTTACTCGGATCACACGGCTGTAAGGCATCTCCTTGCCAAGAAGGACGCGAAGCCCCGACTAATCTGTTGGATCTTGCTGTTGCAAGAATTTGATCTTGAGATTCGCGACAAGGCGGGAAGGCAGAATGTGGTAGCCGACCATCTGTCCCATCTTCCTTCTGAGATTATCGACCCTTCCGGACCCATCACAGAACACTTTCCTGATGAGCACCTGCTTACTCTGGGTACTAAACTTCCATGGTTTGCTAATATAGTAAACTACTTGGCATCTCATCAGACCCCGCCTGATTGGCCGAAGGCTAAGAAAGACAAACTGTGTTCTGATACCAAGTATTACATATGGGAAGATCCGTACCTTTTCCGCATAGGTGCTGATCAAATTATTCGGAGATGTGTCCCGAAAGAGGAAGTCAGCAATATCCTCCCTTTTTGCCATGACCAGGCAGGCGGTGGCCATTTCTCGGGGCAAAAAACCGCATCAAAAGTCCTCTAGTGTGGCTTCTACTGGCCTACACTATTCAAAGACGCATACAGTCACTGCAAGGCATGCAATCGCTGCCAGACTTTGGGCAACATGAACCGTCGCGACATGATGCCTTTGCAGCCAATTCTCGTATGCGAAATCTTTGACGTTTGGGGGATTGATTTTATGGGCCCCTTTCCTGTTTTGGATGGTTTCGAGTACATTCTGCTTACTGTGGACTATGTGTCCAAATGGATCGAAGCCATACCGACCGGAACCTGTGATCACAAGACTGTTCTTAAATTCATTCATCAAAACATTTTCTCAAGGTTCGGGATTCCCCGTGCTATAATCTATGATGGGGGAACCCATTTTACAAATGCTCAGTTTAGGTCACTGATGACCAAATATGGGGTGTCTCACCGAATCTCTACTCCTTACCACCCCCAAACTAATGGTCTAGCTGAGTTGTCAAATCGGGAGATCAAGAAAATCCTGCAGGTCACTGTTCGGCCTGACAGGAAGGACTGGTCGTCCCGACTTCCGGAAGCATTGTGGGCCTATAGGACCGCCCACAAGACCCAATTAGGCATGTCTCCCTTTAGACTGGTATACGGAAAGGCGTGTCACCTTCCCGTAGAACTGGAGCATAAAGCCTATTGGGTAGTACGGAATTGTAATCTAGATCTTTCCAAGGCTGGAACCCACAGAAAACTCCAAATCAGCGAGATCGATGAATTACGCCTAGACGCGTATGAGAACTCGCGAATCTACAAGGAGCGGGTTAAAGCCTTCCATGACAAGCATATCTCGAGAAAGATCTTTCATCCTAGTCAAAAGGTCCTACTCTTTGATGCAGGACTTAAACTTTTCCCGAGAAAACTGCGATCCAAGTGGGTAGGACCATATTTAGTCCGACAGGTTTTTGGAAATGGAGCGATCGAAATCAGTCCACTCAGCCACAATTCCGAACCTTTCATCGTGAACGGTCAGAGACTCAAGCCGTTCATTGATGTGACTTCTACTGATTTGGCTGAATCATCTCTCATCCTCCATTCCCTTTGAGCTTATTGCGCCCAGCCGATGGCGTAAAATTCAGCGCTTAACGGGAGGCAGCCCGTCATTTTCTGAAAATCTAAAACCCTTTTCACACTTTTGTGCACTTAAAGTTCACCCTCATAGACAGCTGACTCCACCTCAGATGCGTGCATCTGAGATTAGAAATCATCCGCAGAATTCATCCCGACCCATTCATTCATTAAAACATCTGTCTTAACGAATGAACTAAGTAAATAAAAACCCCTAAGTCACAATGAGGGCATTGCAAACCTTAGGCATGGGGGGGTATAAAAGTACAAAACTTGTAAAAAAAAGGGGGTTTAAAAATAAAAAAATTCACATATGCCAAAAACACCATAAAAAAAAAAAAGAGGAGAAAGGATATTTTGTGGGAGAAGGGAAAAGAAACAAAATGAAAAGGAGCACAAAAAATGAAAGAAAAGAGTAATAGTCATTAGTAAGAAGCTAAGGAATTGATCTAAGTTCTAGACCCTATTCAAGAAAAGAAATGAAAAGTGCATGGTAAGATTAGTAAGAATGCAAACCTTAGGCATTCTTGGATAGACTCTTAGTACCCATTAAGATCTAGACAATCCTCAAGAGGTTGAGGAAAATGAAAAGCTTAAGTACTAGGTCCAAGGCTTAGGGAGTATTTGACCTCACTAACTAACTCCTGGTTTACGGGACTCAGTAACCTAAGCACCCCAACCCCACACACAGCCTGGTTCAGTAAGCGTAAAAAATTCAAAATCACCCAGAAGCGTCGCAAAACTCTGAAAAATACACCTAGAATAGGAGCGGCCGATCAACACAAGTTGATTTGGACGAGTTCCCAGCGCGGAGAGGCGAGAAATCCCCTCGAAGATGCGTAACAAAAAATCATCTCCTCGGTGCTTGTCTCTTAGGATATTCACATATCCTACTGGGGGCATGTAAGCACTCTGCCGGTTCAGATTCCATGGATGACATTATCACGAAGTGTCAATTGCCAGGGTCTGAATTCGGCCACAGAACACCATGGATGGGATTATCCCGAAATCTCAATAGCCAGGGTTCTGGGGGTTGCCATGGGCGGTGCTATCTCGAAGCATCGATTGCCAGGAACCCATGAGGATTGATGATGGGAGCAATGAATCTGATACAGACCGTGTTGAAAAGCCAATCCTAGGCTAGAACTAAAAAGAAAAAGAGAGAGAAAAACTCTCCAAACAGAAAAACTTACTACCTCTCTCTCTTACAAAACGCACTGCGAACTGAACTAGGGCAAAAATCATTTCAAGCACGGGGTGCTTTAACCACAAAGTCCAATAAACCTTAGGTTAGTTCTTGTGGGCCTTAAAAACCTTTGCCAAAGACTGAGGCTAAGGCTAGACAGATCTGGATCTTGGTTGGTACTAGAGTACCTTTTAAGCCTATGGTCAGCATTCTAACCTAATCTAGGTTCAAATGAAAAGGCACTTATCTGAAGTTGTTAAAAACATCATGGTCTAGAACAAAGGTTAAAACCTTAGGTTTTTGCTAAGGGACTAGCAAAAGCTAGGCATGGGGGTATGATGAGAACCTCGTCATAAACCCTAAACTAGCACCATCTAACCCAGATTTGCAAGAAAAAGCTCCTACATAACTCTAGAAAGACTTAGCTCAGAGAAATTCTGAGTTTGTAAAAATGCAATTTCACCAATTCAATCTGAAAATAGGGTAACTCAGGGTCCAAACATAGGTCAAAATAACCTAATAGGAATAAAAGTGGGATGAGATGATCCAATAAGGGCTACAGCAACTACAAGGAATTAAATGACATCCTGTAACCCTAAAAACAAATCCACTTCAATTCACGAGGTTCGAGGTAAATAAAAAATTGAATAAACCCTCTAAAATTCATAGAAAAATAATCTCTAGGGTTTAGAACCTCCAATTTGGCCTTAGGAACCCATTTTGACCTACATCGAGAACCATGCCCAATTAATAACTTAATTTAGCTTTTTACGTAAATTGACCAGTCAAACAAGGTTTGATCTAGAAATAAAATTCACCATCAGAATTCTTAGATCCTAATTAGTCATGTATAAAAACTTGAGGCTAAGGAGAGACCTTCTTGACCAACTTTACATTTTGGTCCTCATCTATTACTTTTTGGCCCTCAACTTTTGAAACCCTCGCATTTTGGCCCCTAACTCTTCTTCGTTCTTTGCATTTGGGTCCTCCCTGCAAACCCTGAGCAGCGCCATGCTCCGGCGACTTTGCGCAGAGCATGGCGCCGCCCAGGGTGAGGGAGACCCTTTGCCAAGACAACCGGGGGTGCCCTGCGACGTCTGCCGTCGCAGGGACACCTCCCTGGTCGCTGCAACCGCCCATACCGCCCGTGCAAATGGACGGAAGGTATGGGTCTCCATCTCCGGCGTTCTCCGGCGAGGGAGGCACGTCGTCTCCCTCCACCCTCCTCTCTGATTTCGCCTCTATAAAAGCCCTCGTCGCTCTGCCACACTCTCCAGCTCGATTCTGACGGAGAACCACCCACAACTTTCTTCTCTTCCCACTCCGGCATACACCCAGCGAGCTCTGGCGAGCTCCCTTTCCTTTCCTCTTCGCTCTGCCACAAAACCAATGGCAGAGACTTCTTCCTGATTCTCCTCCGCGTCGCGCAATACCCGCGCGCGCTGCTTCAGCCCCGTCGTCGCCGCCGTCTGCCCCCACTGGGTACCTTCCTCTTCGGAGACAGTCGACACGACTGCCGCCCTGCTCCTCCCCCTTCGTCCCTGCAAGTAGGTAACAGTTACTTCTCTTCCTCCCCTCTTTCTTTTCCCTATTTTAATTTGCTCAATGAAACCCTCGACCGACCCGACCACCATCATCTTCCACGCCTCCGGCCCACCTCCGGCGAGTCGCTCCCATCATTCCGCCACTCCATACGACTCGCCGATCGACCCAAAACCTCCGCCTCGTCCCACTGAACCGTTTCCGCCCCTTCACTGCCACTCCTCACCTCCACCATACTCCACCGAACAAACCCATTCTCGCGGCCACAGTCCGACCTAGCCCCGCCACCAGACGCAGACCCACGACCTGCCACACCCCGCACCACCTTCGCCTTGCCACGGCGAAGGTCCCCTGCGTGTTTGATTTGGCCGAAGGGCCGTATTCCTGTCTAACAGGTTCGTTGCTCCAGCCACCATTAGCGACGACTGAAGCAGCTTCGAGGCGAGCTCCAGGCCCTGCAGCCCTAGATTCCCAGGTGCTGTAGGTTGGGGCGAAGTCCGCAAAGGCTTCTACCTCTTCAGTTGGCCCAGACATCGGCTGCAGCTGATCAGAGGGCGAGGTGGAGTCGTCCTGCGGGCGCATGAGAAGACAGCAGAAGATAGTCCCACATCGTGGGATTTCGGGGCCGCGGGACCGCATAAAGGCAAAAAGTGCCTTAGTCTCTTCGCCTCCTGACCACGGGGTGAGGTCCCTCTCACCGGCTCGACCCGGCCTCGTTCACGACCACCCCCCGTGGACCTGGCCCGACCCGTTTACCCGACCTGCACTCCTTGCCCACCACCGCACGCCGGTGGGCCTGGACCTGGGCGCGACCCGTACCCGAATACCCGGTAGCTCTGGGAGAGCTATCCTACGAGTGAATTCTGAGAGAGGGAGACGCGGGGGAGGGTAGAGTAGGTTTTTGCCCTCTGACCAAACTGCGAGTGTGCAGGCACAGGAGAAGAAGAAGAAGAAGGACTGCGAGAAGAAGAAGAAGAGAACCACAGAGAGAAGAAGGAAAGAAGACGCACTGTAGCAAAAGCTACTTAAGTCGTCTGATTGAAAAATCAGACGACGACCTGCAGGAAGAAAAGAAGAAGCTCTGAAGAAGAAAGAAATAAGAAGAACAGAAGGAAGAAGACTGAAGAACCCAAAAGAAGAGAAGAGAAGAAGACAACGACGAGAAAGAAGAGAGAAGAAGAAAAAGCCAACAAAATAAATCTCTCTCTCTCTCTCTTTTCACTTTTGTAATAGAAACTTTGTATCTTTAGAATACAGTTTGCTCCCTGAGTTCGACTTCGGGAGATCTTTTATTTCCGAGTAAAAATTGTAATAGTGGCAATGACTATCTGTACTACAACGCCATTTCTATAACAAAACAACAAAACCTAGTCATACCGCCATCAGTCCCCATTCCTGAGCTTCTAAATCAAAAGCCTATACGTCCTCGAGGCGTGGCTCAATGGGAAGGTGGTCTTCGATCCAATCCGATCAGATTAAATCATTGTAAATCCAATTAAGTTCCCTCACTAACCACAAGAGGATGTCCTCCTTAGACGAACCCCCCCTTGCTAGAATAGACTGGACGACCGCTAAGATATGCTTACCTATTTCCTCTCCTAGCTTGAAGCGATTCCTCTCCATTGAAGGATCATGGATGAAAAATGTTCATCACAAGATTTGGATGAAGTTTCTATTGCGCTTCATCATTAAGCCAGTAGATCTCATTTGACTGTTCTTCATCTAAAGCCACAACAACCTCAGCATCCTTCTTTAGCAACTCAATTTTCCACTCAAGGTAGGAAACTACCTCCTTATCTTCATCTCTCTATTCTCAAGCATCCTTCATGGCTTTTGTGAGGCCATAGTAGATCCTTTCATGCAACTCCCTTTGAGCCCTGCACTAAGAAGACAACTCCTCGATAACCTCCCACAACTTTTGAGACTATTGAATCACCTCATCCATCTTAATGGAATGATCCTCCAAGGTAGAAGCTAGTTTGTCCATACCCCTATCATGGAGTTGTGAAAATTGACGAAGCTCCACGTGCTCCTCTTGGGCATCATCCAGCTCTTTTCGATAGAAGGACACCTCTGTTGGTGCAAAGGCACCACGATCATTAATTTTGATGATAACAAAACACTTGTCATTTAACATTTGCATTGAGTTTAAGGTTTCAGGAAAATGCAAATGGTTACAAGTGTGGAGGAGAAGCTCAAGCTCACATCCATGGTGGATTGGAGGAGCTTGATGGAAGAGAAGGAGCTTCACCTGGAACGAAAGCTAGAAAACAAGAAGAATAGGATAGATTTCTTTTTCTCTTGTGTTCTGTACTTTGTATTTTTGTTCTTTGCTCTTTATTTTTAGATTATATGTTAAAGAGCCTCAAAGTAACAAGACTATATCGTAGAGAACTTAGAAAGCCAAAAAAGGTATCAAACAGCCTAATCAGACGTCCAATCTAAAAATTAGACATCTGATCTTAGACTTTAAGGCGTCTGACTGTTTGATCAGACATCCAAAATAGTTAGGCTGAAGAAGCACTCTCTGTCTACCAGTTTCAGACGTCCAGCCCTTAGTCCAGGTGTCTTAGAAGACGTCTGATGACCTTGCTAGACATCCAACTAGAGGACCGTTGGCTTTGTCAAACTTAATCGTTGAGGATTATCCTTTAATCTGACCTACTTTCACTTTCAGATGTCTGTAGAGATCCCTAGACGTGTAATAAATAGATGTTAGGCTCAGTGCATCCCCAAATCACTTTTGTCAGTGATTATAGCCATTTGAGCCTCATGAAATCAATTCCTACAGTAAATCCTATTTCCAGTCGTCCAGACTTTATGCCAGACGACCGAGCTATCGTCTAACCAACAAGATCTAGAACCCTATTTAAGTCTGGACAAAACAGGAAGAGAACTAGTCTAGAATTAGATGTCTGACTAGTATCCCAGATGTCTCAAAAGTAACCTTTAGACATCTGTTCTGATCCAACATCGTTCAGTTGATCCACCCTTCTAGATCAGACGTCCAACCATTAAATCAGATGATACTCAGACATCTAACCTTAAGCCCAGATGTCTAATAACATTGTCAGAATCATTAATAGCCCTAATTCCAGCCTGATTAGCCTTGGATTTGTTTCCAACGGCTACCTAAGGCTTCCATAGCCTTCCTAAGGGTTCCTAAGCTACCTATAAATAGAGGAGTACCCTTCCTTTTTAGACACACCTAAGCATATTACTTCCATACCTTTTGTGTCCTAAAAGAGAAAGATCAAAGATGAAGTGCTCTTACTCTCAAAGCTTCCAATTCAAGAGCATCTATACCCTGTCGAGATGATGCCTATGCACTTCCTACTAAGGGGAGATTCTTACCTATAGTAGCATAATATTACATTTACTTTGTTGCTCTATATGTTCTTGTTTATTTTCTTTGTTCTTGGTTGGGTATTCGCTTTGCGAATTCCTGTCTCCTTCGTGGGACAAAATATTCCTCGTGAAGAGGAGGGTTTGAGGTACGCTACCCTCGTCTAAAGTAATGTGGTTGTAAGAGGTTAAGTCACCCTCGTTTCAGTGATTTGTTAGTGTATTTGATCAACTCGGTCGATCGAAAAATCCTAAATCGAGAGGCTTAGGTGGTGATTTTTACCCGAGTTTGGGTTTCCACCTAAAAATTATCGTGTACCTATGTGATTGCTCTTTTCTGAGATTATTTATATTTCCGTATTTTATTTCATATCACATAAATCTCACCCCCTCCGTTAGAACCTTCAACCCCCTCATCCTTAGCTAGAGCATCTTGCATATGGGCAACCTCTGCCCCGTCCTGGCTCTCTAAGTTAGCTCATTCTTCCTCAGCTTTTTCCTAGGCAACTAACAGCTCATCAAGCTCTAAATGGAGGACTCGAGCATCCTTGTAAGCTGTGTTTACCCAGGATGTCGCTTGCTCCACAGCAAAGGCTAAACCCCACCTAAATTCGATAATCGAGACCACAGATAGAACTCTACCATAAAGGATGTCCTGCTCGATTACTTCGATCTAAGAATGAGTGGATGAACAAAAGTTTATCCCAAGCAGAGCGAAAGAAGCACTTTGAAAATGGATTACTTACCGCTCTAAGCCAGTTTCAATAAATGCTCCACAAATGGGCGGGCACGCAAGGCAAGGGCACCCATTCAATGCTGGAAGTTAAGTGGCTCTAGCATCATGTTCACTGTGCGAAGGTTTGCTCACTCAACAGTATCCGAATGAACCTCCAGCACCTCACAGGACAAACTGGCACTGAGGGCTCTTTCCCAAAACTTTCATGCCTTCTGAAGAACCTTTACTGCCTTCAACGAATCTGCTTCGTTATCAAGCATGCAAGTGGTCTCACATTCCTACTACTCTCACACCTAGGGTTGTCAAACGGGTCAAGTCGGGTCAGACTCGACCTGTTTAGACCAAACTCATTTATAAACGGGTTGGGCTAGGTCCAATCCGTTTATTAAATGGGTCTACATACTCAAACCCGAACCCGACTCGTTTACACTGGCCAAACCCAACCCAACCCATTTAACCCATTTAATAACTGGTTAAATGGGTAAATGTGGGGTTAAATGGGTTAAACGCGGGGTTTTTTTTCTCATTAATCAGGTTATTGGGTTGAGCGGGTTCGTAGGGGTAAACCTAAACCCAACCCATTTAATAAATGGGTTCAACGGGTTTAAACCTGTTCAATGTAAGCGGGTTCGGGTCCATTAATCGAGTCGGGTTCGGATCGAGTTAGGTGGGTTTGGTTTTTCTTGACAGCCCTACTCACACCAAGCGTGATTCAAACCCCTCCCCTTCAAACAACAAGCACGAAGGGAGGTTGTGCATGACCGAACAAGGAACCGCTATTGATTTTTCTTGTCAAGACGACAACAACCCGATGGAGGACCAGGCCAAGAAGTCCCTTGCCCTATGGGTCGACACCTTAGAACAGTAGGGAACATGGAGTTTGGACACCCCACATCTAAAGGGTGATGGCATCAAGAGCACAAGTGGCTATTCTTCCTAATCTTCCTTTACCAGAAGATGACAATCGGTCATTCGACCTAGGGAAACTACCTTAATTTTGATCAGCCAGTCTATGCAAGCCCCCTTTTTACCTTGAAGTGGTCATTCGAAGTGCCTGGATATGACCTCCTCCACCCGGTTATGCTCAAATGGGCTGGGACCCTCCCTCAGCTTGAAAAAGGAACACAAGTACATCGCCGGCAATCGCAGGATCGACTAATGCTCACCTCGATGTAGAGTCTTGGCGCAAAACAAATTAACCGAATTGTGGTGTGAAACAAACCGAATCAGCGTGAAATGAACTAGAACAGAGTCATAGCGTGAAGCAAAGCCAACGTATAGTAGACTCATGGTCACTTACTGTTATAACCATGGCATCAAGCGTCGTTTAAGACGTCTAGGAAGTGGTCCAGACGTCTGGTCAGACGTTTGAAAGCCTTCCCAGACGTTTGAAATTAAATTTTTTTGGCGTACGGGTTCGCGTCTGCGTGCATGCGCACGCAGACTGAACCCGCCGCCCTCCTCCTCTTTCCTCCCTCCCTGCAGACGCAGCCTTTTCCTCTCTCTCTCCCCACAGCTGCCTTCAAATACACCTCTCTCTCTCCCTCACCCTCACTCCACCGCCTTCTTCTTCTTCTCCCTGTCAGCGAGAGAGCGAGCGAGAGAGAGCGGCAGCAGCGGCTGTTGCGAGTGTGTGGGGAGGAGGGGCTGTTGCAAGAGGGAGAGGGAGCTCGACCGCGAGGGTGCGAGCTCGCCGGAGCAGCCAGAGACGACCGGTGGGTACGCAGTAAGCATGTGGTGCCGGGGAGGAGCTGCTGTAGCTCAGGCAGTAGGCGGGCGCGGCGCAGTACGGCCGTTCGCTGCGAGCGAAGGGCGAGGAGGTCATGATTCTGGGAAATTTTCCCAGAATCAGACGTCTGGACATACGTCCAGACGACGTAGGAGACGTCTGGAGGAAGGTCCAGACGTCTGAAAGGTATGAATTTTTACCTTCTTCTTTCGCGTGTACGGCCATGCAGCCATTCCGCCAAAGGTTTCTGCATCGTTTCGTGTTGACGACGGCTGCATGTGTGTGTAGGACCCGTTAGGGAAGGCACAATGGCATGCCATCCCACACAGATCGGACGTCTGGGCACAGCACCAGACGACGGAGAGGGTCTCCAGATGTCTGGAGTGATAGTCGGACATCTGGAAACTAAGTCCAGACGGTTCAGCGGGCTTCTGGACGTCTGAAGGACCGCGCAGATCAAGGTATGACCTGAGCTATCATTTAAGACATCTGGAAGAAGTTCCAGACGTCTGATTTTGGACAGACTTGTCGTTTTTGACCCATTTAGGGTCCGTTCGGAGTCCGTTTTCCGCGTTTCAAGTCTCGTTCTTCTCAGATTTAGTTCCTCTACCTGTTTACAGTAATTGTATACTGTTCTGAGTAGCTCCTTGTAATTGATCCTTGTGTTAGGACCCCATTCCGTTGCGGCTCTGGGGGTTGCGGAGGCACGTGGGCTTGCTGATCACTCCCCTAGTACTCCCGATTTTGCGTGTAAAGTGACCCTTTCAATTATTTATCAAAAATTATGCACTTGTGAGATAATTAATAGAGTTTAGGGTATTTCATGAACCCTAGGATTGAAAAACTAGATTGAATGATAGATCCTAGGGTATTGCATGAATCCAAGGACCGGAAAACTAGATTGAATGATAGATCCTAGGGTATGACATGAATCCTAGGACTAGAAAACTAGCTTAAATACATATACATTGCAGTCTTGGAAAAGTAGAAAGGAAACGATAACTGCCTGTAATTGGTTAACAGTTGCCCGATTATGAATGAATAATTACGGTTGGGAACATGGGCTATATAAATATAAAGCTGAAATGATGAAACCTAAATTGGCTGAGTTGAAAGAGCACGAACCCTACGAGGAATTAGGAGTAGAACTCCTGGAAAGGGAATGGAATAGAATTGGGGAAGTGAGCTAGCCCTTGAGTACGGAGTACCAAGGAGAGCGACTGTCCCCATGTTTAGTGCAGAGCGGAGCTAGCCGCCCCAGGGACCCGGGGTTAGGTCTAGCACTTTGTACCGACTTTTGGCCCTTGTGTACACAGTACCGAGGAGAGCTACTAGTATAGGGAGAGTACTAGCTACCCCACGGGCCCCGGGGTTCTGCTACCCCTCCTACACCGACTTGTTAGGCCCATTGGGCAAACCAGGGTAGTCAGGCGAGGGTGCGCGGACTGTGGAGGGGCAAGACCCCTGTTTGGTTACTGTGGAGGGGTTGGACCCCTGTTACTGAGAGGGCTCTGCCCTATACTGGTTCCGTGATATGCTTTGGGTGCACCCGTTAACGGAAACGACTGACCACATGCCAGTGCGGGGTAGCTACCCATGCGTTTGTCGCGCGTGCCGTAGTCACTGTTACGTCTGTCAACGACCTTGGGGTGGTTGACTGAGGGTAGGATCACCACAGGGAACTCTCCCAGCCAAGAGAGCACCACGTGTTACTTCTACTTTTCGGAAAATACTGCAATCAAGATCGTTCCCACGAGAAACATTCAAGATCAAGAGAAGAATCTGAGGGATAATTCAATAACGAGTAAACGGAAAACATAAAGAAAGAAATTAAAAATATAATAGCTACTGTCCACCTTACTGTTTCTTAGCTTTTAGTTGCCACTCTACTCAGCGTTTCGCTGACGTGTCACCTTTGTCACCTTTCAGGACCAGGTGTTGAGCAGTTAGATCCGACGGCTGCAGAGGGTGCTAGGCCTAGTAGAGTCTAGTAATTTCTACTTGTGTAGTACCCACTGTACTTTTCCTACTATTGTAGTGAGTAGTTTCTGTTACCCCTGTACTCTTTTATTGTAACCATCATGTTTATGTACATGTTTATTTCTTTACTGTTGTGGTGGTGTATACTGTAGTAGTTCTTTTCTTTACTGCTGTATTTTGTTACTGCTAGTTATATGCATGGTGAATGTGGCTTATTTTACTGCTCTTTTGGTTACTTTCTCGTTGGACGACTGGGTCTTGGGATCAGTCGAGTTGGTCCGATTCTCGTGTCTCGTAGGGAATCGAGAATCGGGTCGTAACACTTACAATCGGCCAAATTGAAGGGCTCTCCCAGACACACCCCCACGCTAATGCCTAAAGGGCTAATAGTGCTAAAACCTTCCACAGTTTCTAGGCCCACCACCATTTGAAGGCTCAACCCAGAGTGGACATTGCAACCGAATGAACCTTACTAGTAGTCTAGAACTCTAAGAACTAGGCTCAACAATCAACAACCCAAAAAATACATGTTCCGACCCTTTAAGTCATCTAGCAACACAACGAGGTGAAAAACCATGCCTGCAAGGTGAAATAATGTACGCTCCAGCCAAAAGGTGCCCCTCCCTTACCTCCAACAAAAAGGCCATTGAGCAAGTCGAGCAAGTCTAAAGAATTTTTTGTCCCAAGTTGAAGACAGATAACCACGAAGGCATCTAGCATGGGCTAGTAATTCAAACCTAGTTAAGAGGAGGCAAGACCCTAATGAGAAAGGGAAGAGTCAGGAAAAGGATTGACGTAGAGGCAACAATCACTTTCAATGACACATCGACGTATACAAAGAGTTATTCCCCCTTTAAGTGGGTGAACACAACCTTAATCAGCTAACCGATACGACGTGTACCCAAACCCACTTAAGTTGTGCTGCCTAGGCAAATTACCTATTTCCCCTTCCCTTCAAAGAACTGATTGTGGAACAAAAACCATAAACAGGAAAAGGTAGCCTCACTTGGCCACCCCGAGGAGGAAGTCTACTTACCTCGGTTGATAGATGACATTCCTCCCTTAATTGAGTAGAGGTTTCATGGAGAGAACCGCCTAAACTGCACTAAAAATGCGAGCAGGAGTTGAAAGACACTAACTGCATGTAATAACTTTCTAAAGGAATAGAAGGAGCGAGGGAATGGCCCCCACCCCCAAATCCCCCCTATAGAAGGGAGGAGTGGAAAGAGAGGAGGTGCGGACCCTTTACTGCCTCAGGCTGTCTTGGCAACATTTAATGCGACAGGATGTAACCTTCCCTCGAACCTAGGAGGATGCAACACTGTCCCACCCCTGGTCTCAAGATGCTCAAACGAAGTAGTTATGTCATTAGCTTAACTATCACAAACGGAAGGCATGAGGTGATGGCTGGCCACCATTCACCTTAAAAACCAAGAAGGCAAACTGCAAAATACAAGCAAGACGACCCTAGAGAGGGGATAAGAGTCGGTAACACCACAACTGGAGAAACCCACCAAGTGCAAACAAGAGGCAAGCCCTAAGAGAGCAATTCCCAAACCTCCAACCAAGTAGTTTGTCAACGCAATAATGCCCTCCCCCCCCCCCCCCAACAAGAACAAAGAGGGGGCAAGGAGGTTCCACTCGGTTAATCAAGTGACTAGTCCACAAACAACAACAACTCCCCACCCCCAAAGGAGGGGGGCCAGGAGAACAATGTTCGCCAACACAACAAAGTACCCCCCCCCCCCCCCCCCCCCCCCCTCCCCCGCCCCTCACCAAGGTAGAGAGGAGGCAAGGAGGTGCCACCTGGTTAACCAAACAGCTAGTCCACAAACAATAACCACCCCCAACCTAAGGAGAGAGGGGACAAAGATGCAACCCTCAACCAAACAAACCCCTTCAGCAAAAAGAAGGCAGAGAGAGCAAGAAAGCACCTATCCATCAGCAAAACTAAGACATAGCTACTAGGGGCAAGGAGAGTTACCCAAAAGAAAATGAAGGAAAAGATACGAATTTACTCTTGAAGTCCGCACCACAAACTCCGAGAGTGGAGGCAGGTGATGGGGGAAAGAAAATCAAGTCCAAGAAAAGCCCATGAAGAAAGACAACCCAACCCGAAAATAAGACTGGCCCTCCGTCGACCGAGTTGTGCCACCATTCCAAGCGAACCACCTGGAGCCAGCCGGCTAGTTTGCCTCACCTCAGAAAACTCAAGAGAAACCAGTTGTCCCAACCACCCAATCCTAGGGTGGTGGGGGATCACCCAAGAGACTAAAACCCTATAGTATGCCGCTATGCCAATCTTGGCAGGAAAGGCACCAGTGGTGCAGAATCAAGGTGGCGATGTGCGAATCAAGGCACTAGCGTAGAAGGTGAGATAAAGTGAAAGACAAGGAGATCTGCAAGGCAATGCACTCCACCAAGAAAAAATGATTACCAGCCTCCATTGCAATGAAAAAAACCCCCATAAAAGAGGCATCATGTATTTGAGAAAGGGGGCTTCTCCCCATTCTATATCACATTTTACACTAGTGGGTAATTAAGAGTTAGATCTTCTCCCCAGACGTACACCTACATAGTGGAATTGGGTCACCAACCCGTTATATTCTTTCTCCCCATTTATGTGTTGCAGCATTCCCTTCTCCTTCATTTCCTATCGGGCTCCATAGCCTCGATCAAATTCTGTTATGAATCCTCCCTCAATTATAGAACTCATTTTCTTAATTAGGAGTATGAAATACTAATAGAATTAGGAATAATATATTGTGTAAAAGGGAGTACTCATGGGTATTATATTGTGCATTCTACCTACTTCCTGTTGCACAGTAAATTTTGAAGGGTTAGATCTCCTCACTAGACGTATACCATCTCAATTGAACTGAGTTATCATATTTTTTGTTCTTCTATGCTTGAATTGTGCTTGTGCTTTTTTGATCTTGTGGTTGGGCCCATCCTCTATCTGAACCTAGAAGTTCCAAGCATGACAATAAGTTATAAGTCTCCAACAAGATTGTGGTTATGAAAAGGAGACTATGGGTTGCAAATTAGACTATAGTGTCATGTTTGATGTGGATAGTCTCCTAAGTACTAAACATTGGTGTTTGAAATAGGCACTCCTCAGCCTAGTAGAGGATTAGAGGGTCCTTATATGAGGTACCATTGTAATGTTTTCTAACACACAAGTATATGTAAACTTAGGAGAGCCTATTCTACACCATATTGTTAATGAGATCCTAAGAAATGTAGAAAGAACATAGGAAGCCTTCAAAAATAAACTTATGAGTGTACAAAGAGATAAATAGACACTTGACCGGGGTGGCTAGATAAAACTTGATAGAGGTTCTTAGTAAAAAAAAGTGGTCCCCAAGAATTGGATAGGGGAAAAAGTTGAATCACATGATAGAATGAGATTGAATGATCAAGTCAAGGAACTATGTAATGTGTGTATATATATTGGTCAAATTTACTTCCTTTATTTCTTTTTCGTTCCTTTCTTGTTGAACTTTTATCTCGCTCTTTACTTCCTTTATATGTGTTTTGTTATTCATTTAAGTAATGAAGGATCAGTAACTAGCAACAACATAGACCAATAAAGATGGTCAACCATTGTTTCTTTCTTCGTAGCAGATACTTGGTTTTGATCCTATATTTGCTTCATTTTGCAATAATTACTTTATGTTATTGCATGCTTTGTGATAATATTGATAATAATTCTATGTTTCAATAAATGCAATCGAGAAAAAAATACGAGATGCTTTTCATAATAGCACTCAATCTCTTAATGTGTGATTATTAAGAGGTTGGGTTGTAACACTATTCTTTTGGCATCCTATTTTCATTACCATATTTTGACAATTTACTAAGCTCTTCACCTCATTTAGTCACTTTTTTGAATTCCAACCTGCTAGACCTTAGCTAATAACCAAAGTTTGACCTTAGGTGAAATAAAAGTTGACCTAGCATAGCATGATAAATCTCCAAACCTTAGCTAGCGAGTTCACTTTTATTTACTTTTTTCATTAGACTTTTTTTATGATTAGATGACAAGCTTATGCCTCCTGGTCATCATTTCAAGTTATGTTGTAAACTTTACTTTTACATTTTCTTCTTATTTTCCTTATCGTGCTCTTGGTTATTGAAATCGTAGTTTTACTTTATTTTCTACTTGGTTGTGGTTTGGATGAATATTCATTATTCTATAATGTGATTACAATCAATGATTCCACTACAAATCATGACTAAGCCTTTGGTTGGGTCCTTACAATTAATATGTCCTTATTCATGATTTTATGTATTTCTCTCTCATCAATTGTGGTGTGATTATGCATGATTTTATGTATTTCTCTCTCATTGAACTTGGTGTGAATTGACGTTATTCTTTTATGCCTCTCTATTTATCAACCTTCACATAAACATGTATCCATCTTTTTCTTCTTCTTTTCCCTCCTTCACAATTTCATCGCATACCCCTTATCCAACAAGATTTTTTGTTGCAAGGGAATAATCATGATCTTAACTCTTGTCTGCATCATTCAGTTTTATTTTCTTTCATCCCTTCTCACCTCCACGCTAATGGATGTAAGTCCTCACTAGATAATGGAATCATCATTGCCATGATACCAACTCACTCCCATTCCCATTAAGTCTTTTTCTCTCAAGGCTAGTTTACTTAGAGGCTTAAGAAAGTGATGTTAAAAAATGTGAAATTGGTGTTAACTCTAAATTACGTTTACTTGCAAAGTGATATTAACACTGGTTTGTATTTACTTAAATTAGTATTAGGTTATGATGTTAACTTTTGTGCTATTTACTTGATAGTGGTATTAGAGAGAGAGGAGAGCGGTCGATGTCAGAGAAAAAGAATTGCACATGACTTTAATATAGATTTAGCTAACACGACTGACAATCGATTTTAGGCAAATAAATGTCCAAAGGACAAAATTTATGTTAAGTAAAGGAAGGTTAAATAATAAAATAAAGAGAGATTAACTTTTTTTTTTTTTTTCCAGAGAGATTGATCCCCAAGTAGAAAGATACAAATTTTAATAACAAAATTCATTTTCATGTCATAAATATTACCAGTAAAAAGTAACATAAGGGAAAAAGTAACGGAAGAGAGTGAGTGTGAGCATGACCAAAAGAGAGGTATGGGCACATAGACAATTCGAGAACCTCCCTTTTCATCCTTCAATTGAGCCACTGGCTCTCTCTCTCTCTCTCTCTCTCTCTCTCTCTCCCAATGATGGAGTCCTCCACTTTCTTCTTCTACACTTCCTCTTCCTCCACCACCTTCTCCCTCTCCTCGTTCGCACAAAATGACCCTTCCGCCCGTCCGCCCACCACCGTCACCATCCCCATCGAGTCTCCCCGGTCCGTCGGCCTCTCCCGCGACGCCGCGGCGGTCAAGATCCAATCCTCCTACCGCTCGCACCTCACCCGGGCGCTCGTCCGCCGCCTCGCGGTCGCCGACGCCGCTGCCGCGCGGCTCGAGGCCCTCATCCGGACTCAGGAGACCGTGGACGCGGTGCGGCGGGACGAGCGCGAGCGCGTCCGCGTGGGGGAGGCGCTGATGGAGGTGCTGCTGGAGCTGGACGGCGTCCGGGGGTTCTACGCCCCCGTGAGGGAGCTGCGGAGGCGCGTGGCGCGGCGGCTTGTGGGGCTGCAGGAGGTGCTCGACGCCGTCGCCGAGGAGAGGGTCGGGGAGGGCCTCGAGGGATTCCCCACGAGTTGGGAGGATGTCGTGTTTGGGACTTATGGTGGTGCCTCTGCTGCTGCTCAGGAGGAGGAGGTGGTGAGGAGAGAAGAAGAGAAGGGGTGGTTCGATAATGTTGGCATGCTATCATGCGATTATTGGTAAGCAAATTTGTAAGGGGTTGTTTGTTTGTGGTTTACCTTTGTATGGTGATGAGAGGAATGAGCGTAATTTGCTGTACTCAAAGCATATGTAAACGATGGTCATTATTAATGTAAAGAGAAGATACAAGCATGTGTATGTTAAAGCTGAAATGCTCCTAATTTTGGAATACGACTCTCCATCCATTGATGAGGCACCGTCACAGGAAGTATTGCTATACAAAGCAAGGCATTTTACTCAAAGAATACGAACTAGGCATGGGTACCCTCTTCGGTGCTAATTTATGTGGGAAGTTCGGAAGCTTAGATTTCCTTTTTTTGAAGGGCTCTTGATTAACCCTAACTACTCTCTGATTCGTTCCTTTTTTTTTTTTTTTTTTTTTTTTTGATAGGAGTGCCAAACGTGGGGATTAACACTTGTTTCGTTTACTCGGAACAAGCGTGTTAGCTTGTTGCGTTAGGAGGAGAGGGAGAACAAAAATAGGCGGTGCTTTTATCACTCATCCTTGCTTAGATTTTGCAAAGCATGGTGACAAGGGAGAATTCCGGACGGGCGGGTTCTCACAGGGGGGGTCTCTAGCTGGCTGAAACCCTCACAAATAGATGAGAAAATTCATCCGACAAATTTCAGCCGAGCGACCCTTACCACATCTGTTATTCCATTATCATGTTCTTCGGCGGACATGCATTACGTGTCAAGAAACGTGTGCATCGTGTCATCAATTTGATCAGCCATTACGATCAAATCCCATGGATTTGGAGGAAACTGAGTCATCAAATTCTTGTCTTGCATGTAGTTGTTTGTTCTTTTGAGTGGTTCTTTCCTCTTTCTGCAAATCTTGCAGGACTTAGTAAAGAAGGGTTTCAATCAATTAGCATTGTATGTGAGTTTCTCCTTAGGCCTTTTTTATTGGATTTTCATGAAGATTTTACTTCCTTCGTCCAGTCCTAAATGAATACAAGTCTAAAAGTTTTCTCTTAATGAGAAATCTACCCATTGCAAATTGATTCTATGCTAGGTGTCCTCAACGAATCTACCAGAGAAAAGCGAATCCTCAACATCCTCTTGGACATCCTTGCAAAAAACCTATTCTATCTTCACAAACGATGCAATCTTCAACTAGTAGACCTTGATCCTCTTATGAATTAGCCAACTGAACATCTTAATTTTTTAAGGGCGTCATAATCTTCCAAATTACTCGGCAGCCTCCAAAGAGGTTATAATCCCTCTCCCTGGCGAAAGTATTTCCTTCCCATGTGCCCCAGCCAAAAAGAGGAAAGCTCATCTTGAAGGCATAGAAACTTCTCTAATTTGTAATCTAAAAGAGCAACAACGTCTAGCAATACCCACCCAAGTCCCAATAGTCTGCTTTCCTCCACGACGAACCCAAGGATGGAGCAAAAATTCCAAGCCTACCATATGAAGCAACACGAGCCATCTAATCATCTAATCAAAACATGAAAGTACCGTTATCTACCGGTTTCGCATAGAAGAAGTTGATCATTCATAAATAGCATTGCTCGACAAGTTAACTTCCTTCCAAAAGATGGAAGCCCCTTTGATTGGAAACAGCCTTCTCTACCTTATACGACTTCCTATTATATATAACATGCATGGATAACCAAACAGAAGAGGTCCCTTTCCCGAACCATAATGTTCTAAATTCACTTTGTTAACAGAGCCTAATATTGATTGGAGGCAGCCACTGAGCCTCCTCTCTACCTCTGCTCCTCCTCTAGACTTCTCTGTCACCAGAGGGATGTTGTTTCTTCACCCTCTTTTCTTTTTTCCCTTTGCGTTTATTTTTTTTTTAGTTATTAGATTAAATTAGCAATTCTTTTAATTATTTAGCTGTAATCTTTTATTTGATTGATGTTTTTGACAATAATTTATCAATAACAAATTCTTACTCCTCGTTCTCGGCACTCTTATTACATTATTAGTTGATTATTTACTTTAGTTAAATTCGTAGTTAGGATTTACATTTGCATTTGCTTTATTCGTCAACTCATGTACTTCAAAAAATTCTCAAAAAAATGATGTAGATTTGTAATTGTTAGTTTTAATTTCCTGAAAAATTTTCTATAATAATCATTCATAGAAAAAAATAAAAAATATAGTTTCGATTCAATTCAATCCTAAAATATCTTTCCAAATTTATTTCGTACCATGTACGATCTACAACTCATTTCTACGTGAAAGTGGTAAGAGCTTTAGTTAAGAAGTATGATATCTCTAGTAATTTTCTTAGAACTTTTAAGTTCTCAAAAAATCTGAATTGATAAGAGTCTTAATAAGGCAGCATGATTTCTATAGTATGTTATGGTGATAGCTTGGAGATATCGAGTACGTTTTCTGTAATTGCCCTGTGTTGGTCCAACCAAAGAACTCGCATCTTTTGCACTCATATTTGGAGTTTCGGTCCAATTTATATCGTATTCTTGCAGGTGCTAACACAATACGAAGAGCTTTTATTCTTATTTGGGAAATTTGATTTCTACGGTTCCTAATGTTTTATTGACAATGTCAGAACCATGGTATATAATTTCCCTGAAATGCACTACAATTGGGTGGGTATAACAGGGTAACAAAACAATAGCATTACACTTCCGTATCGCGCTTGAGACAGTTCTTAAAGAAGCGTATTTGAAAACTAATATGACAAAAAAATGGGGCATTTACATACTTATCCGTATAAACTAATAATATTACATAAATACCCTTCTGTTTTAAATCTACACACGCCACACAAATACCTTTGAATTTAGCAGTCTTGAGCACACATCTATAGGCTTTAGGTCGTTGCAACATCTACATCTTAATGACATATTCTTCCTTTTTTCATAATTTCTCGATAATATAAATTTTAGACGAATGCTAAGATCTGAATTAATCCTTACCTTAGTGCAAATTAGCTCATTTATGGCTAATTTGAAGCTTCGTACATACGGACGGGCTTAAGTGCATGACTGTGTAAATATGTTAAACCTAATAGTGTATATATCAAATGCTTGTAAGGGTATATTTATACCATATCCCAAAATAGGGCCTTGGAAAATTAGGCCAGAAAATTACCAACAATCGAACTAAAAAAAGTGAACACGTTGCTGAGAGCTTCACAGATTTATATTCACCAACCAAGGAAAGAACAAATAATTCCCACCGAATCTGACGAAAGCCCAAAAATGAACCAAAATCCAAACAACGTTGGAAAACAACCAATCACAAGGAAGAAAAAAGTATGCTTTGCTCCTCTGTGCAATTTCCTTGTATAAAATGACGCCACCTTCAATTCTCTCCAGAAGCAGCAGAGACCTTCACCAAAGACCCTGCATGCTCACAAGGGGTTCCAAAACAAAAAAAAAAAAATCCCTTTTCTCTATTTCATGCCTTCAAGAGTAATCTTATATGATTATCTTACCTAAAGATTCTTTCGCTCCGGATTTCTTGAAGCCCATTGATGATTATGTTCACTGTCAAAATATCATGATCAGACATCCACTTTGGAATGGGATGACCAGTTTCAGATAGAATCTGTGGCTCCCACCCGCACTGATTCTCCTATTGCGTCATTCTGAAACTTTGGAGGAAATCAGATTATGCTGCAAAGAAAAGGTAAGCATCAATCACTTCATACTGACAATAGCGCCCTTGGAGGAAAACGGAATCTACAGAAACCTTCGTAATCATATTATCAGGCAGAGCTGCATAAGCAGGAATGTTGGTTTGGGTAATGACTGTATGAGACAGGCTAATTTGATTTAAGGAAATGAGATTAGGAATGGAAAGATATTACAAACCTGTGGAATACTTTAAGAGCGTATATATGGAGACGAGTTCGGTTAAATTCGGATGCTTCTACAACCCAATGTGATGGTTGAAACCCAACCCAACCATGTAAAACTCTGATTACACATGGATTGAGTTCAACCTAGTCTGATCCAACTGACAGCTCTAGACCTCTCCCATTTCCCACAGGACTTTCCCTCCTCAAAAAAGGCTGTTATTTTCTAACATCATGGCAAAGGCCAAGTGAACGCAGAGGAAAAGGCTGACGTAAGGTTTCATTGTTTGTTCGATCTATGTTCTTTAGCCATATATAGAATTTGCTCCTCAATAATGTTTTCCTTTTAATGAAGGGGGGATTTGTTCAAATTGTATGGGGGTGTAATTCAGAGTCCTCAGCAAATGGCTGAAAACTAACCATTTTGAAAGTTTAGGGCAACCTTTGAGATCAAGAAATCAATCAACGTGGGCATCAAGTAATTCCAAACTTGATTAACTTCAATGATGAGACTGAGCCAAGGTAGAAGCATGACCCCAATTCTGGAACAAGCTAAGAACGGATGAATCAGATAGGTTGCAAATGCTTACAGAGGCAGCAGAGCACAAGGGAAGACCATGACCCCAACCACCCCCACCCCCTGCAGTAAAAACCAAAAAAAATACTAAGGCTAGTATCCATCTACCAACTGCCATTGCCATTTCTCACTAGTACAGTTCTCCACCCCTCTTCCCATGCCACAAGCATCCATCTACCATCTCCATCTCAGCCCCCAAATCCACTAGGGCTAACTATCCACGTCAGTGTAGGTATTCTAGATTTTTCTTCCCTGAATTATTTGATTCCTATAGCAATTGTTCTAACTTTTTACATATATTCATTAAGTTTTAGATGACAAAGATGAATGGTGGTATTATGGAAGTAATGACCCACAAGCAATCTATGTGCAACTCAACCAATAAATAATAATAATAATAACAACAATGGTGATTTCGGACTAGTAAATAACCCATGTAACCCAGCCGGACCCAATTCTTCTCAATTTGACAATTCAACATCCCAACCCAACTTGGCCCATCTTTACAGATCAGTTTGGGTTAGATGAGCCAATGGGATAGATTAGCTAGGGTTCAAAAACTTCAAACACATTGGAAAATGTCCAAACCAAACCGCATGCAACCCTATGCATGTCAATGGATCTTTGTCAAATGTCTGTGTTCATTCTTATATCAGAACAAGCATTTACTACAGCTTAAATCAGCAAGAGCAAAAAATGAACAATGATAATGAAAGGGCTTTACCTTCTTCAGAAAAGCGTCAATTTCCTCTGCAGTTAGAGGCTTGCAACCCATGTTCTCCTCCCAACCAAGGGATATCAGAAATCTTTTTTCCTCTTCTGTTAGATCTACTATGTCAGCTGCATCCCTTTCACCTAACTCAAACCCAGATGCATCAGGGTTTTCATTATTAGCAGAACCATCCAACCCTGGAGAGCCCAAACCAGGATCAGGCAAAAAACAACTGTCTTCTGGGGGAGTGGTGTCACTAACTGCTGCAGATCCTTGTTCACCTAGATTTTTCACGACACTAGAGGAAAGTGGCAGTTGCACCATTTTAGCAGTTGAATTTGCAGATGTTTTCCTTAGAGAATTAAAGAACTCATTGCGATCCTTAGCCTGTAAAGCCGCTTTTCTCTCAGCAAGATTATTTGGCAATCCAGACCAAAGATTGGCCTTACCATCCATCTTAACCTTCAGGTGACTGGAATTCTTCGTAGAAGCCATAGCAGAAGGGACACTTAGATCAGATGTTTTGCAGGGATTAGAATTTGCAACATCTTTAACAGCAGAGGAAAAGCCATTCTTCTCACGGTTAAGAACTTGAAGATTTCCAACTTGTGATGGTTTAGAAAGCTCAGATTTAGCAATTCCACGAGAATTGTTCACTGGTAGAGATGATGGCTGCATGGCAGACTTGAGTGAGACACCCATTTCTCCCATCCTAGGTTTTGTCTTTGATTTCTCTGCCAAGTTGGTTACCTGAAAAGGCCTTGTATGATCAAAATTTATTCAAACACACAAAATACTCAGTTTATTTCAAAAACAAAAGAAGCATGTAGGTATACTGACAATCAGGTATATTAGTCAAAATTAACTGTCGTGAAAAAGTGAGATGAAAGATTCAACATTATTCCATCTGTTCTGCCATAATATATTCTATATATAGAGGATTACATGAATAAATAACAATAAAAAAAATAAAAATGGAAACTGAGGTGGGCCATGTGGCAAAATTATTTCCACAGACAAACCAAGAAATGACATCGGAAAAAGAAAGTTATAGTAAGAACATTTTTAATTATAACATTCCTTTCCAAACTTGATTTGTATTTGGTGTCAAGTTGGGGAAATTTAATTTCAAGCTGATGTAGCTGCTGTATTTTTTATCCATTAATGGAGTGAGAGCTGCTGTATCCAAAACAGCCACCCCATTTACTTTTCACCAAAAAAAGGGATCTTCAAACTTAAGATGGTGAAGAAGCTAACATCAATTTGAAAACGTGACAAAAGTCTTGAAGGTGATCAGATCAATCCAGAATTACAGCAAGCGATCACATTATCAGAGTGGTGAAATGAAGAGGCAGTTTGTCACGCCATTGTTGAAAGGTACAGACGATGTGCCAACGGAAACAAATTGCTCACTTCGAAAAGAGGCGGTACCAGAATGCATCCAAACAGCAATAAGCTGGTCACTTGGAGAGGAGGTGGTGCGTGAGTGTACCAGGACTACCAGAAGCCACTCACTGGGTAAGCAGGATGTGTTGGGTGCACCCAAAATAGCAACAAGGAGAAGGTAATGCTACATGCACCCAAATGGTGATGGTGAGGAACAATGGGTGATAAATAATAGTGGTGGTGGCGGATGCAACTTGACGATCACCTTCATAATGGAGAAGGAAGAGGAATTGATAGATTTCATATCATGTGAGAAATAACTTGCGTGATTTGTTTCTCGTGTGTCAGTTTGGTAATAAACCTAATGCTCTAGGTTGGATACATTTCTTTGGAAAAGGTCAATCCCAAGTTAGGCTAGGGTTTTGGTCCCAACACACTAAAAACCCGCAGCCAAAAAAATATCACATGAGAAACAAATATAAAATATTCAAATTTAATCTATTTTTTCCTTCTTTTAGAGTAACTCATTTTTTGTATCTTTTCTATCACCACAATATCCTATATATTTAGAGAATTACATCAACTAAATAGAGACTAAGGTGGCAATATTCATTGTCATAGACAAACAAGGAACAAATATAGAAAAGTCATAATAACAGAATATTCTTTAGTCTATGCTCTTAATTACCTAATGTGTAACAAAATAATAACTACTTTCTTAACTATCTACGATGTTACTCCCTCCAAAAAAAAATCTATCACATAAGGGAAAAAGGTTCGATTTTCTGAAGGTAGTAAACCTGCAAGTTCATCAAGGTAAAACTTGCACTTGATCAAGCACAGGATCCCTCGATATCATTACAGCATTTACATTTTGCATGGAAAAGATTCAAGGGCGATAAGAATGGATGCCTAACTTCAGACTAGAAACCATGCACCACTTGTCCTGTTAACTATCTCTACAGCTGCATATTCCAGATATTTTAAGATGCCCATCACCATAACTTGTATAAGAGAAAGGAACACTTGTATAAGGGTCCTCTTTTGCACGTTGGCAAGCGTGCAAGTTTCTTAGGGGTCTCCACCCATGGTATTAGGCTGCACGTGACCAGATCCTCGCTGTTGAAGAGGATCTCGACCTCGAGACTATTTATAGTCATCTCAAGAAACTCGAGGTCACCATAGCCATGCCAGATATAGCTAATCTAGCTACTACTGAGGATGGTTTTGGATGTGGAAGAGGAAGAGGCCATGGCTTTGGTAGGGTTTACCCTCCTTGCCAACACTACGGCCAAACCGATCATCCTTACAAGAGATGCTGGGACAAGCATGGAAGGCCTCCACGTGGATTACATATCAACTTCATCTCCACGAGAGTCCTCGTGTACGTCCGTAGATTTAGAGAAGCTCTAAGCATTACTCAAAGAAGAAAAAAAGACTATACTACTGAAATTGCAAAAGGACTTGTAGTTGCACTATAAGATGCATTCAATGAAGATTTGAGAGCATACATGAATGCAAATGATGAAGAATAATAGGACATCTAGCCTCACAAAAGTCCATACAAGTCTTCACCCTCTCTGAGTTTGACTTGAGGGGGCATGTTAGCGTGCGTGAAATAAAGGCGCATGGCAATGCCACGTGTCAGAAGGCAATGGGGCACATGTTGGGCATGTGTGTGTGCGTGCATGTGTATATGGGTCTGCATGGGGTTTGGCTTGCAAGCCAAGTCTATTTTGTACCACATGTGGCAAGTTGTTTTCTTTGATTGGTCGAATAAAGTCCAAACTAGGATTAAGTCAAAGTTAGGAATAAGTGATCTGATTTGATTGAATTTGTTTTGGAAAATAAGATTAGCAAATCCTAAATTAGTTAAAATTGCAATTAGGATTGGTTCTCTTTAAATAAAAATCAAATCTACTAGATTTATTTTGAGTTCCATCAATAATATTTCCTACTTCAAGAACTACCTCCTCTCTCTCTCTCTCTTCCACACCACCGGCCTCTCTCTCTCCTCTCCCTAAGCGCAACTAGAAGGAGAAGGGCTCCTCTTCACGCACCAAATCAATTCTTCACAGAAACATTTTGGGAACTTTGTGAAAGCATTTTATTACTTTTTCATCCTTAGGGACCAAAAAGAAAAGTTAGAAAGCAATAATGATGGATCAAGGGAAAATGAGTTGTTTAAGGTTAATTAATCACAATTAAGAGAGATAGATTGATAAGGATTAAGAACCCCTAATCATGATTAATTGAGGCTAACTATGATTGGTGAGTGTTTCATGTACTAGAACCTTGGCTCGTAAGCATACAGCTAGTGTACACACTTTTTGCAAAGATTAGGTTCAATACTTATACAAGAATTCTTTATGGAAGAAGAAAAAGGTGCTAATTAATCAAGATTAGCAATAATTAAACATAATTAGCATAGCCATAGGCTATGGATAAGCCTTGACGAAACCACAGACCATGGGTGTCTGTCATTTTAACCCAACATGGTAGCTGAGGTGGATGCCACATTATCAGGACTGCAGGTTGGCAGATTATGATAGTCCCAAGTAGAGACCAAAGATCTTGAGCACCCAATCCGACAAAACAACTAAAAAAATTAAAGAAAGATTATGAATTTCTTCATGCTCCTTCCAAATCCCAAGTACCATTTGTACAAACATGATCGCTCCTTCCCATAGATAGATATAGAATCTAAGGAGTCATTCCTTAGAAGTACATTTTGTACAACAACCCTATGAGCTTGCATATCCCAAGTTTGTCTATGAAGAAGTAATCTAATTGAATTCATTTCTGGAATGGATTTTTTCTATGTAATACTAATGGATAGGGCATCATTGACAACTGTCACAAGATCTCATGCATTGGAACCCATGGTATGACTGAGATATACCACATTATTAGTTTGTGAAATCCCGGGAGGTGGACAATACATTGAAACCAAAATTAACCTAAGGAAAGTTGAAAGTTGAGCTTGCATATCTCTCAATTTACATGCCAGTCCAGCAGGGAGTAACTCTTCAAAAATGACTCTGGAGATGGGTGGTGAATGCAGAATCAATTCCAACCATAACCAAACATCCCTAGCATGCAGATGACTGCAATCTTCTATTGCTGAACTGCAGAGACCACAAATAGGATCTATTAGCTTATTTTCCCCATAAACCTTGAAAGGACCTTGTATTTCCAAATGCATTTGAAATCACAAGTATCCCCAGCTTCTAGGCCTAGTAGAGTCTTACGGGCAGTGGTGATATTTAACGATGTATGCACCGTAACAACCATTTCACAGAACGGAGGTTTGAAGACTGACAACATTCAGCATGGAGGTCAGAATAAGATTTGCAGTTCTTTGGCCAGACAAAGCCCTTCTAAAATGAGGACTTCAAGAATGCCCAGTCAGTTGCCAGCCCAAAACTTGGTCACCAAACACCTATATCCACTGCTCAGGCAAACAATAGTTTGCAAATCTTCAAGCTCTTTCTTTCCACATTGCCAAAGGATCCTTTTAGAAATTGAAGGCTATCTGGCATTAGGTGATCAATGATTTTTGCACCTATCAGATGATATAGCCCATTTCAAGCACTTGATGTGCTGGTGGACATCTGTGAATGGGAGGATGGTCCATTGGCAGTGAAATCTGCTTACCGGTTCCTAAACCAGTCCTTGCAAAAACTTGATCCTGATCCTAACAGAATGGTCCAAGTTGCTGCTTAAGGTCAAGTTTTTGTGTGATTGAGAAGGATATGAAGGCTGGCTGGCCTTTTAGATAACTAAAGGGGAAGGAGTTTTCTTTTTTTGATGGAAAGAAGGATGATCACATGAGGTTCATGATCATCCATTTCATTAACTTGCAGCCAGGAAGTTAGATAACCAAAGGGGAAGGATATTGACTAAGCTGCTTTGAATGAGTTGGTTCAGGATTTTACTGATCAATGATTTTTTGAACCTATAGGAGGATCTAGCTCATTTGGACGTGGGATTTGCAGGGTTTTTCCTATCACGGGTTTTTGTTGAAGTTTTTTGCACCACTTCAACACAAACTCCCACACAATTACTTTCAACCATTCCAATCAAATTACAATAACCTTCACTCTCACTTATACTATTAAACAAATACCCACTACTCCCACTTTTGATACTAAACAAATATCCACTACATCCTCCACTTCCACTTTTAATAGTAAAAAAATACCCACTAATATCACATCAAAACACCAATCATTTTATCTCACCCCTTAACCCTCTACTTATTCTACCAGTCAAACAAACACATATCTTCACTTATTCCATATTAACCAATCCCTACAATGTTTTATCCCATGTCCAAACAGGCCCTTAGTGTACCCTTGGCTGCCTGTGAATGGGAGGATAATCCATTAGCAGTGAAATCTGCTTACTGGTTCTTGCACCAGTCCTTAAAAAACCCTTGATACTGATCTTAACAGAGTTGTCCAAGTTGCCACTTGAGTTAATTTTTCTGCATGATTGCTAAGGATATGAAGGTTGGTCGGCCATTTAGATAACTTAAGGGGATTTTTTTTTATGGGAAGAAGGATGATCACATAAGGTTCATGATCATCCACTTCATTAACTTGCAGCCAGGGAGTTAGCTTAAGGGAAGGAGTTGACTACGGAAACCTGCAGCCAGGGAGTTAAAAGTGAAGGGAAGGAGTTGACCGAGTAACTTAAAATGAGTTGGTTCAGGATTTTAATGATCCACATATTTTCTACTCAGTGGAGGATGAGAACATTCAACACATCTTGTGCTGCTCCTCTTCAGAAAGCTGGACTCTATTATGACAAAATTGAGGTCTTTCAAAATCAGTGGGTTCCAGAACAGCATCATCAGCTCAATAAGCACTGAAGTCATGGCTCAAGTGATAGTTTGGCCTTGTAACTAAACACAGGGATCATCTTCAGTAATAGAGGATATTTATCAGGATAATGTGGAGGGTGCAAAGAAAACCAATGCAGTTGGAGAAAAGAAAAAGGTAGGACGAAGAGTGGGAAGGACAGAAGAGGGATACGGGAGTTGTGTGTGTGTGAGAGAGAGTGAGTGCATGCATGCATGTGTGTGCGTGTGCGTGTGCGTGTGCATGCGTGGGTGTGGGTGTGGGTGTGAGAGAGAGAGAGAGAGAGAGAAGGAATCAGGATGTTGGGTGCAGGTGGGATAGAAAGAGAGTGGAAACAAACACCAGAGAGATTTAAGATGGTACCCTAGTGGAGTACGCCAAGAAATCTTTTGCAATATTTCAACTCGCAACAATGTGCATCACAAAACCACAGAAAATGAAAAGATATAGGTAAGTGAACAGCTCTTGAGGTTGTAACTCTCAAATCCCTCAACTCCCTGTTTGAAGGTCATCAGCAACTTAAATGAAGATAATAGACTTGATATTTGACTCCAATTAAAATAGTAACTCAAACGAGACTATTACTTCAGCTTTAAAATATTTCTAAGTAGTTGCTTATTTGAAGCCACTATGGATCTAGAGTTGATCAACAAGTTCACATTCAACCAATAGGTGCAAGACAATATCCATTCAAAATACACACAGACCGCAACATGTTTTTTGTGCAATAACATTAACTAAATTTACACACAGACCACTAATTGGGGCAGGGACACATGGAGAAGTATGAACATTGAATTGAATTGCTACCACTCCCAACAAATTCCAAGGAAATCTCAGATGCTGACTACCAGGATCAGGAAAATAAGGCTGAGATTCACAAATGTAATCCAGAACTGAGTAACATCAGCTGCAACTACTTCCAGATCATTCTTTTTTTTTTTCAAGAGGGCATCAAACAAATTTCCAAAACCATATATTGATCAAGGATAGCAAAAATTAACAGTTGCAATGGAACCACTGAAATTTAATAAAATTAATGGAAGTTCTAAAACTTCTCAGCATATTACGTCCTCTACTAGCCAAAACATTTGTTGAGATCAAAATTTGAAAAATTCTATGTATATTGCTGTAGTTGTCATGTCATATCATCAAAGTCATAAAAAGTGACTTGAGCAGGAACATAATAAAGCACATCAATTGAATTTCTAAATTATGATCTGTTATTTGAACAGAAAAAGCAATACTTGTAGCATAACATATTAAGTGTTTTTTTGCTAAAACCATGTACTCAATACTCTTGGGTGACCATTAAAGCATTAAGAGCTTTTTTTTTGACAGAGAAGCATTAAGAGTTATGTAATCAAGTAACATTACCTTTGAGGAAATAAATGTGATGCGTCTCCACTTCAATGTTAAACTAGAAAAAAAAAAAGCTATGACAGTCTTTATAAAAGAATCTCCATGGGATTCTTAAAAAGAAAAAATACTGTCCAGAATTTCTTAAAGCTGCTTAACAAAAAGGGTATCTTCAAAAATCTGAAACTTGAACAACAATGCCCATGGGTGTGGGTGCAAGTGCAAGTATCACCCAAAACACTATAAACGTATGTCAAGCATTGATGGCACTGGAAGAAACAGTGTTAGCATATTCAAACCAGCAGTATGAATAAAAGAGTAATTTACAAAAAGGTTACCCAACTATGGGCTCATTCCTGGAAAGACTCTTCTTTAAAAATGCACTTATCAGGTCCCATTTTCAAATAATTGCAACTCCAAAACCAAGATTTTAAAAAATGCGAGGTGATCTACCTATATCAAGGCGAGGTGTAGGCCTCAATTTTTTGATGAAAAATAAGAAAAAATAGTATAAATATATACTGCTAAGTGCTAATAATGAAAATATAATGTAAAAATACACTTTCATGCTATTTTTTATCTATCACAACATTTAAATATCCATTACTAAATATTACTACCGCATAATACACACACCATATTCACATATAAACTAATATAACAAAATTTAAATACACATAAATATTACACAACATGTAAACTCTTCAAAAAAATAAAATAATAGTCGCATAATAGTACTAAAAAAAATCAAAATAATAATAAAAAATAATTTTTTGGAGGGAATAAAAATAATAAATATGTAACAACAACATTTAAGTAAACAATCACCACATAGCATATTCAAAAAAAAATCAATTAAGTGATCACATAACATGTAAACTAACCACATAGAACATTCATCCATACTTTAACATAACTAAATAGTAAAATAAAGATATAAGTAACAAAAAAAAATATAATATGTAACTCAAGAGAAGTCATGACTCTTATCAATAGCAGCAAGAAGTGAGGTTGAGACTTGAAAAGGGAGGAAGACAACGATAGGCAATAGAGAAGGGGCAAACTGGTAAAGGGTGGTACGTAGGATAGGTGACTGGCAACTGGGGATGAAGCAATAGCCATCGACAATGATAATGGAGGAGTCCAAAGATGGAGAATGACTTACAAAAGCTAAGGGTGATGAGTTTTTTAGGGCTTGAGAGGTTAGGGCTATTATTTGGGGTTGGGTGATGGGTATAGATCTTAAAAAAGGATTTTATTTGCTTTATTATGTCATATACAACTTACATGACCTTCAAATGTAAGGCTATAGCCTCTATTCTGTTTTGCCACCTCACCACCTCGGCTCCACCTCAATAAACTGAGGCACAATCCTCACAATGTAACCCCGAGGCTATAGCCTCGGGGCGATCTTCTTCCATTTCACCTCGAGGGTAGTTTTTTAAAATCATGCTTTTAAGGTCATACCATGGACAAAGCCATCAGTAAAAGCAATCACATCATGGAAGATGCAAAGTCAACAGTTGTCATGTTTGACTTTTTATGACAAACACTCCCACATCCCCTGGCCCCCATTCCCCCTTTGCTCAAAACCCTAAACCATATATACAAGCTTTACTCTAGGCATCACTTTTCCTTACATTTGCAGGCAACTAACTTCCCAGTAAATTCAGGCACCTGTGGCAAGCAGGTGCTCCATTGGAACATGGGAAGGACCCCTTCAAACACAGCACTTGATGAGGAACATTCCTTCAAGTAGAGAAGTCATGGGTGAGGACAACATTCCTTCGGTGATAAGTACCAAGGGATGGTGTGCAACATCCGAAAAAACTAATACTTTGAATGATTAGGGCATAAGAATGAAAAGAAATAATGGGAATGATTTGTGAATAGGCCTGTAATCCAGAATCATTTTTGCAAATTTTTTCCAGCCAAAGGTATATTGTTTATATTTGAGGTTGCCCTTAGGGAATGACCTGAAACAGGAATGAATAGATACTGATATGTCAGGAGATTTGGTTTGAACTTATTACTGTAATGTGTGGTGAAGATTTACATTTTCTCCCAGCGTGTCATGAATTTCCAGATCAAATAATATGGCTAGACTTGTAAAAACCATTGAATGTCTTGTGAGGAGTTTTGATAACATTTATAAAAGTATTAGATGATAGTCCAACAAACTAACGAAAGATGAAGGAACTAACACACGTCATGCTTGTAAAAACCAGTTGAAAAACAAACAATTGTCAATCATAGAGAACTTTCTAACATGGACCAAGAATGCAGGCCAATTACTCAGGTACTTGGGCAGAATTGGCTGGATATCCACGTCCCATATGAACAACCAAATGTTTAGGCTGCGTTTGGCTCCCGAATAGTGGATGGGATAAGGGTGAACGTACGGGATTGGGAAGGGACGTTGTGGGTTCCGAGGTGAGGGGTGAGGGGCAATACTGAGGGGGTGGGGATGGGAGAGAGAAAAGGAATGGAGAGAGAGAGAGAAATTAAAAAAAAAAAATTTAATTTTTTAAATTAAAAAAAAATTAACTATCCATCAAAATCCACTAACTCTATCTCCTCTCTCACAAAATCAACATACCAATCATTAATAATCCCACCAATCATTACACTCCCACCAACCAAACACCTTCTATACTTATTCCACTCCTATTCTATCCCGGTATAGTACTATCCTCCTGCCAAACACAGCCTTAGTTTTTTATTGTGCTCTCTGCATATTAATTCGTAGAAGAAATCTGCTATGCAGGTAATTTTCAAATTCTTGTATTAAATTACTATAATATCCTCCCTAAACATTTAGAATGCCTGTAATCGCTAATTAGCATATTTCAAGTGACTAATACATCATTCTTGTAGGAAAATGAATGTCCATCACATCTTACAAAGAAATTATTTAATTTTGACTCTTTATTACAACTTTCAGTTAATTATATATTAAATAATTAAATAATGCACAACTGATTACTCCCTGCATTACAAGATACCATTTGGACAATGACCTTGCCAACTAGATACCAAGTATTGGTTTTGGAACCTTGAACATATATATATATATATATATATATATATAGAAAGTATTCTATGCGGACAGTGCTCACAAACCACTATGATATATGTGGAACTTTTCCAATTAACATTATTATATTCAATTATAGCATTTCCAAGTATGGAAACTTTCATTTATTTCGTTCTAGCATTTTCAATTGTCATGATTTTCATTTGTTCATCATTGATCATTTTCGTCTTTGCATAGTAGCAAATTCATTTGCTTCTTCTCCAAAGATGTGCTTCTTACGTAATATGATTTTCTTCTTCATTTATATATGATTAATGACATTTTTCTTGGGTTTATTTTTTGTATTATAATTTCACAACCAAAGTGAAAGCCACATTTTTGTATTACAAATATTTATGCAACAAAATTTTATATTACAATTTTTATAACCAAAGTGTATAGCACATTTTTTTAGAGAAAAAACATTTTTATATTTATATTTATGTCTATATAACGTAATTTTGTACAACTTTCATGATCAAAGTGTACAATGCAATTTTGTATTACAATTTTGCCAACCGTAGCATATAGTACAATTTTGTATTACAATTATGCGTGCAATGCAATTTTGTATTACAATTTCATGTTTCATACTCATTATCACACATGTATCTATTATAAAATACATGTTTAGTTATTACAAATGCATACTTTATTTGTTACAATACATCAACTTTGTAATTACAAGATTTTGTAATGCAATGTGCCTTTAGTCTGGCTATCCCCACAATTAGCTCTCTTGTAATACGATAATCCTCATATTGTATACTAAAATCCCCGTGTTACATACATAGTATGTATTCAAGGACTTATTTTTTTATTATGGCATGCGACATTCCATTTTTTTGTTTGATTTTTATATGGAATTTTTACGTGATTGATTTGTTTTGTACCGCTAATATTCAAAAAATAACTTCTTTAATGGCCTCATCAAGATCACAACACTTAAAACAAGTGATTTTTATTTGATCTTTAAGATCTAAATCTTACCATTGTTATTACGTGCTCATTTGGCCTTTTATAAACACTGTGCGCAGAGGATACGCCACACACACACACACACACACACACACACATATATATGGCCACGAAGGGGTTGGCTCAATGATAGAGCACCCCATCGGCATTCAAGAAGTTGTAAGATTAAATCCCATTCCTACCATATTTATTTTCTCAATATGTGTGTGTGTGCATGTCTAGATATGTATGTATATCAAAGATATCGTGGAAACAATCATAATTGATACACAAGATTAAAAAAAAAAGAGCCTATGCTCTCCCATCATGATGAGGATATTTCCATATTTGACTTGTAGGATAACCCCTGAGGTTATCTTTTACAATAATAACAAAGGGTTTCATTGGAAGATAAAGTTTGGAGAGCTGTTACAACACAAAATTCTCCAATCCTCCAGCACAACTTTTTCTAAGTTCTAAAATAAAAAATATTATAATCACTTCTACTATAATAACTATCAGTATCACATCCAACCAATCACTTATCCCATCACAACCAAAGGCCTCAAGGCCAAATAAATCTGCACATAAGGACCTAGTCTATCAATTTTTCATCTGCGATGAATTGGATTGGATAGGACGTTTGCAATCAATCAAAAAATGGATAAGCCTTAACATGGATTGATCAGATGGAAAAATCCCAATTCAATACGGTCATGTTAGAATGTGGATTTGATCAAATTAATTACAGCTTAATCTGTCTGCACCCCAAGGCAGAAATCCTTAAGCTAATGACTGTCTAAAGGAACTAGGTTTTAAATGTCAAAGGCTTTTGTTGTTAACTTTGTATATCTTATTTAAAATTCTCCTTTAAGAACTTTCAGTTGCATGTTAAGCATCATCTTGCTTATTTGGATCTTAGTTTGCTTATGGATCAAGGTGGTCCCAAAAGGATAAAAAGTTAAAAACAGTTGATGTACCCAACCACATTCAATTGTGAGGAAAGACTTGGTCTGTGTCTTTCTTGTGTGATTCATTCCAAACAATTCCAACTTTACTCTCCATGAACTGTTCAACTGAAACATTTCTGTTTGGAATAATTTTATGAGCATTATGGAATCTTGATTCATTTTATAGGCTGGAATACTACCAAGGGTATCTTCTACAGAGATTTCTTCAGAAGGTAATACACAATACCAGCATGGAGTAAGTATTAGACTTACAGTCATAGTATAAGAATAAATGGATTTGAAATGAGCCTGAAAACTCTCATATATGTATACATATTCATACATATGTAAATGCATTGATATATACATATGTCTCAAACATAGAGAGAGCTAGAGAAAATCAAAACACAAGTCAAAAAGGTCAACAAGAACAATGACATGGCAACTATGGCCAACAATCAAAGTGCAACTCTAACTATAGCACACAATTTCTATGGAAATTACTCCTGAAACATGCATTTTTCGTTGCGCTAAAGAGATGGTTTGAATTTTTCTTTTTTTGGAAAAGGAGATGCTTTAGATGTAAGTCTCCTAAGTCGAAGAAATGGAAAAACTTTGCCCACAGATTTCTCCTAGGTTTGAGAGCAATTGCCCTGATTATTGGCTTGAAAAACACTCACCAAATGGTTGCATTATTTACATACAAAAGCATATAAAAGGCATCAACCATTAATCATTTACATGTACTCAAGGTAATCACTGTAACATTATAGCCAAGACATCCGACCCAAGAACACTTCTGTTCAAGTCAAACAACTTAATTATCCTAGACCTCGGAAATTCTATCCTTGCATTCCGCCAATGAACAATGTGAAAAAAAAAGGGTCTGCCAATCCCTCTTCTTTCATCTTATGATTAGAATAACTAGTCCACATACGTCACCACTGAGAAGGCTCATAAAAGAACAGCAACAAATGGTCCAGGCATGAAAAGTTCCTCCCTGTCCTAATCATGAATCATGTTTCTCAGCTCAGTCCAGAAATAAGCATGGAGAAGCAGATAACTCCCTAATATTTGATAACTAGACCTTTTTTTTTAGAAACAACTTTGGTTACTAGACCTAGATTGCTCATCATTGTCCTTTCAGAAATCCTCAAGAATAACTAACCACTGTTTCCCATACCTCCTATAAGCCACTGATTTCTATCACAGCCTGCTCAATATATATGTTTGGTGCAAGTTCATATAGAGACTTAAAAAAAACCTCATATTTACATGAAACTAGCGCAATCATCATGTCTACCTTGATCTTCCCTCTAGAAAGCCCCTTGACTCTACAGTAAACTGACTATGGAAGGATACCCACTTGACTAAATCCACCTGAAAAAGGGAATATGATCCTCCAATGCATTCAATAGCAACCTGCTTGTCAGAACTCACACTCTTATCGTTCTCTTATTTAATCAATAACTGCAGTATTTATACATCCCTCAACATGCTCAGTTACATGTATAACTTGAAACAAGTAGTACCAGAATAACGAAGGTTTTCCATTCCCCAGCTATAAAGGCTCCCATAAGTCATCCATTCTTGTTCATTCATGCCTGAAACAGTAGCACTACCAATATAGAAGCAAAAGAGAGAACAGGACTGTTGAAAGAGTTGTTAGTGGGAACGCATGAAGATTCACACAGGACTTGAAAAGAGAGGAACCCTATTAAAAAAGGAAGCATAAGGCAAGAAAGACAATTGGTAGAGGCCAATCAAACCAAAACAAAGTTAATTTTCAAGGGACAAACCTCATTACCTAGGATATATTGCATAGAATTCACAGCTCACAGATGTAATTTCAGGCAGGGTTAATTCTCAAAATCTCAATTAATTCTCAAAATCTCAATGAAAACTAATAATCCAAAACGTTTCGAATCTAGTACGTAAACTAAGAGATTAATAAATCACCTATTTACTAACCCATCCATAATCAATTTCCAAAAAATCGCAATACAGTTCATCCACTCTTTTTAACTGAACAAGATATTTTCTTTAAAAGTATCTGACAAGTAGATGGTCTAGTCCAACCTTAAATGGTTCTCTTGCAAGTTCCGTACCGATAGTGTTCATCCAATATCACCAAAGAAAAGCAAAATAACCAAGTTCTATCATAAAAGCCTGACCGTCATTCCTTTCCAAAAAGAAAAAGAGAGAAGCCTGGGTATCATTGAAACAAAAATGCTAGTGCCAAACTGCTCAAAAAAACAAAAAAAATCAAAAAGCATCAAAATCACTCGAAAAAAAAAGTGCCCAATCTACCATTCCACTGCACCATGGAAAATGTCTGAACAACTATAATAAAGGCAGCAATATCAAAACAAGCCTCAAAAGTTGCATCCTGGGTGGCACACCTGCAAACCAAACATTTGATTACCCCTACCAGTCGACAGGGTTTTCTAGCTTCTTAAATGGAGGAACTATTGCTTTCTGCTTTCCTGTCTGCCACAGTAGAAACAATTGCAGACAAGAGCCACTTCTTCAATGGACGTGTCACTACCAAAGATGAAAATTTATCATTCTCATTCTCAAAATTAAAAGAAACATCAGTGAGACTAAGAGCTAGCCCCAGTGCTTCTTAATTCGACTTATCTTGACCTGATCTTTCCTAATATTCAATTGACAACCTGCCAGAGCTCACAGAATGAAATTACATCCAGACTCTACCCAAAATCAGTTGACATTATAAAAGTCGAATAAATCATCTAGTTATGCTCATGGCAAGAAACAAATTCCCCCTGAACTTTGACCCCAGAATTCTAGCCCCAACTCATCTGAGGTAGAGGAGAGAATATACCATGGGGAAGAACACAACGCCCAAGATTTATGTATGACCCACAAGCAAAGCATGATCAAAATGCTGAAGGTAAGAGAGCAAATGTGACCACCAAGCAGTTCAGCATGCTTGCAATTGTAAATAACTAGGATTCGATGAGAACCCCAAGGCCTAGTTTGCTAGGTGAAAACTAACACCAGTTTTTTAGCCAATGGGGATGGGGGAAAATGGCTACTTTGCTCTCAGGATCCCATTTGGTCATCCCCCTCCACATAGGTTAAGCCTATCAACAGACACCATTCCACATGGCAAAAAGGAGAAATAATCTTCACACTACAAAGGGATGGGTACTTTGCTCTTAGGATCCCATTTGGCTCAGCCCCTCCACATAGGCTAGCACTGTCAACAGAAGTTACCATTCCACATACCAAAAGGAAAAGTAATCTCCAGACTACAAAGGGATGTACTGCAATGTTCATGTCCCAGGGACAAAGTCCTTTTCAAAAAAGTCATTGTTGACCAAACATGTACTAATTTTTTCCTTTTGCAAGTCATGAAACAAAATCAAATCCGTACAATTTGTTTTCAGTATCTAGTTAACCACAGTAAAGAGCATAACCACACATCTAAAGTGTCATTTATTTCTTTGATGAACTAGTTAACTGAACATACGCAGATACTGAGATCTTGCAAGATGAAGTGCAGTTCTAACTTCTGCATTTGATTATATAACTTAAGTGACAAAATGAAAGCGTTTTCCAAATTCTTCCATTGCTTACTTACACATCAATACCCATCTAGTGTGAGAAAAAGTTTTGTTGTTGTTGTTCTTGCTATGTGCCAAATTTCACTCTAAGAGGAAATAGGAAAAGGACATTTGGTGTATTGTAAGCATGCATGAGATTGAAAGTATAACCACTTTTTTTATGATAAATCTGAAAATCCATACTTTCTCAATGCCAATCCCTTGTCCAGTACAAGCTTAACAAGCTGGTGTGCAAAAAGAAAGTGCTGATAAAAATGCCATAACCAGGAGCTTCTTTCAGCAAATAAGTTGAATGAAAATTTCCGAACATACAAATCCTCATAAAGTGGAAGCGGTTACCCACAACAAGTAAAAACAAAGAACTGATACGTAGATGATGCAATATGCAAATTCCAACCCTAAAAATCCAGACATAAATGACTCAAAGAAAAAAGGACATAAAAGAGAATCTACTTAAGATAAATCATACAACCATATAGGTAGTAATGTGATACCCTACCATGGGCTTCAATATTGATGGAGTCATAGGTATCAACTGCTTGGATTGTCTTATAGCCAATTCCTCAAGCTTTAGTGTTTCCACAGCAAACTGCAGAATAACAACATGGAGGAAAGCATAAATTTCAGAAAGACAGGATTAACAGACATGAAATCAAAATGTATATAGATTACCTGAGGTGCACACTGTGGGCGTAAAGGTGCCTTGGCCAGAGTTTCTGCCATGTTCAATCCAGTGCTTGCAGTTATGGGCACAGACAGCATACTTGAAGGTGCAGATTGTTGTGCAGTCAATGGCATGGGTACATTACCTCCTACTGTAGGGGGGATGTCAACTAGTGCAGAAGTCCAGATATCACTGCTAATCACAGATGAGCCAACATGTGCTGCAGAGGTAAATCGAGGAGAGGTACGAATTACATCACCTTGCCTCTCATCAGGCAAAAGTGATGGGAACTCCCTCTCAAATGAAGTCTTAAGAACACTGCCACCAAAAATTCCGGTAGGACTCCCATCACCTGTCTTGTTACCTGGCAAATTGGTTCTTAAATTCGGATCCCTTGAGTTGATCATATATTTCGACTGCCATGGCATGCTTTTGTCAATCCTGTCACCTTTAGGGGACTTGGGGTGGTCATGATGTCCATTTTCCACTCTGAGAGGCCTCTCATTCTCATGATAGCCAGCATCCTTCTTGGGTTCCCTATTGCGATGATTTCTACTGAAGTTACTATAATGCCGTGACTGAGGGTAGCTATCCTTGCCAATACCCAGACCATTACTACTGACACTTCTGTGGTATGATGAGGTTCTATCTGCATATACCGGGAAGAGATTCCCATGGTCAGCAGAGATAAACCGAATCTATTTTTAAGAGAATGGTACAAGTTCACAATAACATATACACTGCAATAAGGTAGGTTCCCTTATTCTGGAAAGCAAGAAATTTAGAGAAAGTATACAAATATAAACACATATATTTGTGTGAATTTGAAAGGCGTTGTAGAGATCTTTTTTTTTTCCCTTTTCGTAGAGATCATGTTAACATAACAACATACCAGCAGAAGGAGATGATCCAACATTATTTGGATTGCTGCGGCCAGTGACACCTCCATTTGATGCTCTCAACCACTGTGGAACAAGTGCAGGCTCACTTTTTTCCATGGCAACAACAGAGCATCATAAGAAGGCCTTGTATTACTCCATAGTGGGCACCCACCCTTGAGGAAAAAAAAAAAAATCCAATTGGACCTACATCCACCTGTAGTATGACGCACGCTGTAATGCCAACTTTGCTATGGAGATAAGAAAAACAAAAAAAAAAAACAGCCTCAACAAATCTATGCAGTCAACACTCGCTATCTATCCTCTAACGATCCCGCTAAGATAGTGCGCACAACAAAAGCATGAGACGCCTCCAAAGCACATAAAAATGCGCGAACTTTAAGAACAGGATCCCAATCAGGACTTGCAGCAGATGATCATTCTTCCACCACCGCCCTCGTCTCGGTACTCACTTCGCATATGCGAAACAAATGCTGCGGAATCACCACAAAACCCTAATCCACTCTCCACAGAACTTCCATGACGTACCCAAAACCTAACCTACCCCCTTCCCAGACGTTATCGAATCCAAACCCCCACCCACCAATAGAGTACAACTACACCAACAACTCCTTCCTCCGAAAGGAGAGAGCAAGACGGAAACCTTTGGAGCCCCCCCAATCGCAAGAGAGGGTGATGCGAAGTGACGACGGGGGCGCAGTGGGATCGAGGGAAAGGGGGACCCGCAACGAGGACGAGGGAGGGATCTATGTATCAAATCCGAGGGATTTTTGACGAGCGATTAGAGGAATAATAATAATCACAACGATCCCTCTTTCCTTAAATGGAACGAAAACGCATCGATCTCTACTTTTCTCTATTGGTATGGCGACTTTTGGAAGGCGACGGTGGTGTGTGTAACCGTGCGCGCGCGTGTGCGTGAGAGGCTGCCGAGGATCCCTATACACTGTGTGCACCAACCAACCAACGTTTTTCCCCTTTTTCTTTCTTTCTTTGCTTCTCCCCACGCCGCTTTGGTGGTATGGTAGCCTTTGCCTGCTGCTTTGCTTTCGGGTCACGTTTTTCGATACTCTCTTCCAACTGACTCCACTTCGTAGGGGTTTTGCCACCGATATATATTTTTTTTTAATGAAAAAGTAACCAAAAAAAAAAGATAATTTTAATCAATATATTTTAATTTTTTAATCAGTAAAAAGTCATAAAAATTATTTTTTAAGTAAAAAATTACTTTATATAAGTGAAAAATTACATTCCAAATAAAAAATTATTTACTATCAATAAAAAAGTAAAACACACCGATTTTGATTTTCAATCAGTGTATTTTTGTCTGCTTGATTTTCAATAGATGAATTTTTATTTTCAACCAATTGATTTTCATTTTTAACTATTTAACTCTGATCGTGCATTACAAAACACGTAATGTATGTTCTGTATTCATGTCCTTTTTTTCCATTCTTGGGAAATTTTACATTCATATACTCTCACCGTGTGTTCCTCCTTCCTCAAGTTTGTTAAAATTGCATGCATAGCCTCTTTGTATCCGTAATTGTTTTCATACCCAACATTGGTATATGTTATATGTAGGTATAAAGCGTTGTAGAGGAACATTACAACATTGTGTAATACCTCAAACTTTTAGCTCTTAATTTCCAATTGAACTCTTAGTAATGGTAAAGGTGTAATTTGCCTAATTTAGCAACCAAGCAAGAGAAAAAGAATCCCAAAAACCTTATTTTGCATGATTGTAGCCAACCATGCTTGGAGGAAGACATGGATTGCCTCTATCTGGCTTGCTTAGTTGAATATGAAAGCTCATAGTCAGCTATGGCTATTAACTCTATCATTGACAAATGCCTTTCTTGCTTCAAATATAAAGCAATTAACGTTCATAACTCACATGATTGTTTAAAATATCTTAATCCTTTGGTTAGTTAGAAATGCCAGACCAAAACATATGGGAAATTCATTGATTAAAGTGAAATCACATAGAACTTACATTGGATACTTGTACAACTGCTTTGCATGTGGAATCGAGGACTTGCAGTCGAGTGGCTATAATTAAGCCTATAGTTAGTTGTGGGAGGTTAAGAGACACCAACTGTGAATAGCCTTAGGGCACGTTTGTCTTGGGGAATAAGTGGGCTCATTCCTTGTTTGGCTTGAGAAAGGTCGATTTAAGAAAAGGTCGACATTTGAGAAGTTAAATCGACTTTTTTTATTCTGGGTCAAGGGTCGAAGAGGGGTTGTTCCCCATTCTTCTTCCACTGCCCTAATTGGACGGAAGAGTGTGAGGCATTGGCACGTCCCCTCACTCTTCGATGTGACCATTCCGTTCCCTTTATCCTCATGTGTATGTTACTTGGTCGATAATGGCGATTTTCCCGTTCTACTCAAAGATTGCTCACTTTGCTACAGATCACTACCACCTCCTTCCCGAATACATGAGATGAGTCACATTTCATGTCATCGTGTTTTATTATTTGAAGTAATTGTGGTTTTTTGCTTTGCAAATCATACTAGAGATTTATTGGTGGAGGTTTTGCTTTCGTTAGGTGTTTACCTCAGTCGATCAACTCGGTTTACTCATTTCTCTTCTTTGTCTTTGTGTGGTGGTTGAGAGTTACTCTTCTTCACAGCCATCGATGGTCTGTTCTTCTACACGCTCACACCATGGGATCCCTGTCGTCCTTTCCTTACACGCATGCTAAGGTTTCAGTGGACCAAATAATATCTCTAGTCATTTACTTCGATTGGTGTAATTTTTTCTAAGTCGATCCCTAGAGATCGAGATTTTGTTTTGAATTCTAGCCTTGAGATCTCGAACAAAGCTATGGATACAATTTTCATTTTTGATGTGTAATCGATTTTGTCTGTCTTCTGTGCCTTGTATCCCTGCTTTCCATCTTTAGGTTCTAGGCCTTGCATTGGCTGCTCAAAATTCAAATCCATCCAAACCGCAGTCACGCACATGATCCCCCTCAACCCATCTTCATCTGGTTGTGGGTGCATCAGTCATGAATAATGGGCTGGCATGCAGATGAGGCTAAGGTGGAGGAAGTTCTATAAATTGGGGTCGTGGGTAGTGGATACTATTTTGTGGGTGATTTTGGCATTGTTCTTGGAGGAGGAAGAGGGTGTGTAAACCTTCCAATAAATTTTGTAATCCTTTCCTTATAAATTCCTTCTACCTGGAACCTAATCACAATTTTTTCATACTTGTCAGGTGAAGTTGTTTCAATCGAGAAGTTGTTGCTGCTCAATCAGGTGAAGGTTGTGCATGAGGAGCTGACAAACCACGTGCTTGGAAGGTAACACACTATTGTCTCCAATGTTGTTGGTGTTGATTAGGAAGTTGTTAGTCGCTCTGAATCGAGTTTTAAAAGTAACGCATTGTAGTATAGATCGAATCAGTGCGAAAAATAGATAAAATTTATAACTCGAATGAAAGTCCAAGGTTGTTCGCTGGGAGCAAATAAGAATTCACTCTAATCTCAACAAATATTCTAAATGAGCACATAATTTGAGTCAAAGATATAAGAAATTGCAATCAAATTAATTCAGAATGATATAGCAATAATGTCAAATATCAATGTGCAAAAAGAATAGAGTAAAATGGTGATTTAAATCACCAATTACTCCTCACAATCATAGCAAGTAGATGTTCAATATTAATCAAGTTAATTAGCCTGAAACGGGAGAATTGGACGTCTGATGGTAGGATTAGACATCTTAAATGTCTAATTCAACAGTGCTTCTCTTCCTTTCTCTGCTTCTTCTTCAGTTCTCTGCTGCACAGGGGGACATGAAATTGGCTAAGTGTTAGCCAATACCCAGGGAAGCAAAAACCCCCCTACCCCGCACTCTCTCCCCTCTTCTCTCTCTGGGTTTCCACCTTTCTTCCACCTTCACAAGGCCATGCACAGTACCGAGTAGTCGGGTTTCGAATCTAAGCGCACCTGGGACTAGAGCTACAAGGGTGGGTTGCAACTAAGGTGTGCGTGGGTTAGGCGGGTCGAGTCGGAGCCAGGCCTGCGTATACAGTGTCACGAGTGAGGCGCATGTGAGGGTGCAGGTGAGCGGGGACCTCACCCCCTGTGTCGAGGCAAACAGCACAATGCACTTTTGTAATTTATGCGCTGCTGATTGCTCCTCTTTCTACGATGTGGGAATATGTTCCCACATCTCTTCCTCGCATTCTAGCAGAAGGTCCTTCGTCCAATTGGAGGTGCTGCCGCTACTGGGATCCTTAATTGAGGACCTGGACGCGTACATGAGATGAATCCATAATGCCTAGAGGGTGTGGCCTAGAGCTTCGTGGCTAGAACTCGAACAACAAAGGCAGCGACGGGCAGAGGGCGGCAGAAGTCCGGCATGCACCTGAGAAACACAAATACGGCCTCTCAGCCCAATTAAAAGACTCTAGGAGCTTTGCCGGAGGACGACGAACGTGTTGGTGGTGGTGGCATAGTGTAAGGAGGTGTGTGTGCGTGTGGCGAAGTCAGCGAAGGTGTTGCGAGGGTGGGTTGGTCAGTGGAGCGATGGAGAGGGTGAATGCCCTAATTGTTAGAGGGCTTTTATTGAGGAAGTCGTGGTGATGCTGATAGGGGCAATAACGGCGAGGTTCGTGCGGTGGAGCGACGATTGGACATCGTCGGAGCTTCACCGAAACAAAAGATGACAGAGGGGGAGACATGTGGTCAGCGGTCATTTTGAGAGATAGAAAGAGGGAAAAGGAAGTAGGGAGAGATAAGTCTACCAGACCTAATTTAGGGATGAAAAGGGGAGGAAATAGGCATTGGTGTGGCTACCGGCGCCGAAGGAGGGAATTGCTCCATGGGATAGCGGCGACAAAGAATGAGGTAGAGACGCCCCTTATTTGGCTATCGAGAAGTGGACGAAGGAGAAGGAGATATTGGCACTCCCAAGTTGGCGGTTGGGAGGCCGGAGACGACGGAGGAAGAGGCTCGCTGAAGCTAAGGTTGGAGTCGGCCGTGGAAGAAAGGGAAGACGTTGTTCTAGCCTTAAACCTTGCTGAGGAGAACGGGTAGGCCCTAGGGTTCCTTTTATAAGCCTCAGGGAGTGGTTAGAGCTTGGGAAGCAAGCTTCCCAAGCTTAGAAGGCTTGCCGAAGTTGGAAACCTAAAGATACCTGAATCTCTCATGCGTTCGCATGAGAGATTGGGAAGGTTGTTGGGCTTCAGATCTGATTCATTGGAAAGAGGACTCCTTAAGGAATCTCCCTTCCAATTTTGGAGGGGATTAAGCGAGAAATCTAGGAGATCTTCCCATTTAAAGGTCGTCGGAGCTTTAGGATTAGGAGTTGAGTGTGGTAGGGACCTTTTTGTGAAGAAGCCAAAGAAGTTGGGGGGCTATTTGCAAGAAATTCAAAAGTTAAGGGCATGTGTGTGAGAGAAAAGACTCATACAGGACCAAATTGCAAACTAAGTCAAAATGATCTCAAATTGGCTCAAATTTTGGTACAAACCTAATTTGGACTTAAGGAATCCAATAGTGAAGTTAGATTTTGGTTTTCACCTAGTTTTACTTGGTAATTTATGCAAAAACCCAAATTAGGGTAAATGTCTGCTGAGACTCTATTTTGGGTCAAGACGGGTTCTGATGGTCAAATTAAAGGTATCAAACCCTAGAGAGTATTTTTCTATGAATTTTAAAGGGTGTAGGTGAATTTTATCTTGACCAGAACCTCAGTAAATTAAGTAGGTCTACTTTTAGAGTTTCAGATGTCATTTAATTCTCGAAATGCATGAAAATCCTTTTCTGTATGTACTAACCTACTTGTTAGACTATTAAGATCATTTGACCTTTATTTTAACCCCTAAGAAATCCTGTGATTGTACTGCAATTGAGATATGCTGTTAAAACTGCAGTTTTACACCTGTTTTCTTATATTTCCCTCAGAGTGGATTTGTAGTGAATTAGGCTCTCCGAGGTTATGTAGGAGCATTTATTCCTTGATTATGATTAATTAAAGCTAGATATGGCTGATGATGACATTATCATCAGAAGTCAGTTACAAAAGTGGATGATGGTAAGTTGAAGGGGTGTCATATGATTTTCCCAAACAATAAGATTTGTTGTCTTGTGGATTGGCAAACTTATTGATAGGGTGCGAAACATCTTGGGCATTGGAAATGTCGTTGAGAGAAAAGCTAAGTGGCTTGTACACCACCGAATCATCCTACCCTTTTTGATATAACTTGTGTCCTTCCATGTAGAAGGAAGTGGTAGAATAGTCGTGTATGATTGATATAAGAACCATGGTTACTTGATGTTGACATGTTGAGACTACTGATTGATTATACTGTGCTTTGTTGCTAAGTAATTACTAAGATTCTAAATATTACATGTACAAATATCGTTAAACAAAGACTGGTAAATTCACATAACAAATTATATATGTTTTTAGGTAATGTTGGTTGGTCTTGAGTATGCAGTTTTCCCAGGTTTGATCAATGTATACTCTCCTATAATGTTGCTTAATAATCCATACATAAGTTATGAAGTGATTGAAATAATTGTGCTTACCTTTTGCGGCCACTGTTTAGTCTATGAATACACTTTACCTTGAGGATTAATAGTCCATGTATATTGAATAGTAAAATATATAATTGTAACCTTTTCGAACATGTACTCCTAAATTTTCCTCATAGCCCTCATTACTTACTAGCCTATCTTGCTTGTACCTCTTTGCTTATAAGATATACCTTATTTGTAATATTTTTGCTTAGTTGCTGTTGGTATGGTGTGCCTACTGATTTATAGAAATATAGTTCATTAGTAATGTATCACATACAATGCATAATGAAGTTGTAAAAAAAGTTATTTCTAAATATTATTAAACCTAGTGTGCGACAAAATAATACTATCGTCTATATCATATTACCCTCTGTTGGTTGTTCTTGTTTATTCAATTTCAAAAGTTTGGATTTTGTATAGTTTTGTAGATAGTTGATTTTAACTTTTATTGGATGTGAAGTGGCTGAAATAATCGTGCTTAATTTTTGATCATATGTTCATGTTACTGTTTGATTGAATACTCTTTAGTTTCATGATGAATGATCCACATGAAGTATATACTAAGTTCCACTTTTAGGTTATGATATGCTTATAACAAATATAACATATACAGTGTTTTGTCTATCTTATGGTAACTTGCTTGTTGAGATGTTGTGCCGGCAGTTTGATAGTATTTTTGTGTGCATTACTCTATTGTTGGTTCACGTACCTTGATAACTATAATAGTAAATGAGGGATTTAAAAAAAATCATAAACAAAGAGTCCTACACATATAGGCATATTTGTTGTTTGAATGTTAAAGTTCCAATACATACACATATGAGTTGTTATGATTCAGTGATTTTATAAGCAAGGTCGACATACAGAATCCCATGTTTATATTAGTTCAGTTGTTATGATTTAGTGATTTTTATATGCAAATAACAATTTTCCATGCTAATATAACTAAGTTATTTCGTTGCTACTATATTAGCCTATATTGCTCAAATGTTTTCGTAAGTGATAGACGGTGAAACTGTTGTTTTACTCGAGTGATTTGCTGTCTTTTAACCTTCTTGATGTTATATTACTTATAAGCCACCAATTAAGCTTCCCCATAAAATGTTACATTTGCAATCACTTTAACCATGCAGGAATAAAGTATTGGGCAATTCATGATTATCTCTGCTATCCATGACAAACTCCACAATTGCAGCTAGCATCTTCGGACTTTAAATTAAGTTGCGTAAATGTTGGTCCGAAGCTTCTTTCTTACTAATTTTAATTTAAGCAAGCATTACCAGGCTGTCTTAATTTCAATACTTATTGCAATTTTGTGTATGGAATGAGGTAGATTATGAGCTTCATACAACCTTCTTTCTTAATAGCTACCATTTGTAGCTTACCTTGTATGGGTTATAAGAGCTCATTACTCTATTTTGATTCTACATAGCTACCAAGGGAGCTGCGAAAATTGAGAGACCATGCATTCCCGCATTACAACAACGTCAACACCATCGTAGGACGTGACATTGCGACAGGGGAATATGCAATGTCGTCTCAGGTTGAAGAATAAGAACAAGATCACTCCCATATGCAGTCCCAAACACCCACATACAACTCAAGACTTCCTTGTTCACTTCCCCACCTTCATATCAAGAAGGACCAACACCTAGGCAAATTCGCAACCATAACTTTGCTGATCGAGCCTTCATTCTTAAAACCCAATCTTTTGGAATAGGCCAGGATTTCTTCTCCTACCAGTCCTCCACACCCACCTTCCCAAATGTGGGCTTCACTTTCTTTTGCAATGTTGGCCCATCGTACTCTAGCCTTGTCTCCAACGAAGGTTTTAGGCCACCCCCGGTGCGGAACTCCCCTCCAATACAGGAGTTTTCTCCAACTTCCCATAAGAGATCATCCATAGGGAACACAAACAGTGGTGGGAAGCGATAGAGGGGTAGCACAACCTCAGCTGCCACATCTGATCAAATTGCTGAGACTAATGCACTCTTGAGGAAAATAGTTGATTACCATATCTCCAAGCCTCGGAAGCCTGACATTTCCAAGGAGATTAAAGAGTGCTTGAATTTGGTGAGAGAGAAGCTCCCAATGTTAGAAGCTGGGGACCTTGTTACATTAGCCGATTTGTTCACAATGGAAGCACAAGGGGTAGTTTTCCTGCAGATTCTGGATTAGAAAGATGCCTTGGCTACGTGGCTTTGCAAGCATCTTGGAAGTGAGTACAACCTTTGATGGGATCTCTGCTATCTTGAGGAGTATTTTGTTGTGTTTCCAAGTTTGCCTATGTTAATGGTCGTCCCATAGTTGTAGTTTTATCTACAATCTACAATCTACTTAGTGTTATGTTTCGTGGCCGTGAATGTCAGTAGTGTTTCTTTTAATGGCATGTATTATCTGAACTTATGTCGTTTATCATGGCATCTACTTTCTACTTTATTGTAGAATTTTGGATTTTATGTTACTTTATTGATCTCCTTCTTAAATGGGTTTATTCATTGCATATTAGGATGAGCCACCCCCCATTTGCTTGGACTCCCTTTGCAAATATACTATTTCTGAACATCATGAAGCATGAACTTTCTGGTGAGTGGATGGACAACACCTTGACCAGGAGAGGGTGGAGGGAAGTTGCTGTCAACTTCAACCCCCAGTATAACATGAATTTGCCATTACGGGCATTTCGTAATAGGTGGATGGCGATTAAATACATGTACAAATTGATCGACCAACTGCTGCAAAGGGAAGGGTGGATTTGGGACGATCACACAAGTCTCATAGTTTCATCTTCTCCAGAATCCTAGGATTTGGTTGCACCCAAATATCGTCAATATGTACCGGGAAAACCATTCCCACAATACTTTTTGATGCTGGACCTTCTGGAGCCCTGAGGAGTATACAAGCTGGAGGATTAACTGTGGATACTATCACTTAGTACTTGTTTGATTCTAGTAGTTGCTACATCTACTTACTTGCTATTCCACATACTTGCTATGTTGACTGTCTTATGCTATCCAATATCGTAATGGTCATTCTATGGTTGTAGCATCGAGCTTGGTTATATGTTAACTATCATGGAGGAAGCTTGCTAGATCTACTGAAAGAAGTTGTGTGGTTGCTATGATTAGTTAACTAGTATTGTAATGAAATCTCCATACTAATATACACATGTTCTATCAGTGCATGTATTAACATTATAATATGAGCGAAATGTGTGTCATTATTTTCAAGAACAGACTCATATATGTTTGACGAATACAAAAGCGGTTCTTAGGAGGATGAAATGGCGATTATTGAAATGATTTTACCATTAGCAATCCAATACCCTGATGTTGAGGAGCCTATCCCAAGAAGGCCAAGAAACACAAACCCCGTGATAGGACATATTTGGGTTCATGACGTACTATCTGGTCACCCATCCAGATGTTATGATGAGTTTAGGCTCTCTAAGGAATGGTTTCACACATTAGTCAACACCCTCTTTAATCGAGGATTATTGACCAACACAAGAAACACCACTTTGAGGGAGTAGATTGTCGTTGTCCTTTCTATTCTTAGTCATGGAGGCTCCAATCGGCACGTGATCACTACTACAAATTAGGAAAGTGTATTCAATCTATCATAAGAAAAGAGGACAGTTCAGTTATGTTGAATTGATAGCGAACCTTATGGACTTCAACCATGACGTCCATTTTCTTTCATGTAGAATGTCTACTAGTCAAGGTCAACCAAGCTCATCCAAAAGACGAGCCAAAAATTGGGAACTTGAGCAAGATGCAATCCAGATGCAAATCTTGCTAGAGCATTACACCACCAGGGATTGGAAGGATGGATCTTTCACAAAACACGCATGGAAAGAAATTGACAAAGAGTTTAATGCCGCAACCCACCTCAACTACAATCACCACAAGATTCTCCATCATTGGAAGACACTCAAGACGAAGTTTCGACTATACCACACACTACTAAACAAGAGTGGGTGGGGCTTAGACCCTATACGAACGTCCCCGTTGCACCGAGTCTCGATGTCTGGAATGAGGTAGAATATGAGCTTTATACAACCTTCTTTCTTAATAGTTACCATTTGTAGCTTACCTTGTACGGGTTCTAAGAGCTCATTACTTCATTTTGATTCTACATAGCTATCAAAGGAGCTGCGAAAATTGAGAGACTGTGCATTCCCACATTACAACAACGTCAACACCATCTAGGGCATGACATTGCGACAGGGGAATATGCAATGTCATCTTAGGTTGAAGAAGAAGAACAAGATCTCTCTCGTATGCAGTCGTAAACACCCACGTCGAACAACTCAAGGACTTCCTTGTTCACTTCCCCGTCTTCATATCAAGAAGGACCAACACCTACACAGATTCCCAACCATAACTTTGCTGATGGAGCCTTTAATCTCGGAACCCAATCTTCTAGAATAGAACAAGATTTCTTCTCCTACCAATCCTCCACACCCACCTTCCCAAACATGGGCTTCACTTCCTTCTACAATGTCGGTCCATCATACTCTAGCCTTATCTCCAACGAAGGTTTTAGGCCACCCCTTATGCAGAACTCCCCTCCTCCAATACAGGAGCTTTTTCCAACTTCCCATAAGAGATCATCCATAGGAAACACAAGCAGTGGTGGGAAGTGACAGAGGGGTAGCACATCCTTAGCTGCCACATCTAATCAAATTGCTGAGACTAATGCACTCTTGAGAAAAATAGTTGATTACCATATCTCCAAGCCCTGGAATCCTAACATTTCCAAGGAGATTAAAGAGTGCTTGAATTTGGTGAGAGAGAAGCTCCCAATGTTAGAAGCTGGGGACCTTGTCACATTAGTCGATTTGTTCACAATGGAAGCACAGAGGTAGTTTTCCTGCAGATTCTAGATCAGAAAGATGCATTGGCTGAGTGGATTTGCAAGCATCTTGGAAGTGACTACGACCTTTGATGGGATCTCTACTATCTTGAGTATTTTGTTGTGTTTCTAAGTTTGCCTACATTAATGGTCGTCCCATACTTGTAGTTTTATCTACAGTCTACTTAGTGTTATGTTTCGTAGTCGTGAATGTCAGTAGTGTTTCTTTTAATGGCATGTATTATCTAAACTTATGTCATTTATCATGGCACGTACTTTCTACTCTATCGTAGAATTTTGGATTTTATTTTACTTTATTAATCTCCTTCTTAAGTGGGTTTATTCATTGCATATTAGGATGAGCCACCCCCATTTGCTTGGACTCCCTTTGCAAATATACTATTTCTGAACAACATGAAGCATGAACAACTTTCTGGTGAGTGGATGGACAACACCTTGACTAGAAGAGGGTGGAGAGAAGTTGTTGTCAACTTCAACACCCAGTACAGCATGAATTTGCCATTACAGGCATTTCGTAATAGGTGAATGGCGATTAAGTACATGTACAAATTGATTGACCAGTTGCTGCAAATGGAAGGGTGGATTTGGGACGATCACACAAGTCTCATAGTTCCACCTTCTCCAAAATCCTTGGATTTGGTTGCACCCAAATATCGTCGATACGTACAAGGAAAACCATTCCTGCAATAGTTTCTGATGCTGGACCTTCCAGAGCCCTGAGGAGTATACAAGCTGGAGGTTTAACTACAGATATTATCACTTAGTACTTGTTCGATCCTAGTAGTTACTACATCTACTTGCTATTTCCACGTACTTGCTATGTACACTATTTTTTGCTATCTAGTATCGTAATGTTCGTTCTATGGTTGTAGTAGTGAGCATGGTTATATGTTAACTATGATGGAGAGGAAGCTTGCTAGATCTACTGAAAGAAGTTATGTGGTTGCTATGATCAGTTAACTAGCATCGTAACGAAATCTCCGTACTAATATGCACATCTTCTATCAGTGCATCTATTAACATTATAATATGAGCTAAATGGGTGTCATTATTTTTAGGGATGGACTCATATATGTTTGACGAATACACAAGCAATTCTGAGGAGGATGAAATGGCGATTGTTGAAATGATTCTACCATTAGCAGTCCAATACCCTTATGTTGAGGAGCCTATCCCAGGAAAGCCAAGAAACACGAACCCGATGACACAACATGTTTGGGTTCATGACATATTATCTGGTCAGATGTTATGATGTGTTAGGCTTTTTAAAGAATGCTTTCACACATTAGTAGACACCCTCTATAATTGGGGATTATTGATCGACACAAGAAACACCACTGTGAGGGAGCAAGTTGCCATTGTCCTTTCCATTCTTGGTCATGGAGGCTCTAATTGGCACATGAGCAATTCCAACATTCTGGGGAGGCATTAGCCGATATTTTAACAAGGGCCTAAAAGCTATTGTTGCCCTCAAGGAGATGATCCACCAACCTAGAGCAGATGCAAAAGTCCCTGAGAAGATTTCCTTGAACCTGAATTTCTACCCTTATTTCAAGGTAACGAACCCAAAAAGTTAATTGCACGTGCCTACAATTTCGTTTTTTGAAAACTTGGTACTGATCCGAAGTTGTATTCATATAAGAAGCCATTGGCGCCATTGATGGGTGCCATGTTCACGCAACAGTTAAAGCATCCGTTCAAGTGAGGTTTAGGAATCACAAGGGATACACCAGTCAGAATGTCCTCGCAGCCATCGGTTTCAACCTGAAATTCCTATTCGTGGCAACTCGTTACATGCTTTCCCAAGATTATCGGAATCGTTGCCTCTTTTGCATGGACTATATATTATTCATCGTGTGCTTATATTATGTAACTCGTGTCATAGTAGTTACTACTTTTGTCCTCATACTGTTTTCGTATCGGAGATCCAATCTCTAATTAGACTTTTTGGATTTTACTTAGACCATTATGTGTTTACATTTGGGTTTATTATTCTCCCTAATCTTAAATGTAGAAATTCATTGCATCTAAGAAAATTTGCAGGCATGGAGAGAGCTTCTGAAGAAATTGGCCACTGTTGGCACCAAGGTAGACAATGCTTATGCCATGAGAATTGCATCCTACTGTTTGAGATGGACGGTTGTGATAATGATTGACTAGCCAAATCAATTCGTGATAGGATTTTCCATGCATGACCTTGTGGAGATGCAGTAAGTCATCCAACGCATGCATCATCTTAATTGACTGTTTTACACTCCCATCTTACACAAGCTTATGTTAACGTTTATCCATAGGGGTGTGGTTACAAGAATTTGGCTATGGCTCATTTCTACACCTTCCATTCACTGAAGGCTGAGTTCCATTTTTTGATATTCCTATATGAGAAATTGGAGAAGGAGCACAACATATGGAAAAATCTAATGAGGATTACATCCAACTCCTCAAGAAAACATCTCTAAAATAAGATCTACTTTGAACCAAACTCTCATGGGTTACCAAGTGGAGTATGAAGTAAGGAACAAATTGGTCATGGGAGATGCAAACGTAGTGGAAAACATGCAAGGAATGCAACTTTCGTAGTCATTCTTGAAACTTATTAGCTTATGATAGTTCCCATGACCGCACACTATTATGGTAATTTGGATGGAGACATTCAATGGTAATTTTGTCCAATGTATTAGTATGTGTTAGTTGTCTTATTTCATGTCACGTAACCTCCCCTCTTCTTGTTTTTATTTCGATTAGCATGTTACAAGTACATTCACTTGCATGTTTTTTAAATTACCTAGTTGTACTAATATTCCTTTGCTTATTTGCAGTTTCAATACTTAGCAATGATGATAATTAGACAAAATTATAAACAAGGGATTTCATAATAACGAGAGTCCCTCGATAAGCAAACGATATATTGGTGTCCAACCAAAGTTGCCTCACATGAAGCATCTATAAAACCTAACTTTTTAACGTAATAGTTTGGCATAAATGGATAAGTATTGGCAACCCTAATCCCTCATTTGCTAAAAAAGGGATTGGCATAGATGGCTGCACTTGCTAACACCACCCCACTATGTGAATTTAACCTAAAGAACTTTATTAATTTTGTACACTTCATTTTAGTGTTTGCTTCTATATTTCCTTTCATTGCACAACATGTGATTCTGGATTTTGTACATTTTTGAAATATGATTTGCTTTAACGATTTCAGCTGGTACCATATCAGTCTTTACATTTACTTCTTGGTTGTGCAAATTTTACTAGTTGTAAATTCAGACTTTGATGCTTTTCACACATGATTTTCGGTTTGCTGCTACTATTACATTTTCGACTCTACTGCTATTACAATTACGGATTGCTATTGCTATCTAAATTTTAAATTTAAACTCTGCTGCTATTACCTTTCCAGATTACTACTGAACTTGTTCTTTGCTTTGGGGATGAGTCCATTTGCATTGCCATTGCCATGATTTTTGACTATTTGGAACTTGATTAATCTAATTCTTTCTAGTTGTCTCAATTTGACTTTCCAATTTAGGTTCCATGTGCAGCTTCTTTCATCTAATGATTAACTTAGATGTCCTCTTGTTGATTTCCATTTTACAATGTTTGATCTTGTTGCTTTTTCAATGGCTTTGATATTTTTCTATGACTATGCTCATGTTTTGGTATTTAAGCATTTGTCCAATTTTATATTTGGATTATGTGTGTTACTTTTTACTTTGGCACTATTCATTTCTTCCGCTCCATTTCTTTTTTGCTTGCTCCTATATAATAGAATGCTTCACCATTACTTGCTTCCATTACTATAAGAGGTGGACCCATATACGCAAGGCTAATCTTTGACTCTACGTCTATGATGATATTAATGTCCATTATCTGAGCCAAATAACAAATTAACTCAGATTCAATGTGCATAGGACATGGCTATCGGAAGAGTCAAAGTCTGTCTATCATCATTTCTTGAAGGCATGTCCAATGACTTGTTCCATTTTAGAATTTACTTGATTTCCTACATATCGTTTGCCATCACTTTTTTAATTGTAATTGCAAGTTCGACTAGACTACCCCTAGGACGTTGACTACACTTGGTGGAAGACACATCCAATTAATAAGATTGTTGTCTACTTAAGAAACAACTTGTCACGTGTAGTGACGTTAACGATGTCATACTTAATGTAACATATTCCATTCATGTAATTTTGTATATCCAAACTATGTACATTTCAGACTATTGATGTGCACTATGTCACATCCATACTATGTAGATGTGAAACGTGCCTTCTGTAATTTATTGCATCAATGTGATATTATTCCAATTATGTGTACATATCACCTTCATTTGTAGATATTACTAAGTATCTGAAAACTTTTAATTGATCCAATATTTGATAGAATTTGAATCCATATAAAATCAAAATCGAATGATTTTCTAAATCCCAAACCCTATCCTATCATACAATTATCAACCCATAACGATTGAAGCCAAGATAAATGATGAAGGGATATCTGAATCCATCATAGTGGAAGAGTTGAAGATCACAGAGATCCTCTGGAGTCGTGGGGTTTGCCTCTCCAACGAGAGGCTGTGGCAATGGTGCTTCCAGAAGGTCTAGAGAGCGAGAGTGGAAGAGAACTGAATGGAGAGCGTACCCCTTGAGTTTCTCTTGGGCTTTATATTCTCTGTGATTGGATGTAGAGAAATCCTAAACCCGCCCACTTCGCACACACCCCTGCGGGACCATAACCGCTAAAATTGAAATAACAATTCTACCCATCAAAGAATTACATTTCCTTTACGATTTCTATGTATAAAATCGTATATCCTTATGAGATGTGAATGATCTAACAATATAATTAGATCACATTAAAGATCGTAAACGTGATGTTAATACGTATGTATATGATAACATATAATTCTATAATAATAATATGCTAGTTTGTATTATAATTTTAACAATCTCCCACTCGAATCACATATATTATTCTTTATAATCATACGTTCACATATACCTGTATGAGATCATTAATACAACATCATAACAAACTACATCTCTACCAATCTCATCCATACCATGTTAACATATGTTTAAAGTTGATTTTCATTATTATAAAATCTACTAGACCAAACAATAATCACATACATTAACATAAGTAATGACATAGATCTGATATAGGTACATAGCATGAAAATTGCATGTCAATGTGATCTACACATGCCTATTTTCAATTAGTCCTGAACCTTATCATACAAGAGATCACATGGCAAGGACTAATGAGTTGCAAGGTGTAAATGGAATTTATTATGCGCATAATTGAAAATATATGTCCATATATGAAACACCAAAATATAGCAAACTCTCACTGAATTGTTGTATTACAGAATATATACAACACCCACACAAACAATATGCTCATGAAAAACCTTTAGCGTTAGCCCTTTAGTGAGCGGGTCTGTCACCATGGAATTGGTCTCAATGTGTTCAATGGACACATATCCACTTTAAACTCTTTCATTAACCGCTAAATACTTCATATCAATGTGCTTCGACCTCGATGAGCTTTTGTTGCTGTTGGAGTACAACACTGCCTAATTATTGTCACAGTAAAGCTGAAGTGGACTTTCGATGCCATTAATGATCCATAGTGCTGTGACAAAATTCTTAAGTAATACCCCATGGTTTGAGGCCTCGAAGCATGCTATAAATACTGCTTCCATAATTGAGGTAGCTATCAAGGTTTGCTTAGCACTCCTTCACAAAATAGCTCCTCCATCCAGCAGAAAAGTATATCTTGAAGTAGATCTTTGGGTATCCTGACATCCCGCAAAGTCAAAGTCGGAATATCTGAGGACCTCTAGATGATTTGATCTCTTGTATGTGATCATGAAGTCCTTTATTTTTTATAAGTAATGCATGACCCGTTTGACTACCTTCCAATGATCGAGTCCAAGCTTGTTCAAATATCTACCCAACATGCCAACAATGTACGCTAAGTCTGACAACGTGCAGAGTTGGACATACATTAAACTTCCCACTGCCGATGCATAGGGAATATTTTTTCTTCAAATTTATTTTTGGGGCATTGTTAAGAGAGAATTTATCTCCCTTAGCCACTGGAGTATCTCCTGGTTTTCAATTCTTCATGCCAAAATGCCTTAGAATGGTATCAATATATCTCCTTTGCGATAATCCAAGAATACCATGAGAACGATCTTATTGTATCTGGATTCCTAATAGAAAAGAAGATTCACAAAGATTCTTTATTTCAAAATTACTAAAGAGAAATGTCTTGGTTTCCTGAAGCAAATCATTATCATTACAGGCAAGGAGAATGTCATCCACATGCAATACCAGGAAGATATATTTTCCCCTACAGAATTTATGGTATGCACAATCATCAATTGGATTTGTCTCAAAATCAAATGAGATAATTACTTAATGAAATTTGTAATACCACTGTCTTGAAGCTTGCTTTAGCCCATAAATAACTCTTTTTAACTTGCAAACCATTTACTTTGCGTCTCCTAATGCAAAGTTTTCTGGTTGCATCATGTAAATTATTTTATTAATGTTTCCATTAATAAACATTATTTTTACATCCATCTGATGCAGCTCTAAATTAAAATAAGCTACTAAAGCCATTATGGCTTTAATGAATCCTTAGATGAAACTGGTGAAAAAGTTTTTTTATAATCAATGCTTTCCTTTTTAGTAAATCCCTTAGCAACAAGACGAGCCATATATTTGTCTGCATTGCCTTGTGAGTCTTGTTTAGTTTTAAATATCCATTTTCAACCAATGGACTTCACACCTTCAGGCAATGGGACAACATCCCAAATTTCGTTGTCACTCATGAATTTTATCTCTTCATTCAAGGCATTGATCCAATCCTAAGAATGGAAACTTTTCATGGTATGAGTACGTGATCGAAATGGGATCCATATCCATTTCGTCTGCCTCTAGTTCCTAAAAAAATACAACGTAATCACTTGATATTGCACTTGTCCTTCCTCTACTAGATCTCCTACTGGGTGCAAGATCTGGAATGTTTTGAGGTTGTTCAGTTTGATTAATGGGAAAATTATCCACATTACCTTTTTCCCCTACTGTTGTTGGAACAACATTTGGAATAAGACCCTGTTCAATGGTTTCCTTATGAACAGGATCTGATTCTTCAAATGTAATGTGGTGACTATCACCTTCTAAACAACATCCTCAAAGAAATGGGCATTTCTGCTCTCAAAAAATAAGCGAGTCATTAGGTCATAAAACTTATAACCCTTAAACCTCTCAGAGTAACCTACAAAATAGCAGGTAACCATCTTAGAGTCCAATTTTCTTTCCGTAGGCTTGTAAGGCTTAGCCTCAGCTAAACACCCCCAGATATGAAAATGTTTCCGACTAGGTAACTTAGTAGTTCACATTTCATAAGGGATTTATTGAAAACATATACAGCTATTTTAATGCTTCTCCCCATGGAGATTCAAGTAAAGAGGTATAACTAATTATACTCCATACCATACCTTTACGAGTCCTGTTACGGCGCTCAGCAACACCATTCGTGCTTGGTGTCCCAGGCATGGTGTACTGAGGTACTATGCCGCACTCATCTAAGCAAGAAGCAAAGGGTCATGGATGTGGTTATTTTAATTCATCATATCTACCGTAGTATTCACCACCACAATCAGATCTGATAGCCTTAATCATTTTCCCGAGTTGGTTTTCCACCTTGGCCTTGTAGGATTTAAACGCATCCACGGACTACGACTTTTCGTGAAGAAGAAAGAGATACGCGTATCTAGAGTAGTTATCTATGAACGTAATAAAGTATTATTGCCCATTACATGAAGCTGTAGGGAATGGACGACTGATATTCGTATGTATTAGTTCTAAGACATCTGTAGCTCTAGTGGCACCTACACCTCTTTTGTTTATTCTTTTCACTTTTAACCATTTTACACATACATCCAAATCCGTGTAATCATGAGAATCAAGAATTCCATTTGATATAAGCCTATCCATTCTCTATTTAGAGATATGGCCAAAACGCTTATGCCATATCAAAGCGGAATTCTCCTTAGTTAATTTATGTTCTGTACCACTCAAAGTTGCATGGAAGGTTTCATAATTTGAGGAAAAAGTATGAAGTATATATAATTTATCACTAAAATACAAAAAATTAGAACCAACTAAATTTGAATTAAAAAACAACTGAAATTATTTATCACCAAATGAATAAGAATATCCAAATGTGTCCAACACTTAAACAGAAACTAAATTTTGTCTAAATGACAGTACAATAAATGTTTCTCTTAAATCTAATTGGTGGTCGGTAGTTAGTGATAGCCTAAAATATGCAATGGCTTTTACCTCTACCTTCTTGCCGTTACCCACATAAATGTATTTTTCAACATCACTTGGCATTCGGCAACTTAGGCCACCTTGCATAGACACACTAATATGAATAATAGTTCTCGAATCTATCCACTAAATGTTTGAGGGTACAAAAACATAATTGACTTCTGAACAAACCAAAGAAAGTGATGTACGTTTCTTTTCACGTCAAGTGTGGTATTTGGTACATTCTTTCTTCACATGTCCTTCACCCTTGCAGAAGAAGTAGGATGCCTTAGGCTTCTTCTGACTCCCTTTGGAGGAGGACGAACTAGTAACAATTGTATCCTTAGCCCACTTCCTGTTAGGCCCAGAAACCAAATGAGCACTTTCTGGTTTATCCTATTTGAGCGTCTCTTCCTCTTTCACACAATGAGAAATGAGCTCATTAAGAGTTTATTTCTCCCTTTGACAATTATAGCTGACCTTAAACTGCCTGAATTGTGAAAGGAGGGAGATCAAAACCAAATGCACGAGAAGGTCATCTGACAAGTCCAACTTAAGTGTCTTTAATTTTGAGGCCAAATGGGACATTTCCATGATATGCTCCCTTATGTTTCCAATGCTTCTGTACTTAAGTGAGACAAGTTTGCTAAAGAGATTACTGGTGTCAGCTTTCTCATTTTTTGCAAATCTTTTCTCAATCTCATCAAGGAGTTTCTTGGCATTCAATTCCTCTAAGATTGCACGCCTAAAGTTCTCTGGGATAGCACGCTTCATGATATCAGACACATGTGATTTGATCGCTCCCACCTCTCATTTCATTAGAAGAACTCTTATCTGTAAGAGGGGAGGGCGGATCAATCTTAAGCACAAGGTCTAGATCTATGCATCCCAAAATAATAAGGACAATTTCTTTTCAAAACTTAAAATTAGATTCATTTAAGCATGGAATTAAATTTAAGTTGGCAGTTATGGCAGATGTAGAGAAATTAACTAGAAAAACAAATGACTAAACAAAATACATGCTCAGAATAAAGAATTAAACAATACAACAATAATACTCTATCTTTGGATAATAAATATCAATATTATAAAGGACAGTCTTAAGCAATGATAAATAACTATTAAAAATAATCATTTGAGTTATTAAGCCATCTTTAGATTAACTTAACCACTCACATGAATTTTAATACTTCAATAGTAAAATTTATCAATCCAAAAATATGCACACATGTATTCAGTCACGATGTGGTTCACCTTTGGGCTATGCAACCCACGTGGAAAAACATTGTACATAGTCATTTTTAATGTTTCAAATAAACTAGCACATAAAGTAATATGCTTTTGCTAGAATTACAAAATGTGCTAGAATATTTAACACATTAAAACCAAGTACTAATGTTCATGCCCAATGATTCATGACAATATAAACATTCCTGATAACACATATGTACTGGTACTAAGTATGGGTACCAGTACCAACTGGATAGACCAGGTACTGGTACCAAAGTCCAATATCGATACTTGTCTCATTTTATGTACCGGTACAAAAGATGAGTACCGGTACCTGATGGGTACGGATTTTCACTTATCCAATCTCCCAAGTCCTCATGAGTTTCAGTACCTATGTTGAGTACCGGTATTCGTGGAGTACTGTTTTGAAAAATCTTACCTCATGTGTAGCCGTACTAAACTTCATGTACCGATATCCCAAGTAATGTGTACCGGTATTGACCTTATGTACCGATACTACATCAATCCTAGAGATGGTTCTAGAACGAAAAATAGTATCCTTTATGTACTGGTACTAAACTTTAGTACCGGTACCTATATATTACAGTTTGGGTTCCAGAATCGACCAATGGCATTCCTGTACCCAACTAGTACCGATACTCAGTATCGGGTGTAGATCATGAATCACCCACAACATCCCTAATTCAATTTTAATCAAACCTAGGCATCTGGTGAATCAAACTTGGGATTATTATTGACATGAATCCCCAAAACAAACATTAGTACATGTTGATTCATCAAAGATGGGATCATAAAATGAATCAAACACAAAACTCATGAACAATCCTAAAATCCAATGGATTTGTTCTTTAAAATAATCGCGAGAGCAATGATTCAACGAATAGGAAAGGCTCTGATAACACTTATATAATTTGAATTCGTATAAAATAAAAAATCGAATGATTTTCTAAATCCCAAAACCTATCCTATCATCCAATCATCAACCCACAACGATTGAAACCAAGAGAAACGATGGACGGATACCTAAATCCATCGTGCCAAGAGAGTTGAAGATCACAGATATCCTCTGGAGCCATGGGGTTTGCTTCTCCAATGAGAGATGATGGCAATGGTGCTTCCAGAGGGTCTAAAGAGCGAGAGCGAAAGATAACTGAATGGAGAGCGTATCCCTTGAGTTTTTCTCTTGGGCTTTATAGTCTCTGCAATGGGATGTAGAGAAATCATAAAGTCACCCTCTTTGCACACACCCCTCTGGAGATCATAATCACTAGAATTGAAATAAAAATTCTGCCTATCAAATAATTGCATTTTCTTTGTGATTTCTATATATGAAATCTTATATCCTTATGAAATATGAATAATCTAATAATATAATTAAATCACATTAAAGAACGAAAACGTAATGTTAATATGTATGTATATAGTAATGTATAATTCTATAATAATAATAATAATATATGACCGTTCACATGGTGATTCTAACAATATTTACCTCTCATATTGGATTAAGTTCATGTACTTCCACCATCGTCTGATTTAAGCTTGTCATTCAAATATCTCAAAAGATTCAACTAACAGCTTAACTGTAACGAGCGCGTGCCCCAGACGCCTTTTAAGACGTCTGGGAGGTGGCCCAGACGTTTGTCAAGACGTCTGGGATCACATCCAGACGTCTGACCAGACGTCCGGGATAGTTTACAGACGTCTGGCGAACAGTTATGCTTGCACGGGATATTCGTACAGGCGCGCAGACCTGCGATTCTGCCTTTTTCTCTGCGGCTGCAGGCGGCTGCGACCGCCTTCTCTCTCCTCTCCGCGCGGCGTTAAAAGGGGGGGCGCGCCTCCCCTCCCGTCTCCACCATCTTCCTCCTTCTTCTCCTGCCTGTGCGCGAGAGCGAGCGGACGCGAGGGCGCAGCGGCAGCCGCAGTAAGCGCGGAGGAGCTGCGGCGTGCGAGGGCGGGGCTCTGCCGTGAGGGCGAGCTCGCCGGGAGCGGCTTGGCCGGCCGGCGGAGGGCGCAGGGGGCGCAGAGCGTCGCGGAGAGGGACCTGCTGCGGGCGGAGCAGTGGACGCGCGAGGTGCGACGCGGGCGGCGTCGCGAGCGGAGGCCGAGCAAGGTTCTGATTCTGGAAAAATTTCCAGAATCAGACGTCTGGATTGATATCCAGACGGCAAGGTCGACGTCTGTGAGATCATACAGACGTCTGAAAGGTGAGTTTCCGCTTTCTCCTTCCTTCTTGTCGACTGACCGTACTGAGGGAGGGGGTTGGTTGTGCGCAGGTTCGCTGATTCGCCATCCCTTGCGAATCAGACGTCTGGAAGTTGTACCAGACGGCGGGAGTGACCCCCAGACGTCCGATGGTCCCTCCGGACGTCTGGGATCTAGGCAGACGTCCCCACAGACTTCTGGACGTCTGGGGAACCAAGCCGAACAGGTAATTCTCTGATCCACCGTTTAAGACGTCTGGAAGGAGTTCCAGACGTCTGATTTTGCACAGTATTGTCTTTCTCGACCCGTTTAGGGCCCGTTGGGCTCCGTTTTCCGCGATTCGAGTTGCGTTCGTTTCAGAATTTATTCCTCTACCCGCCTACAGTAGCTATACCCTGTTTTGAGACTCTCCTTGTGTTTGATCCTTGTGATAGGACCTCGTTCGGTTGCAGTCTTGAGAGTCGCGGAGGCGCGCAGGATTCCCGATCACGCCCCCATTACTCCCGTTGTACCTGGTAGAGTGGCTTTAAGTATTAATAAAATATGTTAAAGTATGGAACCATAACTAGAACCTAGGGCATTGCATGAATCCTAGGAATGAGAAATATATGGAATGATAGCTCCTAGGTGTTGCATGAATCCTAGGGCTGGAAAACTAGATTGTATGATAGATCCTAGGATATGGCATGAATCCTAGGATGGAAAAACTAGTGGAATGTATATTACTGCAGTCTTGGAAAAATAGAAAGGAATATATAAAGCTGCCTGTGAATTTAATTAACAACTGCCTGTTATGAACAAAGAAACATGTTTGAGATCATGGAATTTGAGAACGTGAATCTGGAAAGTGAAACATATGATGTTCTGAGATAAAGAGCTGGAACCCTACGGGGAATTAGGAGTGGAACTCCTGGAAAGGAAAAAGGAATGGAACTGAGATGTAGTTTGTACTGTCTCTTGGGTACGCAGTACCAAGGGAAGTACCTGTACCTGTTTAGTGCAGAGTGGGGCCAGCCTCCCCAGGGACCCGGGGTTAGGATTGGCCGCTCTGTACCGACTTGTTGGCCCTCGTGTACGTAGTACCGAGGAGAGCTAGTAGTGTTAGGAGAGTACTAGCTACCCCACGGGCCCCGGGGTTCTGCTAGCCTCCTTCACCGACTTGTTAGGCCCACTAGGGCAAACCAGGGTAGTCAGGCGAGGGTGCGCGGACTGTGGAGGGGCAAGGCCCCGGTTTGGTTACTGTAGAGGGGTTGGACCCCTGTTACTGAGAGGGCTCTGCCCTGGTTCCGTGCTGTGCTTTGGGCGCACCCGTTAACGGAAACGACTGACCGCGTGCCAGTGCGGGCTAGCTACCTGTGCGTTTATCGCGCGTGCCGTAGTCACCGTTACGTCTGTCAGTGACCTTGGGGTGGTTGACTGAGGGTAGGATCACCACGGGGGACTCTCCCGGCCAGGAGAGCACCACGTGCTACTTCTACTTTTGGAAAAGACTGCAATCAAGATCGTCCCACGAGGACATCCGAGATCAAGTAAAGGATCTGAGAAGTAAATGAAATAGTGAGAAAAATTGAAAGATGTAAATAAAGGAAGTAATAGAACATAACAGCTGCTGTACACTCTACTGTTGCCTTTAGTTAGTTTGCCACTCTATTCAGCGTTTTGCTGACGTGTTACACTCGTTACCTTTTTCAGGACCAGGTGTTGAGCAGCCAGGGTCGGCGGCTGCAGAGGACGCTGGGCCGAGTAGGGTCCAGTAGAGTTACCACAGCTTTGTACCCCTTTTTGTTTCTGTTCTAGTGAGTAGTTTCTGTTTCCGCTGTACCTTCTTTACCTGCAGTTTTTGTTATATGATAAATGTTGTTTTACTGTTGTGGTGGTGCCTACTGTAGTAGTTTCTTTCCTTACTGCTGTACTTTCTTACTGTTAGTTATATTCATGCTGAATGTGGTTTATTTTACTGTCTTTTGGTTACTTCCTCGTTGGACGACTGGATCTTGGGATTAGTCGAGTCGGTCCAGTTCTCGTGTCTCGTAGGGACTCAGGAATCGGGTCGTTACATTAACCCATCGTTTACAATAATTCACGCGAGGGCAATTAGTCAAGATTCACTATTTTAACAGATCCACCAACTAAACTTGTCCGGTAATTGTCAAATATCACCCAATCCTTTGATTGCTCACATTAACCGTTTCAACTTCATATACGTCACAATATTAGGCAAGGTCCATGTACGTTACCAATTTGTAACACATGCTGCTTACACATCCCATTAATTATCTTACAATATCACTAAACTATCCACCTGATCATTTACAAAATCAATTTTGCATATTACTTATAAAAAAAAAGTTATAATTACGACAATAAGAAACATTTAATTGAACATTAGCGCATTCCGTAACCCAAACTACCAACTAAACTTGCATTGTAAGTGTCAAGTGTCACTGAAACCTTTGATTGCTCACATTCGCAGTTCCAACCAATTTAATTTAACCTAACTTTCATTACTTTCCCATCCATTACATTTTATTCCCACACATCATTCACAAGTGCCTAAGATATACCATCTCAAGGATAGATGGATCATTTTCAAAGATTTTAAATACGAAATTCCTTCAATACAGTGCACCAATGACATTATATATTCTACTTTTTCATTCTTCCAACCAAACACATCAATTCCTCCAAATATAAAATAATTATCACTTATTCCTCCACAACTTCTAAATGAATACCAAACACAAAAGAGGTTTATTCTACCACTTATTCCTTAAAATCCTTATTTCATGTACAATTTTTTCAAAACCTATTCATCGAAACAAACGTGCCCTTAGAGGTGGATAAGGAAAATCACATCCAAATCATGCTATTTCGCAGAAAGGACTTCGAGGGCAATCTCAACTTCACCGTAAAAAATCAAAACCTTTTTCACATGCTGCGGGAAGCAAAACATTATGACCTTGGTATCACTGAAAAGCTTACAGTATGGCCAATTCATTTGAACTTTTCTTTAATAGGTAGCTAGTCTAGGTAAGGAGATTTTTTCTATCTTTTCGTAGAAATTCATACGTGGTTGTGTTGCATATTTTGTGTCTTAATGTAATATTTTATTTGTATAGGCTTCTTGTGGGGTTTACATGAAAATCCAAGTTGCACATGAATTCTAAGAGATGGTCGCTCAACCAATTCCTTTGCTTCTCCTTGCATGGCAAAGATTCTTAGTTTGAGTGGTTGAAAATCATGAATATTTTGATAAATTTGAGCTTTGAGCATGATATTTTGCCTTTAACGAAGCTTTAGGCGAAATTCAAGTTCTGAGAATGGGTAGAAATCTTTCCCCGTAGATGAGGAAGACGTTAGGAATCAACTGCAGTGAAAGAAGCCAGGTTAGATCATGATTTGACTTCAAATAATGCAGTATTTACTCATATAGAAGTAATAGTTAGTTGTGCATAGACCCCTGGTGAGCTTGCTATAGCAGTGAAATCAAGAAGCTATTGAGGCAAAAATAAAAAATAAATAATTCACCAGCGTATCTAAGCGAGTAATTTATCACAAATTAAAGGCTAATCAGCCTGATAAATGTCTCCCTCGGAATTATATCTATAGGTCTATCACGAAGGTTTTCTATAGAGCTTTCTAAAATTTCCCTTGGGTGTGGAGAGCACATCAAGATTAAGATCAAGTATAAAGTTTGCACGAATACCCACCACAAAAGATAATATTTGCAAGTATATATATATATATACACTCATGTAATCTTTCAATGTTACGTATATATACTTATATTCTTTGTTATTATAAAAATATTTCTTACATCTTCTCTTTGTTAACAAATATATCTTCTATTAGTCCTTTATTGGCAAGTTAACCCAACCATTGTTAACTAATTAAGGGGTGTTTATATTAAATATTTTTGTAATAATAAAAAATACAATAATATATACACAATATTCAAATATTTTAGGAGATATATGTAAAAATTTCTTATAATTTTTAAATAATATTTATGTAGTTCATCTCAAGTTTCACGAAAAGATAAACGAGAACACTCAACAACCTACCTTTTTTAAGACAAAAATATAACTAATACCACCATTTATCCTTCGTTTTCATGCATGTGTGTGCATAAGTCACCACACAATTTCATGTGCACACAACATGTAAGTACCTCTTGAAAATAGGCAAAAGAAGCCTACGATCGTGTTTGGATAAGAGATAAAAAGGATGATCTAATAATGTGATAAGGGTAGGATGAACGATGTCAAAAATAATGTCAAGATGTCACCTCAAATATCCATGCACAATGCATTAACTCACTTAGCACATTTAATTTCTAATATCTCATACAATTGCTTCACTCTCTCCCAACTTGATGGAGGATCGCTTAATATAATAAGAAAAGTTGATTGGTTAAAAAGGAGCTTTTATATATATATGCTCGTATAATATTTCAATATTACATATATGTCACAACCCGGTTCTCGGATCTCTATAGGATCCGAGATCGGTTCACTTCGACTAATCCCAAAACCTAGTCATCCAACAAGAAATAACCAAAGGTAGGCAAGTAAACCATATTCACACATGTAATATAACTAAGCAAAAGAAACGTACAAAGCAGTAAAGGAAGTAGAACAGCTATCTCAATACATACCACAACAACAACGGAAAATGGAAAGTAAATAGTAGTAACAGAACAGTAACAAAGAGTCCATCACTTACTACAACAGTAGAGAAAAAGAAGGGAAGTGCTGAAGAAAACTACAGCTGAACTCAACTGGGCCTAGCACCCTCTGCAGCCGGAAACTCGAGCTGCTCAACTCCTGGTCCTGAATAGTGTTATGAAAAGACAGAGTCAGTGAATGCTGAGTAGAGTGGTATCTATATTATCTAAATACAAAACAGTAAAAGCAACAGGTTTAATTCTCATTTTTATTTATCTGTTTTATATATTTCCGTTTCACTCATTTCTCTTAATCATCTAGATATTTCTTGATCTTGCATGTTCCTCATGAGAACGATCTTGATTGCAGCATTTTCCGTAAAGTAAAAGGTACACGTGGTGCTCTCCTTGTCGAGAGAGTCCCCCGTAATAGTCCTACACCCAGTCAACCACCCCGAGGTCACTGTCAAGACGTAGCGGTGACTACGGCATGGTGATAAGCGTATGGGTAGCTACCCTTCACTGACACGCGGTCAGTTGTTTCCGCTAGCGGTTACGCCCAAAGTACAACACGGAGCAGTATAGGGCCTTGCCCTCTCAGAACAGGGGTTTCGCCCCTCAGAACCAAACAGGGTCTTGCCCCTCCATAATCCGCGCACCCTCGTCTGACTACCCTAGTTTGCCCAGAGGTCCTAACAAGTCGGCGTAGGGTGGCTAGCTGAATCCCGGGCCCCGTGGGGTGGCTAGCTCCCTCTCTACACTAGTAGCTCGCCTCAATACCACGTACGCGAGGGCCAACAGGAGTTGGTGTAGAGTGGCTAATCCTAACCCCGGGTCTCAACCCAAGGGAGGCTAGCTTAGCTCTACATAAAAGGGGACAGTTGCTCTCCTTGGTACCACGTACTCAAAGGCCAGCACACTTCCCGTCTACATTCCAGATTTCCATCTATTCGCAAGAGTTTTACTCCTAATTTCCCGTGGGGTTCATGCTCGTGTTCACTTCATTATCCAGATCCAGATCTTAGGTTTCATAATTCATTCCTCATCCATATACAGGCAGCTCGTGTTTTCATAGTTTAATTCTTAATAACATGCAACTGGTGTTTTCACAAGTAGTTTCATTAAACACATGTAGCTCATAATTATAATATAGGCATTTACTAGCAATTTATCTTAATCATGCATGCAAATAAACCATACAGTACAAACAGGCTCATTCATTTCTCTACCCTAGGGTTCATGCCACATCCTAGGGTTCCATTCGACTACTTCCACAATCACATTCTTATTTAAATATTATTAACGAAATTAAACCACTCTACCAGGAAATACAGGAGTAATGGGGGCTTGAACCGTAGATCCAAACGTCTCAGCGAGCCCCAAATGCGCAACAGGTTGAAACCCTATACCAGGGAATACATCACAAAAGGAGAGTTCAGAACAGTGTATAATAGACCCTAGTACGTAGAGGAACTTGAAAGGAAAGTGCAGGTATTTCGTTTGCGTAAAACGGACCTCGATTGAACCCTAAACAAGTCAAAAACGTGCCACTGTTCAAAATCAGATGTCTGGGAATAATCCCAGACGTCTTAAAAGGCGTTAGATCTTACCTTGTGTTCCTACGGTGTCATCAGACGTCCAGACCTTCTCTGCAACCATCTGAAGACAGTTCTAGACGTCAGATAATGTCTCAGGTCGTCTGGAAGCACCTCCGGACATCTGGTGATGTGATCAGACGTTCAAAAACACATGGAAAAGTATTCCACACGCCTTCCCAAGGGCCTTTACCTGCGTACGAAAACCGCTGGTTCAAATCAGGCCAGACCAAGCTTCTGCGGTGAGGCCTGCATGGCTGTAACCGCGAAAAAGAACGTACCTTGTGATATAAGTGCTTTCAGACGTCTGGTCTCAGACTTGGACATCCAGCTGCCGCCACGGTCGTCTAGTTGACTCTCCATACGTCTGATACTGGAAAAATCCCAGTATCAGAACCTCTCTCGCGAGCCGTCTCCTTCGAGAGCTCGCCCGCAGGGGCTTCCACCATCCCTCCTGCGACTGCAGAGGGTCGGAAGCTGCCTCCCTGAACCCCTCCGAGTCCCGCTGAGCCTCCACCGGAGCTCCGCCGAGCTTAGGCCTCCTCCTCCCACGCTCTCCTCCTTCCTCCCTCTCACTCTCCCTCGCTCGCCCTCCACTCGCCTCATTAGAGATTCGAAGGTGGTGCTGGCTGGGGTGTGAGGAGGAGAGGAGAGGGGAAGGGAGGGGTTTATATAAAAGGGTGTGGGGTTTAGGGGAGATGAGGAAGAGAGAGAGGAAGGAACAGTCTCTGCGCGCTGCCCATGCGCAGAGCGCAGTGCGCAGTACAAAAATTTCACTTTCAGACGTCCGGGAACAGGTCCAGATGTCTGGCCAAACATCTGATTGAAACTCTAGATGTCTTAAATGGCTAAAAGTATAACAAGTCATTACAGTATATATCTCTATATTTCTTATTATTATAGAAATACCCTCCACATCTTCTCTTCGTTAATAAATATATCCTTCTGTTAATCCACCGTTAGCAAGTTAATGTAACGGTTGTTAAATGCCCCTTAGTTAACAACCATTGGGTTAACTTGATAAAGTTAGACTAACGGAAAGATATATTTGTTAACATAGAGAAGATGCAAGAGTATTTATGTAATAACAAAAAATATAGGGTACATACGTAATATTTAAATATTACAAGGGCATATATATAAAAACCCCATATTTTTAAGTAGAAAACCCTTTAAATAAAAGCTACCACCTAAGTCGTTCTTACTTGGGATTTTTCTAACTTATACTGGAAACATATGATCGAATCAGATGGTTTCTTGATGTGATATTAGATTCTCTAAATCGTTTAAATCTCTGAATCAACACAAATTGATTTGTTCGATTTGGCTAAGTATGTAGCCCTAATTATACTAAGGGAATCAAGTCATTTACTAAAAATTAATTAAATTTTTTATTCAGATAAAATTTAATCTCATTACGAAAACTTGGATGACTCGCTCAGAGCATACAAAATCCAACAGACTCCCACTTGCACTCCGGAACCTCTTTTAGCCTCATATTACCAATATGCTTATCAAATGACTTTCTAGTCAAAATTTTGGTCAGCGGATCAACAATGTCATGTAAAGCTTTGAACCCAAATTCTAAAGTAATTTTGAAATTAAGCGTGTTGAGGCACACTTGTCAACATTTGTTGAGAGTGAATTAGGTTAGTGAAGCATGACAACAAAAAAAAAATATTTTTGTCAAACCAAGTTAACTCCTTTTTTAAAACTTTCCTAAAATATTTTATAATCGATACTGTTCAATTCCTATTTTTGTAAGCTTTCTAACTATTCCAATTTCACGAAAATTTAATGTGTAGTACAAGTTATGTATGAAACATGTACAAATAAATATATGATCTGCCTAGAGAACTGCACCATGCAAATGACCTCAAATTCAAAATCTACGAAATTTGTTGGATTCCTCATCTCGTAATAAATCCAACGATATGTGTTTCGCAGAAATTTGACATCGTTTAACCTTGTTATGAGAATCACTCGTAATTCAAAGGAAGAAGCTTTCCTAATCTAAGTTGTTGAGTCGGACCTTCCGATCACTTTGGAGGTCCAATCAATTGGCGACATCTATAAGAAGTGATTATCAAGTGATAACATTTTTTGGCTCTCGTAGTCCTCCCAATGGCTCCCACGACTCGAAACTCCTCTCATGTTGGCCTCGAGAAAGCGCCGACCCACGCTGAATCTAGTGTTTCGATGTCTAAGAGACACCCTCAATCGGCTAGGACAAGCAAAGAGAAGCAGGGAGTCCTCGGCCAACTGCTAGAGGACCACGAGCATGACCCCCTCCTGGAGCTGCAAGCAAGGGAGGAGCTGTATCAGGCTAGGCCGGCAGCTCTTAGGTCTGAAGATATTTCCGTCACAGAGAAACTCCTCGAGATTAGACAAATTCAGGAGTTCGGCAAACTCCCTCAAGGGGAGCCCCACCGATCAAGCCTCGAAGACGAGCAATAGAGGTGGCGTTGCACCGTGGAGGATGAGAATGCCCATCTGCGCGAATAGGTCAAATGACTAAAATGAGAGCTTAGTAGCCAGAAATAAGAAGCTCCTCCTAACCCGCCAAAAGTCCATTGCCCACCATCATTGGAAGAAATCTTAGGGCTAAACCCCTGATGACCGACAGCGGAGGCTTGATCCTTTAGATCGTTCGCCAGGTCACCAGGGCAATGCGGGGTATACGCCCTCGGGCGTACATCACCACTTACCCCTTTACTAGAGAGGTGATGACGGCCCCCCTTGCCGAGAGATTCAAGCATCCCGTCATGGCCCCGTATAACGAAACGACGGACCCCAACAGCTTCGTCGGGAGTTACTGCCAAATGATGCTAGTACATGGCTGCCCCGACGAAGTACTCTGCTGAGTATTTTTGTCCTATTTGTCTGGCATGGCCCATGAGTCTTCAATGAACTGCCGGCCGAACATATCACATGTTTTCAGGAATTGGCGGACAAGTTATGCCAATACTTTGCTGGGCAGCAGAGGGTTAGAGACAACCCCGAAAGGCTGTCAGAGGTCCGGTAGAGAAAGAATGAATCTTTCCGGTTGTACCTAGACTAGTTTAAGGCACAGTATTCAAATGTAAGCAACCTCACGATGCCATCTCCATCCAATAGTTCAAGTCAGGGCTCCTGATTCAGAGGTTTTGGATGACATCAATGATTTCCCACCTAGAGATATGGTGGAGCTCTGGGACAGAGCTACAAGGTTCGTGGAGCAGGACAACTCTTTTCGCTCCTGTAGCCGACTAGGTGAAGGGATACGAAGGCAATGCCAGCGCAATCGAAGAGAAGTGGTCTCTGGTTGAATTTGCCTTCTTCTCTATCCGCGGAGCCAGCTACTTCAACAAGCACAAAGCTAGCTTCCAAGAGTCAAGGAATGATCGATCGAGTAAGGGCCAAAATAGCGAACCCCGCTAACCTAGGTGGGATTACTTCAAAGAGTACACTCCCTTGGCTGTGAACTAGGCGGACGTGTTGGCGGAAGTATGGTCTAAAAACAAAGACCTACTACCTAGTCTAAGCCAATGAAGAAGGCCAACTCCGGGCTCTACTACATGTACCACAAGGCCTAGGGTCACACCGCTGAAACTACCAGGACATGCAGGACCAAATCAAATCCCAGATTCAGCATGGAAATCTGGTTTACTTCGTTAGGAGGAGCGAGGGCCAGGATAAGGGCAAAGGGCCCATGGAGGGCCTAGAAGACTACCACAAGGAAAAGTTTCAGCATTTCCGTACGGTCAACATGGTACTCGTTGAGGGACGAGAGCCTAACGATGACATGGCCTACCGCCTCGAACAAGCGACACCCCCCTTACTCTCCTCAACTGAGTACCACTACCAAATCCTAGCGGCTATTCCCAGATTGCCCCAAAATATTCACCACCCGCCCCCTGCGGGCGTGGAGGTGATGAGAGCCTCATCATGAGCCATAACTAGCTCATTTTGACCCAATAAAGAAGATAAAAGCTCCTACATAACCTAGAAGAAGGCCTAACTGAAGGAACAAGTGCTCTGAGAAGAAAACATGAAATAAAGGTTAAAACTGTAATTTTACCATTGCAGTAGATAAACGGAATTTCTCAGAGGCAAAACATAGGTCAAATGGTCTAAATGAGATAAAAAGTGGGCTGAGTCAATTAGAAATGGGTTCATGTGCAATCTAAGAACTAAAAGACACTTGGCAACCCTAAAACAGACCCGCTTAAATTAACAAGGTTCCGGTCAGAACAAAAAGCAAGTAAACCCTCTACAAATCATGGAAAAACATACTCTAGGGTTTAGAACACTTAATTTGGCCTTTGGAACCTAGTTTGACCTAGATTAGGGTCCTAGCTCTTCAATTAACCTAATTTGGGTTTTTACGCAAAATATCTAGTCAAACGAGGTCAAACCTGAAATCTAACTTCTCCATTGGATTCCTTAGGTCTAAATTAGGTTTATACCAAAATTTGGACCTAAGGAGAGGTCATCTTGACCTACTTTGCAATTTAGTACACCCAAATCACAAATTGGTCCCTATCTTTTGAATACCGTTGCAGAGAACCCCCTAGGTTCTTCGCCTCCTTTGCAAACCGGTCCTGCCGCCATTGCTAGGGCAGAACCGAGCTCCGGCGAGGTTCGGAGAGGGATTTCTCTCTAATCCCTCAGAGATTCCCTCCCAGAAATGGAAGGAGAATTCTCTGAAGAATTGCCTTCCATTTAAGACCGATATCGATCCCTGGTGTGAACCCAATCTCTCGTGCGAACGCACGAGAGATTTGGGTATCCTAACTCCTTTCCATCTCCGGCGACCAACCTCAGGCAATTACGTGCCCTTCACGCCCTGCACACCAAGTCCAGCGCCTATATAAGAACCCACAACTCCGACCGAAGAGGGGGAGCTTGATTTGGCCGAGTTTCCCCCTTCAATTCCTCTCCTCCTGCTCGGCCAAATGCCCCAGCTAGCTCCGGCGAGCCCCCCTCCCCTCCCTCTTCGCTCTGCCACAAAACCAGTGGCAGAGTTAGCTTCCTGACCTCCCTCCGCGTCGCGCAGTACCAGCGCACGCCGCCTCAGCCCCGTCGTCGCCGCCGTTCTCCCCCACTGGGCGTCATCTTCTCCGGCGACAGCAAGTACTGCTGTCCGCCTTCTGTCCCCTTTCGTCCTTACAATTAGGTTAGAACTCCTCTCCATCCTATCCTCTCTCTTTTCCCCCTGTTATCTCATCTGATTACCCCTCGACCGACGCTGACCACCCTCATCTTCCACATCACCGACCGAACTCCGGCGAGCCGCCCACACCACTCCGCCACTCCACACGGCTCGCCAACCACCTCGTGAGCTCCGCCTCACCACCAGGAACTCGCTCCACCCCACAACTGCCACTCCAGACCTCCATAACCACCCCCCGAACAACCCACCATCTCCGGCCACAGGTTGACCTAGGCGGGCACGCCTAGGCCGACCGGCAACCTGCAGCATCACCCACCGCCTTCGCCGTGCTACGGCGAAGGTTTCCAGCTATTCTAATTGGGCCAATAGGCCGTTCTGTGGAAGCTCAGGTGAACGCCCCGGCCGCCATTAACAGCCGAAGCAGCAGGAAGCTTGGAGCAGCAGCAGGCGTCAGGCTTCCCAGGCGGCAGGTGCAGCAGACTCTCGCAAGTGTTGCGAGGTGACTGAGTTCAGCAAGGAACACCAGCAGGGCCTTCAGCGTGGGCAATTGCACACGAGAGTCTGCGGGCGCACGCAAAGGAAGGGCGGAACGTTTAGTCCCACATCGTGGAATCTCAAGGCACAGGTATGGTATAAAGAGTTTTTGTGATATACGTTTACTGCCTCGAAAGCACAGGGGTGAGGTCCCTCACTGACCCCACCCGCCTCGTTCGCGGCCTGACCACGCGGACCTGGCGGATCCGACCCGACCTAGACCTACGCACTCCTCGCGCATCACACACCTGCAGGTGCGCCTGGTCCCGGGTACGATCCGACCCGATTGAGACTGTGGCTCTGGTAGAGCGGTTAGAGTGAATTGCTTGAGAGAGAGACACGCGCGGGTAGAGGGAGAAGGGTTAGGTTTTGTTCCCTGTGCAGGCGCTGATCGCAGGAGAAGGACTTGGCCGCGAGAAGGAAAAGAAAGAAGAAGGAACGGCAGAGAAGAATAGAAAGAAGAAGAAACAAGGCAGAGAAGAAGCAGCAAGAAAGAAGCCTTCGCAGGGGAAGAAAGAAAAGAGCAAGCCAGAAGCAAAGGCACAGAGAAGCCAAGTGAAGAACTTTGCAGAGATCAGAAGAAGAAAAGACAGAGCAAAGACTGCAGCAGAAGAAGAAGAAGAATAATCAAGAAGAAAAGGAGAGATGCTTTTAAGACGTCTGATCTTGTGATCAGACGTCCAATTTCATATTTTTTTGCCCTAACTCCTTTTAATCGCATACATTCATACCTGAATTGATATTTTGAGTAAATTAGAGTGTTCAATTACATTTTGATTTAGTGGTAAGTTCCATTTGCTCCCTGTGTTCGACCTCGGATACTTCGGTCTTCGAGTAATAAAAACTTTGTATCTGTTCGAACGTTTTGTCAGTTATACTACAACATAATACGCTTTAAATCCGCACAAAACGCCCTTGAACATTTTGGCGCCGTTGCCGGGGAGCACTGCACAATTTACCACTAATCTCTACATTCTTTTTATCATATTGAACACTAACTTGCCCTACTTTTCTTTGATGTGATCTTGCAGGTACTTCATGAGAAAATCTCTCCCGCAAGTCAACCACTCCAGGGCAGGTAATTTCTTTTCTTCCTTAATCATCCCCTAATCTTTGAAAGACAAAAGGAAGAAAATCAAGTTAGGAATCAATTGCCTTCTTTATATAGTAATCACCATCTCTAAGGCAAAACATTTCTTGATTTTGCGAAAATTTCTGCAAATATTCTTGAAGTTGGAGTAATTTTTTTTTTTCCCATCCCACAAATTCTTGTGCCTAATTGAAAATAAACGCTTAATCTCGGCGGACCACACACTTCTTGTTTATAAGTCCAAAGAGAACTTTTGAAAAAGAAAAAGAGGATTGGAAATAGAACCAAATTAGGGTTTCCACATTAGGGCCTTGAAGCGCTAGTCACACATGCCTGTGTAAAAGGAAATAAACCCTCCCGCATCAGTGTGCTACCCAAGCCCTTGATTGAAGAAAGTTAAATAAGACAAACCCTAAAATTGAGCTCTAAAATCACTTGAATCTTAAAATTTTCTTTTGACCTAATAACCTGGGAGTCAAATCAGGGTGATCTCTAGGCTCCGAGCTTAGAATCATTCTGCCATCTATAGGACAGGTCAGGTGAAGTTGACCCCTTGGGTCAACCAACCTCTAAATTAGGTCACAATACCAAAAACATCTAAAGTTCAAGTGAGAACCCTAAAAGCACCTTTGAAATAAACAGTGATAGACTTAAGAGGTCAAGGTCCCCATTCTGGTTTACCTGGAATCTCAGTGACAAGAGAGGTCGGGTGGGGGAAACCCTGTAACCCGTAGAGACGCTCTACCGTGTAGGGGTCTTTGCGGGACTCTCCCTCTCTGGCTGCCCAGGTAATTCTCAGGTGGATGACTTTCTAATCCAGGGGTCCATCCGCCCCAAACCTCCATAGTCATCCAAACATCTTTTGGGTGTCTTGATTGGGTCAAGAACATCTCCAGTCCTGCATCTTTTCTCTATAGAGCACACACACTCATTTTCAGTGGGACTCGTTATTCAGATCTGATCGCTTCATAACACATCTTGAGTCAAACTCTGATCGTGATTCCACCACCTGATCCAAATATGCAGCCGAACCACCTAGGACTACCAGTCGAGAAACCTGAATACCGGAGATCCATGAGAGATAAAATGATTGAGGATGCCATGAGATTTTATGAAAATGAAGAAACCTCAACAACAGTAGGAAACATTCAGGTTGATGTCCCAACAACCACAACCTTTGTCATAACTTGTGCCCAAGTACTATTAGCAGAAGCCAACAAAGGATCAACCCGTGACTTGCTCATTACTGCATACATTGAGATAGAAAAATTGCATAATAGTGAATACCTTCAATGTATGACAAATCCTCGACTTTGGAAGCAACACCAAGATAGTCTTGAAAAACGGGAAGAGATAATGAGATTAATAAAACAAGTGATTGATCAGAAATACCCGTACATACCGCCAACAGAGGATGAACTATCTTGGGACAACATCGAGGATAAATCTGATCTCGGGTTTGGGGCACAAAATGGTTGTGGATTCCAAACCCAGATGGAGTATAATGCACCTGATATTGAAGAAGGTTGGGAAGCTCCAAATGCAGGAAAAGACCATGATGAACCCATTTTAGAATCCCAAGACTCCTGCAAGTATGAGAGTAGAACTGAACCTCTCGAGGGTGTAAATTCCGTCCCTTATTCTGATAAGGTGGCCCTCGAAGGTTATTCAGACCTAGATTCTAGTAATTCCACCCACATCCTAAGCCTAGAACCTAGATCTGAAACCTATATTGAAGATTTCAAGGCCCCATATGAAGAAAATCAATCTCTTAATGAAGAATATGATTCTGGGCCTCGATTTGATGAATATCCCTCGTCAACCTCCTCAGAAGAACTAATCGAGTTTTCGGAAGTCATGCCAATCTACGATACAGAAACTGAGGACTTGGACGAGCGGGGTTTCGATTGGCTCTGCCCTACTAACCTTGAACCTGAGCCTCTACTAGATAGGGACACCTTTGTAAGCTCAGAATTAACATTTAGGCTAGATCCCAGTCAGGCTGCTGAATATACAACATATGATTTATTCTATGGTGGAACTCATGATCTAGAATCTCATTCAAACTTTGATTTTCGCAAACTCTCCGACGATCTCGAATCTGACCATAACATCGGAGAAAATCTGCCTCCTAATTATAACCTGTCAATCTTCTTTGAAGCCACCTGCTCCACACATACAGAACCAATCAAAACCCGTTCCCCATCCCGACCTGCAACCGGACTCAATTTCTATTCTGATTCACCTCTCACTGAGCCGATTGCAGATGATTCAACTCCGTATCTATACCGGGAATCGGACACTGATCAGACCACAAATCAGGAGCCTCCATCCTTTGACCGTCCCTGTAGGGATTCCACACCTTACATTGATTATTTTTCGGAACCCTACCCCCACCAGGCTGATTCGACTGAGCCCGAACTCGAGTTTTCACTTCCATATCTATCAGAACATCACTGCATTTGGTGGGTCCCACATCTGCTAATCTACATCTATCAACCCACCAGACTTATTGGGTTTGGGCTGCATCATCAGCCCACTGATTTGAACAAGTACCTGGTTGGACCAACCAGGCTCTTAATCAAGGTGCTTGTTTTCCAAAACTCCATTGATTTGACCACTCCCTCTCCACCCCATTTTTCGCTCGGCTGAAGGCATTAAATTTAGCGCTTAACGGGAGGCAACCCGTCATCTCAAAAATAGAGACCCATCTGATTAGCCGTCTGTACTCCACGTCTATTGCACCTTGAGTTCAGCCTTAGACAGTTGATCCCACCTCTGGTACACGTATCAGAGCTTAAAATCATTCGCATCACTCATTCCCGACCCATTCACCCACCCGATATATCCTGTTCTAAGCCCCTGACCTCAACACTAATTCCCACCCTCTGTTTACAATGAGGACATTGGAAAACTTAGGCATGGGGGGGGTGATAAAGTGCATACATACAAAACCAAGAAAAAAATCAGAAGGATTCTCACAAAAAATTCGCATATGTCAAAAACACAAAAAATTGAAAAATTACGAAAAAGAACAAAAAAAAATGGGGAGGGAGGAAATGTTGTGAGCCATATAATCATAAGGAGGAGAAAAAGAGCAAAAATGAAGAAAGGAGCACAAAAGGAAAAGAAAAAGAAAAAGTCATTAGTAAAAGATTAAGGGGTTAACTGAAGTTCTAGACCGAGTCAAGAAAAAGAAAAGAAAAGTGCTACGGAGATATAACAAGAGATTAGCGGGAACGCTGGTCTTAGGCCTTTTGGGCTAGTATCTTTAGCTTAAAAATTCACGTATCCGTTAAAATCTGGATAATCCTCAAGAGGTTGAGGAAAATGCGAAGCTTGAGTATTAGGTCTAAGGCTTAGGAAGTATTCAGCCTCGTTAACTGACCTCCGGTTGGCGGGATTCGGTAACCTAAGCACCCCAAATTCACACACAGTCTGGTTCAGTGCGCATAAAATATTCAAAACACGCAAGAGCGTTTAATATTCTGAAAAAGTCACCTAGATTAGGAGCGGCCAATCAACACAAGTTGATTTAGACGAGTTCCCAACGCGGAGAGGTGGGAAATTCCCCTCGAAGATGCGTAACAACATATCATCTCCTCGGTGCTTGTCTCTTAGGATATTTAAATATCCTACTGGAGGCATGTAAGCACTCTGCTGGTTCAGACACCATGGGTGGCATTATCACGAAATGTCAATCGCCAGGGTCTGAATTCAGCCACGGAACGCCATGGGCGGGATTATCTCGAAATCTCGAAAGCCAGGGTTCCGGGGGTTGCCATGGGCGGGATTATCTCGAAATCTCGAAAGCCAGGGACCTTTGAGGATTGATGATGGGGACGAGGAATCCGATACAGACCGTGTTGAGAAGCTAATCCGAAGCTAGAAATAAAAAAGAAAAGAGAGAGAAAAGCTCTCCAAAGAAATAAATCTTCTATCTCTCTCTTACAGAAAACGCACTGCAAACTGAACTTAGGCTAAAAATATCTCAAGCACGGGTGCTTTAACCGCGGAGTCCAACAAACCCTAGGTTAGGTTCTGTGGGCCGTAGAAACCTTTGCAGAAGACTGAGGCTAAAGCGGAACAGGTCCGGATTTTGGTTGGTACTTGAGTACCTCTAGGCCTATTGTCGGCATTCCCACCTAATCACAAAAGAAAAGGAGAAGCACTTATCATTGTTGACAGACATTCAGGGTCTAGAACGGAAGTTAAAACTTTGAAATTTTCCTAAGGGACTAGCAAAAGCTAGGCATGGGGGTATGATGAGAGCCTCATCATGAGCCATAACTAGCTCATTTTGACCCAATAAAGAAGATAAAAGCTCCTACATAACCTAGAAGAAGGCCTAACTGAAGGAACAAGTGCTCTGAGAAGAAAACATGAAATAAAGGTTAAAACTGTAATTTTACCATTGCAGTAGATAAACGGGATTTCTCAGAGGCAAAACATAGGTCAAATGGTCTAAATGAGATAAAAAGTGGGTTGAGTCAATCAGAAATGGGTTCATGTGCAATCTAAGAACTAAAAGACACTTGGCAACCCTAAAACAGACCCTCTTAAATTAACAAGGTTCCGGTCAGAACAAAAAGCAAGTAAACCCTCTACAAATCATGGAAAAACATACTCTAGGGTTTAGAACACTTAATTTGGCCTTTGGAACCTAGTTTGACCTAGATTAGGGTCCTAGCTCTTCAATTAACCTAATTTGGGTTTTTACGCAAAATATCTAGTCAAACGAGGTCAAACCTGAAATCTAACTTCTCCATTGGATTCCTTAGGTCCAAATTAGGTTTATACCAAAATTTGGACCTAAGGAGAGGTCATCTTGACCTACTTTGCAATTTAGTACACCCAAATCATAAATTGGTCCCTATCTTTTGAATACCGTTGCAGAGAACCCCCTAGGTTCTTCGCCTCCTTTGCAAACCGGTCCTGCCGCCATTGCTAGGGCAGAACCGAGCTCCGGCGAGGTTCGGAGAGGGATTGCTCTCTAATCCCTCAGAGATTCCCTCCCAGAAATGGAAGGAGAATTCTCTGAAGAATTGCCTTCCATTTAAGACCGATATCGATCCCTGGTGTGAACCCAATCTCTCGTGCGAACGCACGAGAGATTTGGGTATCCTAACTCCTTTCCATCTCCGGCGACCAACCTCAGGCAATTACGTGCCCTTCACGCCCTGCACACCAAGTCCAGCGCCTATATAAGAACCCACAACTCCGACCGAAGAGGGGGAGCTTGATTTGGCCGAGTTTCCCCCTTCAATTCCTCTCCTCCTGCTCGGCCAAATGCCCCAGCTAGCTCCGGCGAGCCCCCCTCCCCTCCCTCTTCGCTCTGCCACAAAACCAGTGGCAGAGTTAGCTTCCTGACCTCCCTCCGCGTCGCGCAGTACCAGCGCACGTCGCCTCAGCCCCGTCGTCGCCGCCGTTCTCCCCCACTGGGCGTCATCTTCTCCGGCGACAGCAAGTACTGCTGTCCGCCTTCTGTCCCCTTTCGTCCTTACAATTAGGTTAGAACTCCTCTCCATCCTATCCTCTCTCTTTTCCCCCTGTTATCTCATCTGATTACCCCTCGACCGACGCTGACCACCCTCATCTTCCACATCACCGACCGAACTCCGGCGAGCCGCCCACACCACTCCGCCACTCCACACGGCTCGCCAACCACCTTGTGAGCTCCGCCTCACCACCAGGAACTCGCTCCACCCCACAACTGCCACTCCAGACCTCCATAACCACCCCCCGAACAACCCACCATCTCCGGCCACAGGTTGACCTAGGCGGGCACGCCTAGGCCGACCGGCAACCTGCAGCATCACCCACCGCCTTCGCCGTGCTACGGCGAAGGTTTCCAGCTATTCTAATTGGGCCAATAGGCCGTTCTGTGGAAGCTCAGGTGAACGCCCCGGCCGCCATTAACAGCCGAAGCAGCAGGAAGCTTGGAGCAGCAGCAGGCGTCAGGCTTCCCAGGCGGCAGGTGCAGCAGACTCTCGCAAGTGTTGCGAGGTGACTGAGTTCAGCAAGGAACACCAGCAGGGCCTTCAGCGTGGGCAATTGCACACGAGAGTCTGCGGGCGCACGCAAAGGAAGGGCGGAACGTTTAGTCCCACATCGTGGAATCTCAAGGCACAGGTATGGTATAAAGAGTTTTTGTGATATACGTTTACTGCCTCGAAAGCACAGGGGTGAGGTCCCTCACTGACCCCACCCGCCTCGTCCGCGGCCTGACCACGCGGACCTGGCGGATCCGACCCGACCTAGACCTACGCACTCCTCGCGCATCACACACCTGCAGGTGCGCCTGGTCCCGGGTACGATCCGACCCGATTGAGACTGTGGCTCTGGTAGAGCGGTTAGAGTGAATTGCTTGAGAGAGAGACACGCGCGGGTAGAGGGAGAAGGGTTAGGTTTTGTTCCCTGTGCAGGCGCTGATCGCAGGAGAAGGACTTGGCCGCGAGAAGGAAAAGAAAGAAAGAAGAAGGAACGGCAGAGAAGAATAGAAAGAAGAAGAAACAAGGCAGAGAAGAAGCAGCAAGAAAGAAGCCTTCGCAGGGGAAGAAAGAAAAGAGCAAGCCAGAAGCAAAGGCACAGAGAAGCCAAGTGAAGAACTTTGCAGAGATCAGAAGAAGAAAAGACAGAGAAAAGACTGCAGCAGAAGAAGAAGAAGAATAATCAAGAAGAAAAGGAGAGATGCTTTTAAGACGTCTGATCTTGTGATCAGACGTCCAATTTCATATTTTTTTGCCCTAACTCCTTTTAATCGCATACATTCATACCTGAATTGATATTTTGAGTAAATTAGAGTGTTCAATTACATTTTGATTTAGTGGTAAGTTCCATTTGCTCCCTGTGTTCGACCTCGGATACTCCGGTCTTCGAGTAATAAAAACTTTGTATCTGTTCGAACGTTTTGTCAGTTATACTACAACATAATACGCTTTAAATCCGCACAAAACGCCCTTGAACAGGAGGTCAAAGTGATTTTCAGGGTCAATGCTGCCCCAAATCAGCAATCCAGCCCTTGCAGACAAGCAACCCATAGCACTTTCCCCACCCTCCAGTGGAGTGAGAGAGGTCTCGTCAAGCAGGCGGCCTCCCGACTATTTGCCTCCTTGTTGAATCCGGCAAAGCACACTAACCCGGTATTGGTAACGCTCCTGCTAACAGGGCGGCAACAACCTCGGCTCCTAGTTGACGAAGGTAGTGCCATGGACGTCCTCTTCCTAAAAGCCCTACGTCATTTAGGTTTTGCAAAAGAACACCTCTCCCCTTCGGTTCACCAATTGTAGGATTCAGTAACCATAAGGTGATGCCAAAAGGGGAGATGAGCTTCCCCTTGTCCGTCTGCTACAGGGATAAGCACCTTAACCGGACGATCACATTTGTAGTGGTCGGACTAACAGTAGCATTCGATGGCACCCACGGATGCCCCACTACCCATGCTTTCCGCCTGATCCCTTCATCATACCTCCAATTTGTGCTTTTCCAATCTCGACTAGGAGTAGGAATAGTACACGGGGACCAGACGACCGGGTACGAGCTCCTCAGGATTTAGCTAGAGCGGTCCTTGCAGCTAAAGCCCCCCAAGTCATGGAAGTGGGAGAAGAAAAGGAACCAAGTCCAGGCAATCCAGTAGGAGATAATCCCAGTTGATCTACCAGTGACTTCGAGACTACAGGTAGGCTCTTCAGCCTTGGCCATACAAATGTACCCCGATGACGCTACCAAGCTCGTCCGGGTCAGAGCGGACCTTGCACCCTCTGAGGTACAAGAGTTGCTACTTCTGCTCTGGGCCAACACAGACATTTTTGCTTGGCTCGCCAACGACCTACTCGAAGTAGACCCATCCCTGATTTAGCATCATCTGAATATCCAAGCGAGCACCCACGCGGTCAAGCAAGCGCGCCGATACAAGTCAGTCGAGCAATGGTACGCGGTTAAAGCTGAAGTCCAAAAGCTCATAGAAGCAGGATTCATTGAAGAATCCCTGTACCTAGCATGGCTTTCGAATGTGGTAACGGTGAAGAAGGCCAACGGTCAATGGCGCATGTGCGTGGACTTTACCAACCTCAACGAAGCTTGTCCGAAGGACGAGCTCCCCCTGCCAAGGGTGGACTCCCTGGTGGACTCCTATAATAGACAGTTCTATATGTCTTTCCTGAACACCTACAGTGGGTACCACCAGATCGGCCTTGCTCCAACGGACAAGCCTCACACCTCCTTCATTACTGATAGGAGCCTATTTCAATATAGAGTCATGCCCCTTGGCTTAAAAAACTCTAGAGCAACGTACCAATGTCTTGTAAATATGATTTTCTAAAAAATAATAGGAAAATCATTTAAAGTGTACATTAATGATATGCTTGTAAAGAGATCTAATTTTCCTCAACACCCAGAATATTTGATAGAGGTGTTCCAAATTCTAAGGAACACCCACCTTCGCCTGAACCCAAACAAGTGTACCTTTGGGGTCTCAACTGGAAAGCTTTTTGGGTTCCTGGTCTCTAACCGGGGAATAGAAGCCAACCCGAACAAGATCCAAGCAATTGTAGACCTGCAACAACCAGGCACCTTGAAAGGGATACAGCCATTAATCGGCAAGATAGCCTCGTTAAGACGATTCTTGTCTCGATCTTCCGACAAATGTCTCCCCTTCTTCGAGTGTATAAAGAAAGGAAAAGGCTATAATGCCGCCCACTGGACCCCTCACTACCAGAAGGCCTTAGAGGAGGTCAAAGGCTCACTTAAAAGTCCCCCCATTTTAATAGCTCCCCAACCCGGGGAGGTTCTTTTGCTATATCTAGTTGTATCTGTGTCCACCGTCGATGTCGTTCTCATCGACTACCGGGGAGGAACTCAGTGACACGTGTACTTTGTCAGCAAAACCTATCAAGGCACAGAAGCTAAGTATACGGTCATTGAGAAGTTAGGACAAGCTCTGGTCAATGCAGCTAGAAAGCTATGCCCATACTTCTAAGCCCATACTATAATGATCTTGTCAAACTACCCGCTGCGGCGAAATCTACATACGCCCACAAGGTCTGCTCGACAAATCAAATGGGCTACAGAGTTGGCGGAATTCGACGTAAAATGTTAGCTAAGGAGAGCAATCAAAGGACAAATCCTGGCGAATTTTGTGGGGAAGTTCACGGACCCCAGTGCCTCCTTCACTCTCCTATGGAAACTATATGTTGATGGCTTGTCCATGATAGTCGAGTCTAGGGCTGGGATAGCTCTAACCGCCCCAAACGGCGTCACTCATAAGTACACCATTAAATTGGACTTCCCTGCACCCAAAAACCAAGCGGAGTACGAGGCTATGATGGTAGGCATCCAGCTAGCAAAATCCGTAGGAGTCACCTCGCTAGAAGTTTACACGAACTCCCAGCTGGTCGCCAACCAGATAAAAGGTGAGTACCAAGTTTGAGTTCCGAACATGATCCTATATGCTAACAAGGTCAAAGAGGAGCTTGTGGACTTTAAGACCATCTCAATCAGGCGAGTGCCTTGAGTGGACAACCCCCTAGCAGACGCATTAGACAAACTCACAACTTCCATCCCTCGGGGAGAAGAGGACAATATCTACCTCCAGACCTTAAAAGAGCTAACTGTCCTTGCTCCTAGAACATTCGCGATAGAGCAGTCCATCTCTTGGATGATGCCTATCATCACCTATCTGAACTCTAGAGAGCTACCCCTGAGGGAACCTCGGCCTAGGGTCTTCCACCTGAAAGCCTCAAGATACACCTTGATAGAGGGACAACTATACAAGCGAGGATATTCCATCACCCTACCGCGCTGCCTAAAACAAGAGGAAGCAGCCCAAGCCCTTCAGAAAGCCCATGAAGGCATGTGCGGAAATCACGAGGGGTACAAGGCACTCCTGGCCCGACTATTCCCGGCGGGCTACTTCTAGCTCCAGATGAAGCAGCACTATAAGGACTTTGTGCGCAAGTGCAACAAGTGCCAAAGGTTTGCTACCCTGCACCACTTGCCGCCTAGAAAGCTAGTGTTTGTGATGTCACCCATCCCCTTTGTGAAATGGGGCATGGACTTCGTTGACCCTTTCCCCCGAGCCCTGGCCCAAAAGCGGTTTATACTGGTGGCTGTCGATTACTTCTCCAAATGGGTCGAAGTGAGGCCATGGCCAGTCCAATAGCTGATAAAGTTATATCCTTTGTCCGCAAAAGCATTATAGCTCGATATGGGATATTCCATTATATTGTCACAGACAATGGAACCCAGTTCTCCTGCAAAAAATTCCAAGAATTTTGCACCAGCTGGGATATCTGCCTATGCTTCACGTCGGTGGGACATCCCTAGGCGAATGGATAAGCGGAAGTGACCAACCGCACCATCATCTCAGTTCTCAAACACCGACTAGATTCAGCCAAAGGGAGCTGGGCGGACGAGCTACCAGACGTTCTTTGGGGTTATAGGACTTGCCAGATGGTGAGGGGCAAAAAGTGCCCTCCAATACAAAACTTTGCACCCAACCCAACAGAGGATTCAGCTACCTGGACACGAAGTGCATAGGTGGAACCGGATCCCCGTCCCACCTAAGATCAATCAGGTCCCCGGTCAACACCAGTTTGGTCTGCCAGAAAATCTTGCGCAGCCTAGGTGAAAGATACGAATTGATGGACCTGACAACCTGCACTCTGATAGCTTCCACGTAGCCTAACAAGTAGGGTTACCAGAGCCCGTCAGTGAGAGTATTCCCCATGTTATAAATAGAGAGTGAGACCCCTAGTAGAGGGGGACTCCTCCCTAGAGAAGGAGCGAGATTATGTAAAATGTACCCCCGAAATTCTAGCGTATAGTTGGGAGCATCGTCCTCCCCCCAAACGTACACCCCTTAGGGTGGAACTAGGTCACAAAATCCTCATTTTCCCTTGTGTTTGCTTGATTTTCGTTCTATCTCCCTATGCGGTAGATGGTCAATGGCTAAGTAGCGCCTCCTACGATAACAAATCTTTTGGTAAGACCTCCTGAGGCTCATCAAATGGCGTCGTCTGTAGGAAGCGTTAACAAAAGAGCTGTCACTCTGTAGAGATCCGATCACTAGGAGCAAGGGCCCTTCCGGTGCCCTACTAGGCACCCATGGGCAAAAGCTTCTGTGGTGGTCGTAACCACCCATGGTCCCACTCGTGACCCTCCTCCCTTTGGAGGAGCTTGGTTGGGGCACAACGTCTACATGCCTTGGTGACCTCGGCTCATTGCCCAAAGTCCCCCAAGCTAGGCCTTCCTTCCATGAAGCGCAATCTGGTAAAGAGGAGATGGGAACCAAGTCCAGTGGCCCCGAATACACACCCGCATGTGTGTCACTTTCCCATGAGGGCACGAAGGAATGGAGGTCTCCCATTGGAGGCGTCTAGAATGCCAGCAATGGCCCAGCACGAAAGAACGACTAACCTTGCCTCGTAGTTCACTCCCTAAGGAACAATCCTCGAGGTGAGCCAGCATTCAGCTGTCCCACGGGAGCTTCCCACCAGGCTCCTCTAGCGGCTCCTGCCTGACAAAGGCCTGAATGCGGATCATTCCCTGGCCAACCAGACAACCCCTCTGAGGGTGTGAAGAGTAAGCCCCGAGAGCGCTTCGCCAAGCACTCAAGGACCGAGGGCAATCCTAAAAGCTATCAGGAGTCGAGAGGTGGAGGATCGAGCTCTCTCGGTCATGCCCGATGTGGCTCGAGGCTCGGCACAGCAATAAGTCGAACCCCGTGGGCCGGTGGACCTACGGCACCCTGAGCCACCTGATCCGCCTCAGAATTGTTTGAAAGAATGGCAGAAAACTTGATCAACAACGCATCTATGCCACAATTCACGCAAGAAAACACGCACCAATCTCTGCATCAGAACTTGCATCACAAGCCCATTCACGAGATCGAGAACCCGTCCAGTTCAAAGGAATTAGAGATTATAGTTGAGAAACTGGACAAGGTCGACATCATAGCGAAGCATCTTGATGAGGTTCGAAACACGATGAAGACTCTTACACCTCTACTCGCTACGTAGAATCCCACACGTTTACCTGTTTCGCAAATTCCCGCTGGGAGGGAATTTGTGAATAATCTGGATTCTAGAGACCCTTCTTCCTTGAGTTTTCTCCCTACTCATTCACCAACCCAAGGGGAGACCTTTGTCCCATCATTCCCACCTTTCTCCCCAATCCCCTCTTTTGCAGAAAACAAGCCGAATCTTTATAATCTATATGCCTGACGAGCGCGGGACGCAGTTGTTTAATTATGTTGTTATAGCATGCGTTCGTGACATTGGTTTTAATTAAGAATGTGGATTTGGTGAGTCCAAGTGTCGAACACAAGGAGGCATAAAATCGGATTACTTTGTTACTTTTAGTTGTCACATGAAGTTCGGTTTGCATGCAAGAAAACAAGAAAGAGAGAGAGAGTGTGAGAGAGAGAGAGTAGGGTTAGAATTTCTCTTTGAATCTTGACATTCATTTAAACAAAATGAGAGCTATGTAAGAAACAAATCACCATTAACATTTAGCATGCAACTTGAGTTTGTTTGCAGATACAACAATAGCTAAAAGATTGAACAAAAGCAATATGAAACTAGGGTAAAGAGAGAGAGAGGAGAAGGCAAGGCGGCCACAGCAATGGAGGAGGGCTTCGTCGGCGGCTTGACAACTTCGGTGAGTGTGAAGTATGCTTGGTAAAGCTAGGATGGAGCTAAGAGTATGGTGGAAGGTGTGTGTGTGTTCAATGCCTCCAATGGGGTGGTTGAAGGGGGTTTAAATAGGAGAAAAGCGTCACTGAAGGCCTCCGCCTGCTGGTCCAAGCGCACGCACGTTCTTCTTCTTCTTGCGTCGTGCCCATGATCCGCGTGGGTTTGCTATGCGCCGTCTGATCGAAGATCAAACGGCTGAGACTTCTCCCACGACATTGGTTAAGAACGTGCATGCGAGGCGAGCACCTCGCGCGTTATCGTGCACGTGCCCATCGGGCGTGCAAGGGTGCACCACGTTGCATCCATCTGCACCGCTTGATTCTGATCGGGCAACTTGAATTAGCCGCAGTGGGCGCTGGGTCGCGAAGTGATGTGTGACACGATTCGAACCCTCACCTCTCAACGCGAGGGTGAGGCGCGAACCGCTGCACTGCTCCCTCGGTTGGTCGCGGAGACGAGGTCGAGCACGGGGGCATGTCGACCGTTGGATGGAAATCCAACGGTCAGGATCTAACGTTAAGGCTGCGAAGGCGTGCGGGCGAGGGATGCGTGTGGGCAAGGGTTGTGAGTTCTCAGCAGTTCGATCAAAGGATCGGACGAATTAAAGTTGCTGAGCGCGATGAAGAGGTACGCCGTGGGTGAGGGCGCATCAGATGCTACCACGTGGTCGCCTATGGGTCGTTGATCATTAGATCAACGGCCAGAAATTCTTGGGCTAGTTGAGAGAGCTCTGAATGTTGAATTTGAGTGATTTCGAGTCAGTTGGACTCGATTCGTTGATCTGAGACCATTCGTGCAGTCTGATTGCTCATCTGAGACCTATTTCAATACGCACTTGTACATATGGCCATTAAACATTGATTATAAGTAATTTTAATTTGTCATGCATGCAATGTTCCCAAGCCCATTATGGTATATCATTAACGCACATATATCCTCAAAACCGACCCTGGTTGATGGAATTATCATCCTTATGGGTAGAGTTATCATACCCCCATGCTCATCCCTTGTTAGTCCTAGTAAGGTTTATCCTAGCCGTTGTTTCCATTTAGGATTTAAGAATTTATTACTTAGACATCTATTGCTTGTCAACGGAAGGAAATATACTAAGAGCCTGATCTACAGAGACTAAACAGCGCCCGTATGTCTGCCAAATTGTGAACTGCCCAAATCCTTGCTTTAAAGCATATATACATTTTTTTCTTTTCATCTTTTCTCATTTTTTGAATTTTTGGAGTTGAGAGTGTGTTGGTAATTTTTTACGGCTACCCAACCCACCCATAACTCAAAAAAGACTCTAAGTGCTAAGCATCTTGGTGTGAATGTCATGATAGACTCATTCAACGGTAATTAGAACAGATTTCGGGTTTCTACTCCCCTAAAGGAAGTGCTTGCCTGAAGGTATATCTGTCCAATCGATAGCTTTCTCCCTACTTTTATTTTAATTAGGGTCAACATAAGGGTGTTTCCAGTGTATATCTCCCCGGATTGCTTTACTTCCCCGCTTCTTCCTTAGGTGCTTGGACTTTTTATGCATTTAGTGAGCTGGGTTCTGGACAACCGACCAATGGGCCGTTACCCACGACCACTTGCCAGCCATTCTCGTGCGGTGAAGTGTAGCTTATTTATTTTTTTCTTTTTCTTCTTTTTCTATTTTTCTATTTCTCTTTTTTTTGCTTTTTTTCTTTTTTCTTTTTCTTTTGTTGTTTAGTAGGTGGCTTCCCTGATCTCATATTTACCTAGAGGCAATAAAAAAAAGTGGTCCTGTGGCTGCGCTCTGGACAACCGACCAATGGGAACTTACCCATGACAACTTGCCAGCCATACCACCCTAAGAAGTTCATTAGCTACCCAATTTCTGTTGGAATCTCCGAGGAGTGAGTCAGTGCAAAAATGTGTGCAGATGCTTATACTAAAAGTCCCTCTAAGTCAGAGGGCGGGTTGATAAGTCATATACTTATCACCTTACTTTATTGGCAAATTATAGTAAATTAAGGTTGCGAGGATTCAAGCCTAAATCCGTATTTTAGTGGACATCAGGGCTGATTAAGCCTGAAGGCCTGAAAAGTCTAAGTGTCCAGGTTCTTCTCGTATTATTTTCCATTGTTGACAAGCTCCTAATGCCTAAGTTCTCCTTCCTATTTTTTTTTTAAATTTATTTATTATATAATTCAGGCTGAAAATATAACTCAGAGAATGCGAATTACCACCCCCCCTATGCTTAAGTTGAACAATGTCCTCATTGGCAAATAAATGGATGCAAAGGGGGTACAGAAAGAAATCACCTGAGTGTTGCCGTGTTCCTGATCAGTCTGAATCTTCTAGGTTGCCTCCCAGGAAGCGCGGAGTTTATTACCTCCAGCTGGGCGAGGCTCTGTGTCAACCCTCAATGAGGGTGACAACTTTCTTTAGGGGAACCTGGGCAAGAAAATATTTTAATCTCTGACTGTTTTCTATGAAGGTTTGCCCAGTGTTAGGATTTGCAATTTCAACTGCCCCATTGGGATAAGATTTGACCACCTGATATGGTCCTATCCACTTTGATCTCAGCTTCCCGGGGAAAGTTTAAGTTGGGCATCAAAAAGCTAGACTTGCTGGTTGGGCTTGAAGGTTTTCCTATGGATGTGTCGGTCGTGGACAGGTTTCATCTTTTCTTTGTAACGTCGACTATTTTCATACGTGTCCCGACGGATTTCCTCAAGCTCGGAGAGTTGGAGTGTCCTCTGTGCCTCGGCTAACTGAGAATCCATATTGCACTACTTAATAGCCCAGTAAGCCCGGTGTTCCAACTTGACCAGAAGGTGGCAAGCCTTGCCAAAGACCAGGCAATAAGGTGACATGCCTATTGGAGTCTTAAAAGTGGTCCTGTATGCCCAAAAGGCAACATCCAGTCATGTGGACCAATCCTTCCGAGCAGGTCTCACAGTCTTCTGAAGAATATTCTTGATCTGCCTATTGGAGACCTCAGTTTGCCCATTTGTTTGCGGGTGATATGCGGTGAAAATGCTGTGAGTAACCCTGTACCTTCTAAGCAAGGCACGAAATTGGGCATGAATAAAGTGACTCCCACCATCACTGATCATGGCCTTCAGTATCCCAAACCGAGAGAAGATGTTTTGCTTAACAAAGTCCATGACAGCCTTATGATCACATCTTCGGGTAGCGACGGCTTCGATTTTATTTTGAGACACAATCAACTGAGACAAGTATGTACTCAAAGCCGTTCGATGGTGGGAAGGGACCCATAAAATCGATGCCCCAAACATCGAAGATTTCAACAATCAGAATGGGTTGGAGGGGCATCATGTCCTTTCTGGTCATAGTCCCTAATGTCTGGTAGCGAGAGCAAGTCTTAGCGAAGTTGTGTGCATCCTTGAATAGGGAGGGCCAGTAAAATCCGGACTGCAAAACCTTTGAAGCCGTTTTCTTCCCCGAAAAGTGGCCACCACAAGCTTGGTCATGACAAAAGGATAGGACACTTTGAACTTCTTCCTCAGGAATACACTTCCTAATGACCTAGTTGGCACAAGGTTTAAACAGCATGGGATCATCCCAAAAATAGTGCTTAGCTTCAGCCAAGAACTTATCCCGTTGCTGTCTAGACTAGCCGTGCGAAGTTTGTCCTACCACTAAATAGTTGAGAAAGTCTGCATACCAGGGTAGCATTCTTCCTTACACAGCTAGAAGTTGTTCATCAGGAAAGGTGTCAGTCAAGGGTAATGATGGTCTGATGTGGTCTGGGTGGAGTCTGGACAGGTGATCGGCTACGACATTCTTGGGTCGACTTTGTCGTGTATTTCCAAGTCAAATTCCTGCAAGAGCAGGATCCATCTGATGAGCCCGGGTTTAGCGTCCTTCTTGGATAACAAATGCTAGATAGCCGAGTGGTCAGTGTAAATTGTCACGTGGGATCCCAGAAGATATGATCGAAACTTTTCTAATCCAAAGACTACGATGAGCAGTTCTTTTACTGTGACAATATAATTCCTTTGAGCCTCATCCAATGTCTTACTCGCGTAGTAGATCACCACGGGTTTCTTTTCTCTTCTTTGTCCTAGGACTGCACCGATGGAAAAATCCGATGCATCGCACTTAATCTCAAAGTCTTGGGACCAATCCAGGGGTTGTAATACAGGCGCAATGGAGACTGTTTCCCTGAGAGTGTTATAAGCCTTGATGCAATCAGGTGTCATGTGAAAAAGGGCATCGTTGGCTAGGAGATCAGTCAAGGGTTTAGAGAGTTTGGAGAAATCTTTAATGAACCCTCTATAGAAGCCAACATGTCCTAGGAAAGATTGGATTTGCCAGACCGAGCTAGGAGGTGGAAGTTTGGAAATTAGATCAACCTTAGCTCGATCTACTTCAATGCCCCTATGCGAGACAATGTGACCGAAGACAATCCCTTCCTGAACCATGAAATGGCTCTTTTCCCAGCTTAAAACTAGGTTAACCTTGATACATTGCTTCAGGATCTTCTCCAAATTGCTAAGGCAGTGGTCGAATGAATTCCCGAACAAGGAGAAATTATCCATAAAGACCTCCAGGTATTCACCCACCATTTCTGAAAAGATGGCTAGCATGCAACGTTGAAAGGTAGCGGATGCGTTGCATTACCTAAATGGCATACGGCGGAATGCGAAGGTGCCATACGGACAAGTGAATGTGGTCTTCTCTTGATCTTTTGGTGCAATAGCTACTTGGTCGTATCCTGAATATCCATCTAGGAAGCAAAAATATTTCTACCCTGCCAATCGCTCGAGAATCTGGTCAATGAATGGCAGAGGGAAATGATCTTTCCTGGTAGCCTCATTAAGCTTCCTATAGTCGATGCACGCCCGCCATGCAGTAGTTGTGCGGGTAGGGATGGATTCGCCCTGATCATTGGTGACAACGGTGAGCTCGGCTTTCTTGGGTACCACCTGAGTGGGACTCACCCAAGGGCTATTAGAGATTGGGTAAATGATATCAGCGTCAAGCCACTTGATTATCTCCTTTCTAACGACCTCTCCCATATTCGGGTTCAATTGTCTTTGCATCTGGCGAGAAGATCATGCCCCATCTTCCAAATAGATCTTGTGAGTGCAATAGGTGGGGCTAATTCCTCTCAAGTCAGAAATTGTCCATCCAATGGCTGCCCGATGTTCAGAGAGGGTTGTAGTCAACCTAAGCTCTTGTTCCCTAGTTAAATGGGCATTGATAATCACACGAAAGGTCTGGTCAGGTCCAAGGAAGACATACTTGAGATTATCAGGCAAAGGCTTCAGCTCGGGTGTAGGTGGGACAACATTCGATGGGTAAGGGAAAGGCAGGAGTTGATCAACATCAATCTCTTCAAATGGTGGTTGTGGAAGGTAATCAACTCTGCAAATGTCAATCTCCACAAGTTGGGATGGGTCAAGATAGTCATTGGCCAGTTGAGTCAGATGGTCTGCTGAAGAGTTGAGAGTGAGGCATTCTTCAACCAAAGGTTCCATGGGATCGTGCTCCTCGATCCAGTCACAATCAAAAGACATGGCTACCTTGAAGATATCCAATTGCATCTTCTTGTCTCCAAAGGCGATTTCCATACATCCCATGTCGCAATCAATGTTCGTCTTAGCCATAGCTAAAAAGGGTCTGCTTAGGATTATGGTGTGTTTTGTAGTTGTTCGGAGGCTTCCATGTCGAGAACCAAAAGTCGACTGGGAAGTAAAAGTCCTTAACTCGAACAATTACGTCCTCGACTACTCCCTTTGGGGTTTTCACAGATCTATCAGCCAATTGGATGGTTACAGGTGTGGGTTTCAATCCTCCAAATCCAAATTGGTGATATAGGGTTGTCGGGATGAGGATGATCGAAGCACCTAAGTCCAAGAGCACTCTATCAAATGTCATGTCCCCAATGTTACAAGAAATCAGGGGTGCTCCTGGGTTAGTTCGTTTGGGAGGCAGATTGCTCAATATCACTAAACTAGCTTGTTCTGAGAGCACTACCTTCCTAGGTGCTTGGGTTTTCGGCTTACGCTTCGGCGTACAGACATCCTTCAAGAACTTAGCGTAAGTCGGGATATGTTTAATTGCTTCGAGGAGCGGAATATTAATCTGGACTTGTTTGAAAATCTCCAACAGCTCCTCATTTTCAACTACAACTTTTTTCTTCCTTTTTTCCAAGGCCTCGGGGTATGGTGTTTGGGTTTGAGTCGGGTCAATCTCCATGTCCTTGGGTTCTCCTGCTCACCCTCAGACTCGGGTATCCCAGGAAGTGAGGTCACGGGCAAGGTTGGCCATTTGGGGTCCTGGGCTTTAGTGCCACTTCTCAAGGTAACCACATTGGCAGAGGCGTTAGGACCATGGGTAGATCCTTGAGAAGAAGAGGAAGAAGGAGCACTAAAACCAGGGGGTGTTTGTGGGGCTTGTTGGACCATGTGGGCATGTTTGGGATTGCCTTGGAACCCTTGTGAATTGGGGCCTCTATTAATCACATTTCGTCGGTTCGATTGTGGTTGAGAAAGAAGGGATCCCTGTTGTTTGCAATCCAACAGCTGGCTCAACTGTCCCTTCACTAAGGCCATTTCTTCCTGGTGTTTTTTATTCATGTTAGCCATCATTTTTATCAATGTGTCCAGTTGGTTTTGAGGGGGAGGGGCTACCCTATTCTGATTATAGGGTGGTCTAACCGGTGGGCTTTCCTGATAGGAGGGGGGATTGGGCCTGGGTTGATTCTGGAATTGGTTTAATTTTTGGTTCATCTAGGCGAAATTCAGGTGATTACGCCATCCGGCGTTGTAGGTATTGGAGAAGGGGTCAGGTTTGGAATAACCTTGGATAGCTTTGACATCTTCAAAGATAGAAGGTGACGAGGGGGAGGGAAGTGAGTAATCAGGGGTTGAGGGAGCACAGGTCCCTCCCTGGAACATGGTCAAGGGTTGTTCTAGGTGCATTTGGCTCATTGGCTGCACTAAGTCTACATTGTGAGCTCCCTTTGCTAGGGGGAGGGTCTGTAGCGGGTTCTTGGTCCGGTTTAGCAACTCATCGATCTTTTTGTCCATCAATTCAACTCGATCCAACTTTTTGGCTATAATCTCCATGTCAACCATTCCAAAATTTGCTTGCACCTCATAGATCCCACCACGAGGTTGACTGGATTGATCAAACTGGGTCATGGAGGCATTATTAAGCGAAGTCTCACTCATGGACTCAAACAGTTCGAATGTGCTCTCCTCATCTTTGTTCAAAAAGTTACCTCCACATGAGGCATCAACAAAGTTCCTAAGGTTGCTGTCCATTCCATGGTAAAAGATCTGAGCCAATTGCCACCTTGGAACCTCGTGGTGTGGGAATTTCCTCAATAACTCATTAAATCTTTCCCACGCCTCATGGAATTGTTCCCCACCTTGGAGTGTAAATGTGGTAATGGGTCTTCTGAGGGCATTGGTCTTACCTATGGGGAAGAATTTCTTCAAAAATGCATGCCTCAATTCCTCCCAGGTGGAGATGGGTCTCCCTAAGGTTATAAGCTAGTGAGATGCCTTGTCTTTTAGGGAGAACGGGAATATCTTAATCAAAATAATGTCTTAGCTGATGTTCCTAGATTTCACAATTCTAGCGATCCGGTTAAGGTCCTCTAGGTGTTAGAAGGGGTCCTCATTTGAGCTCCCATGAAAGTGGCTCTAAATCAAGCTCAGGACATTAGGTTTCAGCTCAAAATCATCTCCTCCTTCGGGGACCCTAAGATGGGGTTCAATTCTAATAGCAGACGGATCGTAAAAGTCGTGGAGGGGCCTAGGTTGGCCCTCCGGAGGTTGTGGTGGGTTAAGTGGGTTCAATGGGGGTTGTTTTTGAGGGTTTTGCAATTTGTGTATGGCTTGCATGATGGTTTGGATCTGTTGTTGTTGTAGTTGGTGGTTAGTAGAGATCTAGGCTTGAATGATGGCCATAGCATTGGGTGGGAGTTGGTCCTCAACCTCATCAATTCTTGGTTCAGCCATTTCTTGTGTAAAATCAAGTCTCCTCCTGATTTCCCTATCTAAAACAAACAACTTGGGATGCAGTGATCGTCTCCCGTGCATACACTAGGGAAGAACGGAGAGGGATGTTGAGAGAAACAGATGCGAGAAGTGTGTGCACAAACAAGCAGACAAGTCTAGTCCTTACAGTGTATACCGTAGGTGACCTAGAAGCCTTAGAGGAAATGATCAAGCTTGTAAGCACTTAACTGCCTTTCCCAATGTTAATCTTGCCAGGTTGATTACGAGGGGATTGAAGGGAAGGCTCTTCCTTTGGTTTTCGTCGTCGGTTTCGTAGACCCCACAACCGTAGTCGTTTGACACTTTCCTACAGCCTAGACACCAGATTCTATAAAGGGAATGAAGGCTGAATGCCCGCAAACCAAATCACACCTCCAAGACTTAAACCAGTCCTACCTAAAGCATGTCTACTCCATTTTAATGAGGGGCTAGGCTAGTGCTTGTGCTCAAGATATGTGATAAGGCATTGATTGGTGTTGTGTCTCTTAGTTAATCGATTTGAGAGTGTGTGCACCTAACAGGACATGATTCTCAAGCAAGGATTTTAAGATGTGGTGTCTTTTAATGTTTGTTCTTACTTTAGTGCCTCTTAGGGTTGGAGTGCCTTAGTATTTTTAGACAAGGTTCAAGTGGGCACACCAAGTTTTGCATGCAATGGGCGAAAGTTGATTTCCTTAAGAGTGATGTGGCCCTAGAAAAGCAACCCTAATGAGTTCACCCTAGTGTTCATGTAGTTCTATCAGGTGAGTTGATTTTAGTTATGGTGAGTGGTGCGGCCCAAGTCAAATCTCGGTGGCTTCGTAAACACCACTCAATAGAAAGAAGAACACTCAAAAAGATTATCTCCTTAAGAATGTTAGGGTGTATTTTTTTTGTTGGGTGATGAGTTTGGAATGTTGGGTGGAAATTTTTATTTTTATTTTTTTTGTATTTTTTTCTTTTTTTTAAGCACGCAAACAATCAAAGGGTGAACTGGTACTCACAACTGGCCTTCACCGCACTTTACTCCATCTCTACTGTCGCAAATCGCGCTCCTTCGCCGCCCACATGTCGAGTTCCTGCAATCAATCAAGTAGAGGGAGAAAATGAGTTAGATGATGTGAATACAAATGCGGGATGAAAGCAAAAAAAGAAATTCGTTGCCTCCCTGGCAACGGCGCCAAAAACTTACGAGCGCGGGACGCAGTTTTTAATTCTGTTGTTAGAGCATGCGTTCGCGACGTCGATTTTAATTAAGAATGTGGATTTGGTGAGTCCAAGTGTTGAACATAAGGAGGCTTAAAATCGGATTACTTTGTTGCTTTTAGTTGTCACATGAAGTTCGGTTTGCTTGCGAGAAAACGAGAAAGAGAGAGAGAGAGTAGGGTTAGAATTTTTCTTTGAATCTCGACATCCATTTAAACAAAATGAGAGCTATGTAAGAAACAACATCACCATTAACATTTAGCATGCAACTTGAGTTTGTTTGCAGATACAACAATAGCTAAAAGATTGAACAAAAGCAATATGAAACTAGGGAAAAGAGAGAGAGAGGAGAAGGCATGGCGGCCACAGCGATGGAGGAGGGCTCCGTCGACGGCTTGACAACTTCGGTGAGTGTGAAGTATGCTTGGTGAAGCTAGGAAGGAGCTAAGAGTATGGTGGAAGGTGTGTGTGTATTCAATGCCTCCAATGGGGTGGTTGAAGGGGGTTTAAATAGGAGAAAAGTGTCGCTAAAGGCCTCCGCCTGCTGGTCCAAGCGCACGCACGTTCTTCTTCTTCTCGCGTCGTGCCCATGATCCGCGTGGGTTTGCTATGCGCCGTCTGATCAAAGACCAGACGGCTGAGACTTCACCCACGACATTGGTTAAGAACGTGCATGCGAGGCGAGCACCTCGCGCGTTATCGTGCACGTGCCCATCGGGCGTGCAAGGGTGCACCACGTTGCATCCATCTGCACCGCTTGATTCTGATCGGGCAACTTGAATTAGCCGCAGTGGGCGCTGGGTCGCGAAGTGATGCGCGACACGATTCGAACCCTCACCTCTCAACGCGAGGGTGAGGCGCGAACGCTCTGCTCCCTCGGTTGGTCGTGGAGACGAGGTCGAGCACGGGGGCATGTCGACCGTTGGATGGAAATCCAATGGTCAGGATCTAACGTTAAGGCTGCGAAGGCGTGCGGGCGAGGGATGCGTGTGGGCAAGGGTTGTGAGTTCTTAGCAATTCGATCAAAGGATCGGACGACTTAAAGTTGCTGAGCACGATGAAGAGGTGCACCGCGGGTGAGGGCGTATCAGATACTGCTACGTGGCCGCCTGTGGGTTGTTGATCATCAAATTAAAGACCAGAAATTCTTAGGCTTGTTGTGGGAGCTTCGGATGTCTGATTTGAGTGATTTTGAGTCCGTTGGACTCGATTCGTCGATCTGAGTCCATCCATGCAGTCCGATTACTCATCTGAGGCCTATTTCAATATGCACTTGTACATACGACCATTAAACATTGATTGTAAGTAATTTTAATTTGTCATGCATGTAATGCTCCCAAGCCCATTATGGTATATCATTAACGCACATATATCCTCAAAACCAACCCTAGTTGATGGAATTATCATCCTTAGGTGTAGAGTTATCAATGCCATCCAGGAGAATGATTCTCGATCAAACCCATATTCGAATACCTATAACCTCGGATGGAGAAACCACCCTAATTTTTCTTGGGCTGATCAAAATCAAAGACCTACCTATCTGAATCAGACCCGACAAAACCCTCCTTCATTCCCTTTTCAACAACCAAATGCGAGGCCCTTTCACGCAAGAACGCAGAACTACTCAAGGCCAAATAAAAATACGCAGCTCGATCAGATTTTGCGAGCTGTTACAAAGAGTCAGTGACAGAATGCTAAAGCTCTTGCTGAGATTCAAAGGCAATGTTCGACAGAATTGGCTGATTTTTTAAATCAGTTCATGCTTTTGGCTGAGTCTCATCAGCTAGGTACTCTTCTATCTCAGCCAATTTCGAATTCTAGGAATTTGCCACATCCTAGGCAACATCAGGGCCAAGTACATTTTGTTAATCAGGCCTTTGATTCGAATCAAAACCTGCCCTCTGCACCTCCTGAGACTGACCTTCCAAACTCGCATCAGCAACCTTTGTTGTACCAAATTGATCCACCTATCATTCAGAATTAGAATTGATTTGTTGCTAATCTTCTGATTGGTTGAACTCACTTATCCTTATTTGCCTCATTCTTTAGTATCTTTACCTTGACCCAAATCAAATTTATCTTTCATGACATCCACTCGTATCTTTCTCGAGATTTGCACATGAAACTGATTTTGGTTCTGGGAGATCTGTCTTAGGCAAAATCAAGGCGAGTTTTCTATCTTTTATCTATTCTTATTCTGGGTGGTTTATTCCGTTTTCCTATTTCTTGAGCTAATTCTTGTTGGTGCAAGGGCACCACGATCGTCAATTTTGATGAGAACAAAACACTTGTCATTTAACATTTGCATTGAGTTTAAGGTTTCAGGAAAATGGAAATGGTTACAAGTGTGAAAACGGAGCTCAGGCTCACATCCATAGTGAATTGGAGGAGCTCGTTGGAGGACAAGGAGCTTCGCGTGAAATGAGAGCTTGAAGTCATGAAGAATAGGATAGAAGTCTATTCTGTTCTTGTAATTTGTATTTGTTGTTGTTTCTTTTGCTCTTTATTTTTTCTTATATTATGTGTTAAAGAGATCAAAGTAACAAAACTACAGTCTTAAGAACACTTACACAATCCTAAGATACTACTTCCAACCTTGGATTTGTTTCCAGCCTGTTTAGCCTTTGATTTGTTTCTAACAGCTACTTAAGGCTTTAATAGCATTCCTAAGGGTTCTTAAGCCACCTACAAATAGAGGAGGACCCTTCCTTTGTTAGACACACCTTGAGAATACTACTTCCACTCCTTTTGTGTCCTAGAAGAGAAAGATCAAAGAAGAAGTGCTCTTGCTCTCAAAGCTTCTAATTCGAAAGCACCAATACTCTATCGAGATCACGCCTAGGCACTTCCTACTAATGGGAGATCCTTACCTATAGTAGCATAATATTACATTTACTTTGTGACTCTATAGGTTCTTGTTTATTTTCTTTGTTCGTGGTTGGCTATTCGCTTTGCAAATTCCTGTCTCCTTCATGAGACAAAATACTCCTCGTGAAAAGGAGGATTTGAGGTATGCTACCCTCATTTAAAGTAGCATGGTTATAAGAGGTTGTACTACCCTCGTTTAAGTAGTGCATTAGTAGATTTAATCAACTTGATCGATTGGAAAATCCTAAACGAGAGGTTTAGGTGGTGGTTTTTACCTGGGTTTAAGTTTCCACCTAAAAATACTTGTGTATTTGTGAGATTGAATATTTATGTGATTGATATCTGTTATTTTCACATTTTACTTTATATCATGCAAATCTCACCCCCTCCATTAAAACCTTCAATTCTTCCTTAACTTCATTGTTTTTATCGTACCTATTTTGTTATGGGAGTTACATTCTTCAGGGTTTACGCCTAGCTAAAGGCGTAAAACTTAACACTTTATAGATAGTTGTTTCCTGTTTTCCACACTTTCATCTACCTATACACTTGAGTTGTACTATAATTGTCACTTCCTTATTTGTCCTACTCTTCACTTAGTTCGATTGACCACTTTGACTCATCTCAGACTTGAAATCGTCCGCACCGAGACCTTTGGTCTCCTCTTCATGACTCCTTCCGTCACCCTGTACTAAGTGAAGTGTGGAGTTTTTCACCCTTCTCACAATGAGGACATTGTAAAATTTTAGCTTGGGGGGGTGTGAAGTGAAATCTTAACACTCTAAGTGTATTGGTAGATAAAAGATGAGAAAAATGTAAAAATACCTAACAATTTGAAAATTTTTGAAAAATTCATAAAAATTAGAAAAATTGATAAAGCATAAAAAATGATAAAATAAAAAAATTAAAAATAAAATGATAAAAAATAATAAATAGGGGGTTTACATTCATTTCAAAGAAGAATTGAAGAAGAATATAAATAAAAAGTATATATTTAAGTATTTATAATAGTAATTAAAGAGCTTAGTTTTCTTTTAAAGGTCAAAAATAAATATTTATATATATATATATATATATATATTTAAATTGTAAATAGTGTATACTTAGTAAGAGCATTGAATCCTTACTTTGGACTTTTACTTAAATATCTTTTCAAAACACGTATTTATTTGCAAATTTTGAATGGGATTTTTCTCGAGTTAGAATCTGAAACCTTAATAGGATCTATTTTTCCCTCTTTTTATTCTGAAACAAAGTAACTAAGATGTACTAAGTTTTATACAAGACTTAAGTTTTGGAATTAAATTGTAACTTTCTTGGTCAATAAGACTAGGTTAGATCCTTCTGATTTTTGAATATCTGTTTTTACCACCAAGTTGAGTAAAAAGACTAGATACCTAGATTTGATTAAGTAAATAGTTGGTAGAATTCCTAGCCAAAAGATCTAACGGGCTAAAGTTAGCTTAATCAATCGAGGACATTCGGCTAGACTTGGCGAGTTCCACCTTAACTGATCTTGTAGGATGATACTAATGGTTTAAGGGACCTGAGAGTGAAAGGCTTTGTTGTCCACTCTTTAGTTTGAGAGCTAAGTAACCTAAGCATCCAAAATTCACACAAATTAGAATTGTTTTGTTGGCATCTGAGACTGTGAAAATACAGAGGTTAAGAGATCCATTCTAAATCCTCTTTAGTCCAAGGGTTTCCGTAGGGTAGCTCTTGAAAGAGTGAAGGATGTGCCACTCACCTAGAAAAAGGACTTGGAGTATTTTATTAGTAAGAAAAATGAGAAGGAGAATCAAAATAAATTTATTGAAAAAAAATAAATTATATACACCTTGCAGTTAAGCATCTCGCTACAAATGGATACTTATGCAGTTTTTATCCACCAAATAAAGCATCTCGTTACAAAGGAATGCTATCCTTTCCTCTATCAATAAAAATACCTCGCTACTGATCGTAGATCGATCGGTTTGATTATATTTTATTACTCGAATACAGAAAATCTCCGAGGTCGAACTCAGGGAGCAAACTTGATTCTAGAAGCGTAGAAAATCACAATTTACTACAATATATACTGTTTTACCAAAAGATTGAAGAAAGGGAAATAAAAAAGTCTCCTTTTTTTTTCTTCTCTCTTTCTCCTTTTGTCTCCCTTTCTCTCTCTTTTCAGACGTCTGACTCCAAGGGTCAGACTCCTTAAGTGCTACTTGCTACAGTCCTTCTTCTTTCCAGTTTTGCTGCTTCTTCTTCTTCTTCTTCTTCTTCTTCTTCTTTGCTATCTCTGCCTTTCCTCTGATTTCTTCTTCTTCTTTCTTCTCTGCTTTGCACCTTTTTGCTTTCTTCTCTCTTCCTTTCTCTCTGGCCGCAGCTGTCTTCCCGTGGCTAAGTCCTCAGTTGCTCCTTCCTTGCTTCCTCTCCTGTTCCTGCTCAGGCGTATGGTTAGGAAAAACCTAACCCCTACCCTCCCCGCGTCTCTCTCTATTTCACTCCAAGGTTCTCTCTCCCAAAGCCTATTTGGGTATGCAGGTCGGGTGACACGCCCAGGACCAAGCCCACTGGCGTGCGGTGGTGGGCGAGGTGTGCACAGGTAGGGTATTCGGGTCGAGCCAGGTCTGCGAGGGATGGTTGCGGACGAGGCCAGGTGAGTAAGGGCGAGAGACCTCACCCCTGTGTGTCATGAGGCAACCAGAAGAAAGCAGAAAAATAATTTAAGGCACTCACTGCTCTCTTACGTTTACGAGGTGGGACGAAAAGTCCCACCCACTTCTCGCACGTGCCCGCAGCGGGTCGTCCCCCAATCGCAGAGGTTGCAGCTGCCTTGGCCTCCAATTGATGGGTGGGATTTGTTCATGAAGGGTGCCCACGCATTGGGGACCTGGGATCCTGATGCCTGGGGCCAAAGAAGAGGCTTGCGAGCTTCTTCAAGCTTGCTCTAATGGCGGTCAAGGCCCTATACCTGTCGACAAGAAAAATGGCCTCATGGCCTTATCAAATCACTCAGGAAGCTTCGCCGTGACATGACGAAGGTGTCTCGGTGGTCGGCGTGGCGCAGGGTGGCCTGGGCGTGCGTGCCTAGGTCACCCTGTGGCTGTGCAGGTGGGTGTGTTTGGGGGGTGTGTTGGGAGTGTGTGGCGGTGAATGGGAAGAGGGGTTATGATCAGTGAGTCGTGGCGGAGCTTGTGGGGTGTCTAGCGAGGCGTGTGGAGGTGTGACGCGGTGGATACGCCTCGCTGGTGGGCTGCTGGAGATGGAGAAGATGGTGGTGGTCTGTGGTGTCGAGGGGTCGAAAATGCAAAATAAGAGAGGGGAAATGAAACGGGGAGCGAGGATAAGAGTTATAACCTACTTTAACAGACGAAAGGAGGGAGGAGGCAGTCGGCGCGTATCTACTGACGTCGGAGACGAAGATGTCTAGGGGAGAGGTGACGGCGACGATGACGGGGCTAGAGGCACGTGCGCAGGTGTTGCACGACGCGGAGGAAGGTGGTGATGGCAGCTCTGCCACTGGTATTGTGGCAGAGCGACGAAAAAGAGGAGGAGGGCTCCCCAGAGCTCGCTGGACTTCCTGACCGGAGGAGGAGATGAAATCGGGGGAATTCTTCGACCAAGTTGAGCTTGAAGGATGCAGCAGGAGCTGCCGGTCCTTAAATAGGCGTCGGCCGAGAGAGAATCTCGAGGAGATGGGAATACCTCACCGGAGGTATGACCGGAACGAGACCCATACCTCTTGAGCATTCGCATGAGAGGTATGGTGGCCAACAGGGCATGGGAGCCGACCCATGCTGCAGGGGACAATGTAGGGAGTCTCCCTTTCAAATATGGGGCTGGCTCCCCATGCGTGCGTGGCGCCATCCTCCGCGCAAAGTCACTGGAGGTATGACCTACGCAGGCCGGTGGTAGAGGGACCCGTTTGAAGAAGATGACAAGAAAGGTAGGGGGTCCACGCAAGGCTTCAAAAAGCTACGGGTCAAAAAGTAATTGTTGATTATCATTTTGTAAAATGGGTCAAGGCGACCTTTTCTTAGGTCCAAATTTTGGTATAAACATAATTTGGATCTAAGGAATCCAATGGTGAGGTTGGATTTTAGGTTTGACCATGTTTGATCGGACATTTTGCACAAAAACCCAAATTAGGTCAAAAATTGGGTATAGTTCTTAATCTAGGTCAAGATAGGTTTCAATGGCCAAATTGAAGGTTCTAAATCCTAGGAGATATTTTTTCATGAATTTTAGAGGGTTTAATTGATTTTTATATTGCCTAGAACTTTGTGAATTAAAATGGGTTTGTTTTAGGATTAGAATGTCATTTAATTCCCAGATTTTTGTCATAACCCTTTCTTGATCAAACCATCCCACTTTTTCTCCTATTAAGCCCATTTGACCTGTGTCTAGACCCTTAGAAATCTCATTTATGTACTGCAATGGTAAAATTACAGTTTTACCCCTTGTGTATTATTTTATTCTTAGATTTGCAGTTCCCTGATTTCGGCCTTCCTTAGGGTTTATAGGAGCTTTTGTTTAATTTATTAGGTCAAAATGTACTAGTTAGGGTTCATGATGAGGTTCTATCAGCACATATGGGTGTTTTAACCTATAGAAAATGGATTGGAAAAATATGGAGATAAAATATAGGAATAAGAGACCCAATGGTCCAGCGGGGAGATATACACAAAAAGTGTTGACCTCGGGATAGAAAAATGGTAAGGAGAAAGCATCCAAATCTGAGTAAGGCCAAGCCAAAGGCTTGAATTGGAATAATCTGGATTGGAAATTAATGTCTTAACATCTGGATTTTTGCAACTTCGGATGCCTTTAGGATGAGTCTATTCACAAGCATGAATGCTTTAAACTCATAGCTACTAAACCTTTGCATTGGCCAGTGAAGCCTAAGAAATTGAGTTTTGGAGACTAGCGGTTGAGGCCTAAAGGAGATAGATTGACGAAACCCTAGGTCTAGAAGTCTGCTCTTGATGTTGTGGGCTGTTGGTCTAGGGATTTTACTCTTTCCTGAATTTGGTTGATAACGGTTGTTTAGTTAATTTGCAAAAGCTTAGGTTGGTAAAAATCAAATTTCACAAGCTTAAGGATTAACCTAAGTTTGTTGAATTTTTTAAGAAGAATTTAAGTTCCAGTCTTTGAGTCTTGTTATCTTATTCATCTTGACCTCTTTGATTTTAGAGTGTAGAGTGGATACAAAGAATAAACGGGTTTTCAATGTTCTGATTCGAAAGAAATTCTCGTCAAGATTCTATTTTTATGAATATGTATTTCTAAAAAGTATTTAGGGTTTTGAGTCCATCGTAAGTAGATTCCCGCTAATGCTCTATCTATTTGTGGTTATTTATTTAAAATATAAAAATAAAAATATGAATATGAAAAATTCTGACCTAAGCATTCCTCTACTATAGAATTATTTATAATTATTTAATCACCCTAGAGCTTAAATCATCATAATTCTTGGTTAATTTTTCTAGGGACTAGTAAAACCTTGGCTTGGGGGTATGATGAGAGACTAATCATGGCTCCTAATTATCCTTAATTAACTAGTTTCCCTAGTTAATTAACCAAAAATATACCTAATATAGGATTAATTATACTATAGGGGTTAAATTACTAAGGACCTTCAAAATAAGTTAAAAATACTAAATCAAATATCAATTAATCTTAATAATAATTTAATTAACAAATTGGGCTCAAGTAATAGCCATATAGCTAGTTATTTACTATTTAAACTAACTTAATTAATATTAAGACCTAAGTACTTAATTAACTTAAGTAAATTAATCATTTAAATAAATATAGTTAAAAAGGAAAAAAAACATAATTTCAAGGCATAAATATAATATTTACTTAATTTATAATAACATATAAAAAGTTAAAAAATAAATAAATTAAAATAAGCCTTGAAACTCACTATTTACGTTTAGGTCCTTATCTTTCATTTCAATTGAGTCCTTGATTATTTTCATTCAGGTCCTTTTATTACAAAAATGCCCCTATATCCTCTTCTTTGTCGTCTTCTTCATCTTCATTCTTTTCACAGACGGACGAGGTTGTCCGATGACCACACCCGCTGATCACCTTCTATCCCTCGTCAGAACTCCTCCATTGCCGGTAGCCTTCTACTCACCTCCACCTTCACATTCGACGGTCCGGATCAACCTCTAATCCTAATTAGACTAGGTGACTAACCTTACCATCGTTGGAGACGACGCCGGTGAGTTAGGACGTATCTAGCCGTATATCCGTCCAGGTTCTTCCCCTTTAACCACCTGCTCCACTTATAAATACCCCCTACCTCTCCGATTACAGGGGTCGGCTCCCTTTCCTCTTCTCCAACTGTTGACCGACGATAGGCTATTCCCTCCCCTCCAGCGACCACTTACCCCCCTTTCGGAGTGCCTCCAACGGAGGTGTTCGCCTCTCTCAACCTCTCTTCCTCTCCCATAGCTGTGACAAAGCTTGGGAGCGCGCCATCTTCCCTTATTCTCCGCTTCCTTTCTCGTCGGAGTTTGATCCGATCATTGGATTTCGTCCTCCATTTCGCGCCATCGACGAAGATCCTTTCCCCTTCGTCCAGGTAATTGTAGAGTAGCGTAGGTCTTAGTCTAGAGAAGATTAGTTTAGTTTGATTAGTTAGATGATTAGAAAAGGTTTAATGCTTTGATTCCCATTTCCTCCCACAGCTCCAATGAGCTCCTTGAGCTCGTCAGGAGCTTTCTTTTGTCTTTTAATCTCATAAATCACACTCTACTTCTCCTCGCGATCATTTCTATCTTAACAATTTCATGTTTTACCACATGTTCGCCTAATCCACTCCACGATCACTAGAGCATTTCCACTGTCCATGGTGGAGGTCCCTGACTTACTCCACACTCCATAGGGGTCTTCCATCACCTCTCCATCATTCCAGGACCCCAAACCTACTCCTAATTATACCTATTAACACCTAATTCACACCTACCTCCTCAGCTCGCTATCAATGGCAGCTCAGGAGGCATTCTTCCACCTAATTGATCACTCACACATCATCACTCGACTCCCCTGAGTCTTTCCCCTCACTTAATCAAGTGAGAGGGTCACTATTGAGTTTAGACAAACTCTATAGATGCTTTTACCGAATTCAATGATTAATCTGTGTATCTGATCTATAATTGGATCAATTGACATGATTCTAAGGTTTCTTGCGACTGCAGGAATCATTTGAGACCATTTTCGGTCAGGTTCTTGGAGATTTGATCTCTGATGTACTTAATTAGTGTTCACTGGAGCTCCGACGAGCTCCGGTGAACCAAAATTGAGCTTTAGCCTTTAGAACTTTCTCAGAAGTTCCAGATCACTTCTTTATGATCATAAGAACAAGAATCAACAATTAAGTTTTTGTTTCAATGAAGATTCCTTTCTGTTGAGTCTCACCTTCTCCAATTCTGGCAGAGTTGGAGAAGTTTAACTACTTAGGATTAGAGCATAGAAACTGGTCCTGAAGCACCAGTAGACCCTATAGAACCTATTCTAGGTGTTGATTAGGTTTGAGAGCCTCTGGAAGCATCTATCCAACTCATCACCTTTTGATTCCAAGCGGCAGTCCCTGAGAGTACTCAAGGAGTGCTCAAAACTTGGTTTTGAAATGCAAAATCGTTTCCTTGAGTTGATTTGAGGACATTTAGGTCTCTAATTCGATATGTGAAACTCTAATTTAATAAGTCAACTCTTAACCTGCAATTGGTCAAACCTAGGATGAATTTGAGGAATTCATGCTAAATTCTTTGAATTATTGGGTTAGTTAAGTTCCTGCTTCTATTTAGAACGGTTTAAGACTGATTTGAGTAATTTTTATTAAGGATTGAGGAAGATTCAAAGATTTGTACATTTGGGTCATTTATTTGAACCCAACATTGTTCTTGGAGCTCCTGACGAATTTCGAGCTCAAATCTCGATCAAATCAATCCCTTTTGACTCACTTAATCAATCTAGATCTCTTCCCAAATCTTTTATCTATCATTTGGACTGATTCACTTCATAATCAGAGGTTCTAACCTCCACATCGAAGATATGAAGCTTCTGAAGCTTTCCATAGCTTCCTAGGTCTCTCTTCCTCTTGTAATCCCTACGGAATACCTCTCTGAAGGTACCTAGACCCTCAATCAAGGGAATTAATTCTTTTGCAGGTCATTAGACCTAAGAATTCATCATTGAGAACATGTCTTCGGGCATGGCGAAGCAACCATGTTCCGCTTCTGAATCAGCGGATCAATCATGATCCAATCACCAAATTGGTGATTAAATTGGATAGAGGACACAAAGAGCTTTCCATCGAGCTCTAGATCGCTCAATTTGGGCATCTAAGTCGATGGGTATCATCGATCAAAGTTTGACCTGAAGCAGTGCTGCGCATGAAGAAGACACGGCTTGGTTACTCCCACATCGGGGAAGTGCAGGCGTGCGCGTGGGTATAAAAGGGAAAAGGCACTGGCACCGGCTAGTCGTTAGCGCAGGGCGCATGAAAAGTAATCTGGTTCTCTTGAGTGTGCGAATGCACGTGAGCTTGTGCATAAGCATGGGTGTGTGCACACCTGTGTGCGAATGGGTGAGCGTGTGGGCCTGGAATGGGCCGGAGACTGTGCATGAGAAAAATTGATGAAATCCAACTAAAATAAACTAGGCATGGGCTTAGTAGGGTCTGGTCCCGACCCTAGTGAGCGCTGTGTATCCCTGAAAAGCCCATGCCACCCATTAACACACTTTTTGTTAAGTAGAGAAGAGAACATGGGATCGGGGTTGAAGCAAATTCGATTAAGTGTGGAAGAAAAGTATGCATAGTAAAGGCGAGTGAAGGAGAAATGAAGGGCTTAAGAAAGAGAGAAGAGAGCTAAGAGAAGAAAATAGGAGAGAACAGAGAAAGGATTCAAGAGAGATTAATAAAAAGAATAAAAAAAAAAGAGAGGAGAGACGTCTAATATACACATCAGAAGTCTAATATTAATTTTTAGGTCGTCCAATCTTTTTATCAAACGTCTGATTGAAGGCTGAGAGCTGAGAAGAGAGTTTGAGCTTTATATTATATAAGAGGCATTTGTATTCACTTGCAAACAATCTTTTATGCCTTTGTAATATTCATTCTTCTACTTATTATTCATTGAAAATCTTTCATGTACATTTATCTCTATTAATGGAATAGTTCATGCTTTTGATTTTAAATTCATGTGCAATTATTCATGTGCCTAATATATATGTAATTATTGATCTGATTAATTAAGTAATTAGTAAATTATGCATTAGAATAAAATAATGAAATAAAATTAAGATTATGCCTCCTAGTGAATGACCTGCACTCAACCAGTTAAACAGAATTAAATCTAAAATGTTAGGTTAGCTTGACCCTATACTATAATCAACGACAACGATTTAATTGATTCAAGTTAACCTAAGTCATTTCTTTACGCGATTAATTAAGACCAATAATATTAATTAACTGTGTTGATATTTTGATCACCAAAAGGCTCTGCCCCAGGTACCTCCCCACAATCTTCATCAAGGCGAGAGGGTTACAACCAAGCCTCCCCGTATGTTCCGACGAAGTGTTTTAGGCATACTTCGGCAAAAGCCTCCCCCATCAGGGCGGCTCCAGGCCCTTCGGAAAGTGCACTCCCCTAGCCACTGACCAGGTGAAAGTCTCCACCATGACCCCTGCGAGTAACCAAGGACTTTGCCTTCAGCCTCCTGGATGTGTTAGCATGGAAGTCGGGGCGACCTCCGGGAGCAACATCGTATAAGACGGGTCAACAACCTGTGCAACCACCGGCAACACCTGCAGTTCTCCAAGACGGTCAGGCTAAGCTGCCATCCAAGCCACCCCTTCTAGGTCGTGTGCTCTTGGCGCATCCCCCATTCTGGTAAGAATGCTTTCCTTTCCTCCCATCAATCATTCTGCTCACAACCCTTCGGCATCCACGAGAAGAGGAGAGAGAGGAAGGGCGTGATCCTTTGACATTCAAACTCGGATGGGGACAGACACCCTAACTGAGTTGCCATGCCTAACATGGCCAAACTAACAGTAGAATCAGGTGGCTCGGCCGACTGCCCACCGATACTTGCCCCCCGCCAGGAATCCCCTGTCTCGCACCTAGCCCCTTCAAAAGGAGGGACCTTAAGTTCACCCACCGGCACATGCCACATTAAGGCAACTTGGATGATGGTGGCACTGGGAGGTCCAGCCAATTGACCACCAGTGCACGCTCGCTGCCCGATCCCCTCCGAGGGTGGGAGCAACGTGCGAAGGCACGGTGACCTGGCGCAAGGGGGCAAGTTGAGGTGACCCGAGAAGCTAGAGCTACGAAAGGAAAGGGGAGCCCAATCCGAGCGATCCAGCGAGGGGCTAACCCGACGGATCTGCCAGGCGACTTCGGGGCCATAGCCAAACTCTGCAGTCTCGGCACCCCCCACTTCCCTTTCTTGCCCTTCAACACAACTAAGCTCGTTGGGGCTAGGAGGATCTCAATCCCTCTAGAGGCCTGGGGACAGTGACCCCCTAGAGGGACTTGCTCGCCCAAAGGCCACCTCATAAGGCTATTAGGGACCGTGATGTACCTTTAAGTCCCCGTGATGACAAAATCGCCCTTTGGGGGTGGCCGACGCCGAACACCCCCTCTACGCGTAGTCCCGGCCACTCCAAAGGCAGCCTCGTAGCCGCCAAATTCGACGCTGGAGGCATACAACCTATCACAACGGTAATAAGAGGCCTAACTTGTCTCATCAAGGATAGGCTCTCACTTCTCATGACGGGCTATCACTGCTTGCAGAAAGTGACGGCTACTCTCAACCCCTACTCGGCAATTTTCCTCTAAAGAATGCCCGACATGAAATTCTAGACCACCAAGCCACCTTTTCAGGTCAATGAGAACTCGAACGAATACATCCAATGCTCCATCTATTGCCGCCTCTTTAGGCCGACAAGCCACCTCTTCAGATCGGTGAGAACTCGGATGGACACATTTGACGTTCCATCTATTACCGCCTCTTCAGGCCGGCAAGCCACCTCTTCAAGTCGGAGGGAACTCAAACGGACGCATCCGACGTTCCATTTATTGCCGCCTCTTTAAGCTGGCAAGCCTCCTCCTCAGGACGGTGAGAACTCGAACAGATGTGTCCGACATTCCATTTATTGCCGCCTCTTCAAGATGGCAAGCCACCTCTTCAGGTCAACGAGAACTTGGATGGACGCATCCGACATTCCATCTACTGCTGCATCTTCAGGCCGGCAAGCCACCTCTTTGAGTCGGTGAGAACTCGGACGGACACATTCGACATTCCATCTAGTGTCGCCTCTTCAGGCTGGCAAGCCACCTCTTTAGGTGGACGAGAACTCGAACAGACGTGTCTGACATTCTATCTATTGCCACCTCTTCAAGCCGGCGAGCCACCTCTTAATGTGGACAGAAACTAGAACCAGCGCGTCCATATGTTGCCACCTCTTTAGGACGACAAGCCACCTCTTAAGGTCGGCACGAACTTGGGCGGATGAGTCCGACCCTCTTTTGTCGGTCATCCCTTTGAGACGACCACCCACCTCATCGGGTTAACTACGACCCGGGTGAATACGTCCAAAGGGCTAACATTAGCCACCTCTTATGGATAGCAAGAACCCAAGCGGGCATCCTCGACGCTCCTCTCCATGCCACCTCTCAAGGATGGCAGGCCGGCTCGAAAATTGGCCCAAGCTCGAGTAGACGTACGACCACCCCTCTAAACTAGCTCAGCCGCCTCTCAAGGCCAGCATGGGCTAGCGCTCATACGCCTCACTCCCAAATTCATACTGGCTCTCAAGGCTGGCACGAACTAGGGCTCATATGCCCCATGCCCAAATTCATGTCACCTCTCAAGGCCGACACGGTCTAGGGCTCATACGCCCCACTCCTAAATTCTTGCCACCTCTCAAGGCTAGCACGGGCTCGAACTCACATGCCCAACGCCCAAATTCCTACACCCTCCTAAAGGTCGTTACTGGCTCAGGCTCATATGCCCCATGTCGAAGTCAATATCCGCCTCATACGACCAGCTCAAACTCGGGCTTACATACCCCGCGTTCCGCCTTAGAGCATGTTACTACTTAAAACCAACGCAAGCTTAGGCTCATATGCCATAACAAGAAACCTCTTCCGTGCAACCGGAAGCGGGTGGAGCCACTTAATTCCCCAAGCATAAATGCTCCCCCCACTGCAACACAGCTGAACGAACATCTGGGGGCATAACTTACTGTGGAATTTTGACCATTCTCACTACTCTCTCAGTAGTTCACACTAGTTAGAGAGTGGGGGCATATGATGAGGGGCAAAAGGTGCCCTCGGATCTGAAACTCCACACCCGACCCAACAAAGGATCCAGCTACTCGGACATGAAGTGCACAGGCAGAACCGGATCCCTGTCCTGCCTAAGATCAACTGGGTCCCCGGTCAACACCAGCCTGATTTTCCAGAAGATCCTGCGTAGCCTGAGCGGAAGATACGAAATGATGGACCTAACAACCTGCACCCTAACCGCTACCACGTAGCCTGACAAGTAGGGGTACCAGAGCTCGTCAGTGAGAGAATTCCCTATGTTATAAATAGAGAGGGAGACCCCCAATAGAGGGGGACTCCTCCTAGAGTGGGAGCGAGATTATGTAAAATGTACCCCAAAAATTCTAGTGTATAGTTGGGAGCGTCATCCTCCCCCCTAACATACACCCCTTAGGTTGGATTCCCTTGTGTTTGCTTGATTTTCGTTCTATCTCCCTATGCGGTGGATGATTAATAGCTAAGTAGCGCTTCCTACGATAACAATCTTTTGGTAGGACCTACCAAGGCTGACGATAACATCATCACGAGCCATAACTAACTTTAATTAGCTATAATCAATTGACAAATGCTCCTACATAATTGCTAGAGAGTTGTAATTCACTGAACATCCATTCTGAGAAGAGTGTATTAAATCAGGGTTAATTTTGCAATTTTAACAGGATATCATGAATACAGAATAATCATGGGATTTTCCAGGGATTATTCTAATTTCTAATGAGCATTAAGGTCTAACAAGAGGGTTCACACAGACAGAAATGGGTTTTCACGCATTTCGAGAATTAACAGCAACGCAAAATCCTAATTTCAGACCCACTTAAATAGCAGAGGTGCTGGTTAGGATAAATTTCATCTAAACCTTCTAAAATTCATATAAAAATATTCCATAAGATTTGGTACTTTTGATTTGACCATATGAACCTATTTTGACCTAGAACAGAGTCTCAAACGGAAAGTTACCATAATTTGGGTTTCTACACAAATTAACCAGTCAAACTTGATCAAAAATGAAATCCAACTTCACCATCAGATTTCTTGGGTCCAAATTAGATTTGTACCAAAATTTGGGCCCAATTAAAGATCATCTTGATCTAGTTTGCGTTTTGGTCCAGTCTGACTCTTTCTCTCTCATATACTCCTCCATCTTTTGAAATCCATGCAATTAGGTCCCTATGTTTCTCATCATTCTTTGCAAATGGATCCCTATCGCCATTGGTGTGAACACACTAAGCTTCGTCAAGATTTGAGCGAGGATTTCTCACTCGATTTTCAATCAAACTATCCCAAAATTGAAAGGGAAATTCCTTGAGGAATTCCCTTCCAAATGGATTCGACCTTGGACCCTAAGTCTTTTCCAATCTCCCATGCAAACGCATGGAAGATTCGGGTATTCCACATGTGTGAAATAGCAGAAGCTTGAAAGCTTCTTTCCAAGCTTGGAAACACCCCCATGGCTTATAAAAAGCTCCCTCACTCAATTCTGCTCTTCCGTAGCTTGGTTTGGTCGCATGTCCTTACCAAAAACTCTCCCTCTGGCCTCCTCCAACAAGCTCCGACGGCCTTTCTCTCTCCCATCCTCCTAGGCCTCCCAACCATCAAATTGGGAGTGCCAAACTCTTCCTCACACTTGTCCGCGCCTGGTACACCAAAGCCAAGGTAGCCTTCCCCTCTCCTCATCGCCATCCCCCTCACGGAAGCTTCATCTTCCCCACGTCTGACCATCACACCGGTGTGGGAATTCCCTTCCTCTTCATCCTATAATTAGGTCAGACTTCTTCCTCTTATCCACCTCAATATCCCTAGCTACTTTCCTCTCTATTTCAATCACCAAAATTGTCGTTCGCCCTTCATCTTCCCCATGATCTGCTGAGCTCCGACGAGGCCTCCACAGCTCCACAAGAAACTGCTTGCCTCACCACGACTCGCACAAGCACCGCCGTGCTCCACTGACCAAAACCCTTCAAGAAATTAAGGGGATTGGTCCCTCACTCACCTCACCGGACACGACCTCATCCGCACCAACTTCTCGTCGTCGTCCGACCACCATACGCCCTAACTCACCACAAAAACACCGTCACCACATTCGTCGTCACTTGGCGATTCTCCTGATTGTTTCTAATGTGGCCGTGAGGCCTTATTCTTGTTTCAGGTTTTCATCCGTCGTCCTCTGCCACCACTGTCTCATCCGACCACAAACGCAGTACTCCGGCCGTCTTCAACCAAACCACTACCTTTAGGCCTCGTGGAACCCTTCCAGTCATCCCTCCAGACCCTCAATTGGAGACCTCACCCGCAACTTTAACCGCAATTGGAAGCATCTCCTCCTGCGGGTCTTGTGCGAAGTAGGCACATTAGTGCCACATCGGTGGATGATGGGCGTGTGCATAGCCATAAGTTGAATTCGTGCTCAAGCATCTTTGCCCAAGCACTGAGGGGTCAGGTCCCTCATACCCCTTCACACCCGATAACCCACCTATTCACTCCTCGGTCATCACCCACGTCGGTAACCCTAGACACTGTTTGAGACCCATTTACCTATACTTTGATCCAAATTTGCTCTGGGTCTATGAGAGAGAAGAGCAGGAGGAATAGTGAGAGAGTGGAGGAGGGTTTTGCTCTCTGAGACTTGTGCCCTGTGCGACACTTAGTCGCTAAAGGAAAGTTGGTCCCCTTTGCTGTAAAGGAGAAGAAAGGGAAGGTCTCTGAAGGAGAAGGGAAGGCTTTGTGAAGAAGGAAAGTTCTGAAGCTAAAGAAGAAAAGGAGAGGCTTAAGAAAGAAAGAAGCTTTGAAGAAGAAGAAGGCTCTTAAGAGCCTTGTGTCTGAGACACTTAAGTCATCTGAGGAAGAGAAACCAACATTTGATCTGATTGATGTTGGCACTGTTCCATTATTTAAGTACTATGGTTTACAATTGAATTCTAATTGAGTAAATGAATGCATGCTTAAATTAAGAGAATATCTGTGGTGATTCAAATCACCATTGTTTTTATTCTCATTTCCTTTTTGCTTCATCATACATTGGTTCTTATTGAATATATTTCTGAGTGATTGATTCATTGAATATCTCTATTGTACTCCATTTATTGTGCTCATTCATTCAAGATTAATGTCGTAAATTCCACATTTGCTCCCTATGTTCGACATTGGACTCCTTTAGAATCTGAGTTATAAATTTATTTGTTTTCGAGCGATTGAGGCTTTGCTAAAATGAAATGACTTAAAACTCCTTGATAGCCCATTAACATTTTGGCATCGTTGCCGAAGAGCAATGCGTAATTCACACATTAGTCTTATCTTTCTTGATTGTTTATCTGAGCACTAACTTGCCCTATTTGCTTTGATTGTGATTTTGCGAGGTATTTCACGAAGAGATCTTCAGCGTAGATCAACCACTCCTAGGGCAAGTAAACTTTCTCTTCTTCCCTAGTCAATCTCCTAATCTGATGGAAGAGAGAAAAAGGAAACAAAATTAGTTAGGATTCATCTGCCGTATTTTCTTAGTAACCATCACTTAAAAGGCAAGTTTCCTGATTTGCGAATTCAAATTGATATCTGATTGAAGTTAAGATGATTCTATTTAGAGATCCCTACCCAAGGCCCATCACCAGAGGACTTCCATAGGCCATACATCATTTAGCCTGGTATATAGCATAGAAGCTTGATTACCTATCAAAATAGTCATCCCCACTTATAGGGCACAACTCTATGACCCCGCCACCAATGATGATCAAATTCGCCTATCCGTAGATCTCTTGGATGAGCTGAAGGATAAGGCATCAGAGGTAGCACTCAAACATAAAGAAGCCACCGCCACCTCCTACTATAATCGCGTTTGTAAACGGACATTCTCTCAAAGAGACTTAGTCATACGCAAGTGCGAAGTCTCCATGCCAAGTCAGTCAGGCAGGAAGCTAGATCCACACTGGGAAGGGCCTTATAAAATTCGTAAAGACAGTCTAAGAGACTTCTACGAATTAAAATCCTTAGACGACAAAGGCATCCCCCACATTTGGCATGCAAGCAACTTATGTTTGTACCATGTATAAATACAGACAAGCAATAAAAATAGAAATTTTCTTTCTTCATTCAAAAGAGGTGTTGCCTATTACATTTTAAAAAAAGGAGGGTGGGGGGGGGGGGGGGGGGGGGGGGGGGAGAAAAAGGCAACACTGGCGAAGGACTCAGGGACTTCTCACCCATGGCCCAAAAATATCCCCCTCGGGAATGGGCGAGAGGCGATGTAGGCTGACCACCCCTGAAGATGGTTCGATGGCCTCCAGTTGGTCTACCTCCTCCTCGGTACGAGCAGCCCCACGGGTTTTTCTTCGGTAATAAGACTGGCAGCTTTCAGATGGTCGTACTCCGACATCAACTGATCGATAGACCAATTACACAACCCTTCAATAGAGGTGTGCTTTTCTGTAATAAGGGCCTGAATGGCAGCCAGCATCTGCTCCCCAACCTCCTTTGAAACTTCCTACCAACTCATCGCCTCAGATGGATCTGAGGCGTAAAACGCCATCACCATCTCTGCATCCAATTCCAGTCCCGTAGCCTCCTCCAATTCCAACCCTGAAGCCTCCTCTAACTCCGCCACCCGTTGGCCCCTCTCCTTTGCGAGCTGTTGGGCCCTGTCGAGGTTAGCTCTCAAGCCCCCTGTAGTTGCCTCTACCTTCTCCAGACTTGTTCACATAGAAGTAAGTTTATCAATCAAGGCACTCAGGCGGACACGCTCTTTTTCAAGATCCCTCTCATACCCCTCCACGGATGAGGAATGCTCTGCCCTAAGCACTTGCACCTCCTCCTTCAAAGAAAGGATGTTGGTGCAGGAGGCCGTAAGGCGCGCGAACAAGCCCCCCAGAGCCTCCATATGAGCACCGTGCACTTTGATGAGGCTTTCCTCCAGCCCCTCGCCAGTACAGAAGGCCCTCCTCATGGCAAAGCAGGCCTTCTTCAACTCCCCCTCCAGCAAACACACATCGCTAGCCACCTGCTGATGGGAACAAAGCTTCTGCTCGGGCTCCTCTGCTGCCTTCTCCGCCTTCTCCCTGGCGGCAACGGCCTCCGCCACTTGGCGAAGCAACTACTGATGCTCCGCCTTGGCCGTGACAGCCCACTGGCAACCAAGTCTGTAGTGTCAACATTGCCGGCAGGGCTGGGGAGGTCCAAATGAACATCGTCAGGCGAAATAAACAAGGACCCAAGTGCCTCAGCCTGCAACCGAAGAACTTGACACAATATAGAATGCTCTGGCCAGAGAAAAATTGACAAAGGACATGCCCCAAGAGCTTACCGCGTGCATACAACAAAAGAAAATGTGATTGAAATTCATGCCTCTAGGCCCAGAAGTGGCCCAAGACAATGCATCATTGAGGTGCCTTAGCACCTGCCATTCTAAACCAGGGGCGCTGCTTGCTGCCCCCGGCTAAACCAGCACCACCTGTCTAGGTACAAAGATACTAGGAGCACCCTTCAGCATGGATCCAGCAACGGACTCGACGGTATGGACGATAATCCCTGAGCCCCCCCTATCAAGGTCATCCACCAAGACCCATGCACCTGTAGAGCTCTGCTAGTAATATGGCTGGTCAAAGATGCTACTAATGGCACCTACCTCTTGCGCCAACAGGGTGAACGCTCTAGGAGCAAACGACGAAACCGGGAAACCGACAATACACCCCAAACGTGCCACCTCCAAGGGCGTCTCCAAAGGGGAGTCACTGAAGGTAATCGCTTCAAGTGGCTCAGAAGGCTCCAAGGGGGCAGAAGGCACACCTTCCCCTTCACTCGCATCGGGACTCCGCACAGAGAATGTCATCGACTCCTGCGAAAGCTCCACACGACGACTGAATGGGAGATTTCTCTTTTCAGAAATATAGGTCAAAAAAATAATACATCATCGTAGTGTAAATGTAAATCTTGGTAAAAAAATCCCAGATCAAAAATATATATTAGTAAAAATTAACCACGGTAGATTAGGTTATATCCACAGGAAAGAACAAATGCAACGAACTCACAAATATTTTCTTATTATATTTACCCAATTATGTGCAGAATCCATGTCCAAATCCAATGCAAAATGAGATGTAAAAAAGAAGACACACAATTACTTAAGAATATAAGAGTTATGTGTACAATTCCACCTCAATAAAATAATCAAAATCAAAATCCCATAAACTACAGTAGAATTGAATGTAAATACTATTCAAACCCAAAAGAGAGCATTTCTTCTCCTTTGTCGTGCGTGCTCGTGGGGCCGCGGCGGTCGGCGAGGAGCTGGAGGAAGGTCGACGTGGTCGAAGGCTCCGCGTTGGTGGTGACGGCGGGATCAACGGCGGGCTGTGGTGACCTGCCGACGAGGGGCTCACTGGTGGTGGAGCATGGGCCAAGGGGTCCCTGCGTGTGGCCGTGGCTTCACGCGTGTACGGTGGAGGTCGTCGGCGCGCGCCGAGGAGGTTGTCGGCGCGTGGGGAAGGTGGCCGGTGGTGGAGGTTGTTGGGTTTCTTCGGGGCCGCCGGTGGCGATGAAGAAGAAGATGATGACGACGAAGAAGTGCGGTGCAACTGGTGATCGCAGATGGAGACCCGCCAGGCTACTGTCACGAGGGAGAGAAGAGAACGAGGTTGCTGTTGAGGTTAGAGTCGAGTGCACAGGCCTGCTGTCATGGAGGAAGGAGCCGTAATGTGCTGCAAAGAGGACGTGGTGGAGGAGGAACAGGATCGCACGCATGTAGGGTGAGCCCGGTCCTTGCGTGGAGGTGAGTAGTTAGCGGTAGGAGAATCGAAGAGGAGGAGGGCACGGTGGTCGCTGCTGCGTGCAAGGAGGAATGCCAGAGGAGAGGATCACGGTGGTTGCACATCGATGGCTGGTTGCTCTCGTGGGACTGCACACGGTCGGTGGTGAGGGAGGAGTCGTCGATGGAGTCCTTGCTGCAGTGAGGTGCGGTCGCGGTGGTTTGGCCGGTGAGGGTGGAGGGCATTCTCGCCTCCTGTCGTGAAGGTCAACGCGGTGGTGGACGCTGGAGCCGAGGCACGGTGGTGGTGGTTCGCTATCGAGGTGGAAGGTTGTGGTCGAGGTCGGGGCGCGGTCGTGGATGTCGCGGCGACGGTGCGGACGTAGTCGTGGTTAAAGGAGGAGCACGGTCGTGGACACGCAGTCGTGGGTGAGGGTCTCGGCTGGACGTCTGATGGAGGGGTTGGACGGCTTATGTCCTTCCCCTCCGTCGGGTGTTGAGGGAGAGAGAGATGATGGCCGGGGATGGGGGGGTTTGTTCTGTTGGCATATATATATATATGTGTGTGTGTGTGTGTGTTAAATATATTAGTGAATGAATATAGTTGGAGTACCTTAAAAAAAAAATGAGGGAATGATAATTTATGAGTTCAAATAATTTTATCAATATAATACATACTCTAAATTAAATTCATATCTAAATGATAATGTACTCAGGATTAATTGTGATCCACTAAAGTGACTTATCAATGACCCTTCTTGGCCCACCTCAAGGGGACCTCCGGCTCCTTCACGACCTCTTCAAGGGCCTCCTCCTCCTTCCGCTTCAACTCCTTATGGTAAGCAAGCTAACTCCCTTCTCCCTGTTCCACTGGCCTCTCCTCGCTGTGTTGCAACCCACAGCGAGTCAAGCTACTATGTCGACGCTTAGTCATGACCGACCAACTGAACCGCTTGAAAGTTGCAGCCAAAAGAACCAAAAATACCAGATTAATAAGTAGCTAGCGGGTCCAATATGTGACAACTATTTAGCCCCCCCCCCCCCCCCACTTACATGGCGAAGGCAATGAATCTGCCACCCATGAAAACACCTCCTGGATGTCCTTCTGCCTAAGCTCCAATCGGGCAATCAGACCAAACTTAATTATTTTTTCTGCATCTACCCGTGCAAACAGGTTAAGCTCCTTGGATCGGGGCGGCTGGTCCCTTTTAGGAAGGTCTTGCCAAGTATAGGGGACTTTGAGGTCTTCGATATTGGAAAGAAAAAAGAAATGGTGATCTTACCCCTTCAAACTGTCGAGGAGATCCACTATCCGGTATCCCGTTTGCCAGCTGTACAGGGTGAAAGTACCTGATGGAGGCTTGCCCTTCTTCACCTTTAGGGATATCAACCCAAAAAGCAAGCAGAACAAAATAAGGTAGGGGACAATCCCCAAGTGAAGGCAGATGACAGTAAAAGTATTCAAAACCAGCCAAGAATTAAGGCTAACCTATAAAGGAGCAAGGTTGTAAAGGGAAATGAAAGAGGACAAAAACAGGTTCAAAGGTACTCATAAACCGTTCTCTATGGCATATTTACAAATTATAAGCACGTCCTTCAACCCATCAGAACATAGACGGGTCTGGGACCCACAACCATGAAACGACACTCCACCAAGTCTGTACTCCCCCAAAAAAGACAAAATTGCAGACCAACTATGAAGGTTGGATGAAAAATTATACAAATCCCTCGTCTCAGAAGAAACTCCAAAAGAGGAACCAACAGACTAACCCTTGCTTGCAAATCTCAACATAATGATTCTTCCTCTAAGAAACCTTGAGACGAAGATGTTCTGACGAAGGACACTCTCACAGCACCCCCGTTAAGAATAAATACCGCACACAATACTCTTCAAGCTAGGTGAGGCATTAACTATGACCCACCACCCCTATATATACACCCCCCACGGAGGGCGATTCCCCCTTTACGGGGCAAACAATATGAATAAATCAAATCTCTTCGTATCTGGTGCGAATTCCAAATGCATCACCAAGAGTGAAAAATATCTCGGCCATCATTACAGACATTAAAAGCCCCCTACATCGCCGCCGAGAGGGCAGTCCCATCAATGACAGGCACAATGCTTGAGGCCTTCGCCTAATCATAATGGTAATTAATGCCGGTCCTGTTAAACAACAAGACAAAATATGAATCCCGCAGTAATTGGCTATTACTTGCGGAAGTAAAATGGGTCCATGTGCCTCATGCCGCCTCTTAAGGCATGTCATACATCAAGCGGACGCGCCTCATAAGGCGGGTAATACAGTAAGTGGATGTGCCTCCTCCCTCCTCTTAAGGATGGCGATACACTAGGTGAATGCCCTTTGAGCCGCCTCTTAAGGTCAAGCAACATAACGGGTAAGAATTCAGGGCAAATTCCGCTTCATAATAAATGCCCCCCCGCTTAAATAAACAGCCGGGGCAACATTTGGAGGCATTACCTAACATGGAGTTTTTACCACAACCATGACTCTCTCAGCAAGCATCCACTAGCTCGAGAGTAAGGGGCATATGATGAGGGGCAAAAAATGCCCTCAAACCCAAAAACTCCGCGAAAAAACCTGAAAAGAAGGATCCGACCCAAAAAGACTCAGATACAAGTAGGTCCAGGGGTCCGACTTGCCTACATCCGAAGGACTCACAGATGGGTCTGGAAATCTGACCCACTTAACTGGGACCCAAAGGTCCAACCCGCCTACACTCGAAAAGACTCGAACATATCCGATGCCAAAGGGATGGCGAAGAAAGTACAACACAGTCATACCTCCAATAAATGGTGACATGGCCACCACAATTAATGACCTTACAACATACGTACCCTGGCAACAGTCATATCCAGTCAGAAGATCTCGTAGAGGGAGGCAACTCGAGAGAACAAGAGATATTGTAATCTTGATTCTTACTGGTGCATATTTGGGAGCATCATCCTCCCCCCGAACGTACCCCTCTTGTGGTAGAACTGAATCACCAACTTCTTTGCCTCTTGTGCAATTGGTTGAACCCTTGGGTTAGACCCTCCAATCACATAGGAGGTCCAATCATTTGGGTTGTTGAGTCAAACCCTTCGATCACTTTGGAGGTCCGATTAATCGCCATCTTCTTTTCTTCTTCTTCATTGCATCTCCTCTTCATCTTCTTCCTCTCCTTCCATAGTGGGTTGATTGAAGAGACGAAGGCCACAATTGAAAAGGAGATAGTGACGATGTCCAAAGAAAGCCCAGTTAGAGAACTGGTAATGCACGCAAGAGAATCGGTGGCCGACGACCCCCCATTGAGTTGCGATGGGTGATGGGTTCTTCTCTACCAACGTACTCATGCATGGGAGGAAATGAGCAAGAAGATGGAGAATTTACGTCTCTAAAAATTTGAACTTTTGATTATTATTGTTAAGTCTTTGTAAAGGTTTCCTCTCTTTTTGAATCTAATGGCTAACATTATTCTATATACATCAAGGTCATCCTAGACTTGATTCTAACGATACAAGTAGAGATGCAAGTTTCAGCAAACATAACTTGAACCTGACCTAACCTGATCCAAAAAGAATGGGTTTTATCCAAAAAACCTGACTAGGTTTGGGTGTAAGTATGGGTATGGATCTATACCCAATTACTCGACTCGAGTACCCGAATAAAATCCCCATTTACCTGAGATATATGAGTCACATCCTAAGTCCCTCATTCCACTAATCTTAATCTCCTTCATGATTTCCTCTATGATTTTGAATGTTGAGAGTGCTTTTGAAGCCTTCATTGAACATTCCCCCAATCTTAATGCCCTTCATGATTTCCTCTATGATTTTGAAGGTTGAGAGTATTTCTAAATCTTTTATTGAACATTTATTTTGGGAATAAGTAACTTTTGTTTGAAATGTACTTATATTTTATCTTTCTTTGTATTTTTATTTTTTATGTATTCCCCTTGAATGACTTCTTTTGTAATAATTTCAGTGAGATCAATAAAATTAGAGTAGCATGAGCCCCTATGTTTTAGGCTTATTAAAAATAAACAATTAATGAATTGTGTTATACTTTTTTTTCCTTTTTTATTCTAATTTGGATACGATTTGATTGTAAGATTAATTTATAATCTGTACTCGATGAGTAAATAGATACCTGATGGGTAGATGGGTATATGAATAGATTTAGATTTTTATATCCGATTGGTAAATGAATAGGGTATGGGTATGAATTTTGTAAATAGATATAGGTATGGGTATGGGTATTGATATGTATATAGGTATGAGATTTACTCAAACTCTACCTGAACCCAACCCTTTTGCATCTCTAGATTTAGGAGTCAATCTCGAGGTATTCGAGCATGCTAGACATATCCATATGGTCGAATCAAGCAAATTCTATTATGATCCTTAAGGTGACAACAAAGGGCACCTGCATGCTCGATAGATGATAAGGAGCCATCCGAAGTTTGATTTTGATGCTCCACATATCACCAGAATCTTCTCGACATGAACTTAGGTTTGGTGAGCTTTAAATTCCCACCAAAGAATGCAAATTTTAACTTTACCCATTCAACTCTTATATTTGCATTTTGATCCTATCTCTTCCTTACCAATTTAAGCTCGATGGCTGAAGCGTGTACGGTACTTTAGGAGATATGTGTGGTGTTGGAAATTTCTGATCTATTTTATCAAAGTTATCATGACTTCTTGGTAACCTTAGATAGAGTAGTTATACTCATTTTCTTTGAGTGGCTTATTTCGTGTTCCTCTTCATGTTTACACCTTGTCTTACATGTGTCGGTTTCCTTTTGCCAAGATCGGAGCTTATTTTTTTAAATTTTTGCTACTTGGATACCTGAATATAATAATTAATATTATGATTGTCTCAAATCGATGGGTTGTGATGGTTGATTAATCAAATTAATGTAAATAAATAACTTGATAGCATGTCTATATATTATGATTATAATGAATGAATTATATAATCCTTGTTATATGGTATGGACTTTAATAAATCATGGACTATCCTATTATAACCATAATGGAATGTCATAAATGAACAATGGTTTTAAATAATGAAACATATGAGTTGATTAGTTGATGTTCTAATAATTCAATTATCCAGGATTGACCAGGAATCAATTAGGATAACTGGTTTAATAGCCTCCCTGCAAATCATAGCTAAGCTTAACGACCAACTAAGATGTGGGATGTGTAACTCAAGGGTTAGAGTTATTTTACCATCCTCGGTTGGAGAGTGGATGAGAGGTTGTCCGTGGTTCAGCGTGTGAGGCTAGCATGCATTCACACCACATAATGTAGCCACCACCCCTCCTTGCAATGACCTTAGGGTGATGGATTGTATAGTAAGACAGGTATAAGTCATTCTCCTGACCAAGAGGGTGTCCTATATCAGTCTTACTTCTCAAGATGTCACGTGGAGTTTATCTCGTGTCCTAAGACATAGATTGAGATTATCAGAACTGTAACTAAATGAGCAAAATGCTTGTTAATAAAGGAGTTATTGCATAATTAACAATACTTGACAAATGAGTAGTACCTACCTTTGTGTGTTTCTTTACGTTATTGTTTGTTCTACTTTACTCAGCTTTTGTTGACGAAATTCCCCGGACTTCATACTCAAGTGCAATTCAATAATTAACGTCAGTAGCTGCATTTGGAGATCTTCTTTATCTGTGTACTCTTGGTCTGCATTTCTTATCCTAGTTAGTATTTCATTCATTATTTAATTATGATTTATGATTTGCTTTTTTGACTATTGTTATTTTATGATTATGTGCTCGATGACTGCAATCTTGTATATAGATTGATAATTCATATTCGGTGGCTCGAGTTCTATTAGGTACTCGGTTAGTGGAACCTAGGTCGTCACATGTTATCTATGGGGACCACCTTAGTGATGATCACATCTCCACGCTTGGCAATCTCCTAGATGATGTGATACTTCCTATTAATATGCTTGCTCTTTTGATGAGAGCGAGGCTCCTTTGCTTGCGCAATGGCCCCCATGTCGCACAACAATGGGATTGGCGACTGTATTGAGGGAACTATGTCAAGTTCCTTAATGAACTTACATATCCACACCACCTCTTTTGCATATCTGATACAATAATGTATTCAGCTTCAATTGTTGAATTAGTCATGATATCCTGCTTCTTGCTTCTTCAGCTCACAGAATTGCCATTCAACAAGAAAACGAACCCTAATGTAGACTTTCTATCATCAACATCCGACTAGAAGTCAGAATCAGTGTACCCTAACACTTGGAGATCTCCATCTCCAAAGACTAAGCAGTAGTCTTTAGTCCATTTCAGGTACCTGAGTATGTTCTTGACAACAATCTAGTGCCCCTGTCTCAAGTTTAACTGGTCATAGCTTACCACTTCCATTGCATGATGGATGTTTGATCGTGTATAGAACATGGAATACATCAGGCTGCCCACTACATAGGCATATAAACATTCACCCATGGCTTTCTTCTCCTCAACTATTTGGGGAGACATTCCCTTTGACAGGTGAATACCATGTCTAATAAGGAGACAACCCTTCTTAGAGTTATCCTTGCAAAAGCTCTCCAAGACCTTAGTTATGTCTCTTTGCTATGACAATCCAAATATCCTCTTCTCTCTATTTCTGAACATTTTCAGGCACAAGATATAAGAGGCATCCCTGAGTTCTTTCATCTCGAAGTTCTGGGGTAACCAGAGCTTAACACTAGATAACATTCCTATATCATTCCCAATGAGTAGAATGTCATCCACATATAGCACCAGAAAAGTGATAACACTCCCACTGGCCTTCTTGTAGACATATGGTTCATCTGCATTTTGGTGGAATCCATGACTCGTTATGGTTTCATTAAATGAGATGTTCCAGCTATGGGAAGCCTGCTTAAGTCTATAGATAGACTTCTTTAGCTTGCACACCTTTCCTTCCCTACCATCTATTCAAAAACCCTTAAGTTGTTTCATGTAGATGTCCTTTTCAAGGAATCCATTGAGGAAATATGTCTTGACATCCATCTGCCAAATGTCATACTCATGGTGCACAGCTATGGCTAGCAATATCTAAATGAATTTAAGCATGGCAATAGGAGAGAAGCTTTTCTCATAGTCAACCCCACTTTTGTTCATAATCCATGCTTTAAAGGTCTCTATCTTCCAATCTAGACTCCTTTCTCTTGTAGATCCATTTACACCCAATGGATGTCATCCCATCAGAAGGATTCACGAGGGTCCACAGATCGTTCTTGTGCGTGGAGTTTATCTTAGACTACATTGCTAACCTCCACTTGTCCACATCAGGATCTTGCAATTCCTCATCATATGTGGAAAGATCAATCTTGGACTGTTCTATGATATGGAATCCATATCATTCAGATGGATGCATCGCTCTCGAACTCCTTTTAAGCGAAATGGGAGCATCAATTGATTCTAGTTGATCTCTTTCTTTTGGGTTGGAGACTTCATTGGTCTCATCAGACTCAATAAATTCCCTTATTCATTCTTATCTTAACCTTCAAGGAATTCTTCCTCTAGGAATCTAACATTCCTAGATATGAATACCTTTTAGGCCTTAGGGTCATAAAAGCAATAGCCTCTGCCATCCTTTGGAAACTCAATGAAGTAGCACTTAGTAGTGCATGATTCTAAGTTGTTAGGATTCATGTAAATCTACAAGTGTTCAACACCTAGATTCTTCCCATACCACATCTCACGTGGAATTTTAGGAACAGATTTGGTTGGAATTCTATTTAGAATGTATGCTGCTATGTCTAACGCATACCCCTAGAAGTAAAGCGATGGTTTCGCTTTGCTCATCATGTACCGTACCATATCCAATAAGATGTGGTTACATCATTCAATTATGGAGTATCAAGGGCATGAGTCCAGAGATGATTCCTTTTTCCTTGAGGTATTCTTTTGAATTCCTCAAAAAGGTATTCACCTCCTCGGTCTAATTGAATTTCCCTGATTCGTTTAGTCGTTTAGTTCTCAACCAATGCCTAATACTCTTTGAATTTTTCAAAGGTTTCAGACTTGTGACACATTAGGTAAATAAATACATATAGCAAATAGTTATTAGTAAATGTCACAAATTGTTGACCATTTCTAGTCGTAGTACTAAATGGTCCACATATATCTATATGTATGAGGTCTAGTAAATCTTCATGTCTAACCCCCTTTCCAGGAAAGGGTGGTTTGGACATTTTTCCGCGAATACAATACTCATGGGTAAGCAAGGGTTGGACCTTCAAAAAATCAAGGGTTCATCCTTGACAAGTTTATTGATCATATCAATAGACACTCAATTTAATTACACATCATACCTATTCATCTTGTTTTTAGCATATCTTAAGCTACACACCTCGAATTTGTCAATAATTATTGGAAAGCTTGCGATGAAAGGAATTTAATGGTATCAAACATGACCTATTTGAAAGGTTTAACTGAAAACACATTTTTTTTCATGTTTTATAAGGTATTCTAACCTGACTTAACCCCGACAGATATTGATAGGTCAAAACCCAAATTTTGAGGCATTGCAACGGATGTATCAATACTCACTAGAAAAGGATTTAGAAAAGGGTTCACATCAAGTGGTGAAGTATTAGTAATATTTGTTAGTTGTTTGTTTAGGGTAGAGTTAGAAGGCAATATGGGATAACTTGATGTCGAAAGGGAATATAGTATGGGGTTTTTTGAGGGGATTTTGAGTGTGTGGACTCAATTTTGTTTGGTTGGTTAAGGGTTAGGTAAGAGATCAAGCAATGGGGTTAGACTTTTAGGGCTTGCTTGTTAAGGATGTTTGGGAGAATAAGTGGGGATGATGCCTTACAAGAGGAGAGATAAAATCTATCCAACCTCTCACCTTAAATAAACTTATCTTGAGTTTTGAATCTTTCTCTATGGATAACTTTATCTTGGGATAAAGCTCACCAAACATGAAATAAATCATTGTATCCCATATAACAAACAAGCCCTTAGAGTGGGACTTGTTTTAGAGGCAAGAAAGGGAGGTTTAGTTGGAGGGGGGGATTTAGATGATAGCGCTCGTCCCAGGCGGGAAGGGGGGGGAGGGGGCATAAATAGCCGCAAACCTATCCCCCAGGTTAGCTAAGATTCAAATTGGAAACTTACTGTGGTATTACCCAACAGCCTTGGAGGGGGGTGGTGGGGGGGTGGGTGGGGATAGGCTCAATATTTAAAGGTACAGCTGTAATAAACGGAGATTCAAAAGCCATAATAGGTGCAATAATGGAGATAGAGGGGCCCTTAGAGTGGAAATCTTGGGAGCTGACCCGTCCATCATCAATTGCAAGACATTCCCTTTCATTGTAATGCCAGTTGTAGCCAACCTCCTATTCATCTCTATCTAGACAGAGTGGGAAGGTGGCTCCTCGTATGATTCAACTGTGGGTCTTCCCCCAAGAACATCTTCATATCCCACCCTTCAGCAAGTCTCCGGTACAAGTCCGACCGTTCAACTCTCCAAGGGCCATCAGCTGAGCTCCATCTTTGAGGGTATCGAGTGGTTCGTAGTTTAGAATAGAGGAACTCCATTTCCTCCATTGCTTTGAGCATCCGCTTCGTACATTCCGGGTTGGGGTGCCCCACAACATAGAGCTTGGCTTTAATTAAGTCATCACAAACCATAGTTTCATGATCCATGTAGCCACATAGCTCGCAGTACCTTGGGAGCCTTTCATACTTAAGGGGGATCGGTAGTTTTACTACCATCTGATGCAGTCAACTCCATCTCTTTAATCAAAGCTCTGTCAACATGGCTTTCTACTGATTTTTATAAAGAATCCTCATTGTGTATCATTGATGTCTTTACTACCATCTGATGCAGTCAACTCCATCTCTTTAATCAAAGCTCTGTCAACATGGATTTCTACTGACTTTTATAAAGAATCCTCCTTTTGTATCATTGATGTCTACATCCTTCACCTCCCCAATGGATGCACCCAACTAAATTACACTTGAACGACATCTATATTCAACAGCGTAGGTCATGAATCTTAACCCAAAGCAACAATGTGTCAAGTTTATAATCGCAAGGCCTCAAATTTGGTTTGGCAACTGACATTAGTACAAGATCGCCATCAAAGTGCCATGGTGCTTTATTGAGAACTAATCTTAGTTATGCATCCTCCTTAAAGTAGGCAAGCCATCTCCTAGCAGCTACTTCGTGAACCACAAGATGGGAGGAGACAGTCCAATTCTCAGTAATTACCCCAGTTACTACCTTTGGCCTAACCTTCCTCTTTGTATGGAATTTGAAGAACAAACTCTTCCTCCATTTCTCAGGATCATTTAGATCCTTGATAGTCAGTTTGACTTCCACTACTGCTGCTTCTTTCCTCAGTAGATTCTGCACTCCTTGCATAAATTCTAACTCCACGGTATCCATGATACAACTTGAATGGAACCTAATGCATTAAATGCCAGTGAATGCAGACGCTAAACAAAGAGAACTGCTTATAAATTTTGGGAGTGAAATATGACAAGGAAGACTAACTATCAGGGCGATGACACAGGAGAAAGTTACGAAGAAGCATGCGATGGATGCAAATGGACACAACCAAACAGAGCAATCTGAAGGAAAATAAGAGTTAAGAGACTGAGACAGAAGAGTAGTATTACGGTAACAAGACTAATAACACCACATCTTGGGTGGCGAGGTTGCTCCACTCGGTAGAGGGGAACTCAGGAGAATTATATTGGCTTTGATTCTTTCCACTAATAAGTATCATTGTTGGGTCCTCCATGATTGAGCTAAGTATTCAGCACGGCGAATGCCTCTTCCAGTCATGGAGAGACGAGCAAAAAAACCTCAAACCTCATCAACCTCTGAGGTTAGGAAAATTTAATCTCTGCTCTCTTACTTTAAGCATTATTATCAACTGCAATCCCCTGAAAAATCAATTTCATCAGAACTGGTCACAAGTACATCACCAACGATCTTCAGCAATTGCTCGGACCCAACCTCGTATCTTGCTTAGAATTAAAGGTAGCCCTGACAAATTTCTAAGATGGGAATGAGCCATTTTGTGACATACACTTCAAGCAAAGCGTCACTATCTGGGACAAAAGCAAGTTGGTTGCATCATCAAAATAATACCCATGAGGCAAAGCTAACACCCACACCCGACCAACTTCCTTAACTACGAATAAGAATGGGAGGGCGCAAGGTTAGTTGCCAAAAACTGTCACGAGGAAACAGTGCTTTCGCATTTCCATTTTTTGGCTTCAAATGATGAGGCAGAATTTGCAAGCTCCATTGCTGAACTAAGATTTGACGATATATAAGTAAAAAGAGATGAATTACAGGGAATCAACCATAAAAAAATCTCATATTTGATTGATATGTGGCAATGGCCAACAGACCAAGAACCCTCAGGGTTTCAGACCACCTGGATGTTTATAAATACAAACCCTCCAACCTACAACTACAACACTCTTGCAAACTGAGGAAAAATCATATGATACTTTGTGCAAAAAATTTTGCAAACATAATCTTAAAGAAGCTTCACACCTGTCCTCATAACTCTTCTTCTCCCGAATGCATTTGCATTAATACCAGCTCAGTAAAATGCCGTTTCCATTCATTGAAGGATGCAAATGGCAATAGGCCACCCAATGTGGGAAGAACCAGAAGCAGGGTGCCAAAAAACACAAGTCGCCGGAGACAATATGGCAACAAAATAAATCTTTTCTTTCGGTCATCATATACCTGACCATAGAGGAGAGGGTGCATGAAGGAGGGGAGGGCATTGGCAATGAAGTGAAAGAAGCAGAGGGCCTCCCAGTGCATAAGCCACCGGTAGCCATCCCCACCTAAAGTGTCTATGCAGAGTTTGCCAGCTACACCACAAATACCCCCCAGCATAAGAAGGATAAAAGTCACGGGCATTGTTGAGCCTGGACCAGCTGACCGTTGGAAGAGTGAATAAGCGACAGCCAATATCATCAGTATCCCAAAGGACATGCGTGACAGCACCAAAGCATGGCATCTCAGCAAAAGCAAGCCATTGTTGAATGATGCGACCTGCTTAGGCATCCACCAAGAGTTGGATCCCTACAGGAAAAGAGGCAAACCGTCACCTTTTTGTAAACCAGAGGAATTGTACTTAAACATCCACAGTGGCAGAGAATTTGAAAGAAACCTTAGCCGGGGGCATGCATGCTCCTGTCACTTCAATGATCCGTTTATATGAGTAAACCCAGGCTGCATATCCAAGCCACATCGACATTATAAATAGTCCAGCCACGAGAAGATCTATGCACCTTCGAACAAATTCTGCATGTCTCAAATCTTTCATCTGTGTCTTCAATTTCTCCTCCTTGAATTGCGCCTCTTTCAATCCCATAGATAGTTTTTTCTGCTCAAGGGCATTAGACTCGTAACTCAGATTCAATTCTGTTTCCTTCATTTTCATGCGTTGACAAGTGAGGCCAAGCTTAAATGCCTTGAGTTCATTAGAACGGGCCTGCTGAACAGCCAATTTCTCAAATGATGTCACTATCGCTTGACCAAGGGCCTGACTGGAACCATCAGAAATTGGCATCAACTGTTGATTATTTGATCCATTCAGAAGAATCATCTGACGATCCTGATTTGATGATTGATTGTCTTCGATCTCTTCAGTGTACTCACAAGTATAAGGCTGATTCAAATGAATCTTTTCAATGTACTCTGAATTTTCAGGTTGATTTTCTTGGATCTCTTCAGCACACTCTGACGTTCCAGGCCCTTCAAGAAAGGATGCAGATTCAGATTGGTTACTTGAAGGCGGTCGTGATAAATTTTCTTGCTCTGTGAAGCTCTGCCTGCTAGTAACTTGCAATGTCTTCATTGTGCTGGAGAATGATTTCTCAAAGTTTCTTAAAAAATATTCATATTTTTCCCCATGTACCTATTTTACAAAAATCACTATAAATCAAAAGAAAAATACTAACTTTGCAATGACAGAAATATAAATTATCAAAAAGGAAACTGATTTGCATAGGCCAACTCAGAAGGCTGAAGCCTGACTCACGTCTGCCACAGCTTCTTTCACTGCAGTAACACATATCTGCACAAAAAGGTTGCATTTCCAATTAAAAACAGACATCATGGACCAGGCATAAGTAGAATTTGATTACTGAAATATCAAAAGTATAACTCTCAAAACATAAGATTTAATACCGTTGAGAGACGATCTGCTGGGATCTTCTTCTTATCCCAAACCTGAATATATTAAATCAATTGCATTGTCAAAACCTTAGTGTGGATAAAGGTTAGGTAAACAAAAGACTAACCAGCAGCAGTGACACGGTGAGGAAGTGCCTTGATAAATGCATAACTTGAATGCCAGCTATTAGCTTGTTAAACTAGCTAAATTAAACTAGTCCCATCCACATCGAAATGCAAAAAAAAAAGTCAACAGAATCTATGATGGAATTTTCATTAAAACATCTTATTAGCATCACTAATTACTTGCCAGTATCTGAAGAATAATCAGGTATATCATGAAAAGCAACAGCATCATGATAAGACCTAATATAATTGGAAGCTCTCATGTCTAAGTTTGCAGTAAAAATATAAATTTAATACACAATAACAAAGTAAATCATGTAAAACAGTCTAAAAGCTTGATCAAGAAATAGTTGGAGGACAACATGAGACCATCTGGGGGGCATTTTAGCAGTTTCGTAGGCCCTAGAGAAACTTAGAGGAAAGGAATATGTCCCAAGAAAAATATTATGTAGAAGACAGAATAGGTTTCAACTCAATACTAGTTAGGAGTCACTAGATATAGTTTTAGTTAGTTTAGTTATAGGTTTGTTTTAATTAGAAGTGAGAGTTCTAATATTTTCTATTATTGTTTGTTTTTTTTTTTGAAAAGCAACTTGTTTGTTATTTTTTATTTCCTACTTGGTTTAGTATGCAAACCTAACTTTTTATCTAAAGAGGTCAAGGACACTATTTTTTAATAAAACAGTTTATTATTTTCTATGCATGATATAGGAAAACCCTAACCCTGGGCCCCTTTTAGCCTAGGGAAGCGTGTCACCCCTTCTCCTTGCTTGAGGAGCACTACCAACCTCCTCTTTCTTCTCTCGTGCCGCTGCCTAAAGGAGACTGGGCACCACCACCCTCCTCTCTCTCCCTCCCTCCCCCCCTCTCTCGCTCACGTATGCTGCATGGAGGAAGGGGGCTATCGCCACCCCCCCTTTCTTGCATGCGCTACTACCAGGGTGTTGCCTAGCTTTTTCTCTCTTCGACATACAAATCCTCACGCATGCATCTCCCAATAATGCATGCACATGAGCGTGGGTGTAACCTCCCCGTAGATCAAAATGTCGACGTCTGCATCACCTCACGCGTACACAAGCACATGGACTTCCCTTTGACCCAAGAACAATCTGTACCTGAAAATTGGACTTTTTTTTTCCATGGGAACTAAGAACTCTAGTAAGGAACAAGCCCTCCCCTACTGCTGCTATTGTTAAGGGGGCCATTGCAGCCCCTGCCTCTACTACCTCTGCTAATAGGGTGCTAACCTTCTAATACTCCGATCGGTTTCTTTAATGAAGTCGATGACTGGTGGAGCATTTGAGCAAAGCTCTTTTCTCCCGCCCTACTACTGCCCTGCCGTTTATTTCACCTCTAAGTTGTCTCTTTGCAATTAGGCCTTGACCATGTGCCTCTTCTACCTGCCTACCTCTGCTTCTGCATAAGGGGCTCTCCCATTTTTTTTCCCTTCTCCTTGATAGAGGGATTTCCATGTCAAGAGATGTCTCTCGTCTCTACCTCCTCCTGCTTGCCTGATATTTCCCTCCTATATGCCGCTTTTCAGTTTTTTTCCTTTCTCCTAGAGAGAAGGGTTTCAGTTAGTGTAAGGTGACTACTTCTACGACAACTACCTGCCTGATTGTCTGCCTGCTCCTCTAGCCAGATGATGTTGTCATTAGGAGGAGTCTATTTTTCTTTCTTTCTATAGGTTAAGCGTGTTCTCCATGCTTCAACTTGGGGGGGAGTGTCAGAGTCACTACATTTAGTTATAAGTTTGTTTTAATTAGAATTAAAACTTCTAGTTGTTTTCTATTCTTTGTTATTTTTTATTTCCTACTAGGTTTAGTATGCAATTTGTCTAACATGTTCTCTATATAAAGAGGTCAAGGACTATTTTTCAATAAGACAATTTATTATTCTCTCCACACTACTATTTTAATAGTGTCCTCAACTAGTGATATTGGGATCCATAGGGACTCATAACCACCAAGTTTCTCTCAACTAGATTGTTAAACATATAAAATAATAAAAACACGACATAAAAGAGCAATAGGAGTTCGATGGTTAGATGGAAACACTTCCCAAGGGAAGGGAAAAATCATGGGAGAAGAGTTCCAAGGTTTGGATTTTCTAAATCAATCTAGAAATCCACAGATTGACCCCCTCATCATAACCCCTAGGAACAAGCCTATTGATATTCTTCAAAAATGAAATGCCATACAAGGGCTCCTAATATAGAATTGTTGTTCATAAAACCTTTCCTAAATCTATAAGGCGGAATTAGATATTAGATACTACATGGATCCTAGAATGGATACAATAATCTACTCTCTCAATACTCCCTTTAAAGTTAGGACATATCATGTTGAGGTTGTTACATGAAAGATGGAGAAACCAGTGTTGTAAAAATTGACCCACTATGCTGATTACTTGGTCGAGTAGTCCTAGTTGGCCCCCCTACCAACCAGAGTACCCATATTTGGGCCAATAGTCGACCGACTTGATTACTCAACCGAATAGTCGACCTAGTCGATCAACTATAAGGTCGATTTCTAAATGTGAGTCCACTACCAAGTCCCAACCCGACCTGGTTACAAATTACAATGATTACAAACTTTAAACTTGTGATATTTATTTCCTTTGAACTTACGGTTTATAGCTTATTTTCATTACCTTAAGCTTCAAAATGGTTGATCTTTATGTGATGGTATATGTTACTTGTTGAAATCTTGAATTGTGTAGATAAATACATCTTATTAATATATTTTATGAATATATATTTAAATATTAAAAAAATAGCCAACCAAGTACTCCCCAACTACTCTCCCGCACACCATATACTCCTTAGTCAGCGACCCAACCAACTAAATAATGACTTTTACAACACTGCGAGAAACCATCTCCTAAGTCAACACATCTTCAATGGAAAGGAGTGAGCATGCAACTTGGAGTGTAAATCATCATGTTCTCAGATAGGTATGCTAAAGATTGGAGATAGTTCGAGCTTATGAATTGAAGATACAAAGTAGAGCTAAAGACTAAAGATTCTCAAAGTTGATCTTCTATTGTGTTTCTCATACGAGTCAAATAGAATGGAAAATAGGAAAAGCATTTATCTCCAAGTACAATTCCATATATGGGCCTCAAAAAGAATGATCTCTCCAACGCGGGGACTTAGATAGTCGCCTCTTCCATATGGTGACATCTAAGAGAATGGTTCTCATTCATACAAAGCCCTTAAAGAGTGGGCCTCTCTTATACAAGGACCTTAAGAATAGTAGGTCTTTAAATATCTCATAACAATATTGGAGAAGGGTGATGGAGAATGAGGGGGAAGGGGAGAGAGAGCGTGGTAGGGGGAGTGGATGGTGGTCTCGTGCCATCATCTGCTATCGATGTAGGTTGAGAAGGCATGTTGTACGGCTTTGCCACGACCCCGTCGTGTGCCTTTTGCGCAAGGGGGTTGGTCACCGAAGGTCTTCTTGCCCAATAAGAGGCCTTGCAAAGGGTGGTTTGCCTCCACCTCCGAGAGATGCACCTGTTGAGGTTGAGGCTTCGTGGTCTTCTTTGGTGGCTTCTCTTGACTCTTTGCTCCATCATGCTTTTGTTGACAAGTGCTTTCGAGGTCTCACCCATTTAAGAGACGTTTGGCGGGAGATCTTGGCATGGGGGCTTGTTTCTAAGGATTGGAAGGTTGCTTCATTTTCAAAGAGCCGAATTCTACTCTTTGGGTTGCACCTGGCTAACCTCAAGTGGTTGAGGTGTTTGGAGATAAAGATCGGTGACACAGTGGTGCGGTAGAGGCCACCATCAGACCATGATGGGGCTTTGGAGGAGAAGCCACCTTTGAGACCGGAGGTCAAATTTTCTTTGCATGGTGTTCCTTTGTGCTTACGAACGAAGGAGGTGGTTGAGTTCGCTTGCACCTCTTTCGCAAGGGTCAAGAGGATTTTCAGGTTGGGGGTTGTTGAAGAATATATTTCATCGATTTTGATTGAAGGAGAGCTTCTGGTGGGTCATGATGTGCCCCGCAAGGCCTTGCTCAAACTTAGGGGTTCTTCTTGGGTTATTTGTTTTGCTGTTGTCAATCAAGTGGTTGGTCCTCCATGCTCCAATGAGAATATGGTGGTTGAAAGAGCTTCGGTGAGCAGGTTGGTGTTGGAGTCGAAGAAGGAAGGTTTTTCAAATTTCAAATTGCAACAGTTTCGGAAGCCTAAAATCAAGGAGAAGATGGTGAACAACTCAAATTTCAGACGAAGCTCCAACCTTCTACTTCTGCCGGACTTGAAGAAAAGTTGCCACATGAAGAGGTTCTTGTTTTAGAGAGAGCAATTGCAGTTGACATGGCGCGAGGCATTTTTCCTGATTTGGCGAGTGCAGTTATGGCTGGACCGGCTGTCAATGAAGTTGCACACGGTCTGGCTGGCGATTTAAATAACATGGATGGCAACATATGAGGTCTTAATGATGTGGATGACAACACATGCGGTCTGGATTTCCATATTAGCAATGCACAGGGTGCCTCCAGATCCAGAAGCAGATCCGACATTGGGCCTTCAAATCTGTCTTTTGCGGTTGACCCAGTTTGGCAAGTTGGGTGTGACAGCTTGTAGCTTCCTGACCCACAAGATGTAGGCGTTGATTGCGCTCAAAATTTGCTTTTTGGGCAGGGTGGCGTGGTCCCTATTTCTACAAGTGGTGGCGATGATTATGGGGATAAAAAAGGAAAGCATAAAGCTGCTTTCGGTCCTTGTGTCAGCAAGAAAGGTGGAGACTTGAGGTGACCAGTTGGCAGTGTTTCCAAAGCAAAAACCATGCGTTGATAAGGGGTTTCCTTGGATTTTGAGCCTAATTTTTTGCTGAGTACCAATTGTGGAGTGGAGTGTACACAAGATCCTTCATTTTTATTTCCTGCAGTGAATCCGATACCTTTTGTCCAAGAGAATAGTCAACATATTTTTGGTTTTGAAGCAACCACTAATATGACGTTGGACTTGGATCATGATCCAAGTGTTGTTGTTTCCTCTACTATCATTTCTCAACGTAAAGCGACTCCAAAGCATTTTTCTTTCCCTCCCGTGTGGGTAGAGGATGCAGGATTTCCTTCCGGTGCATTGCCTTAAGTCTTGCAAATGGGATCTTTGGTGGTGGAGACAGAAATTGGCGAGACAACAGTAACTGGTCCCGATGTGCCAGAAAAAACAGGTGATGGGGAAGCTTCAAAGTGTGCATATGTGATAAGTCAAGATTCAAGACGTGGTTCACAGCTGTGGAGGCTGTTATTGCGAAGACAGGTTGGTTTATCGCACAAGGAGACAGCAGCTGCAAGCATAGGAGAGGGAGAGTGAAGATACATTTGTCAAATGATTAGTTTGGTGTTTGGATAACTTTTTCTTGGGTGTAGGGTTTGGTGTTTGGAGTGAAAAGTTCAACTTGAGCTTGTTGTTCAAGGTCTAGCCTTGTGGGTGTGCACTTTGTAGTGTGACCATGAAGTCGGTTGCTGTTCTTTCTTTGGGGGAGCAATGAGACCTGGTTTTGTGTGGCTGTATTTATCTTTAGTCTTCATGTCTTCACTAAAAAAAATCTCATAACAATTTTAATATGCAATACAAGTGTAGACAACTGAATCCTTCTTCCTGTTGTAAGTGTGATGCGCTATGCACAGCCCCAAAATAAGGAAACACGATTCTTTATTTGCTTAAGAGACTTGTAGACTAAGGGACCTAGAAATATCTCCATGAATTGAAAGGAAGCAAGAAATAGTATCAAACCACAACAACCGGTTTTAGCCTTTCTAGAAAACTTGAACCTTTAAACCCCTTTCCAGTAAAAATCAACCAACGTACTTATAGTTTGTTTTTTTCGAGGGAAGGGGGGGCAGTGGACGAAAAAGAGAATTAACAACAGATGTCAAATCCTGAACTCATCAAAGGGAGTTATAAACTCGAAAGGTAACATAGTGCAGCAAAATGCTACACCACTCCTTCAATAGAAGGCCTACCCCTTCAAAAGTAGTCCTATTACGCTCCAACCATGTCCAGCAAAATAGGATGAAAGCCTTCTTGAATCAACACCCATTAAAACTTGCATACATCATTCCAAAAGGAATCCTACAAAATGAAGTCCAACGACTGATCACTAGCCTCCACCTGATCATCACGAGAGAGCATAAGAGAAAGCCAAGTGCTCAGTGTCCCCCAAGGTGAAAATGCAAAGACAGCAAGATGTTCCAATGTCTACAGCATAATGCTGTCTAGAAACCCAGATGACTAGTTTTCTTTAGTTGGAGTTAATTTTTATGTTGCAAAACTTGATGCTTGGTATTTAATCAGAGACGTCACTGACTACAGAGTATACAGTATACAAGGGGGTAATTGGAGACTGCTCAGTCAAGTATTTCTTATTATTTAAATATTTCAAGATATATATATATTCATAAAATATATTAATAAGATGTATGGCTTGCACATTTACTTCGAAAGCAGAGACTCCAACAAGAGATCTCACCACCTAAGAATCAACTATTTTGAAGTTCAAAAGTAATGCAAATAAGCCATAAACCACGACTCCAAAGGAAATAAGTAAAGTTTCAAATTTTTAAACATTGGGTAATCGAGTTTGGGGGGATAAAGAGGTTATCTAGGTGAGGCTCGAGTAACAAGCGCCCTTTTTATTATGCAACTAAACTGATCATATAGACAAATACTCAGCCCTACTAAGTAATGCCTTAAGTATAGGTACTTGAATCGGTTAAGGAACCAAGTAAGATTACTCGATCAATTAGTTGACCTACTCGACCTTGTTTTGCAACCATATTTTGTTATTTACTATTATTTAGCTTTTATGTTTTTATTTTTGTAAATTTTCCACCTGTGGGGCAAGATTTCACAATGAAGCTTATGCCATTACATTCTCCATACATTCTTCTCTGCAACAAAATAAAGACTTTACTTTAAGGGGAACACAAGACCTCCGAACCTCCCTTTAGTCCCTAGTGAGATCTAGCATACCTGAGGAAGCCGAGATAGATATGAAAGATGGGCCTTTCTGATACAGAAGTCCCTTCCATTTACCAAACAAATCATCTAGAGGGCATCAAGGGTACAAATGAGCTCTTCCATCCTGCCCTTCAAAATAGTCAATGGCAATGTAGGAGCTGCACCCCATTATTATGGAAACAATCAACCACAAAGGCTTGCAACTTAAGTGCGAAAATGGCCAACGAGTGTAATGTTCCTAAATAATACAAAAAGGAGACGAGTGACTTCAAAAGTCTAAATCCACACCCATCACTATGAGAGATCCTGTGATGCAACTTGACCTTCCTTGGAACTTGCAACAAAGCTATCCAAAAAGAGGAGCAGCCTCCCTATCACCATCTTCTAGTCTCAATCTATGGGATTGCCATAAGAGCCATAGAAAATGACCTTCCAAAGCGACACACACGGTGATATAATGCAAAGTATTTATTTCATGAGCAAAGCATCATAAAAGCCTTTAAGATGTAGAATCCCAAGGCTATTGTCTCTCTTAGGCCTACAAACCTTCTCCTAAGCAACTAATGGAAGGAAAAGGTATCTTCACCTGTAGCATCAATACTATCTATGACAACTAGCATCTTTAGCAGAAAGGAGATAGATAGGCATGATAGAGAGGATAGAAGAAAGGAGCATCGACCTCCCTCCTCTCGAAAATAACTAAGTTGTCTACCCTTACAAGCGATTTTCCATTCTCTCAACAACAAGCATCCAATCTTTGAAAGAAATCAAGCCACAAGAGAGAGTGAGGCTAAGATACTTGAAATGCATACGGCGAAGCTATATCTCAAGAGTGTCTCCACAGGACACCACTTCATCATCAGTAATCCCAAAAGGTAGAAAGCTAGATTTCTGAAGATTAACCTGCACATTTAAAGCTTCTTAAAAGATCTCAAGCAAGAGTCAAGCCTTTTGAGCATCCAACTCTCCACAAATGAGATGGTGTCGGCTGCATACTATAGAATACAAATGATAGTACCACCCCTCTTTGCATCATAGCCCTTAACTCCTCAGCAACTAAAAATCCACAGTCAGCACGAAAGGCAAAGATAGTGTTCTTCCCTTATATCCATATTATTGAAAAGATATAGTACCCAGATGCTAAAGAGGGAATAATAAGAAATTAAGGAAATTAATCTCCAACTAAAATATTATTATTTAGGTTTAATTTAACAAGGCAATGATGCTCCAACCAAGGAAAGACGTGCCAGTGATATATCGGCGATATCAAGGCCCCAAGAGATATCGACATCCCCTGCCATATCTTTTTCCCAGATGTCGGTCACTACGCTGCCAATATCGAGGGGTATCAACAACATATCATTAAAATTGGATCCCTCTAGCATAATTTTCATTAGTTCGGTAGCATATGCCCGATGGGCGATATGTTGGCAACATCGACTAATTCTGTTGTTGCCCTCCTCCATTTCCCTTGCTACTCTCCTCTTCCACAGTTCCACACTGCAACCACCTTGCTACCAAAGCTGTCAATGCCAAAGGCGATACAGAAGTAATAAGGTTCAAAATCGCCCGAGGCGAGAGGCAACAAAAAGGCGATAACCCAAGTGAATTGAAGCGACTGCTTTTTATTTACATATATATGTTTTATTAACTCAATTTAATAGCACCAAATTGATAAGAACATGTCTAATAACAATGTTTGAGACTTTAAATAAAAGAGAATGATAAGAATTATATTGTCAAAAATTATTTTACATAATTTCAAATGGTAAAGAAAAGTTTTTACACAATCAAAATAGAAAAAAAATCCAAAATTATCATTGAAGTGAACAATTATTAATTGTTATAACACATAAGTCGTCAAAATTATCTTCAAGATTCAATATGTCATACATACATTATACTTATTTTTTATAACAGGATATATATACTATTATATATATATATATATATATATATATATATATATATATATATATATATATAACGCCAATGAAGGTCGCCTGCTGGAGCGAAGACCATCGCCTGCTGGAGCAAAGACCATCGCTTGTTGGAGCAATTGCCTACGCTGAAGTGTTAGGGCTTCAGGCGAGTTGCTCAGCCAAAGGTCAAGACTCAAGACTCGATGAAGGTCGAGAGTTGCCTCCGTCGAAGTGTTAGGGCTTTAGGCGATGGAGGTCTAAGCGATACATGTGAAGACAGCGATGGAGATCGACGCTACTGGCACGGCGATGGAGGTCGACGCTATTGGCAATGGCGACAGTGCGCGTTAGGGCTTCAGGCGATGGGCGATAAGGCAGCGAGGCGTCGCCTGAGTCAAGGAGGCACGTCGCCTGCTTGAAGACCACCGCCTGGGTGTCCTCCGAGGCGATAAGGTCTCCACTCGCCTCGCCTCGCCTCTGCACATCATCACCTGAGGCGCTCGCCTCGACAACGCTGCTTGCTACACCTCTAAAATTTGCTTGTACACTATCTTCTTGAGTGATTTTCAACCTTCTCTCATCTTTCAACAAAGTAAGCACCCTATTCTACAATTTATTTGCATTATTAGATCCAAATCACCATGTTTTTAACCTCGATTATTGTTCATACCAAAGTTAAATCTCTTCATATACTTGATTATTGGCTAGATTAATGTGGTCTATACATTAATTTAGTAAGGTGGTTGGTTGGTTGTGATTGGGAAGTGAGGAGGAGAAAATGAAGTATTGATTCTATTGAAGAGAATCAAGAATTCAAGAGATGTGTTTTCATTAACACTCAATACAACTTCATGGCATGGGAGTCTTACTATGAGTATCTTAGAATATAACTTGAGGAAGAAAATCAAAGTAGAGGAATAGAGCTAGGCCACAAGTCAACGTCAACATGGTATTGAATCTTGATTTGATGATATTTGTGCTTGTTGTGGTCAACTAATACTTTACTATTTTATTTTTTCCGGTGAGTATTTGAAGAACTTAATTTAATAACTTTTTATCATATTTTGTGTATTTTCTTTTGAATACTATGACTATCGATATGCCAGTAATTGTCAGTAGCATATTTTTATTATGTTTTCATTCAAAATATATGAATTTGATCTCTTACGCATTTCTTCATATATGTAGTAGTTATTAAAATGTCCATTTTCATCAAACTTATGATATTTTGAGTCATTTTTGACCTTTTCAAGCGGTTTCCCCAAAATTTCCCCAATGTTGGTGACATGCCCCTTTTTGACTTGACACAACATCAACATCAACATTTAAAACCTTAGCTCCAACTATCTTTTTTTTCTTGAAAGGATGACCATTTAGAGAGGTTAGGTTGGTCACGGAGACATACTAGTTGGATAGAATGCAAATATGATTGACACATAATAATCCACTATGTTTTGGTGATTTTTACATCCATGCCCCTATAAACATACATAATTACCTTTGTTGAGGAAAAGAAAGCATCTTATTATTCAATGAAAACCCTAAACTCTCTTTTATACTAGAGAGGTTTGGGTAAATTACCAAGACACCCTGAAAATAACAAAAATAATAAGTATGTCCCTAGGCTCAACACTCCCCCTCAAGTTGGGGGGTAGATATCTACAAGACCCAACTTGGCACATAAGAAATCCAGATGCTTCTTCTTCATAGCTTTAGTAAATATATCAACCAGCTGGAGCTCTAAGGAGACATATGGAATGCTAATCCTGCCAGTGAGAATAGCATCACGAACAAAGTGACAATCAACCTCAATGTGCTTAATCCTCTCATGGAAAATCGGATTTGAGGCAATGTAAGTAGCTGACTTGTTGTCACAAAGAAGTGGGACAGGTGTAATAGTCTGGATGCCAAGAACTTGTAAGAAAGAAACTACCCACATAATCTCACAAGCAACCTGTGCCATCGCTTTATACTCAGCCTCTACACTTGATCATGCAACAATACTCTACTTCTTACTTCTCCAAGAGACAAGATTTCCCCCAAGATAAACTGCAAAGCCCGAAGTGGAGCAACGATCATATATAGACCCAGCATAATCTGCATCAAAGTAAGCAACAATATCTAGGTTCCGACCATCCCTGTGATATAGTCCTCTTCCTGGTGTCCCCTTGAGATACCTGAGAATAAGGCAAACCTCATGCCAGTGACTGTAATGGAGATTCTGCATGTGCTGGCTAACCATGCTTACTACAAAGCTAATATCAGGTCTCGTGATAGTAAGATAGAATAGGCGACCCACTGTACTACGGTAACAAGTCACATCCTCATAAGGTGGATCTTCCTTATCTAAGGAGTGTGTTGGTGGAGACTCCACAGGTATACCAGAGGGTTTGGTCCCAAGCAAACCTATCTCCTAAAGAATCTAAAGTGTATACTGCTTCTGTGACAAAAACAAGCCTAACTCCTGCTGCACTTCCTCAATCCCTAGAAAGTATCTCAACTCTCCCAAGTCCTTGGTGACAAAAGTTGAATGCAAGGACTTGGTCTGGGCAATCCCATCCTCATCATCTCCAGTAAGGATAATATCATCCACATATATTGCCAGAATAACTACTCAAGTATGACTTCTATATTCCGTCTTCCTGATCAAGACAGAGTGGTCAGAAGTAGAACAGTGAAATCCAATTGTGGCAATCTCTGTGCTGAGCCTCTCAAACTAGGCTCGAGGACTCTGCTTCAACCCATCTATTGCCTTCCTCAGGCGACAAACATGCTCCCTTTGACAGTTGTAACCTGAAGGCTGCTCATGTACAACTCTTTAGAAAAGTCACCATATAAAAAGGTATTCTTAATATCAAGCTGATGTAATGGTCATCCCCTAATCACAGCAACAGAAATAATAATCTGGATAGAAGTAATACGGGCGACAGGACAAAATGTCTCAAAGTAATCTACCCCGCAAGTTTTGGCAACAATTCTAGCTTTATATCTGTCTACCATCCCATCAGGTCTATACTTGATAGTATACACTCATCTACAATTAACCACTATAGCACCTGCAGGACACGGCACTAAGTCTCATGTCTGTCGTGACTGTAAGGCCTGCATCTCATCATCCATGGCAACACGCCATTTAGGATCCGGGGAAGCCTGGGTAAAATCCCTCGGAATCTCAGTGGCAATAATAGTAGAAGCAAACTGACGGACCCCATCCTCCAAAAGAAAAACTCCAGTGTACTGAGAAAGATGATAGAGTGTACATGCTCTAGTGGATCTCCTCAAAACTGGCTGCTCCTTCATGCCTGAACTGCTCTCATCTGTCAAAATAGGACAAGTCCCAGTGTCACGCAAAGTATGTGGCCTTCGCTGATATACCTGAGTCTCCTCCAAAGCAGCCTGTATAGGTGTTCCTTCCTCTGAGAAGTATAGAACTTTCTCAAAGAAAGTGACATCGACAGTGACAATATATCTCCTTCGGCTCAGATCATAACACCTATAACCCTTTTGAGTCCTAGAATACCCAAGAAAGACACATTTGACTACCCTAGGAAAGAACTTGTCCTGAGTACCACACGCCTAGACAAAGCAGGTACACCGAAAAACCCTCAGGGGAAGAGCAAATGGCCTGTCACAATCTAGATGAATTACCTGAAAAGGAATCTGCCCATGAAGAGCTGATGAATTTACCCGATTAATCAAGTAGGCTACAGTGAATATGGCATCTCCCATGTGGATCATCAGGGTCCTAGCAATATCCAAGAAATGTCAAAGCTTACAGCAGGCACACCATTCTACCGAGATGTGTAAGCACAAGACATTTGATGAGTAATGCCTCGAGAAGAAAAGAGGCTATGAACACCTCGCTGCACAAACTCTAGGACATTATCACTGCGAAAGACTTACAATGTGCCATCATACTGAATCTGAACCTTTGCCAAGAACTATTGTACAACCTAGGGGATCTCTGAGCGGGATTTTATCAAGAAAACCCAAGTAAGGTGGCTATGGTCATCTACAGTAACCATATAGTATCTGTGTCCCCCTCAAGTAGGAACGCTGGTTGGTCCCCACACATCACAATGGAGTAAAGCAAAGGGAACAAAACTCACTCCAGCATCTCTCTACGAGTAGGTGCTCCTGTGGTGCTTCCCAAGCTGACAATCCTTGCACTACAAAGTCAAGGAATTTGGCAAACTAGGATACATCTGTCGCATCTTCTTGAGCGATGGGTGCCCGAGTCTCTTGTGCCATAGCCAAGGATCAGTGGCTACGGAGGCTGCTCCCACAAAAAGGGTAGGTATGTCCAGGTAATAGAAACCGTCTTGCTCTATTCCCCCACTTATAATATCTCCTGTCTGTCGATCCTGGAAGTAGTAATGGCTCTCATCAAATACTACTCGACACCCAAGATCTTTACAAATGCAACTCACAGACAACAAGTTCATTGGGAATTCTAGAGCACAATGAACCTCTTCAATCACAATTCTCGATGAAGCATGCACACGTCCAACTACAGTAATGGCTGACGTGGCTCCATTAGCTACTCTGACATCTTTGATCCCATGTAGAGCCTTAGGATCCACTAGTCGCTCCACATCTCTTATAAGGTGGACCGAGGCATTGGAGTCTACAATCCATGCTCTTCTGATCTGCTTCTTCCTCCTTGAATCTTCTTGAACTGCAAACGCATGTCCTCCCAAATTTGAGTTTGATTTTCTGGTGAATCAAACTCATCTTTTTAGCATGAGAGAAGGCTCATCATGCTTGAGACAAGCATATTCTTGATCAATGGTAAGAGAAGGCTCATCACCACCTATGAAATACATGGAATAAACGTCATCACATGAGATACCTCCACAACTCAGGTTCCAAGACCATGGTTCGACCTTAGAATCTAGTAGTGGCCCCCTTGCAAGTCTACCTGCAACAGCAGCAGACCCAACAAAGTCTTCCACGCCACCTGCAGGGACCTGCTGCAGCCCCCATAGGCGACGCTACAGCCTAGCAATGACAGCAAGCCCTCCTGCGGCGGCAACAGGGTCCTCCGGTGGACATGGTGGCCGACAGCAGCACTGGGAACCCTACTCCCGACGTCGCTATCGCTATTTCCATGCTTCATGTTGATTTTTTATTATCATATCTCCCTCAAGTTGGAGATTTGATCATCTTTTAGGTGGATATTTGGTGGGATATCGGAACCCGGCCTAGGACCACTGCTCTGATACTATGTTGAGGAAAAGAAAGCATCTTATTATTCAATGGAAACCTTAGCCTCTCTTTTATACTAGAGATGTTTGGATAAATTACAAAGACACTCCGAAAGTAACAAAAATAATATGCACCCAGGTTCAACAACCTTCATACCCTTATATCCGATTATTAAATATGTACCCCTAAAACCTGCTAACTAAACATGGTCACACCCTCAGTTATATCTCCGTTAGATTTGCGAGAAAAATCCCTAACAATTGTCAACTTCAAAGGTGCAAAGTTTGAAAATTACATCGATACTCTCGTCCCCTTCTTTTTAATGTATAAATCTCAAATTGTACCTCCATAGCCTCGTCGAAGGTTACCAATGAAGTTGAGATCCTTGCCAGACGCTAGAGGATAAAGGACTAGGCAATGTTGAAATCTCACTGCCAACGATGCCTCCTACCCCGTCCTCCCCACACATCCACTCCTAGCCCCCTTCCCATCCCACCTACTCAATACAAGATGAGGTGAACCTTTATTTGTTGCATAAGTGCAATGACCACACCACAACAAACACTACTTCCACTCATGATCATGGACTCTATTTGGTACCGCAAGATTTCATGCATATCCTTTAATTGTAGCTTCATTTTCATTAACATGGAGAGACTTTCATTTTTACATCGAGGGACATCAAAATGAGAAAATCACATAAATGATGGTGGGATATCACTTTCCTTTGGTCATGATTGCTGAAATGTTATTTTTTCTTCTATGAGTTGATTTTTTTTTTGAAAGAATCATTTATGAGTTTACAGAAGAAACTCATGGGAAAAAATAATCCAAGCAATCAACTCTATTCCTTTCTAGGTACGTTTACTTGCCAATGAAAGGCTCTTGATCCAAATTAAACTTCTGTAGTTGTAGGCCTTGCTCCTCCTTCCTCCTCTCCACCCACCCACTATCGCCCCCCCTCCTCCCCACCCACTATAGCCCCCCTCCTGCCCTTGGAGCACTTGAGCTCCACACTCTTTCTTCATTCCTTCCTCTACCCTCTCCTCAACACAAATGTCATCATGGGAGATCTCGTGATAAGCATAGAGGGCATCAGCATCGATGGCACAGGAGAGCTCAACAAGGATGATCTCAAGGCATCTAATGTAGCTGATGAGGTTAAAGCCACAATTGTGAAGGGAGCAACAAAGGTGGACAACAAATTAGAGGATCGTGACGCAGTAGAACATCTCTAGAAAAAAAATGGTCTTGTCAAAGTTGGAGGAGCAGCCAAGGTCTCTCTCTCTGTGAGGAAGGTAGGACGAATTTTTTTTTTTTTTGGGGGGGTGAGGGGGTGGAGGGGGCCCGAGGGAAGGTGGTCGAGGGGTGGGGTGGGGAGAGTTGACTATGGTGAGGAGTTACATATTAACCATAATTACAATTATCTATCATTAGATTTAACAGCACGTGTAAAGCTCCCCTTTTAATCTACTTTTCCTTTGAAAAGTGGAATAATTTGCTGATTAGGTGGTCAATGAGTTAATGTTCGATAGAAAGCAAGAAAATACCCAATAGCCAATTAAACACAATGTCAAACACTTGGTTAAGTGTTTGGCTGATTGATTATTATCATCATTTCCGCATTAGCTTGAAGGGAACTGAGAAATCAACTTTCTCTTCTCTTGTGGATTGATTGATTTATTTGATCCTAACACTTCCCATTGCAATTCTATCGGCCAACTATTCTCAGCTGTAAAAGTGGTCAAAACCATATTTTGGAGAAACATAAGACATGTCTTTCTGATTAGTTAATTTAGTTGCACGATTATTTATATCAAGAAGAAAATAGTTCACCACTCCATTTTAATGAATTCATAAATGACTTAATTCTTCAAGGGCCTACGTTTGGCATAAGATAAAACAGGAGATAAGAAATCACATAATAACGAGAGTTATCTTGTGATAAGTTATTTTAGGGAGAGGGTAAATAATTTTATTCCATTCACTTCCTAAAGTGACTTCCTTCGCATGATTAGGATTCTGATATGACTTAAATACCTCTATCAACATCACAACTACCTTTATAATATTAAACCAATTGTCTTTCTAAATTCAATCCTCAATATGAAAACTTTTCCATTATAAAACATGTACCACCATCCAATCAAGAAGCATGGGATATCCTAAGACTTAATCCCAATGCACCCTCTTGATCAATGCCATCCCCATAATTCCAACATCCAAATGCACTTGAAAAGCAATGAGAGTCTCCCTAAAGTAGATAATTGGTGCAGTTTTGCATTATTCATAGTAATGTACCTTTTCAAAAAGCAGTCATAGCAATTTAGACATGATATTTTCATTGTTCATTTATTTTTTGTTTTTTTTTGCATTTCTCACACATATAGTGAATATGCGACCTGCTCAAAACACTTGTAAACATCTTTCCTAGATTATACTTTGATATATGATATTTAAGTTTCATTTAGCATGGCTCACAAGTTATTCACAACACCTATTACAACTTATCCTATTGCCAAATGCAACCTAACTAACATAACCCTCCTCTATCCAAGTTTAGAACATACTATGGGAAGGGAGAACCTCGTTATAAAAGAGTTTTAACCACTACAGTTCACATGAGAATAAAAACATAAAATCTAAACAAGGGCCCAATAAGTCTCTCCTATTCCTGTTACGTAAGGAGGAGACCACATAAAGGATCAAAGATTTCAGGCCCATTTCACTCTCTATGTAGTCTATCTGAATTTTTTTTTTGAAAAATGAAAGGGTGGTTATTCGTATAATAACCACCTAGATTCATTAATAAAAGCTACCAAAGACAAGGTCAAGCGTTACACAACGGACTCCCAAAACACAAGTTAGGAGGAGATGGAGGATACAAGATTTTCAACATAAGATGTCTCGCCTCTGAATACAACCCCATTCCTCCCCAATCACACCCCCCAAAGCACTGCTAAGACTTCACCTTTTCCTTCTTAGATCTAAACATATTCTGCCACCTCGAGAATTCCCCCTCGAAACGAGGCCCAAAAATCATCGAGAACTCTCTATGCTATCTATCTGATTATTCCTGTTAGAGATATTATAGAATTAGAAAATTAGGAAAATCTATTTTTGATTTATCACTTTCTATTTTTTAGGGATATAATTAGATTTGGTTTATTATGAGTTAGGATTAACTCTCTTTATAAAAAGGGACCAACTCCTCTCATTTGTTTTTTAAGATTCAAAATAATAGTTCCAATTTCTCTAATATCCACATAGTATCAAAGCGGCGGTCATATTCCATACCTACTTGCTTCTCTCTCCTTTCTTTTTTCCACAACTAGAAAACAAAGAAAAAAGGAAATGAGAGGAAGTAGATCGAGAACCCTAACTAGGGTTCACTAACAGCACTGCTAGGACCAACAATCCTCCAACAAGGGTTCACTAGACCTCTCCCCCTCCAAGCAATCCCTCCAACACCCATCTCCTCCCTCATCTCTCGCCAAGGGTCCCAAACGACCCTTTTCTCTCACTGTTGCACCTTGGGTGGCTATCAAGAGGGCTTAACCAACACCACCACTAACGCCTAAGGTTCCTGCAACCCCCCTCATAGCGTCACCTGACTTAGTACAAGACCCCAGTGGCCACACAAAGCCAAATCCCTCTCTGCTGCGCCATTGTAACCCCTTTCATTCGACCAACAACGTTGCTATCATGCTAGTGTTGCTCCTTTTGGGCTTCACCGACGTCGCCTCTCACTACTGGTAGCTCAACAATGACCCTCTTGACCACATGACGCTCCGACGAGGGCACTTAGACTGGAGAAGCACTATTCCAACCAATCTAGTCTAGTCCAACATCTTCTCTTGCAGTTAGACGCACTATAGCTACTTTTATTTTATCTGTTTCACATGCTACAGACCCCTAGGCGATAATCTTGATCTGTTTGCTCTACTCTACGTACGTGGTGCACGCTTACCTGCCTACGTGTTCTTCAATTCTTATGGCGGACGCTAACTCCTCTACTGTTACTTCTGAGGCCAAAATCTCAACCTACATTCTAGTCAGGGACGACTATGAAACTATCTGGGTCCCCGAAATATGTTCTCTAGTCACGTGCATTCCGTATATTTGTCGAAGGACAAGAGAAGTTACACATTCTGACATATAAGGCTCTTGAAGCCAAGGAGGCTACTAAATAAAAGAAGTGGGAAAAAAAGAACTCTCTGGTGATGAACTGGTTGATGAACAGCATCAACCCAACCATTGCATCTAATATGCAGTATAAGAAAATAGAGGAGATCTGGGAGACTCTAGAGAAGAGGTACTCCCTACAAACGAGCAACTCCTGTCGTGCAGACATTTATAAGACCATATGGAATACCAATCAAGATGACATGTCCTTGGCTACATATTTCTCTACGTTGAATGATTTATTTAAGGAGCTAGCCATATTTTAACCTACCCGCTACAACAAGCAAGTTACTAAGCATGTAAAGTGGAAAACATATAGATTTCTGTATGGCTTAGCACTACAATACCAATTTGCTAGAGACCAAATTTTATCTTCAAGCATGGTACTTAACCTAGAGACAGTATACAGTTGCCTCCAGAAGATCAATGCTAATACACCACCTGCTACTCCTGCGGTTATGATTGACATCTATGCCCACATTGCCTTTAGTTGGAGAGGTGGTCATTCTGGCAACTCTGGGCAAGGTAGTTATGTCTACTCTCCGTGCATTCATTGCAAAAAAACTACTCACTCTTCTAATCACTACTGGAAAATGTTTGGCAAACCTACATAAGCAAATCAGACTTCTTTTACTAAGTCCCCTACTACTGAGATTGTGACAGAACAATCTCCTGTACCATTCACTGCAGAGGAGGTGATCATCAAAGACATTTACTAAGGAGTAAGCGTCCACTACTACTACTGCTATAGCCCTACTATTGTCGTCCATGACTAGTAGTTTTGCTACACTCATCTATGTTTTCTACTGCTACTTCTACCTACTACTACAACTGCTAATGGTATTGCTATTGCCTACTTGAGATCGTCTATTATTACCTGACTACCAGTGCTATTAGTTTACTATAGTTGCTACTTCTGCTACGACTGTTCCTGCTCCACTCTATTTCCTGCTCATCCGAATGTCTACATTAGGGGGAAATTTATTTTTGTAACAAGTTGGACGTTACACACTCTAGCTTACGAGAAGTATTAAAGTATTATAGAATTAGAAAATTAGGAAAATCTATTTTTTAAAAAAGGGAAAGGGTGGTTATCCTTTAGATACCACCCAAAAATGTATTAATTAATCACATCAAGTACAAGTTTCACATTACAAGCAAGAACTCCACCCCGAAATAAAGGATAAAGCGGATGCAATTTCCACATACAGCCACTGCCCCCTAAAGACAACAGCATTCCTATCCAGCCAAACAGCCCAAACAACTGCCAACGGCCGAGCCCGCTCTCTCTTCGAGCGAAACACGTTGCACCCAATGTCGGCTCCTCCACACCTGAATGACCTCCAGAAGTTGATAGATGAATCATGAGCTCACCACCTGTCCTCAATCCGATCCCAAACTTGCATCAGCACCAAACAAAGAACAAATGATTTATATCTTCATCTTCCTAACCACAGAGCAGGCACGACCTCTCCGCATCCTAGACCCACCATGCCCTCCACATCCTGGTCATCAACTTGCCTCTCTTGAGGAGCCAAGCGAACACCTTCACCTTCAGGAGGCAAGAAGCCTCCCAGAGCTATCTGCAATCTCTAGCCAAGTCAATGTCCCCTAATGTGCTCGAACCTCCAAGCCTCCTATATGCATCCCGCATTGAGAACTCTCCTTCCTCCTAACCAAAAAAGTTCACACCAACCTCTAGTTGAAACACTTCTAAATCTTGCAGCAGCTACTGCACCTCCTCAAGCCTCTAATCTAACAGACTACTTGAGAATGTAGGACACCATGCGCCGTCCCAGACCTCCGCCACTAAGGCTCCTCTATCCACCGCCAAAGTCGTAAGCCTGGGGAAGCACTCTGCCAGAGCCCTAAGCCCCATCCAATCATCTGTTCAGAATCTGAATGTCTCGCCCAACCCCAACATAGGGGTAAAAAAAGATCAAACCTTCAGTGCCACCAGAGACAAGCCTCTAGGGAAGTGGGAAGCTCCTCGAGGAGGCGACACTAAGAGACCCCAGTTAGGCAGTCCCCCGTAGCAAGATCGCAAGATCCTCCTACTAGACACACCTCTCCTCCAAGCAACCTTGCAATTCACTTCGTCAAAAAGCTGCCATTCATCCTCCCTACCTCCCTAACTCCCAGACCCCCCTCCCTGATAGCTTGCACACCTCACTCCAAGCCACCAGCTATGCCCCCTTCCCGCCCGCTCCATAGTTAGTCTAGAAGATGCTTCTCAACAGGCTCACAATTTTGTCTTCAATTTTTCGCAGCATCTTCACAACAGAAGCAAAGTACGCTGGCATAGCTGACAGAATCGCTTTTAGGAGAACCAACCGCCATCCTCTCAAAAGCAACTTGGACGCCCACCCCACCAACTGGTCTTCAATCCTCTCTAGCAACGGAGCCCAGTTCTGCATCGAAACGCTCTTGTCCGTCAAGGGCAAGCCCAGATAAGGGAGGGGCAGAGACCCAACCTCCATACCTAAGGCCTCCGAGCACACCCTGGCCTTCTCAGCAATCATACCAAACGAGATAAAGGAAGACTTTGAATAGTTAATCTGCATGGCTGACCCCTCACAAAACAGCTCCAGAAGGATGCGGCTCCGCCTCACTTCCACCTCCGCCCCTTCCACAAAGAAGAGAGTATCATCTGCATATTGCAACACCGATTCACTCACCCCTTCCCCCATAGGGAAGCCCTGAAGCAGACCCACCGCAGACACCCTGTCGGATGCCCTCACCAAAGCATCAGCCACCAACACAAATAACATGGGTGCAAGGGGGCACCCCTGCCGAACACCCTAGTTAAATCCAACCACCTGCCAGGTTCCCATTGATAAGAACCAAGAAAGATCTTGTTGTGATGGATTGCTCCATTCATCTAATCCAGACCAACGAGAAACCCCTCTTGGCCATAGCCGCCCACAAGAAGGACCACTGTACAGAGTCGTATGCCTTCTTGAAATCAACCTTCCACAAAAAAGCCGTCATCTCCCTCCTCCAATGCGCAAGGATCTCTGTCGCCACAACATACCCATCCAAGATGCATCTCCCTAGTACAAACACTGTCTACGCCTCCGACACAACTCCACCAATCACCCTCCTGAGCCTGTTTGCCAGAATCTTCGCCATGATCAGATACACCGCATTCAAGAGAGCAATCGATATGTAGTCATCAATCTCCTCTGCCCCCTCCTTCTTAGGCAGCAGGAACATATAGAATTTGTTGAGTCTGTTGAAGCCCCTATTGCCTTTCCCGAACTCTGCAAGGACTTGCATGACCGCAGTCTTCAGCAACAACCAAAATTCCTTAAAAAACAAGATGAGAATCCGTTAGGACCTGGACATCCATCAGCATTCAGTCCCCAGATCACCCTGCAAGCCTTGTCCTCTGTGAAAGGTGCCACCAACCCCTCCACCTCCACCGCATCCACCACCGAAACGTCCAGACCCCACCACCATCATCTCCCATCCCTCCTTCCCGTGAACTCCCTGAAGTAGTCTACCACCGCCTTGCCCACAGATTCCCTATCGAACCACTCCGCCCTGTCCACCTGGAGCTTATCAATCCAATTCCTCTTGCACCTAGCCAATGCCATCATATGGAAGAACTTTGTGTTCGAGTCTCTCTCCTTGATCCACTTCTGCTTGGATCTTGTTCTCTACTCCACTTCCACTTTCCAATCCTCATCCTGGACGATCTTTATGTGTTCTGCCATGCTTTGTCTCTCCTCCACTATCAACAGGCCCTGGTCCTCAACTCTATCGAGCCTCTGGATCTCCCCGAGCACCTCATCCTTCTTCCAGTTCCTTTCTTTCACCTGTCTTCTGTATTCCTTCAGAAAGAGTCTCAACTCCCGAAGCTTTGACTCTAATCTCACGACCACCGAGCCATCCGAGTGCAAAGTCCTCCATTTGTCCTCCACCATGCTCCTGAAACCCTCCTCCAACAGCCACGTCCTGTCAAACTTGAAATATGTACCACAGCAGGACCCCTCACCAGACTCCCACAACAGAGGGGTGTGATTCGAGAAGGGCCTCTCTAGAGCACGGACCCCTGCCAGTGGGAACACCTCCGCCATCTCCACCGAGCACAGAAAACGATCCAATCTGGACATCAACCCTCCAGAGCTCCTCCATGTGTAAGCTGAGGAGACGGAGGGCACATCTTGTAGCCTGTGCTCAGCGATGAACCTCGCGAAGTCCTCAAAGCCTCGGTCCCTACCTCCTCCCCCCGGCCTATCCTCCGCCAAAAGGGTGACGTTGAAATCCTCTCCAATAAACCACGGGCACCCTTGAAATCTCCTAACGATTTGGTGCAGCCCCTCCCAAAGAGAAATCCTCTCGAAGACCTCAATTGGCCCATACACAAATAAGAACACCATTACGAGCCCATCACTCTGCCTCCTCGACTGCACTGAGACTACTCCTGCCCCCACCTCCAAGTCATCCAAGGAGAACAAATCCTTCCAATCGATGACAACCCCTCAACCTCCCAACCGGATCCAACGGCAGAAAACCTCCCAGCAAACCGCCCCCAATCTCTCTCCAAACCCTTTGGTCACAAGCCTGTAACTTCGTCTCTTGGAAGAACATGACATTCGGACTCCAATCCGAAGGTAGGACCTCAACGTCCCCTAACGTGAGGGGTCGCAAAGTCCCCTAACATTCCATGTAAGTACCTTCAACATGGGGCACCCCTAGAACCTCCCCCCACCGAGCAACTAAACCCAGACCCCTCCGCCATCTGCTCCACTTCCCCCAGCCGAAAAGCTTCAGACCACTCCACACCCATCTCCCTACCCCTCCTCCCACCCTTCCCCTCCACACCTTCCCCCCCTAAGGGCCCACCTCCCTCACCGCCTATTGACCCCAACCCTTCCCTAGCAGCCTCGACTACCCCCTCCACCTTCAAGAGCACCGCCTCCCCCACAGAACCCCCAACCCGAGCCTCGCCTTCATTTTCACGGAGACACGTGGCCACAAGAGACCCCATCCCCCCTCCGAACAGGGCCCCTCACCATCGCCGCAGAGGGCAACGCTATCACCACCAGCACCATATCCTCGACAAAGCCTCACGTCACTGCCCAGACCTCCTCCGAACGTCAGGGGGCCGCCGATGCCAATGAAGTCCTAGCTGGTACTCCCCGCGTCGTGAAGAAGCCCTGCGCCGCCATCCATAGCTGCTCCATCTTTTGATGGAGTTTTGTTGCCCTGATCTCCTCGCTCTTCTCACCATCACCATCTCCGAGGATGGTCTCCTTCGCTCGTCGTCCGCACCTCCCGCCCACAAGTCGGCACGCTGCAAGTCCCATTCGAAGGGACCCTCCATGGGTCGACCGCTGAAATAAGGAACACAAAGGGGTATCGGGTCTGCGCGCGGATTCGAACCCGAATCCGACCCTGCCCCCTCTTCCCAAATATCTTCATCGGTCGTTGAGCCCCTTCATCCCAAACAAGGCACACATTCTTCATCACGCCGAAATTGCTCGAAGCACCCTCCCGATCCCTTCAATGCAGCCCCTTGATGGCCCAGCACAACACCTCATCTTCCTCAAACAACCTCACACTTCCCACCAGCTCCTCCCCCACATTAATAGCCCTCCCCTCATCCAACAGCCCCACCTCAGTTGCCATGTGCATCAAGCGCTGAGCCTCGAAAGGAGCACGCCCATCTAGCTTCGGGTCTTGCGCCGCTGACCCAGCACACAAGGCACCTCCCCCACCGGCGACCTTTGGCCTCCACATCATCCCATGCACCGGAGCACCTCCCCCCGTCGCCAAACCCCCTCCAGTCGGCAACTCTACCACCTCAGCGAAGGATCACAATCTCCCTCCGACTGACTTCGCCAGCACGATCCATGAGGCAACCCCCAAGCACGACACCTTCTCGGGGAGCGTCTTGCCTGGCCTAAGCTCCACCAATGCCCGCATCAATGCAAGATCCTCTCCATCAAGGTCGAGGCCCCTACACCATCGCACCCTCACAAAGGGGGCGACCACCGCCTCCACAATCTTCCTCATGCGAAAAAAGAGTAGCATGGCCTCCAAGTCCACCATCACCTCCACCCTCCCGGCGACCATTCTCGAAGTGTGTCGTTAGACCTAACCGCCCACTACTACCTGACCACTCCACCTGGGCACGGGAGGTCCCCAAAAAGCAGTTGCTTCGCTACCTTCGACAACGCACCAACAAGCTTGAACTTCCCCTCCCCCACCACCTTCAACCCCAAGCCCCTCACCCAACCCCCCAATGTCTTCACCACCTCAGCCTCGAGAACGCCCAACTCAACGCGGCCCTCCGCCACCACTCCAATTAAGGCCATCGTGAGGGTCTTCTCAAGCCTCCTAGTCTCCTCCAACCAAGGGGCTTCTACCTCGACCGACGGTGCACCGTCCGGCAGGGGTGGGGGCACAGTTGCTCACACGCCCACAGCCACCGCCCTCCGCACCTCCTTCACACAGGACGACCTCCAGTGGCCCATCCCCCCATACCGTAGGCATCATACCGAGTCCCTACACTCCCACACGACATGATCCTTCCCTCTACACGTGAAACAAAGCACCTTCGACGCCACCCTCTCTTCTTCCTCACCTTCCCAACCACCAGAGACCAGCCCCGACCTTATCCTCCCCCACTCTCTCTCTCTCTCACCGCTCTTGGTGGCACTCATTACTCTCTCCCTTAACATGTAATTTTATGTGTCCCAACTCTGTCCACTTATCCATGCAAGTTGAGACTTCTTATGATTCTCCACCCTTACAAACTCTACCAGAAAATCTATTTTTAATTTATCACTTTCTATTTTTTAGGTATATGATTAGATTTGGTTTGTTATGAGTTAGGATTAGCCCTCTCCATATAAAGGGACCAACTCCTCTCATTTGTTTTTCAAGATTCGAAATAATATTTCCAATTTGTTTAATCTCCACAATTTACAAGGTTTTGGCAAATTGACTACAAGAGGTTGTGGATGATTTGGTCAATCTAGTACAATCTATCTTTATTAAAGGACATAATTTAGTGGATGCTTTTGAAAATGCCATAGAGATTCTTGCAATATCAAGGTGAGTGTTGTGTGTTAGATTATTTTAGTTTTTGCTATTTCTACATTATCTGGGAGTCCATTTGTAATTTTTTATCAAAGTGACAATCCTAAGCTAAGAATTGATACCTCCTTGCTTCTCATATTTTTCCCTTCACAAAAAAAAACTAGTTTTGATAAAAGAAAAACTAGGGTTTTACCCAAAAAACTAGGTCGATCTCCCCTACTGCAAATTCAATCGGCCACCACCTACTCTATCCTGCCAACACTGGCCCTAGCAAGCCGCCAGAGGCCACCATTGACTAGAATCCGATGGCTAGTGGCCATTGTTAGATCTTGTTTGGCCTTTTAGGGGCCATTTCCAACCACCATAGGCCACCAACAACCCTCATTGGTGGTTGTCCAACATTTCCTAGCTGAGGAGAGACCTCAGCAAACCACCGTCAACCAACCACCTCATTGGCAACTTCCTGGAGTTTGCCATTTTTAGCGGAATCTGCCAATTTTTTGTCATTTCATGCCCCATTGATCATGTAATCTTATTTCTTGGCTAAATCATGACCTAAGCTAGTGTTGAGACGTTTCTCTTGTCTTTTCCTGGTTCCAACTTGCATGTAGAATGATTTTGTCGAACTATTTCAAGGTAACATCGAGGTTGATGGACATGGGGTATTATGGGAATTCATATTTTGGTTGGAATCGGAGTTAAGGAGAAGGTGGGCAAATATGCCACGTGGAAGAAGGTCAAAGCCATGGTCCGCGTTTAGATAATGATCGATGTAATTCCTTGCATTAGTGGCAAAACCATGTATTATAAGGTAGCCAAGGACATGTGGGATCACCTTAGGAAATCCTATCTATGCCAGGATAGTTCTAGCTATGTTGCCATGCCTACTCAGAATGGTAGCGCATATGATTCAGATTGACTTGTGGATTTAGGAGTGTAGCGCCATTTGTGTGGTGATTGACATTTCAATCATTTTTAGTCAGCTCCTGCTAAACACAATTCATGTAGTTGATGGGAAATATTCTCTCATCACTAGACAGGGGGTAGGTGATGGTTACCCCCACAATGCGGCTAACAAATGTCCTTTGTTCCTGACTTTCCTATGAATTTACTTTCAATTAGTAAAATCACGAAGTTGAATTGTCGGGTTAGTTTCGATCTTGTCTCCTATACATTCCATGATATTTTAATTTGGAAGATCCTTGGTGGATGCCACAAAGAGAGGGGTAGTGTGCAGGCTACTTCTATCCCTATTTGCTGCCCATGCCACTATTCCTACATCTTCTATGTCTGCTTTCCAGTTGCACTTGCGTCTAATTCATCTTCTTCATACCAAACTCTATCTTGTCATTCCTTAGATTTCTCCCGAAGCCAAGATTGAATATGAAGCATGTCAATTAGGGAAGCATCACCATAGAACATTCCTTCCGGTCTGAGTAAGAGCTTTAAATCCCTATTTAAGTTCATCCACCTGAATATATAGGGTCCCAATCAGGTCCCTATTAGGTTGGAACATCATTTCTATTTGGTGGTAGTCGATGACTACTGTCGCAGCTCACTTGATTTGGGTGTTTCTGCTGAAATGTGGGGATGATTATTAAGAATCTTATTTTGGAGATGAAGATAGTTTGAGGCTACCACTAAGATTATTCGTTCCAATAATGCCTTAGAGTTTTGCACCACTTTTCTCCATGATTTCTACAAGTCTCAAGGGATACTACATCAAACCACTTGCCCACATACTTCAAAGTAGAATGATGTTGCTGAACACAAACACCGCAATATTTTGGAGGTTGCCAAGACATTGCTAATCCATAATAATGCACTCGTGTGGTAGTACTACATGAATGCCTCTTTTGGGAGGAACCTTTAGGATCAACAGTTGGATGAGTTTATGAGGATGCAAGACATGTTGCCACTTAGGCCAAGTGAGGGCCAATTAGACAAATGGACTTGGGAAGGTGGTGAATTTTCGGTGAAGATTGCTTTAAATGGTTGTCTTCTTAGTTGTACCAGATTGGTCATGTCCACTCAAGGGATTGTTGACTAATTTGGAAGACCAAGATCCCTTGAAAGTTGAGTTCTTTGCTTGGCTGTTGCGTCGAAAGAGCATTATGACATAGGAGTATCATTTGAAGATTGCAATGCAATCAGATGCTGTTCTTTATATGGGGAAGCTCGAGTTACACATTGTAACTATTTATTCTTCTCTTGCCCATTCACACGAGGTGTGGGCTAGGGTTGCTAACTAATGGCCACCACGTACTTCATGGGAGGATTTCTTAAGAACTTTTGAGAATGGTGGATTCCATATGAAAAGGGATTGTGTTGGCCCATTAATTGTACTTTATGTGCTTTGGTTCTACTGTAATGGTGAAATCTTTAGACAAGAAAACAATTGTAGCAGCAATGTTTCTAGTGATAAGTTCTTTTTCAAGGGTTTGTGGTACGCTTTGTAGCTGGCTTTGGATGTAACCCCTCTTTTGTTAATACATCAAATGATCGCTTATGTGATGATGTAGAAAGAAGCTCCAAGTCCAAATATAAAATATAATTCCTAGCAAATTCCAACAAATAATCCAAACCTAGGCCAGCAAAACCAAATAGGTATTACCCAAGTCCGATTGCTCCCAAGTATAAGAACTAAGGCCCGAATGTAAATTTCCCAAAGATCCTTGTATGACTTAAAATATATTTGACATCCCTAAAGATAGATTTATATGTGGGACTAAGGGGAGAAATCTGAAGCGGGTGGTAACTAGCAAAGCCACGCGCACATGGACGAAGCCAAAGGGACAACCAAAGGGAAAGGCGATGAACAAGGTTGCGCGTGAGTAGCAAGAAGGAAAAGGTTGTGTGTAAGGAGGGAAGGTTGCAACGAAGTCCAGAGGTGGTGGTAGTATACATTGGGACACAATGAGGGCAACAATGGCGCATGGAATGTGTGCAACCAAGGAGGAATGGTAGTGGAGTGTTGTGGTGCACGTAAGCAGAGTTGTAGAGGGGTTCAACGGCAATTGGCATAGTAGGTTGGTGGAGGCAATTGTTGTATGCACAATTGTGCACAAGGCAAAGCAAAGTGGGCAAAGCATGCAACTGGCATACAACTAGTGGTGGGAGATGTAAGGTAGAGGAGAGAGAGGTAGGCGATGGAGGCACAAAGAAAGTGGCCCGATGAGGGAGTCTGGCAATGGAGGGTGTAAAGAATGAAGAAGCCACACAGGCTGCCACATTGCACAGCAGCCACATAGACAATCCACGTGGCAGTCGATCAGTGTGTCAAGATTGTGTGGCCTATTTAGGAAATTAGGTTGGTGGCTTGCACACCAAGTTTTGTGCCATATGTGGCAACTTTTTTTATTTAGTAGGAGTTCAATTTAAGAATGAGATAATTTAGGATTAGTTGATTGATTGGTTATTAGAATTTGATTTGATTTGCTTGAGAGTTGTTTCAGGTATAGGATTATATCTCTTTATATATAAATCAACAATTATTTGTTTGAGTTGAGTTGTGATATTATTTTCACATCATAAACAACTCCCTCCAACTCTACTTTCCCTCTCCCTCTCGCCAAACTCTCTCTCTCTCTCTTCTCTCGAGTTCCACGCATGGAACCTCCACACCTCGTCAACCTCTCTCCGTTACGCACCTTCACATGGTCTCAGAGCGGGTCTCTCCAGGCAGCTAGGTGTTGCACGTGTGGAAAAAAGAAGAGGAGAAGAAGTCCACACGTGAGAAGAATTTCTTCTTGTGCGTGAACTACCTACAGGCATATCAAGGAGGACGTGTATTGGAGGCATCTTTTCCAAAGAAGAAGTCCACGCTAGAACTTCTTGGAAGACCTTGGCACCTTATGCAAGGCCCAAGAAGTTAAGAAAGAGTCATTGGTTGCTATCTCTCTCACGTAACTCATGCCTTACGTCAAACGTAAACGTAGAGAGAAGTTTGTTTCGTGTGGAAGAAGATGGCCGAAGCCAAAACCTAGAAAAGGAGCGAGGAAATCTATCAAGTTATGATGCGGTTGGAGATCTTTAGGATTTTCCAACGGACACTTCACATCCGATTTTTTACTCTCCCTCAAAGGAAGACATTTTCCTCGAGAAAGAGTGTCAAATAGCATGCATGGGATTGCTCATCTTCCTAACACTTCAAGAAAATCGAACACTACCTCAAAGTAAAAAAGAAGCACCCGCAATCATCACGACGACTTTCGAGGTTGTTAAAAGGAGCAACGAATTTCGAGGTTGCAACAAAACTAGCGGTTGATCCAGGAAGTTCATTTATTAAATATCCGAGCAAGATGCAAGTGGTGAGGCATCTAACCTTACAAAGTTGAAGAGCAAGTCATTGTCCTCTCAACCTCGACTTGAGGGGGGAGTGTAAAGAATGAAGAATCCATGTGGACTGCCACGTGGCATAGTGGTCACGTGGACAGTCCATGTGGCAATCAATCAGTGTGTCAAGGTCGTGTGGCCTATTTAGGAAATTAGGTTGATGGTTTGCATGTCAAGTTTTGTGCCACATGTAACAACTTATTTTATTTAGTAAGAGTCCAATTTATGAATGAGATAATTTAGAATTAATTGATTGATTAGTTGTTAGGATTTGATTTGATTGAAAGTTGTTTTAGGTATAGAATTAGATCTCTTTATATAGAGATCAACAATTATTTGTTACGATATTATTTTCCCATCATAAACAACTCCCTCCAACTTTGCTATCTCTCTCCCTCTCGCCGACCTCTCTCTCTTTCCTCTCGAGTTTCACATGTGAAACCTCAACGCCTCATCAACCTCACTCCGTTGCACGCCTTCAGATAGGGCAAAGGGGATTTTGTAGGCGAGGTGTTGGCACCAAAAGGAGGAAAAGAGAGAGAAAGGAAGAAAGAAAAGTGGAGACAGCGCCATGAATTTGTCAAGCTTGATGAGACTTTGGGGGCAATTCATTTGTTAGTACTCAATTGATGGATTTGTAGAGATGGAGGCACCCTTTTATATAAAGAGAGGATGGCTTTCAAAATCACTAATCCAACATGGGAAAGGAATAAAAAGGAAAATGCGCAAATTATATTGAAGCTCTCCACACACACACACACACAAAAAGATAAAAAATTTTAAAAACCCCTCAAATTATATGTAATTCTGATATGCTACATCATGTGACTGTCCTTTTTCTTTTCACAAAAATAAACAACCACACAAGTAGATAACACATGGGACAAGCAAACAAGCTAAGACAATTGAGAATATCAATGCCAAGAAATTTGTAGACATTAGTTACAGGATATCTTAGCCGAAAAGAAATTCATGACTAGTCAATTGAATCAAAGTGGGAAAACCACGAGTAGATTGACAAAAATTAATGCCAAAAAAGCTGAACAACTTTGGTTTGACAAGCATAAAGTCATTTATTTTTTCCAACTTAAAATAAGATCATAGCCAAGATCCCCAAAAAGTGCACAGTTTCCAATTGATAACTTCAAATATGCACTAAATCCAAGCGTTGAGTACCATTAATTCCATCCATCACATTTCAATCTCTCCTATTTAAGATCTTCCAATTGATAATTCTGAATAAGACACAATCTTCTACCCATCCCATTGGGCATCCACTAATACCATCCATCACATCACTAGTCTGTCTAAACATATATAGTGTCTAGAAGGTTATTTATAAGAAGAAGGTTAAGCCTGAAAACTAGTGGTAGTTCACAAGTTCTAGCAATGCAGAAAATCATCAGGATGAAATATGGTTTCTACTTGTAACTTACAATCAGAAGTACAGCACATGAAAACAGAAAACTCCAATGTTTGAACAAATGGAGTTAACCTCTGGTTGAAGTTCACGAAGAGGATGTTTAAAGCAGATATGGATACTGGAAACCTGCTGTCATTAAAGTTTGACATGTTTAGAGACATAAAAATCATCTTTTTCAATGATTGAGGGCCTCAAGGTTTTTCACCTAAATATGGTCATAGCTTCTCCCTATCTCATTCTACAAACAAACAACTTCACCTTGACTACATTTATTGCAACATACATACCTGAATCCATGTGCATGGGACTAATATTAGCTATGCTTGGCCTTATTAGATGCCCAAACCCTGTTTACATTGCATAACTAAAGCCTACTCTTTCTCAAATAATAATAATAATAATAATAATAACAACTAAAGCCTATGCAGGCCATTACCATATGTGCATAGAGGTACATCAAGAACAGGAAAAAAATGAAATAGATGTAATCTGATAAATCTCACGCAGCTCTTTTATTGTTCCCATATATGAAAAATACTAAAAATAATCATCCTACAACGCCCCTTTCAAGACCATGTTTTATTGGACCATTATCTAAAGAGTAAAACTTTGCTTTTTTCTCTAATCAGCAGCCCAGAAACCGTCTTCCAAATTGGCAACCCTATGGCCCCGATCATACAATTTCGCAAATCACGGTTGACTACATGCATTTCATACTATCCAGATTTTTACGATCCTCCTCTCGTAGGAAGAAGCCGATTGAGCTAAAACTAAACCACAATCAGCCAAACAAACAGGATTTTTTAGCCTATTCCGGAACCCTGATGTTTAACAAGACCACATTCCAACAACAGCACAAAAATAGCAGTTCTAACACAAAGACCAACCACTCCAGCTGACCATAAGACTCTACGAGCTTAGACATGTGACACGCATTTAGAAAACCCTAAATTAAGAAGGCAGGAGCTCAAGCACACGGACCTGAGCGACGACGGCAGCGAAGGACATGCCGAGGGGGAGGCCGAGCTCCTCGAGGCTGCGCCCATCCTCCTCCTCGTCGTTCCTCCCCTTCCTCACGTGCCCACCAGAGAACGAAGCAGAGGAAGACAACGACGGCAACCTCCCACCCCTCCCCTTCCTCATCGGCTTCAAGATCGAACCTTTCCTCCTGTCCAATCCTCTCCTCGTCTCGGAGGCGACGAAAGACTGCTCCTTTGCCGCTGCTTTCTCGATAATGGGTGGTTCTGCCCCCCACTCGGGTTGGTGAGAAGTGGACGATTGACAGGGGCGTAGGACGAAGGATGAAGAGGATTGATCCTCATCCATGGAGACCGACAGAAGGAGGGTTTATGAACAGGTCAGTCTGAAGGAGGGGTTTGTGGGAGTCACGAAGAAGAACGGTTTTCTTTTTCTTTCGAGGCGGAAGAGGAGACGTTGATTTGGTGTTTTTTGAGGTTCCTTCTTTCTTCCTCGTGCCATCTGGAAAATTGGAAAGGGGAGCGGGGAAAGGTGTGCTCATCGTTTGTCGGTGATCACTGTTGTTTACTTTTCCTTTTCTATTTCAATAATGTATATCGTATTTTGTCGTATCTCCTTTTTTTTTCCGATTAGTGGAGGTTGATTTTACGTTTGAAAATTACTAATAATAATAAAATGCCCTATCATCTCCATGCGTTAAGGTCCTTTTCTTCGAAAAAATATAAGACTTCAAGGAGAATTTGAAGGGATATTACTTTATGGGCAATGCCTACGTGGAAGGAGTCGTGACGTTGACTTATTTCCTAACTTAAATGATGAAGCTGTGTGCGTGTTCGGTCACTAAATTTCGTTGCTGGGGACAGCAGCAGCGACTTTTATCTTTGGTCTGTGCTCTTATCCTAAACCTCTATTTATCTGTATTTTTATAACATATTTATTATACAAATAATTTTACTTTTTTTTGAGAATGGATAAAAAAATTTCCATTTCCAGATTAGGAATTAAAAATTTATTTTAGATAAAGGTACAAAAATATATGTTGCGATGTATTTTATATCAATGATTTTGAACTTATTGTTTTAATTTTTTATTGATGAAAAATTAAAATAAATTAATATATTTTAATTTTTAATATATTTTATCACTATGATAAGTGATTTTTATTCTAAACTTAAAATTCATATTCAAAAAAATACTTTTTTATTTTCTAAGTAAAAATTCATTTTCTATTGATTGAAACTACTGTACATTGTAATATACATTTATTTATTTTTTGACTTTTTTTATAGTAGGATTTATTTAATGATAAAATTTTGATACAATTTTAACTTTTATATTCCTATAATAAATTACAGGCTAAAAATTAGCTGTTCTTAGAAAGTTAATGAAAACATCGAATACATGCATAGAATATAGATCCAATGGCAAAACTTAATTGGACATTATATCTAATTTTTGTTATTTTATCAAAGCACTGTCACCATTAGATGAGTTGCCTATTGGGGGAGAAAGAATGGATGAATGTGTTAAATAAATAAATATCGCAATGGACAATAATGATAGTATGAATATCGCAATAGATAATAATGGAATCCAATAAATAAAATCATAGGAACTTCACAATTTACGGAAAAATCTCTTATGGTGAAGGGATAAAAAACTACAAGAAATCATAGAGATATTCTACTATAAAATATGAGAGTATAAAACTCCTATATCAAATTTTGCCAAAATCAGATAATTATAAGTTATGAAGAAAAATATGGATAATGTCACTCAAACTGGCTCTGAACAAATTTTTCACCAAACCCCTCTTGCCTAAAGAACACAATCCCACAGACATGTAGGAAACAACCTCAGTGGAATCGCACTTGAATCATTGAGAATGTGATTTTGGAAGGTAACCTCCTAATAATATTGCTTTTTACTCTCTCCTCTTTACCCCTTTCCACTCCTCTCAATTTCGATGGAAAAGATCTTATTGGGATGCTTTTCTTGGCGTTGGATGTGGTTTCTATTATAGAGGTTGTAATCTATCAATTAATCCTATTTCCACTAGGATTAGCCTATGTACCCTTTTCCAGTTCCCAATAGGAATAAGAATAAGGAAACTCTAGATTTTCTACATGGGTTGGACTTATTTAACCAGGCATAACAATCTCCCCCTTTAGTCCATTATTACGACCCGATTCCCGAATCTCTACGAGACACGAAAATCGGACCGACTCGACTGATCCCAAAACCTAGTCGTCCAACGAGAAAGTAACCAAAAGAGTAGTAAAATAAACTACATTCACCATATATATAACTAGCAGTAACAAAAGTACAACAGTAAAGCAAAGAACTACTACAGTACACACCACCACAACAGTAGAGAATTAAACAGGTACATAAACATGATGCTTACAATAAAAGAGTACAGTGGTAACAGAAAAATACTCACTACACAAAAGAAACGGTACAGTAGGTACTACACAAGTAAGACTACTGGGCTCTGCTAGGCCCAGCTTCCTGCAGCTGCCAGCTCTGGCTGCTCAATACCTGGTCCTCAAAAGGTGACAAAGGTGACACGTCAGCAAAACACTGAGTAGAGTGGCAACTAACTAGTTAGGAAAACAGTAAGGTGGACAAGTAGCTGTTATTTTTAATTTCTTTCTTTATTTTCTATTTACTCATTCTTGAATTATTTCTCAGATATTTCTCTTGATCTTGAATGTTCCTCGTGGGAACGATCTTGATTGCAGTCTTTTCCGACAAGTAGAAGTAGCACGTGGTGCTCTCCTGGCCGGGAGAGTCCCCCGTGGTGGTCCTACCCTCAGTCAACCACCCCAAGGTCACTGACAGACGTAACGGTGAGTACAGCACGCGCGATAAATGCATGGGTAGTTACCCTTCACTGGCACGCGGTCAGTCGTTTCCGTTAACGGGTGCTCCCCAAAGCGCAACACGGAACCAGTATATGGCAGAGCCCTCTCAGTAACAGGGGTCCAACCCCTCCACAGTAACCAAACAGGGGTCTTACCCCTTCACAGTCCGCGCACCCTCGTCTGACTACCCTGGTTTGCCTAGTGGGCCTAACAAGTCGGTGTAGGGAGGCTAGCAGAACCTCGGGGCCCGTGGGGTGGCTAGTGCTCTCCCTACACTAATAGCTCTCCCCGATATTGCGTACGCGAGAGCCAAAAGTCAGTACAAAGTGGCCAGACCAAATCCCAGGTCCCTGGGGTGGGTAGCTCCGCTCTGCACTAAACAGGGGGACAGTCACTCTCCTTGGTACTCCATACTCAAGGGTCAGCTCACTTCCCCAATTCTATTCCATTCCACGCTCAGGAGCTCTACTCCTAATTCTCCGTAGGGTTCATACTCATATTTCTAAGCCAATTTAGATTTCGTCAATTCAGCTTTGTATTTATATAGCCCATGTTCTCAACAGTTAATATCCATTCATAAACAAGCAACTGTTATCCGATTACAGGCAATTATCATTTTTCTTTCTACTTTTCCAAGACTGCAATTTATATATTCACGACATTCGTTTTGGTGTTTCTATTCCTAGGATTCATGCCACACCCTAGGATCTATCATTCAATCTAGTTTTCCAGTCCTAGGATTCATGCCACACCCTAGGATCTATCATTCAATCTAATTTTCCAGTCCTAGGATTCATGCCATACCCTAAGATCTAACGTTCAATCTAGTTTTCCAATCTTAGGGTTCATGCCACACCTTAGAATCTATTAATTATCTCCCAAGTGCATAAATGTTGGTAAATAATTAAAGGGAGCCACTCTACCCGCAAAATTGGGAGTACTGGGGGAGTGATCGGTAAGCCCGCGCGCCTCCGCAACCCCCAGAGTTGCAATGAAACGAGGTCCTAACATAAGGTTCAAACACAAGAAACTACTCAGAATATGATGCAAATACTGTAAACAGGTAGAGGAACTAAATCTGAGAAGAACGAAACTTGAAACACGGAAAACGGACTTCGAACGGACCCTAAACGGGTAAAAAACGACAAGTCTGCCCAAAATTAGACGTCTGGAACATCTTCCAGACGTCTTAAACGATGGTTCAGGTCATACCTTGTTCCTGCACGGTCCTTCAAACGTCCAGAACCCCACTGAACCGTTTAGACTTAGCTTCCAGACGTCCGACTGTCACTCTAGACATCTGGAGACCCTATCCGCCGTCTGGTGCTGTGCCCAGACGTCCGATCTGTATGGGAGGGCGTGCCCTTGCGCCTTCCCGAACGAAACCTGCATGCGTACGCGACCGTCCTCAACACGAAATGAGATAGATCCCTTCGGCGGAACGGCTGCATGGTCGCACATGTGAAAGAAGGAATGGAAAAATATCGTACCTTTCAGATGTCTGGACCTTCCTACAGACGTCTCCTGCGTCGTCTGGACGTGGGTCTAGTCGTCTGATTCTAGGAAATTTTCCTAGAATCAGAACCTCCTCGCCCTCCGCCTGCTGCACATGGCCGTGCCACACCGTGCTTGCCCGTTGCCCGAGCTGCAGCAGCACCTCCCTAGCGCCATGCTCCCACTGCGCACCCGCCAGTCGGCCCTGGCTGCTCCAGTGAGTTCGCACACTCGCGATCTAGCTCTCTCCCTCTCACAGCAACCCCTCCTCCCCGTGCACCCACGGCAGCAGCTGTTGCCCTTGCTCGCTCACTCTCACGCTAACAGGAAGAAGAAGAAGGCGGTGGTGTGAGGGTGAGGGAGAGGAGATGGGGAGTATTTCAAGGTGCCGTGGGGAGAGAGAGAGAAAGAAGGCTACGCCTGCAGGGAGGAAAGAAAGAGAAGAAAGGAGGGCGGCAGTTCAGTCTGCGCGCGCATGCGCGTAGACACGAAACCATACGCCAAAAAAATTAATTTCCAGACATCTGGGAAGGCTTCCAGACGTCTGGACCAATTCCCAGACATCTTAAACGACGTTTGATGCCGTGGTCATAACACCCATGAGGGAGATGTTGCCCTAACTCCTCAAGTTGAGTCCATACTAGCTAGCTGCCAACAAACTTCTTGTCTCTCCCTAGGCAAAGTTTTGGTCATCGTGTCTGGAATATTTTGGTTAGTGTGAATCATGGCAATCTCCAACTGCTCCTTCTCAAGCATGTCCCTGATCTGGTGATATCTAACATTTGTAAGCTTTAACTTGGAGTGAAAAATTCAATCTATAAAAACTTTTCCTCAATCTACGGACCAAATTCTCTTTGCTCTGTTAGTAGTACAAGAGGAGAGGTAAATTGTGTAGCGAAATTAAAAGCAATCTCATAAAAATTGACATAAAAATTTAGAGAGGAAATCCTTCCAGGAAAAAAACATCTACCTAGATCTCTTACTCTAGGATTTTTTCCCCACTAAAATGAGAAAATACTAACAAAAAAGTGATATTGGAATTCTCTCTTGAGTAGTCCCTAAGGAGAGTTTTTGTCCCTTTCTTTTTAAGAGAAAGTAGGTTATTACAACAAAAAAGAAAATATAAAGGTACTATTCCCTCTACTTAAGGTCCTTGTTCTTGACTTTAAGCTCCTCTCTTTTGGAGGTTCTCTTGGGCCTTCTAGTGGGTTCCAACCTGCTTCTTTGCCTTTTATCACTCCTCCTCTAAAGTAAGCTACTCAAACATGAGCCAACTCTTCCCTAGAACTTCCTTCTCTTCCACATGAATGGTGTCAAAGATAATTGAGGATGCAAGGAGGGGTGGATGCCATGAGATGCCCCTGATCATTTGAAACTGCAAAGGAGGAGACACCGTATCAAAAAAAGAAGAGGGAAGTTAATGAAAAAAAAATGGTAGGCCTTATCAAGTAGTTGTAAGGGAGGCACGACTTGTTGAGGAGGCCCTTTGTACCTCAAGAAGATCTAATGTTTATTGTATCCTTTATTCAAATGGGAGGAGGATTAAAGCAATGGTTTGAGACTAGTAGTAGGAGTAGCATTTGAATCCTATGTAATAGTTGATCTAAAAAGGATTCAGAGCCTAAACCCATACTTGAGCAACTGTACTTTCAATCACACACAGTACTGCATTAAAAGGCATGTTTTTCTCCTCAGACATAACACTTGTTTGGTGTGAACTCGGTAAATAAGTTGTGTTTACTATGAAATTGCTCTTTGCAACCCTATCCTTGTCTGAATCCATACTCGGTTGAGGAAATTCTTGGTGGCGGCTCTCCCAAACCAAGTTTAATACCTACAAGAGACCCACCACTTACCTGTAGGTTCTGATGGAAGGGGGTGAGATGTGCGTGATAAGAAAATAATGTGGAAATATAAACAACAATCTCACAAAAGCAATCCCACAAATGAACACAAGGATTTTTAAGTGGAAACCCAAACCCAAGTAAAAGCCATCATCTAAACCTCTCAGTTTACGATTTCCCGATCTACTTAGTAAATCAAATCCACTATCCGAACTATTTAAACAAGGATAGTTCAACATCTTACAGCCACACTATTTTGAACCGAGAGTAGCGTACCCCAAACCCCTCCTCTTCATGAGGAGTATTTTGTCTTACAATGGAGATGGGAATTCGCAAAGCGAACACCCAACCATAAAAGAAAGAGAAAAACAAACACCTATAGAGACATAAAGTAAATAGAAGGCTATGCAACTATAGGCGAGAAGGACCTTCCTAATATGGAAGAGATTCAGCGTGAATTCAATAGAGTTTTGGTGCTCTCGGATTTGTAATGTAGAACTTGGAGAGCAAGATCTTCCCCAAGTGATTTCTTTCTTCTCTTTGACACAAATAGATGTGGAAATGGTTTCTCAAGGTGTGTTTAGCCAAGTGAAGGTCTTCTCCTATTTATAAAGGTGCCTAAAAGGCCTTGGAAGGCTTTGGAAGTCTCTTGTAGCCGTTGGGAACAAGACTCAAGAGAGTGGTCCAAAATCTCACCGAAATCAAGGTCATTAAAGAGTCTGACGGAGTTATCAGACGTATGGTTTTATGGCCAGACGTCTAGGTTATGTCTAATCTGAAGGTCGGACATCTGATGTAGAAGGGTCAATCATTTGGACTGGGTTGGATCAAGACGGATGTCTAAAAAGGCATTTTAAGACGTCTGGGAAACTAATCAGACGTCTAATTCTAGGACAGGTTTCTTCCTGTTTTGACTAGATCGAAACAGGGTTGTATGGTTTGTTGGTCAAACGACAGATCGAACGTCTGACAAAATGTCTAGTCGCCTGGAAAGAGGATTCTCTACGAGAATTGATTTCTCAAGGCACAAATGGCTATAGAATCTGACAAAAGTAAATTTAGGTCAGATCTAACCTAACGCCTATTTCTCAAACATTTAGAAGGCTCTACGAACGTCTAGAAAGTAATATAAATGCGATCATAAGCCAATCCTCAAAGATATTCATTTAATAGGCCAACGATTCTCTAATTAGGCATCTGTCAATGTCATCAGACATCTGGACTATAGGGCGATTGTCTAAAAGCATAGGTCAGAGAACACTAAATCCAGCCTAAGTGTTTGGATATCTGTACAAACTATCAGACTTCTTAAAGTTTATAATCAGACGTCTGATGATCATGTTAGACGTCTAATTGGGCTATCTGATTACTATATTGATTTTTTTAGTCTATTCTAAGGTTTACCTAAATGTTCTAATAATGGAATAGTATTCCTGGGACTGGTAAGGTACTTTGCGCTCTTTACATGAATTTAAGGAAATAAAAGAGTAAAGACAAATACAAATACAAAATACATGAAAGACAAATATCTATCCTATTCTTCTTATCTTCAAGCTCTCGCTCCACACGAAGTTTCATATCTACTTCTTCCTCCATTAAGTTCCTCCAATCCGCCATGGATTTGAGCTTGAGCTCCTTCACACTTGATTCCATTTGCATTATTCCAGAAAACTTAAACTCAAATGCAAACGTTAAATACCAAGTGTTTTGTTATCATCAAAATCAACGTTCGTGGTGCTCTTATACCAACATTACCAACTTCACAGGCATGAGACAACTGCAAGAGTTGCTCTCCATTAATGACGTCTAAGAGTGCAAGTAGAAAAAGAATGTAGAGTGCAATGGAGGACTAATGGTGCTAATGACCTTCTCTTTTATTGTGATTCAATGACTATTCAAAGCTTAGACAGTAAATTAATCGGCAACATTAATGCCATCCACCAATTAGGAGTTCATTCTTGTATCTAGATATGGAGGTGCATCAAGAAGTCATTGTAGCAAAAATAAGGAGAGTGTATAGATTACGAGGAGCGCAGGTGCCATAATTTTAAAGATGACAAGGGAAAGGATGTATGATAAAGGGAAGGGGAAGGGCTTGGAAGAGGAAAACAACAAATTAATGGTGGAGGAGATGGGGAGGGGAACTAGTGGAGAGGAAATAACACAACTTTTGACAAGGTTCACTATCGTATTTCTTGTTGGTATGAAATTAAATGATGCGGGTTATTGTGCCTTTGCCACATTTGGAGAAAAAAGAGCCTTGTGGATAGAACAATGGTAATTTACGGGTATTATCATCCCCTCTTGGCCACATCAGGTAATCAACCATCCAAACATGCTTCTTAACTTTCCGTTAGGGTTAAAGTGCTTATTCATGCTTATCTACTAAATCTTTCCTCTGAATAGATACTTTAAAAGGAAATACCTAGCAAGTTTTCGATTTTTAAATAATTTAATTTATCTTTATCAAGACTTGACTATTTATTGGGATAATCCACCAAAACTTGGGATGAACCTCCTTTTTATTCCCTTAATAATTCCTCCAAATAATAATACTTATTCCAAACACCCCTCCAAGGCTTTCTTTATTTCTCACTTTTCCTCATTTTGATTTCAAATTGGGGATAACTCCCTATTTATCCCTCTAATTTTTCATCACATCAAGATAAATATAACTTTATATTTCGTTATTCTTGCAAACTTATCCCTTACTAACAAAAAAGGGAAGAAGATTATCCAAATAGTATCTTTTATAGCTAGAATGGCATTAAGACTATGTCTAGCAATTGGATAAGTTGTTATAAGATAAGTTGGTAGATGAGATAATTGGGGTTAAAGTATATCGTTGTATGTTGAGATGAGTGGTGGATTAAACGTGATGTTAAGGTAATGGAAGAGAGTATAATTTTTTTTCTCATTGAAATTTGGAGAAGCTTATGGTCAAGAATATTCTATTGAAAAGAACAATTGTAACTTTATGCTCTTAAACAACCCATTGATAACCTATGAAATGAAGCTCTTGGTGAGATTTCTATCTTGAATTCGAGAGAGTGGCTCCCACCCAAAGAAATCATAGCGTCACCCTTCCCCTTACACACCCTTTGCCTTGGCTGTCTAGGGTCGCTCCTTTTCCTTCCCGGCTTCCCCATCCTTATTTCCCTTAATTGTCCCTCCTTAGTCCCCTCCCTTCCAAGCACCATAACCTCACTCCCCTACTCTTGTGCCTCTAGCCGTGTGCCCTTGTTGCATTGCCTCTCCATCATATGCCCTTCTCTAGCTCCACTGTGAGCTCCAGTTGTAAGGCTAGTAGCTCCCTACTCGTGGCTTTTATCTTTGTAGTCTCTACCCCCCACCATGGTCACCTTTGTGGACCTCCCACTTCTATGGCCTCTTGCCTCTATGGCTTTGTGAAGGACTAACGATTCATCTAGGGTTACATGGAAGCATGAAAAATGGTTGTTTAAAACTTTGATTCAAGAAATGATTTAATCAGAACCACATGGGAGGACTTGTCTTCTTCCTATTTTAAGGTCCTACGAGATACAAGATTATACCCTTGCAAGTGGCATATATAGCACAACACCCCACTGTTGCAACTCATACAATAAGTCCTGGTGTAGTTCATGATCCTCCTTTATGGGTAGATGAAGGCCTTCATGTTGAGAATGATCAACCTGTGCTTGTTGTGAACTCCTTCATGCACCATGAAGATGATTGTCGTCCTCTTCCTTCAAGGTCCATGAAGACAGAAGTTACTATAGGGGGATCTAGTATATATTGGTTGCCCAACAAAGAGACCGGGCATCTACTTTGATATGCTGACTAGACATCCAACAAGGTCTCTGGACATCCAAAGCCTTCACTAGAAGTTTGATGGACTTCTGGAATGAGAGGGAGTTGGAGAAAGGTGACAATTGTAAAGCCCTAAACCTGAATTCTAGAGTCATTTTGGACTTAAGCGTGTTAAAATGAACCCATTGACACTTGCCAAGCACAAATCTGAGCCAACGCGAATTAAAAATACATAATCGAAGTAGAAACTCGCAGGTTCTTTGTTTTGGTGATTTGGTCCTCAAATTGATAATCTGAAAGTATAGTTAGCTTCTTAGTGTCATGCGGATTTTGACGGTATATTTCGTACGAGATGATCAAACCTCGAATATGTGAGATGCATGCAAATCGCACGTAAACCCACATACGAACCACCTTGGGAATCGCACTATGCAAATGACCATTTGGAAATTCGCAAATTTCATTGGATTTCTTATTTTGTAATGATTTCAATGATACGTGTTTTGTAGGAATCAAAATTTGTTTGACTCGGTCACGAGAGTGCTTGTAGTTATGGAAAGTAAAATAATAATAATGAATGAATGAATTCTTAATCCTAACTATTTCCCATTCTTAAACCTAAACCCTCCCCCCATGTTCCTCTCTTTTCCCCCACTTGGCATGTAAGAGAGAGAGAGAGAGAGAAAGAGAGAGAGAGAGCAAGAGGGAAGGAGAATGATAGAGAGAGAATGGGAGAGAGAGGAAGAGAGGACGCGAGACCACGGCAGCAACACGAGGAAGGTAAACATCTCCCCCCCTCCCTCCCTCTCATGTGTTCCTTGTTGGGTGCATGTAGAGACAAGGAGAGAAATGGGAGGGAGAGAGGAGGAGAAAAGAGAGGAGGTGGTCGTTGGGCAAAGGTTGTGGTGGTTGGCCGATGGTGGGCATGCATGGTGGGTTCTCCACCTGCAAGCATGGGTTAATGGAGGCTAGTGGGAGGAGAGATGGGGAGGAGGAGGAGGTCGACGAGGGGACTTCCCATGGTCGTCGAATGATGGATGGGTGGTTGGAGGTGAGGCCGGCATGAGGAGGCCGCCGGCGTTGGGGTCGATGTGCGCATGGGTGTTGCGTGAAGCATATGAAGGACATGGGAGGAGAAAAATGAAGAGGAAGGAGAAGTGCAAGGGGAAAAGAAGGATTAATTGAAGGGGTAGAAAAATTGCATCCCAAAAATAAGAGGCTTTAAGTATTGTGTTCAAGCCCCTTTGGAGAGTTACCTCTTATTTGAAGATCTAATAGCCATTCTTATTTCACGTAGAGCGAGGCCGTTTGAGGCTAGAATTCGGTGATCTAGGACTCGATCTCAAGTTTCTCGAGTGTGCTGGACACATCCATACGGTCAGATTGAATAAATTCCACTTCGAATATCGAGGCACAGATTGGAGAGATACATGTAGTGTTGGGAGTCTCTGGCCTATTTTCGCAGTCATTGTGACTCCCCAGCGATATTAAGTAGAGTAATCTCTTTTCTCTCGTGTGGTGTCTATATTGTAGTTTTCTTCACGTATTGCACCATTTAGTGTGTGTTCTTGTCTCTTTCAAGATCCGAATCCATCTTCATGTTTATTATTATTTTGGGTATTTAAATACTTTTTATTAATGTTGTAAATAAGGCTAATGACTTGGAATGTGAATAATTGAATTGATATATTAGATTATTAGGATTAACTTTTGGATTATAAAGGATTAATTACAAATTATTACTGGCTTTTCTTGATTTGATGAATTATGAATGCTTAAGTATACTAAATGTAGCCCTATCATCACATGCATGAAATGAACTCTGTTTTTTATAAAACTAGAATCATTGTGATTGTTAAATAATAACTTAATTGGAACCACTATCAGAAATTGGAAACTAAATAGTTTAGTAGTCAATTTGGAAGTGATGTGATCTGAGCTTTTTCATAAATTTGAATTAGAATGTTACAAGAAACAATGGGTGTAAATGATGAGTCTTTTGGGTTAATTAATTGATGCTATTAATTCAGTTATCTAAAAATAAGTTATTAAATTGATAATAATGGACTGGTCGGGAATTACTTAGGTAACTGGATTAGCTCTGCTACTCGCCAGCAGTTTGGCTATAGCTTTAGTCTATTTCGGATTGATTAGGCTAATTAGGAAGTTTCTGGCCTCCTTATGACTCATAACTAAGCTTAACAGCCAACTGGAATAGCAAGATACGTAGTTCGAGGGTTGGAGTTGTTTTACTGTACTCGGCTAGTAAGTGGATGAGAGGCTATCTATGGTTTAGTGTGTGAGGCTAGCATGTCTTCACGTCGCATGATATAGCCGCCACACCTGATGGTAACACCATCATTATCAATAACTAACTTTAATTAGTCATAATCAAGAGACAAAAGCTCCTACATAATTGCCTGAGAGCAGTAATTCCATGAAAGACCATTCTGAGAAGAAAACACTAAAACATGGCAAATTCTGTAGTTTTAACATCACATCATAAATGCAGAGTAACCACGTGATTTATCAGGGGTTAATTGAAGGTTTAATGAGCATTAAAGTCCAAAGAGTGGGTTCATACAATGAGAAACGAGGTTTCACGTATTTCAAGAACTAAATCAGAACCAAAAATCCTAATTTCAGATCTGCTTAAATTGAAGAGGTTCTGATCAGTATAAAACTCATCTAAATCTCTTAAAATCAATATAAAAATATTCTGAGGGGTTTGGTATCCTTGGTTTGACCATCTGAACCTATTTTGACCTAGAATAGAGTCTCAGACAGAATTTTACCCTAATTTAAGCTTTCATGCAAATTGTCTAGTCAAACGTGGTCAAAACTGAAATATAAGTTCACCATTAGATTCCTTGGGTCCAAATTAGGTTGGTGCCAAAATTTGGGTCCAATCAGGATCCATCTTGACCTATTTTGCAATTTAGCCCTTCAAAACTCTATTTCTTACATTTAGCCCCTCAAGTTTCGAATGCTATGCATTTTGCCCCCTAACTGAAATGACCCTTCCCAAGGGTCATTTGAGGTTTTCCTGAAAGAGTAGGGGTGTAAGCGCAAAATTAAACCCCCTAAGTTTAAATCTTGGGCTATGCGAGGAAGGATGGAACTTCGCAGGAGAGATTTCATAATTTGTCCCTCTCTCTCTCTTCCCACACAACACACCCATGCACACACCCCCCTCACAAAACCCTAACCCTCTCCTTATTTAATAGCCCTCCACCCCTCTCCATCTCCACACCACCACCTCCACCTTCACTCCACCACCTGCCGGCGACCACCTCCTTTCCAGTTCCCCTTGCAGCCACGAGTGGGGAAGGAGGGGTGCTCGAGACGAAGGAGAGGGAGAGAGCGAGCATGGAAGAGGAGAGCCGACCGAAGGTGTGGCCAAGGGAGCTCATGGAGAGGAGCTTTGCGACCTCCTACAGTTGCTGGAGCAGCAATTGCAGTTCTACAGGCGAAGAATCGCGTGGAGAGAAGCTTCGCAGGGCATACTACAAAACCATTTTTCCGTAGTATCAGACGTCTAGGACACTATCCAGACATCTAGAGGAGCCTCAAGATGTTCGGAGCTAGCGCCGAACGTCTAACAGCACGTAGAGTGCCAAGGTATGTACTCTGTACGTGCCTACATGCACATACGTTAAGTTTAGGTGTCGCGATTTTAACTCGCACGCACATGCATAGGTACAAGACATTGGAAAGGCACGTGGAGCGCCCTTCGAGGTGCTTTAGGACGTTTGAACGTCTCTGCAGATGTCTGATAACCATCTCAGATGTCCGGGTGCACTGACATATGTTTGGAAGGACCCCAGGATGGCCGTGGGGGGTTCCAGACATCCGCAATAAGCGCAGGAAAGCAAGGTGGGCCTCTGTGGTCATTTAAGACGCCTGGGTCTAGTCCCAGATGTCTGATTTTAATCAGAGTGCACATTTTGCACAAACAAAGTTTGTTGGTTTCGGTTCGGAGTTCTCTACGTGTTTGTGTCACTCAAGTACTATTTTGAACTCGTTTGATGTGATTTGGTCAGTTGTATAGGTCTCCATCCAGTAGAGTATACGAGCCCATGGAGATGACTGGATCTACTATTTGAACCCCCATTCCACCCGTGTATCTCGGTAGAGTGATTTTTCTTAGTACTATGACTTAATTAATCAAAGTGCATGTTATCTTAGAATGATTTGATTGAACCCTAGGATATGAAATGAACCCTAGGGTAGAATTGAGTGAATGAACATTGCTTGAGCCACACGATCTATTTTGAAATGCATGTTAGAACCCTTAATGCTAGCAAATGAATAGTTAAATGATGTGATGCTTCTTTCAGTTATTAAATCACGATATGATTAAGAATCGAGATGTGAATAACAAGATATGCATGTCGTGAAACGAAATGAAATAAATACAATGCATGAACCCTATGGGGAACTAGAAGAGGAATTCACGTATACGGAACGAATATCGTATGTAGAAGGGAAGTAAGTTGGCCCTCGAGTACACTGTACCGAAGGGAGCAACTATCCCTTTTGCATAGAAAGTGAGCTGGCCCTCATGAACGCGGTACCGAGGAAAGCTACTATTACTTAAGTGTGGGGGGGAGCTAGCCGCCCTTGGGTTTAGACCCGGGTTAAGAATGACCACCCTACACCGACTCCTGTTACTTTAGTGTAGGGGGGGAGTCAGTCTCCCCATGGGGCCCGGAGTTAGGACTAACCACCCTACATCGACTCTTGTTAGGCCCACTAGGCAAACCGGGATAGTCGGATGAGGGTACGTAGACTGTTGAGGGGCGAGACCCCTGTTCTGAGGGGTGAGACCCTATTCTGTTCCGTACTGTACATTTGGGCATACCCACTAGCGGAAACGACTGACCGCGTGCCAGTGCGAGGTAGTTACCCGTGTGTTTATCGTGCGTGCCGCAGTCACCGCTACGTCGCGATCGTGACCTCGGGGTGATAGACTGGGTGTAGGACTACCACAGGGGCTCTCCCGACCAGGAGAGTGCCACGTGTACATCCTACATCGTGAGAAAATCTGCAGTCAAGATCGTTCCCTTAAGGAACAAGAGGATTAAGAAATGTTGTTGATCTTTATTAGAATAATCGAATCAGAAACACCTAGTTGAGATAAATGGAAATGAATGATTAGTTATTTGCTTGTTTCTTTACGTTAAATTGCATGCAAATGACTTAACCACCACTTTACTTAGCGTTAGCTAACCACTGATTATATAACTATGTTCTGGTCAGAAGGTTGAGCAGCAAGCGCCACCAGTTGCAGAGGGTGTTGGGCCCAGCCATAGTTGTCACTTTTCTATTTCAGAGCTCTTTTTGTAGTAGTGAGTACCTTTTGCATGTATTAGCTATTTCTGCTATATTTCTGTTCTATTTCCCTCTGTTTTAATTGTGATGACTATGTATGTTATAGTACTCTTCCGCTTGTGGCATGTAATATTTTTGAGACTTTTCGTTCTGATTTCTATTATTGTCTTTTATTTATTTTGCTCAGTTACATTGCATGTGTGGTTGTAGAATATTTTCTGCTTTTGGTTATTTCTCATTGGACGACTGGGTCTTGGGATCTAGTCCAAGCGAACCGATCTCAGGTCCTATAGGGAGCCGAGATCGGGTCGTAACAAGATGGTATCAGAGCAAGGTCATCTTGAGAAATGAACCAAATGGTCTAAAAGTAACCACTCTTGTACATGTAGCTAGAATGGCCATCACAATGTATTATCTTGATCTTTGCTTCTGAGTCTTATTTCTTTATGTAACCTGGTATCATTGACAGTCCCTGTTCTTTCTCTTTTATCTCCTTGTAGGAGATGCCTCATCAAGGAGTTCTTGAAGCGGGCCGCGAACGTGGCCGTGGGCGGGGTCATAGGGGTGGACATGCTGGACCTGAGGCACCAGTCGACCCACCCCTTCCAGGCATCCAGGCCCAAGACCTCGCCCAACTAATTCGGGACATAGTGCGGGAGGAGCTCCAGCAGCCTCCTCCTCAGCCACCCCTCCCTGAGGACGTGGAGGGAGAGTCCTCAGCGAGACAGGGGAGTTGTTGCAGCGCTAGACGAGCTGGAGTGGGAGGGGGTGATCCTCAACCACCCCCACCACCCTCAGGCACTTCTGAGCACGAGCCCTCCTTGCCTGGAGGCGTGCCTGTTCCTCCATTGCAGCTCCACCATGAGCTATTTGCCCAGTTCCGGAAGCTGAAGCCCCCCTCCTTCAAGGGGGATGAGAGCCTATCTGAGGTAGAGGACTGGCTGGAGTAGATAGAGAAGGTTTTTGACACGCTCTACCCTCCTGTAGAGTGCTGCGTGGCCTTTGCCACATACCAGTTGGAGAGTGCAACCCACCAGTGGTGGAGAGCAGTCAAGGGATAGGAGAGGAGAGAGCCGTCATGGGATCAGTTCGGGGCACTCTTCTGCAAGCAGTACTTCCTACAAACTTGGCAGAACCAGAGGAGGCGGGAGTTCCACACTCTCCACCAGGGAGCGATGACAGTTAGCGTACGCGTTTCCTGGAACTGTCACGCTTCGCCTCGACGGCTGCATCTACAGAGGAGGAGCGCCTGTGGAGATTTACTGAGGGCCTCCGGCCTACTATTCCGGGGTATGTGAAACCCCTGAAGTTACCTACTTTCTCTCGCATGGTCGAGGTGGCCATGACCTATGAGGAGACCAACCCGACCGTGCGAGACATTGACAGAGGATGGAAGAGGCCCTACCAGTCGGAGTACTCACAGAGCCGTCGGGAAAGGAGGCACACGGTGCTTGCAAGGGAGTTGCCTCTCTCTGTGAGGCCACCAGTGGCCTTTGGGGGCCCTAAACATGGGTCAGCTTCCAGCGTTGGACCCCCGCCCAGTCACCAGCAAGGACCAACTGAGGGAGGAGGTTGTGCCCCTCTTTATTACCAATGTGGCCAATCGGGCCACATAAGGAGGGACTGCCCATCTAGGGCCAGACCACAGCAGATTCTCCCAGCACCGAGCACTGGTGGTTGATCTAGAGACCGCGGTTACTAGGCACAAGGAGGAGGACAGCAGTCACGAAGAGGGTACCAACCAACTGTTGCTCGCCCAACCTAGAGCGTGGTTGCTTCTTCTATACCCTCTTCGTGACTGCTGTCCTGCTTCTTCTGTACCCAGGGCTGAGGGGCACATCAATGCCTTAACTCATAGAGATGCCAAAGCTTCAGGTTATGTGGTGGCAAGTATATTTACAGTTTCTGGCCTACGTACTTTTCGATTTTGGTGCCACTCATTCTTTTGTCGCCATAGGTTTTGCCATCAGTCTGGAGCTGAGCAGTGTACTGTTAGAGGTTCCGTTTCTGATTAGAGGCCCAGGTGGACAATTATTTGTCGTAGAGGAGGTCTTCACAGACTGCGAGGTCGCTATAGGGGGATACAGTCTTCCCACCGACCTTATCGTGATCTTGATGGAGGACTTTGACGTGATCCTAGAGATGGACTGGCTGTCTGCCTATCACGCTCTGGTGGACTATTTTGGGAGGAAGATCGTCTTCTCCATACCGAAGTTGCCTCCCTTTGAGTTTCACGGCCAGCTGATAGATGGAGGTTTTAGGTGCATCTCCGCGCTTTGGGTAGCGAAGCTCTTGAGCCAGGGGTGTGAAGGCTTCCTAGCTTGTGTTGTAGCAGAGCATAGCCCCATGGCCGACTTACAGAGTATCTTGGTGGTCTACAAGTACCCCAATGTCTTCCCAAAGGAGCTGCCCAGACTACCGCCTGAGCGTGAGATCGAGTTTGAGATCTCACTTGTATCGGGGACTAGCTCCATCTCTATTGCACCGTACAAGATGGCCTCACTTGAGCTGCGAGAGCTCAAGTCTCAGTTACAGGATCTGTTGGAGAAGGGCTTTGTGAGGCTCAGTGCATCCCCGAGGGGAGCCCCTGTTTATTCGTGAAGAAAATGTATGGTACCCTTCGGCTTTGTGCCAACTACAGGCAGCTGAATCGGGTCATCGTCAAGAACAAGTATTCGCTGCCTCGTATCGATGACCTCTTCTACCAATTGAGAGATGCCGCAGTGTTCTCCAAGATAGACTTGAGGTCAAGTTACCATCAGCTGAGAATCAGGGAGACTGACGTCTCCAAGACAGCCTTTCGTACTCGGTACGGACACTACGAGTTCTTGGTCATACCGTTTGGGCTGACCAATGCCCCCGCTACTTTCATGGATCTGATGAACCGTGTTTTCAAGCCATACCTAGACCTATTTGTGGTAGTATTCATTGACGACGTACTAGTCTAATCTAAGGATCGGGAACAGCATGGACAGCATCTATGTATGGTCCTGGATACATTGAGACGATACAGGCTGTACGCCAATTACAGCAAGTACGAGTTCTAGTTGAGGCAAGTGACCTTCTTGGGCCACGTGATTTTAGTAGAAAGATTGGCTGTGAATCTAGCCAAGGTTGAGGCCATACTCAGGTAGGAGAGGCCACACACAGTGACAAAGATACACAATTTTCTGGGATTGGCAAACAATAACAAGCATGCGCTCACTCATGCGCCTGATCACGCCCTCGCCTGCGCTCATGCCTCGTGAGTCTGGGCATTGGGTCCGATTACCTAGATCTGACATGTTCTGAAGGAGAAGAATATGAAGAGAGAGAAAAGGGGGAGGGTTTTTGATGAGAGCCTCATCATGAGCCATAACTAGCTCATTTTGACATAATAAAGAAGATAAAAGCTCCTACATAACCTAAAAGAAGGCCTAAATGAAGGAATAAGTGCTCTGAGAAGAAAACATGAAATAAAGGTTAAAACTGTAATTTTACCATTGCAGTACATAAACGGGATTTCTCAGAGGCAAAACATAGGTCAAATGGTCTAAATAAGATAAAAAGCGGGTTGAGTCAATCAGAAATGGGTTTATGTGCAATCCAGGAATTAAATGACATTTGATAACCCTAAAACTGACCCGCTTAATTCAACAAGGTTCTGGTAAGGATAAAAATCAAGTAAACCCTCTAAAATTCATGTAAAAATATCCTCTAAGGTTTAGAACATTCAAATTGGCCTTTGGAACCTAGTTTGACCTAGAATAGGATCCTTGCTCATTAATTGACCTAATTTGGGTTTTTACGTAAAATATCCAGTCAAACGTGATCAAACCTAAAATCCAACTTCACCATTGGATTCCTTAGGTCCAAATTATATTTGTACCAAAATTTGGACCTAAGGGGAGGTCATCTTGACCTACTTTGCAATTTAGTACACCCAAATCATATTTTGGTCCCTAACTTTTGAAAATCATCACAGAGAGCCCCCTAACTTCCTCGCCAACCTTGCAATCAGGTTCTTCCACCATTATTGGGGCAGAATCCTTCTTCGGCGAGGATTAGAGAGGGAATACTCTCTGATTCCTCAGAGATCCCCTCCCAGAAATGGAAGGGAGATTCTCTGAGGAATTCCCTCCCATCTGAGGCCTGCCATGATCTCTGATTTGATCCCAATCTCTCGTGCGAACGCACGAGGGATTTGGGTATCCACCCACTTTCCTTCTCCGGTGAGCCGTCGAAGACAAAGGCGTGCCCTCCAAGCTCTGAACACATGGCCCAATGCCTATAAAAGAACCCCTAAACCCGGCTGCTCATTTTCAGCTCGACCTGGCTGGGGTTTCACCTTAGATTTGTCTCTTCCTTCCCGGCCAGGGAACCCAGCGAGATCCGGCAAGCTTTCTTTCCTTTCCTCTTCGCTCTGCCTCAAAACCAGTGGCAGAGACTTCTTCCTGATTCTCCTCCGCGTCGCGCAATACCCGCGCACGCTGCCTCAAACCCGTCGTCGCCGCCGTCCTCCCCCACTGGGCATCTTCTTCTCCGGCGACAGCAGGTACAGTCGTCCGCCTCTCCGTCCCCCTTCGTCCCTAAAGTTAGGTTTAAACTATTCTCCTCTATCCCCCCTTTCATTCCCCTCACCTTATTTCATCAATTGACCCCTCGACCGCCGCCGTCCACCGTCATCTTCCTCGCCTCTGGCCAACCTCTGGAGAGTCTCCCCCGTCACTCCACACTTCCGCACGACTCGCCGACCAACTCAGAGGCTCCGCCTCACCTCACTGAGCAACCTTCGCCTATCCACCATCCCTCTACGCCTCCACAACAGCACCCCGAACACACCCACACCTCCGGTCACAGGACGACCTAGGCACACACGCCTAGGCCGCCCCGCGACCTGCTGCACGTCGCACCACCTTCGCCGTGCCATGGCGAAGGTCTGCAGGTGGTTTGATTAGGCCAATAGGCCGTATTCATGCATGACAGGATCGGAGCTGCAGCAGCCATTGACAACGGTTGAAGCAGCTTCCAAGCACGCTCAGGCTCCGTGGCTTCAGGATTTCAGCTGCTGTGGAGTGGAGTGAGTTGCGTGCAAGCAGCCAGTTATCCAGTGAAGAGAGTTGAGGCTGCAACTGAGCGAAGCGCGAAGAGCGTTCTGCGGGCGCGCGCGAGAGCAGGGCGGGACTAATAGTCCCACATCGGAAATCTACGAGGCGCAGGTGTAGTATAAAGTGAATTTGTGTTATCTTCTCGTTGCCTCCGAACGCACAGGGGTGAGGTCCCTCACCTAACCCACGCTCACCTCGTCCGCGGTTTCACCTCGCAGATCTGGCGGGCTCCGACCTGACCCTATCTGAGCACACCTCGCGCATCACCCTCACGCCGGTGCGCCTGGTCCCGGGTGCGCTACCCGACCCGAGTACCAGCGGCTCTGTGAGAGCATCCTGTGAGTGATTTGCAGAGAGAGAGAGACGTGCGGGTAGAGGGACAGGGTAGGTTTTGCTCCTTGTGCAGGCAGGCTGAGAGTTGAAGAGAAGAGACTTAGCCGCAGGAAGGAGAAGAGAAGGAGCAGAAGAAGAAGAACTCGGAAGAAGAGGCTGAGCAAGGCAGAGAAGAAGAGGAAGAAAGGTTGCAGAGAAGAGACATAAGACCAAGGAAGAAGAAGAAGCCTTCGCAGAAGAGAGAAGGGAAGGAAGAAAGAAGGACTGCAGAGAAAAAGAAGAGAGACTGCAGAGAAAGAAGAAGAAAGGCCAAGACAGAAGACCAAGGAAGAAGATGCAGAATCTAAAGTGAGAGAAGGAAAGACAGAAGGGAAAGAAGCAAGGCACAAGAGAGACTGCAGAGAAAGAAATATCAGAAGAAGAATAACACTTTTAAGACGTCTGATCACATGATCAGACGTCCAATTTCACTCTTTTGTCATAATTACTTTTTAACCGCATACATTCATATTTGAATTCAAGTTTTGAGTAAATTAGAGTGTTCAATTACATTTGAGATTAGTAGTAAATTCAAATTGCTCCCTGTGTTCGACCTCGGATACTCCGATTTTCGAGTAATAAAAACTTTTATTTGTTGATGATGCTTGATCACCTATACTACGACGTAATAACTGTTAAACCACGATCGAGACAGTCGCTTCAATAGTTTTGCTCTGCCTTGAGATTTGTTCCCTCTCTCTCTCAACACTTAGCCTCTGAGGGCTTTGTACGAGGCCCTTGTGCCTTGCGTAGTTGCTTCTGTGCCCCTAAGGTTCGAGACAAGGCCTTTGTGCCTTGTGTGGTTCTGCTGATATTCGGTTAAGACATCTGAGGCCTTACACTGCCATCTGAGGCTTGTGCTTGTTTTGATATTGTTGAGATAAATTGGTTGAGCATACTGTTCACTTATTTGAAATAATTGTGAGATTAGATATTAAGGTTAATTTGGTGATTCAAATCACCATTTTAACCCAACCTTTTTATACTCTCATCCTTGGTTTTATTGACATATTATTCTAATTTATATTGGGCAATGCTTTTATTATAATTGCATATCTTTCTTGATAAATTGCGATTAGTGTTTGAAAATGCCAATTTGCTCTCTGCGAACGACCTCGGACTCCAAATTGATTTCGAGCTTTATAAATTAAAGTGTTTCATGCGATTTTCATCCTATACTATAATGCATATTTCTAAACATCGACGATTTCGCTGCAAACAACTCATCGCAATGACCCCATGGTGATGGATTGTGGCAAGAGACGAGCATAGGTCATTCTCCTAGCCAAGAGGGTGCCCTATACTGGTCTTACTCCTCAAGATGTCACATAGAGATCGTCTCGTGGCCCAAGACATAGATTGAGAGTTGGATGATCTAATTAAATGGTCATTGGCTTAATAAAATAAATGGATTAATGAATAAGGCTAAATAAAATACTTGACATATGAACAATACCTTTCTCTTTCTGATATTTTGTTGTTTAGTTCTACTCTATTCAGTTTTTGCTGATGTACTCTTGGAGTTCCATACTCCAATGTAGCTAAGCAGCCAAGGGTTCCTGTTGTGGTTGGTCCTTCTGATGCAAAACCTAGAATGGTACCCAAAGACGATTTGTGCAAACTATAGTTTTAGCTGCGTAGGATTTCCTTTTAGTTTTCTAGTGTTTAGAGCGCTGAGTCGAGTTTTAATTGTATTGCGTTGTAGTACAACCGAAATAGCATTCAAAATAGATATAATTTTATTACTCGAAAGAATTTCCGAGGTCGAACACAGGGGGCAAATTGGTATTTAGAAATCAAGATCACAATTTAAACTGAAATAAATTGCAATAATAGCAATATCAGAGTTCAAAAATATGAGAGTAAAATGGTGATATAAATCACCAAATACTCCTACAATATCCCCAAATGATTCAATGTAAATATGCAATGGAAATAGAATATGTCGTTTGATTCTTTGATCAGACGACTTAAAGTGTCTGATCTCTTTTCTCCCTTTGCTTCTTCTTTCTTCTTTCTCTACCTTTGCCTTTTCTTCTTCTTTCTTCTTCTTCTTCTTCTTCTTCTTCTTCTTCTGCTTTGCTTCTGCTCTTCTTCTTCTTCCTCTGCCTTTGCCTTTTCCTTCTCTGAGGTCCTTCTCTTTCTCTTCTTCCTTCAGCTTCTTCCTTCTTCTCTTTCTCTACCATCTGCCTTCTCTTTTTCCTCTTTTGGTCTTGGCTTCAGCTTCTGCCTTAGCTTCTCTTGCTTCCGTCTGGCCTCCTCTTCCTTCATCCTTTTGCCTACTTCTCTTTCTCTTCAGCTTTCTCCTGCAACAAAACCTACCCCTACCCACACGTAGCTCTCCTCTCTTTCTCTCTTAGATTCCGCTCTCCCAGAGTGTTGACGCGACTAACTCGATCGTGTTTTAACAGTTATTGCGTCGTAGTATAGGTGATCAAGCGTCGTCAACAAATAAAAGTTTTTATTACTCGAAAATCGGAGTATCCGAGGTCGAACACAGGGAGCAATCGGAATTTACTATTAATCTCAATGTAATTGAACACTTTAATTACTCAAACTTTAATTCAAATGTAAATGCATGAGTTTGAAAAGCAATTATGGTAAAAAGAAACAATTGGACGTCTGATCATGAGATCAGACGTCTTAAAAGATGTCTTTCCCTTCTTTGATTCTTCTTCCTTTCTTCTTTCTCTACAGTGCCTTGCTTTTCTTCTACCTTCTTTCTTTCTTCTCCTGCAGTGTCTCTCTCTCTGCTTCTTTTCTTCTGTCTTGTTTGCTCTGTAGTTAGTTTCTATCTCTGCGGGTCTTCGCCCTGGGCTCTGCTTCCTTCAGTTCCTCCTCTGCCTTACCTCTCTTGCTTCCTCGGCAAAACTTCTTTCCTTGAAGTGGCCAAGTGTTGGCTTCTTCCTCTCTTCTTTCTTTCCTGCACACAACATAGCCAAGGCAAAACCTACCCTTCTACCCACACCCGCACGGCTCTCTCTCTCTCTATGAACCACTCTCAGGACGCTCTCCCAGAGTCGGGTTAACGGGTCGGATCGCGTGCCCGTGACCAGGCGCACCGGCGTGAGGGTGATGCGCGAGGCGTGCTCAGATAGGGTCGGGTCGGATCCCGCCAGATCCGCGAGGTGAAACCGCGGACGAGGCGAGCGTGGGTAAGGTGAGGGACCTCACCCCTATGCTTTCGGAGGCTACGAAAGAATAACACAAAATCAATTTAAACCGTACCTGCACCTTGTAGATTGCCGATGTGGGACTATCAGTCCCGCCCTGCTCTCACGCGCGCCCGCAGAACGCTCTTCGTCGATTGCCAAAGCTGTGGACTTCGTTGCGTTGTCCGCTGGGTCAGATAGCTTCACAGTGCTTGCCCGAGTCAGCTGCACCTGAAGCCTGGCCGTCCTGAAGCCTGGAGCTGCTTCGCGTCACCGTCAATGGCGGCAGGGGCTTGAAAACTGTCAGACACAAAACAAGCCTCTTGGCTTAATCAGATCACCGGAGGACCTTCGCCGTGGCAAGGCGAAGGTGATGAGCCATGCAGCAGGTCGCGGGGTGGCCTAGGCGTGCGTTCCTAGGTCGTCCTGTGACCGGAGGGATGGGTGAGTCTGGGGGCGTGTTATGGAGGTGTAACGAGACTGTGGATGGGCGGAGGTTGCTCGGTGAGGTGAGGCGGAGCTTATGAGGCGGTCGGCGAGTCGTGTGGGGCTGCGGAGCGACGGGGGCGACTCGCCGGAGGTTTGCCGGAGGCGAGGAAGATGACGGTGGACAGCGACGGTCGAGGGGTCGATTGAGTGAAATACAGTGAGGAAAAGAAAGGGGAATACGGGGAGTAGTTCTAACCTAATTGTAGGAACGAAGGGGGCGGAGAGGCGGACGACTGTACCTGCTGTCGTCGGAGAAGAAGATGCCCAGTGGAGGGAGGACGGCGGCGATGACGGGTCTGAGGCAGTGTGCGCGGGTATTGCGCGACGCTGAGGAGAATCAGGAAGAAGTCTCTGCCAATAGTTTTGTGGCAGAGCGAAGAGGAAAGGAAAGAAAGCTCGCCGGAGCTCACTGGGTTCCCTGGTCGGGAAGGAAGAGACGAATCTGAGGTGAAACCCCAGCCAGGTCGAGCTGAAAATGAGCGGCCGGGTTTAGGGGTTCTTTTATAGGCACAAGCCATGTGTTCAGAGCTTGGAGGGCACTCAATCATCTCCGACGGCTCGCCGGAGAAGGAAAGTAGGTGGATACCCAAATCCCTCATGCGTTCGCATGAGAGATTGGGATCAAATCAGAGATCGTGATAGGCCTCAGATGGAAGGGAATTCCTCAGAGAATCTCCCTTCCATTTCTGGGAGGGGATCTCTGAGGAATCAGAGAGTATTCCCTCTGCAATCCTCACTGGAGAAGGATTCTGCCCCAATAATGACGGAAGGACCTGATTGCAAGGGTGGCGAGGAAGTTAGGGGGCTCTCTACGATGATTTTCAAAAGATAGGGACCAAATTATGATTTGGGTGTACTAAATTGCAAAGTTGGTCAAGATGACCTCCCCTTAGGTACAAATTTTGGTATAAACCTAATTTGGACCTAAGGAATCCAATGGTGAAGTTGTATTTTAGGTTTGACCACGCTTGACTGGACGTTTTGCGTAAAAACCCAAATTAGGTCAATTAATGAGCTAGGACCCTAATCTAGGTCAAACTGGGTTCACAAGGCCAAATTGAGTGTTCTAAACCCTAGGGGATATTTTTCCATGATTTTTATAGGATTTATTTGATTTTTATCTTGACCGAAACCTTGTTGATTTAAGCGGGTCTGTTTTAGGGTTACCAAATGTCATTTAATTCCTAGATTGCACATAAGCCCATTTCTGATTGACTCAACCCACTTTTTATTTCATTTAGACCATTTGAACTATGTTTTGTCTCTGATAAATCTCATTTATGTACTGCAATGGTAAAATTGCAGTTTTAACCTTTATCTCATGTTTTCTTCCCAGAATACTTATTCCTCCAATTAAGCCCTCTTTTAGGTTATGTAGGAGCTTTTATTCTTTTTATTATGTCAAAATGAGCTAGTTATAGCTCATGATGAGGCTCTCATCACAGAGCCACATAGACAATTAGTTAATCAGGTCAGGTGCGTACTCAAGACCAAGCCCATCGGTGTGCGGTGGTGGGCTAGGAGTGCAGTTGGGTCAGGTCAAGCTAGATCCGCGTAGGTAGTGCCGCGGATGAGACTGGGTCGGGTGAGAGGGACCTCACCCCGTGGTAACTGAGGCATAAGGCTATGGCACAAATTCAACTTATGTGCCTTCAAGCACTTCGCAGCCGCCGATATGGGACTAAACGCATCTTCTTTCTTTGCGTGTCTGCAGTAGAGGGTGGTTGCCTCCAATTACTTTAACTGCTGAGGCTCTTATCTTCAATTCTGGGTACATGCGTGAAGTGATTCCGCGCAACTTGGGCTTGAAGCCTGGAACTAGCAAGCCCTGGAGCAGCTTGGAGCTTACTTCAAGCTCGGTCACCAATGGCGGATGACACCTGAACCTAAAATCACAGGAATAGCCTCGCGGCCTCGTTAGAGCGCTTAGGGAGCGTCGTCGAAGCACGGCGAATGTGCTGGGGGTGGTGGCGGGGAGTGGTAGTGCCTGTGAGCGCATATCTAGGTCAAATTGTGTGTGTGTGAGTGGGTGTGTTCGGGGTGCATTTAGGTGAATGGTGCGGTGATGTGAGTGAGGGGAAATGATCAGTGAAGTATAGCAGAGGTTCTACGAGGGTTGGCGAGGGTTGCGGTGGCCTATGGAGGTGGAATGGCCTTGCCGGAGGTGGTGGCCAGAGATGAAGGTGCGCGGGGCGACAGTGGTCGATTTTGGGAAATAGAGAGTGGAGAAGAAAGTAGAGGGGATAGAGAACTTAGCTAGGGTGTTAAGAGACGAAGGGGGGAAGAGGTGACGTCGGTCAAGGTGTAGCCGACGTCGGAGATGAAAGTGGCTCTGGTGAGGGTTGGACAGCGAGGATGAAAGGGGAAAGGGCGTCTGCTGGTACGATGAGACGCGGCTGAAGTCAGGGAGGAAGAATCCGCCGCAGGTATGGCGATCGAACGACGAGAAGGAGCAGGGAAGATAGTCGAACGTCGACGAGCCTTCGGCCTTAAGGAGAAGAGATGAATTGTGGGGATTCACAGCCAATTTCGAGCGTGGAGGAGTCAGGGCGATCTGGGCTTCTTTAAATAGAGTCCTGGAGGTCGGTTAGGGCTTGGGAAGCAAGCTTCCCAAGCAAGGAAAGATTGCCGATGTTGGAATTCGTTAGGATACCCAAATCTCTCATGCATTCGCATGAGAGATTAGGAGGGAATCAGATTTCAATGATGGGTTCAGACGGATGGGAATTTCTCAGAGGATCTCCTTTCCAATTTTGGAGGAGATCCTCCAAGCACTCAGGGAGAACTCTCCTTCCAAAGCTTGCCGGAGTAGGATTCCTTTGCTATAATGGTGGAGGGACCTAATTGCAAAAATGATGAAGAAGCTAGGGGCTTTTTGTAAAGATTTTTGAAAGATAGGGGTAGAAATGTAATCAAGATAGACCTTTTTGCAAACTAGGTCAAGGAAAATTCATCTTGGGTCCAAATTTTTTTACAAACCTAATTTGAACCTAAGGAATCCAGTGGTGAAGTTGGATTTTGGGTTTGTCCACGTTTGACTAGAAAATTTATGCAAAAACCTAATTTAGGGTAAATATCTGTCTGAAACCCCATTCTAGGTCAATATGGGTTTTAATGTCCAAATTGAAGGTTCTAAACCCTAGAGAATATTTTTATATGATTTTTGGAGGATTTAAGTGAATTTTATCTTGACCAGAACCTTGTTAATCAAGTGGGTCTGTTTTAGGGTTTGAAGAAGTCATTTAATTCATAGAACATATACAAACCCTTTTCTGTCAAATCCAACCCACTTATTATTTTATTAAGATCATTTGACCTTTGTTTATCCCCTAAGAGAACCCATTATTCGACTGCACCCTTATTTTCTTATTTTTCTCTCAGAAGGGTTATGCGGTGAATTAGGACCTTCAGTTGGTTATGTAGGAGCTTTTATTCTCTTCATTGGATCAAAATGAGCTAGTTAGGGCTCATGATGGTGTTCCAATCATACCCCCATGCCTAGCTTTTGCTAGTCCCTTAGCAAAATTTTAAGGTTTTAACTTTGATTCTAGATCATATAATCTTTTTGATGCTCAAAATTGTAATGTGTGCTTTCTTCTGTAGATCAGGTTAGAATGCCGATAGTAGGCCTAGAGGTACTCAAGTACCAACCAAGATTCGGACTTGACTAGCTCTAGCCTCAGTCTGCCACGAAGGTTTTTAAGGTCCACAGGAACTATCCTAAGGTTCGTTGGACTCTGCGGTTAAAGTACCCATACTTGTAACATATTTTAGCCTTGGTTCAGTTTGTAGTACATTTTTGTAAGAGAGATACAGAGGAATTTTCTTTGTTTGGAGAGTTTTCTCTCTCTTTTCTTTTTATTTCTAGCTTTTGATTGGCTTCTCAACATGGTCTGTATCGGATTCCTAGTCCCCATCATCAATTCTTGAAGGGTCCCTGGCAATTGATGCTTCGAGATAGCACCACCCATGGCAACCCCCAGAACTATGGCTTTCGAAATTTCGAGATAATCCCGCCCATGGCGTTCTGTAGCTAAATCCAGACCCTGGCAATCAACATTTCGTGATAATGTCGCTTATGGCATCTGAACCAGCACAGGGTGCTTACATACCCCCAGTAGGATATGTAGATATCCTAGGAGACAAGCACCGAGGAGACGATATGTTATTACGCATCTTTGAGGGGAATTTCCTGCCTCTTCGCACCTGGAACTCATCTAAATCAACTTGTGTTGATCGGCTGCTCCTAATCTAGGCAACTTTTTCAGAATAATTTAAACGCATTTGCGTGATTTTGATACTTATGCGCACTGAACCAAACTGTGTTTGGATTGGGGTGCTTAGGTTACCAAATCCTGTAAACCCTAAGCCTTAGACCTAATACTTAGGCTTTGCATTTCCCCCCACCTCTTGAGGATTATCCAGATCTTAGCGGGTACTTAAAATTTTTAAGCCTAGGAGTATAGCCTAAGTGGCCTAAAATTAGCGTTCCTACTAATCTCTTCTGTGTTTCATTAGCAGTTTTTTCCTTTCATTTTCTTTTTCTTGATATGGTCTAGAACTCAGTTAATGCCTTAATTTCTTACTAATGACTATCTCTTTTCTTTTCAACTTGTGCTCATTTTTGACATTTTTCACCTTTTCCCTTTTTTCCCTCAAGATTTGTATGGCCTCAAAATTTTCTCTCCTCTCACATTTTTTTGTTCTTTTTCAAGAACTTTTCATTTTTTTGGTATTTTTGGAATATGTGATTTTTTTTATGAAACCTTTTCTTGTGAGATGATTTTCATGGCATTTTGCACTTTCATACCCCCCATGCCTACAATTTGCAATGTCCCCATTGTAAATTAGGTGGGTTCGAGTTCAACTTAGATTATTCATTAGAACAGGCTCTGCTTGGGCGAACAGGTCGAGGTGACTATTGTGGACAATTTCAAGCTCGGGTATGGGTTCCTGAGGTGGGGTCGGCTGTTCTAATGGATGAACCATAAAGTGCAATGTGAATTCAGATAGGAATGTCAAGAAAGGTTTCGGGTTTTTCAAAAATGATGGGTTGCCTCTCGTTAAGTGCTTAGTTTTACGCCATCGGCTGGGCGCAATGAGCTGAGGGAGAATGGAGGGTAAAGGATGTCTCAACCAAATTTGCACCGGTAAGGTCAATGAACAGTTTGAGTCTCTGACCGTTCACGATGAAAGGTTCTAAGTCGTGGTTGAGTGGATTGATCTCGATGGCTCCATTTCCAAAGATTCGTCGGACGAGATAAGGTCCGATCCATTTCGATCTTAGTTTTCCTGGGAATAGTTTTAGCTTGGCATCAAAGATAGGACTTTTTGACCAGGGTGAAAGATCTTTCTGGATATGTGCTTGTCATGAAAGGCCTTAACCTGCTCTTTGTAAATTTGCGAGTTCTCATATGCGTTGTGACGTAATTCATCGATCTCGCTCATTTGAAGCTTTCTGTGGGTTCCAGCTTTAGAAAGATCTAGATTGCAGTTCCATATTGCCCAATAGGCTTTGTGCTCCAATTCGACAAGGAGGTGACATGCCTTCCCGTACACCAATCTGAAGGGAGACATACCTAATTGGGTTTTGTGGGCAATCCTATGAGTCCACAAAGCTTCCGAACGTTGGGATGACCAATCTTTCCTGTCAGGTCGAATGGTAACCTGCTTGATCTCTCGATTTGATAGCTCAGTTAGACCATTAGTTTGGGGGTGATAAGGAGTAGAGATTCGGTGTGACACCCCGTATTTAGTCATCAGTGACTTGAACTGAACATTAGTGAAATGGGTCCCTCCATCAGAGATTATAGCACGTGGAATCCCGAACCGCGAAAAGATGTTCTGGTGAATGAATTTGATAACCACCTTATGATCATTAGTTCGGGTCGGAATGGCTTCGATCCATTTGGACACATAGTCAACAGCGAGTAGAATGTACTCGAAGCCGTCAGAAATAGAAAAGGGTCCCATAAAATCAATCCCCCAGACGTTGAAGATTTCGCATATGAGAATCGGCTATATGGGCATCATATCACGATGGCTGATGTTGCCTAAGGTCTGACAACGAGTGCATGCCCTACAGTGATTGTATGCATCTTTGAAAACCATGGACCAATAGAAGCCGCACTGGAGGACTTTCGCTGCGGTTTTATGACCTAAGAAGTGTCCACCGCACACCTGGTCATGGCAGAAGGACAAGATGTCCTGAATTTCCGCTCCCGAGACACATCGTCGAATAATTTGATCAGCACTGATGCGGAAAAGATACGGGTCTTCCCAAAAGTAGTACTTGGCATCGGAAAGCAATTTGTCCTTCTTGTCCTTCAACCAATCGGACGAGATCTGATGTGATGCTAAGTAGTTTACTAGATCAGCAAACCATGGAAGCCCTGTACTGATTATCAGGAGGTGCTCATCAAGAAAATGTTTCGTAATGGGTTCGAAAGGATCGATAATATCAGAAGGAAGGCGGGATAAGTGATCAGCTACCACATTCTATTTTCTCGCTTTGTCGAGAATCTCGAGGTCAAATTCTTGCAACAGCAAGATCCATCGGATTAGTCGAGGTTTCGCATCCTTCTTCGCAAGGAGATGCCTCACAGCTGTGTGATCAAAGTAAATGATAACACGGGAACCCAGAAGATATGATCTAAACTTTTCCAGGGCAAATACTACGACTAGCAGCTCTTTCCCAATAACGGTGTAGTTACGCTGAGCCTCGTCAAGTGTCTTACTAACGTAGTAGATGACCACGGGTTTCCTGTCAATTTTCTTCCAAAGTACTGCTCCTATAGAGAAATCAGATGCATCGCACATGGTCTCAAAGGGTTGAGACCAATCAGGGGACTGTAGGATCGGAGCTTGGGTAATTGGATCACAAGGGATCTCAAATGCTTGAGTGCATTCCTTGAAGATTTCAAAAGGAACATCCTTAGATAGTAGAGTAGTCAGGGGGCGCACGATCTTTGAGAAATCAGGAATGAATCAATAGTAAAAACCGACGTGTCCTAGGAAAGATCGGATGTCCTTGATTGAGCTAGGCATAGGGAGTTTGGAAATCAGATTCACCTTGTCTCGATCAACCTGGATGCCTTTTTCTGATATAAGATGTCCTAGGACAATTCCTTCAGGCACCATGAAATGACCCTTTTCCCAAGAAAGAACCAAATTCACATTAATGCACCGCCTGAGGATCTGAACCAAGTGCAGGAGGCAATCTTCAAATGATTCGCCAAACATTGAAAAGTCATCCATGAAGACTTCCAGGTAATCACCTACCATATCAGAGAATATGGCAAGCATGCACCGCTGAAAAGTAGAGGGTGCGTTGCAGAGACCGAATGGCATCCTTCGGAACGCATATGTCCTGAAGGGGCAGATGAAAGTGGTCTTTTCTTGGTCCTCAGGATGGATTGCAACCTAGTTATAACCGGAGTACCCGTTCAAAAAGCAAAAGAACCTATTTCTCGCTAGTTTCTCGAGGATCTGATTAATAAACAGTAGTGGGAAATGATCCTTCTTTGTGGAGGTATTAAGCCTTCTGTAATCAATGTAGACTCTCTACGAATTCACCACACAGTTCCGTATGATTTCTTCGATTTCAGTCGTGATCACGGTGAGTCCTGCCTTCTTAGGCACAACCTAGGTTGGACTCACCCACCGACTGTCGGAGATCGGGTAGATGATCCCAGCATCTAACCACTTAATGATCTCCTTTCTCACGACCTCCTGGAGATTAGGATTCAGACGTCTCTGCATTTCACGGGAAGGTCATGTGCCCTCTTCAGTATAGATGCGGTGTGTGCAGTAGGTGGGGCTGATGCCAATCAAATCATTGAGAGTCCATCCAATGGCTCTTCGATGATGCTGGAGAATAGTAATCAGACGGGATTCCTAATCAGGTGCGAGTCTGGAGTTGATAATCACAGGAAACGTCTGATTGGAATCCAAAAAGACGTACTTCAGATGCTTGGGAAGAGGCTTGAGTTCCAAGACAGGGTTATCAGCAACAGCGGGTGGTTCAGGGTGTGTGTCAGGAGCAGGGGAAGGAGTTATGGGTGTGTCTAGGCTGAGTTCGGACTCCTCTGATTGCGAGTTTTGATCCTCTTGTGGTTGATCAGAAGTAGTCAGGTTTTCCTCAATATACGGATCGTCAACCATAGCCTTGATATCACATATCTGTTCTATAACTCTACAATTAATCCCTTGTTGGGCCTTAAAGATATTGATCTTTATTGTTTGGCTTCTAAATTTCAGTTCAATTTGGCCCTTTTCACAATTAATGTTGGTCTTAGCAGTGGCCAGAAAGGGTCTCCCTAGTATGATTAGTGTGTTCCTCGGATTTTCTAGAGCATCCATATCCAAGACTACGAAGTCCACCGAGAAATAGAAATCCTAAACCCTGACAATGACATCCTCAAGAACTCCTTTAGGTGACTTAATAGATCGATCATCCAACTGTAATATCACCTTTTTTGGTTTGAGCTCAGATTCCTTAAGATGGTCAAGTATTGATGTAGGTATTAGGTTTATGGAGGCTACTAGATCCAATCAAGCTCTATCAAATTCGATATCACCAATTGTATAGGAAATCAGGGGAGCACTTGGGTCTTTTGCCTTAGGTGAGAGTTTGCTCAAAATTATAGAGCTGGCTTGCTCTGACAATACAATTGGGCTCCCACTTTTGGTTCGCGGCTTACGCTTAGGTGTACACACGTTTTTCAGAAATCGTAAGCCGATACATGGCGAATTACATCCATTAAGGGGATGTTTATCTGAACCTATTCAAAGAGCTTGACCAGATCCTCCTCATGTGCCATGGGTTTGGTTGCCCTCTTTCCCTTGGTCAAGGCCTCGGGAAATGGAACCTTAGATGGTTCCTCTAGAATAGGTCCAGGTTCCTGATCTGGGACAGGGGTGTCCTGGATAACTATCCTAGGGCTTGGGTTACTACCAGGATAAAAGTGGCTTGGGTAAGGTGGGTCTTGTGTTGCTTTGCCACTACGGGTTGTTACTGAATTTAGTCATGCCTGGTTCTGGTTCGGTGTCTGTAAAATAGGTGGCTATTGCTGAAATCCTGAGTATGATGTTGAAGCTTCCATCCCGTCGGGCAATAGGGCAAAAGGGTCCTGATAAATCATGTGGGCTTGGCCCGGATTTGGGTTCATAACGTGCCTCTGGTTCGGCACATTATTTGGATTTAGCAGAGGTTGCGAAGGGAGTGTGCCAAGTTGGCGGGAATTCACCATCTGTGCGAGTTGATTGCGAACCTCTGTGATCTCGTCTTTGTGTTGTTTATGCATAGTCGCATTCATCTTTTGAATGTCAACCAGAGTCTGAAGGATGAGAGTCATCTGATTTGTCTGAGTTGGCCTAGATTGATAAGTGGGGTTGGGCCGAGGCTGAGGCAGCTGAAATGGACGAGGAGCTTGTGGATGGGATTGATATAGTGGTCTCTGATTTTGATTATTTCCCGCCCATAGGAAATTGGGATGATTCCGCCATCCAAGATTATAAGTATTAGAGAATGGGTTATTCTGGATGGCATTGAGGTCCTCGTAGGTCTGAGGAACCTCATAAAAATCAAAGTACGAGGGTTCAGAGTTCCTCCAATGGGAGTAGGCAAGATCGGAGTTTCCTCTGGTCCTAGTGTCAGACGGGGGTGGATACGGGTAAATCCCCTGAGAAGATCGGTGATAGATGTTATACACAGCTTCCCTCCCAAAGGGTGGTTGTGCGAACGGGTTTTGTGTAGAGGTGGTTTGCTGCAGATGTCGAGTTAGCTCATCCACCTTCTTCTCAGTGATAGAGACCTTGTCCAAATGCCTGGCCATCAATTCCAAGTCAACGGATGCGGACAGGCCTTGTGTCTCGTGTGCTTCCTTTGGATTCGTCAATGCACGGGCATTCGTCCGGTCAAATAAGCCCATGGAGTCATTATTGATGGAGTTCTCGCACATATTCTTGAGAATCTCCCACACAGTGTCTTCGTGTTGACCCATGATATTTCCTCCACAAGTTGCATTGACGAATAAACGAATATCTTCACGGAGTCCCTAGTAAAAAGACTAGACTTGTTTCCATTTAGGAACTCCATGTTGGGGGCACTTTCGCGTGAGATCCAGGAAACGGTCCCATGCTTCGTGAAGTGGTTCTCCAGGTTGCTGTGTGAAGTGTGTGATCTGGTGTCGTAAAGCATTCGTCTGACTAACTGGGAAGAACTTTTTCAGAAACTCGGATTGTAGTTCAACCCATGTGTTGATTGGACGCATTTGAGTCTGATACCAGTGAGCTGCTTTGTCCATGAGAGAGAAGAACATTTTCATGAGAAGGATATCCTGATTCTAGACATTTGACTCGAAGGTCTGGGCCAGATGCTTGAGTTGTTTGATGTGCTGGAAAGGATCCTTGGAATTGGGCCCATGAAACTTTGGAATAGCATGAATCATGTTGGGCTTGAGTTCAGAATCAGGACCTCCAACCGGGATTTGGACTCGAGGTTCAATCGCCACTGCAGCGTGGTTGTAATGATCTCTCATTATAGGATGCTGCGGTGGGTTCACAAAGGCTTGGAATAAATCATTAAGGTGCTGAAGTTGGTTCTCAAGGTTATTCTCTTCTTCTGCGAGTTGTGCCATGATGATGGAAGAAGGAGAATTGGGTTTAGATGAATAAGAAGAGATGTCTATGTGATGGGGTTGCTGCACAAACACGGAGGTCAAGGCCTGGCCTCGATGGGAGTGAATAACTAAAGGAGGCCTCAAGGATGGTCTTAAGGACCTCCTACTGAACATGCACCAATGGTATGGATGAGAGTAGAATGTGATGGACCCAATCAAGGCACCCAAAAATTTTGGATGACTATAGAGGTTCGAGGCGGATGATACCCCTTTGTCAGAAGCCGTCCACCTGAGAAATACCTGGCCAGCCAGAGAGGGAGAGTCCTGCAAAGACCCCACACGGTAGAGCACCCCCAAGAGTTACAGGGTTTCCCCCACCTGACCTCTCTTGTCACTGATGTTTCAGGTAAACCAGAATGGAGACTTGACCTCTTAAGTGTACCAGTTTTATTAAAGAGCAAGGGTGCTTAAAATTTCACTTGAACTTTCGATGTATTAAGTGCAAAAAGTGACCTAATTTCAAGGTTGGTTGACCCAACAAGGTGGGTCAACTTCACCTATTTGTCCTTTGAGAAGTTTTGGTTCCTTCTTTTAGGATTCAAGTGCGATTAAGAGCCTGAATTTTAGGGTTTGCTTGAATAAATCACTTCAACCAAGGCTTAAGCATACATCTTTTTGGAGAGTTGATTCTTGCTTATGAAAGTGTATTTCTAAAACCCTAAATTGAAATCCTTAATTTGGCTCTAATCTTGGTCCAATTTAATTTGCCAAATGTGGTATCTAGGGCTCAAACAAGAATTTGGTAGCCCTAGTTACCTTAAATGGGTGCACAAATCAGATTTGTTGTCGAAATCAAATCAGACAACTTGATGAATTAGCTAAGAATGGAAAGCAAGTAGCCCTAATTGATTTTGCTCTTTTTCCTTTTTAGAATGAGGGGCTTAAGAGAGAGAGTAATAAGAAGTTACCTACCCCTGGTGTGTTTGATGTGCGGTTGTCTTTCTTTGAATCTTCTCCTTGAAACAACCTCAAAAAGAGATATAGGAAGTTAGTACCAAATCAGGAATTATAATCAAGAATTCTAAATTGGCCGTTGCTCCCCGATAACGGTGCCAAAATGTTTAGAGCACTGAGTCGGGTTTTAATTGTATTGCGTTGTAGTACAGCCGAAATAGCATTCAAAACAGATATAATTTTATTACTCAAAAGAATTTTCGAGGTGGAACAAAGGGGGCAAATTGGTATTTAGAAATCAAGATCACAATTTAAACTGAAAGAAAGTGCAATAATAGTAGTATCAGAGTGTAAAATATGGGAGTAAAATGGTGATATAGATCACCAAATACTCCTACAATATCCTCAAATGATTCAATGTAAATATGCAATGGAAATAGAATCTGTCGTTTGATTCTTTGATCAAACGACTTAAAGTGTCTGGTTTCTTTTCTACCTTTGCTTCTTCTTCTTGATTCTTTCTCTGCCTTTGCCTTTTCTTCTTTCTTCTTATGCTTTGCTTCTGCTCTTCTTCTTCTTTCTCTGCCTTTGCCTTTTCCCTCTCTGAGGTCCTTCACTTTCTCTTCTTCCTTCGGCTTCTTCCTTCTTCTCTTTCTCTGCCATCTGGCTTCTCTTTTTCCTCTTATGGCCTTGGCTTCAGCTTCTGCCTTAGCTTCTCTTGCTTCCTTCTGGCCTCCTCTTCCTTCAGCCTTCTACCTACTTCTCTTTCTCTTCAGCTTTTTCATGCAGCAAAACCTACCCCTACCCGCGCGCAGCTCTCCTCTCTTTCTCTCTTAGGTTCCACTCTCCCAGAGCCACACAGACAATCGGGTAATCGGGTCAGGTGCATACCCAGAACTAGGCCCACCGGCGTGCGGTGGTGGGTGAGGAGTGCAGTCGAGTCGGATCAGGCCAGATCTGCGTGGGCAATGCCGTGGATGAGACCGGGTCGGGTGAGAGGGACCTCACCTTGTGGTAACTGAGGCGATAAGGCTATGGCACAAATTCAACTTATGTGACTTCAAGTGCTTCGTAGCCACCGATGTGGGACTAAACGCATCTTCTTTCTTTGCATGTCTGTAGCAGAGGGTGGTTGCCTCCAATTACCTTAACTGCTGAGGCTCTTGTCTTCAATTGAGGTCCTGGGTACATGCGAGAAGTGATTCCGCACAAGCTGGGCCTGAAGCCTGGAACTGGTAAGGCCTGGAGCGACTTGGAGCTTGCTTCAAGCTCGATCACCAATGGTGGATGACACCTGAACCTGAAATCATAAGAACGGCCTCGTGACCTCGTTAGAGCGCTTAGGGAGCGTCGCCAGAGCACGGCAAATGTGCTGGGGGTGGTGGTGCGAAGTGGCAGTGCCTGTGAGCACGTATCTAGGTCAAACTATGTGCGTATGAGTGGGTGTGTTTGGGGGTGCGTTTGGGTGAGTGGTGCGGTGATGTGAGTGTGGGGAAATGATCAGTGAAGTGTGGCAGAGGTTCTGCGAGTGTTGTCGAGGGTTACGATGGCCTATGGAGGTGGAATGGCCTCGCCGGAGGTGGTGGCCGGAGATGAAGGAGATGAAGGTGTGAGGGGCGGCAGTGGTCAATTTTGGGAAATAGAGAGTGGAGAAGAAAGTAGAGGGGAGAGAGAACTTAGCTAGGATGTTAAGAGACGAAGGGGGGCAGAGGTGACGTCGGTCGAGGTGTAGCCGATGCCGGAGATGAAAGTGGATCCGGTGAGGGTTGGACGGCGAGGATGAAGGGGGAAAGGGCATCTGCTGGTACGGCGAGACGTGGCTGAATTCAGGGATGAGGAATCCGTCATAGGTATGGCGGTCAGACGACGAGAAGGAGCAGGGAAGATCGCCGGACGTCGAGGAGCCTTCGGCCGTAAGGTGAAGAGACGAATTGTGGGGATTCACAGCCAATTTCGAGCGTGGAGGAGTCGAGGCGATCTAGGCTTCTTTAAATAGAGCCCTGGAGGTCGGTTAGGGCTTGGGAAGCAAGCTTCCCAAGCAAGGAAAGCTCGCTAGAGTTGGAATCCGCTAGGATACCCAAATCTCTCATGTGTTTGCATGAGAGATTGGGAGGGAATCAGATCTCAATTATGGGTTCAAGCGAATGGGGATTTCTCAGAGGATCTCGTTTCCAATTTTAGAGGAGATCCACTAAGCAATCAGGGAGAACTCTCCTTCCAAAGCTCGTCGGAGTAGAATTCCTCTGCTATAATGATGGAGGGACCTAATTGCAAAAATGATGAAGAAGTTAGTTGACTTTTTGTAAAGGTTTTTGAAAGATAGGGGTAGAAATGTAATCAGCCTGACCTTTTTGCAAACTAGGTCAAGGTAAATTTATCTTGGGTATAAATTTTGGTAAAAACCTAATTTGAACCTAAGGAATCCAGTGGTGAAGTGGGATTTTGGGTTTGACCACGTTTGACTAGAAAATTTATGTAAAAAACCAATTTAGGGTAAATATCTATCTGAGACCCCATTCTAGGTCAATATGGGTTTTAATGGCCAAATTGAAAGTTTTAAACCTTAGAGAATAATTTTATATGATTTTTAGAGGGTTTAAGTGAATTTTATCCTGATTAGAACCTTAGTTAATCAAGTGGGTCTGTTATAAGGTTTCAAGAAGTCATTTATTTCATAGAACACACGAACCCTTTTCTGTGAAATCCAACCCACTTATTATTTTATTAAGATCATTTGACCTTTGTTTAGCCCTTGAGAAAACCTGTTGTTCTACTGCATTGGTAAAATTATAGTTTTACCCTTAGTTTCTTATTTTTCTCTTAGAAAGGTTATGTAGTGAATTAGGACCTTCAGTTGGTTATGCAGGAGCTTTTATTCTCTTCATTGAGTCAAAATGAGCTAGTTAGAGCTCATGATGGTGTTCCCATCATCTAGTGATTGTACTTTGTTACTCCAGTACTCCTTTCCTTTTACTATTTTTTGCTGGTGAACTATTATTACTTGTAAGAACTTTTTTATTTGATGCATTATTTTATTATTGTTATTTTATGATTATGTGTTGGGTAACTGCAATCCTATTAAGAATCGGATGCCATTCCATGTTCGATGGCTTGAGTCTCATTAGGTTTACTTGGTTGGTGGCACCTGGGTCATCACAGTGACTCCTCTTTCCTAGTCTCTCTCTTCCTTATGTAACAAGAGGACTCTTCACACAATAATTATTGATTAAGGTTAAGGGTCTTACCTTTGGGAGATATTTATAGGGAATCATCCTAATCCTTATATGGTGGGGACCATTGGATCAAATCCAACGACTGGGATTAATTCTTACTTGATTAATTACATATTGGCTCTTCCTTTAATTTAGCTAATTGAGTTTTAGCACTTAAACAACATTTAGTTTCCATACAAACCCTTAAGCTCGGTTACATGTTAAATAAATATATTTAACTCCTTTAATAATATTTGATTTCTTTACAAGTAGGAAATTCATTGAAATCATTATTGATTTCATCATGCTAATAATGAAGCATTTAGGATTCATGACATATGGCACTATGCCTCCTATTGGTATTCCTACTACCTATGAATCCTTCGAATGGGAGGATAATATTAACTCCGATGACTAATCCCATTAGAGAGCTTGCATCCCTTCTTGGGTAATATTATTTTTAATACTTTTTCATATCATTAGGATGAGAACAAAGATCAACTCCATTCGAGATTAGCTTCATTCCCAATTAATTGTCTTCTCTTTCATGCTTGAGTCTAATTAGGACTTTGCGATCACACGTGGAATTGAATTATCTAAATTTGTTCAGAGTGAGCTCTTTCCTCTAATCTTCTATATACACCTATGAAGCAAATTTATGCGATCCCTTTGAAACATTTTGTGTTTCCTGTTTCCTCCTTCACATACCAGCTTTTCAGTATCAACATTGTGGTTGGTACATCTACTATTGGTCTGCCAAATATGTGTGTTCGTGAATAGAAACACATATTTTTCTTAGGTCCAATGATACGCCTTCTCCATGATAGCATTAGAGATAGATTTCACTTACTCCTATTTCATCAGGTTAACTCCTTAGCACGACCTGCATGATAGTTTTGAATCCCCATTTGAGAACATCAATAAGGTAAAAGTTTGTAAAGAAAGTTGCCATCCCAACTTAGACTAGAAACAAATGATATGATGGTTTCTAGATGTCCTATCGGTCCTCTAAACTGTTTAGGTCTTCAAGCCAACACACATTAGGTTTATTTGATCTGGCTAAGTATGTTATCCCATTTGTGTCAACGGACCCAATCTATGCACTAGAAATAAATATAATTCTTATTCAAGTGACATGATTAAATCAAAGTAACTTCTCACATTATTTGGATGGCTCACCATGGGTACATAGATTAACACTTTGGTCATTGCAACTTTCTATCACCCACCATGGGCTCTTTGTGGCCTTTTACCTTCATGGCCCTAGCCTCAGCCACCTTTCACCACCCACCATGGGCTTTCTGTGGCCTTTTGCTTCCATGCATGGCTCTAGCCTTTGTGGCCTCTTACCACCTATCATGGCCACCTCCATGGCCCTACCTCCGTCCACACATCACCTTACCACCAACCGCAGCTCTGTATTGCCCCATAATAATCTTTTGTTGGCTCCCATGGTGACCCACAGCTAGTTGTGTGGCCCCCCTTTTGGCTCCCGTGGCCCTCCACTATGGCTTTGCGGTGCCCTTTATGCTCCCCTATTTCTTTACCCAAACCCTTGTGTCTCTCTTAGCCCTTGTGGCCATATTGGCCTTCAAGACCCTCTATGTGGCCCTACCACCCATTAGAATGTTTGTCATCCCTTACCTAATCCCTATAGCTACCATTAGCCCCGTGGTCTTTTTTTGGCCTTCGTGGCCCTTCTCTATGACTTTACTATCTTCTTTGGTTGTAACCACGTACTGGGCCCTTGTGGCTTGCTTGTCACATCCTATGGTCTTGCCATTCTTGGCCCCCATATCAACCTTATGGTCCTACTATCACCAGCAGGCTTCCTTTGTCACCTCCTTTAAGGATGGAGCTTATATGGATATAAGGACGAGGCCCTAGTCATCTTGCAGTACCTTTAGTTTTTATTGAGGGTAGGGTGATCATTCAATTCTCAACACAGTTAATTAAGGTTATTAGTCTTAATTAATTGCATAAAGAATGAACTTAGGTTAACTTGAATCATTAGGTTGTTATCATTAATTATAGTATAGGGTCAAGCTAACCTAACATTTTAGATTTTATCTCTTTTAACTGGTTGAGTTCAGGTCGTTCACTGGGAGGTATAAACTTAATTAATTCACCATTTTTATTCTTAAAGCATAAATTATTAATTACTTCACTAATTAAATCTTTAATTAAGTCATATGTTAAGTACACGAACAATTGCACATAAAATTGAATAATTAAAGCATGCAACTATTCCATTAATGCAAGAAATGTATATGAATGATTTTATATTGAATAGCAAGAAAAGAAATGTTTTTACATCAAGTAGTTACGGAATAAGGCATAAAAAAAAATTTACAATGAAAAATAATGTCTCTATACAATAGAGCTCAAACACTAAACATTCTTTAATCAGCTTTCAGCCTTCTCTCTTTTCTTTTTCTCTCTCATCAGAAGTCTCTTTAAATGATTAGATGACTTAAAAGTAGAAATTAGACTTCCAATTAGTTTATCAAACGTCTCATTCTATCTTCTTTCTCTTTCTTATTTCTATATTTTCTTGTGCTTCTCTCTCTCTCTTAACTCTTCTCTTTTAATTGCCTCCTTCATCTTATCTTTCCTCCTCTTTCTCTAATATCAACCATCACTTAAACACTCAACACTCACGCATTCTTTTACTGTGCATTCACTTGTTCCACACTTAGTCAAATTTTTGATTCGTTAATCTCTAGTTAATTACTTAACCAAAAGTTTGGTTAATTAGTGGCTTGGGCTCTTTCAGGGATACACAGTACCCACAAGGGGGTGGGACCAAACCCTACTCAAGGCCCAAGCCTTTTATACATAGTGAATGGTCAGATGGTATTGTCACAATTGCCTTTTATACCAAGACGGGCATTCTTTCATTTCCAATGTGGCACCAAGATAAGAAAGTTCTCCTTTGGCGCAGCATCTACCGCGCGTGATCTTCAGACGATGATTCTGAGCATCGCACAGGACCAAATCGAGCATACAAGGGCTTTATCGAAAGCTGAAAGCCACAGCTACACGATTTTAGCACCAATTTGATGCTTGGATCAGATCTGATCCACGGATTTGAAGGAGGAACGTGGCACTGTTCTCGTGCCTCTTTATGCACTTCATAGAATAAATCTCAGGTCAAATGACCTGTAGAGAAGGAATTCCTCTCATTTGAGAGTATTGAAATGCTTGTAATAGCATTCCGCAAAGCTTGGGAAAGAGATTTATCTGTGAAGGAGGTTCAAAAGCTCTAAAAGCTTCAAAGCTTCTGGTTGAGTCATAAAGCACTGATTTCGAGTATAAATCAGCCCAACAACTAGTTAAAAACCTCAAGAAAAGATTTAAATCAATTCTAAAGATTAAAAGTGACAGATCTAAGCAAAATTTAGCAACAAATCTCAGCAAAAACACCACGAATAGCTTTGGGTTCCAGAAACACCCCAAATTGTGCAAAATGTTGAATCTAACAAAATTCTTAATAATTCTCATCCAAATCTATTCTAAATATTTTGAAATCAGTCCAGAAATTCATTCCTACTCAAAAATCATAGATTCAAATCCTTAAACCTCAAATTCAACTTAGGGTTACCTACGGAGGTTGAAATTTAACTTTCTAAATCGGAGCTTTTCTGAGCAAATTAAAGGTCTAATCAGACTTACATCAACCCTAGGAATTTATTGCGTGCCTCAAAATAGTGTTTGAATGACCTCAGTCATGCTCTTAGACCTCTTCACCTGAGCTCAGACGATGGGTTGATCGACAGAACAAATCAATGATTTTCATACCAGAGTGAAGGCTTTGGTAGAATCTCATAAGTCTATTCAAGCTTCCGAACCTAATTTTAAACTCTAAACCTCAATATATACGACTCTCCAACTCCATCAGAGTTGGAGAAGGTGAAGTCTAGCAAAGAACAATCTTCATTACATCTCAAGTCTGAATGATTGAATCTAATCCTCTACTTCAGATTTATCATTCTGGAGCTTCACTCATCGATGCAAACTCTGTATCTCAAGATTTAAGTCACCAGAACTCTGGTAACTACTAATTTCGGCCAATGGAGAGTGATCTTCATGAATCACTAAAAGGACAACGTCACTATACTCCTGAGGTCACAAGGAACCTTAAGAGCTCAATAATTAATCCAATTGATGAACTGAAATACGGATTTATCAAGAAATCCAGTAAATCACATCTTGAGTTCGTCTAAACTCAAGAGTTTCCCTCTCACTCAATTAAGTGAAGGGAAAGTTATATCGGGGTATGGCGATGGTGTGTGTGTGCGATTAGATGAAATCACTCCTCTTGAGTCACCATTGATAGTGAGCTCAAGAGGTTGAGTGAAATTGGGCGTTTCACATATTGAGTGTAATTAATCAAATTAAGAGTGAGATGGGGCCCTGAAGTGATGGAAAGATGATGGAGGGCCCTTATTGAGTGTGGATTAGTCCAGAGACCTCCTCCATGGATAGCAGAGGTACTCCAGTGAGTGTAGAGTGGCTTAGGCGTGATATGTGATTGATCATGTAATTAGTGGATTAGAAATCATTGTGAAGGAGTGTAGAAGGTGAAAAATGGATCCAAAAGACAAAAGAGAGCTCCAACAAGCTCAAGGAGCTCGCTGGAGTCAGGGAAGACAACTTGAAATCATCATTAAAACTACGCCAAATTACCAATCTAACTACTCTAAACTAAACTATGCTAAAATCTTACTTAGGATTACCTAGACAAGGGAGCTGAAGGAATGCGCCGATGGCAGGGTGAAGACGAGATCGAAATCAGAGAGGTAGAGAGTAGGATCTCTAGCTGAGCAAAGCGGAGAGGATCATAGTCGTGGGGTGCTCGAACGCCGTTGGCAGGGCGTAGGAGAGGAAGAGGAGGTGAGGGAAGCAGCGCTCCTCGGCGGTAGCGCTCGAGAAAGAGAGCTTGGAGACGTTGAAGTTTTGGAAGAAAGCCTAATGACGACCATAGTGGGAAGGGGGGAAAGGGGGTCGTTAACCGAAATCCAAGATGGTCATGGGTATTTATAGGTGGTGGCGAGGGTCGAGGGGTCCGTACCTAGATGGGAATATGTCTAGGTTCATCTTACTCATCGACGTTGTCTTTGACATCGGTGAGATTAATTGCCTAGTCTAATTAGGATGAGACGATGTTGGTGAGATTAATCGCTTAGTCTAATTAGGATTTCACGGTAATTCGATCCGTCGGATGAAGAGGAGAGGGTGAGCGGATGCTGAGTGGCAATGGCAGAGGTTTTCCGATGTCAGATCGATGGTGAATCAGCGGCACGGAGACTGGACAGTGTAGACCGTCCAAGGCTGAAGATGAAGATGAAGATGAAGAAGACGACTTGTGCTCACTGGGGTATTTATGTAATAAAAGGACCTATTTGTAAATAAAAAAGACTCACTTGAAATGAAAACTAGGGACTTAAACGTAAACAGTGAGTTTTAAGGCTTATTGTAATTTATTTCTTTTTCAACTTTTTATATGCTATTATAAATTAGGTAAATATTATATTTATGCCTTGAAATTTCTTTTTTTCCCTTTTTAGCTATATTTATTTAAATGATTAATTTAATTAGGTTAATTAAGTACTTAAGTCTTAAAATTGATAAAGTTAGTTTAAATATTAAATATCTAGCCAAATGATTATTAATTGAATCCACATTATTAAATAAATTAATTATTATGATTAATTGATATTTAATTTGTATTTTTAACATATTTTACAGGTCCTTAGTGTTTTTACCCCTTTAGTATAATTAACCATGTAATTAATATTCTTAGTTAATTAACTAGGAAAATTAGTTAATTAATATAATTAGGAGCCATATGAGTCTCTCATCATACCCCTAAGCCAAGGCTTTGCTAATCCATAGCAAAATTAACCAAGAAATATAATGATTTAAGCACCAGGGTGATTAAATAATTATATATAATTCTATAATAGAGGAATGCTTAGGTCAGAATTTTTGATATTCTTATTTTTTATTTTTTGTGTTTTAAATAAATATCCATAAATAGACAGAGCATTAGCAAGAATCCACTTACTAAGGACCCAAAACCCTAAATACCTTTCAGAAATATGTATTCGTAAAAATAGAATCTCGACGGGAATTTATTCCAAATCAGAACATTAAAAACCCATTTATTCTCTGTATACACTCTAAACTCTAAAATCAAAGAAGTCAAGATGAGTAAGGTAATGAGATTCAAAGACTAGAAGTTAAATTCTAACTCAAAAATTCAATAGACATAGGTTAATCCTTAAGCTTGTGAAATCCAATTTTTAACAACCTAAGCTTTTGCAAATTAACTAAACACCCTTTATTAATCAAATTTAAAGAAGAGTAAAATCCCTAAACCGACCAGCCCACAGCATCAAGGACAAACTTTTAGAACTAGTGCCTTGTTAATCTATCACCTTTAGGCCTCAACTGCTAGTCTCCAAAACCCAATTTCCTAGCCTTCACTGCCTAATAAAAAGGTTTAGTAGCTATGATTTTAAAGCATCCATGCTCATGAATAGACTCGTCCTAAAGGCATCCAAAGTTGCAAAAATCCACATCTTAGATATCAATTTGCAGAACTCCCCCAATGCGAAAGCGGATTGGCATGGAAGTCTGAAGTTTTGGTGCTCTCAGACGTGACCTGGTTTGCTTGGAAAGCAACTTAGCAGACCTCAATCACAATCTCACTATATTGGTGTAATGGGAATTAGTAGAACTCAATTTGTGTTGCACACTTGTATTTCTCTCTTTTATATCTGTACCTTGGCTTAGGAGTGCCCTTGGGTATTTATAGGGGTGTTTTGAACACTCTAGATAGGCCTAGGGACATTAACTAATTATTACAATCAAATCCAAGAAAATTTGGTTGCAATTAGTTTGAGTGTAGAACAAGTAAGTTTTGACATGCCTGGAAGATGTTTGGAGTAACGGTTGGACATTTGGGGAAGGACCATCTGACATCTGTTAAGGAGGGGGACGTCTAGGCCATAAGGGTGGAGCTTCCTAGAGTGTTCCTATCCTAAGCCTAAGATGCTTAGGCATTCTCTCAGACATCTTATATGAAAGTAGGCGCTGATAATCAAATCTCTTGTAAGGCTCGAAGATTGGTGTTGGTTTAATAAGAAAAGATTTGGAAATTCAAATTTAAATTGTCATATATCAGACCTCTTGGATCAACATCAAATGTCTGAAATGATCGTTTGTGTAAGGTGTCATTTAGGTAGTTTAATTTAGCTGATTAGGCATCTAATAATATGTTGGATGTTTGATATTGGCCGTCTAATGAGAGATCTTTTTAGACGAATCAAGAGGAGAGAATTTAGGCTGTTAGATGTCTAGAAAACTATTGGATGTCTGATTTAGACCAGATAACTCATTTAGATAATTTAATTATTTAGATAATTTGAAGTCTAAATTTAGGTGTCACTCTCAGGCGATTGGACGTCTGACAAGTATATCAAACGTCTGAAAAAGCCTTTTGTTCTGTTTTTGACTTTCTAAAATTTGCCTAAGTGTTTTAAGTATTGGGTTTGGTTCCCTATGTGTCCTAACAACCAACTAAGGTATTTAACCTTATTTTAGGGCTCTTTAACAATATTCTAAGAAATAAAGTGACAATAAACAAATTCAATGATTACAATAAGAAATTTTAAGTCCTACTCTTCCTCCTCTTCAATCTTGAGCTCCAATCTTTGAATCCAAAGCTTCTCCCTTCAATGCCTTCCTTCTCCAATGGTCCTTGATGCTTCTTTTCCATCACCAAGCTCCTCCATTTCCATGGATCAAGAGTTTGAGGTCCTCCAACACATTTAACTAAATTGTATTTAACCTAAAATCTCATGACTCAAATCCAATCGTTAAATACAAAATGTTTTGTAATGATGAAAATCAAGGACCAGGGTGCATTTGTACCAATAATCTCCTCCTTTTGATGATGACAAAATCATAAACAATAATGCTAAAAATTCTCCACCTTTTTGACATTATCAAAAAGGTTCAATTTTAATTAATCCTAAAACACTCCCTCAATACATGCTCTTCTAAGATAACTTACTCCTCATTTTTAACATAAGAAAAGAAATAAGTTCCCCCTAACTACATGCAATGCTATGACAAATTTAACCCAACTAATATTAATGGTAATCTCCCCCTTTCAATTAGGATTATAGCACAGTTATATTTTTAGATTTTCTCCCCCTATCTTGATGCTAATTTACAAGAATAAGACATCAAAATCAAGAAGAATTACCTCCATTGGTATGGATTCCATCCACTATACCCACTTGGCTCCTGGTGGATCTTCAATCTTCCTTGATGCTCGTCGAGTCCATTCCAAAATCTAAAAAACAAGATTGAACCAAATTTCTAGGTACCCACATTTTCTTGGGTCCTCTTTGGTTAGTCCTTCTTGACCAAGGTTAGGGTCCACTTGGATTCTAACCCTTTGGCCTTTGTGCATAAACATTCTTTTTAGTGTGTGCATTCCTATTTTCAGAAATCTTGGCTTTTCTTTTAGTGACTTTAGCTAAATCACTAACAAATATTTCTAAATTTTCCCTAAAGCAAGCAAAGTCTTTTTCAATAACACTAATCTTACTTTTCAAAATTGTAATTTTAGATTTTAGTAAGCTATTTTCAATCAATTTGGTGTTTCTTAAAACTAAATCATGATTTTCCAAAGCAAGTGCATTCTTTTCAAATTTAATAAAATTGAATGAACTTTCATATTTTTAATTTTAGTTACAAGATCATCCTTTTCAGATTTTGAAATTATTTTTCAAATTTTTATTTTCTAAACTAAGAGACTTGCTATGATCATAAAGCTCTTCAAAGGCATCTTGTAACTCCTTTAAAGTGAAAGAGCTTACCTCATTATTGTTGCCGTCGTCCTCTTGTTCTTTGTCTCTTTCATTTGCGATCTCCATGAAACCTAGGCATGTAGTTTCATTCTTCATTTTTTTCGATTTTTCCTCTTCCTCTTCTAAGCTTGAGTCATCCTAAGTTGCTTGGAATGTCTTCTTATTATGCTTCTTCTCCTTCTTTAAGAGAGGCAATTTCGATGGAAGATGCTCCTTCTTGTTGCAATGGAAGCATTAGATTGGCTCTTCATTCTTCTTTTTCTCCTTTGATTCCTTAAAAAGCTTGGAAATTTTCTTACCTAAAATCTAAAGTTCCTCATCATTGGAACTCACCACTATCAGATGTGGCTTTGAAAGCAAGGCTCTTTTTCTTTGGCTCTGGTGTCTCCATCTTCTTCTTTTGCTCCATCTTATTGTTGTAGGCCATAAGATTTTCAAGTAAATCGTCTATGTTTAGCTCCTTGATTTGATGTGCTTCTTCCATTACGGTCACTTTTTGTTCCTATTCTGGACCAAGGGAACATAACAACTTGGATTGGAGTTCACCTCTTATGAAGGTTTTTCCCAAGGATTTCAAGTTGTTCATGATTAATGTGAATCGAGTATACATCTCACACAACTTCTCATTTTCTTTCATTGAAAATGATTCAAACTCCTGTAATAACAAGTTAAATTTTGAAGATTTGACTTTAGAAGTTCATTCATGAGTTACCTCAAGTGTGTGCCACACTTCATATGCGGTTTTACATTATGAAACCTGACCGAACTCCTCTAGGCCGAGTGCATAGTTCAAGGCGTTCATGACCTTAGTGTTTAGTTGCACCTCCTTCGCTTGATCTTCAGTATATCCGGTGGTGGGTTCTCTAGGATGTTAAATGGCATCTCTCATCTTTCCTAAATAGAGTAGTTGTGTGCCAACAACCATATTCTCATCTATAACTTCCAATAAGCATAATTTTTACCTTCGACGGAGGCCAAATGATGGCTTGTCCCTCTCTCCTTCTAGTAGCAAAAGTCTTCCCCTCCATGTTTTGGATCCTCGCCAGGTGCAACTTCGTATGCGCAAGAATGAGGCTTTGATACTAAATGAAATTACACTAGCGGGGGGGTGAATAGTGCGGGAAATAAAAAATTATAAGTAATTGTAATATAAAATCAATCACATAAAAGGCATTCATTACATGAGATAAGGATTTTTAGGTGAAAAGCCTAACTTGGGTAAAAACCACCACCTCAGTCTTTTGACTTAGGATTTTTTGATCTAATGAGTAGATCAAATCCATTAATATACCACTTAAATGAGGGTAGCAAAACATTAATACAACAACACTACTTTATACGAGGGTAGTGTACCTTAAACCTCTCATCTTCATGGAGAGTATTTGTCTCACAAGAAGACGGGAATTCGCAACGCAAATACCCAGCCAATAACAAAAGCAAAACAAACCTATAGAACCTAAAATAAAGGAAAAAATTTAGCTCTTATAGGTGTGAGAGAACTCCGCTAATGCCAAAGAAGATTGGCATGGAAGTGTGGAGTTTCAGTGCTCTCAGATGTGACTTGGTATGCTTAGAGAGCAACTTAGCAGATCTTCAATCACAATCTCACTATATTTTTCTTTCTTCTATATGTGTATCTTGGCTTAGGAGTGCCCTTCGGTATTTATAAGGGTGTTTGGAACACTCTAAACTAGCCGTTAGAATTGAATCCAAGAAGATTTGGTTGCAATTAGTTTGAGTGTAGAATAAGTAAGTTTTGACACGGTTATATAAGACGTTTGAACTAATGGTCAGACGTTTGGGGAAGGACAATTAGATGTTTGTTGAGGCGGGGGACATCTAGGTCATAAGGGTGAAGCTTTCTGGAAGGTTCCTATCCTAAACCTAAGATGTTTAGGCATTCTATCAAACGTCTTATATGAAACTAGGTACTTATAATCAAATCTCTTGTAATGCGTGAAGATTGGATTTGATTTAACAAGAAAAGATTTGAAAATTCAAATTCAAATGGTCACATATCAAATGTCCTGGATCAACATCAAATGTTTGAAGTGGTCGCCTGTGTAAGGTGCCATCCAGGAGGTTTAATTTAGTTGATTAGACATTTGGTAATATGTTGGATGTTTGAAATTTGCCGTTTGGTGAGAGATCATTTTAGATGGATGAAGAGGAGAAAATTTAGGCTATCGGACGTCTAGCAAAATATTGGACGTTTGATTTAGGCCCGACGGCTCATTTAGGTAGTTTAATTATTTAAATGGTGTGAAGTCTAAATTTAGGCATCATTCTTAGGTGATTGGATGTTTGAAAAATATATCATATGCCTGAAAATCCATTTTGTTTCATTTTTTATTTTCTAAAATTTGCCTAAGTATTTTAAGTATTGGGTTTGGTTCCCTATGTGTTCTAATGGCCAACTAGGTATTTAACCTTATTTTGGGGCACTTTAACAAATTTTTAAGAAATAAAGTAACAACAAATAAATACAATGATTACAATAAAAAATTCGAAGTCCTATTCTTTTTCCTCTTCAAGCTTTAGCTTCAATCTTTGAATTCAAAGTTGCTCCCTCCAATGTTCCTTGATGCTTCTTTTCCATCATCAAGCTCCTCCATTTCCATGGATCAAGAGCTTGAGGTCCTTTAACAACTTAACTAAATTGTTTTTAACTTGAAATCTCCTGACTCAAATATAATCGTTAAATATGAAATGTTTTGTAATCATCAAAATCAAGGACCAGAGTGCGTTTACACCAACAATTGTTAGCTGAAACCATGCATTGTTGGGTTGCACAAATTGCATAGTCATTAGAAGTTGGTGGGCACGCATCCAGATTATTTGTTATTTAAATGTGATTCTTCACCTAGAGTTGTAAAATAGGTCGGGTTGGTTCAACTCGATCCACAAACACTGGACCTGCTGATCGTTCAATTCTCAACACAGTTAATTAAGGTTATTGGTCTTAATTATTGCATAAAGAAAAGACTTAGGTTAACTTGAATTATTAAATCATTGCCGTTAATTGTAGAATAGGATCAAGCTAACTTACATTTTAGATTTAGTTCTTTTAACTGGTTGAGTCCAGGTCGTTCACTGGGAGGTAATAAACTTAATCAAATCATCATTTTTATTTTAAATTAACAAATAACTAATTACTATATTAATTACAAAATATTTTAAGCACATGAATAATTACATACAAAATTAAAACTTTAAAATATGGCAATTATTCCATTATGAAAGAGAATGTACATGAATGATTTTACAATGACTAGCAAAAGAAACATTTATTATAAGTGTTACAGATGATAAAGGCATAAAAGAAATTAACAATACAAAACAATGCCTTTGTTACAATCGAGAGCTTAAACACTAATCAATCTTAATTCACATTAGACGTCTCTTAAGTCCATTAGACGACTTAAGTATAAAAATTGGACTTCCAATTACATTATCAGACATCTCTTCTCCACATTCAACCATTTCTCATATTTAATCATTTCTATTTAACTTTTCTTCTCTCTCTTCACTCTTAACTATCTTCTTAAGACCTCTCTCTTTCTTTAACACTCACGCAATTAACTCCTCTCTCACTCTTCTCTTAAACCCTCATTGTGCAACTGTTCCACACTTGGCCAATTTTTTACTTTCAAACCCATGCTTTTTACACTTAACCAAAAAATAGCTTAATGGGCGAACTAGGTTCGTTCGTGGGATACACAACACCTATAGGGTGGGACCAAACCACTACTTGAGCTCAGTTCCAATTCAATTAGTGTGGATTTTATCCTTTTATAGTGCACAATATCAGACCATATCAGGCCAACAAACAAGCTTATGCTCACCCGGACCCATGTGCACACCCACATGCGCCGCACGCACACACACATGCATGTGCACAGCACACGCCAGAACTGAACTATATGCTCATTAGTGTCACCTTGTGCTGATGACCAACCAAGCTACATGTCTTTTTTGCTTTATACTAAGGCAGGCACTCATGCCTTTACGATGTGGGATAAAGGAAGTCGCATCTCCTTCTTTGCAGCGTCCGCCGGCCTTCGACTTTGAATGAAGATTTCGACCAACTCCGGTCACCAAATCGAGCGATTCAAAGCTTAATCGAGAGCTTAAGAGATTCTCTATCCAATTTTGGGATCAATTTAAACTTTGGATCGGATTTGATCCACGGAATCAGAGATTGAACATGGCACTATTCTTGTGAATAGAAATGTGCTTCAGTTGTGAAATTAAAGGTCAATTGACCTTCATAAGAGTTATAACTCTCAATTGAGAGTTTTAGAATGTTTAGAAGCACATTTCGTGTAGACTGGAAGAGAGATTGAGGTCTGTGAAGGCTTCAGAAGCTTTAGAGATCAATGCTTGGTGCACAAGCATTGATTTCAAACTTGAATCAACCTAACAAATGGATTAGAACCTCGTCTAACAACCCAGATCGATTAAAGAGATTAGATGAGACAGATTTGGGTTATATTTGAGTTGAAATCTTGACAGAAATCCTTTGAACAGCTATGGGTTCTAGTTTGAGCCCAAACTGCGCAGAAGTTGGAAACTCCATCTAAACTCCATGACACCTCATCAAATTTGTTCTACTAAGTTCTAAATCAAATCAGGAACTCAAATAATCCATTAAATCAGAGAATCAGATCCTAATTCCTCAAGAATAGCTCTGCGTTGACTTCCAATGGTCAAAAGTTGATTTTTTAAATCGAAGCAATTCAAATCAAATTGAAAATGTAAATAGATTGTATTCAACTTAAAGAAAGGATTCAACACCTTAAAACCAAGTTTTGAACATCGTATCGGTGCTTTCAGGCTTTGCCACCTGAGATCAAAAAGTGAGTTGTTCAATAGATCATTCTAGAAGCTCTAAGACTTGAGTGAAAGTTTAAGTAGGATCTTTGGAGTCTACTCATGCTTCAAGACCTAATTCCAGAGTCTAAACCCTAATGGTTGCATCTCTCCAACTCTACCGAAGTTGGAGAAGATGAGGACCTATAGAAAGCAATCAACATCGATCTAATAGGCAGACTCTGTTCCTTAGATCAAAAATAGTTGATCTGGAGCTTCTCAGGAACTTTCAAAGATTGAAGTTTATGGTTTGATTCACCGAAGCTCGTCGGAGCTCTGGTTAAGGATGATTCTGATCATTGGAGATAAAATCTCCAAGAAACACATCAAGAACTACCTCAAAAGGTTCCTGAGGTTGCAAGGAACCTCAAGAATATATCAATTGATCCAATTAATGATTATGAGCATGAGTTATTCAAGAATCTCAATAACAATACATCTTGAGTTCGCCTGAACCAAGAGTTGTCCTCTAACTCAATTGAATGAGGAGAAATGTTTAGATAGGTAGGGCGATGGTGTGTGTGTAGAGAATTAGATGGAGTCACTTCTTCTGAGCTGCCATTGACAGTGAGCTCAGAAGGTTGAGTGAAATTGGATGTTTCATGTATAGGCGTTAATAGATCTAAATAAAGGCTAGAATGGGGCCCTTAGGTGATGTTAAGGTGGCGAAGGACCCCTGATGAGTGTGGTGTAGGTTTGAGACCTTCGCCATGGACAACGGAGGTGCTCAGGTGTATGTGTTGTGGATTAGGCAGATAAGCTGATAGAATTGATGATTTAGAATGTGGAATAAAATCACAGTGTGATAGAGAAGGTGAACAAGTGTTTGATTAGGTGACTGAAGGTCTAGCAAGCTGGAATTGGCTTGCCAGAGATGAGGAAAACAACATTAAAACTAAGCTCTATACTACTCTAACTACCTAACTAACTAGCTAGATCTAAGCTAAATTGAAATCTAAGCTACTATACAATTACCTGGATGAATTGGGGTAGAGAGAACTCTGTCGAAGGCTCGTAACGGAGGAGAAAATCAGGAAGGGAGAACAGAAGTCCGACGAGAAAGGAAGATGTTGAGATGAAGATAATGGCGCTCCTAAGCTTTGTCACAGTCGCTGGAGAGGAAGAGGTGGTGAGGGAGACAAGAGTCTCCACTAGAGGGGTTCTGAAAGGGGGACGAGAGGTCACAAAAGTTTAAAGGAATAGCTTATCGTCGGCTTAGTGTGGGGAAGAGGGAAGGGAGCCGACTAACCAAGATCAGAGGTTGAATGGGGTATTTATAGGTGGAGAAGAGGGTAGAGGGGGATGTATCAGGATGGATAGAGGTCTAGGTTCGTTGTAACCACAGGCGTCATCTCTAATGCTGATGAAGTAAACACCTAGGTGATGAGAACCTCATCATGAACCCTAACTTGCACAATCTAACCCAGATATGTAAGAAAAAGCTCCTACATAACCCAAAGAAAGGCTTAACTCAGAGAATTCTAAATTTAAGAAGAAAACAAATCATAAGGGGTAAAACTGCAATTTCACCAACGCATTTTGCAAACAGGGTAATTAAGGGTCCAAACACAGGTCAAACAGGCCTAATAAGAAGGAAAGTGGGACGGTCGGATCTAAAAGGGGTTATAGCAACTTTAGGAAATTAAATGACATTCTGTAACCCTAAAATAAATCCACTTCAATTCATGAGGTTCGAGGTAGGATAAAAATAAACTAAACCCTCTAAAATTCATAGAAAAATGATCTCTAGGGTTTAGAACCTTCAATTTGGCCTTAGAAACCCATTTTGACCTACAAAGAGAACCTTGCCCAATTAATGACTTAATCTGGGTTTTTACGTAAATTGACTGGTCAAACATGGTCCAACGTAGAAATAAAATTCACCATTAAAATCCTTAGGTTCAAATTAGTCTTGTATAAAAACTTGAGCCTAAGAGGAGACCTCTTTGACCGACTTTGCAATTTGGTCCTCTTCATTTACTTTTTGACCCTTATCTTTCGAAACCCTTACGTTTTGGCCCCAAACTTTTTCATTGTTCTTTGCAGAACGGTCCCTCCTGCAAAAATCTGCGCAGCACCATGCTTCAGCGACTTTGTGCAGAGCATGGCGCCGCGCAGAGAGGAGTGACCGCCCTGCAAAGCAGATGCGGGGTTCCCTGCGACGTCTTCTGTCGCAGGGACCCGGCCATGCTCTCTGTTGGCCCCCATACCTTCCGTGCGAACACGCGGAAGGTATGGGTCCCCTCTCCGGCCACGCTCCGGCGAGGCTGGCATGTCGCCAGCCTGTGCCTCCCTCTGCGCCAGCCCCTTTATAAGGACTGACACCCCTTGCCAGTTCCTGTAAGCTCTCTTTGACGGAGAACAACCCCCCACTTCATCCCCTCCTCCGTCAGACGGCCCGCAGCTTCCGGCGACTCCCTCCTCTTCCTCCTCGTCGCTCTGCCGCCTTACCTGCAGCAGGGTTCTCCTAGCCCTCTCGTCTGTGTCGTGCTGCACCCGCCGGCACCCTCCTCCTGCTTCCTCGTCGCCGCACTTCTCCTCCAGGACCCTTTCTTCCCCAGCTCCGGCAAGTACTCGTCGCCGCACTTCTCCTCCAGGACCCTTTCTTCCCCAGCTCCGGCAAGTACGAGTCGGTGGCTTCGCCCTTCCCCTTCGTCCAGAACCTAGGTAATTAGCTTCCTCTCCTCCTCCCTTGTATTTTCCCTCTCTCAATTTATCTTTTTGCCTCACCGCACATGACTTCCACCTCCGCCTGCTCCATCTCCGACCACCCTCTCCGGAGAGCTCATCCCACCTCCACAGACCTTCTCACCCCTCGCCGACTACCCTGAAAGTTTCCCCTCACTCCACTCAATAAATCCCCCCTTCCCATCCACTACCAGACGCCACCCGACCCCCCGAACAGACCCATCTCTCCGGCCACAGTCCGACCTAGGGCTACCACCATACGTCGCCTCACTCCTCACCACCACCCGCACTGCCTTCATCGCACTTCGACGAATCTCCCTGCATCCTCTGATTGAGCCGAGAGGCCGTATTCTTGTTTTCAGGTCGACGACCCTTCACCGCCATTACCGAGCTTCTGAAGCTCCTTCACCTGCAGCTGCAGGTGCCCTCTGGCCCAGGCTCATGCCCCAGGATGCGTGGCTTGCCTCCGCAAAGCATCCCAGGCCTGCAGCTGGGGCGAAGGCCTCACGTGCTGCTGCGATTGCCTACAGCTTCCTCAGTTGCAGGCGCCAATTTGGGTGGGACATTTAGTCCCACCTCGGCAGTTCTAGGACCGCCGCAACCAAATAAATGGAAAAAGTGTTGTAGGCTTATCGCCTTCGAACACAGGGGTCAGGTCCCTCACGCACGCCGTGCGCCACGCGCTCACCCTCGCCCGCGCTCACGCCTCGCAGGTCTAGGCCGGATCCGATTACCCTAACCCGCACACTCCTCGCCCACCACTGCACGCCGGTGGGCCTGGTCCCGGGCGCGATACCCGTACCCGCATACCCGGCTCTGGGAGAGCGATCCTATGAGAGAAATCTGAGAAAGAGAGAGACGCGGGGAAGGGTAGGGGTAGGTTTTGCTTTCTGATCCCTTGTGTGAGTGTGCAAAAGCAGAAGAAGAAGGAAGGAAGGCGGCCGAAGCCTTAGCCGGTCAGGGCAGAGAGGAAGAAGAAGAAGCAAAGAAGAAGAAGAAGAAGCAAGAGAGAAGAAACAGAAGAAGAGAAGCACTGTAGCAAACCTACAGTTAAGTCATTTGACCGCTGCATCAGACAACGGTTGAGTAGTGGCTAGAGGAGATAAAGCAAGAGAAGAAAGAAGAAGAAGATTGTCACAGCTGCAGAAGAAGAGAAGAAAAAGAAAGAAAGAGAAGAACAAAGAACAGAAGAAGAAGAACTTTGCGGAAGAAAAGAAGAGAGAAGACACAGCCGTGAGCAGAGAAGAAGAGAAAGAAGAAAAGAAGAGCAGCTGAAAGAGGGAGAAGGAAAAAGGAGAAGAGAAGAAGAAGAAGCCAAGACAAGCTCCCTCTCTCTCTCTCTCCCCCTTATTTTTGTAATCTAATAGAGAACCTTTGTATTTCTAGAATTCTAGTAGCTCCCTGAGTTCGACCTCGGGAAAATCATTTCCGAGTAAAAATTTTTGTAATGATAACCTGGTAGCTGTTTTATTACTACAACGACTGTAACTTGACATATAACAAACACAAACAAGATAACCGGACAGCAAAACCCACGACGTTCATCACTAGGTTAAATAGAATTCAAGGATGATTCTGTCCGTCGAATGAAAAGAGGGAGGTGACATGAGAAATGGCGGCAGCTGTGGTGGCTTGACGACGTGAGATTGGTGGTGATCACGAGGTATGGGTACCGGATGTTGTGGACCGTCCATAGTGAAGAAGAGAGGTTGAAGAAGACCGTGTTCATAGGGGCATAAGTGCAAATAAAAAGGACCAAATTAAAATATAAGGGACTCCATTGAAATGGAAACTAGGGATTGAAACATAAACAGTGACTTTTAAGGCTTATTTTAATTTATTTCTTTTTTAACTTTTTTATATATTATAGTAAATTAGATAAATATTATATTTATTCCTTGAAATTATATTTTTTTCCTTTTTAGTTGTATTTATTTAGATGATAAGATTTATTAAGTTAATTACATACTTAAGTATTAAAATAAATTAAGTTAAATAAAATATTTAATATCTAGCTAAATGATTATGAATTGAGTCATAATTATTAATTAAATTATTATTAATATTAATTGAGCTTTAGTTATGTATTTTTAACTTATTTTGCAAGTCCTTACTATTTAATCCCTATATTATAATTAACCCCGTATTTAGTGTATTTTGGGGTAATTAGCTGAGAAAACTAGCTAATTAATGTTAATTAGGAGCCATGATGAGTCTTGCATCACCTGCATGGAGTCAGGTTGGGGTAAGTCCGACCCATTTAATAATTGGGTCAAGATGTTTGACCGATACTAACCTGTTCATTAATCCTAAAACCCAATCTAACCTGTTTAATAAATGCGTTGGTTGGGTTAATTGGGTTTAAGCAATTACATTATTCAATCAGGTTAATTGGGTTTAGTACAACTACGTGGGTTGGTTTGGTATTCGAGTTAGATGTGTTGGTGTAAGGGCACCACGATTGGTAATTTTGATAATAACAAAATATTTGTATTTAACATTTGCATTTGAAATCTAAGATTTCAGGTTATTTGCAAATGGATACAAGTTTGAAGAAGTGTGAAGAGCTCGCGTCCATGGTGGATTGGAGGAGCTCGATGGAGGAGAAGGGGCTTCACTTGGAGCGAGAGTTAGAAGACAAGAAGAATAAGATAGAATTCTTTTTGTCTTGTTTTATGTACTTAGTCTTTGTATCTTTTGTCTTTATTTTCTTTTCTCTTTTATTTCCTTAGATCATATGTTAAAGATCCTCAAAGTAGCCCACCTTAAGTCTTAGGAACACTTACACAACCCTAGGACACTTAGACAACTCCTAAAGAACTTAGAAAATCAAAATAAGCATCAGATAGCCTGATTAGACGTCCAATCTGGAAATTAGATGCCTGATCTTGACTTTTAAGACATGACTGTTTTATCAAACGTCCAAAAATACTTAAGCTGAGAACCACTTACTATCTGCTAGATTTAGATGTCCAGCCCTTAGTCCAGACGTCTTAGCAGACATTTAATACGTTGCCAGACATCTAATTAGTGGAACGTTGGCTCAGAAATATAATCATTGAGGATTGACCCTTAATCTTCTATTAGACGTCCATAGAGGATCTCAAATGTTTGATAAATAGTGTTAGCCCTAGATTAAGCCAAAATCACTTATCCTCAGTAATCTAACCATTTGTGCCTTGGGAAATCCATTCCTGCAGTAATTTAGATTTCCAGACGTCCAGATATAATGCCAGATGTCCAACCTATTATCTGACCCACTTACACCAGAACCCTATTTAGGTCTGACCAAATCAGTAAGGGAACCCATATAGTATTAGACGTCTAATTTTGTTATCAGACGTCTTATACTTATTTTCCAAATGTCTGATATTATATTCAGACGTCTGATAACATTGTCAGAATAATTAATGACCTTGATTCTGACCCAATCTGCCTTGGGTTTGTTCCGAACGATTATAGAAGCCTTCCAAGGCCTTCCAAAGCCTTCCTAAGCCATCTATAAATAGGAGAGGCCCCTTCCTTTGTTATACACACCAAGAAATACTACTTCCACTTACATTGTGTCCTAGAGAAGAAGAAGATCATCTAGAAGTGTTGTTGCTCTTCGAGATCATCTCACACACTAGAGAGCACTACATTCACTGTGCACGCGCTCTCCCGCCGTTCGTTACAAGAGCATCATCATGCTGTTGCGTGGATCACGCACCCACGTCACTTGCCGATGCACTTCCATCTAAAGGAAGTTCTTCTTTGCCTATAGAAGCTAGTTTTATTCACTTTACTTTGTGGCTCTATAGGATATTTGTATTTATTTCTGTTCGGGTATTCGCTTTGCGAATTCCCATCTTCGCGAGACAAAAACCTTCTTGTGAAGAGAAGGGGTTTGAGGCATGCTACCCTCGTTGAAAGTCACCTTGGTTGAATTGAGGTTGAGTCACCCCCGTTTAAGTGACTCGTTAGTGAATTTGATCGACTCGGTCAATCGGGAAATCCTAAGTCAAGAGACTTAGGTAGTGGTTTTTACCCGAATTTGGGTTTTCACCTAAAAATCTGTTGTGTACTTCTGTGGTTCCAATTTTGTGAGATCGTCTATATAATTTCCACATTAATTTTTGTATCATGCAAATCTCACCCCTTCCGTAGTAGGGAATTACAGTTTGTATCAGAGCAAGTCTTGCAAATCAACTTAATAACTCGGTAAGGATCCATGGAGGGAAGCATCACCGCCACAAGACACGTTGAGGGGCAATCCACCACCCGTCCTCCCTTTTTTGACAAGAGCAACTATGGGTACTGGAAGCTGAGGATGAAGACATGGCTTCAAGCCAATGACTTCACCATTTGGGCAAGATGCGAGATCCCGTTCGACATCCTGGAGAGACCCGCGGGAGGCTACTTGCAGTAGCAAATCCAAGAGCTCTCTCTCAACTCAAAGATAATACGCATTGTATTGCACGTTGAGCCCAGAAGAATTCAACCGAATCTTACAATGCGCCACCGCATACGAGATTTTGCATACTCTTAAGGTAACTCACGAGGGTACCTCTAAAGCAAAGTCTTCTAAAATTAATTTACTTAGTCAAGAATTTGAATCTTTTTTTATGAAGACTAACGAAACTTTGAGTGAGATGAACACTAAGTTTACTCTCATAGTAAATAATTTGAAAGCTTTAGGTAAAACATTAATCAAGAGGAGCTTCAAGAGAATCTTCTTCGTTCCCTTGGATCGGAATGGGAACAAAAGGTCACCACCATCGAGGAGGAAAACGGCATAGAGGAACTCAACATGGAAGACCTCTTAGGCAATCTCATGACCTGTAAGACGAAGATGAAGAAGAAGAAGGACACACCGGAGCCAAGGCCAAGAAAGAGTTTGGCCTTCAAACTCGCTTCAGACATCGAGGTAAGTTTCGACAATGAAAACCTCAAAGTTTTACTTAAGAAATTTTCAAAATTTTGTAGGGATTTTAAGAGAGAAAAGAAAGAAAAGGAAAAGGAGCAAGGTAGCCCGAGAAGTTGCTACTTGATGAGGTGTGTTTCACGAATTAAAATTAAGGTTTGGAGAACTCGTCGTCGTAGCTTGCAAAATGCATCTATCAGATAAAATTTATAATCGAAATTCAAAAAGTGAGTCTCAGGTCGAATACAGGGAGGCGAACATTTGATTTTGAAAGATATGCGTTTCTCTTTTTATTTATTTTTTTGTCGTTTTTATCTTTTATAATTTTTTTGGAATTTTTTAGAAAGCAAGAGATCAGATCGACAATTGCTTATCTAACTAATCTACTTGCAAAATATAATAGAGAGAGAGAATCACATATATTTCTGAATCAAACGTTTGCTACAACTAGGAAAGCTTGAAAGATTACACTACAAAAGTAATAAAGATAGAAAGAGGTGAGAGAATCCCCCTCGACGGTCGCTCGGAGGACGACTTGCTCTGACGTTGCCTGGAGGAAGGTGGTGAGGAGCAGGACAAAGGAGGACGTAGCCAGAGGATAGAGGATGGGGCAGGATAGCGTTGCTGCGAGGATCTTCTTCCCGAAGGGAGCTGAGAAGTTGGCCACGGGATGCTCCACGAATGGGGATGAGGGGAAGGAAAAATATTTGGTTTTCTACTCTAGAGGAGCATCCTGGGCTTGGGACAAGCTCTCTCTATATCCTTGGAAGTGGTGAGAGGAAGAAAGGAAGAGATGAAGAAGGAGAGGTGTAGGGGTCCTTTTATAGTGAAGGGAAGAGGGCAATTTGTGTAGAGAGCATTTAGTGGCGTCAAAGGTGTCGATGTAGATTCGCGCTAGCCAATCCCCTAAATGTCGCTAAAGCTTGCTAGCACTCTTCAATTCCTTTGCTGGCGCGTGCATAGCGAGGACATTAGTGATAGCTACAAGTGTCACTAAAGGCCCGCGCAACTGTCGTTGTAGCCTCCAACTCACGCTCACTTGAAGCTGTGCTTGCGCGCCCACCTTCTCACTGTCAGATGCTCAATCAAAGGTTGCAAACGCGTGAGGATCGCACGCTCAGATGGTGTTGGATGGCGCGGGTGTATCCACGATCATCCGTGCGTCCACGTGGAGCCTCTTGCGCCGTTTGATGAAGACCATGTGGCCTAATTTGGCACTCGCCCTGTTGATTGCGTGCGCTCGTGGGGATTCAACCATGCACCTGGGACTTTAGAGCGCCCCTCACAACCATTGTGCTGTGAGCACTTTTGTGTCTCAAAGACGAATTGAGTGCTGCGGGTGTGGAGGCATCCCAGCCATTGGATCTTGATCCAACGGCTAGGATTTGAAGGTGCGGAAGATGAAGAGCATGGCTGGTTGCTGCTAGCTGGTGTTGGGTGGCCTAGATGGCGCCACGTGGAGCCATCTGGGTCGTTCATTTTCTTTCTGTTGCAGAGGGTGCTATGGTGCTTGGATCAAGTTGATTTTCATGTTGCCGGACTGCGATCGTCGCTCCAAATTCATCCGTACAGTTGAATTTTTAATCCGAAGCCTGTATGGGTGTCGCATTGCCCCCTGGCCGTTGATCTTCCTCGGACTTCATATGATGCTTCGGGACTTCGATCTAGACGATTTTGGAGCCGTTAGACTTCGATCGTCATTCTGATTAGATCCATATGGACGATTTTGGAGGCGTTAGACTTCTCTCCTAACCATAAAAAGGACCTAATTAACCTAAAATATGTACAACTACTCCAAATGCAGAATGATGCATGCTATACAATATTTATAACATGAAATGCAAATCTAAGCCTAGGAACATGCATGATTAGGCATTTTAACCTAAATAGATGTGTCTATATCACTACCATTGTAACGAGAAAGGGCATCTTCGACCATGCATGATTGGAGAAGAAATACAAGAAGAAGGTGTTCCAAGCTACTTGGGACAACTCGAGCTCGGAGTAAGAAGAAAACTATGAAGACAAAGTCGCTTGCATGAGATTCATAGCCATGGCAAGTGATAGTGACTGTGACGACAGCAACAATGAGGTAAATTCTAAATTACAAAATGCTTTTAATGAATTGTATGAGCTTAGTAAATCACTAAAAATATAAAACAATAACATGAAAAAGAATCTTAGTTTTCTTAAATTTGAAAATGAAATATTAGAGATTAAAATTATGGATCTAGAAATTAGTTCTAGTTCTAATATTTCTGAAAATAATAACTTATTGTTAGAGAATATTAATCTAACAAATGAAAATAGTAAATTGATTAAGGAGAATACTTATTTAAAAATTAAAACCTCTACTTTAAAAATCAAGATAGATGCTATAAAAAAAGAACTTGCTTGTCTTAGAGAAAATTTCAATAATTTGATCAACAAATTAAATAATTTCTCTAGTCCTAAGGTTGGGAAAGGATCTCCTTCAAGGAGACCCGCCAACAAATACGGATCCAAATTGACTTGGATACTGAAGAAAAAATTAGAGTCTTGTTTTGTAGGTTTCAAGGAAGATATCAATGTGAATGATTGGACCTACAAGCTCAAGGACGGTTTACTCAAGCTAGGTGGACCAACATTGAGACCAAGGAGGAAGACTAGAAGATCAGCAAGAAGACTGGCAGATGATCGAGCTGCCACGTGTCAACCGCCTGATTGGTGATCGGCATCGATGCCTGGACCTCAAAACTTCGGATGGGAGCCCCATCCATTCTGGCATCAACCTCCATTTGGGTCATTGTATTATCTTTGATAAGTGAGGTAATTCATGAACCCTATCTTTTCATTTATAGCATCTAGATAGGGGGAGTTTAAAATTGACGAGCTAATTGACTATCTTTAAGGGGGAGGTTTAAAACTAACATAGCTATATTGCCTTTAGAAAGGGGGAGATAATAACATCTTGTTTTATGAAAAAATAAAATTAGAAGAGCATGTCTTAAGGGGGAGTATAGGATAAATGATTAAAAGCTATTAAACCTTTTTGTGTCAAAAAGGGGGAGAATTTTTGGATTTATATTTATGGTTTTGTCATCATCAAAGAGGGAGAGATTATTGGTACAAGGACACCACGATCAGTAATTTTGATGGTAACAAAAGTCTTGTATTTAACATTTGCATTTGAAGTCTAAGATTTTAGGTTATTTGCAAATGGATACAAGTTTGAAAAAGTGTGAAGAGCTCGTGTCTATGGTGGATTGGAGGAGCTCAGTGGAGGAGAAGGAGCTTCGCTTGGAGTGAGAGGTAGAAGACAACAAGAATAAGATGGAATTCTTCTTGTCTTATTTTATGTACTTAGTCTTTGTATCTTTTGTCTTTATTTTCTTTGCTCTTTTATTTCCTTAGATCATATGTTAAAGAGCCTCAAAGTAGCCTACCTTAAGTCTTAGGAACACTTACACAGCCCGAAAACACTTAGACAACTCTTAAAGAACTTAGAAAACCAAAGTAGGCATTAGATAACCTAATCAGATGTTCAAACTGGAAATCAGACGTCTGATCTTAACTTTTAAGACGTCTAATTGTTTTATCAGATGTCCAAAAACACTTAGTGAAATCGCTTGGTTCGGGACAACTGGGTTTTATTGTTATAACGTTGTAGTATAGCCAGTTATTACCAACATTTCAAGTATATAAATTTTTTACTCGGAAAATAAAAGAGTTCCCGAGGTCGAACTCAGGGAGCAAGTTGTATTCTAGAGATATACATGTTTCTTTTACAAAATAAAGAAAGAGAGAGGGAAAGAATTTGTTGTTCTCTTTGTTTTCTCCTCGTGATGTTCTTCTTTCTTTCTTTCTTCAGATCTCCTTCTTCTTCCTTGGTTTCTGTCTTGGCCTCTCTTCTTCTTTTTCTGCAGTCTCTTCTGTGAAGGTTTCTTCTTCCTTGGCTCTGCTGTACTTCTTCTCTGCAGCCTTTCCTCTTCTTCTGCCTTGCTCAGCCTCTTCTTTAGAGTTTCTTCTTGCTTCTCCTCCCTGCGGCTAAGTGTCAGCTTCTTCTTTTCTTTTTCAGCCAGGGACGTCACCCCTCCTTTCTTCTTTTCCCTTCAGGCCGTCGTCTGATTTCCAAATCAGACGACTTAACTACCTGTTGCTACAGTCAGCTTCCTTCTTCTTCCGCGGGTCTTCTTCTTCGCCTGTGCCTGCACACTTCAGAGTTTTTCGTCAGAGGCAAAACCTACTCTACCCCCCCCCCCCCCCGCGTCTCTCTCTCTCTCTGAAACCACTCTTGGGAAAGCTCTCCCAGAGCTACCGGGTAACCGGGTTCGGGTCAGGCCCGGGTCCAGGCCCACCGGCGTGCGTGGTGGGCGAGGAGTGCAGGTCAGTCTTGAGTCGGGTCGGGTCGGGTCAGGTCCGCGGGGCGTGAGCGCGGACGAGACCGGGTAACCGGGCGGGTGAAGGGGACCTCACCCCGTGTGCTGAGGCAGTAAGCCTTCAGCACTTTTGCATCTTATGTCGCTGCGACTCTTCAGGCGTTTCCGAGGTGGGACTAAATGGCCCACCTCAATTGCGCGCCCGCAGCGGGGAATTCAGCAGGAGGTGGCGGCGTCACGCGAAGCTTTCTTCCTTAGCTGCGAACCTGGTGTTTTGCCAAAACTCCTCGCAAGGCCTGGGAGTTGAATCTGGGCTTGGCGCTGAGCGTGGCGCGCCTGTAGCTGCAGGCGGAAGCAGTTCCTCCTGCGCGTCAATGGCGGCGGAGGTTGGGTGGCCTGTTCACAAGAAAACGGCCTCTCGGCCTAATCAGAAAGTGCCAGGAGCTTCGCCAGGGTGCGGCGAAGCTCGTGTGGGTGGTGGCGAGGCGCGGGGCGGCGTGCGAGGGCTGCCCTAGGTCGGACTGTGGGTCGGAGGATGGGTCTGTTCGGTGGGGTTGCAGAGGGTGATGTGGGGGGAGTGGCAGGGCGGAGGTTGATCAGGGTGAGGAGGCGGAGGTCCTGCGGTGGTCGGCGAGCCGTGTGGGTGGCTGAGGTGATGGGAGCGGCTCGCCGGAGGGTGGTCGGAGGCGAAGGGGGTGAAGGTGGTCAGGGTCGGTCGAGGGCTTAATTGAATAAATTGAAAGCGGGGAAAGAAAGAGGAGAAGAAGGGGAGTAGCTCTAGCTTACTTGCAGGGACGAAGGGGGAGGAACAGGGCGACAGTCGTATCGACTGTCGCCGGAGAAGACGATGCTCAGGGAAAGGGGCGGCGGCGAGCAGAGAGCCGGAGAGGCGCCAGCTGGGTGCGGCGTGGCGCGGGAAGAGCAGGGGAGGAAGTCTCTGCTGCTGGTATTGCGGTAGAGCGAAGAGGTGGAGGGGGAGGAAACCGCCGGAGCTGGTGAGCGTCTGCCGGAGGAAGAAGAGAAGAAAGTTGGGGATTTTCTCCGTCAGATCCAGGCTGCCCCGGTCGGTGGAGCAACGGGGGGTATTTATAGGGATCAAACAGGGAGGAAGGCGGAGGGAGACGACGTGTCTCCCTCGCCGGAGGATGGTCGGAAACAAGAACCCATACCGTTCGTGCGTTCGCACGGCCGGTATGGTGGGTTACAACGACCAGGGGGGTGTCCCTGCGACGGCTGACGACGCAGGGCACCCCCGGTTTACTTGCCAGGTCCCCCACCTCACCCTGCGCGGCGCCATGCTCCGCGCAAGGTCGCCGGAGCATGGTGCTGGCAGGTTTTGCAGGAGGGACCTGATTGCAAAGAACGAAGGAGAGTTAGGGGCCAAAATGCGAGGGTTCAAAAGTTGAGGGCCAAAGAGTAAATATATGAGGACCAAAGTGTAAAGTCGGTCAAGGAGGTTTCTTCTTAGGCTCAAGTTTTTATACATGACTAATTAGGACCTAAGGAATCTGATGGTGAATTTCATTTCCATATTAAACCTTGTTTGACCGGTCAATTTGCGTAAAAACCCAAATTAAGTTATTAATTGGGCATGGTTCTCAATGTAGGTCAAAAAGGGTTCTGAAGGCCAAATTGAAGGTTCTAAACCCTGGAGATTATTTTTCTATGAATTTTAGAGGGTTTATTCTATTTTTACTTTGCTTCGAACCTTGTGAATTGAAGTGGGTTGTTTTAGGGTTACAGATTATCATTTAGTTTCTTGGAATCGCTGTAGCCCTTGCTAGATCATTTCATTCCACTCTTATTCTTATTAAGCTGCTTTGACCTATGTTTGGGCCCTGAATTACCCTGTATGCAGATTATACTGGTAAAATTACATTTTTACCCCTTATGACTTGTTTTCTTCTCAAACTCAGGATTCTCTGAGTTAAGCCTTTCCTTGAGATATGTAGGAGCTTTTATCCTTTGTATTAGGTCAAAATGAGCTAGTTATGGCTCATGATGAGGTTCTCATCACTTAGGCTGAGAACTACTTACTGTCTGCCAGATTTAGACGTCCTGCCCTTAGTCCAGACATCTTAGCAAACGCCTGATAACATTGCCAGGCGTCCAATTAGTGGAACGTTGGCTTAGAAATATAATCTTTGAGGATTGACCCTTAATCTTCTATCAGACGTCCATAGAGGACCTTAGGCATCTGATAAATAGACATTAGCCCTCGATTAAGCCAAAATCACTTATCCTCAGTAATCTAGCCATTTGTACCTTGGAAAATCCATTCTAGCAGTAATTTAGGTTTCCAGACGTCCAGATATAGTGCCAGACATCCAACCTATTGTCTGACCCACTTACACTAAAACCCTGTTTAAGTCTGACTAAATCAGTAAGGGAACCCATCTAGTATTAGATGTCTAATTTTGTTATCAGATGTTTTATACTTGTTTTCCAGACGTATGATAACACTGTCAGAATAATTAATGACCCTGATTCTAACCCAATCTGCCTTAGGTTTGTTCCGAACGACTATAGAAGCCTTCCAAGGCCTTCTAAAGCATTCTTAAGCCATCTATAAATAGGAGAGGCCCCTTCCTTTGTTATACACACCAAGAAATACTACTTCTACTCACATTGTGTCCTAGAGAAGAAGATCATCTAGAAGTGCTGTTGCCTCCGAGATCATCTCATACACTAGAGAGTGCTACATTCGTCGTGCACGCGCTCTCCCGCCGTCGATTACGAGAGAATTGTCATGCCGTTGAGTGGATCACGCAACTGCATCACTTGCCGACGCACTTCCATCCAAGGGAAGTTCTTCTTTACCTATAGAAGTTAGTTTTATTCACTTTACTTTGTGGCTCTATAGGATATTTGTATTTGTTTTTATTCAGGTATTCGCTTTGCGAATTCCCGTCTCCTTCGCGAGACAAAAGCCTTCTCGTGAAGAGAAGGGGTTTGAGGCACGCTGCTCTCATTCAAAGTAGCATTGGTTGTATTGAGGTTGACTCACCCTTATTTAAGTGACTCATTAGTGGATTTGATTGACTCGATCGATTGGGAAATCTTAAGTCAAGAGACTTAGGTAGTGATTTTTACCTGGATTTAGATTTCCACCTAAAAATCCATTGTGTACTTCTATGATTCAATTTTGTGAGATTATCTATATAATTTCCGTATTAATTTTCGTATCACGCAAATCTTACCCCCTCCGTAGTAGGGAATTACAAGATGAGCAATCAAGTTATTTATGTGGGTTAACTGGCTTAACCATGCTTCGGTGGCGTGGTGAGTTTGGTGACTTTGTTGGAAGTTGCAAGCTATACAAATGTAATATATTACTACCAAATGTTGAATAACAAGATAATAAAAGAAATAAGTCCATGTCTAAGATTTAATTTTGTACAGCTTCAATGGCTGAAGTGCTGTAAAAAAAATAATAATATTGGTTGAATCTCTACAAATGCCCAACTTTGATGTTCCTTTACAAAGATTGGAAATGTGATACCATATATGCAAGCTCTTTCGATCAACAACATAAGCAAACCTTCCTTTTACACAAGATAAAAAATTACTACGAGAAATGAAAGAAAGACGACGCCAAACTAAAATGAAATACTAAACCCATGATTCGAAAGAAAAATAAAATAGTAAAATGACATAAAACATAATTGATTCCACGTAATCCCAACCAATAGTTGAGAAAAAAGGATGTTCAAGCTTTGGCGTACATCAAATAGTCCAACAAAACATAATATCTCAAAAGATTAAAAAATACATAACAAGATCAACCTTCATCCTTCTTCACCTTTCAACTTTTGCATTCTCAAAGTACCTAAAGATCAAAATTGTAGGAGTTGGCATATAATATTAGCATTTTAAAATTTAGCAAAATATTCTATACTATACTTTAAATTGTTAAGTGGCATGAATAATACCTCAACACTTACCTTTTTCTGAATCATTTAAAAGCATCTTCAGTATCACCTTTATTTAATAAAAAAAAATTTATCAATCAAATAATCTAGATATTTAGGAAAAAATTGAAAATATTGCAACATGCCTTTTACATCAAACACCGAATGAAATTACCCAAGGGTCCTTGCATGGTTCTTTGAATTTTCGAGGCATTTCAGGAAGTTTTAGCACCCATAATCCTTGTTCTATGGATTTCACAGGGAAAACAAGTTTTGCAGGACCACACCCGTAATTTTCCCAAACCTAAAACTCTACCCAACACCCTTAAAACCACCCCTTTCGTAAACCCCACTCCCCCACACTTCTCCGTCGAGCGACGTGCCTTATTTTCTTCTCGTTTCCAACAGCGAGAGAGATTGAGAGTGAGGGGCAGAGAGAAGGTGAGAGAGAGAGGTGCTGCGGGTGCGATAGACTAGGTGCGCAGCTCGTGATGCAGAGCGACATAGTGAGCAAAGTTGCTGTAGGCGCTGCGCACGAGGAGCAGGTGGACCCTATGGCCATCGGACGTCTGCAACGCCTTGCGGACTGTTGAGGGATTCCGCAGATGGTTGAGGCGTGCTTCGAACGTTTGAAGTCGTGTAAGGCACTAGGCGTGGCCTACTCGAGGTGTATGCGATGAGGACGAGCTCAAGGAGTGTGTGTCGTGGGGAAGCAACACCTGCTCAGGGCAATTGTGTAAAGACCCGTTCTGCCCTGAGCCTTTTAAGACGTCTGGACTATCGGTCAGACGTCTGGTCAGACATCTGGACCCCTTCCCAGACGTCTGGAAATTGAAATTTTTGTGCAAGCCTCCTTGTCTACGAGCAGGCAGCGCGTAGACAGTACCCTCTTTTCCTCCCCTTCTTCTCTCTTCCCTCCTCCACCAAAACCTAACGAGCCTTATAAAAGGCCCCTCTTCCCCTCTCATTCTCCCCACTCCACAGCCACCTTCTTCCCTTCCTCTCCACCGTAGTGAGAGGAGTGAGCGCGAGAGAGAGAGAGCGTGATAGCAGTGACGAGGAGGAGAGGCGACGTGAGGAGAGGAGGAGTTTGAGTTCGCAAGATTGTGTGGGAGCTCGCTGGAGGGCGCACGGCTGGAGCGGCACGTGTAGGAGGAAAGTGTCGGGGGAGTCGTCCTCGACACTGCTGTAGTCGAATCTGCAGACGAGGAGGCGAGGCGCTGCTGTGCGTGGCGAGGGCGAGTAGGAGGAGGTTTTGGTTCTGGGTTTTTCCCAGAATTAGACGTCTGGAGTGACATCCAGACGATGGTGTGGACGTCTAGAGGAGACTCCAGATGTCTGAAGGGTCGTTCGCAGTGTGGTACGTTCCCTTTGTAGATACGGCCATGCAGGTCGCTTCGTAGCTACGCTTTGTTTGGCTAATTGTAGGAGATTTTGCTGTCGTGTGCAGGGATTGCTTCGGGAAGGCGCAGGACACGCCCTCCCACACGTTTCAGACGTCTAGGCAGCTTACCAGATGGCTGGAAGCACTCCCAAATGTCCAGAGAGGAGGTCGGACGTCTGGAGCTGCGTCTAGACGGTTCAGAAGAGGTCCTGGACGTTTGAGGTCGACGCAGAGCCTGAGGTGCATTTCTGGACACTTTTAAAATGTCTGGACATTGTGCCAGACGTCTGATTTGAGTCAGTAACTCTGTTTTTGACCCGTTTAGGGTTCATTTGAGGTCTGTTTTACGCAAACAAGATATCGATGTTTTCCTTTTGAGTTCCTCTACTTTTTAGAAGGCTTTTTATACTGTTCTAAATGTTACATTGTGATTGTTCCTTGTTATAGGACTTCGTTCCACTGCGGGTTCGGGGCTTGTTGAGGCACGTGAACCTGTCGTTCGAGCCCTCAATACTCTTGGGTTGTCTGGTAGAGTGACTTTCCCTAACTTAATTATAAACCTGAATGCATGTGTAGAATGAATGATTAGAACCTAGGATATGGCATGAATCCTAGGACGAGAAGTACTTGACATGTCTGTCTGCATGATTGAATTGTAGTCTTGAATGAGTAGATAGAAATGTTGACAACTGCTTGTTAATGAACAGGAGCTACCTGTGAAGTACGAATTACCTGTGCTAGTTAAATAGTTACATGTGACCTTACCTGTTATATACGTTAAACGATAGAATACGAGCTGCATGTGTATAACCTGAGAATGGAAATGTGAATGATGAAACCTGGCATGGAATGGCATGAGAAATATGAGCATGAACCCTACGGGAATTAGGAGTAGAGCTCCTGGAAATAAATGGAATGGATATGGAAATGTGAGTGGGAAAGTGTGCTGGTCCTTGAGTACGTAGTTCCAAGGAGAGTGACTGTCCCCTGTTTAGTGTATAGCGGAGCTAGCCGCCCTTGGGTTGGGACCCGGGGTTAGGATTGACCACTCTGCACCGACTTCTTGGCCCTCGTGTACACTGTACCAGGGAGAGCTATTAGTGTAAGGGGAGAGCTAGCCACCCCATGGGGCCCGGGGTTCAGCTAGCCACCCTACATCGACTTGTTAGGCCCACTGGGTAAACCAGGGTAGTCAGGCGAGGGTACGCGGACTGTGGAGGGGTGAGACCCCTGCTACTGAGAGGGCTAGGCCCTATACTGTTCCGTGCTGTACTTTGGGTGCACTCGTTAGCAGAAATGATTGATTGCGTGCTAGTGCAGAGTAGCTACCCGTACGTTTATCGCACGTGCCGTAGTCACTGTTACGTCTGTCCGTGACCTTGGGGTGGTTGACTGGGTGTAGGGTTACCACTGGGGACTCTCCCGGCCAGGAGAGCACCACGTGTGCCTTCTACTCTTCAGAAAAGACTGCAATCAAGATCGTTTCCACGAGGAACATTCGAGATCAAGAAAGAGGTTTGAAAATATAGAAACAAATGGGTAAAAAGGAATAACTTGTAAATTAAAGAATTGGAATAGCTAGTTTACCTGTTAGCTTTACTGCTTTAGTTAGTTGGTTGCCACTCTACTTAGCGTTCACTGACTTTGTTACTCATAACCCCTTTTCAGGTCCAGGTGTTGAGTAGCTCAAGTCTCTGGCTGCAGAGGGTGCTGGGCTCAGTAGAGCCCAGTAGCGTTTGTTTTCTGTTGTAGTACTTTCTGCTGTAGTGAGTTTCAAACTCTTGTACCTTTACGTTTCTGTACCTTTATGTTCCTGTACCTTATTACTGTTTTACTGTTGTGGTAGTGATATGTACTGTAGTAGCTTTTCTTTCCTGCCTGCTTGTACTTCTTTTCACTGTTAGTTACATAGCATAGTGAATGTGGTTTACTTTCATTCTTTTTGGTTATTTTTTGTTGGACGACTGGGTCTTGGAATTAGTCGAGTCAAGCCGATCTCAGGTCCTGTAGGGATTCGGGAACCGGGTCGTAACAGGCTGCAAGGGAAAGTGTGCATGCACGGCACTCGAGGTGCTTTCAGACGTCTGAGGGTGGTGCTAGATGTTCGGATAGAGCCTTGAATGGCTAGGAGTGGCAGCAGATGTCAGGGGAGGAGTGGGGACACTAGGCGGGACTCTATGCGAGTTTAAGACGTTCGGGACGCACTCCGGACGTCTGATAGCGGTGAGAGGCATGCTCTTGCTGTAGACAGTCGGTCGGTCCACTTACATGTTTGAAATCTAATTACATGTTTGATAGCGGTGTTGACTTACATGTTTGAAATCTAAATATGAAAGGAGATGCATGTTATTCACTGGTGTTTAAAAAAGAATCGAAGGAATTATAAATGAACCTTAGGGAGAATTTGGAAGAATATCTTATCTGTTATGGTATGAAACTCTGATAATGATGGATTGATTTTGCCTAATGTGAGGCACGACTGTTGTTTGGGTTCTAGTATGGGGGCGAGCTGGCCCTCGTGTATGCATATACCGAGGAGAGCTATTCATCCCCTGTGTGGGAAGAGAGCTAGCCTTCCCTCGGGCTGGGACCAAAGGTAGGAATGGCCTTCCTACACCGATCCCTATTAGGCCCACGGGGTCAATCGAGATAGTCGAGCGAGGGTATACAGACTGGTGAGGGGCGCAGCACCTGTTCTATTCTGTATTATACAACTTAGAGCGTACCCGTTAGCAGAAGCGATTGACCGTGTGCCAGTGCGGGGTACTCCCCATGGGTTTATCGCGCATGCCGTAATCACCGTTATGTTGCGACTATGATCCCGAGATGGTAGACCGGGTATAGGACAAATGCAGGGTGTTCTCTTGACCAAGAGAGCACCACGTGCATATTCTACATTGTGGGAAAAACTGCAGCAAAATCACTCTATTAGGGAACATGTGAACCAAAAGATAATGAAATTCCTAAATACTTTCAAGGTCGGCTTTCACAATTAAATTGAGTATATGAGTACAACATCGATTATGGAAATATCTACCATTCTTGAGTAATAAATTGTTAAGGGAAAGGTGATCTCTCATGACTTGAACAAATGCATCATTAGAAGATGCATTATCCAAAGTGAAGGTGAATACTTTTTTTTTTTTTAAGAATCCACTCATTTAGTATCTTAGAGATTTTTTTGTGGATTGCTAATCTTGTGTGAGGACGGGGAAAATTGAAAAATTCATAACTTTCTTTTGCAATTTCCAATCATGATCTACATAGTATACTTGAGACTCATTGTTTATAGATGTCCACAAATTGGTGGTAAATCTAACTCTTTTAGGAATAGAGGACATGGAGGATTTAAGAGAGTTGTTCTCCCTCATGTATATGTCCATAACATCAACTCTAATTTTATTTTGTGAAATAACCTTCATATCCTCACAAATATAACTTAAGATCTCTTTAAGGATATCATATTCTATAAATGAAAATGGAAGATAATACTTTATAATTGCATGAGTCAAAACTTACAAAATAGTTTCTATTCAAGAATTGGTCTCATTATTATAGGTTTCGATTCTTGAGTAGCAAAAGTTGTCCTATATTTTTTGTCTTTCTTGTAGGACATGCCACAACAATATGATTTAACTTATTAGTAGTTCCATGCATTTTACTTTCACAAATCAGTTGAAGTTTACATCTTTTGCACTTGGTCTTTTCAAGTTTATCCTCATTTTTATTGCCATCGATGTCAAAATATTTTTAAGTTTATGAGGTTCTTCTTTTACATTTTCCTTTTCTTTTTTCCATAAGCAACCTCTCTTTTATTGATATATTCACAAGCAAATTGATTCGTTGGATTACATCCATTACTACCATCACCGTTAATCTATAAATCAAAATAAAATTGATAAGATTTTGTTTAACATTCTTCCACCCCAAGTAGACTATATATCAATAAATGTAATTACATATAATTAAGTTAAAATAACATTGTAGATGTAAGGTAGATATTTGCATTGGAAGAATATACTTTTAGGCGAATATAAAAGTTATTATCTCAAGGAAAAAGATAATTTTCTATATATGCATACACATATTTTTATATTGTTGTATGCAATAAATAAGTTAATGGCAAAATACGAATATAAAGAAATAAGAGATAGTAACATCCCTAAATATTAAGTGGAACATCGCATCATATTATATTCTATAAAATGCTAACAAGATGGTTGTAGCCTATAGGTATTGTATTTGCATAGAAAGATGATGGTCCATGTATGAGCACATTGAGAAATATTGATCGACTTACATTGACTAATAAGAAGTATTTGAACTAACTAATATGAACAATTTGAAAAATCTTTGTTGAGAAGTATTTCAACTAGTTACTATGATAAAGGATCGTTATATATTATCATGTTTGATTTCGTGTTCATTGCCAAGCTACTAGAGGTGTAGTTGCATGGTTGTCGTCGACCCAATCACTACCGCAAGGTGGAGTAAAGAACGAGCGAAGATGTAACATAGAGAAGTTGAAGGAGGGTGTAGCGTGAGTGGATGAAGAGATGGCTCAATGGAGAGGGTAGCGAGAGGGGCTAGTGAGTGGATCCGATGAAACTTGAGAGGAAGGTAGTCAAAGACTCAGGAAGTTTAGAGGAAGGTAGTGGTGTAAGAAATGTTAAGAATTAAGATTGTTCTGTGATGCGTAACATAGTAATATCGATGATTCAATCGTAAATTTTAAAATCAAACATAATTTACATGTGATATTTTAAATTATTCCTTTATTTCTTCAATTTTGGGAGGCCGAAGAGGAGACAACTCTAATGTGAAAATTTCTGAAATTATTTATCACGTTAAATGCACGGGTCTAGTATGACTACCTAAACCTGACGCACTTAACTGCACGATTCGGCTCATCGGAATTGGGTCGGGTTCGGATTCTTTAGGCGGGTCGGTGTATGCGGGGCCGGGTGGATTTGACAGGCCCACTACCGCCTCCCTCGTCCTCCGCGTCCTTCCCACGAAAAGCAAAGCGCCACGATACCTAAACTGCTCCTCTGCCGCAGCACACCCGTCCCTTCCCTTTCGAAAGCTTCCTCGCACCATCCTTTCCCTACCTTCCCCTTTGACTTGTTGTCTAACCCATCTCCCTCCCTCCCTCTTTCCCATCTCTCTCGCTCTCTCTCTCTCTCTCTCTCTCTCTCTCTCCGTGCGTGCGTGTGTGTGTCTGTGTGGTGGAGAACAGATCCTGATCCACACAAGGCAAAGCAGCAAGCAACCCATCACGAGGAACGAAGAGAGCGGATCAGGAAGGAGTAGAAGAAGAAGAAGCAGAAGAAGAAGAAGAAGAGATGTAGGGAGGGAAGGGGGAGTAGACAGGAAAGGCAACAATTATTAAAAACTTCCACGTACGTATCATCTTCTGCAAGCAAATCAAATAAATAAATCTCCGGTGTCCCGATGGGCTGCCCCCACCGACGCCTCCTCCCTCTCAAAGTCAACATCAACTGCTCCCAAGAATCGGTGAGGTGCTGCACCTCGCTCCCTCCTTCTCCACCCCCACCGGTGACCATCTCCATAGACGGCGGCACGACGTCCCACAAGGCCCAGCACCTCACCGTCCTCGCCCTTGCTGTCTCCTCCGCCGTCGCCGCCTGCCTCCTCTTCCTCACCTACTACCTCCTCCTCCTCCGCCTCCGCGCCCACTTCCGCCGTCGAAGCCCCTCCCATAACCCTACTACTACCACGACCACTCCCCTCAACGCAGAAGAAGAAGAAGAACAAGCCGCCCCAACCCACGAAGGCCCCGACCACGGCAACAATAACAACAACAGCTTCCACCACGTGTGGTACATCCGTACGGTGGGGCTGGACGAGGCGACGATTGCCTCCATCGCGGTGCGCGCGTACAAGGCCGGCGCGGGTCTCGTCGACTGCTCCGTCTGCCTCACCGAGTTCGAGGAAGGGGAGCTCGTCAAGCTCCTCCCCAAGTGCAACCACGCCTTCCACGTCTCCTGCATCGACACGTGGCTCCGCGCCCACGTCAACTGCCCTCTCTGCCGCGCCCCCGTCGTCTCCCCTCCCCACCCGCAGCAGCAGCAGCAGGAAGAGGAGGAGGAGGAGGAAGAGGCTCCAACTGGGTCGTCCTTTGTTGGTGGAGATGCCGCTGTTCCTGCCCCCATCGAGGTCGGGGTTGCCGAGAATGGAGTTGGGCCCTTTTCCAATTTGGGTTCCTCCTCCTCCTCCTCCTCCACTTCTTCTCCGTCCCCTTCTTCTTCTCTTCCTTCTTCTTCATCAGGTGTTGGTGATGGTGTTGTGGAGAGTGGAATTGTGGGGCAGACTGATCCGGTGGGCTCTGAGTCGGGGGAGGAGCATTGGGTCACGATCGATTTGAACGAAGATGACGATGGTAATGATGGTGGTCCACAGCAACATATCCGGAGGTCGGTGTCTACGGATGCATTACCCGTGGCAGAGCTCATGAACGTGGATGGGGGAGGCCCAGCCGCGGAGAAGGGGCCTACCGTTGCTGCTGTTCTGAAGGGTGAAGGTGGTGGGGTTGACAGGTGCCAGTCCGCAAATGGGAGGAGGTTCTTCTTGCCGCGGTTCGCCAGGGGCCGGAGCTCCTCCGCCGTACTCCCACTCTAAGAAGAAGAAGAAGAAGCTACAGAGGTTTTGGAAGATGAGAGGATGAAGTCAATCCTCGGAGAATATTGTTTTTGGCTTTTCTTTTTTTCCCCCTTTTTTAAGGTTATGTAGGGGGGCCGACTTGAGTTGGGAGAGTCCCAGAGACTCCTTTGCTGCTGCTGCTTTTGATACGAACATATACGAGAGAGTGCTGCAGGATGGGGTGGAGAGGGAACGTGCCAAAAAAAGAAGCCGATCTTTCCATTCCGTCGATGGTGGTGGATGCCTTATGTGTAAGTGGTATGCATATGGATGATATTCTCATGTAATGAATAAACTGAATGAATGCATCGCATATAGCTACGATTCATAAACTAAAATCTGAGAGAAGTGCTCTCCTTCTTGCCTCAGTAGAGTGGTTTTGGAACTGAATTGATCAGAAATTCTCCATCTGCTCTGTGGTTGCATAGAAATTCGTAGCGATTCAAAGCACTGTTACAACATATGGATTTGTTTGTTATCTCTACCTTATCATTGAGTATAAATGTTCACTAATATGTGCTAAGATCATCTCGATTCGACTCTGAGGCTCTTCTGCATTATTTTTTTTTTCTGTTCTTGACTTCCTCTTGCACCATGTTGTGGCGAATGTTATTGTTGCTGAAGCCTTAGTTGATGCCCAGTTTCTTTAGGCCTTGGGAGGTTAATCCCTCAAAAGGTGGGTTAACTCCCCTTTAACTGACTATTTAATCCTTAATTTATTAACATAGGTTTACTCACTTTAATACGAATTTGTCTGATATCAGTTACAATTGATGTTAGTTAAATCCATGTTAAAATTATACATCACTTGTATCTTGACATCTTTTATATTTTACATGCTTAACATCACTATCAAGTAAACACTATAAGAGTTAACATCACAATTTAACATTAATTTAAATAAATATAAATTTATATTAACATTATTATGTAAGTAAATATAATTAAGGATTAATATTAATTTTATATTTTTTAATATCATTTTTTTAACTCTACGAGGTAAATTAGCTCTTAAACATCGTGGTTGTTATTATATGTCTTCTCGTTTAACCTTAACAACTTGTTGGATATGATTTTAGTAGGCTTATTTCAATCATTGAAAATGCTTAGTGGGAGGTCAATTCTTGATCCACGCGCTTGTAAGCACAGCTCAGCATCATCTATAGATGGATCTCTGTTTCCGTTCCTCGGTAGATGTCACGGTATTGTTGGTGTTAAATAGAGCAATTAACCCACCCAAACTTTATTGATGGAACTGGTTAACTAACCTAAGATGATCCTCAAAATATTTAATGGGTGTCAGCGTCAAGGACTAATATTGGTACCATTGATGGTGACGGTCAATGGATCCCATGTGACATAAGTGTCGGTACCGAAAATTAGTATCGGTACCATCAGTGTACTATTTGAAATTCAAGATCATCGGCATGTCTTATCAATATCCATGATGTGTTGGTACTTATGTTCAATGTCCACACCTAAAGGTTATTGCTATAGTGCTTAACATTTTAAGGTTTAATTTTTCTTGTTCCGTACCAATACTAGTAATTAATATGGATAATTTTTTTACTATTTATCATATATTGTTGTTAAGCATCGGTATCGGTATACATGAGATATTGTTCAAGATATCAGAATCTTGATCTTTATTTGTTACGATCTGATTTCAAATTTCTACAGGATCTGAGATCGATTTGCCTTGACTAATCTTAAGATCTAGTCATCCAACGAGAAATAATAAAAAATATTTCACAATCACAAGTACAACGTAATTAAGCAGAAAATAATACAGAAACAGTAAAAGAATCAAAACAGAATGTCTCATAATAGTATATGTCATCACAACTAGTACAGTGGAAAGTAAAGTGGAAAATATAGTAGAAATAGTATTTTATATAACAAAATACTCACTACTACAAAAAAAGCTAGGAAATGGAAAGGAAACACAGCTAAGGTTGGGTTCGACTGGGTTCAGCTCCCTTCGCAGCTGATGGTCCTAGCTGTTCAATTCCCTGACTTGAACAAGGTTATAAAATTTCGAAATCAGTGAATGCTGAGTAGAGTGGTAATTAAGTCATTTACATGCAATTAAGACAAGCAATTAATTTATTATTCATTTTCATTTAGCTCAATCAAATAGTTTTAAATTGTTTGCTCCTTTATTCATTTAATCATTTCTTGATCTGGCCCGTTCCTCATGGGAACGATCTTGATTACAGTCTTTTTCGTAGTATAGAATGTACACGTGGTGCTATCCTAGCTGGGAGAGTTCCCCCGTGGTAATCCTACACTCAGTCAACTACTCCGAGGTCATGGTCGCGACGTAGCAGTGACTACAGCACGTGGATAAGCGCATGGATAGCTATTCTGCACTGACACGCGGTCAATCGTTTCCTCTAGCGGGTACGCCTAAAGGTACAGTACGGAACAACACAGGGCCTTGCCCTCTCAGAACAGGGGTCTCGCACCTCAGAACAGAACAGGGATCTCGCTTCTCCATAGTTTGCGTACCCTTGTTCGACTATCCCGGTTTGCCCAGTGGGTCTAACAAGAGTCGGTGTAGGACGGCTAGTCCTAACCCCAGGTCCCGTGGGGTGGCTAGCTCCCTCCCTACACTAAGTAGCTCACCTTAGTACCACGTACACGAGGCCCAAATAGAAGTCAATGTAGAGTGACTAGGCCTAACCACAGGTCTCAACCCAAAGGGGGGTGGCTAGCTCCCCTCTACACTAAAGGGATAATTGCTCTCCTTGGTACCACGTACACAAGGGTCAGCTCACTTCTCGTTTACTTACTAAGTTCTTTCCATGTACAGGAGTCCTCCTCCTAATTCCCTTAGGGTTCATGCTTGTATTCCTTTTATTCCATTTTCCAACATTCAGATCTCACTATTCACATTACGGGTTTCATTCGTATAACGGGCAGCTTGTGTTTTTTTTAAAGAAAGCATCACATCAATAAACTAATATATTTGCTAGCAAATTGGTTTAACATGCATCTCAAGAATGACAGTGTAGCTCAAGCAATATTCGTTCGTTTCTGCCCTAGAGTTCATTTCACGTCCTAGGGCTCAAGTAAGTTATTCTAAACATGCACTTAGTTTTAATAAATCTTGATATTAAAGCAAGCTACTCTACCGGGAAACACAGGAGGAATGAAGGATAGAACCACAAGTCCTATCGCCTCCACGGGCCCCACGTACTCAACTATTTGGAAACCTATACAATTGAACAACCTCGTCAAACGAGTTCAAAACTGTATATAAGCGACTAGCTCGTAGAGAAACTCAAGCGAAAAATAATGGTACTTTGTTTGCGGAAATCCGATTCCGTTTGGGCCCTAAACGGGCCAAAAACACGCATACTGTCTAAAATCAGGCATCTGGGACTAGACCCAGGCGTTCTAAACGAACTCAAAACCTCTCATTTCTTTCCTGTGGCTTCCTCAGACGTCCGAACCCCTTTCGTAATCGTCTGAGGGGAGCTCTGGACGTCAGACTCTCTTTCCAGTCATTTGGGAGCACAGTCAGACGTTTGGCGATGTGCTCGGACGTCCAAAAGTGCTTCGAGGGGTGCACCGTGCGCTTTTCCAACGCTCAGTACCTGCGTACATATGCGCAGAGTCAAAAATGGCTAAGTGTCTCATCTGCATGGCTGGAACCCATGCGAAACACGTACCTCTCCACTAAATGTACTTTTAGACGTCTGGCCTTAGCTCCGAACGTCCCGTCGCTGCTCCAGACGTCTGGCCGATGCTCCAGACGTCTGATACTGGAAAAATTTCTGTATGCAGAACCTTTTCACGAGCCTTCTTTTCTGCGTGGACTCCTCTGCGTCGCCCACAGTTGCTACGCCAGCAGCCTTAGGAGATTGCAATGTCCCCTTCGTGAGCTCCTCTGCCTCGCATGACCCTCTCCGTGCACTCGCGAGCTCCCCCGAGTCTCCTTCTCTCCGACTCTCTCGCTTCTAGCTCACACTCTCCTCTCCTTCTCCTCCGCGTCCCATCCCTCTTCTTCCTCTCTACTCACTGCGCTGGGGGTGGGGGAGGAAGGTGGCTGCCGGCAGGGGGAAAGGAGATGGAGGGGGTGGCTGGTGGTGATGGGGAGAAAGAGGAAGGGCGTGGGGGTTTAAATAGGTGGTGTTTAGGGTTTGGGTGAGGAGGCCGGAGGGGAGAGAAAACACATGCGCGTCGCATGAACGCGAAAAGCAAAGAACGTACGATTTTTCCCTACTTTTAGATGTCCGGTCATCTATCTAGACATTTGGACAGACGTCTGATGAATACTCCAGACGTCTGATGAATACTCCAGACGTCTTATCCAACCCAAGAGCGACATGTCATTTCACCTTTTGTGGCTAACATGTACTAGGATTGAGGATCGGTATTGATGTTAGTGACATACATATTTAGGCCATCCCAAGCCTCAGTATGAACTGTATGCTATGTGTATTGGTATTGATGTTCATTATCAATACCCAATAGCTACAATTATTAGCCTGCAATTCAAAATGCCAAAATTGTACTATAAAGGAGTGCTTGTGATCGAGCAATTACAAGAATAATACAAGCTCGTATGCATATAAATCACAAATGCTGAGAGATTTGAGGTGGAAATCTTACTTAAACTCATGACCATAGATCTTGTTGGAAATGATCTTCCAAAGCTTAGCACAATAAGAATGAGGAGCATCGATCCCCAAGTGAAGCCTTAGCAAAAGATCGTGCAAGCTCTCCTACTCTTTCCCTCACTCTCTCTTGGACGATGGGGGTGGTTAAAGGGAGATAGTGTTGTGTTAAGCACGAGGATCATAATCCCTTCTTAAGTTAATCATTAACCATCAATTTATTTTTGATTAATTTCATTTTCACTCGTCAAAGAAACGAAATAACTTCTCCAAATCCTACACATATGCCCCCAAAATCTTGTAAATACATCAATGCCCATAATAAAATTATATAGTCACTTTTGATATAAATCAAAATAATTTCGGATAATTTTCAAGATGCGATTATTTACGCATATTAATCTATGATGTGATCTCACGGTCTAACAGGTATATGATGTTGGCAGAACTTTTCTAGAGATCTGGGAAAAAGGAGGATGAAGCTGCTTCTAGCAGAATGACTTTAATGACCGACAGTGGGTTGCGGACACTTCTCAAGAAAAATATTGGTTGCGGATGGTTTCGAGAATTCGAGGAGGGGTTGTTCTGTGTGGCGTACGTTTTTTTGGATGAAGTGGCGTAGCCAAACATTTTTCATGTGTAAATTGGAAAGATAACTTGGCCAGGAAAAGTCCTCCGTTTCGTCCAACGGCGTCGACTGTTAATCTGTGGGCATCGGTGTCCGTTTTTTTTTTTTTCTTTTTTGCCCATTGGATGTTGTCAACACACCCCCTTTTTCGACACACTCTCTAATAACTTGCCACTTCTGATTGTATATTGGACTGCATTCGCTGATCGATATTTGATAAGGAAAGACAATGGTTTTGCCTTGAAGGAAAACGTCGAATTGCCTTTTAAGAACCTTTGGAGATCATCTGCCCATGGAATTTAGATTTTCAATCTGGACCAGATGGAGCCGTGGTTTCAGACCTAAAGTTGATTGGTAAGGTCGACATTCTTTTACTACGTTCTAATCCTTCTCTGGTGGGAGGCGAGTGCGGCTATTGGCCGTCATCTAACTCTTTTATATCGGTTATAAGAGTTCGTCCCTTCGTCTTTGAAAGGTAAACGTTGTGTTGTATTGAAGGTTACGATGAAAGTATGTAATACAAGAATGGAGCATGGCCCATAGTCCACTCAAAAAAGAATTAAATAAGTTTGGAGGAAACCGACTAGAATTGCTTTCATCAGCCAATTCACAGCAGTCAGGTAGGAGGCGAGTACTGTGATTTGCACCCTTTCACTTTGGAGCTGTTTGGTTATTGGAATTAGGGATTTAATTTTTCACATGGAACTCTTGATTTGGAAATTACTTTATTCTAAAATTAAGCGTTCAATTTTGGAAGAAATTAATTCCACTTTTATGTTAAAATTATTTTATTATATTTTTATCTCTTAAAATTGTATGTTATGATATTCTTTTCTCTTAAACATGCAATTTAATTTTAACTTTTCATCCAAAGCAAAAAGGTATCTAATTTCTCTCATAATTTTATTTTCTTCTTATTAAGCTTGCAATTCCTTTTTCTTCATTCCTTTTTCCATCCCCTTAGACTCTAGGAAAAGCTTATCCAAAGCCCTACAAAATGCGATCGGAGGTTGTTCTGGCTTCATTGTTTCTGCCCATGCCATGTTGTGAGACTTCCAAATACACCTTGTCGTTGTTGCCCAAAGTAGCCAAAACATTCTTCCCAAGTTGGATCTCTAGGGGTTAGTTTATGGTAAGAGTTAGCTAGTTCAAGTTAACTTTTTTATAACAGGAGATAACTCTTGTTTGTGTTTACTTGAGAATGAGGGTTAACCCTTATTTGAATAAATGGTTAGGAATGTAGGTTAATATGTGATGTGAAAGGAGGTTGTTTACTTGGATATAGGGTTAGAATGGAAGATAAGGTTGGAAAAGGTATGCTTGTCCTTAGGATAGTAGGTAAGTTAGTTGGTATTTTTTGGTTTATATTAAAATGGAGGGGCATGTTGGGGAAAATTGCATGTGAGAGGGCATGGGGAGAGGAGAGATAAAATGAAAGTCAACTTGCGGGTTATCTCAACCATTGCCCTAACATAGGTTGGGGTAACATGGGTTAATAAGGCAAATAGAGATTGGTTATTGACCATTGTAAACATATGCGATAACCCCCAAAAGTAGGGGTTATCCCTCTCTGTAAACTAGGCCTAAGAGGCGAGTCGTGGCTCCTATCCTCTGCATTGTAAAGCAGGTGATTGCGAAAATAGGCAAGCAAATTTTGCCATGTCTTCTTTCATATAGCTCGATATGCATATCAGGCCAATTTTGCTACATCTTCAAGATGCCTCACTATGTTAAAACTCTAGACCTTTGGGACACAGTACATCATAGCTGTAGGACCTTGGGAAGGTATAAGATTATAAACTTCCAAGCATATATAACCTTAACCTTGTATGCAATCCTACTCCATGATTCAACCATAAAGCCTTTCTCTTTGACCATCCTTCCACATTATAGTTGCGTGCCTAGATAGGCTTTGGTGAGGATGTTAAGAGGGGTAGGACACATTAAGGTGAAGAATGGAGGAATGGCATCTTTCAAAAAGGATACCATTTTGCATATATATATTAATTCATCTATTACATCTAATTATCATTTGCTCCACTTTCCAACAAAATGATAATAAAAGAAATTCACCAAGTAGCGTGCAATCCTCTTTCTATTTAAACCATAACAACTCATCTATCACATTAAACCTGTTAATTATCTTGTCTTCAAATCCAATATCTTCCATAACTTCGCACTTCATAAAACTTTTTGGCTGTAAAATGGAACCACCATCAAGGACAGCTAGGAGCCAATATAGGGATGATGTAATCTTTAGAATTCTTAACCTCTTGCATACTTACATGTGACTATCAAGGCCATATGGAGCAATCATTTGAGTAGATTTTGTTCTGATTCGATTTGAGTTCACAACTCTTCCATTTCCCTTAATTCTATATACCCCTCATAGGCGTGTGGGACTTTGTTGAATTCTCAAGGGTTCAAGCTTGGTCAAGTTGGTAGTTTGAAGGAGAGAATCAAAGATAGAAATAGCAACCACACGATGCAAGATAAGTTTTCTCAATTCCACCATAAGGGTGCACATACTACAAGAGGATTAAAATCTTAAATATAATATCCTGGAGGTGACTACAAGTCTCTTGAAGTCTTTCAATACAATTAGATATAATGCAATGTGTTATTGCTAAGTGATCTTAACCTTGGAGTTTATGCTTTATTTATAAATGAATTTCCTGAAGTTGGTGGGAAATGACTTTGATTGTAATTGTTGATGATGACGGAAATTCATGTCTTTGACCGAACAGTTGTAGAAAAAATACTATTCACGACGTAAATTTTCGATTGTTATAGAACGGTCAAGAATAAAAATATTATCGACCGTTTTAAGCGTAACGGTTGCCAAAAGTCTGGTTATTAACTTTCTCATCTGCAAAGTAGGCGGGTTAGTTAAGATCATTCTTGACCGTTGATAATGTTTGTGAATAAAAATTTACTCGATTGTTATTAGATAAACGGTCAACGATAAATCAAATCATCGACCGTTAAATATAGAATGGTTGAGAAAAGTTAAGTATAGTTAAGGCATCTAGTTGACACCATTATTGACTGTTTATAAACGGTAGATCATAATAATATATTCTATTGTTCCTAGATGAACCGTCAAGGATATTTTCATTGAAAATCATGGCGGCAAAAAGATATTTTTTGAATACATTCCTTGACCATTCAATTTAGAATGGTCAAGAAAACATAGGCAAAAATCCCAACGCGATCTCGAATCCTTCCCCTTCCTTTCTTCCCCTTCCTTTCTTCTTTCCTTCCTACGAAACCCACAGCGTCGCCGACCTCCTCCGTTGAGTTCGAGGACCTCCTCTCGTTGGCGACCGCGTGCACGTCGTCTGACGACCCCCCCTCAGTAAGAGTGCTCCTCGCCCCTCCTTGTGCCACCACCACGACCACCATCCCTTCCTCATGCCACCGCCACCACCACGACCACCTCAACACCACCTCGTCGACCACCACCGCCACCTCCATAGTCGGCCACCAACACCCCAACCTCCACGGTCACCCGACCACCACCTCTTGCCGCCACCACCACCTCAGGCCACAACCACCACCTTTTGTTGCCACCACTACCACTTCAAGCACCCCCACCACCACCTCCTCATCCTCCTCCCACCACCATCACCCCAATTTCCCCCCTTAGGTTTAGAAATTTAATTTTAGGTTGATTTAATTTTTTTTATGTTCTAAGGTTAAAAATTTAATTATGAATGCAATTAACTATATACTTCAATGTTTAGTTAAATTATCATTATTTAGTTAAATTTAGTTTAAAATGTTTAATGTTTGGTTCAATATTTTTTTTGAAATTGATGTTTGGTTCAATATTTAAATTAACATGAATATTTAGTTCAATTATTGTTCAATGTTAGGCATGAATGTTTGGTTCATTATTAGGTTTTGAGTTATGGATTTAGGTTATAGGGTTTAGGATTTAGTGTTAGGTTATAGGGTTTAGGGTTTAGTGTTAAGGGTTTAGGTTATACGATTAGTTAAGGGTTTAATGTTCTTAGAGTTTAGGTTTAAGTGTTTTTTGGGTTTAGGGTTTAGTGTTTTTAGGGGTTAGGTTTTAGTATTTATAGGGTTTAGGTTTTTATGTTATAGGTTTTTTGTGTTTAAGGTCATGGGTTATGCGATGGGTTTCAAAATGGTAGTCAGATCCCTTCGTTTCAAGAGTTCAGTAATATATCAAGAAATAATGCATGGTTCACACAATCACAAAGCTCAGAGTGATCCACCATTCATGCCTAACTTAGTACCATCCACTTGCTCCTTAAAATCAAAGAGGAGCATATGTGATGGAATGATTTCTAATAAATTGGGGTTGAAGTTGTGGGAGGACCTATGCACATTGTAGAGATAAGATTAGGAATGAGATGAAAACACATTGCGAGATATTGATGAGCCAAAAATTTAAGATGCTCTTAATAGAAGGTTGTTTGGGGACGAAGGCAAGATAGGATTGATTTACTTCTCCCACCACTCTCTCTCCATTAGAGAAACATACACCTTCCATAGATGTTCCTCTTGAAGATTCCCAAGCTGCTAACATAGGGTTATGGAAACCATCTGAACGTAAGGCCACATCTGGTTTGATAGTCCAAAAGGCTTTTTTTATTTTCTCATCTAGCCCTTAGTTAGCCTATAAAGGAAAATCGCAAGCAATCTTTTTCGTCCAAAGCTATTTAATTAACGATCAATGATGGATTAACATAATCACGTTCTTGTCAATCATATGCAATCCCAAGTCACCTTCTGTTATGAACGCGCGCTCCAGACGTCTTTTAAGACGTCTGGGAGGTGGCCCAGACGTCGGACCAGACGTCTGGAATCACCTCCAGACGTCGGACCAGGCGTCTGGGATTATTTCCAGACATCTTGAAATAGGTTATTTTGGCACGATTGTTTCGTCTGCGCGCCTGAGCACGCAGACCTGCGGAAATTTCCTCTCTTTCTTTTACCCTCTCCCTCCTGCGCCCTCTGTCGCGCTCTCTCTCTCCTCCTCGTGTGGCCTTAAAAGGCCACGCCCTTCCCCTCACTCCCGTCACCTCCGCCCCCTTCCTCTTCTCCTTCCAGTCGGTGCGCGAGAGCGGACGTGAGTGAGCGGCGGCGGCGACAGCCGACGCGGGTGCGGGAGGAGGTGCTGCGCGGGGGAGGAGGCGTCGGCCGTGAGGGCTCGAGCCTGCCGGGGCAGCGGGAGCCGGTCGGCGGGGGCGCAGCGGGTGCGGAGCGACGCGGGAGGCCTACTGCAGCTCGAGCAGCAGGCGGAGCACTCGCAGCGCGGCCAGGCGTCGCGAGCGGAGGGCGAGTTGCGCCCTGGTTCTGGAAACTTTTCCGGAATCAGACGTCTGGGATGATAACCAGACGACGGGCACAACGTCTGGAAGACTGTCCAGACGTCTGAAAGGTGAGTTATTTCCGTCTTCTTCCTTTTCTTCGACTAACCGTACTGAGAGAGAGAGATGGGTATGCGCAGGTTCGATGATTCGCCATCCAACGTGAATCAAACGTCTGGCTGTAGCACCAGATGACGGGAAAGACTTCCAGACGTCTGGGGTGACCATCGAACGTCTGGGAACTAGGCCAGACGCCCCCGCAGGCTTCTGGACGTCTGAGAGCCCACGCAGAGCGAGGTAATTTGCTGATCCACTTTTTAAGACGTCTGGAATAAGTTCCAGATGTCTGATTTTGCACTGTTTCGTCGTCTTCGACCCGTTTAGGGCCCGTTCGGGTTTCGTTTTCCGCATTTCGAGTTGCTTTCTTTTCGGAATTAAATCCTCTACCTGTCTACAGTAGCTGTATACTATTTTGAGAAGTTCCTTGTGTTGATCCTTGTGATAGGACCCCGTTCTGTTGCAGTCTCGGGGGTTGCGGAGGCACGCGGGATTCCCGACCACGCCCCCAGTTCGCCTGTTGTAACCGGTAGAGTGGCTTTAAGTATAATCTGTTAAATTATGAAACTATAAATAGAACCTAGGACATTGCATGAATCCTAGGAATGAGAAATAGATTGAATGGTAGATCTTAGGGTGTTGCATGAATCCTAGGGCTGGAAAACTAGATTGTATGATAGATCCTAGGGTATGACATCAATCCTAGGATGTGAAAACTAGTGGAATATGTGAACACTGCAGTTTTGAAAATGTGGAAAAGAAATAATAGCTGCCTGTGAATTGAATTAACATCTGCCTATTATGAATAAATGAACATGATTAAGAATATGGGATGTATGAACGTGAAACTGGAAAGGTGAAACCGGAATGCGCTGAGTTAAAGAGCTGGAACCCTACGGGGAATTAGGAGTAGAACTCCTGGAAAGTGAATGGAATAGAATTGGGGAAGTGAGCTGGCCCTTGAGTACGGAGTACCAAGGAGAGCGACTGTCCCCCTGTTTAGTGCAGAGTGGAGCTAGCCGCCCCAGGGACCCGGGGTTAGGACTGGCCACTCTGTACCGACTTGCTGGCCCTCGTGTACGTAGTACCGAGGAGAGCTACTAGTGTAGGGAGGTACTAGCTACCCCACGGGCCCCGGGGTTCTGCTAGCCTCCTACACCGACTTGTTAGGCCCACTGGGGCAAACCAGGGTAGTCAGGCAAGGGTGCGCGGACTGTGGAGGGACAAGGCCCTTGTTTTGTTACTGTGGAGGGGTTGGACCCCTGTTACTGAGAGGGCTCTGCCCTGTACTGGTTCCGTGCTATGCTTTGGGTGCACCCGTTAATGGAAACGACTGACCACGTGCCAGTGCGGGTTAGCTACCTGTGCGTTTATCGCGCGTGCCGTAGTCACCGTTACGCCTGTCCGTGACCTTGGGGTGGTTGACTGAGAGTAGGATTACCACGGGGGACTCTCCCGGCCAGGAGAGCACCACGTGCTACTTCTACTGTTCGGAAAAGACTGCAATCAAGATCGTTCCCACAAGGAACATTCGAGATCAAGTAAAGGATCTGAGAAATAGATAATTGTGAAACAATAGAGAGACATAAATAAAGGAAGAAAGAAAATTAAAACAGCTACTGTACACCTTACTGTTTCTTTAGTTTAGCTGCCACTCTACTCAGCATTTTGCTGACGTGTTACACTCGTTACCTTTCAGGACCAGGTGTTGAGCAGCCAGGGTCAGCGGCTGCAGAGGACGCTGGGCCGAGTAGGATCCAGTAGAGTTACCACTGTTCTCTTGTACCTCTTTTTGGTTCCACTGTAGTGAGTAGTTCTTGTTTCCGCTGTACTTTTCTTTACCTACAGTTCATATTATGTTATAAATGTTGTTCTATTGTTGTGGTGGTACATACTGTAGTGGTTTCTTTCCTTACTGCTGTATTTTCTTACTGTTAGTTATATTCATGTTGAATGTGGTTTATTTTGCTGCTCTTTTGGTTACTTCCTCGTTAGATGACCAGGTCTTGGGTTTAGTCGAGTCGGTCCGGTTCTCGTGTCTCGTAGGGACTCGGGAATCGGGTCGTTACACCTTCTCTTATTATTGTAGTTAAGAGGTTGATTTTGCATCTGCTGACTCAACCATATTTATGTTAAACTTGCCAGAAAATTGGTTTAGGTATTAAACTGGATTTCGATACTTATAAGGGGAGATTTCATTCAATTGTCCTATATGTTCTATTTTCATTCAATTGTCATATATCGGTATCTTGTTAAATTTTTATCAAATTTTTATTACAACTTTGTAAATACACACTTACACAAATTTAGATGCACCTGATGACAAATAATAGGAATTCTAACCCCTAGGTAATAGGTTGTGGGAGGGATATAATTGTGTCAAAATACTAGCTCGTTTACTTATGATCATGTTATACGGACAATGCAGAGTGTGTATATACCTCACTTACATGTATGATGCATTGTCTTTATAACATGCCATAAGTGTCGTCGTCCTTTATTCAGAGATGTTCTAAACAAAGGGGGGTCCTTGAAGATTTGATCACAACTTAAGGTTACTTCTTACATGTAACTAGTGTTTGGAGAAATTTCCGTCTCATTTTCTCACTTTTCCCTGGTATACCAACTAATCTTAGCTTCGTTCTCGAAGCACCCTTTAGTGGGGGCTATTGAGGATGTAGTTAAGGTCAGTCTTAGGGAGTATACTGGAGATGTACAGGAAAATGCTGCTGAAATTTCTCCAAACACTGGTTTCATGTAAGAAATAATGTTGTGATTAAATCTTCAAGGATGCACTATCAAGTGAAAATCTTTTTAAAATACACATTTCTTCCTTATTCGAGTCTAATTTATGAGTGGTCTTAAAATACACATTTTTTCCTTATTCTAGTCTAACTTATGAGTGGTTGTCATTGACATTTAGGTTAATTATCATGAATAATCATGAATTAATCTGAGGAATTCAAATTACAACGAATACAACAGTGGAGTGATTTTATTTCTGGAGTGTGTATTTAATGATGATAGGAAGACATTTAGACGAGTAGAATTCCTTCAGCTGATTTTATGCCCATGCAGACACTGTTTGAATGAGTTTTTCCATGATCGAGACACAGTTTTCAAGCATGTGATATGTAACGGTTGGTGGCAACATTACGTAAATTGGATAGCTCATGGTGAGCAAATAGAGAAGTTAGAAATGAGAAAATTGAAGCTTTTGAAGAAAGTGATGATAATCAAGGAGATGAATTGGATGAAATGTTACATGATATGAGAGCAGCAGACCCTGAGGATGTAAATGACGATAAGACATTACGAGATTGTAATGAGTTTTACAATGTAGTCAAGGCAACAAAGGATCTTATTGCTCCTAGAATAAAGTCAATGTCAAAGTTGTCATTCTTTTCTAAATTGTTTCAGATGAAAGTATTGAATAGAGCCATAATGAAGTTAATGTCTGAGGTTCTGGAATTCATTGGGGAGTTGTTGAATAATCCCGCTGGGTACCCTAAGTCACGATATGATGCGAAGAAGTAGATACGTGGGATTGGACTAAAATGAGAGAAGATTGATGCCTGTCGTAATGACTGTATCTTGTACAGAAAGGAGTACTCAGGGTTGACTAACTGTCCTGAATGTGGTGAGGAGAGGTATAAGGTGGGTAAGTAATGCGTTTCTTACTCAACTCAGTTAATTACGTTAATTTCACTTAATTAAGAGTAGAGAAAAGTCACTTAGGTTAATTCGAAGTTTTGTCAGTTGTGTAGTATAGGGTCGAATTAACTTAACATTTTAGAAAATTTTTGCTGGTTGAGTCTAGGTCATTCGCTGGGAGGTATAATTCATTCTAAATTCACTAATTATCTTTTATTTTTCTTTATAAGTATAGGAGGTATATTTAAGTTAATTATGAAAGCCTGAATTTTCTCAAATGATTTAAACTATAAGGAATATACAAAATTCCATATGAAAACACATTTACTCAAATGATCTATTTTATTATCAAGTAAACATATTAATTTTCTATTTTATTTCAAAGGAATTAAGGAAAATAAGATTATAACATGCCATATTACAACAATTAAAAACAAAAAGAAATTTAACATATAGCAAGAAAAATAAATTCTTTTCTTTTTATTGTTCAGCCTCTCTCTCTCTCTTTTCTTCTTCTTCTTTCTTTCTTTCTTTTCCTTTTATTTATCTTTTATCTTTTTTTTTTCTTTCTTTTATTACTCTCTTATTTTCTCGAACTCTTTTTTCTTTCTTCTCTTCTTCTGTTCCTGCCTTTTGCCTTTCTCTTCCCTTACTCTTTTTCTTCTTAGTTTCTTCTTCTTTTGCTCCTTAGTGCTTGTTCTTTTCCTTTCTTTCCTTTAACCTTAGCCTTCAGCTTTCTTTCTTTACTTTAGTGATTTCAACACTTGGCCTTCAACCCTTCAGCTGAACCAGGTTTATTTTCTCTTTAACCAAAAATTATTTTTTTTATTTGCGACGAGGTCCTTTCGAGGATACACAGTACCTTGAGATCAGGGTGGGACCAGATCCTACTCGGTCCTTGCCTGATTTCATTAGGGTTCAATTTTGGTTTATTTCTCGAGCCAAATCGGCCCTCTCTCGAGCCAAATCGGCTCACGCCTCCCAAGACTCACCCTTCTAGGGCCAACACATTCGCACATGCCCACTCGAGCCGTAGGCACACACATGCCCACACACACACACACACACACGCAAGCTTAAAATGGTCAGATGTTCAGATCGCGCCGAGCGCTTGACGACTGAATAGCCCACTTAACAAATTCCTTTTGTACTAAGGCGGGCGCTCGTAGTTTACCGATGTGGGACTATGTTTCCCCCCTCCAGAGTGAACTTCAAGCGACGATATCTCCCTACTCAGAGCTCCGTTCTAAGCAATTCAAAGCTTGTTGGAAAGCTCTAAGGTAGATCTACAAGGTTGCAGGGTCAATTTTAAGTTAAAAGGATGTTTTCCTCTTCAATTTGAAAGGTGAAATTAGGGGGTTCCTACGGGTTATATAGCCTGGAAATAGAAGTTATGTTATAGTGTCTATAGGATGGCTTTTCTAGCTTATCTAATGGTCTGAACTAACTCTGCAAGTAATTCCACATCTGTAGATAAAGGTTCTGAAGCTCTTTTAGCTTCTGAAACTGCAGAGAGACCTCAAGCTTCTTTGAAAGCTTCAGAGAATAAATTTTCAACTCTGATTAAGTGAACAGACACTTAAGAACATTTCTGATCGATTTCAACAAATTCTAAGGGTTAAAACAAACTAATATGGGTAGGATTTAAGATCAAATTTCATCCAAATGACACTGCCATCAGTTTGGGTTCAAAAACAACCCAAACTGGCAGGTTGATAATTCCAACAGGTTTACAAGTCTGAGCTCTTTTAATTCACTCTAAAATCATTCAACAAAATCTCAGAAATAATTCTAACTCCTCAATTCCTCAGATCAAGATCAGAATCAAAATTATCCTCAGGTTTGACTATGAAGCTTAAAAATTGACTTTCTGATTAATGCCTTCTTACAAGGAATTGGACCTAGAATAGAATCCTAACAACCTCAGGAAATCGTTCAACTTCTTAAACAGGTGAATTTACCTTGAAAGCTAGGGTTCCAGGCTCATCGCCTGAACTCAAAATGTGCTTTGTTTGTTAGAAGAAATCAGAGGTTTATACACTAGTTGGATCACAGAAATGAACTTAGGGTATAGCCTTGAAGCTTCCAGACTTCTTTAACGCAACTTTAACCAACTGACAAACTTCTCCAACTCTACCGGAGTTGGAGAAGACAAAGATCTATCTCAAGCTCCAGACACTTCATCCTCAAATAAACAACTTCAGAACAATCAGTGGTTATTAAATTATTGATCTGGAGCTTCTTACTAAGTTTTTCAGGTTGAAGCTCAATTTTGACTCGCCAGAGCTCGTCGGAGCTCCGGTGAGTCCAGAAAAAGACAAAACCCTACACAGAGTGAGAATTTGTGCCATTAAAGATTCAAAAAGCTTCCTGAGGTCACAAGGAACCTCAAGAACAAATTAATTCCTTCAATTGTTGATTAGAGTAAAGATTTAACAGTGAATTCATTTTATATAAAATCTGAGTTTGATTAGGCTCAAGACTTGTTTTCCCACTCAATTAAGTGGAAGAAACAAGTCAACAGATAATTGCGATACTCTAAATGTATATAATTAATGATTTGAACTACTCCTGAGCCACCATAGACAGCGAGCTTAGGAGCTTAATTAAAAATTGAGTGTTTACATTATAGATGGTAATTACTCATATTAAAGTGTAGAATAGGGTCCTTAGTGAAGAAAGACGATGGAAGACCCTGTGGATGTGAAGCTAAGTCAGCTACTGCCACCATGGACAGCGACAGTAGTCGGTGGAGGTGAAAGTGATTTAGGCGAATCAATGATCAATTAAGTGTTTAAATGGATTAGAAATGGTCGTGAAGGTTAAAAGAAGGTGGACAACGAATTTAAAAGACGAAATTAAGGCTCTGGCGAGCTCAAGGAGCTCGCCGGAGTCGAAGAAGACTATATGAGAAATTAGACATTACAACTAAACTATCTACCTAACTACCTTGCTAAATTACTCCTACTCCTACTCCTAGTCTACTATTACCTGGATGAAGGGGTCAATAGGGTTCCACCGAAGGTTCATAGCGGATGACGAAATCAGAGGGTTTAAGAAGAAGATCTCCGGCGTGTGAAAATGGATGGGGTGGAGGATCTCCTTGGTCGTTGCCTGTGTCCAGAGATGCGGCTGACCTCGGCGAAGCTCCTCAGCTAATCAAGATGGATGGAGGAAGTCGGAAGATGAGATGGAAGGTCACTGGAGTTGCAGACGAATAGCCTATTGGGTCGACTTAGCGTTAGAAGAGGGAAGGGAGCCAACTTGAGAGAAATCGGAGGGGTGAGGGGGTATTTATAGTGGATGGCGACGAAGAAGGTGGCGAGGTCTGGACAGAGAAGAAGCTTGGGGAGCTTAACCTTCGGCATTGTCTCCGACGACGGTGAGGTTAACTCTCACCAGAAATTAGGATTTCCAAGTGATCTAGACCGATGGATGAAGATGGAGTGGTGAGCCCAAGCTCCAAGAGCTTGGAGAAAAAAGGATGATGTCGGCAGGGCGATGATCACGCGGTGGAGTTACTCTTCGTCGTCAGTCGTTCAATCGGCTGGAGAAGAAGATGAAAGGGACCTAAATGCAATGAAACTTAAGGACCCATATGAAAATTAAGGACCTGATTGCAATGAATTTTAAGGACCAAAATGTAAACCCAGGTTTTAAAGGTTTATTTTAGCTTAGATCTTTTTCAACTTTTTATATATGTTAGTAAATAAGGTAATTATTATGTTTTCACCTTGAATTTACATTTTTGACCTTTTTAAGTTAATTTATTAGATTAAGTGAAATTACTTAAGTTATTATATACTTAGGTATATATTATGTTTAAATTACTTAACTTATTAATTAAGGAAATGATTAATAAGATTTCGAGTGCAATTATTAATTAAATTGTTAATAATGTTAATTGAATGATAAAATATCATTTTTATCTTATTTTAAGGTCCTTTACTATATATCCCTTATTCTATAATTAACCCTTATATATTCATAACCTTAGCTAATTAACTAGGAAGACTAGTTAATTCGGGGTAATTAGAGATCATGATGAGTCTCTCATCGGTAAGTCAACAAACACAGGTGGAAAGAAACAACCAGAGAAGGTTCTCCGTTATTTTCCACTGATTCCTAGGCTACAACAGTTATTCATTTCCAGTAAAATAGGAAAACTGATGGCATGGCATTAGGATAATAAATCGAAAGATGGACGCATTCGTCATCCAACAGATTTTGATGAGTGGAATAGATTTATCGAGAATTACGCATTATTCGTGGAGGTGGCACGGAATGTGAGATCGGGTCTTACAAGCGATGGATTCAACCCATTCAAGAACATGTATCCATTATATTACATATGGCCGGTTGACATGTTAACTTACAATTTATCCCCTAGCTATGCATGTGATCCGCATTCATAATGTTGACCCTCCTTATCCCAAGACTCAAGCAACTAAGAAATGCAATAGATGTTTATTTTCAATCATTGATTGATGAACTCATATTCCATATGGCCGGTTGACATGTTAACTTACAACTTACCCCCTACATATGCATGCGATCTGCATTCATGATGTTGACCCTCCTTATCCCAGGACCCAAGTAACTAGGAAATGCAATAAATGTTTATTTCCAATCATTGATTGATGAACTGAAAGTCTTGTGGTACTGTGATGTTCAAACATATGACACACAGAAGAAATAAATCTTCCAATTGCATACAGCATTACCGTGGACAATTAATTACTTTCTAGCATATGCAAATTTGTCAGGATGGAGTACGAAGGGGAAGTTTGCCTGTCCAATATGTATGGATGATACTCATCACCTGAGATTGCTTGAAAGTAAGAAGTTTTGTTACTTAGGGCACTGCAAGTTTTTGCCCATTGAACACAGATGGCGAACACTACAATTCAAGGACAGATTTGATGGTAAAGCATGTCGGTATTCGTCGAGGAATCTAAAAAATAAACTTAGTACAAGTTCTGTTACATTGTCGGGGATGAAAATCATGAAGACATTGCAACAGCTTAGTGAAATACGTTTGGGTTATCTTTTCAAGAATGACTTGACTTCCTTGCAACATTCAGGATTTAGGAAGAAAAGCATATTTTTTTATGGAGCTTCTATGTTGGAAGGATTTGACTATACAACACAATTTAGATGTTATGCACATCTAGAAGAATGTAGTGGACAACATTCTTGACGTTTTAAACCTAACAGACAGCCCAAAGAATACAGTTAAAACAAGGAATGATATGAAAATTTTGGGTATTCGTCCTGAGTTGCATGTTGAAGAAGGAAGGTCTCACCTTCTAGAAGCTATATACAGTTTTACCGGAGGGCAGAGGTAATGGATTTTCTCATTCCTTAAATTCATTCGAGCTCCAGATGGATATTTATCGCAGCTTTCACATTGTGTAAATGAAGCACAGAAGAAGATTACTTGGTTAAAAAGTCATGATTCTCATGTGTACATGCAAATCTTATTCCCACTAGCGATATGTGGAGTGATGCTTGATCCGGTAGTCGATTCTTTTATGGCGATGAGCAGATATTTTAAAGTCATCTGTTCAGAGATATTAGATCCCAAATTGCTTGACTATTGGGATAAACAAATTGTGATCACACTTTGTAAAATGGAGCAGATTTTCTTGCCTGTATTCTTTGACGTGATGGTTCATGTCACGCTTCATCTTTCAAATGAAGCGAGAATTGCTGGACCCATGCAGTGTAGATGGATGTATCCAATTGAACGATATTTGAGGAAACTGAAAGATTATGTCTTGAATAAGGCTAAACCAAATGGGTCAATCGTGGATGGCTATCTTGTAGAGGAATGTATTAATTTTTGTGCCATGTACATGAATGAGACAGACAATCGATTTAATCATCTTGAATGGAACTATAATGGAGAATTTAATGGTAATGGTGAAAATTGCTTGTCCATATTTAACATCGGAGGAAGGTCGATCCTCCAGACAGAGGTGAAGCTCGTCTTGGAAATGGAACGACGATTGACACACTTGTATATTCTGAAGAAAATTCCAAAAGTTGATGAATTTTACAATGAATTCAAAGAATCCTCTTTCATTTACACACGATTTGTAGTTCCTTGATTGGTTCAAGGATCATGTAAATAAACTGAAAGATGAGGATTCACGGTGGGTATAGGATTTTGATGTAATTGCTGATACACCTTTGACATACGGATGTTATAATTCGGGTTACATAATCAATAATTTCTGATTCAGAGTACGGTCCATTGATGATGTGAAGGCCACGCAACAGGCGGGAGTCGTCGTCAGTTGTGACCTAAGAACTGGTTGTGATGAGCATTACGGTCAAATTGAAGAGATTATGGAAATGAGTTTCAGGTTTGACTGTAAGGTGGCTCTATTCAAGTGTGATTGGTTTGATGTTTTTAATGAAGACGTTGGATTCAAAGTCGATAGGAAACACGATTTCTTGAGCTTAAGTAAGAACCGTCGCATTCTCCAATCATGAGAAACATTCACACTAGCTTTTTAGGTAGCACAAGTATTCTACGTGCCTGATAATGGCAGAAATGAATGGATAATACCCGTTAGAGTTCTATCGCATGAACAATACGATGCGGGAAAAGATCTCGACCCAGGTGTTGAATCTGAAGCATATTAACAAAACCCACAAAGTGAAGAAGTTGCCCCTAGTGTAACTGACATCGATATTGTCTGTTTGTTGATTTTGTTTAAATTTTATTTAAATTATTTTATCTTTTTTCAAAGCTTATGTTCATTTATTTTTCAAAATTGAAAATTATTTTATTGCTTTCTCATATAGGTTATTCGCATTCTTACACTGTTTCTGCACTATTTTTGGACTATTTCGTCACTATGGTGAAGTTTTTCTACTACTTTTTTTTTAAATGCTCTTTTAATGTTAAATGTGGGGTGTGCCCACTTAGCATTATTTTAAGTGTGGGGTGTACCCACTTAAGTTTATTTTTTGTGTGAGGTGTGCTTACTTAAGTTTATTTTATTTATGAATGATGCATTTACTTTTTTTTTGGTATATTGAATGTTTTGTATTGAATGTGGAGAAGAGGAAAGGAAAAGGGAAATAGATGATGCAAGGGAATGTGTAGACAAAAGGAAAGGGGGAGGGAAATGGAGAGGGGAATGAAAAGGAAAAGGAAGAGAAAGGGAAAGGGGAAGGGAATGAGAAGGAAAAAGAAGAGGAAGGGAAAGGGAAGGGAAATGGGGGATCGAAGGGAATGGGAAGAAGGGGAAATGAAGTGAAAGGGAATGTAAAGAAGTGGGAGGGAAAGGAGTTTGGATGGGTGAAGAGGAATGTGGAGAAGAAGGAGGGGAAGGGGAAAGGGAAATGGAGGGGGAAAAGAGAAGGAAAAAGAAGAGGAAGGGAAAGGGGAAGGGAAATGGAGGGGGGAATGAGAAGGAAAAGGAAGAGGAAGGGAAAGGGAAAGGGAAATGGGGGAAGGGAATGGGAAGAAGGGGAAATGAAGTGAAAGGGAATGTAAAGAAGAGGGAGGGAATTGGATGGGTGATGGGGAATGTGGAGAAGATGGAGGGGAAGGGGAAAGGGAAATGGAGGGGGGAAGGAGAAGGAAAAAGAAGAGGAAGGGAAAGGGGAAGGGAAATGGAGGGGAGAATCAGAAGGAAAAGGAAGAGGAAGGCAAAGGGGAAGGAAAATGGGGGAAGGGAATGGGAAGGAGGGGAAATGAAGCGAAAGGGAATGTAAAGAAGAGGGAGGGAAAGGAGTTTGGATGGGTGAAGGGAAATGTGGAGAAGAGGGAGGAGAAGTGTAACGAGCGCGTGCCCCAGACGTCTTTTAAGACGTCTGGGAGGTGGCCCAGACGTCTGTAAAGACGTCTGGGATCACATCCGGACGTCTGACCAGACGTCCGGGATAGTTTACAGACGTCTGGCGAACAGTTATGCTCGCACGGGATATTCGTCTGCGCGCCTGTGCGCGCAGACCTGCGATCCCGCATCTTCTCTGCGGCTGCAGGCGACTGCGACCGTCTCTCCCTCCTCTCCGCGCGGCGTTAAAAGGGGGAGGGGGCGCGCCTCCCCTCCCGTCTCCACCATCTTCCTCCTTCTCTCCTGCCTGTGCGCGAGAGCGAGCGGACGCGAGGGCGCAGCGGCAGCGGCGGCCGCAGTAGGCGCGGAGGAGCTGCGGCGTGCGAGGGCGGGGCTCTGCCGTGAGGGCGAGCTCGCCGGGAGCGGCTTGGCCGGCCGGCGGAGGGCGCAGGGGGCGTAGAGCGTCGCGGAGAGGGACCTGCTGCGGGCGGAGCAGCGGACGCGCGAGGTGCGACGCGGGCGGCGTCGCGAGCGGAGGCCGAGCGAGGTTCTGATTCTGGAAAAATCTCCAGAATCAGACGTCTGGACTGATATCCAGACGACAAGGTCGACGTCTGTGAGATCATACAGACGTCTGAAAGGTGAGTTCCGCTTTCTCCTTCTTTTTGTCGACTGACCGTACTGAGGGAGGAGGGTTGGCTGTGCGCAGGTGTTCGGATTCGTCATCCTTTGCGAATCAGACGTCTGGAAGTTGTACCAGACGGCGGGAGTGACCTCCAGACGTCCGGAGTGACCATCGGACGTCTGGGATCTAGGAGAGACGTCCCCACAGACTGCTGGACGTCCGGGGAACCAAGCCGAACAGGTAATTCTCTGATCCACCGTTTAAGACGTCTGGAAGGAGTTCCAGATGTCTGATTTTGCACAGTATCGTCTTTCTCGACCCGTTTAGGGCCCGTTTGGGCTCCGTTTTCCGCGATTCGAGCTGCGTTCGTTTCAGAATTTATTCCTCTACCCGCCTACAGTAGCTATACACTGTTTTGAGACACTCCTTGTGTTTGATCCTTGTGATAGGACCTCGTTCGGTTGCCGTCTTGAGAGTCGCGGAGGCGCGCGGGATTCCCGACCACGCCCCCATTACTCCCGTTGTACCTGGTAGAGTGGTTTTAAGTATTAATAAAATCTGTTAAAGTATGGAACCATAACTAGAACCTAGGGCATTGCATGAATCCTAGGAATGAGAAATATATGGAATGATAGCTCCTAGGTGTTGCATGAATCCTAGGGCCGGAAAACTAGATTGTATGATAGATCCTAGGATATGGCATGAATCCTAGGATGGAAAAACTAGTGGAATGTATATTACTGCAGTCTTGGAAAAAAAATGGAAAGGAATATATATAAGCTGCCTGTGAAATTAATTAACAGTTGCCTGTTGTGAACAAAGAAACATGTTTGAGATCATGGAAATTGAGAACGTGAATCTGGAAAGTGAAACATATGATGTTCTGAGATAAAGGGCTGGAACCCTACGGGGAATTAGGAGTGGAACTCCTGGAAAGAAAAGGAATGGAACTGAGATGTAGTTGTACTGTCTCTTGGGTACGCAGTACCAAGGGAAGTACCTGTACCTGTTTTAGTACAGAGTGGGGCCAGCCGCCCCAGGGACCCGGGGTTAGGCTTGGCCGCTCTGTACCGACTTGTTGGCCCTCGTGTACGTAGTACCGAGGAGAGCTAGTAGTGTTAGGAGAGTACTAGCTACCCCACGGGCCCCGGGGTTCTGCTAGCCTCCTTCACCGACTTGTTAGGCCCACTAGGGCAAACCAGGGTAGTCAGGCGAGGGTGCGCGGACTGTGGAGGGGCAAGGCCCCGGTTTGGTTACTGTGGAGGGGTTGGACCCCTGTTACTGAGAGGGCTCTGCCCTGGTTCCGTGCTGTGCTTTGGGCGCACCCGTTAACGGAAACGACTGACCGCGTGCCAGTGCGGGCTAGCTACCTGTGCGCTTATCGCGCGTGCCGTAGTCACCGTTACGTCTGTCAGTGACCTTGGGGTGGTTGACTGAGGGTAGGATCACCACGGGGGACTCTCCCGGCCAGGAGAGCACCACGTGCTACTTCTACTTTTGGAAAAGACTGCAATCAAGATCGTCCCACGAGGACATCCGAGATCAAGTAAAGGATCTGAGAAGTAAATGAAATAGTGAGAAAAATTGAAAGATGTAAATAAAAGGAAGTAATAGAACATAACAGCTACTGTACACTCTACTGTTGCCTTTAGTTAGTTTGCCACTCTACTCAGCGTTTTGCTGACGTGTTACACTCGTTACCTTTTTCAGGACCAGGTGTTGAGCAGCCAGGGTCGGCGGCTGCAGAGGACGCTGGGCCGAGTAGGGTCCAGTAGAGTTGCCACAGCTTTGTACCTTCTTTTGTTTCTGTTCTAGTGAGTAGTTTTGTTTCCGCTGTACCTTCTTTACCTGCAGTTTTTGTTATATGATAAATGTTGTTTTACTGTTGTGGTGGTGCCTACTGTAGTAGTTTCTTTCCTTACTGCTGTACTTTCTTACTGTTAGTTATATTCATGTTGAATGTGGTTTATTTTACTATCTTTTGGTTACTTCCTCGTTGGACGACTGGGTCTTGGGATTAGTCGAGTCGGTCCGGTTCTCGTGTCTCGTAGGGACTCGGGAACCGGGTCGTTACAAGATGGTATCAGAGCAAGGTCGTCCCGAGAAGTGAATCAACTGACTGGAAAATAACCAATTCACATGTTTATAGCTAGAGTAGCCACCACAACATATCTCTTGACTTGAGCTCTTAGAAGTGTTGTTAGGTACCGTCTGTTTTGACGTTTCCGTTTTGTTTCGCGTCTCCTTGCAGGAGATGCCTCGTCGTGGGACTGGCGAGACTGGCCGCGGGCGCGGCCGAGGGCGAGGTCGGCGAGGTGGACGTGCTGTCGTTGATGTCTCGGTGGACCAGCCACCACTCCCTGGCATCCAGGCCCAGGACCTCGCCAGACTGATACGGGATATTGTACGAGAGGAGCTCCACCCACCGCCCCGAGCACCTCCTCCTGGGGTTGCAGAGGGGGAGTCCTCTGTGGGACCACGCGACGGACGCTGTGCTGGACACGAGGGAGGGGATGGGCCCCTGCCGCCCCCACCTTCCTCCGACACTTCTGTACACGAGACACCTTCGCCTGGAGGTGCACCAGCACCTCCCCTACAGCACCACTTCGAGCTTTTCGGACAGTTCCGGAAGCTGAAGCCCCCCTCCTTCAAGGGGGATGAGGACCCGACCGAGGCAGAGGACTGGCTTGAGCAGCTGGAGAAGATCTTCGACACCCTTCGCCTCCCGGTGGAGTGCCGCGTGGCCTTTGCCACGTACCAGCTGGAGAGTGCGGCACACCGGTGGTGGAGGGCGGTCCGGGGACAGGAGAGGGACGAGCCGACGTGGGACCAGTTCGTCACCCTCTTCTGCGAGCAGTACTTTCCCCAGACGTGGCAGGACCAGAGGAGGCGGGAGTTCCACACTCTCCGCCAGGGGACGATGACCGTGAGCGCGTACCGCACGCATTTCTTGGAGCTGTCCCGCTTTGCAGCGACAGCGGTAGCCACTGAGGAGGAGCGCCTTTGGAGGTTCACCGAGGGGCTCCGGCCTGCGATCCGGGGGTATGTCAAACCCCTAAAGCTGCCGACGTTTTCGAGAGTGGTAGAGGCAGCCATGACTTACGAGGAGACCAACCCGTCCGCGCGAGAGACCGACGGCGGGCGGAAGAGGCCCTTTCAGCCAGACTTCTCACAGGGCCGGCGAGAGCGGAGACACGTGGCGTCCGCAGGAGAGCCGTCCCGTTGTGCAGGGCCATCAGTGGCCTTTGGGGGCCCTCGACAGGGGCCAGTCGCCAGCACCGGACCCCCGCCTAGCCGACAGCAGGGACTGACTGAGGGCGGGAGTCGGGTTCCCCTCTGCTACCAGTGTGGCCAGTCGGGCCACATCAGGAGGGACTGCCCATCTAGGGCAGGAGGTCAGCAGATACTTCCCGCGCAGAGCACTGGAGGGCGCGCAGGAGGCCGCGGTTTCCAGGCGCGAGGAGGAGGACCGCAGTCGCGAGGAGGGTACCGGCCAGCACCTACCCGTCCGACGCAGAGTGTGGCTGCTTCGTCCGCACCTAGAGCTGAGGGGCGTATCAACGCCCTAACACACAGGGACGCCAGAGCTTCGGGATCCGTGGTAGCAGGTATGGTTTCAGTTTCTGGCAGACTCGTTTACACGCTTTTCGATTCCGGCGCTACGCACTCGTTTGTCGCAGACAGTTTCGCAGTTAGTTTGGACCAGGATTATACATTGTTAGAGAACCCGTTCGTAATCAGAGGTCCGAGTGGTCAGCTGTTTGTAGCTGAGGAGGTGTACACGGGTTGCGGGGTCAGCATCGGGGGACACAGCCTGCCAGCTGACCTGATTATGATACAGATGGAGGACTTTGGGGTGATCCTGGGGATGGATTGGCTGTCCGCTTACCACGCATTGGTTGACTGCTTTGAGAGGAAGATTGTCTTCTCCATTCCGGAGTTGCCTTCCTTCGAGTTTCACGGGCAGCCAGTGGACGGAGGTTTCAGGTGCATTTCGGCACTTCGGGCGGCGAGACTTTTGAGCCAGGGGTGTGAGGGCTTCTTAGCTTGTGTGGTGGCAGAGCACAGCCCCGTGGCAGACTTCCAGAGCATCCCGGTGGTCAGAGAGTACCCCGACGTGTTTCCAGACGAGTTACCAGGACTACCGCCCGAGCGTGAGATCGAGTTTGAGATCTCACTAGTACCAGGGACCAGCCCCATCTCCACCGCGCCATACAGGATGGCACCGCTTGAGCTGCGAGAGCTCAAGTCTCAGTTGCAGGACCTTTTGGAGAAGGGTTTCGTGAGGTCCAGTGCGTCTCCCTGGGGAGCCCCGGTACTGTTTGTAAAGAAGAAGGATGGGACCCTACGCCTTTGTGTGGACTACCGACAGCTGAATAGGGTCACCATCAAGAACAGATATCCGCTGCCGAGGATTGACGATTTGTTTGACCAGTTGCGGGGTGCCACGGTGTTTTCCAAGATCGACTTGAGGTCTGGATACCACCAGTTGAGGATCAGGGAGACCGACGTCTCCAAGACAGCTTTCCGCACCCGGTACGGACACTACGAGTTTTTGGTCATGCCGTTTGGGCTGACCAATGCCCCCGCTGCTTTCATGGACCTGATGAACCGGGTGTTCAGACCGTACTTGGACCAGTTTGTGGTGGTTTTCATAGATGATGTACTCATCTATTCTAGAGATCGGACGCAGCACGGACAGCACTTGCGGATGGTTCTGGACACTCTGAGACGACGCAGGCTGTACGCCAAATACAGCAAGTGCGAGTTCTGGTTGAGGGAGGTGACCTTTTTGGGTCATGTGATCTCTGGAGACGGCCTGGCGGTGGATCCCGCCAAGGTCGAGGCAGTGCTCAGGTGGGAGAGACCGCGTTCAGTCACTGAGATTCGCAGTTTCCTGGGACTGGCAGGTTACTACAGACGGTTCATCAGAGGGTTTTCGCAGATTGCACGTCCTATGACACAGTTGACTCGGAAGGATGTGCCTTTCACTTGGACAGACGCCTGTGAGGCGTGTTTTCTGGAGCTGAAGGAGAGGTTGACCTCGGCTCCCGTGCTCACCATTCCTGACAATAGTGGCGGGTTCGTTGTGTACACGGACGCTTCCTTGCAGGGGTTAGGAGGTGTGCTCATGCAGAGGGGTCACGTGGTCGCTTACGCTTCGCGGCAACTGAAGCCCCATGAGCATACCTACCCTACCCACGACCTAGAGTTGGCAGCTGTTGTCTTCGCGCTGAAGACATGGAGGCACTACTTGTACGGTGAGACCTTCAAGATTTTTACAGATCACAAGAGCCTCAGATATCTTTTTGACCAGAAGGAGCTCAACATGAGACAGAGACGTTGGTTGGAGCTCCTGAAGGACTACGACTGCAGCATCTCCTACCACCCGGGAAAGGCCAATGTGGTGGCTGACGCCTTGAGCCGTAAGGCGCCCGCACGCTTGGCCAGTCTACAGTTACAGAGTTGGAGCCTTTTGGAGGAGGTGGGCAGTTGGCGACCTCTAGAGTTACGAGGGTACTGTGGGGCAGTGACGGTGACACGGCAGACCAGACCAGAGTTGATAGACCGCATCATCACGGGACAGATGGCCGATCCGTACTTGCAGTCTTTGCGCGACAGAGTACTGTCAGGGGACCCAGGGGACTTCTCTTTCACAGACCAGGTGTTACGCTTGAGGGGACGGCTGTGCGTCCCCAGAGACGAGGAGCTGTTGAGAGAGCTCCTGACTGAGGCACACGGTTCCAGATTCACCATACATCCCGGAAACACGAAAATGTACCATGACTTGAGACGCGAGTTCTGGTGGAGAGGGATGAAGCGGGATGTGGGTGAGTTCGTGCAGCAGTGCTTAGTGTGCCAGCAGGTGAAAGCCGAGCATCAGAGGCCTGCAGGGCCGCTTCAGCCGCTTCCAGTGCCAGAGTGGAAGTGGGAGAGCATCACCATGGACTTGGTGGTGGGCTTACCTGTTACCCAGCGAGGACACGACGCGGTCTGGGTAATAGTGGATAGGTTGACGAAGACGGCACGATTCTTGCCGATCCGAGTCACTTTGGGACCAGCACAGTTGGCAGAGAGGTATATCCGTGATGTGGTGCGACTACACGGAGTTCCGCGGGAGATCGTATCCGACCGGGATACCCGCTTTACGTCCCAGTTTTGGGCTGAGTTTCAGCAGGCTTTGGGGACGAGGTTGAGGTTTAGCACGGCTTACCACCCCCAGACGGACGGACAGTCGGAACGCACGATACAGACACTTGAGGATCTTTTGCGTGCCTGTGTACTAGACTGGAGGGGCTCTTGGGAGGAGCACCTGCCCCTGGCAGAGTTTGCATACAACAACAGTTATCACTCGAGCATCGGCATGGCTCCCTACGAGGCTCTGTACGGACGAAAATGCACGGCACCCTTGAGTTGGGTTGAGGTGGGGACCAAGTGGGAGGTTGGCCCCAGGTTGATCCGGCAGAGTCAGGAGGTAGTTGAACAGATCCACAGACGACTCCGCACTGTCAGGAGCAGACAGAAGAGCTACGCAGATCGCAGACGCAGAGAGGTGCAGTTCGAGGTTGGGGACCACGTCTTTCTTCGTGTTTCGCCCATGAAGGGCTTACAGCGGTTTGGGGTGAGAGGGAAGCTCGCGCCGAGGTTCGTGGGGCCCTTCGAGGTCCTGGAGCGGGTTGGACCCGTTGCTTACAGACTTGCCCTTCCCCCGCAGCTTTCTGGTGTGCACGACGTGTTCCACGTGTCCAACCTCAGGAAGTACGTAGCCGATCCCAGCCACGTACTGAGTCACGAGAGCGTCGAGGTGAGCGACGACCTGACCTACCCCGAGCGGCCAGTGCAGATCCTAGACCGAGCCGTCCGCAGGTTGAGACGAAAGCAAGTACCCCTGGTAAAGGTTTTGTGGAGGAGCCAGCGGTACGAGGAGGCTACCTGGGAGCCTGAGGCGGCAATGCGGGAGCGGTACCCAGAGCTTTTCGCGGGTACGTATTTTCGGACCGGCTTCGGTCCTCTTTGAGTTTGTTATGGTTATTTGGACATCCTTTTTCCGCACCCTAGTTGGCGCAAGTTTCGGGGACGAAACTTCCTTTGAGTTTGTTATATTGTAACGAGCGCGTGCCCCAGACGTCTTTTAAGACGTCTGGGAGGTGGCCCAGACGTCTGTAAAGACGTCTGGGATCACATCCGGACGTCTGACCAGACGTCCGGGATAGTTTACAGACGTCTGGCGAACAGTTATGCTCGCACGGGATATTCGTCTGCGCGCACCGCATCTTCTCTGCGGCTGCAGGCGACTGCGACCGTCTCTCCCTCCTCTCTGCGCGGCGTTAAAAGGGGGAGGGGGCGCGCCTCCCCTCCCGTCTCCACCATCTTCCTCCTTCTCTCCTGCCTGTGCGCGAGAGCGAGCGGACGCGAGGGCGCAGCGGCAGCGGTGGCCGCAGTAGGTGCGGAGGAGCTGCGGCGTGCGAGGGCGGGGCTCTGCCGTGAGGGCGAGCTCGCCGGGAGCGGCTTGGCCGGCCGGCGGAGGGCGCAGGGGGCGCAGAGCGTCGCGGAGAGGGACCTGCTGCGGGCGGAGCAGCGGACGCGCGAGGTGCGACGCGGGCGGCGTCGCGAGCGGAGGCCGAGCGAGGTTCTGATTCTGGAAAAATCTCCAGAATCAGACGTCTGGACTGATATCCAGACGACAAGGTCGACGTCTGTGAGATCATACAGACGTCTGAAAGGTGAGTTCCGCTTTCTCCTTCTTTTTGTCGACTGACCGTACTGAGGGAGGAGGGTTGGCTGTGCGCAGGTGTTCGGATTCGTCATCCTTTGCGAATCAGACGTCTGGAAGTTGTACCAGACGGCGGGAGTGACCTCCAGACGTCCGGAGTGACCATCGGACGTCTGGGATCTAGGAGAGACGTCCCCACAGACTGCTGGACGTCCGGGGAACCAAGTCGAACAGGTAATTCTCTGATCCACCGTTTAAGACGTCTGGAAGGAGTTCCAGACGTCTGATTTTGCACAGTATCGTCTTTCTCGACCCGTTTAGGGCCCGTTTGGGCTCCGTTTTCCGCGATTCGAGCTGCGTTCGTTTCAGAATTTATTCCTCTACCCGCCTACAGTAGCTATACACTGTTTTGAGACACTCCTTGTGTTTGATCCTTGTGATAGGACCTCGTTCGGTTGCCGTCTTGAGAGTCGCGGAGGCGCGCGGGATTCCCGACCACGCCCCCATTACTCCCGTTGTACCTGGTAGAGTGGTTTTAAGTATTAATAAAATCTGTTAAAGTATGGAACCATAACTAGAACCTAGGGCATTGCATGAATCCTAGGAATGAGAAATATATGGAATGATAGCTCCTAGGTGTTGCATGAATCCTAGGGCCGGAAAACTAGATTGTATGATAGATCCTAGGATATGGCATGAATCCTAGGATGGAAAAACTAGTGGAATGTATATTACTGCAGTCTTGGAAAAAAAATGGAAAGGAATATATATAAGCTGCCTGTGAAATTAATTAACAGTTGCCTGTTGTGAACAAAGAAACATGTTTGAGATCATGGAAATTGAGAACGTGAATCTGGAAAGTGAAACATATGATGTTCTGAGATAAAGGGCTGGAACCCTACGGGGAATTAGGAGTGGAACTCCTGGAAAGAAAAGGAATGGAACTGAGATGTAGTTGTACTGTCTCTTGGGTACGCAGTACCAAGGGAAGTACCTGTACCTGTTTTAGTGCAGAGTGGGGCCAGCCGCCCCAGGGACCCGGGGTTAGGCTTGGCCGCTCTGTACCGACTTGTTGGCCCTCGTGTACGTAGTACCGAGGAGAGCTAGTAGTGTTAGGAGAGTACTAGCTACCCCACGGGCCCCGGGGTTCTGCTAGCCTCCTTCACCGACTTGTTAGGCCCACTAAGGCAAACCAGGGTAGTCAGGCGAGGGTGCGCGGACTGTGGAGGGGCAAGGCCCCGGTTTGGTTACTGTGGAGGGGTTGGACCCCTGTTACTGAGAGGGCTCTGCCCTGGTTCCGTGCTGTGCTTTGGGCGCACCCGTTAACGGAAACGACTGACCGCGTGCCAGTGCGGGCTAGCTACCTGTGCGCTTATCGCGCGTGCCGTAGTCACCGTTACGTCTGTCAGTGACCTTGGGGTGGTTGACTGAGGGTAGGATCACCACGGGGGACTCTCCCGGCCAGGAGAGCACCACGTGCTACTTCTACTTTTGGAAAAGACTGCAATCAAGATCGTCCCACGAGGACATCCGAGATCAAGTAAAGGATCTGAGAAGTAAATGAAATAGTGAGAAAAATTGAAAGATGTAAATAAAAGGAAGTAATAGAACATAACAGCTACTGTACACTCTACTGTTGCCTTTAGTTAGTTTGCCACTCTACTCAGCGTTTTGCTGACGTGTTACACTCGTTACCTTTTTCAGGACCAGGTGTTGAGCAGCCAGGGTCGGCGGCTGCAGAGGACGCTGGGCCGAGTAGGGTCCAGTAGAGTTGCCACAGCTTTGTACCTTCTTTTGTTTCTGTTCTAGTGAGTAGTTTTGTTTCCGCTGTACCTTCTTTACCTGCAGTTTTTGTTATATGATAAATGTTGTTTTACTGTTGTGGTGGTGCCTACTGTAGTAGTTTCTTTCCTTACTGCTGTACTTTCTTACTGTTAGTTATATTCATGCTGAATGTGGTTTATTTTACTGTCTTTTGGTTACTTCCTCGTTGGACGACTGGGTCTTGGGATTAGTCGAGTCGGTCCGGTTCTCGTGTCTCGTAGGGACTCGGGAACCGGGTCGTTACAAGAAGGATAAAGGAAACGGAGGGGGGGAAAGAGAAGGAAAAAGAAGAGAAAGGGAAAGGGGAAGAAAAATGGAGGGGGGAATGAGAAGGAAAAGGAAGAGGAAGGGAAAGGGGAGGAGAAATGGAGGGGGAAGGGAATGGGAAGTAAAAAGAAGAGGAAGGGAAAGGGGAAGGGAAATGAAGGGGGAAGGGAATTGGAAGTAAAAAGAAGAGGAAGGGAAAGGGGAAGGCAAATGAAGGGGGGAATGAGAAGAAAAAGAAAGAGAAAGGGAAAGGGGAAGGGAAATGGGGGAAGGGAATGAGAAGGAAAACGAAGAGGAAGGGAAAAGGGAAGGGAAATGGGGAAATGGAATGAGAAGAAGAAATGTAGGGGAAGATATTTTCTTTCTATGCTTATTTTATTTTCATTTATTTTTATATTTATTTCATATCGGATTTTTGAAATATCATAATATATAGTGGAAATCCTGTTGATTTCTTTTTTTAAATATCTGATTATTTATGATGTTTTTACGTAGGATATATTCAAGAAGAAGGCTAATAGGAGTCGCAGGGATGATGCCACCTTCCAGCAGCCTGAGGGCCCCCGCTAGTAGCCTCAGCCTCAGGCTCATCACCGGCAGCACCCCACTCAACCCCCCTGTGAGGAGACCCAGGCACCTCGCCAGTAGTTTCTGAGGCTTGGAGATGTGGCTCTATATTTCCAGAGTCTAGGGAGGGGAGATAGGGGGAAGGGGAAGAGTCCGATGCCTCCTTCGATGGATTTCCTAGCAAAGGATTCTGACTACGAGGAGGATGCCCCTGCTGATGAGGATGTGGAGGATAGTACTTCAGTTGATGAGGACATTGGGTGATTAGCCAGAGCAGTCGGCTGACCTTGATCCCTCTCTGCCGAGATGTTCTGCACCACCCTCCACAGTACTGGTATGAAATTAAGATTTGGTAAATGTTATAATTTATTTATTTCTTTGTTATTTTATTTTATGTTATAATTCTGTCTTACAGGTGCACGTAGGTGTTCGACATGAAATCACAATTTTAAATAATCTATTGTAGTATAGGGCGAAAACACGTCGACAAATAAAATGTAACGAGATGTGAGTCTCGATCGAACTTAGGGAGGCAGAAAACTATTTGATCTTAAAATTGATTTAGAATTACTAACTAAATACTAATCACAGTACATAAAGTGAAGCAGACAATTGATTGATCATGAGTTGCAATTAGTCTACAACTAAATAGCTAGAACTAGAACATGCATTGCTGGAATTAAAATAACTATCTAAACTACTAGAATAAGGGCACCAAGGGTGGTCTTTGGTAGCCTTTTGGAGAGCTTAGGGAGAGTAGTAGCGGTGCACCAAGGTGGGCTTGGTGGATCTTCAGAGGAAGAGGGAGCCAAGGGAGCTTAAGGGTGTTTGGAAGAGAGGGAGGAGGAGATGTTGGAGGGGATTCCTTCATATGGGGGCCCTGGGATCCCTTTTATAGTTAAACTAAGGGGCAAAGCAGGTATTTTCCTCCCAAACTCGAGTATTGGCCTTGGATTAATTAGATCCATTGAATGGGAGATCAACAGCTCTGATTTCGCCTCAAAATAGCCTCCATAACACCTTCAACGCGCGCACAGCACAGTTGTTGACACAGCGCTCGCTGGGCCTTCAGATCATGATCGCGCGGTTGTGCTCTTGCGTCTTGCTGTCACCTTTGCTGAGATCCCCCGCACGCGCGCATTTAATTTTAGCTGTCCAATCATGAGATTGGACGGCTTAAACCCGCGCTCATGACCGCCTTTGATCACATGTGAAATGGGGCATGGATACACATGTGCATCTGCAATCCTCCGCACGCCACACGTCCATGCCCACGCCCTTGATTGCTGATTCGACGACTCTATTTCATCCATGCACACTGCCTCTTCCAATTTCCCTCTCCGCATGCCTTGACCCTACATCGCTTGCTCCTGTGCGAGCGCACTCTCTGCTGTGCTACGTCCACAAATGGTCAAGATCATAATTCAAGGTTCAGCCACTCTCAACCGTTGGATGAGGATCCAACGGCTGGGATGGATCCTCATTTGATGAAGCGTTGTGACTGGTCGACATGGAGCTCTTGTGGCTTTTGGATGGCGATCCAACAACCCATAAGGCATGCATCAAGTCCTTCAGTGGATAGGGTCGGCATCCTTTGGCAGCTATGATGGTGTCACGTGGCGCCATCATGACCATCCATCGGCTATGATGGTGCCATGTGGCTCTGATCGGGGTGATTTTTGCACCGCTGGACTGCGATCATTCATTCGGATCCATCCATGCGGTCAGATTTGGCAACTGAGGTTTGGATTTTTGCTACCTTGTTCTTGGCCTTTGTTCTTTTGCGGACTTCATAAGATGCTACGGAAGTCTTATCGAGATGATCTCAGAAGCGTTGGACTTCTGTCGTCATTCTGAACAGGTCCATATGGTCAAATTCATCATCCATGGCTGCAAATTACTTGCAATTATTATTATCTCTCAATTTGAACAAAATATCACATTATTATTTACGGAGCTAATAAATCAACTATGATGGAAATTATGCAGCTCATGTATGCATTATTTCTAAGTTAAGCTAGGATCTAACTTAATATAGATAGATTAGGACCTATGATTGCTGTGAATTATACCTTGATGCCTAAATCTTGCTAGTTCCTAGCAAATGCAAGACTAAATGCATTCTATCAAGAGTTTGACTAGAAATCTATTTCTTTTGTTTTCATCCAAAAATTTAGAAATCTAGAAAATCGTGAAAGTGTAGTGTTGTAGCTTATGCAATAGATCCAAGCGAAAAGTCAATCCACATTTAAGCTCGTACTTGACCTTTAGTAAAACTCTATTGGAATAGGAAAATTTCTTCCCTCGGGGATATAAAATAATCTCCAATTTAGCCCCGGCTTTTGACTTAGGTAAAAGATGTCTGAGTCAAGTGGGTTTGTATTTGGTAACTTACATTCCTTTGGTGCTACATAGAGACTAGTACTATGGAACTTAGATTTCCAAATTATCAAATAAATCAACTTAGAGAGAGGTGAAAAAATTGTGCTCTCTTAAGTTCCTTGTACTCATTCTCTCTCGCTTTTTCCTTCTCTTCTCTTCTTTTCTTTTTTTTCTTTTCTTTTCTTCTTTGTTTTTTATTTTCTTTTTCTTTTTAAGCTCACATCTCACCAAATTTGTAAATATGTTTGGTAGTCCCCTATGGCATTACACTTCAATTAAGTTATGATAATCCTATAACTAAGTCAGAAATCCTCAACTAGTATTCGGGCGGTTAGAAATTTAGGAAAAGTAGGTCAAGGCTATATTTGGTGGATCGTGAGGGTGGTGGGTATTGTTGGCTCGATGTGCTTGACATGAAATGAAATAAATGCAACTCAACGCTTTTTTTTCCTTTTTTTTTCAAAAACTTTTCTTTTTCATGTATATCTACCAACATAACGCAATGGAACATGACATACGTACTTTTATTCACGAGGCATTGTTCAGGATTGGGGATGTTCAAGAAGATATCGGGTGGCTTATTTGGTGGAAGTATCTATTCTCAGCACTGAGAAAGGAATGGATAGGATAGTATATTTCTGACCTTGACATTAACACCCTCCTTCAGCTGAGGATTCCATAAAGGACAATGATGACCATCCACCTTACTCTTAGTTTCATTAGAACTCGCCCTCTATGTATTTGCCTTATTTGGTAGCTCTCACAAAGAGTCCCACAAAGAACTTGTACACAAGAACTGAGAGTGAAAACTATGCCTAACTCCAAGTGTCATTATCCAATTACCCAGAAATTAAGATTTCTCGTACTAGACTTAGAGCACCAATAGACTCTCTACTCTCACCTCACAATTGTTTGGTGGATCCTGACTCCCTAATTACTATCCTAAGGTTCAGGAAAAGAAGCAATGCTTCTTCTCGACAAACTAAAGATGTCTATCAGTCTTCAAAGTGGATCCATTGCAAATTCTACGTGCAAGTATGAAATTGTACTGGATTCTAAGTCCAGGAATTAACTAAAGAATATATCTCTAATAAAACCTCTTGATAAAAAGATCTATTTCCTAAGGTGTTGGTGGAAAATTTTTTAGTTTATATGTACTACCCCCCCATGCCTAAGTTCTTGCATGTCCTCATGCATGAATAAGAGACAAATAAAGTAAGACAGGGCGTAAGTGGATAGAAATTACTTGGAATTGCTCTTGATTAGTCATTTAGCATATGCCAACACTACAATGATAGTCACAAAATAGACTAATATGCCAAAATGAAATATGCTATGCATAGAAGGCAGATAAATGTTGAGTTTAACACCTCCAGCTGGGCGAAACTCCATCAAATGGATTAATGATTGCAGGAAACAGAGTCAAGATGGTAAGCACTTAGAGTTCCATCATCATCAACGGGCCAAAAATGTTGAGGAGCTGCCCGTGAATACCAAGCCCACAAGGTTGGCAAAATAAAATATCATGTCTTGGAATTAGTTGTAGCTAGGTGCTACAAGAAGAATAAATCCGAGTGCCAATGTAATAGGTAGCGAGTGGCAGCCTAGAAGAGTGGTGCATCAGTAATGCAGATGAGGTGGATAAAGAGTCGGGACTGGGAAATAAGTCATACGGGTCCTGAAAGTGGTGGAAAATGAAAGGAGGGACCCGAGTGGTGTAATATGAAATGGTATAAGGAACCATTTCGTGAGTGGATCTGGGTGTGAGTGGTTGCAGAGTAGGTGTGTCAAACAAGATTCGATGTTCCATCCCAATAGCTCTAGATTCGCCCAAATCATTCTCATCCTTGGGTTGATTAGAAATCTCGTACAAATTACCCAAGTTCTGTTCATGGTGCTAATCCTCAAATGTAATGGGCGGCAATTCATTTTCCCCAAGGTGTGGAAAATCAGAATCTAGATGCAATAAATCCTCAAATTCTTTCATTTTCTATTCTGTGGCTTCTTTGAAATCCTCGATATCCAAGAGCAAAGATGTGAAAGAAGATGTGATAGATTCGTATGACTTCAAATCCAAAAATGCCTTAAGATTTTTCATATTTTCCTTTCAATCAAAAATGGGGTTTTTATCATATTCTTCCTCAACTTTGATTGGATTCTTTGATAATTCGAAATCAACCCCATGGAGATATGGAATCTTATGTAAATCAATGTATTTATTATCTAAGCTTGTCATGAGGGTTTTAGGCAATTGCACTCCAAATCTCTCAGAATCTAAATCATGTGTCTCATCAATTGCCTTTAGCCTATTAGCGTTCACCACGGTGTTAGAATCATTATAACTCAAGTCACTAAGCTTGACAGAAGCTGTGTGCGGAGTTAATTCACCAAGAAGTTCTATGTTCCCACAGTGCTCAGGTTTGTCATCATTTGAGTCCTCGATAAAATTACAATGTGGGTCCTTATTTGCCCTGAAAATATCCAATATGAGTTTTTCATCCCCCAGGGCGATCTCTATACACCCAGATGCACAGTTAATGTTAGCCTGGGCGGTCATTAGAAACAGGTAGCCTAAAATGATAGGTGTATCACGGAGACTAGGAGGAATGTCTATATCCAAGATGAAAGAATCCGCTAGGAAGTAGAGCCCATGGATTTTTACAATGACATTCTTTACCACACCTCGGGGCTCTTTGATTGATCTATTAGCCAATTGGATAGTGACTGAAGTGGGTTTTAGCTCCCCAAATTGGAAGTGGTCAAAAATAGGAGTGGGGGCTAAATTAATGGCTGAACCCAAATCAAGCAAGGCCCAGTCAAAAGGAGCATCCTGTAGCTAACAGGAAATGAGTGGGGCTCTCGAGTCTTTCTTCTTAAGTGGCAAGTTAGACAAAATGACTACACTAGCTTCCTTGGACAATACCACTTTATTGGTCATCCTCGGTTGTTGCTTGGGTGTACAATATTCTTTAAAGAATTTAGTGATAGTGGGAATGTGATCAATGGCATCAAGGAGGGGAACCTTAATGTGAACATCTTTGAAGATTTCTATTAAGTCATTGCTTTTAATTCCCTTTATCTTTACTTTAGGTTCACGAGTTAAGGCTCCAGGGGAAGCGTAAAGGGATGTCGGTGATCTTAGTGATTGGTTTCTTTTCCTTAGGCTGCTCCTTTGAAGGGATAGAATGGGAAGAGGTGCTAGCCTGAGAAGTATCATGACTCGCCTGCCCACATGGTGGGTCCTTTGTCCTCTCCTCAAGGTGACAGCATTTGCATTGGCATACTGTCTATGAGGTGGGGGAGGAGTAGAAGGGGCATATTGGGTAGGATTTTGCAGTAACGGTGGCTGACTTTGTCCATAACCAGGTAGTGCAGGAGGCGCTTGTAAAACAACATGTGCCTGTCCTTGTGGTGCCTGGAACCTAGGCGGGGCGCCCTGATTTTGCACATATCTTGGGCTAAGGACAAGTTGGGAGGGCAAGGCTCCCTGTGATCTATGCTCTTGCAACAGCTGATTTGCGTATTCTGAATGTTTTGAATATGATCTGCAATCGCTTTCATGAATTTCAAATTTTCATAATTCGATTGATGCATAGATTCCTTCAATTCCTCTCTCAATGCCTCGAAAGGGTTTGCCTGCCTTGGAGGGGTGATTGGTAGCTTGATGTAGTGGCTGGTAAGTAGGATAGGATTGTTGCTGAGATGGGAATGGTTGATGCCTCGAGTATGTGTTTTGCGCATTCCCGTATTGTTTGGTCTGGTAGTATGGATCTTGATTTGGTCTCTATGAGTTACCAAATTAGCAAAAATTAGGAAGCTAATGTCAACCAGGATTATATGTCTCTGAATATGGGTTATTACGTTGGTAACCTTGGATAGCATTGACATCTTCGTAGGGCGAAGATGTATGTGATGCATATTCATCAAAGGAATACACACTAGAATCATCATGGGGGTGTGTAACCCTGATTGTATGGTGTCAGATTCGGATTGTTGATGGGTTCCTGATATGCAGGATCCCGAGAAGGTAGAGAAGATGCATCCCGAGTGAGAAGATGTACTCGAGCAGGAGGGGCTTGGGATGCAAAAGAAGAGTGGGATGCAGTTGAATTGCTAGGAAATCCATGTTGAGATTTAACCAATAAGAAGCTTTATCCTTGAGAGAGAAAGGGAAAAGCTTCATGAGAACAATCCCTATATCAACATTTATAGGTCGAACTGATTCTGCAATTAGACTTAGATCCTCGATGTGTTGGAAGGGATCTTCATTCAAGTTTCCATGAAAATGATTCTGAATTAGACTGATTATGTTTGGCTTCAACTTGAATGCGTCTCCACCTGCAGGAATCCGAACTTGGGGTGCCAAAATCATAGTCGTCGGATCATAGAAGTCCCGTAGTTGTTCTTCGCTTGGTGGAAGCTACATCCTGTCTAAGTGGTAAGAATCCTGTCAATACTCTCCTTATATCTTTGTTCAGATTCCTCGACCCTGGCTTCCAGATGAGCCATTGGGTCTAGATTTTCGGGGCTTTAACTAGGTCCAGGACCAGGATTAGCCATTTCAGCTAATCGAGAGGAGGATGAGGGTTGGGAAGAAGGGTCGGGCGAAAGTTGCCTTTGCCACCTCAAGATTGGTTCCCAAGGTCCAACAAGTTTAGGTCTTAAAGACCTTCTTCCTTGCATCTGCCAACAATAGGAGTTGGTGTAACTGTTTAACACAGTGAAATCGAGTTTAAAATAAAGCGTTGTAATATAGTCGAAATCGCTTTGAAAGCAAATACAATTTTTATTAGTTGAAAAGATTCCGAGGTCGAACACAGGGAGCAATATGGGATTTAGAAATCAAGATCACAATTCAAACTAAAAGAATTTGCAATAATATCATAATCAATGTGGGAAAAGATGGGAGTAAAATGGTGATTTAGATCACCAAATACTCCTACAATATCAACTAAGGAACTCAATGTATACGTATGAAATGAAAGCTCAAATCTGTCGTTTGATTTAGAAATCAGACAACTTAAAATATGATGTTCTTCTTCTTCTTTTCTTCTTTCTTTCTCTGATTTTTCCTTTCTTTTGCAGCTTCTCTTTATTAGCTACAACTTTCTTCCTTCTTATTCTCTGTCCCTTTAGCTCAGGCCTTCACCTCTTCTTCTTTCTCTACTTTCTCAATTGCAGATTCTTCTTCTTCAGCTTCTGCCTCTAGCTCTGCGATCCTCCTCTTCTTCCTCTCTTCTTCCTTCTCTGGCTTTCTTCTTCTGAATCTGGCTAAGTGTCAGCCGAAGGTCCCTGTAGCAAAACCCTCTCCCTACCTACGCAACTCTCCTCTCTCTTTCTCTCTTAGGATCCGCTCTCCCAGAGCCACAGGTATTCGGGTTATCGGGTTCAGGTGCGTACCTGGGTCCAGGCTCATCGGCGTGCAGTGGTGAGCGAGGAGTGCAGGTTAGGTTATCGAGTCCAGGCTAGGTCCGCGGGTATGTGTTGCGGACAAGGTCGGGTGAGCGGGTGAGAGGGACCTCCCCCGTGAACTGAGGCGAACAGCTATCAACACAAAATCAATTTATGCGAGCGCACGGCTTTAGCAGTTTCTGATGTGGGACTATCTGCGCCCTTCTTCTTTGCATGTTCGCAGTAGGGGGTCTCCCTTCAATTGCCTCAATTCGTGAGGCTCACGTCTTCAATTGAGGACCTAGACTTGTGCGCGAGACACTTCTGTGCTTCCTAGAGCTGAGACCTGGGCGTAGCAAGACCTAGAGCGAGCTTCAAGCAAGCTCGAAGCTTGCTCGTCAATGGCGGCAAGGTCAAGTACTTGAAAACAGTGAAACGACCTCTCGGCCACGTCAGAATGCTCAGGGAGGGTCACTGAAGCACGACGAACGTGATGGGGGTGTTTGGAGTGTGGATGTCTGTGAGTGCGTGGCGAGGTTGAACTGCGTGCGTGAGAGTGGGTGTGTTCGGGGGTGCGTGTGAGTGGATGGAGAGGTGAATAAAGAGAGGGGAAATGATCAGTGAGGTGTGGCGATGGTCGTGGGCTTGTCGGTGAGGGATTTGGTGGTCTATGGAGGTGGGATGGTCTCGTCGGAGGGGGTGGCTGGAGATGGAGACATGGAGTCATGGAGAAGCGTCGATGGTTGATTTGAAGTGGGGTGAGTGCGAAAATAAAGTAAAGAAGGTAAGGGACTTAGTTGGGAGGTAGGTGGACGAAGTGGGGTAGAGATGGCGTCGGATGTGGTGTTGCAAATGCTGGAGACGAAGGCGGCTCCGGTGAGGTAGAAACGACGAGGGCGGAGGAAAGGGCGTTTGCTGGTACGGTGAGATGCAGAGAAGAATAGGGAGGATGAATCCACCGCAGGTATGGTGGACAGACGATGAGGAAGGGCAGAGGGGATCGCTGGACGTCGAGGAGCCTTTGGCCGTGAATGAGAGAGAGGAATTGTGGGGAGTCATGACCAATTTCGAGTGTGAGGAGTTCGGGAAGATCTGAGGGTTCTAATAAAGGGTTCTAGGGGGCGGTTAGAACTTGGGAAGTAAGCTTCCTAAGCTTGGAAGGTCGTCGGATTTGGGAGTTTCATGAGACCCAAATCTCTCATGCATTTGCATGAGAGATTGGGAAAGATTCAGAGCACATGGACTAGTTCAGATTGAAAAGGGTTCTTCAAAGAATCTCTCTTCCAATTTTGAAAGAGGTTTGTCAAGCAATCAAGGAGAAATCTCCTGTCAAAGATCGCTGGAGTAGGTTTCCTCCACAATAATAGAGGAGGGACCTAATTGTGAAGATGATGAAGAAGTTAAGGGGCTGAATGCAAGGATTTTTGAAAGTTGGGTTATAAATGTAATCAGATAGGATCTTTTTGCAAAGTAGGTCGAGACAAGCTCATCTTGGGTCTAAATTTTGGTACAAATCTAATTTAGACTTAAGAAATCTATTGGTGAAGTTGGATTTTGGTTTTGACCATGTTTGACTGGGTAATTTATGCAAAAACTTAAATTAGGGCAAATATCTGTTTGAGACTCCATTTTGGGTCAAGATGGGTTCTGATGGTCAAATTGAAGGTACCAAACCCTAAAAAATATTTTTCTATGATTTTTAGAGGATTTAAGTGAATTTTATCCTGACCAGAACCTTGGTTAATTAAGTGGGTCTATTTTTAAGGTTTCAAAAGTCATTTAATTCTCAAAACACACACAAACCCTTTTTTGTTTGATCTAACCTACTTATTATCTTATTAAGATCATTTGACCTTTATTCAGCCCTTGACAAAACTTGTGGTTGTACTGCATTCATGATAAGTTGGTAAAATTATAATTTTAACTCTAGTTTCTTATTTTTCCCTCAGAATGCTTATGCAATGAATTATGACCTTCAGTTGGTTATGTAGGAGCATTTACTGACTTAATTGGATAAAAAAGAGCTTGTTAGGGCTCATGATGGTGTTCCCATCATACCCCCATGCCTAGCTTTTTCTATTCCCTTAGCAAAATTTCATGGTATTAACTTTGATTCTAGACCATAAATCTTTGATGTGTGTTTTCTTTTGTAAATTAAGTCAGAATGTCAATAGTAGGCTTAGAGGTACTCAAGTACTAACTAACTCTGATCGGGTAGGAGTAGTGAAGGCCACTCATAGTAAGATGAGTAGTGATGGAAACAGAGAGTGGCTTCATGACACATACCAGCAGAGACACGTAAGTTAAAAAACACAATACTTTTATTTCATTTCATAATTATAATTAAATAAAATTACTTAATGTAATTCAATATCTTTCAGGATAATATGGTCAACTTAATGCATCCTCCTAAAGACGCCAACTCTGGTACAGTTTAGTAGCCACTGATAGCAGAGGAGGCATATCAGACCGTCATGCCACCTGAGCATAGCAAGTACGTTCGTAGCGTACGGAAAAACAAGACCATCTTCACGTGGTATGGGAGAAGGGGAGCATCATCCTCTTCAGCTGAGGTACAAGAGATGAGGAAGGAGATTCGGCATTACGCCACCTCCACGAGGAGGAGTAGCGGTTTGAGCTGATGATGTAGGTTAGGGACAACGCGACACAGTTCAAATAGTCGTTAGAGTAGATGTAGCAGTCCACTTAGACCATCAATGAGTTCCTGAAGGTACTTTAGTTGGGAGGTATCGATCACTCTGCCTTTCATTAGTATAGAGATCGTCGTGACGACAATGATTTAGGTGGTGGTGGTGCTAGAGGCACTGGTGCTGCAGCATTGTATTTTTTATACACATTATCATTTGTAATGAACTTTGTATACATTATTACATATATGAAATTTTTATTTTGATTTCTAGTGATTTAATTAGATGCAAATGTTTTAAGTTGTGTGATTGATTAATTTTTTATAAGATTTTTAATTTTTTACCGGTCTTCCACATAATTAAAAATATTTATTTTAAAAAAAAATTACAGCTATTGTCGATTGGTTTGAAACGAATGCGAATAGTATGCAACCAAAATAAAAAGGCATTACTGAAGGTTTAAACACGGACGAGAATATTAATATTTTCGACCGTTATATGAAAATGATCGACAATAATAATATTTTCGACTGTGTTAAAATGAATGAAAATAGTAACATTTTTGTCCGTTATTAAATAACTGTTCAGAAGATTAATATTGTCAACTGTTTTAAAACAGATGAGAATAGCAACGTTCTCGTCTGTTACTACAAAATGGTCGATGATACGATCTTCCTCAACCTCCTAAATAGCGGTCGATGTAAATATTTACGTCAACGGTCAATTTATAACTGTCGAGAAAAATTTTTTCTCGACCATCTAAAATAGACGACAGAAACAACGATACGTCGAATGAGGGTTCACCTTTTTATTGATGGTAACATTCTAGAACGGTCAAAAAAACCCATTAACAACAGTATATTTCTCAACTCTATTTCTCAATCATTTTTTTCTCTTTGCGAATCATTTTTAATAATTGAGAATAGTGAATATTCTTGTAGTGAAATCAATTACCAAAGCATATTTATGAGATTAATCCTTAGTAATATGTTGCGGGTAAGGTCACCTTAATTTGTTAATGATGTAGCAATATCCTTAAAATACGTGCAAATTAGTTGAGAGATCAAACTAAACAAAAAAACAATAAAAAAAAAATACAGTGATTCGATGAGAACCTTGAGGTCCCCCTTGTTTGTGATTGGGGAGGGGTCCCATCACAAAGTCAGTCATAAACCAAGAAATTACACCAAGAAAATATACGGAATAGTCAAAAGTTGTCAACCTGATTCCACGGGTGAAGGTGTACATACGAGGGTGGGGATATAACCCTTAACTACTACCAATGATGCGAAAATTAAGTATAGAAGCGTGTTATCCACTCTCTCAATATAATCGCTTAAGAAAAAGAAGTAAAATGTAAAAGAATTAGATGGTCATTTCCATCACCTTTAAAGAAGAGGAGTAAAATGCCAAAGAATTGGATGGTCTTTCCCACCACCTTTTTGTGTCTTTTTATAATCTTCCATAATCCTAATATTATGAGGACTTGATTCTGCTAATTGTGGAAGACCATGCTTCGAGATTCAGGAGTGATCTTGAATTAGAATGTCTTGGAGATCAAGTTCCTTTGAGAGTTTGTACCTTTGATTCTTTCCTCTAAAGCACATTACGAAGATTGCATTGATATGTTCGATGCGATGTTCAATTCAATCGTAATGTCTCCTGGATCTTCTTGGGGGAGATGATTTCTTTTTTGCTTTACTTTTTTATTCTTGAAGCTACTCTCTAGAGTGTACGGATGTAAATTAGTCAAATTTAAGTTTGATTTGGCTAAATTCATATCCATATTTATTTACAAAATCAATATCTATACCCTACCCATTTACCCATCGGATATAAAAATTTAAACTCATACCTATATCCATCTATCCATTTGGTATTCATTTATCTATCGGGTACTGATAACACTGCATTGTGGGGTGATAACTCTGTTAAATGGGATTTATCTTAAGAACAAAATGCATAAATAACACATCCTAAATAAGAATGGGAGCATTGCATGCATCACACATTAAGATTGCTTATAGAATAATATTAATGGCCATTTGTATGAGCATTTGTCAAAACAGGCCTTAGATGAGTAATCGGACTGCACGGATGAATTCAGAGCGACAAACGGAGTCCAACGGACACGAAATCGGCCAAATCAGACATCCAGAGCTTCCGCAATGGGCCCAAGAAGTTTTGACCGTTGATATGATGATCAATGGCCCACAGTGTGCCACATGGCGCCCGCTTGCTGCACTTGCACGCCTCGCCCAGCCCCCTCCATCAACCACAGAACACTCTGAGCCGTCCAATCTTCGATCGGATGGCTGAGAATGCCTCACCAATCGCCTGCGCCATCACTGCACTCCTTGCCCAAGCAGATCACGACAATCGGATCTCCATCCAACGGTTGGTAGCTGCCGAGCACCGACGCGCAACCGCGACCATCCACGCAGGGCAGCGCAGCGGTCAGCGCCTCAACTGCTCAATCACGCGAAGCGAGTTCGAATCGTGCTGCGCTGAAATGCGGAGACGACGAGTGCGAGCGAAATTGGACTGCCCGATCGGCAGCGGATAAGCCCGATCGTGAGACGTGGCGCCCGCAGATGCGCCCTGACCAGACGCGCGGGATGACGCGGGCGCGAGGGCGCGATCCAATCGTGCGCCCTGTGCGGGATCCCAGCCGACCGATCTTCGATCGGACGGCTTACGACGTGCGCACATGGATCAGGTGCAAGGAAGCACAGCCGCGGGTGAGTGATCGGCAGGCAGGGGCCTTCACCGACGTTTTGGGAAGGATTTTAGTGACGTCCCGAACGTCGCTAAAACCCCTTCTTCATTTGGAAAGCCCTTCTCCCTATTTAAACCCCTTCCAACCACCCATTCAAGGCATTCACTCCACTTGCAAGTGTTCTACCCCCCTCCTAGCTACCTTTAAGCCCTTTTGTAATTGTCGGAGATGACGACCCACCGACGGAGCCCTCTCCACCACCGTGGCTGCCTCGCCGTCCCCCCCGCTCTCTCTCTTCCTTTCTTTTAAGCTTTACTTTACTTATGTTCAAGCATTTATCTAGTGTTGTAATTATGAACTAAAGTTGCATGATTAATGAAGTTATTTTCTATTCAATTGCTTGCTCTATTTTCTATTCAAGTTGCATGTTGCGAATGAAACAATTCTAACCCTAATCTCTCTCTCTCTCGCTTTTCACCCACGCCTTTTCGTAAGCAAAACCCCGTGATTTTTGTGACAATAAGTGACAAGAAAAATCCGATTTTTACGCCTCCTTGAGACCGGCACTCGGACTCACATCCGTTTCTTTACTTTAAAATCGATGTCGCAAGTGCAAATTATAACGGCACTTCCAAACACACGTGCACGCGCACGTCAGTTTTTGGCGCTGTTGCCGGGGAGGCAACGGATTTGTTTTGTCACTTCTATTTTACATCCATGCTCACATCGTCTAACGCCTTGTCTCCTTTTACTTGATGGTTGCAGGAATTCGGCGTTTGGACGGTGAAGCAGTGCAACTCATGACGGTAACAAGGGAGTAGGCGCAATAAGGACCGGTCATGAGTAGTTCTTCACTCATGGTTGTTTGCTTGCTTGAAAATCTAAAAAAATTGTAAATTTTAAAAAAATTCACGTGGTGTATGATTACCTGACCCACATCCTTAACACATCACGCAACAAAAAATATACACTCTAACATTCTTAATAAATTCTTGTAGTGTTCTTTTCTCTTTTTGAGTGGTGTTTCAGAAGCCGCCTTGGATTGACTTGGGCCGCACCACTCAACCCTAAAAATGACTCATCTAATAGAAGCTGCATGATCATTAGGATGAGTACATTAGGGTTTTAGAGCTTCTACACAATAAAAGGAAATCTACTTTCATCGAATTGTGTGCAAAACTTGACGTGTCCATTGAAACTTGTCTGAAAACATTTGGACACGTCAATCCTAAAAGACACTAAAGTAAGGATGAAACATTAAAAGACACCACATCTTAAAAAAAAAAATCCTTGCTTGAAAATCATGTTTTGATAGAAGCACACACACAACTAAGAGGCACTACCCCAATCAACGCCTCATCACATAACCCTAGCACAAGCACTATCTTAGCCCTTTTAAAATTGAGTAGACGTGCCCTAGGCAGGACTGAGTTAAGTCTCGAGAGGTGAGGTTTTGTTTGTTGGGCACTTGGCTTTCATTCCCTTGGTAGAATCTAGTGACTAGGCTGTGGGGCAGTGTCAAACGACCATGGTTGTGGGGTCTATGGAACCAGCGGCGCAAGCCAAAGGAAGAACCTTCCCTGCAATCCCCTCGTAATCAACCTGGCCAGATTAGCTTTGGGAAGGGGAGTCCAGTGCTTATAGACTTAATCATCCTTTTGGAGATTTCTAGGTGTCCTAAGGAATACACCATAAGGACTAGGCTTCTTTGCTTGGTTGAACACACACTTCTCGCATATGTCGCTCTTCGCATCCCCTCTTGTTCTTCTCCAGTGTATGCATGGGAGACGCTCACTGCATCCCGAGTTGTTTGTTTTGGGATGGGAATCCAGGCGACTTGATTCTATTAGAAACATGGCTGAACCTAGGGTAGATGAGGTTGAGGACTAACCCCCACCAGACACAATGGCCATCATCCAAGCCCAGATTAACGCAAACCACTGGCTTCAGCAACAATAGATCCACACTATCATGCAAGCCATACACCGATTAAAGAACCCACAACGGCAACCACCACCGCCTTTCCAAGGCCTACAAGGGCAACCACCACTTGATCTACCACCATTCCAGGATCAACTGAGGCCCCTCCGTGATTTTTATAATCCTTTCGCTATTAGAGTCGAGCCACACCCGAGGATCCCTGAAGGAGGAGATGATTTTGAGCTAAAACCAAATGTCTTAAGTCTGATCCAGAGCCACTTCCATGGAAGCTCAAATAAGGACCCCTTCCAGCACCTAGAGGATCTTGACTGGATAGCCCGAACTGTGAAACCTAGGAACATTAGCCTTGACATTATTTTGATTAAGATGTTCCCCTTCTCGTTGAGAGACAAGGCTTCTCACTGGCTTTATTCTTAAAGAAATTCTTAAAGAAACCCTAGGTAGACCCATCACCACCTGGGAAGAACTGAGGCATGCATTCTTAAAGAAATTCTTCCCCGTAGGAAAGACCAATGCCCTCAGAAGAGCCATTACTACCTTTACACTCTAGGGTGGGGAATAGTTCCATGAAGCGTGGGAAAGATTTAATGAACTCTTGAGGAAATGCCCACACCACGAGGTACCACAGTGGCAATTAGCCCATATCTTCTACCACGGTCTGGATAGCAACCTACGGAACTTCGTCGATGCCTAATGCGGGGGGAACTTATTGAACAAGGATGAGGAGAGCGCGTTTGAGCTCTTTGAGTCTATGAGCGAAAAGTCGCTTAACAATGCCTCCATGACCCAGTTTAACTGATCCAGTCAACCCCGTGGCGGGATTTATGAGGTACAAGCAAATTCTGGAATGGTTGACATGGACATCATTGCCAAGAAACTAGATCGAGTGGAATTGGTGGATAAAAAGATTGACGAACTACTGAACCAGACCAGGAATCCATTACAGAACTTCTCCCTAGCAAAGGGAGCACATAATGTTAACCTGGTCCCAGCCCTTAAGCCAACTGAACCTTGAACAACCCCTGACCACGTTCTAGGGAGGGACCTTTGCTCCCTCAACCCTTGATTACTCTCTTCCCTCCCCAGCGACATCTGTTATCCTTGAAGATGTACAGGCTGTCCAAGGTTATGCTAAACCTAACCCTTTCTCCAACACTTACAACATTGGCTGGCATAATCACCCCAACTTTGGTTGGACAAACCAGAAACCACCTCAATTTCAGAACCAGCCCAGGCCAAACCAGCAGCGAAACTTGCCCCCTATCAGCAAGGACCACCAGTTAGATCTCCATATAATCCAAATAGGGCAGCCCCTCCCCCGCAAAACCAAATTGACACCCTGATAAAGATGATGGCTGAAATGAACCAGAAACATCAAGAAGAAATGGCCTTAGTAAAGGGACAGTTAAGCCAACTTTTGGACTGTAAACAACAAGGATCCCTACCTTCCCAGCCACAACTAAACCCGCGAAACATAATTAACAGAGGCCCAATTTGCAAGGGTTCCAAGGCAACCCGGGTAGGCTCACATGGTTTAGCCAGCCCCACAAACACCCCTTGGGTTTGGTGCTTCTTCGTCCTCGTCTTCTCAAGGATCAACCCATGGTCCCAATGCCTCTGTGAATGCGGTAACCTTGAGAAGCGGCACCAAAACCCAGGATCCCAAATGGTCGACTCTCCTCGAGACTTCACCAGCTGAAATACCTGGTTCAGAAGAAGCACTGGAAAAACCCAAGGACCCAGAAATAGATCCTATCCATGTTTAAACACCCTACCCTGAGGCCTTGGAGACAATCAAGAAGAAGAAAACTGTTGTGGAAACTGAGGAGCTTTTGGAGATCTTTAAGCAGGTTCAGATTAATATTCTGCTCCTCGAAGCCATTAAGCACATCCTGACTTACGCCATGTTTTTAAAGGATGCGTGTACACCTAAACGTAAGCCAAGACCTCAAGCACCTAGGAAGGTTGTGCTCTTCGAGCAAGCAAGTTTCGTAATATCAAGCAACCTTCCACTCAAGCGAACTGACCCAGGAGCACCCCTGATTTCCTACAATATCGGGGACATGACATTTGATAGAGCGCTCCTGGACTTAGGTGCTTCTATCAATTTGATTCCAACAACCCTGTACCACCAATTTGGTTTCGGAGAGTTGACACCCACACCTGTCACCATCCAGCTGGCTGATAGATCTGTGAAGACCCCGAAGGGGGTTGTCGAGGATGTGATTGTGCAGGTCAAGGACTTCTATTTCCCGGTCGACTTCTTGGTGCTCGACCTGGAAGTCCTTGAAAAATTACAGAACACATCCATAATCTTAGGCAGACCTTTCTTAGCTACGGCTAAGGAAAACATTTATTGTGACACGGGACGCATGGAAATCAACTTCGGAGACAAGAAAATGCAGTTGGATATCTTCCGGGAGACAAAGTCTTTTGATTGAGATTGTGTTGAGGAACATGATCCCGTGGAAACTTTGGTCGAGGAATGCCTCACCCTTAGTTCTATCTCAGACCACCAATCTTGTAACGACTGTTCTGACCCGTCCCCATCTCTACCCATGGACCTCTGTAAGGCTGATTACCATCAAGCAACACTATTTGAGGAGATCGATGTTGATCAACTCCCACCTTTCCCTTTCCCGTCGACTGTTGTTCCACCCTCATCATAACTTAAGCCACTACCTGAGAATTTTAAGTATGTCTTCCTAGGACCTGACCAGACTTTCCCTATGATTATTAACTCTCATCTGACCAAGGATCAGGAACTCAGGTTGACCGTGACCCTTTCAGAACATCGGGCCACCATTGGATGGACCATTTCAAACTTGAGAGGAATTAGCCCCACCTATTGCACTCATAAGATTTACCTGGAAGACGGGGCACGACCTTCCCGCCAGATGCAGAGATGGTTAAACCCAAATATGCGAGAGGTCGTTAAGAAAGCAATTATCAAGTGGCTTGACGCTGACATCATCTATCCCATCTCTGATAGCCCCTGGGTGAGCCCCACTCAAGGTGTTAGCAGGGCTCACTGTTGTTACCAATGAGCATGGCGAATCCATCCCCACTCGCACCACCATCGCATGGCGGGTGTGTATTGATTACAGGAAGCTCAATGAAGCAACCAAGAAGGATCATTTCCCCTTGCCATTCATTGACCAGATCCTTGAAAGATTGGCAGGGCAAAAGTATTTTTGCTTCCTGGATGGATATTCAGGATATAACCAAGTTGCAATTGCTCCTGAAGATCAAGAAAAGACCACATTCACTTGCTCGTACGGCACGTTTGCATTCCGTCGAATGCCGTTTGGGTTATGCAACGCACCTGCTACCTTTCAGCATTGCATGCTAGCCATTTTTTCAGAAATGGTGGATGAATACCTGGAGGTCTTTATGGATGATTTCTCTGTATTTGGGAATTCATTCGACCACTATTTAAGCAACTTGGAGAAAATCCTGAAATGATGTATCGAGGTTAATTTGGTGTTAAGTTGGGAAAAGTGCCATTTTATGGTTCAAGAAGGAATCGTCTTCGGTCACATCGTATCGCATAGGGGCATTGAGGTGGATCGGGCTAAGGTTGATTTGATTTCCAAACTTCCTCCGCTTAGCTTGGTTCGGTAGATCCGTTCATTCCTAGGACATGTTGGCTTCTACCGAAGGTTTATCAAAGACTTCTCCAAGCTTTCCAAACCTTTAACCGACCTTCTGGCCAATGACGCCATATTCCACATGACCTCTGTTTGCATCCAGGCTTATCACACCCTCCGGGACCTAGTTTCCACATCACCTGTACTTCGCCCCCGGATTGGTCCCAGGACTTTGAGATTATGTGTGATGCATCAGATTTTGCCATAGGTACTGTCCTGGGACAAAGATAAGATAAGAAACCCGTGGTGATCTACGCGAGCAAAACGTTGGACGAGGCCCAACGAAATTATACAGTCACAGAAAAAGAACTGCTCGCTGTAGTCTTCAGACTTGAGAAGTTCTGACCTTACCTGCTGGGATCCCACGTGACTATCTATACTGACCATTCAATCATCCGGCACCTGTTGGCTAAGAAGGACGTGAAGCCCAAGCTCATTAGATGGATCCTGCTCTTGCAGGAATTTGACCTGGAAATCCACAACAAAGTCAGATCAAAGAATGTGGTGGCTGACCACTTGTCTAGACTTCACCCAGACCACATTGGACCCTCATTGCCTTTATCTGACACCTTCCCCGATGAACACATTCTGGCTGTGCAAGATAAGAAATTGCTTGGTATGTTGACTATGTCAACTACCTAGTTGTAGGATAGACCTTGCACAGCTGGTCCAGACAGCAACGGGACAGGTTCTTGGCCGAGGCCAAGCACTATTTCTAGGATGATCCCATGCTGTTTCGCCTCTGTGCCGACTAGATCATCAGGAGGTGTATCCCCGAGAACGAAGTTCAGAGTGTGCTATCTTTCTATCATGACCAAGCTTGTGGTGGCCACTTCTCTAGTAAGAAAACGGCTGCGAAGGTTCTACAGTTCAGATTTTACTGGCCTTCCCTATTTAAGGATGCATATAACTTTTCCAAGACTTGCTCGCGCTGCCAAACACTGGGGACCATGACTAGAAAAGATGTGATGCCCCTCCAGCCCATTTTGATTGTCGAGATCTTCGACGTTTGGGGTATTGATTTTATGGGCCCCTTTCCACCATCCAACGGCTTTGAGTACATTCTAGTCTCAGTATACTATGTTTCTAAATGGATTGAAGCCATCGCCACCCACCGATGCTATCATAAGACTTCAATGGACTTTGTTAAACAGAACATCTTTTCCCGGTTTGGAATACCAAAGGCCATGATCAGTGATGATGGAAGTCATTTTATTCACTCCTAATTCCGTGCTCTACTTAGAAAATACGGGGTTAACCATCGCATTGCTACCCCGTATCATTTGCAAACAAATGGGCAGACCGAGGTCTCAAATAGACAAATCAAGAACATTTTACAGAAGATTGTGAGACCTGACAGGAAAGACTGGTCCACACGACTAGATGATGCCCTGTGGGCATACAGGACCGCTTTCAAGACCCCGATAGGCATGTCGCCTTATCGCCTGGTCTTTGGCAAAGCCTGCTACCTTCCTGTTGAATTGAAACACTAGGCTTACTGGGCTGTCAAGTTGTGTAATATGGATTCTCAGTTAGCTGGTGCGCAGAGGACTCTCTAACTCTTTGAGCTAGAAGAAATTCGTCGGGACGTCTTTGAGAATAGTAGACTGTATAAGGAGAAAATGAAAGCCGTTCACAATCGACTCATCCATAGAAAGACCTTTGAGCTTACCAGCAAGTCTGGCTTTTCGATGCCCGCCTAAAACTCTTTTCGGGGAAACTCAGGTCCAAGTGGACAGGACCATTTATGGTGGTCAAGCCTCACTCCAATGGGGCAGTTGAAATCTTTGATTCGAACACTGGGTACATTTTTACAGTCAATGGCCAAAGATTGAAACACTTCCTAGCCCAGGTTCCCCCAAAGGAGAGTGTCACCCTCATTGAGGGATGACACGAATCACCACCCAGCTGGAGGTGTTAAACTCAGCGCTTCCTGGGAGGCAACCCAGTGGATTCAGATTGATCCGGTATTCTACGTCACTCAGGTAATATCTTTTTTTTGAACCCTTGTTGGATCCATGTATTTGCCAATGAGGACATTGTCCAACTTAAACATGGGGGAGGGTGGTAAATTGCATAATCCTAAGCTGATTTAATCAGTCTGAATAGAATAAAATTAAAATTTAAAAAAAGATGAATTTAGGAAGAAACTTAGGCATTAGAAAATTGTCAATAGTGGGAAATAATACAAAAAGAACTTAAACACTTAGACTTTTCAGGCCTTCAGGCTTAATCAGCCCAGGTGTCCGTTAAAATATAGATTTAGTTTCAAATCCTTGCAACCTTAAGCTACTCTTATCCACTAGCTAAATAAGGTGATAAGTATACAACTTATCAACTCACCCTTTAACTCAGAAAGACTTTGAGTCTAAGCATCTGCACATATTTTTGCACAGATTCACTCCTCGGAGATTCTGACAGAAATTGGGTAGCTAATAAACTCTCTAGGGTGGTATGGCTAGCAAGTTGTCGTGGGTAACAGCCCATTGGCAGGTTGTCTAGAGCCCAGCCACGGGACCACTTCTTCTTCATTGCCTCTAGGTAAATTTGAGATCAGGGAAGCCACCTACCGAAAAAAAAGGGAGAAAAAAAAGAAAAAAAAATAAATCACACTTCATCGCACGAGTATGGTTGGCAAGTGATTGTGGGTAACAGCCCATTGGTCGGTTGTCCAGAGTCCAGCTTAGTAATTGCACAAAAAGAACCAAAACACTTAAGGAAGAAGCGGGGAAGTAGTACAAGTCGGGGAGATATACACTGGAAAAATCCTTGTGTTGACCCCAATTAAAACAAACGTAGGGAGAAAGCTACCCATCAAACAAATACACCTTCAGGCAAAACACTTCCTCTTCCGGTCACCTAAGGGCATAGGAACCCGAAGTTTGTCGAAATTACCGTTGAGTGAGTCTATCACGATCTTCACACCAAGATGCTTAGCACTTAGAGTTTTGTCCGAGTTTTTGGTGGGTTGGGTAGTCGTAAAAAGTTACCAACCCACTCTTAATTCCAAAAAAATCTAAAAATAAGAAAAAAAAATATATATTTACATGCATTAAAGCAAAGATTCAGGCGATTCGTATTTTGGCAGACACCCGGGCGCTGCTTAGTCTTTGTAGATTAAGATCTTAGTATATTTCCTCCTATTGACAAGTGATGAAGCGTCTAAGTAGTTACTTCTTAAATTCTGACAGAAAATAAAGGCTAGAATAAACCTTACTAGGGACTAGCAAGGAGTAAGCATGGGGGTATGATAACACTGCATCTTGGGGTGATAACTCTGTTAAATGGGGTTTATCTTAAGAACAAAATGCATAAATAACACATCCTAAATAGGAATGGGAGCATTGCATGCATCACACATTAAGATTGCTTATAGAACAGTATTAATGGCCATTTGTATGAGCACTTGTCAAAACAGGCCTCAGATGAGCAATCGGATTGCACGGATGGATTCAGAGCGACAAACGGAGTCCAGCGGACTCTAAATCGGCCAAATCAGACATCTGGAGCTTCCGCAATTGGCCTAAGAAGTTCTGACTGTTGATTTGATGATCAACGGCCCACGGTGCGCCATATAGCACCCGCTCGCTGCACCTGTACGCCTCACCCAGCCCCCTCCATCAACCGCAGAACACTCTAATCGGACGGCTGAGAACGCCGCACCAACCACCGCGCCATCACTGCAATCCTCACCCGAGCAGATCACGACCGTCGGATCTCCATCCAACGGTTGGCAGCAGCCGAGCACCGACGTGCAACCGCGACCATCCACGCAGGGCAGCGCAGCGGTCGGTGCCTCAACCGCGCAATCATGCGACGCGGGTTCGAATTGCGTTGCGTTGAAATGCGGAGACGAAGGCTCACGTGGGCAAAATTGGACCGCCCTATCGGCAGCAGACGGGCGCGATCGAGGGACGTGGCGCTCGTAGATGTGCCCTGACTAGACATGTGATGACGCAGGCGTGAGGGCGCGATCCAGGCATGCGCCCTGCACAGGATCCCAGCCGTCCGATCTTCGATCGAACGGCTTACAACGCACGCACATGGATCAGGCGTGAGGAAGCACAGCTGCGGGCGAGCGACCGGAGTTCAAGGGCCTTCACCGACGTTTTGGGAAGGGTTTTAGCGACGTCCCCGACGTCGCTAAAACCTCTTCTCCATTTGGAAAGCCCTTCTCCCTATTTAAACCCCTTCCAACCACCCATTCAAGGCATTCACTCCACTTGCAAGTGTTCTACCCCCCCTCCTAGCTACCTTTGAGACCTTTTGTAATCGTCGGAGACGACGAGCCGCCGACGGAGCCCTCTTCACCACCGTGGCTACCTCCCTGTCCCCCCCTCTCTCTCTTCCCTTCTTTTAAGCTTTACTTTACTTATGTTCAAGCATTTATCTAGTGTTGTAATTATGAACTAAAGTTGCATGATTAATGAAGTTATTTTCTATTCAATTGCTTGCTCTATTTTCTATTCAAGTTGCATGTTGCGAATGAAACAATTCTAACACTAATCTTTCTCTCTCTCTCTCGCTTTTTACCTGTGCCTTTTCGAAAGCAAAACCCTGCGATTTTCGTGACAATAAGTGCCAAGAAGAATCTGGTTTTTACGCCTCCCTGAGACCGATACTCGGACTCACATCTGTTTCTTTACTTTAAAACCGACGTCGCAAGTGCAAATTATAACGACACTTCCAAACACACGCGCACGTCAAGTACCCATTTATAAATTGATATTATAATCAAATCGTGTTGATGGGAACACCATCATTAGCCATAATCAGCTAAATTTGGTCTTATAAATTCAATAAAAGCTTGTACATAACAGTCAGAAGGTCTCTAGAGCAGGGTGAGTTGTTTTGAGAAGAAAAGATAAAAAATAGGGTTAGTTATGCAATTTTACCATCTCATCATAAATACAGAATAACCACGGGGTATGTCAGGGGTTTATTAAAGGTCATTTAGTCATTAAATGTCTAATAAGTGGGTTTATATAAACAAAAATGGGTTTTCACACATTTCAAGAATTAAATGATATTTGAAACCCTAAAAGCAGACCTGCTTAATTAACTAAGGTTTTGGTCTATATAAAATTCACATAAACCCTCTAAAATTCATATAAAATTATTCTCTAATGTTTGGCATCCTTGAATTGACCATTAGAACCCGTTTTGACCCAAAACAGAGTCATAAATTGACTATTGCCCTAATTTGGGTTTTTGCATAAATTACCCAGTTAAATTAGGTCAAAACCAAAATATAACTTCACCATTGGATTCTTTAGGTCCAAATTAGGTTTGTATCAAAATTTGGACCCAATCAGAGATTGCCTTGATCTAGTTTGTAGTTTAGTCAAAGTCAGACTCTTATTATTCCAAATAACCACTCAGCTTTTGAATTTATTACAAAAATATCCCTATCTTTGTCTTCACTCTTTGCAAATAGGTCCTTCCACCATTTTCATGAAGGAATCCTACTCCGGCGAGCTTTGTTTGGCAAGAACTTGGCGATTACCTAACGAATCCCTCTCAAACTTGAAAGGAAGATTCGTCAAGTAATTGCCTTCAAATCAAACATATTCGTGGGCTCCAATTCTTCCCAATCTCTCATACGAACACATGAGAGATGTGGATATCCTTCGTCGGCTGGCTTACCAAGCTTGGAAGATTGGTCTCTAAGCCTTAAACCTCTTCCCATGGCCTATAAAAGGAGTGGGGGCGAGAACCCGAGCTCCTTAGCAAGTCTTGGCTTGAGAAACCCTCTTCTCCTCCCTCTCTGGCCTCCTTCAGATTCTGCTTCGGTGACCTTCTCTGCTCCCCTCGTCGGTTGTCCAACAGCCAAATTGGATAGCCTATCTTCTTCCCCTCGTCCTCATGTACCTCCCCGGTTAAAGGGAGGGCGTTCTTCTACCTCAGTCGTCATCACCGCTTCGCCGTCGTCTCCATCTTCTCCAGCTCCGGTCAACCACAACCGGAGCCCTCCGCCTATCTCCTCTTCTCCTAAGGCCCTCTACGTCTTCCTCTTTCCCTCTACTTCTCTCTCCCTCACTCACAACACATACGTGACTGCCAACCACTCATATCCACCTCCATTTTCTCCGCCTCCGACAATCACTCCAGTGAGACTCTCCGTTCGCTACACCACGCCATAAGCCTCACCACCTATCTTAAAAGTTTCGTCTCATCCACGCGAGCAAAACTCCTCAAGAAATTGAGGGGTTTGCTTGCCCTAGCTCTCCACCGAACACCTCTAATACTGCACTCACCTTCCGCTTTCGCCACACCCACACATGCACTCCCACTGCACGCCATCGCCACCCCCACATTCGCTGCACTCGCACGATGCTATTGAGCTGGTTTACGAAAGATCGTTCTTTGGATTTCAGGTTCAGGACCTTCGTCGCCATTGCTGCAGTTGGTTCAAGCGAGCTTTCATCACGTTCTTCAGGCATTCACTCCAGTCGAAAGTTCTAGGCGACGCGGACTACTTTCAGGAGGGTCTCCAGATCCTCAATTGAGGATCTTAGTGATGGAAGAGTGGGTCGTGTCCACAGGAAGGCAATTATGCAATAAACTCTCGATTATTTCGTATTCTTTCGATCAAGTGCGAAATCCCTAGTCAAATCTGACATAAAATGCGATGGAAAGAATATTCATAATTACTAAAAAATATAAGGGTATATGTGCAATTTTTTCTCACTGAAATCTTCAATAAATATATGATGATTTTATGTAATTTTCACTTGACATATACTAGAGAAAATTGGTGCACATGTTGATCCCAAAACCAATCTTAAAACGGGTGAATATCAATAACAGGCAATTATCAGAAAGCATGAGGGTGCATTCGTAATTTTACCGCAATAAAATAATCATAAATGAAAATTAATTTATGGTGGCAATGGCAGTAAATGTAATTTTTAATCTCCCTCAAAACAGAGCATTTGCTCTCTCTCTTGCTTGCATGCGGGGAGGATCTTCGGCGGGGCTATTAATGCACTAGGGAGGTTGACGAAGGCAAGGCCTATCCGATGGAGGCCGCGGCGTTGACAGAGATGGCCGGAGGTGGCCGGCCGACGGAGGAGAAGAACGTTGGAGGAGGCGCTAGAGGCGGACCTGCGGGGGTGCTCCTGTTGCGCATGGTGTAGGGCGCGCCTGGAGTGGCCTGCAGTGGCGTGGCGGTGGCTCTGCTCGCAGCGCTGAGGTGCGGGCGTAGTGCCTGCGGGGAACGCTAGGCGCTGGAGAGGGAGGATGCGGTGATGGCACTGGAAGGGAGGATGGGGTGCATAGTGCACGCCGAGAAGCAGTTCCCTACAGGGGGGAAGATGCCGATCCTTCTCTCCTTTCTCCGCCTCCTCTTTAACTCTTCTCTCCCTGCGTGCGTGAGTTAAGGGATTTTCCAAATCCCTTTGTTGTTTTTGGCCGGCGGGCGTTGAGGGGAGAGTTACGGCTGGCCGGAGGAAAGGGAAAAGATGCCGCCAGTTGTTTGTTGGGGAAATTTACTCCCCAACCCTTGTTCTTTCTAAATATCATTCCTGCACATAAAAACAACAAAATCATTACATATTAAGTTATAGAATGTTATAAACTTAAATCATGATGTATACAAATATTCTACAACTTAATGTAGTTATTAACACACCTAAAAGGTAAGATTAAAGTTACTTAGGCGTAATACAAATCCATTAAAATGGACTCATCAAATACCCCCATGCCTAAGATTTGCTAGTCCCTAGCAAAAATGAAAAATAATAGAAGTAATCAGAAGATTTCTTCTTTTCTCATTTCAAAACTTTAGAGATCCAGACAAATGTGAAGTGATGATAGCCTAGGTAACAGATCCAAGTGAAAAGGGCCAATTCGCATTGGAAATTCGTACTTCACCCTTGGTAAATATTGTTGTCGGGATAGGCAACTACTTCCCTTGGCGATAAAGTAGAGGATAATATGTAATTTGACCCTGACGTTTGGCTTAGGTAGGAGATATCAAGTTGAATGGATTTGTATTTGGTGGCACACACTCATCTGGTGCTACATATAATCTAGTACTACAGGCTCTAGATCTCTAGACTATTAGACAAGTCAACTCTAAGAGAGGCTACACAACTGTGCTCTCTTGATGTTCCTGGGCGCTCACTCTTTTCTTTATTTTCTTTCTGAGATTACAAATCTCGCCAAATTTAGTAATTATACTCACTGTTTGGTGGCCTCACATGCCATCCACACTTCAATTAAAGTCCTAGAAATTCTACAACTAAGTTAGAGTACTAAACTAGTATTCGGGCGATCAGAAATACTAAAAGATAGGTATGAGTCATATTTGGTGGAACGCGAAAGGTGTTCTGTTGCCTCAGAAATAATGTTACATTATAAACTTTGACTTTATATATATATATAACCGTTTCTTCTTTTTCTCTCTTTTTTTTAATGAATATAATACGACACAGACTTTTATTTATGAGGCATTATTAGGGATGATGATGGTCAAGAGGATATTGTGTGGCTTATTTGGTGGAAGTGCCTATTCTCAGCACTGGGAAGGAATGGATAGGACAGGCGTATTTCTGACCTTTGACACTATTACCCTCCTTCTGCCGAGGACTCTATGAAGGATGGTCGTAACCATCCACCATAGTTATAGCTTTATTAAGACTCAATCTCTGTGTATCTGCCATATTTGGTGACTCTGAGGAATTCACACAAAGTATGCACACAGGAACAGAGAGTGAAAACTACGCCTAACTCTAAAGTATCATCATCTAATTATCCAAAACTTAAGAGTCCTTGCACTAGACTTAGCACACCAGTAATCTCTCTACTTTCTTCTCATAAATATGAGGTGGATCTATTAGAAGATAGTATGCCTGACTCCTTATGAACTGTCCAAGGGCTCAGTAGACTACAAATGCTCATTGGTTTTCCTCAAGGATCCATTATCAAGTCTACGTGCACGTGAAATAAATTTACTGGATTCTAAACTTAAGAAATAATTTCAGAAGAAAAACCTCCAATGACAAATGTATTTTGCTAGGGACTAACTCAATCAGCTCAAGAAAAGAGGAATTTTTTTTTTTTATATATATGCTAACCTAAATACATGAATACTTCCTAAAATGCAAATGCACCCCCCATGCCTAAATCCTACAATGTCCCCATTGTAAAATTAAAATAGGAGGAGAAAGGAAAAATATCACCTGACAACGGTGTTATTCTGACTGCTGGGTTGCCTCCCAACAAGCACTGCATTTTCTGTCAGTAGCCAGACTTAGAAGGAACCTATAAGTCTGGTTCCAAACAGAAAAAGTTAGGCCCTAAAAATATGCGTAACAGTGTGGGCCTAGAAAACAAGTAGCCACGGATGTTGGCGAGCTGATGATGCAACGTAATAGGAAATGCTCGCCAGAAGATATGAAAGCGAAGAACCTTGTTGCCTACCTTGGGAGGTTTAGGAATAATAAATGGAATATGAAAAGGGACCTCCCAAAATGGAATAATTGGAGGATAGCAAGGATCCTCCAGAGCAGGACGGGTTTTAAAAGATATACACACAATTAGTTCGAACCCTTGAATGGCGAGAGTAAAAGTACAAGCATCAATCCACACTCGCCATTCCACCCGAGGATGTACTGGCTTGATATGTTCTCTAGAAACAATGTACATGAGCAGAGATCTGAGCCAAGGATCGGTTAGGGAGTATAAGGGTTGTTTGTAGTGTTGGAAGGTAATGGTTAAGTCCAATGAGGGCTTAGTCAGTGTTAGGTCTAATTCCAACAATGATTCAGATTGTGTATACTCCCTAACAGTTGTAGGCAACTGCATATTACCCTGCCTAGCATTAATGATCGGAGTCATATTTGAATCAAGGGTAGACTCCAAATTACAACTCTTTGATGGCAGGGTCAAAATGTCAGAATCATTATCATTCAGCTCATCCCTAGATTCATTTGGTTCACTCAAATTTTTGTCGAGGTATATATGTGATTCATTAGGAGTTGGATCAGTATCCTCAATTATTCCCAAAGGAGGATCAGTCTTAATGTTTTGAAGCAAGCCTATATCATTGAATTCGTCATTCTTCTCGAGGTATAAATCCTCAATTGACGTGTTTTGTCCCTGAGAGTCTGCCATAGACTTCTCATTATTTTGTTTGTCCTCCTTTAATATCAACTCTTGCTTTGATGGAGGATGACTCTCAAAAGAAGGGAGGAATATGGATTTAATCATATTATTTCTATCCTCTGGAGGTAAATCCTCAAATGATAAATAATTCCCCTATGGTTCACTCCAGATTTTCAGTCCAGGTTCCTATATTGGGGCATCCCTATCCTCTGAAATAGACTCTTCATATCCTTGAGACCAAAATTGATCTAATTCATCTTCCATTGCCTTACGGTTACCTTCATTGGGTGCATTTAAATCCTCAGGATATTGAATGGTAGGTGTTGATTCCCTAAGTGGAGGGTTATGGGTAGGCTCACTAAGGGTAGAATGAGATTCCACCAAATAATCAATAGGGGAAGTAATAGGAATATACAACCTTGACCCGAGTTGGTAGGGGTAAGGAGAATACTGTCATTGGGGTCAAGGTCAACAAGAGGTACCATTTTCCCTTGCTTTTGACTCCAATATAGTTCAGGTGGATAATCACTATGATCGTTGTCCTCTAGTGGCCGTGTCTCATTGGGAGAGTCTAAGTGATAGCTACATAAAATTGGATCCCTATTGTCATTAGGTTCCTCAGAATTATTTCATGATCATGATCGTATGGGTAGGGATCAGGATTATTGGGAAGCGTGTAGCTAAGTTGTCTTATTTCTTCATTTAACTGTTGACTATTCCTCAACATCTCTCCCATTGATTCCATCATTTCCTTTTGCTATTTTTTCATTTCTATCATAAAAGAGGAGAGGCTACTATTATTAGGTTGGGGAGGATAGTCAATTTCAGGCTCTGGTTGCCTAGGAGTATCGGTCCAACCTTGATACGGAAAATCATGAAGGGTGGGAGGGTTGGGTGTTTGCATGGAAGTAGGGATTTCAGGGTTGGGAAATCCCACTCCTAGGCTTTGCTCAAAAGTGGGAGTTATCGGGCCAGTACTCCCAGGATAAGAATAAGAATGATCCCATGAATTGTCAATGTACCCATCAAAGGATGGATACGCTCGGGGCATGGGATCCTGATTAAAAGATGGGAAGTATCAACTCTGATAATCTAACTGATAGGAATAAGGGTAACCCATTTCTTTAAGCAAAACAGTTTTAACTCTCTTAGGATTTAGAAGAAATCAGAATACAAGCAGAAACTTCCTAGAGAGTTCTACTGTCAAAGCAAACGTAAATTCAAAGGGATCTATTTTTTAGTAGATTGTAGGTCTTAGAATTAAATGTTCAATTGGTGGCCAAACAAGTTTTGCAAAAAATTACGCTTCCTAGGCCAACCTTCGCCAATGCCTATAACCTACTCTCAAGGGATGGAAGTCTCGAATCGAGCCCACACACGAGGAACTGAAGTAACTTGGTGGATAGGTTTGTTGATTTCCGACTAACTTCCCTTGTGGTGCAAAAGAGGAGAGGTAGAAATTTATCTAGTGACCTTATGTGTGAGGTGCACAGTGTCTCAAGTGTGCAAACATACAATCGTGTTTTGATTTTTGAAATTTTGCAAACAGGATCCTTTTGCACATAATTTTCAGTCACAGATTTCAAGGTTCAACCTCTTAGCAGTCCCAATTTTTAAAGTGACCACTGAATTAATTTGATTCAAGCACTTTAGTGGTCTTAGATTTAGGTTCAATGCATATGCATGACAGGTAATTGATGCTCAAGAGAAGACGTACCTTACTCCAGCTTTCTTCGTGTAATGTATAAATGCAATGCAATAAAAATAAACTAGATGCTGCTCATTCAGTCCTAAATGGTCGTCCTATAGATATGCAGCTTCTAGCAGGCAGTTCGATTATTTTTTTTAATAATAATAACAAACAGACCTAATCTAACTAACCGAAATTCAGTTCAAACAGTTTAAATAATCCTATAATCTAAATAAATGGGAACACACTCCCAAAAATACGCTCTCTCATACAAGAGCGATAAGAAATAAAGAGGCCTTGGGGACACGTTCCCAAAAATACCCAACAAGGGTCCAAAAGATAGTAATTTAATTTTAATGTCTATCTAAACTAAATCTAACTAAATCTGAAATAGGCTTCTTCGTAAGCCTATGTGCATGGGATCAAGGCCCACGTGTTCCTATTTCTGGCCTCCAGGTGGCGTCAAGGTCCACCAAAAATATCGTCTCCGCCGTGCGCGTCGTTCAAGGTCAATGTCGTCTCTTTGCTGCGCCTGTCGCCGTGTCAGATTCCTCGCACAATAATAAAAATGATCCGATGATTTCGTAACTCATAATATTCAAAAAAAAAATAATGTGAATCTATTGTGTCTGTTGCCTCCCCGGCAACGGCACCAATTTGTTGAGTCGACTTTCCGCTATGCGTTGTAGTATTTAAGTGGTGGAAAAATTGACTAATTAACAATAAAAATAACCACTCACAGCAGAGCGAGTCGTGTCCACAGGGAGGCAATTATGCAATAAACTCTCGATTATTTCGTATTCTTTTAGTCAAGTGCGAAATCCCTAGTCAAATCCGACATAAAATGCGATGGAAAGAAGATTCACAATTACTAAAAAATATAAAGGTATATGTGCAATTTTTCCTCACTGAAATCTTCAATAAATATTTGATGATTTTATATAATTTTCACTTGACATATACTAGAGAAAATTGGTGCACATGTTGATCCTAAAACCAATCTTAAAACAGGTGAATATCAATAACCGGCAATTATCAGAAAGAATGAGGGTGCATTCGCAATTTTACTGTAATAAAATAATCATAAATGAAAATTAATTTATGGTGGCAATGGCAGTAAATGTAATTTTTAATCTCTCTCAAAACAGAGCATTTGCTCTCTCTTGCTTGCATGCGAGGAGGATCATCGGCAGGGCTGTTAACGCACTAGGGAGGTTGGCGAAGACGAGGCCTATCCGATGGAGGCTACGGCGTCGACAGAGATGGCCGGGGGTGGTTGGCCGGTGGAGGAGAAGAACGTCGGAGGAGGCGCTCGAGGTGGACCTGTGGGGGTGCTCCTGCTGTGCGTGGTGCCGGGCGCGCCTGGAGTGGCTTGCGGTGGCGTGGCTGTGGCTCTGCGTGCAGCGCTGGAGGTGCGGGCGTAGTGCCTGCGGGGAACGCTAGGCGCTGGAGAGGGAGGATGCGGTGATGGCATTGGAAGGGAGGGTGGGGTGCACAGTGCATGCGGGGAAGCAGTTCCCTGCAGGGGGGAAGATGCCAATCCTCCTCTCCTTTCTCCGCCTCCTCTTTAACTCCTCTCTCCCCGCATGCATGAGTTAAGGGATTTTCCAAATCCCTTTGCTATTTTTGGCTGGCGGGCATTGAGGGGAGAGTTGTGGCTGGCCGGAGGAAAGGGAAAAGATGTCGCCGGTTGTTTGTTGGGGAAATTTACTCCCCAACCCTTGTTCTTTCTAAATATCATTCATGCACATAAAAGCAACAAAATCATTACATATTAAGTTATAGAATGTTATAAACTTAAATCATGATGCATACAAATATTCTACAACTTAATGTAGTTATTAACACACCTAAAAGGTAAGATTAAAGTTACTTAGGCGTAATACAAATCCATTAAAATGGACTCATCACCTAGTAGCTGCTACTCAACAATTCAACGAAGACGCCTCACTATAGCTGACATGTGAAGGGAGTGGAACTTATAGTCCCACATTATGGGATTTGGACCAGTTGAAGCCAGATATATTATTTTTGTGCCGAGGCTTTATCGCCTCGACACACCGGGGGTGAGGTCCCTACTCACCCGTACTTGACCTGACCCAACCTGTGTTACTGCTCAGCTACAACCTCACGCACGTAACCCTACACTCGGATCTGGTTACTGTTCCTACCCGATTACGCGATTAATCCTAGGTTTAAGAGAAAGAGAAGAAGGAAAGAAAGGAAAAGAGAGAGAGGGGAGGGGGGTTTTGCTGTGCTGCCCTCTTCTCGACACTTAGTGATTTCTGAGGGAGGCCTTTGCCTCTGCTAGTGTTGGTGCTAAGCTTTGTGCTTTCCCTTGAGCCTGTAGCTCGAGAAAGGGAGAGGCCTTGCCTTTGTGTTGCTAGTTTTGAGTGGACTGTGCATTTATCCTATGTGGAATAGCAATTGATTGATACTATTGAGATATTTGATATTATTGTAATTAGAGTAATTAGTGATTCAAATTACCATTTTACCCTGATCTTTTTTCTCTATCAACATTTGTTCTTATATACATATCATTTGAGCTTAGAAATTTCATCATGTATTTATATCTTGTGATAGAATTGCAATTTTGAGATTTTTTGCAACACTTGCTCTCTACGTTCGAACTCGGATTTCTTCGAGCTATAAATTGTATTTGTTGACGAGCGATGTTGGTATGTACTACAACGTATCAATCTTAAACATCGATTTCGCACATTAAACTCGTGTCAAATTAGAATCGAAGAAGAGGAAAAATTTATAACACAATTAATTAATTGTTTATTTTTAGCAAGCTCTCAACATAGGAACTCAGGTTACTCTAATTTTATTGATCTCCACTAAAATTATTACAGAAAGAGCCTTTCAAGGGAAATACATTAAAAATAAAAATACAAAAAATACAAAAAAAGACTAAATACAAGTACTTTTCAAACATAAAATCCACATCTTCAAAATAAATGGTTAATGGAAGCTTTAGAAGTATTTATAACCTTCAAAATCATTGACGAAATCATGAAGAAGATTAAGGTTGGGGAAATGAGGGACTTAGGATAGGACTGATATATATTTCGGGTAATTGGGTATAGATTTATACCAATACTCATACCCAAAATCGATCGGGTTTTTGTAGATAAAATCATACCCATACCCGATCGGATTCAAGTAGAGTTTTACTCATTCTTTTCGGGTTGGATTGGGTCGGATTTACTGAAGCTTGCATCCCTATTGAAGTGGCCTCTTTCTTGTTTGACATGATTTTTAGTCAGTAAATAAGGTTCCCCTCAGTCAATAGGGTGTTTTCTCCCCACATTTACTGTGATTGCTTGTGTGTTGTCCTATCTATCTTCCGTGTTGGCCGTATCAGATGGTGCTTTAACTCCTGCCATCTTATCTCATTTCCCTTCCCCATGCACAACCCATGTTGCCCTTAGTTCTTCATCCTCTCACTATGGTAGCATAAATGTAAAGGATTGGGATGACATCCAATCCAAGCTGATGTCCAAGATCTCCAATAAATTGGTGGGTTATGCCCTAAATGTGGTTCTGTGGGTGGTCCTCTTGGTTTTCATAGACGACAAAGAAGGTAAGCGTGTGATTGTTGGACTTTTTGTACCTTATTCGTTCTTCTTTCTTCTTTCTTATGTGACTTGCACTGCGTTTCCATTCATCCATGTTTACAGGGTAGTTGAGCACATTAGAAGAGGTAGGCTTGCTAGAGTAGGTGAGGACCAGCCACTTTTAGTTGATAGAAAGGCTACTTGGAAGGAAACTTATTAAACCCTTTTCAAGTGATAGTGACTTTCCTACTATGCGTTTTGAAGTGTGAATATAAAATCCCCCATGGAAAACCATCATGTGAGCACCTAAGAAAGCCATTATCTATGCCTAAGATTGATCCACTTGTGAAACAAAACTTCCTCGAATCATATCTACACATGAAACCTAAATATTATGTAGGGTGGAAATATGTTAGCTTCAGATATGATGAAGGTTAACTACACTAACACTTGCTAGATTATGAAGATAGTAGGTGGAAGAAACTGTGACTTACTCGATACATACTCGTCCCTTTATTAAACATAGCACAGTTTCTTCTAGGGTTAATAGACAAGCGTACAACGTATTGAGGACAACAAACAAATTAGATTTTGTTGGTTGGAAGACTCTTTTCTTTCCTTATCTTAATTAGACCATGTCTCATTCCATGTTGAGATTGCTGCTTCCCTTCTGACTAGGCGTTAAGGTTGGAGGTTATATGTATGGCGCTTAGCAGTTGTGAATCAAGATAATGTGAAGATGGAGTAGGTTGAATATAGCATGCATCCAACTACGTATAAGTAGCAACTCACCGTCAACTGACCTAGCTATCTAGCTATTCTTCATGCATAGCCTACTTATCCTTGTGTATCATCCATTTTGAACTCGATGCCTCACAAACCAACTCCTACAATCTTACCATTAAATTAAGCAAATAGTACTACAACAAGATCGATTAAATGAACGGTCGACAAGGTTCGTATTTTTGATCGTTATAAACGGTCGAAAATGACCTCAACCACAACCCTACCCGATAGATGGAAAACTTAATGATTGACTTTTTGGCAACTATTTTACCTTAAAACAGTCGAAAATATTATTATTAGCAATTATGGTATAACGGTCGAAAATTCACCATCCTAAACAACACCTTTTCTATAAGTGAGTCCTTTCAACAATTTCATATTCTAATGGAAAAGGCACTACAACAAAATTGATTTATGATATATAATAAATTTACTCCAAACAATCCAAAAAAATGCACACATTACTCGGTGATTATTTCATGGCAAATAATATAAACCACCTTTCCATCACCAATAGATGAAGTAATGGCACCTTTTTAAAAAATAAACATTTTTTGTTGCACTCCCTCCACAATATCCACCAAGCTTGCGATATCAACATTGTTAAGGATCAATGTCTCTCTGCCAATGTTCCATGTTCAGGCTTCACAACTTGCTTTTATTTGTCTTTTGGAGTAGTTGGATTCTTATGTTATTTTGTGTTCTCATTGCTTTCGCATAAATAAATGGAATGGTATTTCTTAAAAAAAAAGTCTTGTTGATTTGCTATATTTTTGGGATCTCGTCCAGAATCTCTTCTCTTATGTATTGCTTTAAAGGATGTAGGTATAAAAATGTAAATGTTGATGCATTTTCAAGGAGTTGTAAATTATTTTGTATCGGTGTAAAATCATTTTGCATTGATATATCATGTCTATGCCTTACAAAATGTGACATATGATGAATTTTTGTATATTTCCACTGTTTTAAATTACCACATCATTGCCTATATAACTAAAACTTTACTAATCTTCCCCACTGCCTAGTTGGGGTGCCTTTTGTGATGTATGAGCTGCATGCTCAGTATCAAAGGGCCTTGCTCATGTATTGATCCTAATAATATCAGGGGCCTGTCACCAAGTAGAGTTTTCAAAGGAGTACATATACAAATTGAGAAATATATGCAGATATGTGTAAAACTCCTCCAAGTAAGACACATCATCTCCTGTTTTGTAGATTTTTTATGTGCTCCTCCGTGATGGAGACTATAAGAAAAGTAACTAATTATAGCCATGTCCATATTTGTCTCCAAGAAGTTTTTCGCAAATAATTCTTAAAATAGTGAACATTTGTCTACCATTTCTATATTATATCTCCATCTTCACTTTGCACAGTGATTTTGTTAAAAGGTTCAAAACCGCCTCATCGTTAATAGATAGGGTTTAGGAAACAATATGGGCAAATTCCCATTACAATGTGCTTTCCAGAAGTAGCTACTCTAAGTAGAATGTAAGATTTATTCACACAATTACCATAATTTTGTTTTAAAGGATGGTTTCTTTAGTTGTCTGAGATGCATATCTTTCTCTTGGTCACTTGATGATGTTGCACCCAGCACATGAACCAAGATGATAATAAGGAGAAAAGATGTAATATCTTGATTTTTTCAATGTAAATTTCATATAAATAAGTAATTAGATGTATGTATTATAGAATAATTATGGTTATGAGTTATTATTAGGAAGGGGAGAAATAAATGAATGAATAAACTTTTTAAAAGACCTTTCCATAAAGATTAATGGCTAAAAAAAAAAAGTAATAAGTAGACAATCAATCTTCCCCATTAAGTAATTAGTTATTATTTTTCTTTATTACATGTATTTATTCTTCATTAAGCCATTAGTTATGAATTATATCTCTCAATGTTTACTCACCAATCAATTCATTCTTAATTTTCTTGCCATCATATTACACCATAACTGTACCATCCTTGAATGGCAAGAGTCGAAGTCATGGACATCATTATCGATTGTCATCCACTAATGATTACTCTCATTATGTCTTTCCATCTTTTTATATTTCTTAATTTCAAAATCTAACAACACTTCCACAAGTCATAAGCCTCTCCATATGTGGTCTTACTTATCTCCATCTTGAAAGCAAACATAGCCTCCATATAAGACCTTTTTCATCCAAGCTACTAACATGCTATCGATTTCACACCCATGTGAAGGTTGAATCTAGATTTGATGCTGATCAAGGTGATGAATGTCGTTTGCAACATGATATACTAATGTTGTTGAATCCGTCATTTTCAACATCATAGGAGGTAAGCGGGAATAAATCATGTAATCATAGTTATAGCAACCTATTCCTCCCATATTTAGTCATGACATTGATATGTAAAGAAAGGTGACTTTAGTACTATAAACAAATATTATGCCAACTATATTCCTATAAGTGATCGACTTTTATACTTGTAAAGAAAATTTCAAATATTTGTTGGAGAACCATGCAAAATTTCTTTAAGATCTTATTGATACATTTTCTTTTAATTTCATGGATTATATATTTCATATGTGACAAATGTATTGCATTCATTCTCAAGTACATCATAATATATTTTCTTCTTTTGTCTCTAATTAGTAGGAATGCATGTATAAGAATTAACTTACATTATACTTTTTTTTATGTGAGTGAACAACAAAAATGGCAACGTAAAATGATAATTGTTACTAATACGTATGATTAGACCTAATTCCAACATTGGATTATTATGACTATTAATATGAAAAAAATGTTAATGGCATGTCCTCTTATGTCCCATAGCTAAGTGTAGGTAAATTAAAAAAGTTAAATATGCAACCCCTTTTTCATTTCTACATTATAACCAATTTAGTAGAATAAACAATAACTCAAAGATGTTTTATATTTTTTTTAACATACGACAATAGTTGACATACGTAAATAGATTGGACTTTACATATTTCTTATATACTTACGAATAATTACCTACACGAAGAAAAGTAACTAATTATAGCCATATCCATATTTCTCCATGAAGCTTTTCACCAATAATTCTTAAAATAGTGAACATTTATGCACTATTTCTATATTATATCTCCATCTTCGCTCTGCATAGTGATTTTGTTAAAAGGTTCAAAACCGCCTCATCGTTAATAGAAAGGGTTTAGGAAAAAATATGGGCAAATTCCCATTACAATGCATTTTCCAGAAGTAGGTACTCCACGTAGAAATGTAAGATTTATTCGCACAATTACCATAATTTTATTTTAAAGGGTTGTTTCTTTAGTTGTTTGAGATGCATATCTATCTCTTCGTCACTCGATGATGTTGCACCCAGCACATGAACCAAGATGATAATAGGAGAGAAGATGATGAATCCAAATCTTTCTTCCTTTCTCTGGAAAGAAAACGTCCATAATAATATGCATGTAATGATCCGAAAAGAATGTGCAAAGTCTACTTCGTAGGAAAAGAAAATGCAGACAGTACCCCATAGTAAAGCAACTAAAATTACCAAAAAAAAAAAAAAAGGAAAAGTTGCCGGAGGCTCTGTTCAGGTTAACTTTTTGACAATGATCTCAAGTGATTTGGCTCAATTTATCCTATATTTAAATTACAAAAATTCATATTGACTCTTACTTATATTTATAAGATGTTCAGAATTTCCAAGACAGTCCAATGTTTGTTGGTATCGGCTTATAACCCATATTACCATTTGATTTACATATGTTTCTGATTTTTTTATACAAATCGAATATGTAGTATTTTTTTTTTATAGCTATTACAAGTAAAAATCATATCTGAATGTAAGACACAATCAACTTTATGAAATCAAATAATATGGAAATACTTTTACTTGAACACTGTCTAATAGCTGGCCCATTTTATAGGAACTCCTACATTAAAACACTTATTTGTCATTCACGATCCTTATTGATAATACTTCGATACTATTAAATGTACATCGTTTCTAGGACGAAGAGAAAACATACTATATCAATGGCTTCTGTTACATATTTCTTAATAATCGCTATTATAATGTTTGAGAAGAAGCAGCTAATGTTTCATCGCATCCCCTGGTAGAAACTTGATAAACTCCACTGTAAATGATGATGAATTCCTCGAAGTATGCCTGAGGATTTAATTGCAATAATGATATTGTAACGAAGATGACAGTAATATTAGTTAACGGTAAATATAATGATTAGATACAACAATTGTTTTTAAATGCCAGCCATCTATATGTGATGATTTTTGACATTTCTTATTTAGGTGCCGTAGTTTGAAATCCTATTTGATCCACCACCCAATCCCTGGGATCTTCAGGAGGCCATCTTTTCCTTTTACATAGGCCATAACTAAGTCCTCCATCAATCGGTAATGTCCCCCCCTACGTTCTTTGAACCATATTCGACTACCTGTTTTTTTCTAGAATATTTGACAGATCAAATTAAATAAATTATACCTTATCAGACAAATGGTCAAGTTCTAGAGTTCCAGAGCTGTTCCCTTTAGTCAAATTATAACAGAACTCAACATTGACAGTGTATTGATTGCATTAACTTGCTATCGTACTCACGTTTTTTCGAAACAACGTGTACTATTTCAATTAAACATGTCAAGAACAATTCCTACGCTACTGAAAGGGCCCACATAGATTGCCTCAAGCCCTTTAGACACTGCAAAGAATAACTTTATTTGTAATGGTAATCATCCTAGAAGTACATGCATTCTTGTCTTCTTGCAATTTGTGCGAGCAAAATGACTGCATTGATGTGGTGAGAGAATGACATGCTTGAGTGCTAAGTTTGTGTTGTAATTGTTCCCATGCTTGAGTGCTAACTTCGTGTGATATTTCTTTATAGAAAAAAGAAGGGGACAACTTCCAGTGTGAGAGAATGACATTTCTCAAATTTGTAGAATGAATGATTGTATGTCTCAAAGCAGTTCCAGTGAAATTTGTGTGAAAAAATAAAAATTTTAATAAGACACAACTTTTGTCTGCATCTCACTTGAACTCTACAGTAAGGGTGATTAAAAGGAGGATTCTTTTACGAAACATGTGTGGAAGGAAATTAATGATGAGTTTAATTCAATCACTCACTTGAACTACGATCATGAGAAGATCCTCCATCATTAGAAGACCTTAAAGTTGAAGTTCCGTTCGTATCATGATCTACTCAACAAAAGTGGTTGGAGACTAGATTCGATGACAAATGTCCTTGTTGGCCTAACTCTCAATGTTTGGATAGAGGTACTGATGTAAATATGTTTACACTACTTAAGATGTCTATTTATACATGTTCTTAAGCATAAGATTGCATTGCATGCTATAAATATTGCATAACATGTATCATCTTACATTTAGAGTAGTTTGAATAAAATGGAGGTTAATTGTCTCCTTTTATGTTCATGGACAGGGAAAACTTTTATCGGGGCCTCGGATCGAAGATCCAACCGTACAGATGTGATCAGGGCGATGATTGGAGTTCAACGACTCCAAGATCGCCCTAATCAGACATCTGTAGCATTAGATAGTGATTGGAGAATCCTAAAAGATCAAGGGCTAAGATGGTGTGAATCCACACTTCAAACGAAAAATTCGACCACATGGATGGATTCGGATCGACGATCGTAGCCTAACGGCGTGAAAATCGACTCAATCCGACGCCCGTGGCACCATCTACATCATTCAGAAGATGGATGACCAAGATGGCATCACGTGGTGCCATCCCAGCCATCCAACCGGCCCTCAAGTCTGCCGCTGCCTCTCCAAAGAGAATCCAACGCGAGATCTGGGCCTGAACGCGTGTTCAAAAGATCGGTCGCCCTCTCATCCACGCGCGCAGCGTAGTGGATAAGGCGCTCGGTTGCCTTCAGACGCGCGCTCGATTCGCAAGGCGCGAGCGAGCGGGTGCGGGTGAGCATCGGATCGTCATCAAACGGCTGTGCGTGCCTAATAGCGCTCACACGCTATTAGACACGCGGTGAAGACACAGCATCACACACAATGGGGCGCGCAGAGGAGGCAGGTGGAGGCGCGATCTAAGCCGTCCGATCTCACGATCGGACGGCTGAGATCAGCTGGACGTGCGCGTGCGTTGAACGCGTGGGCAAGCGAGCGGGTGCGTGCACACTGCCCACTATGCCCACGTTCAGACCTTTAGCGACGGTTTTATCCGTCACTAAAGGTCCTGAATTGATGTTTTTAAAATTGGAATGACCAAATTGCCCAAACTCCTTGCAACTATAAAAGGGGACCCTCTCCATATGAAATTCTCATCCCTTCCTTCTCTTCTCTCCATCTCCAAAGCTCAAGAGAAGCTTGTCCCACATCCGGGATGTTTCTCGCGAGATAAAATCAATTTTTCGTCCCCCTTTCGGAAGTGGATCCTGCGACGACGACGACGTGCTGCCCCATTCATGTTCTTCCCGCTTCGTCCTCCTTCGTCCTACTTCATCCTCCTTCGTCCAGGCGTCGTCCTGTTCGGCTTGTCCTCCAAGCGATCGTCGAGGAGGATATTTCTCTCTCCATTCTTTTAATGCTTTCTAGAGTAGATTTACTGCTTTCTAGTGTAATCATTTTCCCGCTTTCTAGTGTAACGAACAATTGTTCTGATAATGAAATTCCATGTTTATTCTACATCTCTTTTTGGTTTTTGTTTGTAATATTCTCTCTCTCTCTTATTCTCTCTTTCTCTCTCTTCGATTTATTGTAAATAGTTAGATAGTTCTAATCAATTGAATTACTTCGTGACAAATAAAACAAACGCGTGTTTTTAAATCAAACGTCCACCTCCCTGTGTTCGATCCGGGATTTCCATTCCGGTATAAATTTTATTTGTTGAACATGAGTTCTTCACCTTCATACTACGACGACAGGTTTTTAAAATCGAACACGTTAGCGTAGCAACGCGTACGTTCAACAGGTACGCACTTTGTCCTTTGAAATACCTATTGTTATAGGAACCAAATAGAGATTCTAAAATTTATTCTCAATCTTTGCCTCTTAGTTGCCCATGAAGTTTCGAAGGCTAAGGGATCGAACATTCTCTTTGTTCAACGAGATCCAGACCATTGTTGGGCATGACAATGCCACAGGCGAGTTTGCATTGTCATCCAATCTACAAGATGAAGTTGAGGAGCAGGCACATGTGGAAATTCCTCTGGATACTCAAACAACTTTTAAAGTCTCTCTATTTAGCTCCCTACCATTCTTTCATGAAGTCCCACCATATTAACCTGTGCATAATGTTGGGTTTATGGACTTGAGTTATGCTTGTAGTGATTAGTCATTTAAGATTCTATTAGACTTCTACTGCAACCAGCTCTCCCACAATGGTGCCCATAACTTGGGCTTTTTCTCTTATGCCTCTGCTAGTACGTCAAATGTCAATCTTGGAAACAATGGATTTAGGGCATGACCACCACCCCAAAGGAAGAGGCTTTCGATGGACCACATCAATAGTAGCGGAAAGCATTGTAAGGGGAGATCAGATACAGTTGCAACTAGCAAATAGATTATGGTGGCAAACCTGCTATTGAGGAAGATAGTAGACTATCAATATCCAAGACACAGAGGCCCAATCTGAAGGTTGAGATTAAGGACTGCTTGGTGTTGCTGAAGTGTAGACTTCCAATGATTCTTGTAGATGTCACAATAACCCTTGATGAGTTATTCACGAATGAGGCACAATGAGTGGTATTCCAATAGATCATCACCAATAGGGAGAAATTGGTGGCATGGTTGAGAAAGCATGTTGGAACATATTACAAGATCTAAGTCTATCTTGTAGTTTGTAGGAAGATGGTCTACTTAGGACCTTTTTTGGGTTGTACTTAGTATTGTTGGCACCTTTACATGTTATTGTTAAGTGTACTGTTATCTGTTTGTGCTATCATCTAAAACTAGCATGTATGAGTGGACCTCCCGTATGATGTTTCGTGGCTATTGAATTTTATCGAGTAGTAGTGAAATTGTTATGAAATGACAATTACATTGCATGGTGTACTTAGTGTGATTTCTAAAGATATGATGATTCAAGGTAAATTGTATTTTTATGATAGGATGCCGAATCGATTGTATGCATGGACCGCTGAAGTTGATACTGTTCTTGTCCAAAGTATGAGAGAGTAGTGTAGATGGGGGAGTGGCATGCAAACAACCTTATTAGGCATGGTTGGATATATGTCTGCGATAATTTTAAAAGGCAGTTTGGACTTGATTGGTCGTTATAGATGGAAGATAATTAAGAAGAGATGCCTACTTACCAACCAACTCTTGTAGATGGAGGGCTAGCACTAGGATAATGATGCACACTTGGTCACTGCATCCTTTCCAAAAATCTAGGGCATGGTATATAATCACCTTACAATATTCCCATTATGCACCTTCTTAGTTGGCTTCCAACATATGGTCACACTACTTCTTCCAAGGTTAATCGCATGCTGCTTGTCACTGCAAAGGATAAGCCCTTCCCCCAATATGGGTTGCTCATGGATATACTAGGTGTCTAAACTCCCAAGTTAATGTTCTGCTAGATGAATAGTAATGCATATAAGACACTTTGCACCCTTTAATAGCTTCTACTTTGAGTACTTATGTTCTTGGAGTACATTGCACCAAATGTTACTCGCATGTTGGTATTGTTCTGGCATGTTCATGTAGACTTGAACTACTTTGAATGATGTACTGTTATTAAGTATTGGTCCCTAATTGTAACCATATTATTTTATGTCGTGTTCATGTTTCATCGCAATTCCCTTTTTTTGAAGTTATAGTTGTTGCGACGGATAGAGAAGACTCCAATTCACACGGAAGTAGCTTTGATGAAAAAATGGCAATAGTCAAAATGGTGCTTGCATTGGCTGTTCAATTCCCTGGTGAGGACTATGAGCCCATAATGAGGTTACTGTGAAACACCAACCACATTACTGGTCATTTATAGGTGTATGATGTGGTTTGTGAACACCCATCACGTTGTTATGCTGAATTGTGCTTGTCTAAGGAATGTTTCACAACCTTTGTCGACCTACTGAAAAGGATGAACTTGTTGTGAGATGTGAAACACATTTGTTAATGAGCAGTTGGCCATCTTACTTTCCATCTTGGGACATGGAGGTTGCACTTGACACATTATGGAGTGCTGATGGTAACACCATCGTCCTCTTTGTCTAATTCAAATTGACTAGTTTCCAAAGCTAAATTCACTTAATGAATGTATTGAAGGGTATAATTTAGCCTTGGCTAAATTAAGAAGAATTAATGTAAAATGGGTTAATTATGTTATTTTAACAGGAAAATAGAAGTGCTGATTAACTAAGGAGTGAACCTATAATTAATTAAAGGTCAAACAAGCTTAAATTTCCAATAAGTGGGTTTATATCTATTAATTTAGGATTTCCATGTAAATTGAAGGATATTTCTCAATTAAAAATCCTAACTTTAGCCTCACTTAAATTAGCAGGATTCTAATTGGAACAATCATAATCTAAACCTTATAAAAATTATTAAAAAATATTCCATAAGGTTTAGAACAACTAATTTTACAAAATGAACCTAGTTTGACCTAAAATAAAGACCAAGGTTAATATTTAATATAATTTGGGTTAAAATGTAAATTTACCATGCAAACTTCATCAAAACCCAAAATTGAAGTCACCTTTAGGTTCCTTGGGTCCAAATTAGGTTACCCTAAAAAGTTGAGCTCATTTTGACTATGTCTTGACCTACTTTATAATCATGCCCTCAATTTTTGAAATTCTCTCATTTCGATCCAAAATCTTGTCAACTTTGTCCTTGGTTGATGTTATGATGACGTCAACTGTCACCTTCCTTAAGTAGATCGGCAACCATGGTTTTGGTGAGATTTTGGGCGAGGATTTCTCTCGATCCCTGTGGTAGAATCTCACCAAACCTGGTAGGAAGGTTCACCTTTGATTTACGCATTCGTCAATATGATTTCCACACAATCATTCCATCTGTGGAGGCCATGCATCACGGTTGGAATCATCGCTGGAGCTCACTTAAATTAGCCATTTCAAAGTCGCGAATCGACCTCAATCGCAGCTGCTGCACGCCCAAGGTTGTGCCTCTGTGAGCCTCCTCATCGAGATTTGCTCGCATTTCCTTCCCGTATTCTTCGCAGCAACCTCGTCCATCTTCGACCCCAACGACATTCTTTGCGCTCCTCCTCCGTGCATGCTCTGACCTCAATAGTGGTGCCATCATCTTTCTCATCTTCGTTCGACCCTCGCTAGGCAAAGTAGGGCCATCTTGACCCCTTCCTCACCGTCGACCATCTTCCTACCATCATCTTCTTCCTCGAGTTCGACTGGCCAACGCTAGATGCTCTTTGACCCCCTTTGTCTACCCTTAGGTATCTCCTCCTCTTTTCTTTTCTCTGTAGTATAACTTAGGCTTTTTAGATTTAGGAATTACCCCCTAATTAGCCCACCTCATCATCATCTTCTCCGCATCTAGCGAAGCTTTGGCGAGGGTCTCTGCTTCACTCCACGCACTATTGCTCATCTCTGACCACCAAGCAACCTTCACCACCTCAAGGGGAGCAAAAGCCCTCAATCTATTACGGGTTTTGCCACCTCTTGGTCCCCATTGAACAACACTCACCACAGCCGCTCTCCTCGATTTCGGCACGCCTCCATCGCCCTCCTCACGCCAATTCACCATCGCCTTCCTCACGCTTCCTCAGGCAGAGCTCCTAGGCCATTTTCCTTAGGCTGAGGCCTTCTCCCACATTCGGTCGACCGTTGCCGACACCGCCATCTTCCTCACCTTTAGCTACCTCCCTCGACCATCCACAAGCTCTTAAGCTTCACGAGGAGCTTCATGGAGGCACGAGGGACATTTTGCGATCCCCAGTAGGTCATTTCACATGCCAAAGACCTTCGACTAACTTCGTTGTCACTGCCATTGTCTTCAAGGCTGCAACCACCATTCTGCCTTCTCACGATCGACAAGTGTCGCGAGAAGGTTTGTAGCATTACAAGGAAGCTGTGTGACTTGTTGGCAAGGGTTCCCATGCCCTGAACCACCTATGGCTGACCTCCACGAAGCTCCCCCTACAGCCTCTTGACGAAGAGAAAGGGTCTTTAGCTCCTGCTACTGGCAAGGGCTTGGTTGAGAAAAAAAACTTTGCAGGGACCAAGATGCAAGCCTCTAGGGATCTAAATGCAAGAAATCAGTCTTCTCAAGGTCTGGCTTGCAGTGTTTGATGATTTGGTTCAAGCTTTGGTTTTAAATAAATTTCTATTACAAAGGTTTATTCAAACATTATTGATATTAATTATTTAGTGCGTAACTATAATTGACACTTAATTATTCTTAACTAAGCATTTGATAAATGAAATACATTTTTCTCAATTGAATTATTGAGTTGTGTGATTAATTTTTGCATTTCTGAACTAGATTTCATGCATAGAAAATCAAATTAATCGTATCTAGTTCCTGAGCTAAATTTTTGTGAAATCTTGACGGTGGTATTCACACATTTGTCTTGATCCTAGCAAACAACCTCAGACTTCATTTCGAGAATTTACAAATTTTAAAAGTTGATTTGCGTGATTTGACTATACTTCGACATGATTTTATCAAACCTTGTTTCGTGCTCATCAAGTGCTTCTAACATTTCATAGAGACCATAAGCCACTATTGCAATAAGGCACTAAAAGCGATTGTCTTCTTGAAAAAGGAATTCCTACGCCAACCTAAAGTAGATTCTTCTGTCCCTGAAAAAATCTATAGAAACAACTTCCATCCGTACTTCAAGGTTATTTGTTGATGCAAACACATTTACACTACTTAAGATGTCTATTTATGCATGTTCTTAAGCATAGGATTGCATTTCATGATATAAATATTGCATAACATGCATCATCTTGCATTTAGAGTAGTTTGAATAAAATAAAGGTTAATTGTCTCCTTTTATGTACTTGGATAGGACAAACATTTTATTGGGGCCTCGGATCAAAGATCCAACCGTATGGATGTGATCAGGGCAACGATTGGAGTTCAACGACTCCAATATCGCCCTAATCAGGCATCCGTAGCATCAGATAATGACCTGGGAACCCTAGAAGATCAAGGGCTAGGATGGTGTAAATCCACACTTCAAATGACAAATCCGACCGCATGGATGAATTCGGATCGACGATCGTAGCCCAACAATGCAAAAATCGAGTCAATCCGACATCCGTGGCACCATCTACAACATCTAGAAGATGGACGGCCAAGATGACACCACGTGGAGCCATCTCGGTCGCCCAAACGGCCGCATGCATCCAGTGAAGCTTCCGCACCCGCTCCCTCTCCGCCGTTGGATCTCGATCCAACGGCTGTGGACAGTTGAACCTCGTAGTGTAGCGGTCGAGGGCGCTATCGCGAGCTGCAGCCGCGGGTTCCAACCGCAGCGAAGGGGAGAAAGGCGGGGGCGAGCGAGCGTGGGCGGGCGTTGGATCGTCATCGGGCGGCTCAGATCCTCCGATAGTGTTCACGTGCTATTGCACGCGCGGTGAGGATGCGCCATCGTACATGTTGAGCCGGGCGCACAGCAGCGGGCGAAGGAGCATCCTAAGCCATCCAATCTCACGATCGGACGGCTGAGATTTGATGAACGTGGGCGGGCCTTGTACGCGGGCAGCTGAGGAGGTGCGCGTGGGGAGCGCCCACTACATCCACATTGGGGCTTTAGCGACGGTTTTATCCGTCACTAAAGACCCCTTATTTATTGTTTTAAAGATGTAATGACCAATTTGCCCCAACTCCTTGCAACTATAAAAGGAGACCCCCTCCATACGAAATTCTCATCCCTTCCTTCTCCTCTCTACCTCTCCAAAGCTCAAGAGAAGCTTGTCCCACACCCGGGATGCTTCTCGCGAGATAAAGTCTAAATTTTCATCCCCCTTCGGAAGTGGATCCCGCTACGACGAGGACGTGCTGCTCCGTTCCCATTCTTCTGCTTCGTCCTCCTTCGTCCTGCTTCATCCTCCTTCGTCCAAGCGTCGTCCCGTCCGGCTCGTCCTCCAAGCGACCGTCGAGGAGGATATCTCTCTCCCTATTCTTTTTACTGCTTTCTAATATAGATTTACTGCTTTCTAGTGTAGTTCTGCTCGTCCTCCAAGCATTCTTCGAGGAGGACATTTCTCCCTCCATTCTTTTAATGCTTTCTAGAGTAAATCTATCGCTTTCTAGTGCAATTGTTTTATGCTTTCTAGTTGTAATGAACAATCTCCTTAATGATAAATACTCTGTTTATTCTACATCTCATTTTGATTTCTATGTGTAATATTCTCTCTCTCTCTTACTTTCTTCTATTTATTGTAAATAATTAGATGTTTTAAATTGAATTACTTTATGACAAATAAAAACAAACGCGTAGTTTTTAAATCAAACGTCCGCCTCCCTGTGTTCGACCCAGAATTTCAATTTCGGTATAAATTTTATTTGTTGAACACGAGTTCTTCACTTCCAAACTACAACGACAGGTTTTCTAAAACCTAACACGTTAGCGTAGCAATTCGTACGTTCAACATTTGTTATCTCCTACTCCTTAGCAGATTGTCCTCCACATCTAGTACATCATACTTCAAATGTGTCATACATGTAGGAAGTCATTGGAGCGATCGATGATTGTCATATGAGGGCAACTATACACACTGATCAACAGGCAAGGTTCCATAATCAGAAGGGATACACTAGCTAGAATGTCCTAGCAGCAGTGGACTTTGATATGTAGTTCCCGTATGTGGCTACAGGATTTGAAAGTTCTTCTGTAGACATGAGAATCCTTCAATGGGCACTTAAGTTAGGGAAGTTTACAGTGCCTTGTGGCCACCAATACTTAAAGTGACCTTAGTTATGCCACCACACCACAATGTCTTACCCCATATCAATGGGTCTCGTACCACTTGCAGGAGTATAGAACTTGTTCATACAAAAATGTAAAGCAAATTTACAACCATCGACATGCACAACTGAGATAGGTTGTTGAACGTGCATTTGGTGTCCTTAAGAGTTATTTCAAAGTGTTGGATAGGGGTCCACATTATTGTTTCATGACTGAAAGGCACATTGTGATGGCTTGTTGTATCATTCACAAATTCATATGCCATTTTGATGCTAACGACATGTTCTTTAACTAGGGTTTTGAGGACCCATATGATGAAGGAGATAGCGAGGTGTTCCAGGATGTAAACGAAAGTGATGTTAGGGTAGGGGAGTTCATCTACGACCAGATATCACAAAGGCTTTGGATAAATTACAATTGCCATTGGAGCTTCACAACATTTTAGTCTTACTGATATAGTTATGTGTTTGTAGTACGTTATTGCATGTAGCCAATATGATGATGTGAAAACATTTTAAACTTTACGTTTATAATGGTATTGACAAATGTATTCCAGCCTAGCATGTTGAATATTGCTAGATTGACCTATCATCATGTAAAGATATTTTGGTTTAAAGAGTAATGTTTGCAAGCTTCTCGATAAGCTTATTTCAAGTATGGATGAAATCAACCAAGAAGAAGGTTGACTATCTGGTCGAATGTTGATGCTCGGAAGGAAATGTTGTTGCAGGCATATGTGCGACCTAGTATTGGACAAGGATGAGCTGAGTGAATTTTCTACGTCTGCCTAAATGACCAACAAGTGAGTTACTTTGGAACATTAGACCTTTTGAAAATTTAGCTTCATCGTAGCAGTAACCAAATACAATATCTTATAAGCATTTAGAGATGCAATTACAAGATGCTGGCAAGGGAACTTCACCCCACCATGAACTCATGCAAGACTGGACTTGTGTTCATGATGGTTGATGAGGGGCAAAGAGCACCCTTGGATCCAAAACTCCGCGCATAGTACAGTAAAGGATCCAGCTACCTGGTTACAAGGTAAACAGGCGGGTTCGACATTACTCGACTTGCCTACCACTAGCCAGACTTGGATCCACCTTCACTTGGACGAACCTAGATCTGCCCAACTTGCTAGAAGATTCGACACAGGCAAGGCCATAATTGCAGCAGGGCAGAAATGGCTGCCCAGGGTCATGGTAGCAACGCCAGCCCCGTAGAAGGCAGAAGGGCCTCGGGTGAGCACGCTCCTACACCCATTCGCGGAAGTAGCTGCTTCCACAAGGGAAGGGCTACCTTCCTCGACCAACAGAGCGATTAGCCCACCAAGGGTCGCAACTACGGATCCTGCCAGACAAGGCGGGAGTTCTTTAAGGAGCACACTCCCTTATACATGAATTAGGAAAATGTGTTGGCGGAGGCCTAGTCCGCAGACAAGGACCTGTTGCTCCCAAGGCCCATTAAGAGGAAAGCCGACCCTGGGCCCTATTGTAGACACCAAAAAGGCCCGGGGTCGCTTCTTCGAAGACTACCAGGATCTGCGCAACCAGTTGGGTCCCAGGTCTAGCATAGGAACTTGGCTCACTTTGAAGAACGAAATAAGAGCCAAGATAGAAGCTGGGAAGCCGATGGAGGGTCCACATGACCACTATAAGTAGGAGCTCCAGTGGTTTCGAGGGGTCGAGACAGTCTTCCTCGCGGACCGAAAGCCAGACAGGTTGACACCTTGCCCGGTCGATCTAGCGGTGTCACCTTGGCTCCCCCCCCAGTAGAACACTGCCATTAAGTCTTGGTGGCGGTGCTCGCATCACCACGGGGTCTTCACCTTCTGTTGCTTAAACTAATCGGCATAAAGGTCAAAGCAACCTTCAGAGATCGATGCCGCCTTAGGCTGCTGGGTCGCTCCTTCCGATTCGGCTTTCCCAAGTACCTTCCCTATTCTTCAATAGGGCGATAAAGGTACAGCCAAGCAAGTGACGCCCCGACTATTAGCCTCCCTGCTCGATCCGACGGAGTGCTTGAACTTGCTCCTAGCATACTCCTCCCGGTGGGGTAGCTGCAACTAAGGTCCTTCGAGGAGTACACTCCCTTGGTCACGAACTTGGTGGACATATTTGCGAGGGACTGGTCCACGAACAAGGACCTACTGCCCCCAAAATCCATAAAGAGGAAGGCTAACTATGGGCCCCAAAGTAAGTGCCACAGGGCTCGCAGACACACCGTCAAAGAATTCTAGGATCTATAGGACCAGATCTGGTGTGGGGGCCTGGATTGCCTCATCAGGTGAAACATGAACCAAGATTGAGGGCCCAAAAGAATATCATAGGGAGGAGTGCTAGCAACTCTGAGGAATTAAGAAACCTTCGACTCGGGACCAAAGCTAGACAGGTCAACAACCCGCCTAGTTAACTCCCAGCGGCAGTGCTCGCATTACTCCAAGACGCTCACCTCTCGGCATGGAGGTTGAGTTAGCCTTCCGAGTCGACGCGTCCATGCACCTTCCCCACTCCTTGGTGGGGGATCAAAAGGAACACCATCAAGAAAGCAGCATCCAGACTATTCGCTCCTTTCAGAAGAACACACGAACTAGCTTCTTACAATGCTCCTGTTGATAGGTCATTTACGGCCCAAGGATAACATCTCTCCCTCCAGCAGCCATTCCGGTCGCGGGCCTTTGGCAATCATGAAGAAATGTCAAAGGGAGAGATTGGGCTTCCTTTGTTCGTCTGCGGTAGGGACAGTCACCTCAATCGGGTGGTCACATTTATAGTGGCTAGGTTGACGGTAGCATTAGACGACATCATCGGCTGCCCACCAATCCACATCCTTCGAAAAATCCTTTCTGTGCACTTCTGATCTCCTTAAGAAGTAAAAATAACGCACGGGAGTCAGGCAGACGAGTGAAAACTCCTAAGGATTGAGCCAAAGCGACCTAGGAAGCTCAGATCCTCAGAGCCACGGAAAAGGGGGGAAGAAAAGGAAACCAAGTCCATGCAATCCAGCAAGGGACGAACCTAGCTGATCTACTAGCAACTTCAGGATTGCAGGTAGGTTCTTCGGCCATGGCTATACTTCGTTTCCCTTACGATGCTACCTAGCTCATCGAGGTCGAAGTGAGTCTTGATACCTTCCAAGGCCCGTGAATTACCACTACTACTCAAGATAGGGCAAATACACCCAAAAGCCACCCCCAAGGGTCGTTATGAACTGGGGCATCTCCCCAATGCTTCAGTAACTATAGAACCACCTCTTAAGGTTGGCAGGCGTTAAATGCCCCCTACCTGCGTATCCCCCGCCACGGAGAGGGAAACCCCATTAATGCCAGCAGTGGCATTTGAGGTCTTCGCCTCATCCCAACAACAATCAATAATCAATCTTATCATAGGCAAAGACTTATTCCATGCAGTGACTGGCCATCACTCACAGGGGGTAGCACTTACGTCACATCATTACTCGGGTAGCCGCCTCTTAAGGTCGGCAGGGACCAAGCCTCGATATGCCTTTGCTCCCTTCACGCGCTGCCTCTTAAGGCTGGTAGGAACCAGGCATCGATATGCCTTTGCTCCCTTCACGCGCCGCCTTTTAAGGTTGGCAGGAACTCAGGCGGACACGCCTCACATTCCCTCGCATTTTTGCCTCTTAAGGCTGGTAGGAACTCAGGTGGACACGCCTCACGTTCCCTTGCATTGCCGCCTTTTAAGACCGGCAAGCCATCTGTTAAGGCTGGCATGAACTCAGGTAGACGCGCCTTAGGTTCCATTGCATTGCCGCCTCTTAAGGCCGGCAAGTCACCTCTTAAGGCTGGCAGGAACTTAGGCAGACGCTCCTCATGTTCCCTCACATTGCTGCCTCTTAAAGTCTGCAAGTTGCCTCTTAATGCTGGCAGGAACTAAGGACCCCATGCCAAGTTTCGTTGAAACCTAAAGCCGCCTCCCAAGGACGACAGGAACTAGGGTTCTCATGCTCCATTATTCCAATTAATAAAATGCTGCCTCATAAGGATGGTAGGGACTCGGGCTCTTACGCCCCAAGTTTCATTCACAAGTAATGCCAAGCGCGCCTTACGGTGCCTCTTAAGGACGGCAGAGAAAGCACATGCCTGCATTACCATTTTTGCACAGAGTCACCTTTTCTAAAAGATGGTGACATTAAAAGTGCCTTGGTCACTTACACTTACAATTCCCCTGCTTAGACAAAAGAAGCTGGGCAACACTCACGGGTGAAGTTTTAACCACTTCGCTCTCAGCGGTGAAAACTCGGGCTCCCATGCCCGACGTGCCATTTGATATCATGCCACCCCTCAAGGCTGTGGGGAATAAGGCCCCTACTTCCCACGTTCCATTCAACACAACGTCACCTCGCGACAACGACAACCCCAAGTTTCGCTTCACACAACGCTGCCTTGTAATGCCCACGAGAGCTCAGTCCCTTGCCCGGTGTTCCGCACGATGGCATATTGTGCCTCAAGGCCGACAGGAACTCGGGCTCCAGCACCTCAAGTTTTGCCTAGTATAACACTAGTGCACACTTGGACTTCCAACAATGGAAATTCAGACCCTCGCACGTAGTCCTCGCTGCCACCTCCTAAGGTTGACACTCTTAGATGTCCTCTTGTAGTTTCCCTGTTCCTCAATAGGATGCCTGGGGCATAGTTAAGCAGGTTGACGCACAACGGTATTACGCCCTACGACCAAGTATGCAAGCCTTCCTTTATCCATCTGTGATAAGGACAGGCCCCATAGTGGAATAACTGCATTCATAATGGTCAAGTTGACAGCGACCTTTGTAGACATAATGGGCTGACCGGCAATCAACCCATTGCATGCTCCTAGCCCTTGTCTCCGCAATGAGTCAGGGTAATAAGTCAAGACCAGGTCGTCAGGCCCGAATCCCTTAAGGGAAAGAAAATCCGGCCTACCCACCAACAATTCTGAAAATTTAGCCAAGACTTTTAGGCTGCGGCTATTCCATGCTATCCTGATGACACCATCGAACTCATCTAGCTTAGAGCGAATTGTGATCCCTCTGAGAGTCGTCACTCCCGCTCAGGCCCGACACGAAAAAATCTACTTGGACCACTAGCAACCTACCAGATGAAGGTCTCGCCTATTCAGGCAAGCATAACTCGACCGAGCCACAATAAGGCCATGGCTGAAGTAAGGAAGCTTTCTAAGGCTAGTTTTATCAAACCTCCACATTAGGCCTGGCTCTTGGAGGAGGTGACGACCCTAAACAAGGCACCCGTGTACGGACCTGGAGGACGTTCCTCCTAACCTCAACAAAGCCTACCCTAGGAGACACGGGGTCTACCTCAGCACGAAGTCATGTCCTGAGGTCCACGCCTGTGGCATTGCAAAAGGCACACAGTTGCACCCCAATCCTAAGGAAGGACATACTAGAGTTCTCATACGAAGAACTCCAAAGGCCCTCAGTCTCCAACAGAGAGACGGGCAAACTTTGACGAGATCCAAGCAACCATGACCCTTGAACCCTCGAGCACCTAGAGAAGGATACAGTTATTAGTTGACAAAATCACCCCCCTTGGGCCGATTCTTGTCTCAACCTTCCAACTAACATCTCCCCTCCTTCAAATGTATCAGAAGGAGCCTGGGATAGCCCCAGTAAGCCTAAATGCCCTCCTCACTCCACCTTAAAAACTATACGTGGGTAGCTTGTTTGCGACAGCTGACTTCGGAGCTGGCATAACCCTGACCACTCCAGGTTGTGCTACTTATGGACATACACCTAAGCTGCTCCTCATAGCACCCAGTGATCGGACGGAGTAAGGAGTAGCGCTCAACGACCCAGGGCATTTCACTTCAAAGCCGACCAGTCAAGAGGGGATTTCCCACCCCCTCCTCATGCCACCGCATAAGGGAAGCATCCCGAGTAGAGGTGCCCAAGGGAACCGATCCTAGCCTGGCTATTATAGGAAGGGAACCTCTAAGGTCCCAAGCAGAGCATCGATATAAAAACTGTGTGTGTAAGGGTACTAAGTACCGATAGATGTCGCCCGACATCGCTTCTCGCCTAGAGAGCCGGTACCACTTTTGGCGTTTTCCCATCAACCTCATCTTCGAGATAGGCCATGTCTATAACATCCACCCCTTTCTACAAGTGGGTCTTGACCAAGACACTGGTTTTCCCAACAACCGACACACCTATATTCTGTGTCAGACGGAGATGAGGGGATGAGGTACCAGGTGAACGGTCAGGCTATAAAATGTATAGGAAGACTCCCATAGGCCACACACCTTTTATAACTAGGTGTGAGGCATGTGCTCCCAACCATTGCTATGAGCGACCCTCTCCACGGGCATACCTTTATGATTCACCAACAAGTAAACAGCTGGGCTAAATAAAATAAGGAAACAGTAGTTGCTTGCAGCAAACATGCTGGCAACCTACAGGTTTTCAAAAAGCACGACAGATCGGGCAGAAAGGGAAGGCCTCCATGTCAAGCCATTCAAGTGGAGAATTGAACATTCCATGAAAGGGATTAAACAAAATTAGTGAAAGCAGTCCATGCAACTCTTGTGAATAACAAATCCTAGGTAGCAAAATAAACCCTCGAACTTGGCATGCAAGCAATTCATTATAAAAGGACAGCAGATATAAGAAGTAAAACCTTTCCTTTTTTATATAAGAGATGTTGCCTGTTACATTCCCCAGGACCATTACCCCCAGTTGACCCACAACAAAGAAAGGGGAAAAAGGGGGGAAAATTGATGATGAACATACAAAGATAATGGCAACGCTAGATAACAAGACTTAGTGGCTTCATCCCCAGTCTTCGAAAGGTCATTCGACCATTCCGATGCTCTCACAACTAGTAGAGGACTCGACTTAGATGCCTCCTCTTCGAGAGCCCATCTTTTCCAACATGCTCCAATGCAAGCGCCCTCCTGCCCATGTCATCCATGAGCTATCGGGCCTCGATAGGGTTAGCCCTCAAGCTCTCTACCCCTCCATAGTAGAGGATTGTCCCACTTCCAGGACATACACCTCCTTTACTAAAGAAGGAGGGCGGTATAAGAAGCTTGAAGGCACTTGGACAGGCCTTGTAGAGCCACTTCCAAACAAGACCCTCCTTCAGCCCCCTGCCCACATAAGCGAACTGCCTTAGCCCTTGGCAAGTCTCACTCAACTCCTCAGGCAACCAGAGTAGCTCATAGGAGCTGAAGCACATGCCTTTCCAAAAGAGGGGCACTCAACCTGGTCAACGCCACCTCGCTGGACAAGAGGTCTCCGGCAAGCCCTTCCATGACGGATCCCCAAATATACTCAACTGTCTGGCTGATCGTCCTAGGACCCCTCTAACTAGAAGGATCCACTCCTACCATCATGACATGCAACGACTGCGTTGTAATAAAAACGTTGTTTTATGTTGTCATTGTTGTAGTATATTTGTCACAATGCAAATAGATGTCGCGTCATTTTATTTAATTACAATTTTTACTGGTTAATTTCTAGGTTGTTTACTGTGAGGAAGTTATTGATATACATCACTTTTTAAGTCCAAAAATGTTAATTTTATTTACAAAAAGAATGAATGAATCAATTAATGAAAGAATTGGTTAATTATATACAAAAGAATCAATTATTTCTACCAACAATGCCTTAAAACAAATTTACAAATAACAGGCATCAAAAACCAATTAATACTACACTAAGTTTGTTATATACATCTACTGTAAGTAATAAAAATAAATAGGTACAAAAATAGTTACTCATATATATTATACTAAGTTATATTAACATACTAATACCTTTAGTAACATATTTTCTATATTCAGTAACATACATATACGTTAGTGTAGCCTTAAGAATATATACACTAGATAAGGCAAAAAGACATACTTATATTAACCTATATATAGTGTTTATGCGAAAGCAAAATCGGGTTTGTAAATATCGCATTGCAGCATAGTTGAAATCGCTTCGAAAAACAAATGAGAATTTATTACTAAAAAAACTAAGAATCCGAGGTTGAACACTGGAAGCAAATTGATATTTAAAAACTAAGAACACAACTTCAATTTAGTCAACTGAGATGTTCAACCAAATTATGAAGCAAGAGAACTAGTTTCAATGTATATAGATGCTTCAAAAATATGAATAAAGATGTAAAAAATTCAGATGCTTTTGAGCTTTCTCTTCTTCTTTCTTCTTTGCTCTTCTTTCTCTTTCTCTACTTTAGACTTTGGCTTCTTCTTTCTTTCTTTGACTTCTCCTTCCTTAGCTTGACGTCCTTTGTAGCTCCTTCTCTTCAACCTTTAGCTAAGCCTTCTCTTCTTTCTCTGATTTCTCCTTCCTTGGTTCTTCTTTTCTGCCTTGGCTTCTTTCCCTTGTTTGCCTTATCTGCATAGTGCCTTCTCCTTCCTTGGTTCTTCTTTGCCTTGGCTTCAGCTCTACCTTCTCTGTGGCTCCTTCTCTTCTTTGGCTTCTCCTTCAGAGTCCTCTTCTTTCTTCCTTTAGCTTCTTCTCCTTCAACTTTTGATCTCCTTCTTTCTCCTTCAGATTTGCCTTCAGGTCCTCAGCTTCCTCTTTGGCTCCTCCTGCCCTTAGCTTTTCCTTCTTCAGCTTCCTCTTCCTTCTTCCTTTCCCTGCACACAAGTGCAAAACCTACCCCTACCCTGACCCACAAACGCTCTCTCTTTTCTCTCTTAGGCTCGCTCTCCCAGAGCCAATTAGGTAAACAGGTCGAGTTAGCATGCTCGGGTCCAGACACACCAGCGTGGGTGATGCGCGAGGAGTGTTGGGTAAACTGGTCAGGCAACCAGGTCCGTGTAGCGTGGGCACGAACGAGGCATGTGTGGGTGAGGGGACCTCACCCCTTGTTAGGAGGCGAAGAGCCTATAACACAAAAACAACTTATATCACATAGGGTGTTCCAAACTTACCGAGGTGGGACTAAAAGTCCCACCCGCTTCTTCGCGTGCGCTCGGAGGGATCTTCTCTTGATTGCTGTAGCTGCGGACGCCCTAGGACTCCAATTGTTGGTGCAAGTTATTCGCAAAGGAGTTCCACACACCTGGAACTCGGTCTCCTGGAGCGGGGCCACCTGATGCAAGCTTGCGAGCAAGCTTCGCTCCTCCAATGGAGGCGAGGGGTTAGACTTGTCAACACGAATATGGTCTTACGGCCCTGTCAAAATGCTCAGGAAGCTTTGCCGTGACACGGTGAAGTTGGCTCGGTGGGTGGCACAGTGCGGGATGGCCTAGGCATGCATGCCTAGGTCAGTCTGTGGCCGTGAAGGTGGGGTTGTTCAAGGGCTGTGTATGGTGCGTGGGGCGGCCGATGGAGAGGTGAAAGATGATCAATGGAAGGTGGTGATGCTTTTGAGGTACTTGGAGAGGCATGTGGGTGCATGGAGTGGTGGATGCACCTCGCCGATGGTCTGCTGGAGGTGAAGGTGAGGGTGGTTTGTGGTTGTCGAGGGTGGTTTTGTGAAATAAAGAAGGGGAAAATGAAGAGAAGAGAAAGGGGACTTATCTGAGAGTGGCTGGACGAAGGGGGAGGTAGAGGGGTGGACGACGCGTATCTGCCGTCGCCGAAGACGAATGCCCTGAGATGGAGAGGCGGCGACGATGAGAGGGATGAAGACGTGGACGCAGGTATGGTGCGACGCGAAAGAATGAGGTGGAGAAGACTCTGCCACTGGTATGGTGGCAGAGTGACGAGAAGAGGGAGGAAGAATCGTCAGAGCTTGCGGGATACTTGGCCGGAGAGGGGAAAGGAGGAATTTTGGGGGATTCTTCGACTAAATCAAGCTTGGGATGGTCGGGAGGACTTGGGACATCTTTTATAATCGCGGGTGGAGGGCCTTGTGCTTGGAAGGCAAGCTTCCAAGCACAACAACCTCGCCGGACTTGGAAGGTCGAGAGATACCCATATCTCTCATGCATTCGCATGAGAGATTGGGTGGGAATCTGAGTGCAAAATGGGGTTCACATGATCGGGAATTCCTCAGAGAATCTCCTTTTCAAATTTGAGAGGGATTCTCTGAGGAATCAAGGAGATATCCCTCTTGAATCCTCGCCAGAGTAGGATTCCTTCGCTGTAACAGCGGAGGGACCTAATTGCAAAGAATGGAGAGGAAGATAGGGGGTGTCTGCAAGGTTTTCAAAAGCTAGGGGCATAAAAGTAATTGGGTTGGACTGTTTTACAAAGTAGGTCAAGGGGAACTCCCCTTAGGTCCAAATTTTGGCATAACCCTAGTTTGGACCCAAGGAATCCAATGGTGAAGTTGGATTTTAGGTTTGACCACGTTTGATTGGATATTTTGCACAAAAACCCAATTTAGGGCAAATGTTTGATTACCCCTATTTAGGTCAAAATAGGTTCTAATGGCCAAATTGAAGGTTCTAAATCCTAGGGGATATTTTTCCATGAATTTTAGAGGGTTTAGTTGAATTTTATCCTGACTAGAACCTTGTTAAATTAAGTGGGTCTGTTTTAGGGTTGCGAGAAGTCATTTAATTCCCATATTGCACAGTAACCCTTTTCTGATTGAACCAACCCACTTTTTATCTTGTTAAGATCAATTGACCCATGTTTAACTCCTGAGAAATCATGTTGTTGTACTGCAATGGTAAAATTACAATTTTTTTCCTTTGTTTCTTATTTTTCTCTCAGATCAGTTATTCCTTGATTTAGGCCCTTCACTTGGTTATGTAGGAGCTTTTATTCTCTTTTCTAGGTCAAAATGGACTAGTTAGGGCTCATGATGGTGTTCCCATCATACCCCCATGCCTAGGTTTTGCTAGTCTCTTAGCAAAATTTTAAGGTTTTAACTTCTATTCTACACCATGAATTTCTGTCACAATTTATGATAAGTGCTTTTTCTTTTTCTTTTTGATTAGGTTAGAATGTTGACAGTAGGCCTAGAGGTACTCAAGTACCAACCAAGATCTAGACCTGACCACCTTTAGCCTCGATCCTCCGCGAAGGTTTTTAAGGCCCGCATGAACTATCCTAAGGTTCGTTGGACTTCGCGGTTAAAGCACCCGTGCTTGAGACATATTTTAGCCTCGGTTCAGTTTGCAGTGTGTTTTTGTAAGAGAGAGACAAATTATTTATTTGTTTGGAGAGTTTTCTTTCTCTTTTCTTTTTATTTCTAGCTTTGGATTGGCTTCTCAACACGGTCTGTATCGGATTCCTCATCCCCGTCATCAATCCTCAAAGGTCCCTAGCAATCGATGCTTCATGATAGCACTGCCCATGGCAACCCCCAGAACCCTGGCTTTCGAGCTTTCGTGATAATCCCACCCATGGCGTTCCGTAGCCAAATCCAGACCCTGGTAATCGACATTTCATGATAATGCCACCTGTGGTATCTGAACCAACAGGGTGCTTACGTGCCCCCGGTAGCATATGTAAATATCCTAGGAGACAAGCACCGAGGTGATGATATGTTGTTACGCATTTTCGAGGGGAATTTCCCGCCTCTTCGTGTTGGGAACTCGTCCAAATCAATTTGTGTTGGTCGGTCACTCCTAATCTAGGCAACTTTTTTTCAGAACATTTAAATGCATTTGCGTGATTTTGATAGTTATGCGCACTGAACCAGACTATATGTGGATTGGGGTGCTTAGGTTACCGAGTCTCGCAAACCGAATGTGAGTTAACGAGGCCGAATACTCCCTAAGCCTTTGACCTAATACTTAAGCTTCGCATTTTCCCCAACCTCTTGAGGATTATCCAGATCTTAGCGGGTACTTGAATTTTTAAGCGTAAGAGTCTAGCCCAAAAGGCCTAAGATTAGCGTTCCTACTAGTCTCTCTTTGTGTCTCACTAGCACTCTTTTTTCATTCTTTTTTCTTTGATGTGGACTAGAACTTCGGTTAATCCCTTAATCTCTTACTAATGACTATTCTTTTTCTTTTTCATTTTGTGCTCCTTTTTTGTCATTTTGCTCTTTTCCTCCTTATGTTTTGTATGGCCTCAAAAATTTTCTCTCCCCCCCTCAGTTTTTTTGTTCTTTTTCAAGATTTTTTCATTTTTTTGGTGTTTTTTTGTGATATGTGATTTTTTGTTGAAACCTTTTCTTGTGACATAAGTTTTCACGACGTTTTGCACTTTCATACCCCCCATGCCTACGATTTGCAATGTCCCCATTGTAAATTAGGTGGGTTTGAATTCAGCTTAGTTCATTCATTAGGATAGGTTTTGGATGGGCGAACGGGTCGAGGTGACTGTTGCAGACGATTTCTAGACTCGGGTAGGAATACCTGAGGTGGAGTCGGCTGTTCTAATGGATGAACCCTAAAGTGCAATATAAATTCAGCATAGATATGTCAAGAAAGGTTTTGAATTTTTCAAGAATGACGGGTTGCCTCCCGTTAAGCACTGAGTTTTACGCCATTGGCTGGGCATAATGAGCTCAGGGAGAATGGAGGGTAAAGGATATCTCAGCCAAATTTGTATCGGTCACGTCAATGAACAGTTTGAGTCTCTGACCGTTCACGACGAAGGGTTCGGAGTCAAGGCTGAGTGGACTGATCTCTATGGCTCCATTTCCAAAGATTCGTTGGACTAAGTAGGGTTTGATCCATTTAGATCGTAGCTTTCTTAGGAACAATTTGAGTCTGGCATTGAAGAGTAGGACCTTTTGACCAGGATGAAAGATCTTTCTAGATATGTGCTTGTCGTGAAAGGTTTTAACCCGCTCTTTGTAAATTCACAAGTTCTCATACACATCATGGCGTAATTCATCGATCTCGCTCATTGGAAGCTTTCTATGGGTTCCAGCCTTAGAAAGATCTAGATTACAATTCCGTACTGCCCAATAGGCTTTATGCTCCAATTCGACGGGGAGGTGACATGCCTTCCCGTACACTAGTCTGAAGGGAGACATACCTAATTGGGTCTTGTGGGCGGTCCTATAAGCCCACAAAGCTTCCGGAAGCCGGGAGGACGAATCCTTCCTGTCAGGTCGAACAGTAACCTGGAGGATTTTCTTAATCTCTCAGTTTGATAGCTCAGCTAGATCAATAGTTTGGAGGTGGTAAAGAGTAGAGATTCGGTGTGACACCCCGTATTTGGTCATCAATGACCTGAACTGAGCGTTTATGAAATGGGTCCCTCCATCGGAAATTATCGCACGTGGAATCTCGAACCGTAAGAAGATGTTCTGATGAATGAATTTGATAACGACTTTATGATCATTGGTTCGAGTCGAAATGGCTTCGATCCATTTGGACACATAGTCAACAGTGAGTAAAATATATTCGAAGCCGTCCGAGATAGGGAAGGGTCCCATAAAATCAATCCCCCAAATGTCGAAAAGTTCGCATACCAGAATCGGCTGTAAAGGCATCATATCACGATGGCTCATGTTGCCCTAGGTCTAGCAACGGGTACATGCCTTACAATGATTGTATGCATCGTTGAAAATTGTGGGCTAGTAAAAGCCGCACTAGAGGACTTTTGCTGTGGTTTTATGTCTTGAAAAGTGTCCACCGCATGCCTAGTCATGGCAGAAAGAGAGTATGTCCTGGATTTTCGCTTCTGCAACACATCGCTGAATTATTTGATCTGCACCAATTCGGAAAAGATACGGGTCTTCCCAAAAGTAGTACTTGGCATCGGAAAGAAATTTGTCCTTCTTGGCCTTTAGCCAATCGGACGCGATCTGATGTGATGCCAAGTAGTTTACTAGATCAGCAAATCATGGAAGCCCTGTACTGATAGTCAGAAGGTGCTCATCAGGAAAATGTTCCATGATGGATCCGGAAGGGTCAATGATATCAGAAGGAAGGTGGGACAAGTGATCAGCTACCATGTTCTGTTTTCCTACTTTGTTGCGAATCTCAAGGTCAAATTCTTACAACAGCAAGATCCAGCGGATTAATCGAGGTTTCGCATCCTTCTTTGCAAGGAGATGCCTCACAGCTGTGTGATCCGAGTACATGATAACACGGGAACTCAAGAGATAAGATCTAAATTTTTCTAGGGCAAATACTACGGCTAGCAGCTCTTTCTCAGTAACTGTGTAGTTACGCTGAGCCTCATCAAGTGTTTTGCTAGCGTAGTAAATGACCACGGCTTCCCCATCAATTTTCTACCCCAATACCGCTCTTACAGCGAAATCAGATGCATCGCACATGATCTCAGAGAGTTGTGACCAATCAGGGGACTGTAGGATCAGGGCTTGGGTAACTCAATCACGGAGGATCTCAAATGCTTGAGTGAATTTCTTGGAGATTTCGAAAGGTACATCCTTGGAGAGGAGTGGTCAGGGGGCACACGATTTTCGAAAAATCAGGGATAAATCGACGGTAAAAACCAACGTGCCCCAGAAAAGATCGAATGTCCTTGATCGAGCTAGGCATAGGGAGTTTGGAAATCAAGTTCACCTTGGTTCGATCGACTTGGATGCCTTTCTCTGAAATTAGATGTCCCAGGACAATTCCTTCAGGCACCATGAAGTGGCTCTTTTCCCAGGAAAGAACCAGATTCATGTCAATGCATCACCTGAGGATTTGGACCAAGTGCAGGAGGCAATCGTCAAATGATGCTCCAAATACTAAAAAGTCATCCATGAAGACTTCCAGATAATCACCTACCATGTCTGAGAATATGGCATGCATGCATCGTTGAAAAGTCGCGGGTGCATTGCAGAGATCGAACAGCATCCTTCGAAATGCGTACGTCCTGAAGGGGCAGGTGAAAGTGGTCTTTCCTTGGTCCTCAGGATGGATTGCCACTTGGTTGTAGCCAGAGTACCCGTCAAGAAAGCAGAAGAACCTATTTCCTGCCAGTTTCTCGAGGATCTGATCAATAAACGATAGTGGGAAATGATCCTTCTTCGTGGAGGAATTGAGTCTTCTGCAATCAATGCAGACTCTCCACGAGTTAGCCACATGGGTCAGTATGACCTCTCTGATTTCAGTCGTAATGACGGTGAGTTCGGCCTTCTTAGGCACAACCTGAATTGGACTCACCCATCGACTGTCGGAGATCAGGTAGATGATCCCTGCATTTAACCACTTAATGATCTCCTTTTTCACGACCTCCTGCAGATTGGGGTTCAAACGTCTCTGCATTTCTCGCGAAGGTCGTGTGCCCTCTTCGGTGTAGATTCGGTGTGTACAATAAGAGGGACTAATGCCAGTCAAATCATCGAGAGTCCATCCAATGGCTCTACAATGTTGCTGGAGAACAGTAATCAGACGGGATTCCTGGTCGAGTGTGAGTCTGGAGTTGATAATCACAGGAAATGTCTGATTGGAACCCAAAAAGACGTATTTCAGATGGTCACGAAGAGGCTTGAGTTCCAGGACGGGATTATCAGCAACAGCAGGTGGTTCAGGGTGTGTGTCAGGAGCAAGGGAAGGAGCTATGGGTGTATCTAGATCAGGTTCAGACTCCTCTGTTTGCGGGTTTTGATCTTCTGGTGGTTGATCGGGAATAATCAGGTTATCCTCGATATACGGTTCATCAACCACGGCTTTGATATCACATATTTGTTCTATAACACCGCAATTAATCCCTTGTTGGGCCTTAAAGATGTCAATCTTCAGGGTTTGGTTCCCGAATTTTAGTTATATTTGGCCCTCCTCACAGTTTATATTGGCCCTCGCAGTGGCCAGAAAAGGTCTCCCTAGTATAATCGATGTATCCCTTGGGTTCTCTGGTGCATCCATATCCAAGACTATAAAATCCACCGGGAAGTAGAAATCCCGTACCCTAACAATGACATCCTCGAGTACTCCTTTTGGTGACTTGATGGATTGATCAGCTAACTGTAACGTCACCTCTGTCGGTTTAAGCTCGGATTCTTCAAGGTGGTTAAGGAGGGATGTAGGTGTTAGGTTTATGGAGGCACCTAGATCTAATAAGGCTCTGTTGAATTGGGTATCACCAATAGTACATGAAATCAGGGGAGTACCTGGGTCTTTAGCCTTAGGTGGGAGTTTGCTCAAGATTACAGAGCTGGCTTGCTCTGACAATATGATCGGACTCCCACTTTTGGTTCGCGACTTACGCTTGGGTGTACACACATCTTTTAGAAATCGTGCGTAAGCCAGTACGTGGTGAATTGCATCCATCAAAGGGATGTTTATCTGGACCTGTTCAAAGAGCTTGACCAGATCCTCCTCAGGAGCCACGGGTTTGGTTATCCTCTTTCCCTTGATCAAGGCCTCGGGAAATGGAACCTTGGTTGGTTCCTCTAGAATAGGTCTAGGTTCTTGATTTGGGATAGGGGTATCCTGGATAACTATCCTAGGGCTTGGGTTACTACCAGGCTTGGAGTGGTTTGGATAAGGTGGGTCATGAGTTGCTTTACCACTATGGGTTGTTACGGAGTTTAGTCTTGCCTGGTTTTGGTTTGGGGTTGGTAGAATAGGTGGCTGCTATTGAAACCCCGCGTAAGATGTTGAAGCTTCCATCCCGTCGGGTGATGGAATAGAAGGGGCCTGATAAATAATGTGTCTGTGGCCTGGATTTGGGTTCATAATGTGCCTCTGGGTCGGCACGTTATTTGGAATTGGCAGAGGTTGAGAAGGAAGTGCACCAGGTTGGCGGGAATTCGCCATCTGGGCGAGTTGATTACAAACCTCTGTGATCTCGTCCTTGTGCTATTTTTGTATTGTCGCATTCGTTTTCTGAATGTCAGCCAGAGTTTGAATGATAAGAGTCATTTGATCTGCTTGGTTTGGCCCAGATTGATAGGTGGGGTTGGGCCGAGGCTGAGGTGGCTGATATGGACGAGGAGCTTGTGGACGGGGTTGATATGATGATCTTTGATTCTGAGAATTTGCCACCCATAGGAAGTTGGGATGATTCTGCCATCCAGGGTTATAGGTATTGGAGAATGGGTCATTCTGGATGGTTTTGAGGTCCTCGCAGGTTTGAGGAGCCTCAGGAAAATCAGAGTATGAGGGTTCAGAGTTCCCCCAACTAGAGTAGAGTGGATCGGAGGTTCCTCCGATACTGGAGTCAGACGGGGGTGGATATGGATCCATCCCCCGAGAAGATCGATGATAGATGTTCTGCACAGTTTCCCTCACAAGAGGTGGTTGTGCAAATGAGTTTTGCGCAGAGGTAGCTCACTGCAGATGCCGAGTCAGCTCATCCACCTTCTCTATGATAGAGACCTTGTCCAATCTACTGGCCATCAGTTCCAAGTCGACAGATGCGGACAGGCCCTGCGTCTCACGTGCTCCCCTAGGATTCGTCGATGTGTGGGCATTCGTCCGGTCGAATAAGCCCATGGCATCATTATTGATGGAGTTCTCACACATATTTTCGAGAATCTCCCACACCGTGTCCTCATGTTGACCTATGATGTTTCCTCTGCAGGTTGCATTGACGAATAATCGAATGTCTTCACAGAGTCCCTGGTAAAAAGACTGGACTTGTTCCTATTTAGGAACTCTGTGATGGGGGCACTTTCGCATGAGATCCAAGAATTGGTCCCATGCCTCATGAAGAGGTTCTCCCGATTGTTGAGTGATGTGAGTGATCTGGTGGCGCAAGGCATTCGTTCGGCCAACGGGGAAGAACTTTTTCAAAAATTTGGACTGGAGTTCAACCCATGTGTTCGGATGTGTTTGAGTCTGATACCAATGAGCAGCCTTGTCTATGAGGGAGAAAGAAAACATCTTCATGAGCAGAATATCTCGATTTTGCACATCTGACTCGAAGGTCTGGGCCAGATGTTTGAGTTGCTTGATGTGCTGGAAGGGATCCTCGGAGTTAATCTCATGGAGTTTTGGAATGGCATGAATCATGTTGGGCTTGAGTTCAGAATCAGGACCTCCAGCCGAGATTTGGACTCGAGGCTCGATTGCCACTGCAGCGGGATTATAGTGATCTCGCATCATAGGATGCTGCAGCGGGTTTACAAAATTTTGGAATAGATCATTCAAACGCTGAAGTTGGTGTTCAAGGTTGTTCTCTTCTTCAATTGGTTGTGCCATGATGGAAGAAGGAGAACTAGGTTCTGATGAATCAGAGCAGAGATCTATGTGGTGGGGTTGCTGCACAAACACAGGCGTCGAGGCTTGGCCTCGGTGGGAGTGGATTTCTAAAGGAGGTCTTAAGGATGGTCTTAAGGACCTTCTACCAAACATGCATTGAAGGATTAGGCAAGATTAGAATGTGCTGGACCTAATCTAGACACCCCAAAAATTTGGATGACTATAGAGGTTCGAGGCGGATGATACCCCTTAGTCAGAAAGGCTGTCCACCTGAGAAATACCTGGGCAACCAGAGAGGGAGAGTCCCACAAAGACCCCTACACGGTAGAGTGTCCCCACGAGTTATAGGGTTTTCCCCACTTGACCTTTCTTGTCATTGAGATTCCAGGTAGACAAGAATGGGGACCTTGATCTCTTAAGTCTACCACTTTTTAATTAAGATCAAGGTGCTTAGGGTTCCACTTGAACTTTAGATCTTTTGAGTGTAAAAAGTGACCTAATTTCAAGGTTGGTTGAGCCAAGGGGTCAACTTCACCCCTTTGTCCTTTGAGAGTTTTCAGGTCTTTTAGGGTTCAAGTGAGTTAAGAGCTTGATTTTCTTAGGGTTTCTCTTGGATAAATCTCTTCAAACAAGAGTTAGGCACACCTCCTTTTGAAAATTTTGATTCTTTTGCTTAAAGATGTCTCTAAAAACCCTAGATTGGAATCCTTACGTTGGCTCTATTTGGTCTAATTTAGTTGCCTCAAAGATGGTATCTAGGGCTCAATCAAGAAGGTGCTAGCCTGTAAAGACCCATTCTGCTCTGAGCCTTTGAAGATGTTTGGACAATCAGTCAGACGTCTGGATCCCTTCCCAGACGTTTGGAAATTGAAAAATCTGTACGTAGAGTCGGTTCTACATGTTGGCTGGGCGCAGACCACTTTCTTCTCTCTCTTCTTTTCTCCCTCCCCCTCACCGAACCCTAACCCCACCACCTATATAAGAGCCCTTACCCCTTCCACCCCTCTCCACTCCACCACCACCTTCCTTCCTCTCCACTGTTGTGGGAGGGACGAGCGAGAGAGAGGGAGCGAGAGTGAGGAGAGAGGAGGAGAGGCGGCGTGAAGAGAGGAGGAGGTTGACCTCGCGAGCTTCGTGGGAGCTCGCCGGAGTGCGCACAGCCGTCGTGGCGTGTTCGTGAGGAGGAGAGCGTCGGGGAGCTGTCCCCGACTTTCTGCTACAGAAGGAGCTGCAAACGAGAGGGAGGAGTCACGGCTGAGCGTGGTGAGAGGAGCGGGAGGTTGCTCTGATACTGGGATTTTTCCAGTATCAGATGTCTGGAGTGCCTTCTAGACGACGGGTTGGACGTCTGGTGACGACACCAGATGTCTGAAAGTAAGGTTTCACGTAGGTACGTTCTTCTTACGGTCACGGCCATGCAGGCTGCACCGCAGAGCCGATTTGTTTGGATAAAAAGGTGATTTGCTGCTCTATCGCGCATAGGAGTAGCTTTGGGAAGGCGTGTGGCACGCCCTCCCATGCATTTCAGACGTATGGATAGCTTACCAGACGATCGGAGGCACTCCCAGACGACTAGAGGAGAGGTCGGATGTCTGGAGCTAAGTCCAGACGGTCAAGTAGGGGTCTTGGACATTTGAGGTCGACGTAGGAACTTGAGGTGAGACCCTGGTGACTTTTAAGACGTTTGGATCTTGTGCTAGATGTCTGATTTGGTTCTACAGTTCTGTTTTTGATCCATTTAGGGTCCATTTGGGGTCCGTTTTACGCAAACAAGATATCTGTGGTTTCCTTGTGAGTTCCTCTACATGTTAGATATCCTTATATGATGTTCTGAACGTTCCATTGTGGTATGTTCCTTGTTATAGGACTTCGACCTGTTACGTGTCTAGGGCTTGCGGAGGCACGTGAGTCTGCCGTTCGAGCCCCTAGTATTCCCGGATTGTCTGGTAGAGTGGTTTCCCCTGTTTTATTTATAAAACATGAATGCAATTATGAAAATTAGAAAACTAGAAACCTAGGATGTGGCATGAATCCTAGGACCAGAAATATTTGCACTGTTTGTATGCGTGTTTGAGATTGCAATCATAAATGAATAAATAGAATTGTAAACAATTGCCTGTTAATAAATACAAGTTGCCTGTGGAATATGAAACGCCTGTGCTAGTTAAACAGTTACCTATGATATCACTTATTGTATATGTTAATTTGTGGAAATACGAACTGCATGTGTATAATACAAGAATGGAATTGTAAATGATGAAACCTGGTATGAAATAATATGGTGAATATGAGCATGAACCTTACGGGGAGTTAGGAGTAGAGCTCATGTGGATAAATGGAAAGATCTAGAAATGTGAGTGGGAAGTGTGCTGGCTCTTGAGTACGTGGTACCAAGGAGAGCGACTGTCCCCTATTTAGTTTAAAGCAGAGCTAGCCGCCCTTGGGTTGGGACCCAGGGTTAGGATTGGCCACTCTACACCGACTTCTGTTGGCCCTCGTGTACACTGTACTAGGGAGAGCTACTAGTGTACGGAGAGAGCTAGCCACCCCACGGAGCCTGGGGTTCAGCTAGCCGCCCTACGCCGACTTATTAGGCCCACTGGGAAAATCGGGATAGTCAGACGAGGGTGCGCGGACTATGAAGGGGCGAGACCCCTATTACTGAGAGGGCTAGGCCCTATACTGTTCAGTACTGCACTTTGGGCGTACCCACTAGCGGAAATGACTGACCGCGTGCCAGTGAGGGGTAGCTACCTGTGCGCTTATCGCGCGTGCCGTAGTCACCGCTATGTCTGTCCGTGACCTCGGGGTGGTTGACTGGGTATAGGATCACCACGGGGGACTCTTTCGGCCAAGAGAGCTCCACGTGTGCCTTCTACTCTTCGGAAAAGACTGCAATCAAGATCGTTCCCACGAGGAACATGCGAGATCAAGAAAGAGACCTGAAAGTAAACCAATGGATGAAAAGGAATTACTTGTAAAATAAAATAATTGGAAAAGATAAATTTACCTGTTAGCTTTTACTGCTTTAGTTAGTTTGGTTACCACTCTACTCAGTGTTCGCTGACTCCGTTTACTCCTAACCCTTTTCAGGTCCAGGAGTTGAGCAGCCCGAGTTACCGGCTGAAGAGGGCACTGGGCCCAGTCGAGCCCAGCAGTAGTTCTTACTGTTGTTGTACTTCTTTTTGTTAGCGAGTTCAGACTTTGTTTACTGTTCTTGTTCTGTACTTTTATTTCTACTTTTCTTGTTGTTGTGGTGGTACGTACTGTTTAGCAGCTTTTGCTTCCTTTACTGCTTGTACTCTTTTACTGTTAGTTACCTTACATAGCGAATGTGGTTTATTTTCCTGCTTTTCGGTTATTTCTTATTGGATGACTGGGTCTTGGGATTAGTCGAGTCGAGCCAGTCTCGGGTGTTGTAGGGATTCGGGAATCGAGTCGTAACATAGCCCTAGTTACCTTAAATGGATTCATAATTCAAAAATGTGTTGAAATTAAAATCAAACAACTTTGATGAATTACTAAATATGGAAAGCAGGCAGCCCTAAATTGATTTTCCTTTTAATTTCCTTTTCATAATTGAAGGGATTAAGAGAGGGCTAATGAGAAATTTCCTGTTCCTGGGGTGGTTGTTGTACGACTGTTTTCTTTTCCTCCCCTGAAACAATCACAATAAAAGAAATAGATCAAGTCAGTATTGAATCAAAAGATGTGATCAAAGTTTCTAAATTGCCTGTTGCTCCCTGTCAACGGCGCCAAAATGTTTATGCGAAAGCAAAATCGGGTTTGTAAATATCGCATTGCAGTGTAGTTGAAATCACTTCAAAAAACAAATGAGAATTTATTACTAAAAAAACTGAGAATCCGAGGTCGAACACGGGGAGCAAATTGATATTTAAAAACTAAGAACACAACTTCAATTTAATCAAATGAGATGTTCAACCAAATTATGAAGCAAGATAACTAGTTTCAATGTATATAGATGCTTCAAAAATATGAATAAAGATGTAAAAAATTCAGATGCTTTTGAGCTTTCTCTTCTTCTTTCTTCTTTGCTCTTCTTTCTATTTCACTGCTTTAGACTTTAGCTTCTTCTTTCTTTCTCTGACTTCTCCTTCCTTAGCTTGACGTCCTCTGTAGCTCCTTCTCTTCAACCTTTAGCTAAGCCTTCTCTTCTTTCTCTAATTTCTCCTTCCTTGGTTCTTCTTTTCTACCTTGGATTCTTTCCCTTGTTTGCCTTCTCTGCACAGTGCCTTCTCCTTCCTTGGTTCTTCTTTGCCTTGGCTTCAGCTCTGCCTTCTCTGTGGCTTCTTCTCTTCTTTGGCTTCTCCTTCAAAGTCCTCTTCTTTCTTCCTTTAGTTTCTTCTCCTTCAGCTTCTGATCTCCTTCTTTCTCCTTCAGATTTTCCTTCAGGTCCTCAACTTCCTCTTTGGCTCCTCCTGCCCTTAGCTTTTCCTTCTTCAGCTTCCTCTTCCTTCTTTCTCCTTTAGATTTTCCTTCAGGTCCTCAGCTTCCTCTTTGGATCCTCCTGCCCTTAGCTTTTCCTTCTTCATCTTCCTCTTCCTTCTTCCTTTCCCTGCACACAAGTGCAAAACCTACCCCTACCCAGACCCGCAAATGCTTTCTCTCTTTTCTCTCTTAGGCTCACTCTCCCAGAGCCAATCGGGTAAATGGGTTGGGTTAGTGCACCCGGGTCCAGGCGCACCGGCGTGGGTGATGTGCGAGGAGTGTTGGGTAAACTGGTTAGGCAACCAGGTCCGCGTAGCATGGGAATGGATGAGGCATGTGTGGGCGAGGGGACCTCACCCCTTGTTACGAGGCAAAGAGCCTATAACACAAAAACAACTTATATCACATAGGGTGTTCCAAACTTACCGAGGTGGGACTAAAAGTCCCACCCGTTTCTTCGCGTGCGCCCGGAGGGATCTTCTCCTGATTGCTGTAGCTGCGGATGCCCTCGGACTCCAATTGCTGGCGCAAGTCGTTCACAAAGGAGTTTCACACACCTGGAACTCGGTCTCCTGGAGAGGGTCCACCTGATGCAAGCTTGCGAGCAAGCTTCGCTCCTCCAATGGCGACGAGGGGTCAGACCTGTCAACACGAATACGACCTCACGACCCCGTCAAAACACTCAGGAAGCTTCGCCGTGACACGGTGAAGCTGGCTCGATGGGTGGGGCGGTGCGGGATGGCCTAGGCGTGCGTGCCTAGGTCGGTCTGTAGCCATGAAGGTGGCGTTGTTCGGGGGCTATGTATGGTGCGTGGGGGGGGTCGATGGAGAGGTGAAAGATGATCGGTGGAAGGTGGTGATGCTTTTGAAGTAGTTGGCGAGGCATGTGGGTGTGTGGAGTGGTGGATGTGCGTCGCTGGTGGTTTGCCGGAGGTGAAGAAGGTGAGGGTGGTTTGTGGTTGTTGAGGGTGGTTTTGTGAAGTAAAGAGGGGGAAAATGAAGAGAAGAGAAAGGGGACTTATCTGAGAGTGGCTGGACAAAGGGGGAGGCAGAGGAGTGGACGGCACGTATCTGCCGTCGCTGGAGACGAAGGCCCTGAGATGGAGAGGCGACGACGACGAGAGGGATGAAGACGCGGGCGTAGGTATGGCATGACGTGGAAGAATGAGGCGAAGACTCTACCACTGGTATGGTTGTAGAGCGACGAGAAGAGGGAGGAAGAGTCGCCAGAGCTTGTGGTCTACTTGGTCGGAGAGGGGAAAGGAGGAATTCTGCAGGATTCTTCGGCCAAATCAAGCTTGGGATGGCTAGGAGGACTTGGGGCATCTTTTATAGTCGCGGGCGAAGGGCCTTGTGCTTGGAAGGCAAGCTTCCAAGCACGACAACCTCGTCGGACTTGGAAGGTCGAGAGATACCCATATCTCTCATGCGTTCGCAGGAGAGATTGGGTGGGAATCTAAGCACAAAATGGGGTTCACACGATCGAGAATTCCTCAGAGAATCTCCCTTTCAAATTTGAGAGGGATTCTTTAAGGAATCAAAGAGATCTCCCTCTTGAATCCTTGCCGAAGTAGGATTCCTCCGTTGTAATGACGGAGGGACCTAATTGCAAAGAATGATGAGGAAGATAGGGGGGTGTTTGCAAGATTTTCAAAAGCAAGGGGCATGAAAGTAATTAGGTTGGATAGTTTTGCAAAGTAGGTCAAGGGGAACTCCCCTTAGGTCCAAATTTTAGCAAAACCCTAATTTAGATCCAAGGAATCCAATGGTGAAGTTTCCTTTTAGGTTTGACCACGTTTGAGTGGACATTTTGTGCAAAACCCAATTTAGGGCAAATGTTTGACTAGGTCCCCTATTTAGGTCAAAATAGGTTCTAAAGGTCAAATTGAAGGTTCTAAACCCCAGGAGATATTTTTCCATGAATTGTAGAGGGTTTAGTTAAATTTTATCCTGAGCAGAACCTTGTTAAATTAAGTGGGTCTGTTTTAGGGTTGCGAGAAGTCATTTAATTCCCAGATTGCACATTAACCCTTTTCTGATTGAACCAACCCACTTTTTATCTTGTTAAGACCAATTGACCCATGTTTAACCCCTTAAAAATCTTGTTGTTGTACTGCAATGGTAAGATTGCAGTTTTTCCCTTTGTTTCTTATTTTTCTCTCATGTCAGTTATTCCTTGAGTTAGGCCCTTCACTTGGTTATGTAGGAGCTTTTGTTCTCTTTTCTAGGTCAAAATGAGCTAGTTAGGGCTCATAATGGTGTTCTCATCGTATAGATATACAGTGCTGGATATATTCGTCACTAAAGCCTAAGGTTATTTATTTACGTAATAGGCTCAAACAATACTTACTTTACATAACATATACATATATACTACTTATATACGTATACACTATATATATATATATCTTATTTACTTTATTTATATACACACATATATATATTATACACATATACATATGTACATATACACGCTTACACAACACACGCAACATCCAACACTTAACATTCTTTCTTACTCTTCTTCTTCTCTTCTCTCTTCTCACTTAGTCGAATTTAGGTAGGGCCTCTCTCTCTCTCATACAAACTGATTCACTGTTCCTCAACCCAAAAATTGGCTTTTTAATGGGCAGGCCGACCCATTTCATGAGATACACAGCACCTCGAAGAGGTGGGACCAGACCACTACTAGCGGGTTAGCCCTAGTTTATTATTTGTGCATTTATATCTAATTAGAGGCCTGTGACAGGCTAAATATAGTCCCAGATACAGTATGTGGCCCTAGCCCACCACTATACAAAATGCTCGTATATGCTCATATAGTATTAGAGAGGAGAGGAATGGTATGGATAATGGGCACCCTGTGCTTGACGACTGGTGGACATAAGCACTGAAAACCTTTTATACTGCTACTTGATGACTCTACAATTATTACCGTTAACTATATCAATTAGAGTCAATTTTGAGCGCACATGTGCATTCATGACATATCATAATGGTCTTGAGAGCATGGCATGCATGTTGTGTTAAGATTACTTGTAATTCTTGTTTAATGACCATGTGTGCAGGTGCGTATTAAACCAGGTCCCAGATGAGCAATCGGACCATACGGATAAATCCGGATCGACGAACGAAGTCCAACGAATTCAAAATCACCTCAATCCGACCTTCGTGGCCCCCCACAACAAGTTCGGGAAGTTCTGACCATTGATCTATTGATCAATGACCCAAAAGCTGACACGTGGCAGCTGCCCAGCCCTCACTAATGTGCCCTGCTCCTCTTCATCATGCGTAGGAAGATCATGACTGTCCGATCTTCAATCGGACGGCTGAGGGACCGCAAGAAACGTGATCTTTTCGCAAGGATACTGCGATGGTCGCGCCTCTACTTCACACGCGGAAGTCACGGGTTCGTGACGCTCACCGCACCTAATACGCAGAGATCAAGCGCACGTCCAAATTGGACCGCTCGATAGACATCGAGCGGTCCAAATAGTGCTACATGGTGCCCCGCCGAGCGTAGATGCTTCCACACACGTGCAAACGCCGTGTTGATGCTCGATCACACATGCGCTTGAGGCACAATCTGAGCGTGCGATCAGGCTCAATCTGGGTCGTCGATCGTGGATCGGACAACTCTCATGGTACCGGGGACCAGCCTAATTTCTACAGCACCTTACAGGATGGCATCCCTTGAGCTGCGAGAGCTCAAGACTCAGTTGCAGGACCTTCTAGAGAAGGGCTTTGTGAGGCCCAGTGCGTCTCCATGGGGAGCCCCGGTATTGTTTGTGAAGAAGAAGGATGGTACCCTATGCCTTTGTGTGGACTACAGACAGCTGAATAGGGTCACCATCAAGAGCAGGTATCCGCTGCCGAGGATTGACGACTTGTTTGACCAGTTGCGAGGTGCCACTGTATTCTCCAAGATAGACTTGAGGTCTGGTTACCACCAGTTAAGGATCAAGAAGACAGACGTCTCCAAGACAGCTTTCCGCACCTGGTACGGACACTACGAGTTTTTTGTCATGCCGTTTGGGCTGACCAACGCCCCCGCTGCCTTCATGGATTTGATGAACCGGGTGTTCAGACCGTATCTGGATCAGTTCGTGGTGGTATTTATTGATGATGTGCTCATCTACTCTCGAGATCAGGCGTAGCACAAATAGCACTTGCGGATGGTTTTGGACACGCTGAGACGACGTAGGCTGTATGCCAAATACAACAAGTGTGAGTTCTGGTTGAGGGAGGTGACCTTCTTGGGTCATGTGATCTCCGGGGATGGCTTGGCTGTGGGCCCATCCAAGGTTGAGGCAGTGCTCAGGTGGGACAGACCGTGTACAGTGACAGAGATCCACAGTTTCTTAGGATTGGTAGGCTACTACAGGCAGTTTATCAGGGGTTTCTTGCAAGTTGCACATCCTATGACACAGTTGACTTGGAAGGATGTGCCCTTTTCTTGGACAGATGCTTGTGAGGCGTGTTTTTAGGAGCTAAAGGAGAGGTTGACTTCGGCTCCCGTGCTTACCATCCCAGACAGCAGTGGCAGGTTCGTTGTGTACACGGATGCCTCTTTGCAGGGGTTAGGGGGTGTGCTCATGTAGAGGGGTCACGTTGTCGCTTACGCTTCGCGGCAATTGAAACCCCATGAGCATAGCTACCTTACTCACAACCTGGAGCTGGCAGCTGTCGTCTTCGCGCTGAAGACTTGGAAGCACTACTTGTACGGTGAGACTTTTGAGATTTTCACAAATCATAAGAGCCTCAGATACTTATTTGATTAGAAGGAGCTCAACATGAGACAGAGACGTTGGTTGGAGCTCCTCAAGGACTATGACTGCAGCATTTCCTACCATCCGGGGAAGGCCAACGTGGTGGCTGACGCCTTGAGCCGGAAGGCACCCGCTCACTTGGCCAGTTTACAGGCACAGAGTTGGAGACTCATGGAGGAGATGGGTAGTTGGCGACCCCTAGAGTTACTGGGGAACTGTGGGGCAGTGACTGTGACCCGACAGACGAGGCCAGAGCTGATAGACCGCATCATCACAGGACAGATGGCCGATCAGTACCTGCAGTCATTACGTGACAGAGTACTGTCAGGGGACCCTGGAGACTTCTCCTTTATAGACAAGGTGCTGCGCATGAGGGAGCGTTTGTGCGTTCCCAGGGAAACGAGTTGTTGAGATAGCTTCTGACTGAGGCACACAGTTTCAGGTTCACCATACATCCTGGGAGCACAAAGATGTATCATGATCTGACATGCGACTTTTGGTGGAGGGGAATGAAGCGGGATGTAGGTGAATTCGTACAGCAATGTTTAGTGTGCCAGCAGGTGAAGGCCTAGCATCAGAGGCCTGCAGGGCCGTTGCAGCCACTTCCAGTGCCAGAGTGGAAGTGGGAGAGCATCATCATGGACTTGGTGGTGGGCTTGCCTATTACCTGGAGAGAACACGACGCAGTATGGGTGATCGTAGACAGATTGACGAAGACGGCGCTTTCTTGCCGATCCGAGTCACTTTGGAACCAACACAGTTAGCAGAGAGGTATATCCGCGACGTGGTACGTCTACACGGAGTTCCACGGGAGATTGTATTCGATCGGGATACCCGCTTCACGTCCCAGTTTTGGGCCAAGTTTCAGCAGGCCTTGGGGACACGGTTGAGGTTCAGTACATCATACCACCCCCAGACGGACGGACAATCAAAGCGCACGATACAAAGACTTGAGGACCTTTTACGTGCCTATGTACTGGACTGGAGGGGGTCTTGGAAGGAGCACTTGCCCCTGGTGGAGTTTGCATATAATAATAGCTATCACTTGAGCATCGGCATGGCACCCTACGAGGCTCTGTACGGACGGAGGTGTACTGCACCCTTGAGTTAAGTTGAGGTGGGGACCAAGTGGGAGGTTGGCCCCACGCTGATCCGGCAGAGTCAGGAGGTGATCGAGTAGATTTACAGGCGACTCTGCACTGTCAGGAGTAGGCAAAAGAGCTATGCAGATCGGAAACGCAAAGAGGTGTAGTTTGAGGTTGGGGATCATGTCTTCCTTCACGTTTCGCCCATGAAGGGCCTGCAGAGTTTTGAGGTGAAAGGGAAGCTCGCACCGAGGTTTGTGGGACCCTTTGAGGTCCTGGAGCGGGTTGGACTCGTTGCTTACAGACTTGCCCTTCCTCCCTAGCTTTCTGGTGTGCATGACGTGTTCCACGTGTCGAACCTCAGGAAGTACGTCGCCGATCCCAGTCACATTCTGAGTCACGAGAGCGTCGAGGTGGGTGACGACCTGACCTACCCCGAGCGGCCAGTGTAGATACTAGATAGAGCTGTCCGGAGTCTGAGACGGAAGTAGGTACCCCTGGTGAAGGTCTTGTGGAGGAGCCAGGGGTACGAGGAGGCTACCTGGGAGCCTGAGGCGACGATGCGAGAGCGGTACTCGAAGCTCTTTGAGGGTACGTCATTTCAGACCGGCTTCGGTCCTCTTTAAGTTTGTTATGCGTGTGTTGCTCTTTTTTCGCACCCTAGCTAGCGCAAGTTTCGGGGATGAAACTTCCTTTGAGTTTGTTATGTTATTAAGACTCGTACTGTTAAAACACTTTAAGACATCTAGGACTTGGGTCAGACGTCTGGTCACATGTCTAGACGCCCTCCTAGACGTTTGGAAATCAATTTTTTTGTGCGTATGTCCTCGAGTCTGCGCGCGTGCCGCGCGCAAACAGTACGCAGCCGCATTTATTCTCTCTCCTCTCGCCGATGAACCCTAACCTCACCCTCGTAAACCCCCCTTCTCTCCCTCACGCCACCCCACTTCCATCCACCCTTCTTCTTCCCCAACGAGAGCGATGAGCAGCAGGCAGTGAGGAGCGGGCGTGAGCGGCGTAGGAGGAGTAGCGAGGGGAAGGGAGGTGAGCACGTGCGCGAGCTCGAGGGAGAGCTCTCCGGAGAGCGCATGGCCGATCGACGCGTGCGCGAGGTGGAGAGTTGCGTCGGGGAAGTCCTCCCCGACACTGCAGCAGCCAGAGCAGCTGTCAAGCGGCGCGATGCGGCCGCGCGTGGCGCGAGAAGGTGAGGGCAGTCTCTGGTTCTGGGATTTTCCCAGAATCAGACATTTGGATATACATCTAGATGACGAAGATGACTTCTGGAGGAGGCTCCAGACGACTGAAAGGTAAATCCCGCGACGTACACCTTCCTTTGCGAATACGGCCATGCAGGCCATTCCGCTGAGGCACTATTCCATGCCATATTGAGCAGATTTTGCATCGCGCGTGTAGGATTCGCTTCGGGAAGGCGCGGGACACTCCCTCCCACGCAGTTCAGATGTCTGGGCGAGGCACCAAACGACGGGAAGCGTCTCCAGATGTTCGGAGAGGTAGTCGGACATCTGGAACTAGGTCCAGATGGTTCAGCAGAGTCCCTAGATGTCTGAGGATAGCGCAAAGTTGAGGTAAGGTTCTGGACTTTTTTAAGACGTCTGGAAGGTGTTCCAGACATCTGATATGAATCAGAATTTTCTGTTTTGACCTGTTTAGGGTCCGTTTGAGGTCCAATTTCCGCAATTAAGGTTCCGTTGTTCTTCGTATAAGTTCCTCTACTTGTTGGAATACTTTTATCATGATCTGAGTGGTCTCTTGTGATTGATCCTTGTGATAGGATCTCGTTCTGTTACGGATTTGGGGTTTGCTGAGGCACGTTGACCTACCGATCAAGCCCCCATTACACCTGGGTTTACTGGTAGAGTGGCTTCCCCTAGTTTAATTACCAACATGAATGCATATTTGGAATGATAGATCCTAAGGTATGGCATGAATCGTAGGACTAGAAACACTGGAATAGCTGTATGGAATGTATAAATTGCAGTCTTGGATGAGTAAATAGAATAATAACAACTACCTATAAATGGATAACAGCTGCCTGTGAAATGTAAAGTACTGTTGTTAGTGACTGTTGCATGTAAATTCCTGTTGTTTACAATAAAATACGAGCTGCCTGTATATGAATTATTGAATGATGGAAACACGAGCTACATGCAAATAAACCTGGAATGTGAATAGAAAAGTTACATGCTACATGTGTAGAACCTGAGAAATGGAAATAGAAATGATGAAACCTAGTATGGCTTGGGTTGAGAAACATGAGCATGAACCCTACAGGAAATTAGGAGTAGAGCTCCTGGAAATAAATGGAATGGAACTGGAAATGAGAATGGGGAAGTGAGCTGGCCCTTGAGTACGGAGTACCAAGGAGAGCGACTATCCCCCTGTTTAGTGTAGAGCGGAGCTAGCCCCCCTAGGGTTGGGACCTAGGGTTAAGATTGGCCACTCTATATCGACTTTTTGGCTCTCGTGTACATTGTACCGGGGAGAGGTACTAATGTTGGGAGAGAGCTAGCCACCCCACGGGGAACATTCGTGATCAAGAAAGAGACTTGATAAATAACCCAAGAGATGAAAGAAAGAATAATTAGTTAAAAAAAGAAAGAAATTGAAAAACAACAGCTACCTGTCCACTTTTTACTATTTTACTTAGCTGGTTGCCACTCTACTCAGCGTTCGCTGATGTTTTGTACTCGTAACCTTTTTCAAGTCCAGGTGTTGAGCAGCTAGAGCCTACGGTTGCAGAGGGTGTTGGGCCTAGTAGAGCCCAGTAGTTTTACCTTTTTGTTGTCCTCCGTTTCCTGTTGTAATGAGTAACTTTGTTACACTTATGTACTCCTTTATTGTGAACTTTATATTCCTGTACCTGTTTAATTTTCTACTCTTGTGGTGGTGTGTACTGTAGTAGTTTACTTCTTTACTGCTGTACTTTTGTTACTATTAGTTGCTTGCATGGTGAATGTGGTTTATTTTACTATTTTTTTGTTACTTTCTCGTTGGACGACTGGGTCTTGGGATCAGTCGAGTCGGTCCGGTCTCGTGTCCTGTCGGGATTCGAGAACTGGGTCGTAACAATAATTGTTCAATTTATTTACAAAAATAAGTTATTCATATATATAATAAAATTAGTTAAAGTTGGCTGCTTATAAATATTAAATTAAGAGTTCATTTCTTAATTAAGGCATAGATTAGTAACTTAATTATGAAGTTGACTTTATACAAAGTTAATTTACATATTAAGGTATTTATTATAATTTTTAATTTATTTTAGATACATTATTTTAATTTATTTACATTTAAATACACGTTTTAGATAGTTATGTACATAATTAATTTATAAATATTATAATGTAGTATAAATACTGTATAAATAGGTTAAATATACTTAAAATAATACTATACAAGTATACATTATAGATTACTTCAGTATTAACTTAAATTACTAAGTTATTTTATTTTAAGTTAATAAATTACTTAATTAACCTAATAACTTAATTACCTACTATAATTACTTAATTAAATTAATTTAAGGTATTATACAGTATATATTACTTAGTTAAATATGTATGTACAATATTAGATATAATTATGTACATATATATATAGGTTTGTATAGTTACTTAAGTTAATATACATTTAGTTAATATAAATTAATATATAATAATACAATAAAGTTATATATACAATAAATCATTCTAAATATTTAATTTAATATATAGAATACATATATAAGTTATTTATATAGATTAGGTACATATTGTACAAGATATACATATATCTTAGATTTTAAGTTATATATACAAGTATAAACATAGTATACAAGGTATTTTTTAGTATTTTTAGGAATTTTATGATGTTTATAGTTTTTATGTATATATAATAGAGATAGGGGATGAGAGAGGAAGAGTGAGATGGGAGAGATAAAGTTCTTTTTGTGATTTTTCATCTTAGTTCTTTTATTAAAATTCAAAGTAGGCTGAACCGTCGGCTAGTATGTTCTACTAAACTAGGGGTTCAGATTGCTTTGAAACTTGGCACATACTTAGAAAAATATCTAATCTTACTCAAAAAAGGTTTATTTTATTATTTTTATTATTTTTTAATGTATTTTTTTTATTTACAAGTCTATCCCAATTTAGGCCTAAAAAGGGTTTCCAATAAAGAACTTAAGGCCTAAAATGGAATTCTGTGTGCTGAAATTGTTACTAAAATATTCATAAATGGTCAACACATAATATTACAAGTGTTAGAGCAATTAAACATGATATTCACTTTTGATTTCACAAATTTCAAGATTGGACAGTTATAAACCCTGAAAAGTAGCTGACAATGAATTCAAATAGCCTCAATAAGCATTTCAAATTAAATGAAATCCAAATTCTGATATAGGAATGCTTATAAAAGACTCTCTAACATTATACAACAAGTTAGCTTCTTTAAATTCCAGGTTCAACCCAAATTCCACTCCAACAGTGATTGATATACTGCTGTTGCTGCTGCTCTCTTGCTGAAACTAGCAACTATTGTTTCTACAACATCAGATCAACAGCCACATTCGGCTGCTACTACCTTGTTTCAGATCAGCAGTAGCTACTGAAAACTCAAGTTAGGTGCTATAGCTACTACTAACATCTGGATCAGATTTGGTTCTGGTCAAATTAACAGAGTGAACATGCATTCAATTTTGAAATCATTCCATCCAAACATCAAGATTCAAGTCCAAACCAAATCACTTAAAAATCATAGACGGAGAAGTTGTTTAGATTAAAAACCAATAGGGAAATTGCTATTGAACTACATTGATGTGCACACATCTGATTAACCTAAAATGTCTATTAATGCATGTTCTTAGTGTCATATTAGCATCATACATTGTAAATAATGCATAACATGCATAATCATGCATTTAGATCAAGTTGTACAAATTGTATAAAAATTGTCTCCTTTTTATGGTTAGGGAATAGGGAAACTTTTTATCGGGGCCTCGGACCGAAGATCTAACCGCACAGATCTAATTAGGGCAATGATTGGAGTTCAACGACTCCAAGATCGCCCTAATGGAACATTCGTAGCACCAGATAGAGACCGAGGAACCCTAAAGATCAAGGGCCAAGATGGTATTAATCCGTACCTCAAACAACAAATCTGATTGCACGAATGGATTCGGATCGACAATCGCAGGTTAACGGCGTGAAAATCGATCCAATCCGACACCCGTGGCACCATCTCCAATACTCAGAAGATGGACGACCAAGATGGCGCCTCGTGGCGCCATCTCAGTCGCCCAACCGAACCCCAAGGACCCGCCTTTATCTTTCCTCTTCATCCAATCAACGATTCTCCACCGCTGGATGCCCATCCAACGACTGCAGACCTGCGTGCACAAAACAACCGCGCGACATAAAGCCACCCGTAGCGAGTTGGTCCAACGCCATTCGCGAGAAGAGCAGGTGCGCGTTCGAATTCACCTAGTCGCCAAATCAGCGCAAGCGAGCGTAGGCGGGTGAGCGAGTGGGGTCGCGCGATGAGGATCGGACGACATTGAGAGAGCAATAGCGCCCATGCACGATCAGACGCACGGCGCTTACGTGTGATCGCACGTGGGCGTGCGGCACAAATGTAGGCAGTCTTAAGCCGTCTGATCTCTTGATTAAATGACTATAAGCATGCGGATGTGCACGTGCGTTGAAGGATGCGGAGGCGAGGAGGCGTGCGAGCGGCAGGCACGAAGGCCATGTTCAGGCCTTTAGTGATGGATTTATCCTTCACTAAAGGTCTTGAATTAATTTTTTCAAATTGTAATGTCCAAAATGCCCCCACTCCTTACAACTATAAAAGGAGACCCCCTCCATACGAATTTCTCATCCCTTCCTTCTCTTCTCTCCCTCTCCAAAGCTTAAGAGAAGCTTGTCTCACACCCGGGATGCTCCTCAAGAGCTAAAATCAATTTTTCGCCCCCTTTCCGGAAGCGGATCCAGCGACGACGATGATGTGCTGCCTCGTTCCCGTTCCTCCTACTTCGACCTCCTTCTTCCCACTCCGTTCCTTGTCTTCCAGGCGTTGTCTCGTCCGGCTCGTCCTCCAAGCGATCGTCGAGGAGGATAACTTCTCTCTCCCATTCCTTTTTCCTACTTTCTAGAGTAGAATTTTCCTGCTTTTTAGTGTAATAATTTCTCGCTTTCTAATGTAATCTTTTCTTGCTTTCTTAGTTGTACAAACATTTTGCAACATCAAGTGAATGTTTTCTCTCTCTCTCTTAATGTCTATATTTATTTCATTTCATTGTGATTATTCCGCTCTTTAAACAAAAACATAGAAAAATATAATTGCGAATTTTGATCGACGTACTCTCCCTGAGTTCGACTTGGGGATTTCTTTTTCGGTATAAATTTTATTTATTGAACTCAAGTTCTTCACTATTCAACCTATAACGACGGATTTTCAAAACCAACTTCGATAGCGTAGTCCTCCGACGTTCAACATTTTGGCATTTCACGCACTTTCTTCCCCCTCCATAGGTTTTCCGATCTTCTTTCTCACATTTCACGCACTTTACTGTCTTCTAACTTTCTTTCTGTCATGTCTATTGTTTTACAGATACCTCTATCAGGGAATCAAGCAGTAGATCAGAGTAAAGTGCAGTTGAAGACGACTGTAAGTGCTCCCCATTCTTCCCCCTCCATAGATTTCATTTCATCACATTAAATTCAAATTCCAATTAACCTAGGTGTTTGCATAAATCCTAGGATTAGTTTGGTTGTTTGGATTTCCACTGACACTCACATTTCACCCTCACATATAAAAAAAAAGCAAAAAGATAATTTTGTGGGGTAATTCAAAATACACACAACATACACCCACATTCAAGGCACTTAACCTACTTGATTTTCTTTTACTCAACCGAATTCTGATCTGTGGAACCGGTACACACAATTCAACACATAAAAGAGTAGAAATCATTCTAGGTTAGTCATTTCTGTGTGCCTAACCTAGTGGTGCAATTGTAGCGAATTGTTTGAGTTGTTTGGGTCGTACCACTCAATATAAAATCAACTCACCAAGTAGCTTCCTCTTAGGGTTTTCAATCTAGGTTCATACCAGGCACTCCACTTTATTTCTGATTTTAAAAGGAAAGCAATCTTCACCCGTGCTTGAAAACCTAGTTTGCCTCAAACTTGATTGAAATTAACCTAATTCTAAACCCTAAAAGCTACTTAAGCAAGATTTGAATATTAAAATCTACTCATCACAAATAATCTTGCTTGAAAACCTTGGTTGTGCACACACTTACACATACTCAATTAATCATTAAGGGCACAACCCATTTTAAGGGCCCACCACATTCCATAAGCACTACAATCCCAGGCCTCAATAAAATCAAGTAGGCACTGGCCTTAAGGACAGATTCGCTCTTCGAGGCCTAGTATGAGATTGTTTACGATTAACCTACTTGTACTGATCAATCTGATGTCTAGCTAGGGGAGTAGCGTCAAATGATCGCGGCTAGGGGGTACACTAGGAACTAGAGGCGTAAGCCGAAGGAAGAACCTTCTCCCCAGTCCCTCCTTCTAACTGGTTGGATTGAGTAGACACCAGTAGAGTAAATCATTTATAATCTTAAGGCGGGTTCTAGGAGTCTGCAGATCCTTAGGCTACCCTACCTATGGACAGGCTTGCTTTGTTGTGCTGCAAGGTTCTTATCCTCAGTCCTTCCGACCTTTTCCCAGTTTATGCTGGGAAGAAGGTCATTGAATCCCTGATTGGAAGGACCACTAGAGTATTCTAAGAGGTGTAGATTGGATTTTGGCCAAATTAATCCCATGGCCGATCAACAACCTCCTCTGCCTCGGGATCCACAGGAGGAATTTCGAAGGCAGCTGGAACAAATGCAGAGAATGCAAGAATGGTTCCAGAGAGTGCAGGGCGCTCAGCCCTTGAAGGATTTTTATGATCCTTCAAATTACGGGGAACGTCCCGACGTCCAGATTCCTGCCATAGACGTAGAAATCAAGCCCCAGGTGTTAAGCCTGATCAAACATTTCCATGGGCTTGGCTCTGAAGACCCGTTTCAACACCTGGAAGACTTGACTACTTTGGTCCAGACCACCAAGACGCTAAATGTGAATGAGGAGCAAATGATCATGAGGCTCTTCCCCCACTCTCTTAGGGATAAAGCTGCTCATTGGTACAAGACTATAGGAAGACCAATTGCAACTTGGAATGAGTTGAAATTGGCCTTTCTGAAGAAATTCTTCCCAGTTGAACGTACCAATACTTTGAGACAGACAATCACTACCTTTACCCAGTGGCCGGGGGAGCAGTTTCATGTGGCTTGGGAGCAATTCCAGGACCTATTGTGGGGGTGTCCACACCACGAGGTGCTGAAATGGCAACTCATGCAGATCTTCTACCACGGGTTGACTGAGCAACTCAGAAATCACGTGGACACTTTTTGCGGAGGCAATTTCCTCAACAAAGACGCAGATAGTGCGCAAGATTTGTTTGAGGAGATGAGCGAGAATTCGATCAATCATGGCTCCATGGATACTTTTAACTGGTCCCAGCAGCCCAGATCGAATGTTAATGAAGTCCACGACTCTCATTCATTCGATATGGAATTGATTTGTAATAAACTTGATAAGGTGAACTTGGTTGCTAAGAGAACGAAGGAGTGGATGGCTAGAAATTCAATGAACAACTCTCAATCCCAGAATTTGGGATTCCATTCGTCGCGAGCTCCTTCTGGACGGGAGTTCGTGAATCAACTTGATGCGGCTCAACTTGCGAGCCAGCATTATTCGGAACCCCACAGGTTCCAAACTGGGGCCTTTGATCCCAGTTTCTCTGATCCTTCCCTTTCTTTCTCTCCGTCCTCACCCTATGAGGATGTTTGTGCTTTACAGGAGAATGTTAGATCCAACTCCTACTCCAATGCTTATAATCCGGGTTGGAGAAACCACCCTAACTTCTCCTGGAGAAACCCAGGGCAGCAGACCCAATTCCGACCCAGCAGCTATTCTCCGCAATGACCAATGGGTTAGGGTCATGTTTATACTCAGTTACCCCCGAATCTGGTAAATCAGCCATCTTGGAATGCCCGTCAACCCGTAGGGCCGGCTGATTTGAACTGACAAATGGTAGAGATACAAGGATCCATACTCCAGCTCATGCAGCAAATGAAAACCTCGCTGGACAACTTGCAAACCGGGCTCATAGCTAACTCTCGTCAACCTGGATCTCTACCATCTCAACCCGTACCCAACTAGTGAAATATCCTGAATCCGGGCAATCAAGCCCATGGGTACGGAAATCAGAGGGACCCACACGCACTTGCTCAGGTAGTTGAGCAAGGTCCTTCCTCTTCTTTTTCTACAAATCAATGATTCTTGGCTAATAAAGCCCCTCCAATTTTTCCTAACCCTCCCCAAGACCCAAACTCGTATGCATCCGCAAATTCTGTTACCTTGAGGAGTGGTAAACAAACTCAGGATCCATAACCACACTGTTCTAATTTATCGAATCCTGAAGAACCTAAGGAGAGAAAGGAGAACTCTAGAGAAGAAATCAAGGCTCAGGAATCTGATTCCAAAGATCCAACTCATGTTCCTTTTCCTAAAGCCTTAATCAGATCAAGGAAGAAGAAGAAAGTTGATAGTAATGAGCTTTTGAATATTTTCAAGAATGTCGAGATCAATATCCTGCTCCTTGACGCTATCAAGCATATAGCAGCTTACGCGAGATTTTTAAAGGATTTATGTACACAGAAGCGTAAGTAGAGAGAATCTTTTCCAAGGAAGGTGGTACTCTCGAATAGGCTAGTTCTATTATCCTACACCACCTCCCTCAGAAAAAGAGAGATCCAAGTGCTCCTTTGATTTCTTATGTCATCGGAGATTACACTTTTGATAGAGCACTGCTGGATCTGGGTGCATCCATCAACCTAATTCCGACTTCTCTTTACGAGAAGTTAGGATTAGGTGAACTTCGGCCGACTTCAGTAACGCTACAGTTAGCAGACCGTTCGGTTACAAATCCGCGAGGCGTTATTGAAGATGTTATTGTTAAGGTTAAGGATTTCTATTTTCCTGTAGATTTCCTTGTTCTTAACATGGATGTACCTGAAAATCTGAGGAACATGCCCATCATTCTGGGACGTCTGTTCCTAGCTACCTCTAAGGCCAACATTAACTGTGAAAGCGGTAGCATGGAAATCGCCTTTGGGAATCATCAAATGAAATTGGATATTTCTAAGGCGATTAAAAAATTCGAGGATTGTGGATTTATTGAGGAACTTGAGGATGATAATGTGAATATTGAAACTTGTATGATGGTTTCTACATTTGAAAGTTCCTCCTTTGATGATGAATTGGACTCACAACCTTCTATGGCAGACCCACCATCTTCTGAAGAGGTTATTGATTTTGTTCACTCTCAACCTCTTCCTCTTGATGAGTCTTCATCAGCATTTTTCTTACCTTCAATCATCAGCCCGCCCCAGCTTGAACTAAAACCATTGCCTGAGAATATGAAATATCAATTTTTAGGACCACACAAGACGTTCCCTGTGATTATCAGTGCTAAATTAACAAAGGAGCAGGAGATTAAACTGATTAAGGTCCTGAAGGAACACGAGGCAATTGGTTGGACCATTCATGACCTTAGGGGGATCGAGCCATCTTATTGCAATCATATAATATTTTTGGAAGATGGATCCCACCCTTCTTGCCAAATGTAGAGGAGATTAAATCCAAATATGTGAGAAGTGGTCAAGAAGGAGATTATTAAGTGGCTCGATGCAGGAATCATTTATCCGATCTCTGATAGTCCTTGGGTAGGTCCCGTGCAGATTGTTCCCAAGAAAGTTGGGATTACTGTTGTGACTAATGAGAAAGGAGAATCTGTCACAACTCATTCAGCTTCCTCTTGGAGGGTTTGTATTGATTATAGGAAGCTGAACACGACCACGAAAAATGATCATTTCCCTCTGCCTTTCATTGATTAAATCTTGGAAAGATTAGCCGAGCAGTACTTCTGTTTTCTTGATGGCTACTCAGGATTCAACCAAGTTCCTATCCATCCCGAGGATCAAGAAAAAACTACTTTCACCTGTCCCTACGGAACCTTTGCTTTCCATAGGATGCCATTCGGTTTACGTAATGCACCTGCAACTTTTCAAAGGTGTATGCTGGCCATATTCTTTGACATGGTGGGAGAGTTTATGGAAGTCTTCATGGACGATTTCTCTATTTTTGGAGAATCGTTTGACTCTTGTCTAGCTAATCTTGAAATGATTCTTAAACGATGCATCAAAACAAGATTCATCCTTAGCTGGGAAAAGAGTCATTCATGACACAAGAAGGTATCGTCTTGGGTCATGTAGTCTCTAAACGGGGAATTGAAGTGGATAAAGCTAAGGTTGATGCTATCGCTAAACTTCCTCCTCCCACATCTGTTAAACAAATTCAATCATTTCCTGGTCATTTGGGATTCTACAGAAGATTCATCAAGGACTTTTCGAAGGTTGCTCGTCCTCTAAGTAATCTTCTCACCAAAGAAATGCCGTTTGATTTCGACGAATCATGCCGTAAGGAATTTGATTTTCTTAAAACGGCAGTCACTTGTGCTCTGGTGCTGCAACCACCAGTTTGGATAGCCTCTTTTGAGATCATGACCGACACTTCTGATTACGCGATCGGGCCTATTTTGGGTTAGAAAGTTGATAGGAAACCCTCTGTCATCTACTACGCTAGTAAAACTCTGAACGAGGCCCAGAGGAATTACACTGTTACTGAGAAGGAATTACTAACCGTAGTATTTGCTTTGGAGAAATTCAGGGCTTATCTCTTAGGGTCTCACGTCATTATATATACCGACCACTTGGCCTTCAGACATCTCTTGGCCAAAAAGGATGCCAAACCTCGGCTTATTTGTTGGATTCTTCTTCAAGAATTTGATCTTGAAATCAAGGATAAATCTGGGGTACAGAATGTGGTGGTGGATCATTTGTCGAGACTTCTAAGTGATTCTTCTCGTCCAAACATCCCGATTGCTGATACTTTTCCAGACGAAACCATCCTTACAGTTTCAGGCATCCAAACCCCGTGGGTTGCTGACATTGTTAATTATTTGGCCATTGGTCAAATCCCCCAGGATTGGACCAAGCAACAACAGGATAAACTCAAATCTAATGCCAAATATTACTTCTGGGAAGACCCTGAACTGTACCGCATTGGCTCTGATCAGATTATTCGTTGATGTGTTCCGGAGAACGAATTCAACAGTATACTCAAGTTTTGCCATGCATATGCGTGTAGTGGACACTCCTCTAGGAAAAGACGGCTGCAAAAATTTTGCAATCTGGATTCTATTGGCTGTCTTTATTCAAGGATGCCCAAGATTTTTCAAGGTCATGTTCCCGATGCCAGGCACTCGGGAGCATAACTAAGAGATATATGATGCCCCTAAACCCAATTCTTCCTGTCGAAATCTTCGACGTTTGGGGCATCGATTTCATGGGACCCTTCCTCCCTTCATTTGGACATCAGTACATTCTCGTTGCTATTGATTACGTGTCCAAATGGATTGAGGCGATTCCCACCTGAACCAATGACCATAAGGTGGTCATCGATTTTGTCAAGAAGAACATCTTCAGTAGGTTCGGGATTCCGAGGGCCATCATCAGTGATGGTGGCACTCATTTCACTAATGCCCAGTTCCGTAATTTGTTGGCTAAATACGGGGTTAATCATCGAATCTCCACACCTTACCATCCCCAGACGAATGGACAGACCAAGATCTCCAATCGAGAGATCAAGAATATTCTGCAGAAAATGGTTAGGCCTGGTTGCAAAGACTGGACTCAAAAGCTTGAGGACGCTCTTTGGGCCTACCGTATGGCGTATAAAATGCCCATCGACGTGTCTCCGTTTCATCTGGTGTATGGAAGGGCGTGCTATTTACCCATAGAGATTGAACATAAGGCATTTTGGGCAATCAAGCAGTGCAATATATATCTGAGTTTAGCTGGGAAGACCAGGAAACTCTAACTATCTGAGTTGGAGGAGCTTAGAAATGATGCATATGAGAATGCCAAGATCTACAAGGTTCAGACCAAAGCTCTACATGACCAATTGATTTCCCGCAAGAGCTTTGAGCTGAACCAGAAGGTCTGGTTATTCGATTCTCGACTTAAGCTCTTTCCCGGCAAACTTAGGTCGAAATGGAATGACCCGTTCATTATCGACCAGATTTTTCCAAATAGAGCTGTTCAGATCTCTGACCCGAAGACGGGTAATTCATTTAAAGTCAACGGTCAATGTCTGAAGCCTGTTATTGACCGTACTCTTCCAGAACCTGTCTTAGACACGATTGCTCTAGCCATGTTGTGATTTCTTTGGCTGGACTTCGCCTAGCTGATGGCATTAAACTCAGCAGTTGTACATATGACTCAAAGCTTACCCAAGCTTCATATTCGGGTGATATCTTCCGTATTCTACCCTTCCTTTCATGTCTCTTTTTCGCAATGTGGACATTGCATCAGCTAGGCATGGGGGGGTGGATTCATTTTTGAATCATTTTGTCAGCTCTGTGAAATTCTTATAAATTCTATTTTTCTTCTTATATATACATAAAAAAAAAAGAATTAGGAAGGAATACTTGGACAGTAGAACTTTTCAATCTTAGAAAATATTACATTAGGATCGGAACACTAAGACCCTTCAGGTCTTTGGGCTTAGTCTGGATTTGTTTTTTGAGTCCTCGCCATCTTGAATTCTATTGTAATTTGATTAAATAAGTTTGGGTGGTAAGTACACGACTTATCAACCTGCCCTCTGGTTTGAGAGAACTTTAAGTCTAAAGCATCTACACACTATCTTTTCATTAACTTGTCTTTTGGTGGTTTTAACAGAAATTGGGTAGCTAATGAACCTTCTAGGATGATATGGCTGGCAAGTTATCATGGGTAACAGCCCATAGGTAGGTTGTCTAGAGCCCAGTCACTGGACCATTCTCTTCTTACTGTCTTTAGATAAATCTTAGACCAGGGAAGCCAGTGGTAACAGAAAATCAAAAAGGAAAGAAAAAGAAAAGGAGGAAAGAAAGAAAAAAAGAAAACAAAAGAAATAAGCCACACTTCGCCACACGAGTATGGCTAGCAAGTTGGTGGTAATAACTCATCGACTGGTTGTCCAAAACCTAGCTCAAGAAATGCACTAAAAATTCCCAAAACACTTAGGAAGAAGCAGAGAAGTAGAATAAGCCGGGGAGATATACACTGGATTCACCCTTGTGTTGACCCCATAAAAATAAAAGTAGGGAGAAAGCTACCAGTCGTAAAGATACACCTTTAGGTAGAACTCTCTTTTTAAGGTCACCTAGAGGCGTAGAAACCCGAAGTCTGTTCTAATTGCCGATCAATGAGTCTATCACATTCACAATAAGATGCTTAGAACTTAGGATTTTCATCAAATCTTGGGTGGGTTGAATGGCCATAGAAAGCCACTCTTTAACCCTAAACTCAAAAATCCAAAAAAATTAGAAAAGAAGAAAAAGAGAAAAAGAAAATTTTCTTCGAATAAGGCGAGGGCTTGAGCCAGTCTGCATTTTGGCAGATACTCAGGCACTGTTGTGTCTTTGAAAGTTCAGATCCTAAGTAAAAAAATTTCTTAATGTTGAGAATAACTTATGCCCAAGTAATCCAACCTAATTCTTTTATAAATAGCATGTAGTTTTTGCTAGGGATTAGCAAAAGATAGGCATGGGGGTGTGATGTGCATACATCTGATTAACCTAAAATGTCTATTAATGCATGTTCTTAGTATCACATTAGCATCATACATTGTAAATAGTGCATAACATAAATAATCATGCATTTAGATCAAATTGTATAAATTGTATAGTAATTATCTCCTTTTATGGTCAGGGACAGGATAACTTTTTATCGGGGCCTCGGATCGAAGATCCAACCATATGGATCTTATCAGGGTGACAATTGGAGTTCAACGACTCCAAGATCACCCTAATCGGACATCTGTAGCACCAGATAGAGACTGAGGAACCCTAAAGATCAAGGGCCAAGATGGTGTTAATTCGCACATCAGACGACAAATCCAACCACACGGTTGGATTCGAATTGACGATTGCAGCTTAACGGCATGAAAATCGATCCAATCTTACACCCATGCCATCTTAGTCGCCCAACAGGCCCCCAAGGACCCGCCTCTACCTTTCCTCTTCATTCGATCGACGATTCTCCACTGTTGGATGCCCATCCAATGGCTGCAGACCCACGTGCACAAAACAACCGCACGACACAAAGCCACCCGCAGCGCGTTGGTCCAACACCTTTCGCAGGAAGAGTGGACGTGCATTCGAATCCGCTTGGTTGCCAAATCAGCGCAAGAGGGCATGGGCGGGCGAGCGAGCGGGGCCGCATGATGAGATCGGACGGCGCTGAGAGAGTGATAGTGCCCACGCGCGATCAGACGCACGACACTTACACATGATTGCACGCGGACGCGCAGCGCAAGCATAGGCGGTCTTAAGCCATCTGATCTCTTGATCGGACGACTGTAAGCATGCGGACGTGCGCGTGCGTTGAAGGACGTGGAGGCAAGGAGGCATGGGAGTGGCGGGCACAAAGGCCACATTTAGGCCTTTAGTGACGGATTTATCCGTCACTAAAGGTCCTGAATTAATTTTTTCAAATTGTAATGTCCAAAATGCCCCCACTCCTTGCAACTATAAAAGGAGACCCCTTCTATACAAATTTCTCATCCCTTCCTTCTCTTCTCTCCTTCTCCAAAGCTCAAGAGAAGCTTGTCCTACACCCGGGATGCTCCTCAAGAGCTAAAATCAATTTTTCGCCCCTATTCTGGAAGTGGATCCCGCGACGATGATGATGTGCTGCCTCATTCCCGTTCCTCCTACTTCGACCTCCTTCTTCCCACTCCGTTCCTCGTCTTTCAGGCGTTCTCTCGTCCGTCTCGTCCTCCAAGCGATCGTCGGGGAGGATAACTTCTCTCTCCCATTCCTTTTTCTTGCTTTCTAGAATAGAATTTTCCTACTTTCTAGTGTAATAATTTCTCGCTTTCTAGTGTAATATTTTCTCTCTTAGTTGTACAAACATTTTACAACATCAAGTGAATGTTCTCTCTCTCTCTCTCTCTTAATGTCTATATTTATTTCATTTCATTGTGATTATTCCGCTCTTTAAACAAAAATAAAAAAATATACTTGTGAATTTTGATCGACGTAGCCTCCCTGAGTTCTACCCGAGGATTTCTTTTCCGGTATAAATTTTATTTGTTGAACCCGATTTCTTCGCTATTCAAACTATAACGACGGGTTTTCAAAACCAACTTCGATAGCGTAGTCCTCCGACGTTCAACATACATCTCATCAGATCTAAATCACACACTAAACTTTCATTGAAATATATCAACAAACACTCATCAGAAAATCTGCAATCAATAGAGATCAAATTGCAAATCTAGTAAACTAAAAAACCTTGGATCAATCCTTTTCTCTTTGCCATAGACAGCACAAGAAAATCAGATTGATCTTCTCACTAAATCCACTTATACATCTCATTCATACCTCATGTTAATTTTTATGATCAGACTGAAATCAATTTGAATCAAGAAACCATGTTGCCCTGATTTAGGCTTTTCATTTTCAGATCCATGAGGTGATCTGATCACCATGGCACCTTGCACTGCATTGGTTGGTGCTCAAGGTGAGTTAATGATCCTAAGGAAATCGTTTGAGTCATTGTTTGGCCTCAAATCGGGATCGCTAATCATCCTTGGCTAAACTCCTTAACACAAGGCTCTAATTGGTCATAAGCTCATGTACAGCTCAAATCTGAATTAAAATACATAAGATTCATCGCAATACACCCAATTAAGCCTTTAAAATCTCGAATAGCTCGATTGAATCCAATTAAAACCAAATGAACTCCAATTCATGAGATTGGGCATGAAAAACAAATCTAAAAGAAATTGAGCAATTCAAGGTAGTCAAAACTAGATTGGGGGGTTTTTGTGAGCTTATGGAATGATTGGGAGACCCCCTAGGTGAATTTTTGGTGCAAATTCAGATCTAAAAACTAAGACTTCAAATATGAATCTGACCTTAACTGAGAGGTGAACGATGAATAAAGTGTGAGGAAATCAGAGAAAAATGGATTGTGAGGTGTAGGGAAAACTGTATGAATCGATATGAAAATGTGACAAAACTCCTCTCTGATTTGAAGTGATTAGAGAGGTCAAATTAGCTCTAATCTAGATCTACTTGAATCTACATTAATATATCATCAAATTTAGCATCTAAACTACATCTACTGATCTAAATTACACTAACCTAGAAAGCATTAAAACTAACTATTAAAGTAGTAAATCTAGCTAAGGGAGGAAGGTGATGTTCATGAGTGACCAACCAGCGGCAGATGATGAAGAAAGGGGAGAAGACCCTCAGTTGAACAAGGAGGTGTCCAAGAGCTTGGAGCTGGCGGCTGGAGGCGATTGAAGGAGGTAGGGCAAGCCTACTCTGTCTCCACAGGTGAAGAATAGGGGAAGACGAGCTGAGGGGATGGACGAAGGGAACCACCCAAGGGGAGGGAGTTGGTTTTCGCGTGCGAGGAGCTCAGGTGGTGTTTAAGTAGCTGATGCAATGATTATCGTCACAGAGAGGTGAGATTAGGCTCCTAGGACTTTGACGGTGGGATGGGGTTGTGAGAAGCATGGGAAAGTTCAAATCAAAGATGCATCGTTGGATGAGATTTGGACAAAGGGGTGTTTCTACACATAGGTGCACGCGGAGATTAGAGGAGGATAGATTGTAGGATCAAGGCGCATGCAAATCGACGGTTGTGGTGCTTTGATTTCTTTGCGTGGAACAATGCATCGCCGGCTGCAAGTATAAAGGGGTTAATTGCACTCAATCCCTTATGGGTGAAGGGGTAGAATAATTACATAGAGGCCAATAAGTGGCTGAAAAGTGTTGCAGCGTGGTCCCTAGATCTTGCTAATAGGTCCCTGGAGGCTTATAGAAAGGTCCTGAGACTTTTTGAGCTTAAGAAAATGTAAAGACGAAGGACCTATATGTAATGTCATCAGTGCAAGGTTCTTGTGAAGTCTAAATGCTACCAAGTTTTTACTGTAGTTCAATTGAACGTTTAAGAGTATGATTTCACTTTCAATTTGATCTTTTGAACCCAAATATGTATTCAATGTACAATTGGATCACCATTTTGTATCTGTGAATAAAATATCTCATTTTGTGACATAATTATTCATTTTTAACACTAATTTGTTGTTTTAGGTCATTTCTGTTAATTCTCACACTGAACCAAGTTCTTATGTTAATTATGTAGTGTTTAACCTAGTTTTTAGCATAACTTGGGCATTATAGCTATGATGAGTCACACCTCATCACACCGCCCTCGCCAAAGCTCTGGCCGAGCAAATACATGGTAGCAAGAGGAGTCGCCGATAGTAGCAACCCCTGCACTACCCTCGTAGAGTCACCAAGAGAGACGAACAAGACAACAAAGGACGGAAGCCTCCCTGGTAGAATAGCTTTTACTCTACCTAAGGGAGATGAGGTCACGACCACGTACTCCGATCCACCCCCGCTTAGGCCCAAAGGAATGGACGTAGTTAACTCCCCCACAACAGGCATCCTGCTGGGATCTCTCTGTAGACGCCTTGAGGGAGCCCACTCCGCCTCCTCCTCTCTTCCCACCTACTTCCTCTTGAACTCTTCAAAAGCAAGAGGATCCCTTCTTCCTGCCTTGCACAATGGGCCTCCCCCACACGGGACGAGTCCCATGTTAGGAAGAACCACCGCGACACCCAAAGTTGTCCAGCCGAGCAAATTGCCTAAAGGCTACAACGAATATCAAATCAAAATAAATCCAAAAAGAGGTGAAGAAAGGGGCTGCCAAATGTACCTTTCATAGCAAAACATAGGAAGGCTTCAAAACCAGGAACTCCTCGATAGGCATTCCGGCTACGAAAGTCCCACCAAAGGTTTTAGAACCTTTGCCTTGGCCCATGTGTTGAACATGGGCAAATGAACTAGATTTACCTTCGCTTACAGCTTGAGCATAACCACCGACCGGCCACTCTACCACAAAAACACGTCCAATGACAAAACCTCCTATTAGGGCGGTTCCTCTATCCCCACAAGGCACAGGTTCTCGAGAGGCAAAATTCCCTAGGATATGGTGCTGATTCCACAACATCCCGCCTAGATCGACAAAATTGTCAATCAGTATTTTGCACGTCACATCATTGTTGCATCGAAAATCATCGTAAAAAGATCACGTTGCAGTATAGCAACAAAAATCAATGCGACATTTAAATTTATAAATGCTCTCAAAACAATGAGTTCCGAGGTCATTTGCAGGGAGCAAATATGGAATTCAAAACAGTAGTTGCAATTATAAACAATGAGCACGATAATTCACAAAAGATATGTAATGAATATCAATCAAAAATATATTAAATAGTAGCAATTTATATCTCAAAAATCAATGGGATAAAAAGAATAATAAAACCCTAAAAAATGCTAATTTGAATCATTAATTAATTCCCTCAATCAAGCACATGTCCCAAGGTTTCAAACTAATTCAATTTTCCAACAGTGGTTTTGAACCACTTATCACAAATATCCACGTCAGCTAATAAGTCCATAGTGCTTTCTAATCAGGTTGTCGGCACAAAGGCCAGACGACTTAATCGTCCAAAGCCTCAGCCCAAGCACAAGGCCTCAACACAAAGAACCACCTCTAAATGGCTAAGTGTTGGGTGAAGGGGAACATTTCCCGAGGCACATGTGCACATGCCCCGAGGCAAAATCACCCCCCACCCTCCTCAGAATTTCCTCCTTTCTTAATCGAGTATACGGGTTTGCACAGTAATGGGTAATTGGGTTATGAACAGGGACCAAGCCCACCGGTAGTGGTAATGGGTGAGGAGTGCAAAGGTCACGTGTGCTGGGAGTGAGGGACCTCACCCCTCCATGTCAAGGTGATATGCCTTCAGCATTGATTCAATTTATACGACTCCTAAAATTGTGTGCATACGATGTGGCACTAAGAGTGCCTTCGCCTTCGCACGAAGCTGCGGAGGATTGGAGTGTTTAGTTTGACCAGCTGCAATTGTTCATCTTCTAATCCAAGACCCAGGAAATCTTCGTGAAGCCTATCCACATTTATTGGAGGTGGAAGCAGGTCTGGAGATCGGCGAATGGCGGCGGAGGGCAGCGCTGAATTGGTAGTGGTGATGAAGCTCCCGGCAAACCTTGAAATACTTGAAAATGAGCTCTAAGCCCCAATTAATAGGTTCATGAGTATTGCCATAGCAAAACGAAGATGATGGTGGTGCTCTCGTTGGGAGCGTGTGGAGGTGTGACAATGTCTGAGAAGGTGGCAGTGGTGTGTAGTGTTCGATGGAGTTGTGGAGTGTGCGAAACCCTAAATAGGTTTAGGGCTTTTGTAGGTGGTGGCAAGGAGAAGCTTTTGGGAGTGTTGTGTGGTCATTTGGTGTCGTGGTGTGGTGTGGCAAGCTTGTTGGAGCTTCGCTAAAGGTGGAGAAGACGAGGGGGAGCGAGGTGGTTGGCGGTCGAATTGAGGGTATAAGGGGATAGGAAGAACCTAGAGAGGGAGGAGAATAAGGCTACCTAGTTAACAGGAGACCACGTCGGTGTGACTTGCCAGATGTCGGAGAGACGAACACCTTCGGTGAGGGATAAGGCGACGAGAAGAGGAGGTGATGGCCCTCACTTTGGCAGGTAAGAGGAGAAAGAGAGAGAGAGGAAGGCCATGGGCCAGCCAATTTAGCCATTGGTTGGCTGAAAGGAAGATAGGGGAGGGAGGTCGCTGGAGTCGCAGCGGAGGTAGTCGGAGAAGAGAGGAAGTTGGTGTTTTGGCCTTGATTCGGGCTCGAAATGATCGTGGAGCAATGACGAGCTTTTACAGAGCTTGAATATGAGCTCAAATTGGAAGATTTTGTACATCTGAGTTGAGCTTTTTAGGAAACAAAACCGCTAATTTCCGCAAGCTCGCATGGGTTCTAGGATTTAAGTTCAACCCTGGGATTAAGTCCAATGAATTCCCCATGATCTGATCATCAATCCCTCCAAATTTGGAGGGATTTGATGCTGATTTAAGAGAGACCTCCTCTCTCGAATCTCAGCCTAAAGGTGTTCACATTGTTCATGGTGGCAGAGACCTAAATGCAAGGAAGACGACAAAGTTAGGGGGTCATGGTAATAAACTTGAAACCTGGAGGCTAAGAGTAAGAAATAGAGATTTTAGGGACTAAATTGTAAACTCGGTCTTAACCTAATTTGGACCCAAGAAATTTAATGGTGAACTTGGATTTGAGTTTTGACCATGTTTGACTGGGTAAATTGCAGAGAAGTTGAAATGAGGGCAAATTTCCGTCTGAAACTCTATTCTAGGTCAAAATGAGTTTAGATGGTCAAACCAAAGGTACCAAACCTCTTAAAATATTTTTCTATGAATTTAGGAGGTTTATATTGATTTTATCCTGACTATAATCTCTTTAATTTAAGTTGGGTTGATAATTAGGATTTTTAGTCCTATTTTTGCCCTTGAAATGCGTGAATCCTTAATTCAGTTAGTGTGGACTCACTTTTTATCCTTTTATGGTCAAATGATGTTTAATTTTAATTTGAATTTGTGATATGTTATAAAAACTACAAAATTAACCCTATTTCTTTATTTTCTTCTCAAATTAGAACATTACGGAGTTATGGTCCTCAGGTGATCATTTAGGAGCATTTATCTCTTGATTCCAACTAATTCAAGTTAGTTATGATGAATAATAGCATTACCATCACTCACCCTACGCATATATCCCGATGCTACAACAGCATCAATCGCCTCACTGATAAGTGCAACATTCAAGGCCATGACTCCTCATTTCAATAGCCATTGATGCTCATCTTATCGAACTACACGACAAAACAATTTCTCGAATGCCGCCTCTTAAGGCCAGCAAGAACTAGGGATCTCATGCCCCACATTCTGGTATGATAAAATGTCACCTCTTAAGGATGGTCGGAACCACAGCCAACACACCCGCGTTCCATCATAATGCCGCTTCTTAAGGCCAGCTGGAACCATGCCTAACATGCCCGCGTTCCATCATAACGCTGCCTCTTAAGGTCGACCGGAACCACGGCCGACTCACCTCCCCAACTGGCGCGAAGTCAAGAAAAAATTCCTTACAACAGATCTCTTTTGATCGATAAGAAATAAAGGCAAACCACCCTACTCCTCCTTCATCACAAATGTCCTACATGCTTCATCCTAGTCTGTAGCACATTTGGGGGCATCGTCTACCACGGCGATTTACATGCTCTAACTACTCTCTCAACAGTTATCACTAGCTAGAGAGTGGGCCATATGATGAGGGGCAACAAGCACCCTCGGATCCAAAACTCTACGTGTAGTACAACAAAGGATCAGGCTACCCGATTACAAGGTAAACAGGTGGGTCCAGCATTACCCGACCTGCCTACCACCAGCTGGACCCGGATCCACCCACACTTGGACGGACCTAGATCCGCCCAACTTGCTAGAAGATTCATTACAGTCAAGGCCATAATCGCAGCAGGGTGGAAATGGCCACCCATAACCTGACAACGGATAAGCAGTCTGACAAAAGGTGTACTAAAGATCATGCTAAAGATCCTACTAGGCTAGGACTCTTCCCACAATATAAATAGTGAGGAGACACCCTCGAGTGAAGGGGGCAACAGAGAGAGAAATCTTATAATCTCACTAATACTAGTGTAAAGTTGGGAGTATCATCCTCCCCCCAGACATACACCACTTGCCATGGAACTGGGTCACCAACTTCTTTTGTCTTCCTTGTGATTGCTTGTGGTTTGTTGAGGCGAACCCTCCAATTGCGTAGGAGGTCTGACCACATCCTCCTTGTAATGGATTGCTTGTGGCAAGGTTGCGCTCCCTACGTCAACAAATTCTTTGATGGCCATTAGTGGCCTCGATGGAGGCCCCTTGAGGACCATCAATGGTCGTTTATGGTAATTTGGAGAAGGAATATGTTCATTTGAAAGAGGAATCAATGTATGATAGAGGGTATATTGAGTACTTACTTAACTAGCTTTTCGAGTACAAGGAAAAACTCAACAAAAGTTGGTATGGAATTTAGGATCTAAAGATGGAAGTGGTCATCACAAAGAAAGAATTAGAAGAGTTAAAGGTTAGGATAACTGAACTGGAGAAGAAATTGTAGGTGATTGGGACAAACAACTCATAACAAGGATGGTAACTATCGAAATTTAGGATGTGATGACCTAGGTTCTGCCAACCGATGAGACCCAATTTGTCAAGTGCTAATATCAAGCAAACATACAACTACAAGATTGCAATCATCCAATGTTAACGCGAAATTGTCGAATATAAGGAAATGAGTTGTAGTACAGTCGACAAATCACGATAAATAAATAAAATTTATAAACTCAGAATCAAGAAATGAAGTCCGAGGTCAAACACAGGGAGTAAATGTGGAATTCACAACATTAATCGCATTCAGAATAAATGAGCACAATCAATTGAGCATTCAAATAGATATTCAATGAATAATAACACTTTACTCAAACGATAACAATACTAAGCAAGAGTATTTCAAGAATTCCTTGGAATAAAAAGAAATCAAGACAAAACAATGGTGATTTGAATCACCAATTATTAATCTTAATTAAGCATATATATCAACTACTCAATATACTCAAATGTATGAACAATGTTATCAATCAGACATGCCACGTCAGATAAGCAACCAAATGTTTCTAAAGTGGCCTGAATCCCTCAAGGCTTTAGAATTCAAACAACATATCAAGCACCAGACGGCTTAAAGTGCACAAGGCATAAGGCTTCTCAAAGCCTTTCTTCTTCTTCTTTTCAGCTTTCTTTCTCTTCTTTTTCTCTTCAAAGCCTCTTCTTCCCTTCACAGCACACAAGGGAACAACTCCCTCAGCGACTAAGTGTTAGATGCATACACAAATGAGAAATATCCTCCCCCACTCTCTCACAATTTCTCCTCTTCTTTCTTCTCTCTCAAAGATAACCGGGTAGCCAATCGGGTAATTGGGGATCCGGGCAACCATGCTACCGAGTGTGGGGGTAGCCGAGGTGTGCGAGTAGGAGGGACCCAACCCCTCAGTGTCTTGGGCGATAAGCTCAAGAAACAAAATCAATTTATGCATGTGTGTGCATTTTTCCGTGCCCGACGTGGCACTAATGCCACTGCTTCTTCGCGCATAGCTCTAGCTGTGGATGCTTCATTCAATTGGCACAGCAGCTCTCTATTGAGGACCTGGGCACGTAACTAGGATGTATCCGCTCAACCTAGGGGTGATATTGATGAAGAACACTACCGGAGGACTACGTACGTTGTCGGAGATGGAGGTGGCGATGAAGGTGAATCAGCGAGTACCTGAAACAAGTATACAAGCTCGACAGCCCCAGTTAAAATGCTCGTTAGCTTCACCGAAGGACGAAGAAGGTGGTGGTGGGTGTTTCGTGGTGTGAGGATGCATGTAGTGATGTGTCAGAGTCAGAGAGGATGGACAATGAAGGAGGTTTTCGGGGGAGCATTTGAGTGGATGGAAGATGGAATTAGTTGAGGGGTTTTGTGTGGGAATGAGTGACGAAGCTTGTGTAAATGATAGCATAACGAACAGAGGTGTGTAGAGTGCTCGCGACCTCATCGGAGCTCGACCGGAGTGAAGGAAGATGGAGGGGGAGGCTGGTGATAGTGGGTCGAATTGAAGGTTTAAGGGGATGAAAAGAAAGTAGGGGGAGAGGGAAACCTAACTATGCTAACCTAGTTGGACGAAAGGGTAGGATTCCCATGCCGGTGTGATGGACAGATGTGGGGAAGATGAAATCTTCGGTGGGTAAAGCGGCGACGACGAAGGGGTATGGGTGGCGCTCGCGGGTATTGTGACGTGCGGAGGAGCTTGGGGAAGATGCTCTTGTTGACTATTGTCTGTGGCGACTGGCAAAGAAGTCAGACAGAGGTCGTTGGAGCTCATGGAGTATTCGGACCAAGAGAAGGGAAGAAGGAGTGAAACCGGCTAAAAACAAGCTAAGGCAGGAGGGAAGTTGGTCAGGGTCCTTTTATAGGGCTAGAGTCGAGCTTCCAAGCTTGGAAACAAGCTCGAAAGCTCAAGAAATCAAGGATTAGGACTTGCAAACTTCCAATAGTTTGCATGAACCCTAGGGCGAGAATCAGAAGGCAAGATTGGATTCAAATTGAAGGGCATCTCTTCATGAATCTCCCTTCCAATTTTAGAAGGGTTTGGCTGCAAAATCAAGGAGCAATCCCTATTGTAGGTCGGTTGCTTATGGGTTTAGGAGTTCTGCATACATGAAAGCAGTAGGGACATGTTGGTGAAGAAGACGATGAAGTTAGGGGGGTAATTGTAATCTTTTCAAAAGTTGAGGGGTGATTGAAAGAGAGAATCAAACTGGATCAAAATGCAAACTAGGTCAAGATGGACTCTGATTAGGTCCAAATTTTGGTACAAATCTAATTTGGACCCAAGAAATCTGATGGTGAAGTCAGATTTTGGTTTGACCAAGTTTGACTAGGTAATTTACGTAGAAGCCCAAATTAGGGCACCTTCCTATCTGAGACTATTTTAGGTCAAAATGGGTTCCAATGGTCAAATCAAGGGTATCAAACCTTATGGAATATTTTTATATGATTTTTAGAAGGTTTAGGTGAATTTTATCCTGACCAAAGCCTCTATTAATTAAGCAGGTCTGAAATTAAGGTTTCGAGTGTCCGTTAATTCTCGAAATGCATGAAAATCCGTTTCTATCTGTATGAACCCTCTTGTTAGTTCATTAATGCTCATTTGACCTTAGTTTAACCCCTGGGAAACCCCGTGATTGTTCTGCATTTATGATCTTCTGTTAAAACTGCAGATTTAATCCTATTTTAATGCATTCTTATTGGAAAGGATATGCAATGAATTATGACTCTTTGGGGATTATGCAGAAGCATTTGTCAATTGATTTTGACTAATTAAAGCTAGTTATGGCTGATGATGACGTTATCATCACCCAACACAGTCATGAAACATTAATGGCCAAACAATTATTAATAATGCATTAATAAAAATAGAGTGCTAACAATAATAATAAAATCCACCACAGAAACAAGGTAAACTAAGTGCTTAAGTATGAGTATAATCACAATAAAAGTCTAACAAATTGAAACAAAACTAGATGAGAAACACGCTCAGCAGAGCTCGATCCCTTAACAGAAAGATCAACTGTAGCCACTACACCTAGCTACTCAACAATACTTGAGTATGGAACTCAAGGAACATGTCAGTAAAAATTGAGTGGAGCAAAAACAACAATCAGGTACAAAACAGTAACAGGGAAAGCAAGAGAGTGGATACTATTTTATAAATTGAACCATTTATTACTCTTTACATTATTTTGTTCGTTTTACAAGTTAAACCCAACTTGTTTTAGTTGAATCATGTTAATCAACACCTTAGGGCATAAAGTGATCTTTGTGTGACTTCCTTAGGTACAAGACTGGTATAAGCCATCCTCTTGGCTGAGAGGACATCTTATACTCATTGAGTCACCATGATCCGTCACCTTGGGGTCTTTACTTAAAGGGGTGGCGGCTACCTCATATGGCGTGAACATGTGCAAGTGCTATGCATGTTGAACCAAAGATAGTTAATGCCCTACCCGTTGGTCAAGAAAAGAAACCAACTCCAAACCCTCAAGCCAAGCTTCCCGCTTTCTTAGTTGGCTGCTAAACCTAACCAACGAGTTGTAGGGAGGCCAACAACTTCCTAAACCAGCCAAGAACTGATCTAAAAGACCAAAGCTACAACCAAAATCCAACGAATAGTGGGGCTAACACCAGTTATCCAACCTCTATATCTCGACAAATCTGTCATTATAAATTCTAAATTTTAATCCTGGATAAGTGATTTTACATATGTTCCACAAGGTGATAGTAATCAATCCAAAACATCCAAGTTTCCACCTTGATTAGGCTCATTCAATTAGCCGATAAATTTTCAGTAATTACCCTTGATTTTAGTATCAAAAACCCCCTTAATTTAAGTACTAATTTTAGTATTCAAATGGTATTAAAATCACCATACAAACCTAGGTTTTATCTTAGTTTAGTTCTATTAAACTTAGGTATCATACCATTATTGAATCAACAACATAATGCCTATTAAAGTACCCAAAATAGTAACAAAATAGCAAGATGGATTTCAAACTCAGCAATAGGCGTGGAACATGAAAAATCATTCGATATGCGAAGAGGCCTGCAAAATCAGGTCAAAATATGCGAAACAAAAAACAACGGAAGAAAATGGAAGACTACTCTACCTAATATTATCGGAGGGTCGCAGTGACTCTGAACAATCCATAAAGGGTTTGGGGATATGTGCCAAGTCCTCCTCGGTATTTATGCATGCTCCGAGCAAGTCCCCTAAGCCAAGCACACCAAAAACTAAGTCTAAAAACTCATGAGAACATGTTATTAATTTTTTCAAAAGAAATAGTTTTCAAAAAGGAAAATAAATCTAATATATATGTAGTACACATCGATACAATTCTAACAGTATTTTATTTATCAAAAACCAAGGTTGTTTGACCCTTGAATCGACCCAAATGGTGTGACATGGTCACTGAACCAACTGGTTCAAGTGAACCTATCTACCAGCTCACTCAAAACGCCACTTGACATGTGTCATGTGCAGATTCTCCGCGCGCCATGCCCAAAGATCACAGCTCACTGCATGTTAGCCGTCGATTGCTACTACGCGTCGGCAATCTAGCACACCTGGACAAACTGCACTCCGCTTCTTTATGCGTGAACGTGAGTGCACATTGGCCTACGGTCGCCATACGTCTCCTTCTCCTTGTCTGCTACCGCTACACATCGCACCATCGACGCGCATCGCCATCACTGCCATGCAAATTGCATGGAAGCCCTTGTTATCTCTCCTTTTTAGGATTAGGACTTGAACTTTCCTAATCCAAATCCTTCCTTTCTTCTCCTCTTCCTCTTAAATTTAGAGACAAAAATGAAGGTTGTGGCAACTCCAACTCCAAGAAAGCCTTTTTACAGACTCAACACTAGGATTAAGGTTGGGATTTATGGGAAAATTATCAAAATTAACCATGTTTTTTGTTAGCCTTACATTTAGGTCCTTGTAAGCTTATTTTGTACTTAACTTGAGCTATACACATCGAATTTGCATGAAACAAGCATTGTTGGAAAGCTCGCGATGAGAGGAATCCAATGATATCCTACATAGTACACTTTTGATAAGGTTTGACCAAGGGTTAACAAAAACACACATTTCTTCACATTTTACGAGGTGTTCACACTCACATTGAACCCAACATGTGTTTACGGGTTCGAAATGAATCAAACCACTTCGAGATGACTTGGTTGGATTTTATAGTATAACATAGGATATGAAAACATTATGTTCACCTGTGTAAATTACCTTTGTGGAATTTTAATTTCTTTAATAAGCACATTCTCTTTGTTGTGAGATGTGTATTGTTGTCACTTGTTGAAAATCTATTTTGAAATTACATTGTAGGACATAAACCATCACTGTTTATTGACAAATTATATGTACATAATACTGATTACATCCATATATTGAGTGTGTTAATTGTAGATATAGAGGACAGATGGTTGGTGTTCATTCGAAAAATCATCGCAAATAGGTTGAGTTTGGAAAACTTGTCGTTGTAGTGCAATTTGTGAGAAAAATCGTCAACAGATAAAATTTATCGAAACTCAAAAGAAATTCTAGGTCGAACACAAGGAGGTGGACATTTAATTAAAACTCGTGTTTGTTTTATTGTCACGAAGCAGATTAACTGGTCGAATTGAATCTAAACTAGCCATCTACTTAAAGAATAATGAATAGAAGAGAGAGAGAGGGAGAGAATATTACAAATAAAGACAAAATAGAGATAGAATGAACAAGAATTTCATAACCACAATATCATGTCTATTACAACTAACCACTACAGTAGAAAGTTGAAAATTTACACTAGAAAGCGGTAAATCTACTCTATAAAGCAGTAAAGAAAAGGTGGAGAGAAGTTATCCTCCACGACGGCTACTTGGAGGACGAGCCGCGTTGACGGAGCGCTCGGATGAAGGTGGTGAGATGTGGGACGAAGGAGAACAATGATGGACGACGGAGAACGGGGCAAGGCAATGTCGCAGCGAGATCACTTCCCGAATGGCGGTGAGAGGACCACTGCGGAATGCTCCACGAACGGGATGAGAAGGTGGAAAAATTATATTTTTAACTCTAGAGGAGCATCTCAAGTTTGAGATAAGAGAGGAAGCGATGAAGAAAGTGTGGGGGTCGTACGGCCTTTTATAGGTGAAGATTGGAGGGGGCACAAAGGTCATTTCATCTTAAAACATTAAATGAGGGGGTCTTTAGTGACGAATATAAACATCACTGAAAACCCACGTCGCTGAACCTGCACATGTGCCCGTGCCTCCTCTTCCTTTGTTGAACGCTCTTCCCACGTACGTGCATCCTCTTGATCGAACAGCTTAAACGCACTCACATCGCCTCTTCATGCATACCAAGCGCTCGCTTCTCCTCAGCCGTTCGGTTGCTCATGAAGGGCTGAGATCACGCGCTGATCGAGCGGAGAGCACGCACTGAAGCACGTACGATCGCATGTGATCCTCGTGCATTTGATCACGTGTCCGCACTATGCGCGACGTGGCTTGCCTCTCCACCGTTCGCTAGAGATTGAACGGCTCAATCGAGCCCTTACGCGTGAGGAGGAAGCGCGGCGGGGGGGGGGGGGGTGGGGGGGCTCGATTGCGCGACCTGCGTGCGTACGAAGTTCTTAACTGCTGCGCTATCAGCTGTTCTTTATCGCGCTTTTGATTTAACACTCAAGTGCTCGCGACTGTTGGATAAACATCCAACGGTCGAGATCACTCGAGTGTTTAATCTATTTAGCTCTATGAAGTGCAATTGAGATTGAATCTCAGTCATTGGATCTTCGATCGATGGTTGGGATTTACTTGAGCGGGTGGAGAGGAAGTCTTGAAGGTGACCTTGGGTGGCTTGGGCGGCTGGGATGGCGCCACGTGGTGCCATCTTGGCCGTCCATCTTTTCTGACTTGTAGATGGTGTCACGGATGTCGGATTGGACCGATTTTCACACCGTTGGGCTGCGATTGTCGATCCGAACCTATTAGTGCGGTTGGATTTGTCATTTGAGAATGGGTTTACACCACCTGACCCCTTGACCTCTAATATTTCTCAAACTACATCTAATACTACGGAAATCCAATCAGGGCGATCTTGGAGTCGTTGAACTCTGATCATCACCCTGATCAGATCCATATGGTTGGATCTTCAATCCGAGGCCCCATAAGATATTGCCCTTTTACCTGACCACAAAAAGGAAAAATTAACCTAAACTTTATACAATCTAACCTAAATGCAAAATGATGCATGTTATGCAATATTTATAATGTATGATGCAACTATATGCTTAAGAACACGTAAAATAGACAGTTTATGTGATATAAACGTGTTTACATCACTTGGATACAAAATTTTCTAGCCACGGGAGAATTTGTGAATTTGGGCATCTCTGCAGCATTCATTATGACAAAGACAATGCAGTCGAGGCACCACTTGTGGACTGTCAATTCTATGTTTTCCTCATACCAATCTTGTAGATAACAAATACAAGCACGATTTTGAGCAATAAATGAAGTGTGGTTGACACCAAATAACAATATGCAAGGTTGTTGATATATGAAGCTTCGTTCCACGAAGGAATCATCCCAAGTCGAGCTCCTTTTCATGATGGTTGTCTGTAATCAATATGAGTAAGAGAATAGGCAACATAAGCAGCAAAATAGACTGCTTGAACATCACCTGGACATTGATGATTAGGAGATTCTCGAGATAGATGCAGAACTTGAGAGAGCTGAAGGTATGGTTGAGGAGTTGCAAGGAAGAGCTAATAATCTCAGGACGGAGCTGGAAACTAGTGGTACCATGCGTCATTTTTGAAAGACATCTATGTTGATTTGTGAAACCCGATAATGATAAATGTGCTATCGTAGCATCAATTTACGTGGTCACTCAAATTAAATTCTGAACTCAAATAAGATTAAAATCGTAATTATTGTGAGTCCAAGTTGTATCTCAGTAAAGCTTTTGGCTAGATTACTTCCTAACTAATATTGAGTGTGCATGAATTTTTTTGGGATTTTTGAAGACATTTTTCTATTTTTTATTTTTTCTATGAGATCAAGGCAAATTGACAGATCTGACCCCTTATACAAAGTGCACGCATAACCTAGATGTAATGATGTCCTAAATTTTTACTACTTTTTCCTAAAATGCCTAACTAAACAAGGAAACTGCTTCAATTTATTTCACATTAATTTGAGGCGTATAGAAATTACTAAAACATTGATACGCCAAAATATTAGATTCTGTTTTGCACAATACTTTCTGATAGTTCGCAACTTTTATAAAATTCTAAAAATCAATTTTTGCACCAAAATTTTATAGAAGTGGTCCCTACTAATATCCTAAGCTACTGATAAAGTTTGGTGATTTTGCAAATTGTGGAATTCGTGAGTGATTTTTGGAACTTGGAAAAGTGAATTAGTGCGAGAATCATGGATGCAAAACTATGAAGAACACCACACTCACAACACTATTTTTGGGATTTTGGTTTTTTTTATTTTTTTGGGTGTTTTTATATAAGAAAGAAATCAAAGCCACAAAATCATAACTGCATTAATGAAGCCAAGATTGCACATAAAACTAATGTCTTCATTAAAACACAAGTGCATGAATCAACTACAATAAAAATAAAAGAAAGTTAAGATTGAAGAAGAGGAAGAAGTAGCCATTAGAAAGAATGAGTCAAGGAGGAGGCCGAAGGACTCGTGGAGACAGTGGAGAGTTCCATCGCAACCACCATGGATGCAGAGAAGTGTGGCAAAGGTTGAGGAAGAAGCCGAAGGGGGATCACCTTGGAGAATCTATTGTAAAGAAGAAGGAGGTGATAGTAGAGAAGAAGAATAAGACTAAGGAGAAGGGAAGGAGGAAACCTATGTGGGAGGAATTTCTAGATGAAGAGGAAACCTAAGGGAAGGGAAGAAGAAGAAAACCTAAAGAGGAAGGCTAGATGGTGGTGAATATGGAGGAAGGGGGTATTTATAGAGGGTGTTGCAACAACCTTTTGGGGTTTCCCCCAATTGTCATGAATTTTTAGCCTTTGTATGCTTCAGAATTTCAAATTGCATATAAAAGGAAAGTTGTATCCCTTGAAATCAGCTTTCAAATTCAACTTGAATCACTTAATTTGGATTTAAAATGAAAATGTTATGGTCAAAATACTAAAAGTGTGTTAGGCTATCACGATGGGATTAAGATTAGGATTAGGATCTTGATTGGCTAAAGTCATGGGAGGAAGGATATGGACAGTTCTTAGACATGAATAGTGTTTGGGAAATGATTTTAATGGACATCCAAGGGTGACATGAGTGGTGAATATGTGTTAGATTAAGGATGGGTATAATTATGGTGGGGTTTAGGGTGGTGAGGTGGCTTGGAGGGCAAGCAAGTTTAGGATTCGGATTAGGACTAGGGTTAGGATGGCTATATTGCATAGATTAAGGTTTAGGGTAAGGGGTTTAGGATTAGGGTTTGGGAACTAAGATTAGGGTTAGGGTTTTAGGTTTGGCTAAATTAATTAGGCAAGTGGGGAGTAGGATTAGGGTTTTCTAGGTCAAGGTGTGTTCCCCTCTTCAAATGAGCTCAAATAATTATAAAATTCTTCTTCTCTTCCTTCTAAGCCTAATTTAAGTGTTCCTGTATAAAGTAAATCTCAAATTAATATTAATCAAGCTCAATTTCTCAATCGTAATTCTAAGATTTAAATATGCAATTATATATATAATGCCCTAAATATAATGCATCTAATTCCTCAAAACCAAAAAAACTAAGCATGTTATCATGTTATTAAGCTCACTCATCAACGTCAAATTTGATTTTAGTCATCCACCTTTTCCTGTGAATGCCTTACATCGTGTCTTAGAGCTACAAATATTGTATTAGATTAACGTTACGATAGGATTAGCATGGTATAAACTATGTTTGTTGATAATGTACCTAAAACTATTTTCTATATTTGTAATGTCTTCACCTAGTGCAGTCATTGTGTAATTATCTATTTGTACATCTTTTCCTCATATAGATAGATGGCCAACACCCCCATCCATAAAAAAGAAAATTGCAAACATGGACAAAAATGGAAGGTGTGATGCAACATTTTTATACCATGGCATGCTTTGCCTCTACAGTGATGTCTGTGAACCTCATCTTCAATGAGGATCAAATATTTGATGAGCCACAAATAGGGCATTTGTTGTATGTCTGCTCTCGTGGCAAGAGGGTGAGTTGACCTCTAGTTTGTTAATGATGTACAATTCCTGAGGCCAATATTAATGAAAGTTACTTCAACATAGGGATGTCGATATAGGAGGTTGTCTAGGGAAATGCCTAAAATGATGCAGTCATTGGGAATAGAGTTACACATTATGATGGACATATGTGACAAGTACGGGAGGGAACATCTGAAGTTGAAAGAGGAAAATGCTCTACTTTCCTTTCACTCATCTATGAGCTACATCTTATGATGCAATTAGTTGTTGATCAATCAATGATCAATTAATGACTAATAATTCCATATTTATTGACATAATTTATGTCTAACTATTATTAGTTTGAGGGTAAATTAGGTTATACTGCATTTATATAAGTTAGATTAGCCATTTAGTAACATTCTGTAAATAGTGCATATTTTTTCTTTTTTATGCAATATTCTTCTTATCTATATCTGGTACCTTGATGTCCTTATTTACATGTGTGCAAGTGCTGGATATGAGACTGATTGGAGCTTGGCAGAGGGAAGATTTGGATTTGAGCTCACTTATGATATGTGGCTAAGTTATTTCCTAAACCTATTTCCTAACCTGATTGACTCCAAACCCTAGCCTATTTAGGAGCCTAATTTTTTTTGGCCTAACTCCTAGCTACCTAGTCCAATTGGCCACTCTAGTGGCTGGCCATGAACCTTAATCTCTATACTATACGGATGACCAACTTAGATTTAATCCTCCACATACCAAAAACCTTGAGTCAACCTAGAACCTATCCCCTCTACCTAACTATCTTCTAGCCACCACCTAACTTGCTTAGCCACCAAGTAAGAACCCTTGGCCGATGATGAGGTGTGTCTCATCATAGCTAAAATGCTCAAGTCAAGCTAAAAACGAGGTTAAAACACTATCAATTAACACAAGAAATAGGTTAAATGTGGGAATTATGGAAAATGACCTAACACATCAATTCTATGATAAAAATGCATAATTAGGTCAATTCTGAGAGATTCTATACATAAGTATGTATATAGATGTATTAAACACCAATTGAACACAATTTGAGCTTTAATGAACAAATCAATGGTTGGATTTTATTCTAATATGTTCAATTAACATGCCATAAAAATTACATTGAGTTCTGCCATAATTTGGACCTTGCAATTAATGTTTTTCATTTAGGTCCTAAGTGTACAAACATATTTTCACACTTTCTACCCTTAAAAGTTGCTGACCTATTAGCAGGCCTTCAGGGACCTATCTGTTTACATTCTAACCACTTGTGGGCTTGGCTGCAATTCTTCCACCATTTCACACCAAGGGCTTTCTTGCAAATAGCCTAATTGATATTGTTGCTCTTCTTCTTAGCTCTTGAGCGATGAACTTGATGCTTATGAGTCATCCGTTTTTTTCCACCGTTGATCTAACAGTGGATCTCCACCAAACCTCCTGCAGTTGGTTTCACCTCCTTCCCGCCCATTTCTAGATCACATTGCATGGTTCTTATTCATCCTAATTCCTTCCCGTGCGCCCTCAGCTCTCTCCCCTGCTGTAGATCCTAAATAGCTCAAACCCGTGCTTGCCGGTCACTTCACACTCCAGTGCCTGTATAAGGACCTCCAAGGATCCTTGTGTGAAGGATCGACTCCCCTCCTACACCTCTTGAGTTGATCAATTCCTCCTACTTCGGTTTTCCCTTCTTCCTTCATCTGGTGCCTGTAACAGAGACTCCTTCTTTCTCCCTTCGATCCTTGCTACTAAGGATTTTGAGACACTTGAGCATAATTTGGAGCTCCACTAGAGAGCTCTTCATCATTGGAGTCCTCTCATCCTCCTCCATTGTCTCGGTCACCAACCGAGGCTTCCTCAGGTCCCATTCATCGTAGAGTAGGATTTTAATGCTTTCTAGATAGGTTTAATTGTTTTCCGATTAGATTCAAGTAGTGTTAGATGATTAGATTGTAAATTCAATGTTAGATTAGTTTATAATTATATGTAGATAGTAACTTCCCTCGAATGGCCTCTCTGATGAATTCAGATTAGAGAGTCAATTTCACTTTGTCATCTCGATTCGCGTTTCTCTCTTTCCATTTCACGATCACGTTCTTTCGACTTATTCACTATTTTCATTTACATACCAGCCCCCTCCTACTTCCTTGGGTTGGCCATTCATTCCCTTCCAGCTCTCCTTCCCCATTCATTCACCATTGGTGATAGTAGTGGTATACTTCATCCTCTCTTCATCCCTCGCTGATAGGAATTTCATAACACCCAAGAGTGAGCTCTGGAACTCCTCTAGCTGAGCTCTTCATCACTGGAATCATCTCCCTTTATTCATTGCCACAATCCCCAATTGCGAATCCTCAAGGTCCCCTTCAGCCCTTTTGATAGGTTTTAATGCTTTCCTAGCATAAATTAGGGTAGATTAGATCATTTGGAGTGGAATTTGATCAGTAATTGTGTTAAATTAGGCAAGATTAGATTAATTGTTAGTTCCCCTCGATCAAACCTCTTTGATCAATTCAAATTAGAGAGGCAATTCCATGCATTCATCACAATACATTGAACTCCCCTCTCACTCCATGATCATGTTCAATTGCATCCCTCAATGTTTTAATCACTGATCATCTCACTCAATCAAAGCTATTGTGGATCTAAAGTTCTCTAGCTTCTAAATGCACAGTGTGCTCCAATTCACTGGAGGGCTATCCTATTCTCTCCTTATGATCACAATAGCCCTCCTCGTGCTTGGAATTAGATTGATTTGATCAATTGAATCATATTTGGTTTTCTCAATGAATTGAAGAATTTCCTAAGCAAATGAGTTTTAATCTGTTTCAATTGATCCAATTGAGTTTATAAGTGTGTAATTGAAAGTAATGCTAAAGGATTGAGATATTTTGATTGGATTTTTATAGCATGATTCATTCACACCTAAATTTCAACTCAATTTTTGATTTTCTTCATCGCTTGAGGGAGCTGAGGTCTATGAAAATCGGTTGCACTGATTTGAGACCAAAGCAATGGTCTAGATGTTCTTAAGCATCGTATAGGATACCTACGCACCAATCAATGGTGTGCAGGTGTCCTAGATGAGCAATTCATCATGGCGAATGGACAACAAAAGCCTAGGTAGGCAACAACTTCATGTGACCTGAAATTGTTTTAATCCACTGTTTGAAGTTTGGTTGATGTTGTGACATTGTAATGAAGGTCTGAGTTTGGTTTTAAGGTAATTAGGAAGCCTAATTGATTTCTAACCTTCACATTGTCTATAGCATAAGGTTAGAAATCAATTAGGGTTTCTAGTGTTTATCAAGCTTCAATATGTTGTTTTGTTGAACTCTAGATCATCTATTGAAGATTTGCGACGATTGGGATTGGATTTTAAGTGAGTTAAGCTCAATTTGGAAGTAAAGGCCTAAAACTCAGGTTCTGGATTAATATTGAAACCTGTAGCTTCAGTTTAAGTTTGAGTGGTTTGGATAAGGATTTAAGATGAATTGTGATTTTTATATACTGATTGGAACAACTACACTCCTATTTTAAGCTGTAAATCTGGTTGAAAATGCTTTGCTGTTAGTATCGATCATTTTGAACTGCATAGATTTATATTTCAGATAGTCAAAAAGGCCTTGGAATGCAAGGATCATACTTTAGATCAGTATGATGCCTTATTTGATAGTAGATGCAGTTAAGAAATTTGTAAGGACCTAATAAGAGTTAAGTTGATGAATTTTGATGCTATTTGGAACTCAAATGTGTTTTTCAAGATAATATGATGTTAGATTGAGTCTAATAAGCATTCATGTACTGTTATTTAATTTTACTTTGAGTGCAAGATCTTGAAATCATGTTTAAATTCTTTTGCCAGCAACTCTGATATTTGTAAACTGGTTGAAGAATAATTTGATCTTTATTCCATGGCTTATATCATATGTTTAAGTTTAATTTTGATGTTTATCAGTTGTTGGATGTTTCTAATGTTCAATCCTTGCTTTCCATCATTTTTTTTATAATTTTAGGGTTTGAAATCAATTTTTGAAATTTATTTTGGCCATTTTCAATACTTATACTGAAAATAGTGTGAAAAATCAAAAAATAATGTAAATAAATAAAATAAAGCTATCTTGAGTGGGATTAGGATTATTTTTAGGTGTGTGTTAAGTTAGATTTAGGTTTTGAGCTTCTTAGTTAGGAGAACATATGTGCAAAAGTTTTAATCTTGTTAGGCTTTGAAATAAAGAAAACAAAACAAAAACAAATAAAAAGAGTCTTCTTCCCTTCTTCTCCTCTTTCTTTATTCCTATAAAACATAAAAACAAAGCAAAAATCTAAAAAACTCCAAAAATCCTATAAAAATACCTATGTAAATAGTGTATATACTTGTATATACTAACTTAAATATATGAAAAGTATATAAATAACTTATATACCTATTATATTTATTTAGATAGATATTAATATTAAGTTACACAATATATACTATAATAATATATTTATGTATATAATATTTATACTATATGTATATAATCTATATGTAAATATAAATAGCTATATATGTACTTATAAACATATTCATAACTGTATATATAATTTATAGTAATTATTATGTACTGTAATGTATCTCTGTATTTATTTATTTACTTAAATATTGTATATATTTATATTTATAAGTTATTAGATAAATTATCAAGTTAATGTAATGTATATTAGTAGATTAGTAAAATAATGAAGTAAATTATGTTGTATTATTTTATATTATAATTTAAAGTATTTTCAGTATGTTTGTAAACCTCTTTATACTATAGAAAAATATTTATGTTGTATAATATATGTATATATATATATCGTGTAATTAAATGTGTAAATATAGAAATAAATCAATAAAAAGCAATTAAAAATCTATATTAATTAGGTAATAAGGTAAATTAACTAACTTAAGAATCAATTGAACCATCAATTTATTAATTTATACTTTAATTAAGCTTAAATTCAACATGTATTTATCCTTAACTTTAACCAAATTTTTAAATATATTTATATATTTAATTAAGGTAAATAAATTATACTAATAAGTAGCCCTATGTATTAGCTACATGTATATATAATTTAATTGTAAAATAAATAATTATTTAATCCTTAAATTAATGCCTAAAGATAGCCTAAAATCACGCTGAAGTGCACTAGTTAGCATGCTAATTAAGTTGCGCATTGGAAACATCTCAGGGCACGCAGCGATATATAAGGAATCTCATGGGCTGACTTCCCGTTTAATATGGGGGTCGAATCCGTAATGAGCATATGTTCCTGGGCATGAGAGAGAGAGGAGAGAGGGCGTGGGCCTATGGGCCTACATGAGCTTTGTAGGTGTAAATGAGCCTAAAACTACACATAATTAAGTAAATCCCACCTTTCTATGGGTTGATCTAGTAGTAGTTGATCTGACCCCGTAAGGGGGATGTCGATCCCACGAAAAGTAGGCCCAAAACCCAAAATTTTTTGGGTTAAAGGTTGAGTGTTCGATTAAAATTAAACTAAGTATTGGTAAGTGCTGAGTTAAGTTATGTTGTGTGTATATGTCTATAAGAGTGTTAGCGTGAGTACTTAAGTGTTAGGCATGTGTTATAGTGTGTGTTGTGTTAAGTTTGTGTACATATTAAGTGTAAGTAATATATAAATAAGAAACAATATATTATGTAAGAATTAAATACTTAGTTTATTAGTTTGTTAAGTGTATTTGTATATTATATAAGAGTTATATATATATATAGAGTATTGTATATATGTATTTAGACTTCTATTTTTTTTTCCGTATTCTTGTAAATATATTTTTAAGGTTTTGAATACATATATGTATTAGACATGTATATATTACTAATAGGTATATGTATAGTATATTTAATAGTTAATATTATAGATTTATATATGTTATATATATAGGATAGTTAGTACATATACTTAGATATTGTAAATATATTTGATGTATATTTAGTAAGAATTAGTTATAGTTAGTCTATAAATTCTTTTTAATGCCTTTAATCTTGTATATTTTCTTGAGGCATTGTCATTAACATTAATTTATTCATTCTTATACATAATTGACTTATATCAGTTCATTCTTTGATTCTTTCATTTATAATTCATTTTATTGTAAATAAACTTAATATTTTTGGAACAAAAGATTATTTTTGGATAATAGAGAGTGATGTATATCAATAACTATCTCCCAGTGAACGTCTTTAAATAAAACCAGTAAAAATTATGTATAAATAAATGACATCTAGTTGGATTGCAATACTATACTACAATGCAATTTATATAAGTAAACCTAATTAACTAGCAATCCAGATGGCACATCAGCTGGCCATAATAAGTCCCTTATCCCCTCCATATAGTCGACCACCATACCTCCTTAAATCCTCACCATACCTCCTATATCCTAAGGCCTCAAAGCATAAACCTAAACCTAGAATATAACCATACCAACCAACAACCTTAGGTGGTGCCACCTTTCAACCTAAACCCTAACCCTATAGCCACCCAACCTAGGTTAGATCCCTACCACTAAATTCCTATCCAATGGCCATAAAACCCACCTACTATGGTCGGCCACTTATTGTTGGTGTAAGGGCATCACGATCATTGATTTTGATGATAACAAAAACTTATTATTTAACATTTTCATTTGAGTGTATAAGTTTCAGGATAAATGTAAATGGAAGCAAGTGCGAGGAGCTCAAGCTCGCATCCATGGCAGATTGGATGAGCTTGATGGAGGAGAAGAGGTGATGGAGCTTCGTACGAGGGCTTGAAGAAGGAGAAGAAGAATAGGATAGATGTTGTCTTTAATTTGTAATTGTATTTATTCTTTTATTTCTTAGATGCATGTTAAAGAGCCCAAAAGTACGATACCTTAGTTTTAGGATCACCCTCCCATACCTAGTACACTTAAACAAACTTAGAAAATCAAAATAGGCTTCAAAAAACATGATCAAAAGTCTAATATGAAAATTAGACGTCTGATAAGTGACTTTAAGTCATCTAACCTTTTAGCCAGATGCCCGAACACTTAGGCTGGAAATTAATAGTCTGTGCCTTTCCATTTAGGCATCCTACCCTTAGTGTAGACATCTGAAGACCTTGCCAGAAGTCCAAGAGAACTGTTTGATATTGCCCTTGTGAGCCAACTTAGGATAGTTTAGCATTTATTTCTAGACATCTGTAGAGGTGTCTAGACGTTTGATAAAGAAACATTGGACCAAAATCCAAGGATGTCTGACCCATATCTAACCATTAGATTGTTGAAATCAATTCCCGCAGTTTATAGATGTCTAGACTATCTGTCAGACATCCAGACCGTTGTCTGACCCTTAAATTCTAGAACCCTGTTTAGATTTGGTCCAAAATAGGAACAAACCCACCTATAATTAGACATCCAATAAAATTACTAGATGTCCCATAAATCATTATTAGACGTCCACATAGATCCTTGTTTAGATCCAATGGAATTAGGAACTCTGACCCTCAGGATCAGACATCCAAAACTCAGATCAGATGTAAGACAAGACGTCTGATAATATAATTAGACATCTAATAACTGTGTCAGACTCATTATGGCCCTGATTTGATTCTGATTTCGACCCAAATCTCGTTGGTATCTTTCCTAATAGCTATCTAAGGCTTCTTAAGGCCTCTATAAATAGAGAAAGATGCTTCCTTGTCTTAGATACACCTAAGTCACCTTGATATGGTACTTCCACCATATTTGTGTCATTGAAGAGAAGATCCAAGTGTTAGAAGTGCTCTTGCTCTCCCTTCTATACAATCTAAATCTAAGAGCACCGATCCGCTACGCACTTCACTTCCATCTCAAGGAAGTTCTCTAAACCTATAGGAGCTTATTATAACTCTACCTACTTTGGCTCTATAGGATTGTTGTAATTTTGTTTTATTTGTGGTTGAGTATTCGCTTGGAGAATTATCGTCTGCTTCATGAGACAATACTTTTTGTGGAAAAGAGTGGTTTTGAGGTATGCTATCCTCAGGTTAAAATAGCGTGGTTGTACTTGAGGTTGTGTCACCCTCATTCAAGTGACACATAGCAGCACTACAAGAATATTCACTATTGCCAACTGTTAAAAACGACCGATGTTAACGGGGCGAGATCGTGGTTTTAAAAGGATCTTCGTTGTAGTATAAATGAAATCTCCTTGAAAACAAATAAGAATTTTTATTACTCGAAAACCTAAGTATCCGAGGTCGAACATAGGGAGCAAATGGAATTTATACACTAATCTCAATAATGTAATTTGAACACTTAAATCTACTCAAAATCTAATTCAGAATATCATGCAAGAGTTTATGAATTAAAATGTAGCCAAAAGAAGAATTGGACATCTGATTCTATAATCAGACGTCTTAAAAAGATATGCTTCTCTCTCTTCTTTTCTTCTTCTTTTCCTCTGCCTTATGCTTCTGCCTTTCTTCTTTCTTTGGCTCTCTTCTTTCTTTCTCTTTGGTTCTTCTCTTTCTTCCCTCTTAGCTTTAGATTTCTCGACCCTTGATTTTTTCTTCCTTCTTTCTTCTTTGGATCTTCTGCCTTTGCCTTTCTTTTCTTTAGCTGCACCTCTACTTCAGTGCTTCTTCTTCCTTCCTTGTCTTCTTCTTCTGCCTTGTCTTTCCTTCTTCTCTTCTGACTTCTCTTCTTTGAGCGTCTCTTTCTTTCTTGCACTGCCTTTGGTTTCTCTTCTTTGACTTTGGCCTTCTATTTCTTTCTTTTCTCTACCTTAGCTGAGCCTCTCTTCTTTCTTCTTCTTCCTTAGCTCTCCTCTGCAGCTACAGTGCCTTCTGCTTCCCTGCTTCCAAGTCCTTCTTCCTTCACTTCTTCTGCTGCACCTCTTCCTTCCTTCCTTCTTCTTCCTTCACTGTGGCTACACCTTAGCTTCTCTTCCTTCTTTCTTTTCCCTGCACACAGTGGAGCAAAACCTATCCCCTACCCTCCCCGCGTCACTCTCTCTCTATTTCTCTCCTGGGTTTGCTCTCCCAGAGCTAGGTAATCGGATCGAGTACCAGGTCCGCGTGGTGTGCGTCGCGGACGAGGCAGGGGTGTGGGCGAGGGACCTCACCCCGTGTTGTTTGAGGCAATAAGCTGAAAATAGAAAAATAATAAATACCACCCATCACGCTCTTGAGTTCACGAGGTGGGACTAAAAGTCCCACCTGCTTCTTCGCGCACACCCACAGGAGACCTTCACCCAATTGCTGTTGCTGGGTCGCTCGCCAAGCCACAGGCACGGGTTGAGTGCGCGAACTCATCAAGCCAATCTCTTGGCTTGATGAGTTCGCGCACTCAACCCGTGCCTTCTGGGACTCTGACGCCTGGAGCACATGACCTGGAGCAAAGCTTGTGAGCTCCGTGCTTTTGCTTTATGGCGGAAAGAGGGGTCGACTTGAAGTTCACGAATACGGCCTTGCAACCTCGTTAAACTAGATGGGGAGCTTCTCCGTGGCACGGCAAAGGTGCCTAGGTGGATGGCTGGCCGCAGGGTGGCCTAGGCATGCGTGCCTAGGTCACTCTGTGGCCGTGTTTATGGGTGTGTTCGATGGGCGTTTAGGGAGGTGATGGCGGTCAGTGGAAGGGCGAAAGATGCTCAATGGGTGATGGTGGAGGTGATGAGGGGTCTGGCAAGGCGTGTGGAGGTGCGGAGCGGTGGATGCGCCTCGCCGATGGTCGATCGGAGGTGGAGAAGGTGGAGGTGCTCTACGGCTTTGAGGGGTCGAAAGTGGAAATAGAAAGAGGGGAAATGAAGAGGGGAGAGAGGGGAATATTTCTAACCTAGCTAAGTGGACGAAGGGGGATAGAGAGACGGCTGGTCGTACCTGCCGCCGCCGGAGAAGAAGACGTCCAAAGGAGGGAGAACGGCGATGACAGAGGGGCTGGAGCACGCATGCAGGTATTGCGCGACGAGGAGGAAGGTGGTGAAGGTGACTCTACCACTGGTATTGTGGCAGAGCGACGAGAAAGAGGAGGAGGGCTCGCCAGAGCTCGCTGGACACTTGGCCAGAGGAGAGGAGACAAAATTGGGGGTATTTCTCCAGCCAAGTCAAGCTAAATTGGTGCGGCCGGAGGTGGTGGACCTTTTATAGGCACTGGCAGGGGCTCTTATGCTTGGAAGACAAGCTTCCAAGCACAAGAGACCTCGCCAGAGATGGAAACAATTGGAGACCCAAATCTCTCATGCATTCGCATAAGAGATTGGGTGCGAATCAGAGATTGAGACCATGCTCAGATGGAAGAGAATTCCTTAGAGAATCTCCCTTCCAAATCTAGGAGGAGATCTCTAAGGAATCAAGGAGTAATCCCCCTCCATTCCTCGCCGGAGTAGGATTCCTCCACTTTAATGGTGGAGGGACCTGATTGTAAGAGTGGCGAGGAAGTTAGGGGGGTCTGCGCAATGGTTTTCAAAAGTTAGGGGCCAGAATGTAATTGAGTGGACTATTTTGCAAGGTAGGTCAAGATGACCTCCCCTTAGGTCCAAATTTTGGTAAAAACCTAATTTGAACCTAAAGAATCTAATGGTAAAGTTGGATTTTAGGTTTGACAATGTTTGACTGGACATTTTACAAAAAAATCCAAATTAGGTTAAATAATGAGCCAGGACCCCAATCTAGGTCAAAATAGGTTCCAAAGGCCAAATTGAAGGTTCTAAACCCTAGGGGATATTTTTCCATGAATGTTAGAGGGTTTATTTGATTTTTTATTGACCAGAACCTTGTTGCATTAAGCTGGTCTGTTTTAGGGTTACAAGATGTCATTTAATTCTTAGCTCCCATATGAACCCATTTCTGACTGAACCAACCCATTTTTATCTTATTTAGACCATTCGACCTATGTGTTGCCTCTGAGAAATCCCGTTTATGTACTGCAATGGTAAAATTGCAGTTTTACCCTTTATTTCATGTTTTCTTCTCAGAACATTAATTCCTTGAATTAAGCCCTTCTCTAAGTTATGTAGGGGCTCTTATTCTCTTTCTTAGGTCAAAATGAGCTAGTTAGGGCTCATGATGAGGTTCTCATCAATTGACAATGTGAGAAAAATGGTCGGGAAAAAGGGTCGAGGAATGTATTGTCACTATTGTGTTTTCTCGACCATTCTAGAACGTTACCGACGGGAAAAAGGCGGACCCTCATTCGACGAGTGGTTGTTTCTGTCATCTATTTTCAACGGTCAAGAAACATTTTCTCGACCATTCTAAATGTACCATCGACATAAACATCTACGTCGACCGCTATTTAGACGGTTGAGTAAGGTGGTATTCTCGATTGTTATAAAGAAACTGTCAAGAATATTACTATTCTCGACCATTTTACAACGGTTGATAATAGTGATATTCTCGACCGTTTGTTTATAACGGTTGAGAATACTAATATTCTCATCCATTTTTAAACATTTGTTAATGCGTTGCAATTTCAGTCACTGACTATCCTCACAGTGCGGCTGAGCCAAGTGCTGCCAATGGGAAGCCTGAGGCTGAGGCTCCTAGCGGGGTAGGTTGTTGGGAGGTGGCATCATCCCTACCACTCCTATTAGCCTTCTTCTTGACTTGAACCTACGTAGAAACAAAACAAATAATAAGATATTTTTAAAAAATTTTGGCAGCATTTCCCCTATATATTATGAATTTTCAAAATTCCTGTATGAAACAAAATACCTTTTCCCTTCCCCTCCCTCTTCTTCACATTCCCTTTTTCTTTCGCATGCCCTTCGCCCATTTCCCTTCCCCTTTCCCTTCCTCTTCTTTCCTTCTCTATTCCCCCCTCCATTTCCCTTTCCCTTTTTCCCTTCCCCTTTCCCTTCCTTTTCTTTCCTTCTCTTTTCCCCCCTCCATTTACCTTTCCCCTTTCCCTCCCTCTTCTCCACATTCCCCTTCACCTATCCATTACAACTTCTATACCATTTCCAAAGGCTTTAAAGAAGAAGGGAAAAGGAAAGAAAAAGTTGTCTAGTGTGGCTCCTGAGGAGGATCTGCTCAAGCTCTTTGAGCAAGTCCATATAAACATCCCCTTGTTGGATGCAATTCGCCACATTCCTCTTTACAGTAAGCTTTTGAAAGACCTATGTATACCTAAGCGTAAAGCTAGGACTTAGAAAGGGAGTAGTCAATCATTCTCTCGGAATAAGTGAGATCCATCATTTCCAATAGCCTCCCTACTAAGATGAAAGACCAAGGCACCCCTCTTCTTTCCTGCATGATAGGAAACACCACATTCAATAAAGCCCTACTCGACCTAGGTGCTTCCATCAATCTTATCCCAACCTCCCTACCGACGCATTTCGAGGTTGGCAATCTGAAGCCAACCGAGGTGTCCTTGCAATTAGCTAACCAATTAGTTAAGACACCTCAAGGAGTGTTGGCAGATGTTATAGTGCTGGTCAAGAACTTCTATTTCCCTGTAGACTTTATTGTCCTTGACATGGAAGTACCTGAGGATATCCAAAACACTCCTATCATATCAACAGAGCATGCATTTGCATCCACCCTATTCATACAATGAGGACATTGCATCATTTAAGCATGGGGGGGTGTAAATGGTGAAATCTTTTACTGAAATGCAATTATAGACGCACCTGTAGTGTATATAGCGTAATATTATCAAAAGTGCCAAAATACAAAAAAAGTCAAAATTTCCAAAAATACAATGATGTAGACGCACCTATGTCACATAAACTACAGATTTATGTATGTTCTTAGGCGTATAATTGCATCATGTATTATAAATATTGCATACATTCATCACTCTACATTTAGATTAGTTTGTACAAATTTTAGGTTAATTTCCCTCTTTCTGGCCGAGGGACAGGGCAATATCATTTTAGGACCTTGGATTGAAGATCTAACCATACAGATTTGATCAGGGAGACGAAAGAGTCCAACGCCTCCAAGATCGCCTCGATCAAACCTCCGTAGCACCGGATACAATTCGAGAAAGATTAAAGGTCAAGAGGCAAGGTATTGTAAATCCATCCCTCAAACGACAAATCCAACCGCATGATGGGTTTGAATCGACGATCGCATCCCAACGGCGTGAAAATCGATCCAATCCAACAATCGTGGCACCATCTACAACCATTGGAAAATGGACAGTCCAGATGGTGCCACGTGGCGCCATCCAGGTCACCCACAGCCACTGGCCTCCTCATCCTCATCAAAGGTCGTGCGAGATCCAACGGTTGAGAGCGTCAGGGCCTTAATTTGTAAACGCAACACAAAGGGGACCATGGCGCAGCTGTTGTGCACTCCAACTTTCAAGAGAGGGCGTGGGTTCGAGCCTCCACATGCCTCAAATCAAAGTGATGAGTGGGGTGCGTGAAATTCTACCGCATGATCGAGATCGAGCGATAGCAGAAGCGGCTACGTGGCAGCGTGGATGAGCGATCCCGCCTACGCGCGATCTGACGTCCAACTGGATACACGATCTGAAGGCATGGATGAGCGTTATCTAAGCTATTGATTGATGATCGAACTGCTGAGGAGGCACGACACTTGGTGAACGTGGGCAAACGACTAAAGCTGAGGAGGCGGTGACATGGCCACGTGTAAGTGCTTGGATGTGCGATGAAAGGCCGACATTGCATGCACGGCTTCAGCAATGCTCGCCTACAATGACGTGTATATCCGTCACTAAAGACCCTAGCATTAATTTCTAAGCCTTAAAAGACCCTTTTGCCCTCAATTTGTACACCTATAAAAAGGGCACCCCTACCCTTCATTTCAAGATATCTTCTCTTCTTCTATCAGCCCCCCCTTAAAGCTCTACGAGCTAGTCCTATACTTGGGATGCTCCATTAGAGCTAGAGTAAAATAATTTTCCATTTTCTCACCCCCTTCATGGAGCATCCTATGGTTGTCTTCTCTCCACCATTCGGGAAGCTGATCCCGCTGAGACATCGCTCTGCTTTGTTCTCTGTCCTCCAGTTCCATTCTCCCTCGTCCAGCATCTCACCACCCTCTTCCGGGTGCTCCGTCAACGTGGCTCGTCCTCCAAGCAACCGTCAAAGAGGATTTTCTCATCCCTCTCTTTTTATCGCTTTCTAGTGTAGATTTCCAACTTTCTAGTTATAGAAATTAGTTGTAATGAACATTTGGCTATAAAATATTAGTTCTCTTTCTCTCTCTTTTCTCTGTATTATTCTCTCTCTTTTTTATTATTTATTCTTTTAGTAGAATAGCTAGTAGATTAATTTTAACCAACTAATCGACTTTGTGAAAAATAGTTCTAAATGTAATTTTTTATCAAATGTTCGTCTCCCCGTGTTCGACCCATGACTCACCAGAGTGTCGGTTATAAATTTTATTTGATAGAGGATTTTTACTCGACTACAACGACGTATTTTTCAAACCAAATCTTTTAGCGTACGAAATCACGTTCATCATTTTGGCGTCGTTGCCAAGGAGGCAACGCTCTTTTATTTCCTGCATTTTCCGCCTTACTTATATTTTACCTCACTTTTCTCTTTTCCTACTATGATTGCAAGTACTCTTTTGAGGTGAGCCAAAGTTGTAAGATTGGAGTGAAGTGCTATTGAAGGGTCAGTAAGTATATCCCCACCACCCACCTCTTAGATTTCATTCCACCACCTAATAACACAAACCCTAATTAACCTAAGAGCTTGCATAAACCCTAAGGTTAGTTTTAGTTGTTTGGTTGCCACCTCCACCTGCCTCACCCTCCGTTTATAAAAAAAAATCTAAAAATTCCCACAGAGGTACACAACCTCTTCTGATTTTTCATACACAACCGGTAACTCGATCTTTGGAACCGGTACATGCAAACGAACACATAATCGAGTAGAAATAGGACTACGTAACCACTTCTATGCCTAATTCAGTGGTGCATCAAGCCAATTGTTTGAGTTATTTGAGCTGCACCACTTCATCTAAAAACAACTCATCAAGTAGCTTTCTCATTAAGGTTAACATTTAAGGTCAGTACCAAGCACTCCATCTTATTTTAATTTCAAAGAAAAACATCTTCACCCATGTTTGCAAATCTTGGTTTGCCTCCTGAACTTGATTGAATTCACCTTAATTCAAACCCTAAAAGCTATTTAAGCAAGATTTGAACTCTAAAATCCACTCATTCAAATAATCTTGCTTGAAAACCATTGGTTGTGCATGCACACACATTGAACCTCATCTTTAAGGGCACAACCCATTAAAAGGGCGTATCACATTCCCAAGCACATTCAAACTTAAGCCTAATCTAAAATCACGAAGACGTTGGCCTTAAGGATTTGACTCGCCTTTCGAGGTCCAGATCGAGATTATTTTCGATTAATCAATTTTTACCGGTTCCATTTGATGTCTAGCTAGGGAGTAGTGTCATACCGAGGTCCAGATTGAGATTATTTTCGATTAATCAATTTCTACCGGTTCCATCTGATGTCTAGCTAAGGAGTAGTGTCATACGACCACAGTTGAGGGGTATCAAAGGAACCTAAGGCGAAAGCCAAGGGAAGAACCTTCTCCCCAATCCCTCTCTCTAACTGGTTGGATTGACTAGAAAGAAGTAGACCAAATCGTTCCTTTCATCTTAAGACGGGTTCTAGGAGCCTGTAGATCTTTAGGCTATCCCACTTAAGGATAGGTTTGATTGTTTATATTGCAGGGCACCTTATTTTCCTCCTGTTTTGTCATGGATCCTTCCACTTCCTACACATATTTCTAGTCCTACCCTCCTGACACATATTATCCCCAATATGATGCTTATTATCTTGACCCGTGCTGTAATCAACCACCTACTAGTTGTGATAACTCAGATTGGGGATACAATTCCGTACCTCCGTGTTCAGAGTCTAACCCTGGACACCATGATTTTGAGTTTTATCCTTCTCTGTGCTGCACCAATTATAGATCACCGCCTACTTATGGACAACCTAATATGATCTACAATCAAGAAGAATATAATGATTACAACTCTAACCCTCCCTAGGATTACACTATATATAGGTCAACACCCCTCTATGAACAACCAGAAATGACCTATTATCAGGGAGGGTACCAAGAACCTTAATTTCCTGACTCCCCTGGACTGAACCTAAACCCACTCAACCTTGAATCAAACCATTTGGTTTAGGTGAACTAGGTCCAAGATAGGGTGTTGGCTAACTTAAGGAATACCATTCAATCGTTAGAAGCTTAGCCAACACCCTACACTAAAGAATTGGAGTCTTTGATTCAAATGATTGATGATCTTAACAAGTATTTGTTGGATTGGCTCCAAGATGTTAAGGATAATGACCCAAGTGACTTTTTACTTGGGAAATTGTCAAAATTGAGGATGATATTTGTGATTGCTCTAGTCTAATCTTGGGATGATTCCTAGGATAAACCCCCTTCTGGAGAGCCAATGTCAAAACCCACTCAGGCACCTGTAGGGGGAACATGTTTTATGAGATCGAGGATGACCAGATTGTTTTAGAGCAACCAATTGAGGATGAATTGATTTCTTCACCTGAGATCCCTTAGCTAGGGTACGAGGAAAAGTATGTCTCCATAGACCAGAAAATGATAAATGCTTTGAGCTTATATAACAATTTGAAAGAAAGAAAATAGATATCTCATCACACTTACCTAGCCGATACTTAAAAGCTTTGCACTTTAATGAGTTGTTTGCTAAGGGATTAACGAAACCTACGCATGGGGATATGATGAGGTGTGGCTCATCATAGTTAAAATGCTCAAGTTAAGCTAAAAACTAGGTTAAACACTACGTAATCAACACAAGAAATAAGTTAAGTGTGAGAATTAATAGAAATAACCTCAAACAATAAATTTGTGTTAAAAACATAAAATTAGGTCACAAATTGAGATATTCTATTCAAAGTGTAATATGGTGATCCAAATTACAAATTGAACACATATTTGGGTTCACAAGTTCAAATTGAAAGTGAAATCAACTTCCTAAACGTTTAATTATGCTTCAATGAAAACTTGATTACATTTGAACATCATTAAGACCTTGTATTAATGATTTTTCACTTAGGTCCTCAGGTCATTCACATTCTTCTACATTTAAAACCCTTAAGGACCTAATTGCAAGCCTCCAGGGCTCTCTTTGAGAACCACAGGGACCGCGCTACATTATTTCTTAGTCACTTATGGATCTTTGCGTAAATTCCTCACCATTCATTTTAAGGGCACCTTTGCAATTATCCCAACTTGTAGCCAGTTGTACACTGTAGCTACCGAAGAACACGGGCAATTACATCCATCCATCCCATGTACTCTTGATCCTAGGGTCGATCCTAATTAAACCTTCGCACAAGCTTACACGTAGAATCACCATCCTCCCCAGATTTAATCTTGCCGCTACGATTTAACATAGAGCTTCCCACCTCCGCTCAACTCGTATCCACCATTAAAGCCCTAAATGACTAAATCCACCCTCGCGATGACTACATTCACTCAATTGGCTACTTAAGTTTCTCCTTGGCATCGCACGCAAAGGATCACCCTCTCTAGTTCACTCTCCCCATGCACCCCTGTTCCGCCGCCCATGGCAGTGGAATTTGCTTCCCTACGACCAATCCTTGTAGCACCTGAGGGCAACATCGAGCTTCACTAGCAGGCTTTCAATCTGTTGGAGATCCTCCCCCATTCGTCACTGCAGCCACCAACTGGAGATCTTCTCCACAGGTCCCATTCTTTTATTAGTTAGGTTTTAACGGCTTTCTAGATTAGTTTTAGTGTTAGTTAGTGTAATTAGATTAGTTAGGAGCAGATTAGATACCAAATTCAGTGATGGATTGGTTCGGATTATAGTTAGATTAGTTTAGGTCGCTTTCACCCTCTCTGATCAATTCATATCAGAGAGGTGTTCGGGTCGCTAAATCAGTGTTTTAAGATTGTCGCGTTGCAGTATAGCCAAAATAACACTCAAACAAATAAATTTATTACTCAAAAAAGTTCTGAGGTCGAACACAAGGAGAAATATGGAATTCAGTTCTCAAAATTACAATTTAAGATAAGAAAGCTATGAAATTATAAATAAAAACTGCTTCAGAATAAAATAGTACTAGGATCAAGTGTCAGAATGCAAAAATAATGGAGTAAAATGGTGATTTAGATCACCAAATACTCCTTACAATGATAGCTAATGAACTCAATGTATATATGAATGAAATGCAATCAAATCAATCATCTGATTTACTAATCAAACAGCTTAAATTGCTCAAGCCTCTCTGTTCTTCTTCTATTTCTTTTCTCTTTTTCTTCTCTGCCTTTCTTCTTCTTCTCCTCTTCTTTTTCTCTGTTTCTTCTTCTCCTCTTCTTTTCCTTCTCTTTTTCTGTTGGTCTGGCCTTCTCCTCTTTTCTTCTTTCTTTCTTCACACACAGAGGGCAGCCATCACAAGTATTGGCTAAGTGTTGCATGGGGCAAAACCCTCCCCTACCCTGCACTCTCTCTCTTTCTCTCCTCTTAGGTCTCACCCTCCTAGGGTCGTTCAGGATATAATTGGGTAATCGGGTAGGCATGTACCCGGGTCCAGCACTGCGAGCATGGTCGCAGCCAAGGAGTGGCTTAGGCGGGTTGAGTGTACCAGATCCATGGGGGAGAGGTCGCAGACGAGGCACGTGATGGGTGTGAGGGACCTCACCTCTTGTGTCTGAGGAGACAAGCCCCAAACACAAATTCAATTTATGTCATAACTGCCACTCGTAAACTTCCGATGTGGGACTATCCATCCCTACTTTGCTCGAGCATGCTGATGCTGCTTCCTTCGCCCAATTCACACATAAGGAGCAGTTAACGACTCCAATCGATCGTGCGAGTATGTTACTGGACCAACTCCTCCTTGTCTGGAGTTGAGGACCTGGAGCTGCAGGTCTGGATAGAGCTTCAAGCAAGCTCGAGGCTTGCTGCTTCAATGGCGGAGGGGGCGAGTACCTGAAATCAATAATAATTCCTTTTGGCCACGTCAGAAGGCTCAGGAAGGATTGCCGAACCACGGCGAGTGAGAAGGTGGTGGTTGTGAGGCGTGGCAAGGTTCGTGCATGCATGGCGGAATCAGACTGGGTGCATGAGAGTGGGTGTGTTTGGGGGTGAGTTTGGATGAGCAATAGGTGGAATTAGGTTAGGGTTTTTGTGTGTGGAGTGATGGCGGAGCTTATGGGGGTGGTAGCGGCGCGATTCATGCGATGGAGCGGCAATTGGGCATCGCCGGAGCGGAAGAAGGTGACGGTGTTGAGGGTGAATTTATGGTTGTGCGTGTGTTGTGAGATTAGGAAAAGAAAGTATAGTGAGAGAGAGAGACAGACAGAGGAACTTAGGGACGTGGTAGAGAGACGAAGGGCACCGGTGTTGGTTGACTGGAGCTAAAGAAGGAGGATGGTGCAGCGAGGCGACGCCATCAACTGAGGGAGAGGCACGACCTCTTGTTGGCAAGAGAGGTTCGTGAAGACGAGGGGAGGATAATCGGCTATCCAATTTGATGGTTGGATGACCGAAGAAGGAGCGAGGAGAGGGGTCGCTGGAGCTAATTCTGAAGGTGGTAGGAGATGGAGAAGAAGAGGGTTTCTCAGGCCAAAAACTAGCTGAAGAGCACAGCTGTGCCCTAGGGTTTCTTTTATTGGGCTCAGGAAGGATCTTAAGTCTGGAAGCCAAGCTTCCAAGCTTGGAAATGTTGCTGGAGTAGGAAACTCATTTGTTCCACGAGTTCCCATTAGGATTTGGGCAAGAATTGTGGCTCAAGATGCGATTCAAAAGGAAGGGAATTCCTTGACGAACTTCCCTTTCAATTTTGAGAGGGATTCGTCAAGGAATCAGGGAGTTCTTACCATTTTTAGGTCGTCGGTGCTTGTAGGAATAGGAGTAATGGCGGTAGGGACCTAGTTTTGAAGATGATAACAAAGTTGGGGGTCTATATGTAAAGATTTTGAAAGTTAAGGGCATAAATGTAATCAGACAGGACCAATTTGCAAACTAGGTCAAGAAAATTTCATCTTGGGTCAAAATTTTGGTATAAACCTAATTTAAACCTAAGAAATCCAATGGTGTAGTTGGATTTTGGTTTTTACCACGTTTGACTTGGTAATTTATGTAAAAACCTAAATTAAGGCAAATGTCTGTCTGAGACTCTATTCTGGGTCAAAACGAGTTCTGATGGTCAATTTGAAGGTTTCAAAACCAAGAGAATATTTTTATATGAATTTTAGAGAGTTTAGGTGAATTTTATCTTGACCAAAACCTCAGTTAATTAAGCGGGTCCATTTTTATGGTTTCAAAAGTCATTTAATTCTCAAAACATGTGCAAACCCTTTTTTGTTTGTTCTAACCCACTTGTTATCCTTTCAAAAACCATTTGACCCTCATTCAACCCCTGAGAAAACCCGTGGGTGTACTGTGTTAAAGTTATAATGGTAAAACTGTAGTTTTAACCATATTTTCTTATCTTTCTCTCAGAATGGATTTGTAGTGACTTATGGCTCTCTGGCAGTTATGTAGGAGCATTTACTGAATTAATTGGATCAAAATGAGCTAATTATGGCTCATGATGGTGTTCCCATCAAGAGGTGATTTCTAGCTTTCACTTCGACCCTCTGATCTTCCTCCACATATCATTGTCCATGTTCTCTGATTTCTTCGCAATTTAGTTGCTAACCACCCATTCGTCAAGGCATTAAATCAAATCTGATGCTCTTCATCATTCGAATCTAATTTGAGCGCCAAACCTCATATGAGGATCACTCCATTCATTCCATCTAACCACAATGGTCCTCACATGGTTATGAATGAAGTAGCTCTTGATTTGAAAGATCTAAGGATTTGGGGATTTAATTATATTAGATTTCCTCGAATGATTTAAACTCTTTCTTCATGCTGTCTATGGCACAAGAGAGAGAGTAGATCAGAGTTTTTATCAATTTCTGGGCTTTAATTTAGTGTGAATGAATCCCAAATTTATCAGAAAAGATTTGAGATACTTCTAAATTTGGATTAATCGCCATTGAAACCCTGATTTGCATCCTCATCTTACATTGTCTATAATGTAAGATGAGGAGCATATCAGGATTTCAAGGAATTTTTGGGAGATAAATTTGGTTTTCAAGGTGATTTTAGATTAGTCTTATGAGATTTAGGAGTGTTTGATGAAGATTTCAATGCTTGAATTCGATTTTGAATGTGCTTTCATATTGATTAAGTTTTGAACAATGGTGTGAACATGTGATTTTTGGTTGGAACTCTCCCACATTAGTACATGAAAAAGCTACATAGCTGCTACATTCTTTGGATTGATTCCTGATTTCAAGCATTTGAAGATTAGAGCTTGGTTTTCAATGGATTTCAAGGTCTGATTTGAAACCTTCTCTTCATGTTGTCTATAGCATGAGAGAAAGTTTAGGTCAGATTTTCCTTTGCATTTTGTAAATTTTATTTGGATTGGGATTTGAGTTAGATTTGGATTTTCATGGCAACAACTTGGTTGAGATTTGATAGCAGCTGACCTACTAAATTTGAGCTCAGTTCAGATCTATTTGGTCTGATCAGAGCAAGGACAGCAATAGCAGCAGCAACTGCTGAAGTAGCTATTGAATGTTTGAGGCAGCAACAATTTGGCAACTACATACAAGTTTCAGTAGGTCTGAATCAGAACTTTAAGCAGGTAATTTGGATGATGTCAAGGATTTGATGAAGCTAGCTGATGAGAACTTCATCATGAACCCTAACTAGCACAATTTAATCCAAATGAGTGTGAAAAAGCTCCTACAAAACCTAAATAGAGGCTTAACTCAGAGAATTCTGAGTAAAAGAATAAGATAAATCATAAGGGGTAAAACTGCAATTTCACCAATGCACTGCGCAAACAGGGTAATTAAGGGTCTAAACACAGATCAAATGAGCTTAATAAGGAGGGAAGTGGGATGATATGATCTGAAAAGGGTTATACCAACTTCTAAGAATTAAATGACATCCTGTAATCCTGAAATAAATCCACTTTAATTCACGAGGTTCGAGGTAGGATAAAAATCAACTAAATCCTCTAAAAATCATGGAAAAATACTCCCTAGGGTTTAGAACCTTAAATTTGGCCTTTGCAACCTATTTTGACCTAAAATGAGAACCATGCTCAATTAATGACATAATTTAAGTTTTTGCGCAAATTGATCTGTCAAACATGGTCCAACCTAAAATAAAAATTCACCATTAAAATCCTTAGGTTTAAATTAGGCTGGTATAAAAAGTTGGACCTAAGAAAAGACCATCTTGACCGACTTTACAAATTGATCCTCTCAAATTACTTTTTTGACCCTTATCTTTTGAAACCCTTGCAAAAACCCCCTAACTTTCTCGTCGTTCTTTGCAGAACGATCCTCCCTGCCATTTCTGCGCAGCGCCATACCTCCAGCAACCTTGCGCAGAGGATGGCGCCGCGCAGGGCAAGGCACCCATCCTCAGGAACAGACGGGGGGTTCCCTACGTCGTCCTCTGTCGTAGGGACCCTCCCCTAACCTCTGCAACCGGCCATGCCTCTCGTGCGGATGCACGAAAGGCATGGGTGTCCCTTGCCAAACATCTCCAACAAGGTCGGCACGTCGCCTCCCTCGGTCCCCGCTCCTCGCCAGGGCCTTTATAAGGAACGGCAGGGCCTGCCGTCTCCTTCAAGCTAGTTTTGGCCGAGAGAAACCCTAGATTTTGTCTCTCCCTTCTCCGGTCAGGCAGCCCGAGCTTCCGGCGATCTTCTCCTCCTCTTCGTCGCTCTGCTGCCATACCTGCAGCAGAGTCCACTCTGCCCTGTCCTCCAGTGCCAGGCCGCACCAGCTGGCGCCCTCAGATCTCCTCCTCGTTGCCGATAACCCCCTCCTGGGCACCTTCATCCCCAGCTCCGGCAGGCACGAGCCAGACGCCTTCCACCCCCTCTTCGTCGATTAAGTAGGTAGGAATCTTTCTCTCTCTCTCCCTTATATTTTCCCCTTCCTGATTTACCATTTTAACCACCCGACCACCACTGTCCATCACTACCTTCCCCATCTCTGGTCGCCTTCTCCGGCGAGGTCACCCCACCTCCACAGACCACCTCACCCCTCGCCGACAAGCCCAGAAGCTCCCCCTTACTCCACTCAAACGTTTCCCCCACTCCATTCACCGCCATTCATCGCCCGACCACCCCCCGAATAGACCCATTTCCGCGCACACAGTCTGACCTAGGCGCACCTCCACAGGCACTCTCGCACCTCGCCAACACCCGCACTGCCTTTGCCACACTCCGGCGAAGCTCCCTGCGTTGTCTGATGTGGCCGAGAGGCTGTATTGGTGATTTCAGGTCTCCTCCTCGCTGCCATTGATGCGCTGCTGAAGCTTCTTCGCAGGAAGCTCCAGGACCTCTCCAGCCCAGGCGTGAGCCCCAGGCATCGCGGAGGGATTCCGCAAGCAAGCCCAGGCTTGTGATTTGGGTCGCGAGCTTTCGTTGCTGCCCCAATTGGCAGCGACTTCTCTCCTGCGGGCGCGCAGACTGGAGGTGGGACTTTAGTCCCACCTTGTAAGTGTGTGGCCTTGCGCCCACACTTAAATTAAAAAAGTGAATATAGTTGTTCGCCTTCAATACACAGGGGTCAGGTCCTTCGCCCATGCACGCAGCGCGCCACGCGCTCGCCCACGCTCACGCCCCGCGGGTCTGGGCCGAATCCGACTACCCGACCAAGCACTCCTTGCCCACCACCGCACGTCGGTGGGCCTGGTCCCGGGTGCGGAACCCGAACCCAATTACCCGGCTCTGGGAGAGCTTTCCAAAGAGAGATTCATAGAGAAAGAGAGATGCGGGGAAGGGGTAGGGGTAGGTTTTACACTGATGGGTGTGTATGCACGCAGGGAAGATGGAAAAAGAAGGAAGAGGCAGGCGAAGGCAGAAAAGGAACTGTAGCAAACGCACAGTTAAGCCGTCTGAGCATCGCGTCAGACGTCAAAAGGGCAGAAGCCAGAGCAGAAGAAGGCAGGCTGAAGAAGAAAGAAGGCAGAAGCCTCTACAGCCGCAAGAAAGAAAAGAAAAGAAAGAAGAAGAAAGGAAGACTCGACAGCTAAAAGAAAGAAGAAAGCAGAGAAGAAGAAGAAGAAGAAAGAAGAAGAAGAGAAAGAAAGGAGAAAGGGAGAAGGTCACCACAGCCGCAGGCTGAAGAAGAAAGAAGAAGAAAGAAGAAGCAAGGTTGAAGAAGAAAGAAGACAGAAGAAGAGAAAGAAAGAAGAGAAAGCAGAAGAAGAAGAAGAAGAAGAAGAAGAAGAAAGAAGACGTAGTAGAAGAAAGAAGAAGAAAGAAGTCACCATAGCCGTAGCAAGGAAAAGAAGAGAAGAATCTACTGAAAGAGAAGAAGAAAAGAGAGAAGAGGAAGAGAGAAGAAGAAGAAGCCAACAAAAAAAAAGAACTTTTGCTCCCTCTCTCTCTCTCTTATTATTTTTGTAACATAATTGTGAACCTTTATGCTTCTAGAATTATAGTTGCTCCCTGAGTTCGACCTTGGGAAACTTGTTATTCCGAGTAAAAAAATTGTATTAAATTGGTAGCTGTTTTGTCATATACCACAACGACCATAATAACTATAATGAAGAAGGCAGTACCAGTTTTTGGCATCATTGCCGGGGAGCAACGGCTATTCTAGAAGCTATTGATTCATAATTTTTGAGTTTCTATTGACTAATCTCTTCTCTTTTGTTGTGCAGGTACAGGAAATCAAGAGGATAACAAGCAGCCGTACGACAACCACACCTAGGACAGGTAATTTTCTGTCCTCTCACTTTAACCCCTAAATTCTGAAGAGGAAAAGAAAAGGCAATTTAGGCATAACCTGTCTTCCATACTTAGTAAAATGTCAAAGCTGCCCGTTTTCAATTTCAACACAGTATTTCTGCACATCCAGTAAGGGTATTCAGGGCTAACACCTTCTTGCTTGAGCCCTGATTACCCAATCTAAAGGAAGCTAACTGGACCAAGTAGAGCCAATATAAGATTCAAAATTAGGGTTTTAAAGACACTTTTCTAAGCAAGAATGGAAAATTCCCAAAAGAAGTGTGCCTAAGCCATTGCCTGAAAACATCTATCAAGAGAAACCCTAAGAAATTTGGCTCTTAAAAACACTTGAACCCTAAAAGACACAGACCTAATAAGCTCTCAAAGGAACTAGTAAGTGAAGTTGACCCCTTGGGTCAACCAACCTTAAACTTAGGTCACTCTTTGCACTCAACAGGCTAAAGTTCAAGTGAAAACCTAAGCACCTTGATCCTAACTAAAAGTGGTAGACTTAAGAGGTCAAGGTCCCCATTCTGGTCTACCTGGAATCTCAGTGACAAGAGAGGTCGGGTGGGGGAAACCCTGTAACCCGTGGAGGCACTCTACCGTGTAGGGGTCTTCGCGGGACTCACCCTCTCTGGCTGCCCAGGTAATTCTCAGGTGGACGATCTTTTGATCAAGGGGTCCATCTGCCCCAAACCTCTATAGTCACCCAACATTCTGGGTATCTTGATTGGGTCCAGCACCTGCTAAACTCATCCTCTCCATCAGTGTATGTTTGGTAGGAGGTCCTTGAAACCTCCTTTAAAAATTCACTCTCCTCGAGGCCGAGCCTCGGTGCCCTTATTTGTGCAACCAACACTTCACATAAACCTCTCCTCTGACTCCGAACCCAACTCACCTTCTTCTTCCCCAATGGCTCAGCCAGTTGAGGAAGAGAACAATCTGGAGCACCAGCTCCAGCGACTCAATGATCTCTTCCAGAACTTCGTGCACCCACCGCAACGTCCCATGATGCGAGATCATTATAATCCTGCTGCGGTGGCTATTGAGCCTCGAGTCAGAATCCCGACTGGAGGATCTGATTCTGAACTAAAGCCCAACATGATTCATGCCATACCTAAATTTCATGGGCTTAATTCTGAAGACCCCTTCCAGCACATTAAACAGCTAAAGCATCTGGCACAGACTTTTGGGTCAGATGCATAAAATCGGGATATCCTCCTCATGAAAATGTTCTCCTTCTCCCTTATGGACAAGGCCGCTCATTGGTACCAAACACAGACCCGGCCGATCAACAATTAGGAGGAACTTCAGCCCTAATTCTTGAAGTTCTTTCCCGTTGGTCGGACCAATGCCTTGCGCCATCAGATTACCCACTTCACGCAGCAAACGGGAGAACCTCTCCATGAGGCATGGGATCGCTTTCAGGATCTCATGAGAAAGTACCCCTATCACGGAGTTCCTAAATGGGAACAAGTCCAGTCTTTTTACCAGGGACTCCGTGAAGACATTAGGCTTTTCATCAATGCAACTTGCAGAGGGAATATCATGGGTCAACATGAGGACACCGTGTGGGAGATTCTCGAAAATATGTGCGAGAACTCCATCAATAATGACTCCATGGGATTATTCGACAGGACGAATACCCGCGCATCGACGAACCTTAAAGGAGCACACGAGATGCAGGGCCTGTCCGCATCAGTCGATCTGGAATTGATGGCTAATCGATTGGACAAGGTCTCTATTATTGAGAAGAAGGTGGATGAGCTGACTTAGCACTTGCAGCGAGCCACCTCTGCGCATAATTCCTTTGCACAACCTCCTTCCACACGGGAGACTATGCAAAACATTCTCCACCGACCTTCTCCTGGGATGAATCAGTATCCACCCCCATCTGATTCTCAGATCGGAGGATCCTCCGATCCTTTCTCTACTAGCCAGGGGAATTCCACTCCCCCTTTCTCTGACTCTTCTGAGGTTCCTCAGACCTGCAAGGACCTCAACGCCATCCAGAATTACCCATTTTCCAATACCTACAATCCTGGATGGCAAAACCATCCCAACTTCCAGTGGGCGGGAAATTCCCAAACTCAAAGACCAACCATTCAGCCCCATCCACAACCACCTCGTTCTTACCAGCCGCCTCAGCCTCGGCTCAACCCTACTTATCCATCAGGCCCAAACCAAGACCAAATGTCCCTCATCCTTCAGACTCTGGCTGACATTTAGAGAACGAATGCGGCTATTCAAAAGCAACACAAGGACGAAATCACAGAGGTTCGAAACCAACTAACCCAGTTGGCAAATTCTCGCCAACCAGGCACACTTCCTTCTCAACCTCTTCTAACCCTAATAACGTGCCAACCCAGCGGCGTGTTATGAACCCAAACCCGCGCCAAGCACACATGGTTTATCAGGCCCCCTTTGTTCCCTCACCTGACGGGATGGAGGCTTCAACTTCTTATGCGAGTTATTAGCAGCAACCCATCATATCAAACCCTAATCAAAACCAGGCAGGACTAAATTCTGTGACCACCCGCAATGGTAAGGAGACCCAAGATCCACCTTATCCAGACCACTCCAAGCCTGGTAGTGATCCAAACCCTAGGAAGTAATCCAGGACGTTCCTATCCCTGTCACAGATCAAAGACCTGGACCTATCCTAGAAGAACCAACTAAGGTTCCATTTCCCGAGGCCTTGACCAAGGGAAAGAAGACAACCAAATCAGTGGCTCCTGAGGAGGACCTGGTCAAGCTCTTTGAGCAGGTCCAAATAAACATCCCCTTGATGGATGCAATTTGCCACGTACCGACTTACACACGATTCTTGAAGAATGTGTGTACACCTCAGCGTAAGCCGCAAACCAAGAGTGGGAGTCCAATTGTACTTTCAGAGCAAGCCAGCTCTGTAATCCTAAACAGACTTCCACCCAAGGCAAAAGACCCAGGTACTCCCCTGATTTCATGCAAAATAGGTGAAATCCAGTTTGACAGAGCATTGCTTGACTTGGGTGCTTCCATAAATCTGATACCCACATCCTTACTTAACCACCTAGAAGAATCTGAGCTAAAACCAACTGAGGTGGCACTATAGTTAGCAAATCGATCAATAAAGTCACCTAAAGGGATTCTTGAGGATGTTATTGTAAGAGTGCGGGATTTCTATTTCCCTGTAGACTTAATAGTCTTAGACATGGACGCACCTGAAAACCCTAGGGATACACCAAACATTCTAGGGAGACCTTTCCTGGCCACTACTAGGGCCAACATCAGTTGTGAGGAGGGCCAAACAAAACTGAAATTTGGGAATCAGACTCTCAAAATTGATATCTTTAAGGCCCAACAAGGAATCAGTTGCGGTGTCATTGAACAAATTTGCGATATTAGAGCTTTGGTTGATGAAACACATTTTGAGAATAACCTGACTATGCCTCATCAACCACAGAAAGATCTTGAACCGCAATTAGAGGAGTCAGACCCTGATTTAGACAAACCCATAACTCCTATCGTTGAACCTCACATTCACCCTGAACCACCTGCTGCTGCTGATAACCCCATTCTTGAACTAAAACCCCTTCCCGACCATTTGAAATACATCTTTTTGGGTTCTAATCAGACTTTTCCTGTAATCATAAATTCCAAGCGCACTCCTGATCAGGAATCTCGTCTGATTACTATTCTCCAGCAACATCGCAGAGCCATTGGCTGGACTCTCGATGACTTGACTGGAATAACTCCCTCTTGTTGCACACACCGTATTTATTCTGAAGAGGGTGCACGACCTTCCCGTGAGATGCAAAGACGTTTGAATCCCAATCTGCAGGAGGTCGTGAAAAAGGAGATCACTAAGTGGTTAGATGCAGGGATCATCTACCCGATCTCCGACAATCGTTGGGTGATGTAACGACCCGATTCCCGAGTCCCTACGAGACACGAGAACTGGACTGACTCGATTAATCCCAAGACCTAGTCGTCCAACGAGGAAGTAACCAAAAGAGCAGTAAAATAAACCACATTCAACATGAAATATAACTAGCAGTAACAAAATACAGCAGTAAGAAAAAGAACTACTACAGCATGTACCACCACAACAGTAGAACAACATTTATAACATAACAAGAACTGCGGGTAAAGAAAAGTACAGAGAGTAACAAAAACTACTCACTACAGTGAAAACAAAAAAGGCACAAAAGAGCAGTGGTAACTCTACTGGACCCTACTCGGCCCAGCGTCCTCTGCAGCCGCTGACCTTGGCTGCTAAACACCTGGTCCTGAAAAGTAACGAGTGTAACACGTCAGCGAAACGCTGAGTAGAGTGGCAGCTAAACTAAAGAAGCAGTAAGGTGTACAGTAGCTGTTTTATTTTCTTTCTTCCTTTATTTACGTCTTTCTATTGTTTCACAATTTATCTATTTCCCAGATCCTTCACTTGATCTCGAATGTTCCTCGTGGGAACGATCTTGATTGCAGTCTTTTCCGAACAGTAGAAGTAGCACGTGGTGCTCTCCTGGCCAGGAGAGTCCCCCGTGGTGATCCTACTCTCAGTCAACCACCCCAAGGTCACGGACAGACGTAACGGTGACTATGGCACACGTGATAAACACACAGGTAGCTAACCCGCACTGGCACGCGGTCAGTCGTTTCCGTTAACGGGTGCGCCCAAAGCACAGCACGGAACCAGTACAGGGCAGAGCCCTCTCAGTAACAGGGGTCCAACCCCTCCACAGTAACCAAACAGGGGCCTTGCCCCTCCACATTCCGCACACCCTCGTCTGACTACCCTGGTTTGCCCAGTGGGCCTAACAAGTCAGTGTAGGTGAGCTAGCAGAACCCCGGGGCCCGTGGGGTAGCTAGTACTCGCCCTACACTAGTATCTCTCCTCAGTACTGCGTACACGAGAGCCAGCAAGTCGATACAAAGTGGCCAGACCTAACCCCGGGTCCTTGGGGCGGCTGGCTCCGCTCTGCACTAAGCAGGTAACAGGTGGTTCCCCTGGTACTACGTACCCAAGAGACAGCACACTACCACGTCATTCTTTCTCAATTCCATTCCTTTCTCTTTCCAGGAGATCCACTCCTAATTCCCCGTAGGGTTCCAGCTCTTTTAACTCAGAACATTCAAGTTTCACCTTTCCAGTTTCACGTTCATACATCCCATATTCTCAATCATGTTCATTTATTCATAACAGGCAGCTGTTAAACCAATTTACAGGCAGCTATTTGTTCCTTTCCATTTTTCCAAGACTGCAGTATTCGTATATTTCACTAGTTTTCCCATCCTAGGATTCATGCCATACCTTAGGATCTATCATACAATCTAGTTTTCCAGCCCTAAGATTCATGCAACACCCCAGGATCTACCATTCATTATAGTTTCTCATTCCTAGGATTCATGCAATGTCCTAGGTTCTATTTATGGTTCCATAATTTAACAGGTTATACTAGTAAACTTAAAAGCCACTCTACCAGTTACAACAGGAGTACTGGGGGCGTGGTCGGGAATCCCGCGTGCCTCCGCAACCCCCGAGACTGCAATGGAACGGGGTCCTATCACAAGGATCAAACACAAGGAGTTTCTCAAAATAGTATCTAATCACTGTAGACGGGTAGAGGATTTTATTCCGAAAAGGACGCAACTCGAAACGCGGAAAACGGACTCCGAACGGGCCCTAAACGGGTCGAAAATGATGAAACAGTGCAAAATCAGACGTCTGGAACTTATTCCAGACGTCTTAAAAATGGGGATCAGATGGTACCTTGTTTTGCATAGTCTCTCAGACGTCCAGAAGCCTGCAGGGGCGTCTGGCCTAGTTCCCAGACGTCCGATAGTCATCCCGGACGTCTGGAAGTCCCTCCAGTCGTCTGGCACCGCTGCCAGACGTCTGATTCTCGTTGGATGCGAATCTCAGAACCTGTGCGTACCCATTCCTCGCTCTCAGTACGGATGGTCGCAGAAAAGGAAGAAGACGAAAAATAACTTACTTACCAGACGTCTGGACAGTCCTCCAGACGTCTCCCCCGTCGTCTGGTTGGAAGCCCAGACGTCTGATTCTGGAAAAGCTTCCAAAATCAGAGCTCGACGCGCGCTCCGCCCGACGTGCACGGCCGCGCCGTGCCTCATCCGCCTGCTGCTCGAGCTGCAGCAGACCTCCCGCGTCACTCCGTGCCCGCTGCGCCCCTACCGGTCGTCTCTCGCTACCCCGGCAAGCTCGAGCCCTCACGGCCGAGCGCCTCCCTCGCGCAGCACCTCCTCCCGCACTCGCCGCAGCTGCCGCCGCCGCCGCTCGCTCGCGCTCGCACTCGCTGGAAGAAGAAGGAGGAGGAGCGGAGGTGATGAGAGTAAGGGAGAGGGCGTGGCTTTTTAAAGTCGCGCGGGGAGAGAGAGAGAGAAAGACAGAGGGGGAGCGCAGACTGCAGCCGCAGGGGGAGAGAGGGAAAAAGAGTGAAAGGCGGTTGCGGGTCTGCGCGCGCCTACGCGCAGATGCAGCCCCGCGTGCCACCGAAAAAATAGATCCCAAACGTCTAGAAGGGGTTCCAAATGTCTGGCTAGACGTCTGGGCCACCTCCCAGACGTCTTAAAAAACGTCTTGGAGTGCGTTCATAACAGGTGAGCCCAATTCAGGTTGTGCCTAAAAAGGCAGGGCTCACCACCATTACGACTAAAATCGGAGAAATCATACCTACCCAAATAGCCAACTCGTGGAGAGTCTGCATAGATTACCGAAAACTCAATTCCTCCACGAAGAAGGATCATTTCCCACTACCTGTCATTGATCAAATTCTCGAGAAATTAGCGGGAAATCGATTCTTCTGCTTTCTTGACGGGTACTTCGGTTATAACCAAGTGGCTATTCATCCTGAGGACCAAGAGAAGACCACGTTCACCTGCCCCTTCGGAACTTACACATTCCGAAGGATGCCTTTCGGTCTCTGCAATGCACCCGCGACTTTTCAGTGGTGCATGCTTGCCATATTCTCAGATATGGTAGGTGACTATCTGGAAGTCTTCATGGATGACTTCTCAGTTTTCAGGGCGTTGATGATTGCCTCCAGCACTTGGTTCATATACTCAGGCGTTGCATCGATGTTAATTTGGTTCTTTCCTGGGAAAAGAGCCATTTTATGGTGCCTGAGGGGATCGTCCTAGGACATCTAATTTCTGAGAAAGGCATCCAAGTGGTTCGAGCCAAGGTTAATCTAATTTCTCAACTTCCTATGCCTAGCTCGATCAGGGACATCCGTTCTTTTCTTGGGCACATCAATTTTTACCGTCGTTTCATTCCTGATTTTTCGAAAATCGTGCACCCCCTGATTTCTCTTCTTTCAAAGGATGTACCCTTTGAGATCTCCAAGGAATGCACTCAAGCCTTTGAAAACCTCCATGACCGAGTCACCCAGGCCCCGATCCTATAATCCCCTGATTGGTCTCAACCCCTTGAGATCATGTAAGACGCATCTGATTTCACTGTAGGAGCAGTTCTGGGGCAGAAAGTTGACGGGAAACCCGTGGTCATCTACTATGCTAGCAAGGCACTTGACAAGCTCAGCATAACTATACAGTTACCGAGAAAGAGCTGTTAGCCGTAGTATTTGCCCTTGAAAAATTTCGATCTTATCTCCTGGGTTCCCACGTCATCATCTACTCAGATCACACAGCTGTGAGGCATCTCCTTGCCAAGAAGGACGCGAAGCCCCGACTAATCCGATGGATCTTGCTGTTGCAAGAATTTGACCTCGAGATTCGCGACAAGGCGGGAAGACAAAACGTAGTAGCTGACCATTTGTCTCGCCTTCCTTCTGAGATCATCAACCCTTCTAGACCCATCACAGAGCATTTTCCTGACGAGCACCTACTGACTATTGGTACCAGGCTTCGATGGTTTGCTAATATAGTAAACTACTTGGCATCTCATCAGATCCCATCTGATTGGCCGAAGGCCAAGAAAGACAAATTGCGCTCTGATGCCAAGTACTACATCTGGGAAGATGAATACCTCTTCCGCATAGGTGCTGACCAAATCATCCGGCGATGCATCCCGGAGGGTGAAAGCAATGATATTCTCTCCTTCTACCATGACCAGTTATGCAGTGGCCACTTCTCTGGGCACAAAATCCCATCAAAAATCCTCCAGTGTGGCTTTTATTGGCCCACTTTATTCAAGGACACATACAATCCTGCAAGGCATGCAGTTGTTGCCAAACTTTGGGCAACATGAGCCATCGCGACATGATGCCTTTGCAGCTGATTCTCGTATGCGAAATCTTCGATATTTGGGGGATTGATTTTATGGGCCCCTTTCCTGTTTCGGATGACTTCGAGTACATTCTGCTAGCTGTGGACTACGTGTCCAAATGGATCGAAGCCATACCGACCCGAACCTGTGATCATAAAATCGTTATCAAATTCATTCATCACAATATCTTCTCACAGTTCGGGATTTCTCGTGCAATCATCTCTGACGGGGGGACCCATTTCACGAATGCTTAGTTCAAGTCACTGATGACCAAATACGGGGTGTCTCACCGAATCTCCACTCCTTATCACCCACAGACTAATGGTCTAGCTGAGCTATCAAATCGAGAGATCAAGAAAATCCTACAGGTCACTGTTCGGCCTGACAGGAAGGACTGGTCGTCCCGACTTCCGGAAGCTTTGTGGGCTTATAGGACTGCCCAAAAAACCCAATTAGGCATGTCTCCTTTTAGACTGGTGTACGGGAATGCGTGTCACCTTCCCGTCGAACTGGAGCACAAAGCCTATTGGGCAGTACAGAGCTGTAATTTAGATCTTTCTAAGACTGGAACCCACAGAAAGCTTCAGATAAGAGAGATCGATGAGTTATGCCTTGATGTGTATGAGAACTCGAGAATCTACAAAGAGCGGGTTAAAGCCTTCCATGACAAGCACATATCTAGAAAGATCTTTCATCCTGGTCAGAAGGTCCTACTCTTTGATGCCCGACTCAAACTTTTCCCTTGGAAACTGCGATCCAAGTGGGTCAGATCATACCTTGTTTGACAAGTTTTTGGAAATGAAGCCGTTGAAATCAGTCCGCTCAGCTATGATTCCGAACCTTTCATCGTGAACAGTCAGAGACTCAAACCGTTCATCAATGTAACCTCTACAGATTTAGCTGAGTCATCATTTATCCTCCATCTTCCCTGAGCATATTGTGTCTAGCCGATGGCGTAAAACTCAGTGCTCAACGGGAGGCAGCCCGTCATTCTTTCTCAAAAACCTGAAACTTTTTCTGACACTTCTTTGCACTTAAGGTTCGCCCTTTAGGATAGCCAACTCCACCTCAGGTGCTTGCATCTGAGATTAGAAATCATCCGCAACAGTCACCCCAACCCATTCATTCATCAAAACATCTGTCCTAATGTATGAACTAAGAATCCTCCTAAGTTAAATGAGGACATTGCAAATCTTAGGCATGGGGGGTATGAAAGTGCAAAACTCATAAGAAAAGGCTTTAAACAAAAAAATTCACATATGCCAAAAACATCATAAAAATTAAAAAAAAAATTGAAAAAGAATAATGAGAGGAGGAAAGAAATTCTTGTGGAAGAGGAGAAAAAGAACAAAAGGAGCACAAAATAAAAGAAAAGAGATAGTCATTAGTAAAAAATTAAGGAGTTAACCTAAGTTCTAGACCTCATTCAAAAAAGAAATGGAAAGTGCACAGTGAGATTAGTAAGAACGTAAACCTTAGGCATTCTTGGATAGATTCTTAGTACCCATTATGATCTAGACATTCCTCAAGAGGTTGAGGAAAATGAAAAGCTTAAGTATTAGGTCCAAGGCTTAGGGAGTTTTTGGCCTCGTTAACTAACTTTTGGTTTACGAGACTCAGTAACCTAAGCACCCTAATTTCACACACAGCCTGGTTCAATAAGCATAAAAAGGAAAATCACGCAAAAGCATTACAAAAATTCTGAAAATAACACCTAGAGTAGGAGCGTCCGATCAGCACAAGTTGATTTGGACGAGTTCCCAGCGTGGAGAGATGGGAAATTCCCCTCGAAGATGCGTAACAAAATATCATCTCCTTGGTGCTTGTCTCTTAGGATATTTACATATCCTACTGGAGGCATGTAAGCACTCTGCTGGTTCAGATTCCATGGATGGCATTATCACGAAGTGTCAATTGCCAGGGTCTAAATTCGACCACGGAACACCATGGATGGGATTATCTCGAAATCTCAAGAGCCAGGGTTCTGAGGGTTACCATGGGTGGTGCTATCTCGAAGTATCGACTGCCAGGAACCCTTGAGATTGATGATGGGGACAAGGAATCTGATACAGACCGTGTTGAGAAGCCAATCCTAAGCTAGAATTAAAAGAAAAAAAAGAGAGAAAACACTCCAAACATATAAATCTTCTACCTCTCTTTCTTACAAAACGCACTGCAAACTGAGCCAGGGCTAAAATTATCTCAAGCACGGGTGCTTTAACCACAAAATCCAATAAACCTTAGGTTAGTTCTTGTAGGCCTTAAAAACCTTTGCTAAGGACTGAGGCTGAGGCTAGATAGATCTGGAACTTGGTTGGTACTAGAGTACCTTTTAGGTCTATGGATGGCATTCTGACCTAATGAAGGTTACAAAAGAGAAAGCACTTATCTAAAATCATTAAGAAATTCATGGTCTAGAACAAGGGTTAAAACCTTAAAATTTTGCTAAGGGACTAGCAAAAGCTAGGCATGGGGGTATGATGAAAACCTCATCATGAACCCTAACTAGCACAATTTAATCCAAATGAGTGTGAAAAAGCTCCTACAAAACCTAAAGAGAGGCTTAACTCAGAGAATTCTGAGTAAAAGAATAAGACAAATCATAAGGGGTAAAACTGTAATTTCACCAATGCAGTACGCAAACAGGGTAATTAAGGGTCTAAACACAGGTCAAATGAGCTTAATAAGGAGGGAAGTGAGATGATATGATCTGAAGAGGGTTATAGCAACTTCTAAGAATTAAATGACATCCTATAACCCTGAAACAAATCCACTTTAATTCATGAGGTTCGAGGCAGGATAAAAATCAACTAAATCCTCTAAAAATCATGGAAAAATATTCCCTAGGGTTTAGAACTTCAATTTTGCCTTTGCAACCTATTTTGACCTAAAATGAGAACCATGCCCAATTAACGACTTAATTTGGGTTTTTGCACAAATTGAACGGTCAAACATGGTCCAACCTAAAATAAAAATTCACCATTAAAATCCTTAGGTTCAAATTAGGCTGGTATAAAAAAGTTGGGCCTAAGAAAAGACCATCTTGACTGACTTTACAAATTGGTCCTCTCAAATTACTTTTTTTTACCCTTATCCTTTGAAACCATTGCAAAATCCCCCCTAACTTTCTTATCGTTCTTTGCAGAACGATCCTCTCTGCCATTTCTACGCAGCGCCATACTTCCGGCGGCCTTGCGCGGAGGATGGCACCGCGTAGGGCAAGGCACCCGTCCTCAGGAACAGACGGGGGGTTCCCTACGTCGTCCTCTGTCGTAGGGACCCTCCCCTAACCTCTGCAACCGGCCATGCCTCTCGTGCGGATGCACGAAAGGCATGGGTGTCCCTTGCCAAACATCTCCAACAAGGTCGGCACGTCGCCTCCCTCGGTCCCCACTCCTCGCCAGGGCCTTTATAAGGAACGGCAGGGCCTGCCGTCTCCTTCAAGCTAGTTTTGGCCGAGAGAAACCCTAGATTTCGTCTCTCCCCTCTCCGGTTAGGAAGCCCGAGCTTCCGGCGATCTTCTCCTCCTCCTCTTTGTCGCTCTGCTACCATACCTGCAGTAGAGTCCACTCTACCCCGTCCTCCCGCGCCAGGCCGCACCAGCTGGCGCCCTCAGATCTCCTCCTCATCGTCGATAACCCCCTCTTGGGCACCTTCGTCCCCAGCTCTGGCAGGCACGAGCCGGATGCCTTCCGCCCCCTCTTCGTCGACTAAGTAGGTAGGAATCTTTCTCTCTCTCTCCCTTATATTTTCCCCTTCCTGATTTACCATTTTAACCACCCGACCACCACTGTCCATCACTACCTTCCCCATCTCCGGTCGCCTTCTCCGACGAGGTCACTCCACCTCCACAGACCACCTCACCCCTCGCCGACAAGCCCAGAAGCTCCTCCTCACTCCACTCAAATGTTTCCCCTACTCCATTCACCACCATTCACCACCCGACCACCCCCCGAACAGACCCATTTCCGTGCACACAATCTAACCTAGGCGCACCTCCACAGGCGCTCTCGCGCCTCGCCGATACCCGCACTGCCTTTGCCACACTCCGGCGAAGCTCCCTGCGTTGTCTAATGTGGCCGAGAGGCAGTATTGGTGATTTCAGATCTCCGCCTTTTCGCCGCCATTGATGCGCTGCTGAAGCTTCTTCGTAGGAAGCTCCAGGACCTCTCCAGCCCATGCGTGAGCCCCAGGCAGCGCGGAGGGATTCCGCAAGCATGCCCAGGCTTGCGATTTGGGTCGCGAGCTTTCGCTGCTGCCCCAGTTGGCAGTGACTTCTCGCCTGCGGGCGCACAAACTGGAGGTGGGACTTTAGTCCCACCTCGTAACTGTGTGGCCTCGCGCCTACACTTAAATTAAAAAAGTGAATATAGCTGTTCACCTTCGATACACAGGGGTCAGGTCCCTCGCCCACGCACGTAGTGCGCCACGCGCTCGCCCGCCCTCGCCCGGGCTCACACCCCGTGGGTCTGGGCTGAATCCGACTACCCGACCAAGCACTCCTCGCCCACCACCGCACGCCGGTGGGCCTGGTCCCGGGCATGCAACCCGAACCCGATTACCCGGCTCTGGGGAGCTTTCCAAAGAGAGATTCAGAGAGAAAGAGAGATGCGGGGAAGGGGTAGGGGTAGGGGTAGGTTTTGCATTGATAGGTGTGTATGCGTGCAGGGAAGAAGGAAAAAGAAGGAAGAGGCAGGCGAAGGCAGGAAAGGAACTGTATCAAACGCACAGTTAAGCCGTCTGAGCTCCGCGTCAGACGTCGAAAGGGCAGAACCTAGAGCAGAAGAAGGCAGGCTGAAGAAGAAAGAAGGCAGAAGCCTCTGCAGCCACAAGAAAGAAATGAAAAGAAAGAAGAAGAAAGGAAGGCTCGACAGCTGAAAGAAAGAAGAAAGCAGAGAAGAAGAAGAAGAAAGAAGAAGAGAAAGAAAGGAGAAAGAGAGAAGGTCACCACAGTCGCAGGTTGAAGAAGAAAGAAGAAGAAGAAGAAAGAAGAAGCAAGGCTGAAGAAGAAAGAAGAACCAAGGCTGAAGAAGAAAGAAGAAGAAGAAGAAGAAGAAGAAGAAAGAAGAAGAGAAAGAAAGAAGAGAAAGCAGAAGAAGAAGAAGAAGAAGAAGAAAGAAGACACAGCAAAAGAAAAAAGAAGAAGAAAGAAGTCACCACAGTCGCAGCAAGGAAAAGAAGAAGAGAAGAATCTGCTGAAAGAGAAGAAGAAAAGAGAGAAGAGGAAGAGAGAAGAAGAAGCCAACAAAAAAAAAGAACTTTTGCTCCATCTCTCCCTCTTATTATTTTTGTAACATAATTGTGAACCTTTATGCTTCTAGAATTATAGTTGCTCCCTGAGTTCAACATCAGGAAACTTGTTATTCCGAGTAAAAAAATTATATTAAATTGGTAGTTGTTTTATCATATACCACAACGACCATAATAACCATAACAACGAAGGTAGTACCACTAGCACTATTGTGTACTACTGGAACTTCCTAGAGCAAGCATTCATGTACTGTTGTAGCCTAAAATTTGATTTGAATGGCTTGATTCCATGTTTTTGAATCCAATGCCAGCTATACGTTCATTGTCCTACTGTCCAATATGAAGATTTGATGAAATTGAAGGTTGAAATTGTGTTTAATGTTCATTCATGTTTTATATGATGTGATGAATGTTTTGATTAACATATATAGCATTTCCAGCATTTAGAGTTCATTTCATGACCTTAGGTTTCACTTCAAACACCCTTTAAGGTCTAGAATTGAATTGATTTGTAAATAAATAAAATTCATAAAAAAATAAAATAAACCTGCCTTGAGTAAGATCAGGTATTTCTCTAGATGTGTACCAAATTTTAAGATAATCTGAACCCTCGGCTAGGTAGAACATACCAGCCGACGGTTCAATATACTGTGGAATTTAATAAAAGACCTAAGATCAAAAATCACAAAAAGAAACTTATATCTCTCACCGCATACTTTCTCTCTCATCCCCTACCCCTCCTATACCTATAAAAACTATAAAAATAAGAAAAAACCCCAAAATACCCAAAAATACCTTGTATATTATGTATATACTTATATAATCTAATTTAAACCTAATCTATAAGTATATAGTGTATAATATGTAGATAATGCATATAAATAACTTATATATGTATTCTATATATTAAATAACTTATAAATAACTTGTAGAATGATTTATTGTATATATACTTTATTGTATAATTATCTATTAATTTATATTAACCTAAAAGTATATTAATCTAAGCAATTATATAAACATATCTATATGTACATAACTATGTCTAATACTGTACATATGTATTTAATTATGTATTATGAACTGTATAGTACATGTAATTTTATTTAATTATGTATTAACAATAGGTAATTAAGTTATTAAGTTAATTAAGTAATTAATTAACTTAAAATAAAATAAATTAGTAATCTAAGTTAAAACTAAAGTAAGTTATAATGTACATTTGTATAATAGTACATTAAGTATTTTCAACCTATTTATACTGTATTTATAGTGTATTATAGTATTTATAAATTATTTATGTGTATAACTATCTAAAACATGTATTTAAATGTATATAAATTAAAATAAAGTTTCAAAAATACAATAAAAATCGGTAATAAATAAGTTATTATGTAAATCTACTTTGTATAAGGTCAATTATATAATTAATTAACTAATTTATACTTTAATTAAGAAATTAAACTCTAATTTAACATGTATAAACAACCAACTTTAACAAATTTTATTGTATATTTAAATAATTTATTTTTGTAAATAAATTGTATAATCATATAGACTTATATAAGAGCTTTGTAATTATATAATTTATTTTTAATTAATATTAATTTAGAGCCCTCAATTCAAGGGCCAAATTCTTGAATTTCAGAACGCCGCAGCACCAATTTGGCACTGGATGAAAGTCCCACCTCGTGGGATGTAAACTGCTTAAAGCAGTATATTATGTTTTCGTGCAGAGGCCTCTTTGGTTGTTAGGCGCTGGGTGCCAAATACCCCTTCCCCCTCTCATGAGCATATGGTTCCTCGAATTGCATGCCGCGTACGCCTACAGGCATGCGTGCATGCGTTTGTGGGAGCGTAAGCACGTGTAGGTTGTGTTAGGCCTGATATTGGGCCTAAAATAAATTATAAATGTACCTAATCTAAATTAGGGCCAGCCAATTAGTAGGAGTCAGGTCCTACCTCTTGGTGCAAGAGTACCACGATCATTAATTTTGATGATAACAAAACACCTGTCATTTAACATTTGCATTGAGTTTAAGATTTCAAATAAATGCAAATGGTTATAAGTGTGGAGGAGGAGCTCAAGCTCACATCCATGGCGGATTGGAGGAGCTTGATGGAGGAGAAGGAGCTTCGCTTAGAACGAAAGTTAGAAGACAACAAGAATAGGATAGATTTCTTTTTGTCATGTATTCTGTACTTTATTTTTGTATCCTTTTTATTTGCTCTTTATTTTGTTTTGATTATATATTAAAGAGCCTCAAAGTAACGAAACAATAGTCCTAAGAACACCTACACAAACCTAGGATACTTAGTCTTTTGTAGAGAACTTAGAAAGCCAAAATAGGCATCAGACAACCTGATCAGACGTCCAATCTGGACATCAGACATCTGATCTTAGACTTTAAGACGTCTAATTATTTGATCAGACATCCAAAACTCTTAGGCTGGAGAACCACTCTCTGTCTACCAATTTCATATGTCCCGCCCTTAGTCCAGATGTCTTAGAAGATATCTGATGACCTTCCTAGACGTCCAACTAAAGGACCGTTGTCTTGTCAGACCTAATCTTAGAGGATTAACCTTTAATCTGACCTACATTCACTTTCAAACATCCATAGTATAGCCCAGACGTCTGATAAATAGACGTTAGGCTAGATCTGACCCAAATCACTTTCTTGTCTGACTTAATAGTCATTTAGCCTCGAGAAATCAATTCCCACAGTGAATCTTATTTCCAGACATCCAAACCTTATGCCAGATGACCGACCTGTTGTCTGACCAACAAGACCTAGAACCTTGTTTAGGTCTGGACAAAACAGGAAAAAAACCCATCTAAAATTAGACATCCGACTAGTATCTCAGACGTCTTAAAGGTAATCTTTAGACGTTTGTTCTGATCCAACACTGTCCAATTGATCCACCCTTCTAGATCAGACAACTGATCATAGAATCAGATGAAGACCGAGACGTCTAACCTTAAGTCCAAGCATCTAATAACACTATCAGAATCATTAATAGCCTTGATTCTGACCTGATTAGCCTTGGATTTATTTCCAACAACTACCTAAGGCTTCCATAGCCTTCCTAAGGGTTCCTAAGCCACCTATAAATAGAGGAGGACCCTTGCTTTGTTAGATATACCAAGAAATACTAGTTTCCACTCTTTTTGTGTCCAAGAGAAGAGAGAATCAAGAAGGAAAGTCACCTGCTCTCCAAGCTCCTAAGCATACATTCGAGAGCATCCTTTTAGCTGCACAACCGCTCTCCCGTCATTGCACATACGAGAGCGTCTTCGTGCCTTTCGTGGTTCACGCACTCCAACTTCCATCTAAGGGAAGTTTCTTTTTCCTATAGAAGCTAGATTAACATTAGTACTTTGTGGCTCTATAGGACTATTGTAATTTCCTTTCGTGGTTGGGTATTCATTTTGTGAATTCCTGTCTCCCTCGTGAGACAAAATACTCCTCGTGAAGAGGAGGGTTTGAGGTACACTACCCTCGTATAAAGTAGTGTGATTATAAGAGGTTGAACTATCATCATTTGAAGTAGTTCGTTAGTGGATTTGATCGACTCAATCGATCAGGAAATCCTAAACCAAAAGGTTTAGGTTGTGATTTTTACCCTGGTTTGGGTTTCCACCTAAAAATCCTTTGTGTTCTTGTGATTGCCATTTTTGTGAGATTGTTTATTCTGCATTTTATTTTATATCATGCAAATCTCACCCCTCTCCGTTAGATCCTATGCCACCCAGATGGGAGCTGTGTATCCTCCGAACATGGGCTGACCTACCCATTAACACATAATTTTGGTCTTGTGGACAGTGCTCGTGTGTGAGTGAGAGGAGAAAATCCTAAAAATAGCTAAGTGTCTGAGAAGGAGAGTAAAGAAGAGAAGAGAGTGAGCCACTGTGCGACTAACTGTGTGCAGCTGTCTATGTGTATATATGCGTGTGTGTATATGTAATATATGTATTTATATATATACTGTATAAGTTTAATAGTAAGTAATATATATAAATATGTAAATAAGATACGTATATGGTATAAAAATATAAGTACTATATATGTATACGTATAAGTATGAGTAGTAGAACTATGTTTGAGCTCTTATATGTATATAAATAAACTAGAGCTTTAGCGACGGACATATCTGTCACTGTATATCTATTTTACATTAGTATAAATAACTATTTTTGCCTTAGGTTATGTATATATGTTACTAGGGCTATACCAACGTATATATATGTCATTGTACATTTAATATATGTCATTATAGATATTAGTATGTGAATATAACTTAGTATAGTAGATATTAATAGTTATCTTTATACCTATACTTACGTATTACTTATAATGAACATAGTGTTATATTAATCGATTTTTTATGCATGTTTATTGTACATATGTTTAAGGCATTGTAGTACATATTAATTGATTCTTTTTTTAAATAATTGACCAATTCATTAATTCATTAATTGATTCATTCATTTTGTAAATAAAATTATCATTTGTGGGATAAAAGAACATTTTTGGACTTAGAAAGTGATGTATATCAATAACTGCCTCCCAGTGAATAACCTGGAAACTAACCAATAAAAATTATAATTAAATAAAAATGACGCGACATCGATTTGCATTTGTGACAAATATACTACAACAACACATAAAACATCATTTTTATTTTAACTCGGTAGTCAACAATCACATGCATAGCCATAGAGGTAAATTGTAAGTTAACACGACCACCGCCCATATGGAATATGATGAATTAGTACATGCTTTTGAATGGGTTGAATCCATCACTAGCAAGCCCCAGTCTCACATTCCGTGCCTCCTTTGTGAATAATGCGTGATTCTCGTTAAATCTATTTCACTCATCAAAATTTGTTGGATGATGGATGTGTCCATCTTTCAATTTATTCTCCTGATGCCACACCATCAGTTTTGCTATTTTACTGGAAATGAATAGCGTTGTAGCCTAGGGATTAGTGGAAAATAACTGAGAACCTTCTCCGGTTGTTTCCTCTAGCCCTTGTTTATTGACATACTCACCTTATGCCTCCCCTTACCATATTCAGGACAGTTAGTCAACCCTAAGTACTCATTTTTGTATAGAACACAGTCATTACGACAGGCATCAATCTTCTTGCATTTCAATTCAAGTTCACGTATCTGCTTCTTCGCATCACACCGTGACCCAGGGTACCCAACAGGATTATTCAACAGCTCTCCAATGAATTCAAGAACCTCAGACATTAATTTCACTGTGGTTCTATTCATCACTTTCATCTAAAAAAATTTCAGAAGGAATGACAACTTCGATATTAACGTTATTCCAGGAGCAATAGGATCCTCCATTGCCTTGACTGCATTGTAAAACTCATTACAATCTCATAATGTCTCATCGTCCTCTGCATCCTCTGGGTCTGCTACTCTCATATAATGTAACATTTCATCTAATTCATCTCCCTTATTATCATCACTTTCTTTAAAAGCATCAATTCTCTCATTTCTAGCATCTCCAGTGACTTGCTCATCATGAGATATCCAATTTACGTAATGCTGCCACCAACCGTTACATATCACATGCTAAAAAACTGTATCTCGCTCATGGAAAAATCCATTCAAATAGTGTCTACATGGCCATAAAATCACCTGAAGGAATTCTCCCCGTTTAAATGTCTTCCTATCATCATTAAATGCCCACTCCAGAAATGAAATCACTCCATTCTTGTATTCGTGGTAATTCGAATACCTCAGACTAATCCATGGCTTATCCATGATAACTAACCTAAATGTCATGACAACCACTCATAATTTAGATTCGAATAAGGAAAATATATGTATTTTAAAAAGATTTTCACTTGATAGCTCATCCTTGAAAATTTGATCATAATGTTACTTCTTACATGCAACCAATGTTTGGAGAAATTTCAATAGCATTTTCCTGCATTTCTCCAGTATCCCCCCAAGACTGACCTTAACTACACCCCCAATAGCCTCCACTAAAGGGCGCTTCAGGAATATAGCTAAGATTAGTTGGTATACCGGAGAAGAGTGAGAAAATGCGACGGAAATTTCTCCAAGCACTAGCTACATGCAAGAAATAACCTTAAGTTGTGATCAAATCTTTAAGGATCCCCCTAGGGACAACGACACTTATGACATGTTACAAAGACAACGCATCGTGAGTGTAAGTAAGGTATACACACACTCTATATTGTCCGTATAACATGATTACAAGTCTCGACGGATTAGTATTTTGACACAATTATATCTCTCCCACAACCTGTTACCTAGGGGTTAGAATTCATATTGTTTGTCATAAAGTGCTTCTAAATTTGTGCAAGTGTGTATATCTATGAAACTTTTATCCATATCAGTCCCTAGCTATAAACACGAAAAATATAACCTGTAACCCATAACCATAAATTCAATAACAAAAAATAGTAACACTTAACATAAAATCCTAAATCTAAATTCAAAACCCTAAATCTTAAGCTAAAAGCAAAAATCTAAACTCAATACCATAAATTGTAAATCTAAACTAAAAGCCAAAAATTCGCACATCTAAACTCAATACCCTAAATCTAAGATACAAAACCTAAACTTAAAAACTAAAATCTAGTTTCATTATCCTAAGCTCAAAACCCTAAACCATAAATCGTAAACACTAAACCTAAACCTTAAACAGAAAATAAGAAATCCTACACCTAAAATCAAAACCTTAATTCCTAAGTCTAGAACTCAAAACCTAAACACAAAACCAAAAATCCAAAATACTAAACCTAGAATACTAACCGAAAACCCTAAACACTAAACCCTAAACACTGAACCTAAACCATATGCACAAAGCCTAAAACACAAAATATAAACCCTAAACCTACACCTACATGTAAACACTCTTCCGAAACATTTCAGTAAAGTTTCCCTATAAAATGGAATATTTCTCAAATCCTGTAGACAGAGAAAGATATCGCAACAAATATGTGCACGCCACACATTTCAATCCTAACAATAACATGACACACAACCACTAAATTTCAACTCAAATTAAACTAGAAATTCTACTCAAACTACATGTGTGCATATTTGTGGGTACACCCCACAAACATCAACTACAAAAGGTACATAAACTACATATTTCAATTAAAATTAAATTAGGCAATCAACAATAATAAATTACAAAAAAACCTAATTAACTAATTAGATTTGGATAGGGAGGTGGTGGTGTTGTTGTTGGAGGAGGGAGGGGTCAAGAGGTGTGGGAGGAGGAGGAGGAGGTTGTCACGACCCAGTCCTAGATCCCTACAGGATCCGAGACTGGTTCGCTTCGATTTATCCCAAGATCCAGTCGTCCAACAAGAAATAACCAAGTAACATTCAGCAAACCACAATCACACAAGTACAGTAACTAAGCAGAAAGAAATTTACAATAGGGGAAAAAGGAACAGTAATATTATGTCATAATACAGCCATCATAACAAAACGAGTACATGTAGCAGAAGACAAAGCTATAGAAACTCACTATCAATAGTAGAACTAAAGCTAGGCTCGACTAGGCCCAGTGTTCTCAGCAACCGGTGGCTCGGGCTGCTCAAACCCCTGACCTGTATAGAATTTATTAAACTGGAGTTAGCTAATGCTGAGTAGAGTGGTGGCTAAGAAGTAACATGCATTTAACAAGTAGTTAACATAAAATTTTTCATTTTCCAATTATATTATACAAGTGGGTACGTATAGATCTTTAATTAGGATTTGTTAATTAATCTTCTTGTTCCCTGTAGGAACGATCTTGCTTGCAACTTCCCATGATATAGGATGCCCACGTGGCACTCTCCTGGCTGGGGGAGTCTCACCATGGTAGTCCTATACTTGGTCTACCACCCCGAGGTCACGGTCGTGACATAGCGATGACTATGGCACACGTGATAAGCGCGTGGGTAGCTACCCCGCACTGGCACGCGGTCAGTCATTTCCGCTATAGGGTACACCTCAACGTATAGTGCGGAATAGTATAGAGCCTTGCCCTCTCAGAACAGAACAGGGGTCTTACCCCTCAGGGGTCTCACCCCTCCTCAATCTGTGTACCCTCATCCGACTACCCCGGTTTGCCCAATGGGCTAACGAGAGTCGGTGTAACATGGCCATACCTAGCCCCGAGCCCCCTGGGGCGGATAGCTCCCCCCTACACTAAGTAGCTCACCTCGGTACCACGAACACAAGGGCCAGTAAGAGTCGTCGTAGAGTGGCCAAACCCACCCCGGGTCCCAACCCAAGGGTGGCAAGCTCCCCTCTACACTACAAGGGATAGTTGCTCTCTTCGGTACCACATACACGAAAGTCAGCTTACTTCTCTTAACAGCTGCCCGTGGGCAGCAAATTTTCAGAACCATCTGGTTCTCCGTATTACGGAGTTTTTGTTTACATTCCCCGTGGGGTTCATACAGGAGTTTCTTTTTCTCATCCGGGTTGGAATGTACGTAACAAATAGTTCAATTTCCATTTTATCACAGTAGGGGTCCATTTTAGATAAAAACAGGCAACTTTTGATTACTCAATCATTCACAAGTAGTTTCCTCTAACCCTAGTGTTCATGCCAAGACCTAGGGTTCAAGAATTTATTCTCGAGTATACGTTTATTCCTTCCTAGGGTTCATCTCAAGTCCTAGGATTACTTACTTGCATGTATTAAATTAGAGATTTAAGGTTGTAACCACTCTACCTAGGTAACCGGGTGAAATGGGGGCTCGCACAGTGGCTCCCGACGTCTCCGCAGGTCCCGTACACCCGACGGACTGAAGACCTAATACATGGATTGATGGGCCAAGAGGTTCAGAAAGATATAAACAAGGTATCATTATACAGAGAAACTCATATGGGAACAGCGACGGTTTGTTTACGGAAAAGCGATAATAATAGGGCCTTGCACGGCCCAAAAACATGCTGTCAGACGAAAATCAAACGTCTGGGAAAGGTCCCAAATGTCTTAAAACAGTTCTCAGGGATACCTCTCTCGGTGTTCCGCTATCAAACATCTGGAACTCAATGCCGACGCCCAAGGACTTCGTCAGACGTCTGGGGGTGCTCTCGGACGTCTAAAACTGCCTCGGCTATGCTCTCACCTTCTGACACATACACGTTGCTGTCAAGACTTGTTAGAGAGAAAAGTACGGAAAGTAGATCTCTACCAGACGTCTTGCTCTACCTTCAGACGTCCTGTGATACGTCTGGGTGTCCCTTCGGCCATCTGATTTCACAAAAAAATGACTTCCACGGAACCGGTCGGGCTCCCCTCACCTGCAAGCATTGCAGCAGAACGACGCTGCACCCTCCGCTCTCGCACTTCCTCTCGCTCGAGCTCTCTGCTCTTCACTTGCTCTCACCCTCACTCTGCTCTCAGCTAGGGGGTGGGCAACGAAGGGGAGGGGGAGAGGTTTATAAAGGGAGAAGAGGTGAGGGGGCAGAATGGCAAAGCATGGCGCGGAGTGGTGTCAGAGGAGGTGTGGTGAGGCGCGGTGAGGAAGGAAGTAAGGCGTACATACAATCCGCGTTGAAAAGCATTTTCAGACGTCTGGTGGACATCCCAGACGTCCGAACAGACGATTGGTGAACATCCCAGACATCTTAAATGACCAAAGGGTGGCGGGTCGTTTCAATATAACAAACTTAAAGGAAGTTTCATCCACGAAACTTGAACTGACTAGGGTGCGAAAAAAAATAATGTATCAGCGTATAACAAACTTAAAGAGGACTGAAGTAGGTCTGAAGAGTCATACCTTCGAAAGTTCCAGGTACTGTTCTCGCATTGCCGACTCAGGTTCCCAAGCTGCCTCCTCGTACCGCTGGCTTCTCCACAAGACTTTCACCAGGGGTACTTCCTTCCGCCTTAACCTCCGAATGGCTTGGTCTAGTATCTGTACCGATCTCTCGGGATAGGTCAGGTCATCTCCCACTTCGATGCTCTCATGGCTAAGGATATGGTTGGGGTCAGCGATGTATCTTTTAAGGTTGGACATGTGAAATACATTGTGTACTTCAAAAAGTTGGAGAGGAAGGGCAAGCCGGTAAGAGACAGGTCCTATCTGCTCTAAGACCTCAAAGGGTCCCTGATGGTCGTCTGTGACAACCGGGTTTTATTGTTATAGAGTTGTAGTATAGCCAGTTATTGCCATCATTTCAAAAATTTTTTTTTACTCGGAAAATAAAAGAGTTCCCGAGGTCGAACTCAGGGAGCAAGTTGTATTCTAGAGATATACATGTTTCTTTTACAAAAATAAAGAAAGAGAGAGAAAGAATTTGTTGTCTTCTTTTCTCTTTGCTTCTCCTCGTCTCAGATCTTCTGTTATCTTCTTCTTCTTTGTCTGCAGTGGTGATGTTCTTCTGCAGTGGTGATGTTCTTGCTCTTCCTTTTTCTTCTGCAGAGCGGTCCTGCTCTTCTTCTTTTCCTTTCTTCAGATCTTCTTCTTCTTTGTTTTTCTTCTTTCAGTTCTTCCCTTGTTCTTTTGTGTTCTCCTCTGCCTCGCCTTCTTCTGTTGTTCTTCGGATCTCCTTCTTTCTTCTTTTCTTTTTCCAGTCAGGACGTCGTCCCTCCTTCTTTCTTCTTTTCCCTTCAGGACATCGTCTGATTTTCCAACCAGACGACTTAAACTGCTTGTTGCTACAGTGTCTCCCTCAGCTTCCTTCTTCTTCCGCGGTCCTTCTTCTTCACCTGTGCCTGCACACTTCAGAGTTTACATCAGAGGACAAAACCTACTCTACCCTCCCCGCCCCCGCGTCTCTCTCTCTCTGAAACCACTCTTGGGAAAGCTCTCCTAGAGCTGCCGGGTAGTCGGGTACGGGTCGCGCCCGGGTCCAGGCCCACCGGCATGCGTGGTGGGCGAGGAGTGCAGGTCAGTCTAATTCGGGTCGGGTCAGATCCGCGGGGCGTGAGCGCGGACGAGATCGGGTAACCGGGCGGGTGAAGGGGACCTCACCCCGTGTGCTGAGGCAGTAAGCCTCCAGCACTTTTTCGCTTTAAACCGCTGCGCCTCTTCAGACTTTTCCGAGGTGGGAGCAGGCGATCGCGACTTCACGCGAAGCCTTCGCCCCAGCTGCGAGCCTGATGTTTTGTCGAAATGCCTCGCAAGGCCTGGGAGTCAAATCTGGGCGTGGCGCTGGGCGTGGCGCGCCTGCAGCTGCAGGCGGAAGCAGCTCCTTCTGCGTGGCAATGGCGACGGAGGTCGGGTGGCCTGTTCACAGCAAAACGGCCTCTCGGCCTAATCAGAAGGTGCCGGGAGCTTCGCCAGAGTGCGGCGAAGCTCGTGTGGGTGGTGGCGAGGCATGGGGCGGCATGCAAGGGCTGCCCTAGGTCGGACTGTGGGTCGGAGGATGGGTTTGTTCGGTGGGGTTGCAGAGGGTGATGTGGGGGAAGTGGAAGGGCGGGGGTTGATCAGGGTGAGGAGGCGGAGGTTCTGCGGTGGTCGGCGAGCCGTGTGGGATGCTGGGGTGATGGGAGCGGCTCGCCGGAGGATGGCCGGAGACGAAGAGGGTGACGGTGGACAGGAGCGGTCGAGGGTTTAATCAAATAAAAGATAGTGAGGAAAAGAAAGAGGGGGAGATGGGGAGGAGTTCTGACCTAGCTACGGAGACGAAAGGGGCCAGGGCAGGGCGACAGTCGTATCGACTGTCGCCGGAGAAGAAGATGCCCAGGGGAAGGGGCGGCGGCGAGCAGAGGGCCGGAGATGCGCCAGCTGGGTACGGCGTGGCGCGGGAAGAGCAGGGGAAGAAGTCCCTGCTGCTGGTATTGCGGCAGAGCGAAGAGGAGGAGGAGGAGGAACCGCCGGAGCTGGTGGGCGTCTGCCGGAGTGAGAAGAGAGGAAAGTTGGGGGTTTTCTCCGTCAGATCCGAGCTGGGAAGAACGGTGGAGCGGCGGGGGTATTTATAGGGACGAATCAGGGAGGAAGGCGGAGGGAGACGACGTGTCTCCCTCGCCGGAGGACGCCGGAGATGGAAACCCATACCGTCCGTGCATTCGCACGGCCGGTATGGTGGGTTACAGCGACCAGGGGGGTGTCCCTGCGACGGCTGACGACGCAGGGCACCCCCGGTTTACTTACCAGGCTCTCCCCCTCACCCTGCGCGGCGCCATGCTCCGCGCAAGGTCGCCGGAGCATGGTGCTGGCAGGTTTTGCAGGGGGGACCTGAACGCAAAGAACGAAGGAGATTTAGGGGCCAAAATGCGAGGGTTCAAAAGTTGAGGGCCAAAAAGTAAATATATGAGGACCTAAGTGTAAAGTCGATCAAGGAGGTTTCTTCTTAGGCTCAAGTTTTTATACATGATTAATTAGGACCTAAGGAATCTGATGGTGAATTTCATTTATATATTAAACCTTGTTTGACCGATCAATTTATGCAAAAACCCAAATTAAGTTATTAATTGGGCATGGTTCTCAATGTAGGTCAAAATGGGTTCTGAAGGCCAAATTGAAGGTTCTAAACCCTAGAGATTATTTTTCTATGAATTTTAGAGGGTTTATTCTATTTTTACTTTACCTCGAACCTCGTGAATTGAAGTGGGTTGTTTTAGGGTTACAGATTATCATTTAGTTCCTTAGAATTGCTGTAGCCCTTGCTAGATCATCTCATCCCACTTTTATTCTTATTAAGTTGCTTTGACATATGTTTGGGCCCTGAATTACCCTGTATGCAGATTATACTGGTAAAATTGCATTTTTACCCCTTATGACTTGTTTTCTCCTTAAACTCAGAATTCTCTGAGTTAAGCCTTTCCTTGAGATATGTAGGAGCTTTTATCCTTTGTATTAGGTCAAAATGAGCTAGTTATGGCTCATGATGAGGTTCTCATCAGTCCCACATATCTCGGTGCAAGCTTCCCTTTCATCCTAAACTGCTGCAAGCCTTTCATCGGTGAAACACAAACAAAAGCGTGATCTCCAACCTCAAATTGTACCTCCCTACGCTTCAAATTGGAGTAACTCTTTTGCCTGCTACGGACAGTACGCAATCGTCGATGGATCTGCTCGATCACCTCTTGATTCTGGCGTATCAGATGAGGACCAACCTCCCACTTGGTCCCCACCTCTACCCAACTCAAGGGAGTCGTACACTTTCTCCTGTACAGAGCTTCATATGGTGCCATGCCGATGCTCGAGTGGTAACTATTGTTGTATGCGAATTCTGCCAGAGGCAAATGCTCCTCCCAGGAGCCTCTCCAATCCAGTACGCAAGCACGCAGAAGGTCCTCAAGGGTCTGAATGGTGCGCTCTGACTGTCCATCCGTCTGGGGGTGATAGGCTGTATTGAACTTTAGACAAGTCCCCAAGGCTCACTGAAATTCTGACCAGAACTAGGAAGTGAAATGAGTGTCCCGGTCTGAAATAATTTCGCGAGGAACCCCGTGAAGGCTTACTACGTCTTTGATGTATCTCTCTGCCAACTGTGCTGGTCCAAAAGTGACTTGGATTGGTAAGAACCGTGCCATCTTTGTTAATCTATCCACAACCACCCAAACTGTATCATGCCCTCTCTGTGTCCGTCTATCAAGAACAGTGCATTTTCTACTAGTGTGGATTTGGTCAACTCGATCGATCGGGAAATCCTAAGTCGAGAGGCTTAGGTGGTGGTTTTTACCTGGGTTGGGTTTTCACCTAAAAAAACCTGTCTCATTTATAGTGAATGTTGTTTGTGTGATTGGTTGTGATTTTATTTCTGCATCTTTTATCTACCACACTATTCACCCCAACTATAGTTTGGAATTTCACTTATCTCCAAAATAGAAACTATATGGCCAGCCATGTGAATCTCAATCCTCACCCTCCATCCTTCCCTTAATGACATCCAAACCCTCCATTGGTTCCAACAAAACCTAACCCTCTATCTTTTATCCTAATCGCCCATTTCTTTAGATGAAATCCTAGTTATTCAACCAAACTTTCTTAGCCTCAATATAAACCCTATCCCCCTCCCCCTCCTATATTCTTTTAGACTTCTAAAAATCCTTTAGACTCTAGCCTCTCTTCTTCTGAAAGTGCATGCCCCCCTTGGTGCTTCTTCGGGTGCACCTTCGCATCTACTTCTTCATCATTGCCAAAGCTTCGTCTTCGAGGCCATCAACCAGTTCTAGATTTAGTTTTATTATTCTAGTTGTTTTCTAGTAGATTTCTAGTTCTAGTTATTTCTACTTCTACTTCTAGTGATTTCTACTTCTAGTTGTAATCTTCTAGCTCTAGTTGTAAGCTTTCTTCTACTTATAAGTTGACTCTACATTTTAATAAAAGTTTTAGTTGCCGTATATCTCATTTCTACTTGCCTTGAAGTACTTGCTTTATTTGTAGTTACATATTTGTCTTAGTTTCTAGTTTCCATTCTCGCAACTTCGCTTTATGTTAGTTATTCTACTTGCCTATTCCTTATCAAAAATACAAAAAAAAAATTGGATTGAGGAAAGCATAGTAATCCAACTGCCTCCCAATGAGACAACTTAGACTTCAACTTATAAATATCGATTTCTTGATTTAAGAGTTCGATATGAACAAATTTGTAAAAGTATCTACATAATTTTTACTACAACGAGCATGTTTTTTTAGCACTTCTATTCGCATTTAGATCAATGATTAATAAGAAAATGTGGTGAAAGGTGTTTTGAATTCCTCGTAGTTTAATCGATCGGGAGAAATTATTGGTTGACCAAAAATGTGTTTTGGTTGCTCAAAGATATGATTTGTCAATCAAAAGAGGTGTAACAAGTATAGGTCAAAATCCTCACAAATTGATTGATCAATTTCTTGGTTTGATTGATTAAATTAATATTTTGGTCGATTAATTGTCGTGAGACTGGAAATGATTATTAGCTTGAGATCTTTTGTTCGATCAAGGATAGATCGAGGGTCAATCAAAGATCAGTGATCAATTAAAGACCAAAATAAAGGTGTTTAACATAGGTTGGACTTTATCTAAGGTAGAGAACTTAATCCTATGATATTTGAGAGAACTTAAACTTCACTTTACATTTTATAAAATAAAAAATTACAACTCTTTACCGACTTACATTTATAATATGAGTACAATGACTCTTACAACCATAAATTGGCTAATCTTCAAGTGCAAACAATTCTTCCTTGTTTTAAGATATCTTCATTTCTTTTGCTTAGATTGAATCGTATTCAAATTGAATCATATTCTCGCATTTTTTTTATTCTTGTAAACTTGATTCTGATTCTTTGTTCAATATGTTACGCATTTCCTTCTTGAAATGCTAGTATGTTGAATCACAAATTTATATGGATTTTGTTATAAAGAAAAGGTAGCAATGAGGTTTCCCAAGTCAACTATCTTAGCTTTTGGCCACAATGTTCAAGATTTCCCTCTGTGCTTCACTTTTGATTTTTGTTTCTACCTATAGCTGCAAACTTGGCTACTGCTCATCGAAACCTAAGTATGAAGTTCAAACGAAAACGTCAGTAAAAGTTGAGTAGAGTAGCAAAATGATACGCAAAGAAAACCTAAACACTTTATAAAGAAATAAGAAGCGGGCAGTTTATTTGAATTATTCTCATCATTGATTCAATTATTCATTTGTCCAATTATACGTGACTTCTCAATTACCATTCACTATTAACCCGTGATCATTTCCTTGAAAAGCAAAGTGAGATATTCCCTGCAATATCTTGAGCAGCAAGATCAATGCAAGATACCCTCTTGGTTAGGAGAATGGACTATACCCATCCTACAGTTTAGTTCATTACCCCCAAGTTTTAGTTTAGGTGAAGTGGTGACTATGAACTCATGTGATATGCATGTGGGGTGTTACTCTGTATTAGCATACGAACAACCCTTTCCACTATAAGGTATGGAAAGTGGTAGTACAGTCATCCTCACATCAAGCAACACGTACCCATTTCACCTAGTTACATGGTTAGCTAAAAAGCTTATCAAAGAGTTGCAAGGAAGCTATCTCACTCTCTAAACCAGTATCAAGCTATTACATATAATTCATAGGCCAAAGCCTTAGTTTGCAGTCAAGAGACTAACCCAATTTGATTGTGTTCATTTCTTTCCAATAATCTCTTTACTTTCATCTTCCGTCATAGCATTACATATTCCATTATTTTATTATCATGAAATACAATCATTTGTTTTGCCTTCTTGGTCACTATAATGTGTTGGTTCCATAATAATTTCATTTATAACTTATTTCACTACGTTCAAAGGTGTATATTTGATTATGTAATCCAAAGTATTAAGCATTAGCACAATCAACATTTCAATCATAAGGTATATATAATTATTTGGCTAGCCACATATCACTAAGTATCAATGCGCCTCTATTATTATTTGTGTATTATTTATCAAAGTAATTCTCGCAATCAAAGTTTAGAGTTTAATCCAATTCATCACATAATTTATAAGTTCATGCAGTATTTACAAACATCTCATATTGTTAATAATCATTCATAAGCAAGTTACCACATTTCTTTTATTTCTCACTAATTCAAGCATCAAGGTAACATAAGTAGGTACCATACATGAATGAGCAAAAATATAGATTTTGAACTCTCATACTCAACAAAAGAATTACTGATACGCATGCAAAACAACACATAGGCAAGGTATTAGCTGGTAGACACATCCAAACCATTCACATAGGGAGCAAAGTGTGGACCATACTACCTAAGGTCATCAAGGGGTCACAGCGACTTCAAAAATTAGGTCAGAGACTCTCAAGTAATTCCTACATTGCGTTGAACCTCATGCGTGCTCTAGGGTTATGTCCCTAGGTCAACATACATTAAACAAGGTCGTAGACATATCAAGGGACTATTTTAGGCTTTAGCAAAGTAAATGGAGGTCAAAAAGAATTTTAGAATTCAAGGATAGTTGTGAAAATATGAACCTAAGGGTACCTTATTTGTTGAATTACGAAATCTGGAATGCCTCGAACTGACCAAAAGAAGTGAAGAAGGCGCTAAACCCACTTAGATTGGCTCAATTCACTTGAATTGGCACCCTCATGTGTGCAAATACACGCTAGACATGTGTTTGCACCCAATTTGCTAGCTAACGCGTCGATGAATATATAGCTCCTATTGTCTACTTCACTACATATCCTATATCGAATTGGGCCATCACAAGCAAGTGGATCATTGCCTAAAGCCAATCTACGCACGTCATTGACCTTCTTTGTGCACACGACGATGTGGGTGCAAATCCTCTCCCCCACACACAATCAACTTCATACCCTTGCACCTCTCCCCCACACCATGCTACCATGTGGAAGTCCCATGTTCACCATCTCCTTGGACTGGTACCATACAGTCATACTGCCCCACATACATGTGAGAGAAAGAGAGCGCATCCACTCTCTTCCCCTTCATTCTCTCTCATTAGTCTCTCTCCTCTCTTTTCTTTCTTCTTTCTCCTTTCTTCTTCTCCCCTTCTCTCTTTTCCTCTTGAATTTTGAGGAACCAATTGAAAGCACAGTGACAAAAAAACCTACAAATGGCTTTTATAGGTCTTGGGCACCATGTTAGGGTTATGAAAACAGAGATGGGACCAAAATACTCCCAATTTTAGTTCACATAGCCCCTACGTCTTCATTTTATGTATTTTTCAAATAACTTGAGTTATGTAATTCGAAGTTTTGTAAAATAGAGGTCATTGGAAAGTTTACAGTGAAATGGTATCCAATATGATATATTTTGAGAAAGTTTTACTTGTGTTAACTAAGTTCTGACCAAAATACATGTTTTCTCATTTTTCAGGATATAATCACCTAATTTGTATCTTACGGGTGTTAGCAGATTCATTTGAATGCACTCAATTCCATAATGGCTTGGGAATCTAGATTTTGAACCATTGCACTACTCATCCATGGGCCTACATGGCACATATAATAGTGTAGGAAAGTATGATGCTTATCACACAAACTTACCTGTATCTTAGCTTCTTTTATTGTGTGTCATTTAAATAATGGATAATTATGTTGATTATATCATGAAATAGCAAGTATAAGCAATCAATTACCGATGAAAAAGTGGGGAAAAAATGTTTCCAAAATTTAATTGAAAAAATCCTACAATAATGGAGTATGAAAAGGGTTTGCATAGGATATCGATCCATATCTATGTATTGATCTCAAGCTATAAAGAGGATTATGGAGCGAGATAGATGGCATGTGCCAACAATCCACACATATGCTTGCTTACAGCATATACTTTCATCTTGTATCCTACTCCAAATTTTAGCCCTTGGTTACTAGCAATAATGCTTATTCTTTCTCATGACACCTCCTCGAGGCCTAGGCTCTCTCCGAGGCCTTGGCTTCAAAGTTATTAGGCTTCTGCACTACCCCTCTTCAAGTAACTTTTAACTTACCAAAAGCCTTAACGCCTAAGGATGAAAAAAAATCCCACCAAAAGTTGTTCCCCTCGAAAGCACTCTTCTACGTACACACAATCTACATCTTTTGAATTCCAAGTAACTAAATTCAAATTTAATAATAATTGAGGCTTCATTTGATTGTGGGGGTAAAATTTCCCTAATGTGGATAGGATAACTTATAAAATAGTAAAATTTTATTCCACATATAAATCTTCATATAATTTAATTTGATCACTCATATTAATAATATTTACACACTCACCTCCATACAAACGTCACTTATACTATCCTAACATAAAGTATAATTCACTAAAAATACAACCTCATTACTATTCATCTTATCGAGGGCACGTAAACTATCCCACGCCCTTAACCCACGTCGAAGCCGAAGGACGTTTCCCATATCTTTCTTCCGAAAATCGATTATCACGTTAGCATCGTTGATCTACTTATATTAAAACCTTTCCTTTTAAAACTCGTGATCACGAACAGAGTCATATATCACCACCATTTCTTCCAATTCCATCACCACCACCACCATGGCAGTTGCCGTGCTTCTCCAGGTCTTCCTTTGGTCGCCTACCTCAGCCGACGAATCCCCGTCGCCTGTCCCGGCCTTCACCATAACCATCCTCATCGTCACCTTTGTCCTCACCGCCTTCGTCCTGCTGTACTGCCGCCACCGCCCCCTCCGACGCCACCGCACCCCGTCGTTGCGGGCGCCCTGCATCAGCTTCGGCCCCCGCGGCCTCGACCAGCGGCTCTTGGACTCCTTCCCCACCCTACTCTACTCCGACGTGAGGGCCCACAAGCTCGGCAAGCACGCTCTCGAGTGCGCCGTCTGCCTCTGCGAGTTCGAGGACCACGAGACACTCACGCTCCTCCCTCGGTGCGACCACGCCTTTCACCCGGACTGCATCGCCATGTGGCTCTCCTCCCACGTCACCTGCCCAGTCTGCCGGAGATCCCTTGACGTCGACGAGGGGGAGAAGGAGGAGGAGGAGATGGAGCGTGTCGTGGAGGTGGGTGAGGTGGAGGTGGAGGTGGAGGAGGAGAGGCGACCAGGGGAGGTGGGGGGCAGCAAGAGGAGTACGAACGCGAGTGCGGAAGTGGTGGGGAGGTGGTGGACAGAGGCGGAGAGCGAGAGGTTCAGGTTGGTGCTGCCGGAGGAGGTGAGGAGGGAGGTGGTGGAGAGGGGGAGGAGCATCGGGAGGTCGGAGAGTGCAAGGGGAGGGTACGAGATCAGGAGATCATATGGGGGTTACGATGGAGGAGGCGGAAGGGTGTGGAGGTGGGACCGGGGGGCGAGGTCCGAGCACTGGGGAGCTGCGGCGAGCACGGCCTTGGGTGGGTCGTCGAGGCACAGGGGTCGGGAGGTGGACGCCACCGTGGTGGTTAGCCCCGACGGCGGTGGCGGAGAGTCCTCCGCAACGACGCCATGCAAAGTGTCGGTATAGCCTGTGGATTACAATACGATCTCATCATGCACGTCTGATTTGCTATAATATTCTGTCGCCCCCACACCCATATCCTAAGTTGTCATTCTCCATCGTTGAATAGGAAATTAAGATAACAAATATTGCTCACAATCGTGAGGATGGTAGCAATTGCCCGTACTTGTAAAAGAGATATACAAATGATGAATCGATTTGCTTGTTTAATTTTGTTTTCCTGAGTTTTTCTTCTGAATACAAATGGTGTATTCACGAGAACAGAAATTGTTGAAGAAGTGTAGTGATGCCTGTGGGGAATGTTCTGTTTGGTGGTGACGGCGGTGGAAGCATATATATGCAATGTAATATGCGGTGTGTTCACGATGAAGGGATCGACGGCAAACCCACAAATCAATTAATGTTTTAGTGCGAGACCAAATTACAAGAACAGACGAGGAAGACGAAGGTAAGACATCCTTTGTACATGATTGATAAGCTGATTTGACAATGTGTAAAAAGGTAAGCCACTTATTCTGATCATGTAAGCTACATTGTCGACTCTTTTGCTAAAGACGAACCCTTGCATTGGGACTCTTTCAGACGCATCTCTTTCTATCATAGTCCACGGCTACTTTCAGCTTTTGTAAAGAAAAGAAAAATAAAGTTGTGGGTACGATATTCGTCTCATTTTTACCTTAACGCGCGTAGCCCCTTTTTTGACGAAGTTGGGTGGGTAGTAATTAAGTTAATGTAACCTTTGGGCTCAAGGATGCTGCTTATGAGTGCATCAAGTTTTTGTTTAAATTATGGAGTTTTCACATAGATTAGTGGTAAGTGGATACTACTTTGTACGTAGAATTGTATACACACACATGACATGTTCGGGCCACATGATATGTCATGGGGCATGTAGTCCTTTTAATAGGAGGAGAAGATGTCATGTGTGTATGATCCAGTACACGCTTTTGTGATCATGAAAACTCCATAGATTTCTTCATTGTTACATTAGGGCTCCTAGACTTCTGGATATTACATGATGGTCCCTAGATTCCATCGACAGTTTGCATGCTATGGCCCTATGTTAAGTTAGATCTGACCTAACATCCATTAACTCCAACCGGTGAAAAGATCGTTTTGCCCCCTATAGAAGTGGGCAACTTCAAACGGTAGGTGGATTCTCCCCCTTGAACATTCCCTCCCCAATGGTCACAATTCTTATTGTTTCTCTCAGTTGTTGCTATATAAACATCAGTGAAGCCAAATACCATCTCACACAACGGAAATCTCAAGGAAAAGACACCGACGAATCACACATATGAAAGAGGGATGAATTAAAGCTTTTATTAAGGTAAGTCCACATGACACGTACGTTCCAAGTCATACACATTCCAAGTATACATACATTCCAACCAACTCATTTATTTTCCTTCAAGTACTTCCTCACTTACCAACTTACAAGCAAAAAACAAGCATTACAATGGGATCTTCACAAGTAACAATCATTGAGCAATGCGGGAGCAAACAACAACAAGAAACAAGCACAATTGGAAGGTCTTTTGCTTGTGCAAACTCCCAACCCTCATTAGAAAGTTTGGAAAGCCACATAGCTAAGGGAAGAAATTCTACACTTGTCCATGTAGCTATTGCAAATTCTTCAAATAGGCCAATTTTGCTAAGAAGGAGATGGATGGCTAGAGTAATATCTCATAAGACATGGATAAATAAAAGATGGGAGGCTGACTACATTTTAGGTGCACTGAATGAAACTAATGTGATGATTTTAGAGTTGCAAAAGACATCATATGAGTTGATTTTGTATATAAAAGTAATCGTGGTGTGTGTAATTTTTACATCCCTTGATTGCACACTTTGTAGTTACTCTTGTTTGTCACTCTTGATCATTTTAACAATGAATTCCTTCTTTATGCAATATTGCTTCAAAATTAATCTAAGCTACCCACATTAGGAAAGTCCTTCCCCTCAAACAAATCAAGGAGCACTAAATTGGGTTCATAATCCCTCCCTTCATATTCCCCCACACTATCAATCTTAGAGTCAACCAACTCATGGTAACTATTCTCTGAATCGACATAATCAGTCTCAAGTGACTCATTCACTTCCGGATAAACCTTTTAGTCACTATCAGGTAACTCATCAGCCTTATCCTCAACATTGACAATTATCGTGGTAGTACTTGACACCTATCTATACGTCCTACTTGACCTTTTGCTCAGCATAATGCTTGCCCTTGTAACCCTTGAACATGACCTCAAGAACATGTGACTCTCACTTATTACACTTGCATCTACCTGAGACAATGCATTCAGAGCGTTGGATTCACCCTCAACTTCATCGTCAGCCTCATTGCTCTTGCTTTGAGACATGACATTAACCTCTACATTTACCCCAAAGTGCTCAATCTCACAATCAACATGTGATTGTGCATTAACACTTACACTAACACCAAAACATCCATACTTACATTCAACATGTGAGCCTGCAATAGCCTCCACATTCACACCACCATCATCATATTGATATTAGGCATAAAAGTCTACATTCACCTATATATTAACTCCATTACCCTTAACTTCGATGTCAATGTGTGTGTGAACATTAATGTCTAAATTAGCCACATCCTAATCTTCATTTACATGGACAATAGCCTCAGCATTACGTCGTAAATAAACCCTAGAAGGTTCATTAATACGAGCAAAGGACTCTATGTTGGCCTCTAGATTTATCCTGTTCATTTCATCTAGACAAAGTACAAGGAAAGTTGGAAGTAGTACAAGTACCTATACAAGTTAAGTTTCCTTGATAGCTCAATAAGGGAGGTCGAGAGACAAATAAGGATCTCCACAGACCAATAGCAAGTGAGATGGAGGGAAGCATTGCAATGGGAGTCAAGAGATGGCTCTTGTTCCCACGAGAAGGAAGATGGAGTATGTTAATAATGCTGAGTCGAGGTTTAAGAATGCGTCGTAGTATAGTCGACAAAAGTGAATCAATACTTAAATTTATATTCTTGAAATTAGAGTTTGAGGTAGTTCACTAAGAGCATGCAATTAAGTGCATGACTTATCACTATCAAAAACTTTTAGCTCGGGAACAAGAAACGATAAGTTTGTTCTTTGATTTTTAGGTCTCTAGTTCAAAGAGAAGAATTCAAGCAACTAAGGCCATGCAAAAAGAAAAGGATTTAAATCCTTTAAACACTTAAAATTTCCCTTAGGTCAGCAACCAACCCTTTCCTTTGGGCCTAAGCACACCCTTATTAGCCACCACCCCTCTGCAGACTACTTCTCTTCTTCTCTTTCTCTTTCGATACATATATATGTAAGGCTTATGTACACCTAATGGGGAGCCTCCCTATTAAGGGGTGAGAGGCCTTGAGAAGTAAGTGAATATATAACACTCATGTGCTTTGTAACCTACCAATGTGGGACTAAATGTTGGAACTTAACTTTAAGAATTTGAATTTAGCCTCTCTTCTCTCTTTAGCACGCACATCTCTTTAGCACGCACACCCGTTCTAACTTTTCTTCTAAGTCCCATGCCCTTCTTTCTCTTCTGATTTTTCTCTCTTTACCCAAAAAAAGGGTGTGGCACAAGGACGGCAACAATCCAACCCAGCTGTAAATGGGCCCAAAGGGGCCACATCCCTCTCTCTCGCCCTATATGGGCCGCCCTCAATAGGCAATGTATATTTATATCGTAATGGGCTTAAAGTGAGCTTATATATGCATAGGGGGAGCCCATCCCAATTTGGCTAGGAAACTAACCCATGCGACTCTTTAAATCGCAACTCAAGGGAATGAGATCCCACGAGGTGGGACTAAAACGAGGCTCAACGTTGCGTGAAATTGAAATCAAGCAAACATGCTTATTGGGAGCAAATCCAAATCAATTAGATACTAGTCACCAAATTAAGCTAATTAAATGTGGATTAGGGAATATTTTAACAATAAAAACTTTGACTCCATGTATTGTAATAAAACCCTTAGATAAAAGATAATTTCAAATGTGCCCTTAATGGTTCAAAACAAAATTATACAAATGACCTAAAAAATATGAATTCCCTACATGTGGGTCCTTAGACCCAAGCCTTCTTCCCGAACGACGGAGATGTCATCGGTGGTTGATCGGAGCTTCAATCTAATCAATTGAAAAGGCCGTCGAAGGGTGGAGGTGGTCGTGCGATGGTCGCTGACTTGATGGCGTGGTTTGATCAGCGATCAAGGCATCGGAGGTGGCGGAAGCAACGACCGAACCTAGGAACGATGATGATCTCCAGCGAAGTCCTATAAACACAAGATGAGGTCTTTCAACTCGCGTCAGATCCAATAGCTTCAGGGGGTTTCCCTGAAGTAAAACCCTAAATCTATTGGGTGAATGAGCATGTATGGTGGTGTAGCGAAGAAGCTTCAAAAAGCTTCTAATGGCAAGGGTGGTTGCGTGTGACAGAGACAAAGAATGACCTAATTAAACTATCCTAAAGCTATACCTAACTACGATAATCAAAAACTCTAATCTAATTTGGAGAGAAGAGGAGAGGAAATTGGTGGTGTTGACAAGCTCATCGGCTATGAAGGAGTGGAGGAATTGGAGCTGACAAAGGCGCAATGAACCATGTTCTTTGGTCAGAGGCACGATCAATGAGTGGGGAAGAAAAGCCCTCTCCCTATTGTACGTGGGAGTGGACGAAAGATGAGGTCAGTGAAGCTCCAAGGTCTTGTTAATGGCGGTGTCAAGGATGAAGGAGAAAGGGGTGTTTGTGCACCCAAACTCGACGATTCCAATCAGTGGATCTTGGTGAAGCTTTATAAAATGTTTGCCCTCGCAAGTGAGGCAACAAACCGCCATTGAAGCTCATTTGATAGCAAGCAACCGTGTGAGCTTTGATTATAATTTCCAAGCTCTAAAGATGGAATCAAGACCTGGAAATCGTGTCAATGATCACAAATTTGATTAAGGAATCAATCTACCAAAATTGGTGGAGATCTGTCGAGCAGATTGGAGGGAATTAACTCCCAAATGTCACAATGGAGGTGATACACGTTGCTCCTACTGCTGTTTCAAGGAGGAAGATGGCCGACGTCAGCCAACAACCATAATGAAAGGAGTTTAGACCAAATTGAAATAAATTCAAAAGTTAAGGACTATTATAAAAAGTAGATGAAGGTGAAGTCCAAATAGTCTCAAATTTTTAGGGTAACCTCATTTAGACCCAAGGAATCTAATGGTAACTTCAATTTTGGATTTTGATGAAGTTTGCTTGGTCAATTTATATTTTAACTCATAAAGTATTAATTGTTAAGCTTGATATTTGATTTAGGTCAAATTAGGTTCATTTTGCAAAATTGATTGCTCTAAACCTTATAGAATATTGTTCAATGATTTTTAGAAGATTTACGTTACATTTATTTCCACTAAAGACCTTTAAATTTAAGTAAGGCTGAAATTATGGTTTTTATTGATAATTGCCTTTCAATCTTAATAGAAACCCTGAATCAAGTTAATGTAGGCCTACCTATTGGGAATTTGAGTTTAGTTGATGCTGGTGCAGCCTGTTTCGTCTTTATTGTTATTTATAGTCATTGTGGTATATGACAAAACAGCCACCAGATTAATACAAATTTTTTTACTCGGAATAACAAGTTTTCCCGAGGTCGAACTCAGGGAGCAACTATGATTCTAGAAGCATAAAGGTTCACAATTATGTTACAAAAATAATATAAGAGAGAGAGAGAGAGCAAAAGTTCTCTTTTAGTTGGCTTCTTCTTCTTCTCTCTTCCTCTTCTTTCTTTTCTTCTCTTTCAGCTGATTTTTCTCTTCTTCTCTTTCTGCGTCTTCTTTATTCTCTTCTTCTGCTTTGCTTCTTTCTTCTTTTCCTTGCGACCGTGTCTTCTTTCTTCTTCTGCTTACTTTCTTTCTTTCTCTTCTTCTTTTGCTCTGGCCGTTCTTCTTCTTTTCTTCTTTGCCTTCTTTCTTCTTCAGCCTGCGGCTGTGGTGACCTTCTCTCTTTCTCCTTTCTTTTTCTTCTTCTTTTTCTTTATTCTGGCCATTCCTATTCTTTCTTTCTTTCTTCTTTTCTTCTTCAGCCTTGCTTCTTCTTTGGCTATTGCCGTTCCGACGTCTGACGCGGTGCTCAGACGGCTTAACTACGTGTTTGCTACAGTTCCTTTCCTGCCTTCGCCTGCTTCTTCCTTCTTTTTCCTTCTTCCCTACGCATATACACACCCATTAGTGCAAAACCTACACCTACCCCTTCCCCACATCTCTCTTTCTCTCTAAATCTCTCTTAGGAATGCTCTCCCAGAGCTGGGTAATCGGGTTCGGGTAGCGCGCCCGGGACCAGGCCCACCGGCGTGCGGTGGTGGACGAGGAGTGCTTGGTCGGGTAGTCGTATTCAGCCCAGACCCACGGGGCGTGAGCGCGGGCAAGGGCGGGCGAGCACGTGGCGCACTGCGTGCGTGTGAGGGACCTAACCCCTGTGTATCGAAGGCAAACAGCCTGATACACCTTTTCAATTTAAGTGTGGGCATGAGGCCACACACTTACGAGGTGGGACTAAAGTTCCACCTCCAGATTGTGCGCCCGCAGTCAAGGAAGTCGCTGCCAATTGGGGCAGCTGCGAGGCTTGCGACCTGAATTGCAAGCCTGAGCGCACTCGCGGAAGCAGTCCACGCTGCCTGGAGCACGTGCCTGGGCTGGAGACATCCTGGAACTGCTTGCGAAGGAGCTTCAGCAGCTCTTCAATGGCGGCGAGGAGGTGCTGACCTGAAAACACAAGGACAGCCTCACGGTCGCATCAGATAACGTAGGAAGCTTCACCGGAGTGTGGCGAAGGCAGTGCGAGAGCACTTGTGGAGGTGCGCCTAGGTCAGACTGTGTGCACGAAAATGGGTCTATTCGAGGGGTGGTCGGGCGGTGAATGGCAGTGTGTAGAGTGAGGGAAACGGTTGAGTGGAGTGAGGAGGAGCTTTTGAGCTTGTCGGCGAGGGGTGAGGTGGTCTGTGGAAGTGGAATAACCTCGCCGGAGATGGTGATCGGAGATGGAGCAGAAGGAGGTGGAAGTGGCGGTCGATGGATTAAAAGGGTAAATCAGGAAGGGGAAAATGTAAGGGAGAGAAAGAGGAAGATTCCTACCTACTTACTCGACGAAGGGGGAGAGGGAGGCGTCCGGCTCGTGCCTGCCGGAGCTGAGGACGAAGATGCCTAGGAGGAGGTTATTGGTGACGAGGAGATCCGAGGGCGCCAGCTGGTACGGCCTAGCGCGGGACGATGGGGCAAAGTGGACTCTGCTGCAGTTAGGGCAGCAGAGCGACGAGGAGGAGGAGAAGATCACCGGAAGCTCGGGCTTTCTGGCCGGAGAGGGAAGAGATGAAATGTAGGGTTTCTCTCGACCAGAAGAAGCTTGAAGGAGACGGCAAACCCTGTCGCTCCTTAAATAGGCACTGGCGAGGGGAGGAGATCGAGGAGAAGACATGCCAAGCTCGCCAGAGAGTGGCTGGAAATGGATACCCATGCCTTCGTGTGTTCGCACGAAAGGCATGGTCAGTTGCAGAGGTCAGGGGAGGGTCCCTGCGACAGAGGACGACGCAGGGAACCCCCCGTCTGTTCCTGAGGACGGCCGCCTTGCCCTGCGCGGCGCCATCCTCTGCGCAAGGTCGCCAGAGGTATGGTGCAATGCAGAAATGGCAGGGGGGACCATTCTGCAAAGAACAACGAGAAGCTAGGGGGCTGAACGTAAGGGTTTCAAAAGATAAGGGTCAAAAAGTAAATTAAGAGGACCAATTTGTAAAGTCAGTCAAGATGGTCTTTTCTTAGGCCTAAATTTTTATACCAGACTAATTTGAACCTAGGGATTTTAATGGTGAAATTTGATTTGAGGTTGGACCATGTTTGACTAGTCAATTTGCATAAAAACCCAAATTAAGTCATAAATTGGGCATGGTTCTCATTTAGGTCAAAATAGGTTGCAAAGGCCAAATTGAAGGTTCTAAACCCTAGGAAATATTTTTCTATAAATTTTAGAGGGTTTAGTTGATTTTTATCCTACCTCAAACCTTGTGAATTAAAGTGGGTTTATTTTAGGGTTACAGAATGTCATTTAATTCCTAGAAGTTGCTATAACCCTTTTCAGATCAGATCATCCCACTTCCCTCCTTATTAAGCTCGTTTGACCAGTGTTTGGACCCTTAATTACCCTATTTTCACATTACATTGGTGAAATTGCAGTTTTTTCCCTCATGATTTATTTTATTCTTTAACTTAGAATTCTTTGAGTTAAGCCTCCCTTTAGGTTTTGTAGGAGCTTTTTCACACTTATTTGGATTAAATTGTGCTAGTTAGGGTTCATGATGAGATTCTCATCAGTTGACCTTCAATTGAGTGTAGGTTTACTCTTTAGTTAATCTGTATTTGTGTTAGCCTGTTAAAGTTGCAGAATTAACTAATTTGGATTTCATTCCTCCTAATTCTTAATATTATTAAGTTTTACCCTTTTGTTAGTTAATAAAGTTAATTTAACCTTAGAACTTAGTCAATTTGAGTTAGATAAGGAGGATGATGGTGTTACAATCAAAGTGACAGAGATGGATTTCCACACATCACTCATAAGTATGGTGGATGGGAAGCGGTGCGATGCATGTTGAATGATGGTTCTTGACGTTGGAATGAGAAGTTTGGACTCCTCGATTACTCAAGGAAGAAGACAAAGAGATGCAGAGGAAGGAGGGTCAAAGGATGGAATGGCGAGAAGAATAGGTGATCGTTATCATTATTTGAAGGTCATCTCCTCCTTGCACAAATCTGGATCGTTGGATTAAACACATCTTCCATCAATCTAGATTAATCATACCCATTCATACCCAACTAGGGTCCACATAATCGGACCATGGTTAAGTCCCTAACAACTCCATAATGGAAAGGGTGCATATTTTAAGGACATTGGGAATCTAGGGAACATTATGTAGTATCCAAAAACACAAGATTCGTGATGTAAGAATGAAGAAACCAAGGGGCAAGCTTGTAAAAATCCCTTCAAATAAAAACTTACTACTCATAATCCCAACCTCTTAATGCATGGACCTACATCTTAGGATCAATTTTGATATTCAAGGTGAATTTATCCTAAGTTTACTTTATTCAATTAAGTTTAAATCAACATAATTAACTTATGAATTAATCAAACTATTGGAAAAGAGGATAGAAGAAGAGAGGAATAAAGAGATGATGGTGGCAATTAACATCACACCTCTAATTTCCCACATGATATTTATAGAACCTAGTAACGATCATGTAATGAATGGCAATACTATCTATCGCTAATTGTAATTGTTGCCACTGAACATTGTTACATAAAAATACATACGTAAGATGTATATACTTTGATACTCTTAACATTTAAAGCTTCCAGTGAAGCTAAAGTTTAATTCAAAAAAATTGAAACTTTGGCCAATGAAGAGGCTTGGTGAGGCCATCTACTATTTGATTTTGTGGGAACAAAGCATATAGTCATTGCATTAAAGGACATTCGATCACGAACAATGGAAGTCTACTTAGTCATATTTGGTTCAAGAGTGAAAGATTGGATTTTTGATAACGTGACTCCGATATATTATCACAATAAATGATTGGTGGATCACTTAAATTAATGCTAAGCTCTTTTAGAAGGGACTAGATCCATGTTAGTTCAACAAAGGCATTTTCTACTGCATGATACTTAGTCTCTATTGAAGATCAAGAAACTGCTTGTTGCTTTTTGCATGATCAAAAGATGGGTGTTTGGGCAAGAAAATAATAAAACCTATTGTTGATTTTTTATCATCAAGGCAAGACATCAAATCAGCATCAAAAAATGCAAGAAGCTTGGGAGTGGAGCTCTTTAGATATGTGTAGACCAAGGTGAATGATTCCTTTAAGGTATCTTAGTACCAATTTGAGAGCTTTATAGTGAATGCTAGTAGTGTTGGATTTTTTATGCCCTAAGCGAGCCACTTGAGTTGTTGTAATACAATTACATTTTATCTGAACAAAGAATTTGGTTGTTTTCCAGTTAAATGACTTGGGTCTCTTAGTACGATTAGAGTTACGTACTTGGCCAGATCACATGATCCGAGGTGTATTGATTTGGAGGTCTAAATGGTTTAAAGCATTCAATAGCACATAAAAAAAACCATCTTAATCGATCATATGTTTTCAGTTTGAGTTGGGATAGCAACCTTCCCTAGAGTTGTCACCTGATTGTGTTAGTTCAATCCCTCATAAATAATATTTTGATAATTTTATGAAATAAAGTAAAAGAAATAAAAACTAGAAATAGCGTATTTTTTCTGTCATAACACTATTTCAGGTTTCACAATTTTCAAGACAAAGCATCAAGAGAATGAAGACTTATTTTCTTTTTAGGTCTTAGCATTCTTTGTATATTTAAAAAGGTTGCAATCTTACATTTATTGAGTTTAGAAAGGTTGTAAAGAGCCCCCAAATATAACATACATATATCTAACTTAGGCTCTCGACACTTAGGAAAAATTAGAAACAAAAACCAAGTCACAAAACACATATCTGACATCCAACACACGTATCAAACGTCTGATATTCAAGTTTAAGTCATCTAATCATGTCCTCAGACGACCAATTACTCATAGCTCTACCTATTAATTTTGAACACTTAGGCTCCAATCGATGGAACCTTCATTCAAATGTCCATAGGCATAGTTAGACGTCCAATAAGTGCATTAGACGTCCTCTAAGCCTACCATTGAACACCTACTCAGATTTCCTTTAGGAATTTCAAACACAATGGTTAACATGTTTTTAGACGTTTGGATATGTCTCCAGACGTCCAATAATGGACCGTTAGTAAAACTCTTTGCAAAGATTTCTCAAAATACAAATCTCATTTTCTAGATTTGCAAACAATCCCAAAGCAAGATTATAATTACTTTTCAAATGTGTGAGCCTCAATATCTAGAACCCTGCTTAGATCTGGGCCAAAATAGGAACAACCTCACACAAAATTAGACGTCCAATTTTTTTTCCAAGCGTCCTATGCTAGCAACCCAAACGTCTGACCTAGAACCCTATTTCGATCAAATGAAAATAGTAACTCTGACCCTTTGAATCAGACGTCCAGAAAGATTGTCAAACGTCTGACAAGTCGTCTGATCCAAAAATCAGACGTCTGATCCTGCTGTCAAAATCATCATTACCCTTAATTTGAGTTGGATTTCGTCCCAATCTCTTAGGACTTGTTCCAACGGCTAGGAGCCCTCTCCCAAGCCTTCTTGAAGGTTCTAAACTTGCCTATAAATACCTATTAACCCCTCTTAGGCAAGACACACCCTTGGAGAAATTATTTGCAAAGAAACTTACTAGCTCCATTACTCCTAACTCTCATTGCCCCCACTATCATGCTATACTCTCTCTTGGGGCAAATTAGTACTCCAATTGTGTTACAACTTTCACCATCAGGGAGTGTCACTCACCCTTAATAATTAAACTAAAGTATACATATTTTGGGGAGCTTTATAGTGTGCTTTTATTTTCAGCATTTTCATATACTTGTTGTAGTTGGATATCCAGCCTGTCAGATCCCCGTCTCTTCATAGTGAAGGGAGAAACCTCCATTTAGGGATCGAAGGTGAGATTTGTATTTGAGCTACACTACCCACATTTCAAGTAATGTGGATAGTGGATTGATCACCGTTGTGATCGTAAATCCTAAGTCAGGGATTGACTTAGGTGATGGTTTTCACGTGATTTAGGTTTCCACCTAAAAATCTTGTGCCTTAATATTTGTGATTGAATTTTTATTTAGCAATTAATTTTCAATTTCACTATTCACCCCCCCTCTAGTGCAATTTCAGATTAATGTTTCTCGAATAGAGATTCTAGAATTGTCACACAAGTTGAGTTAAGGGGTTAACTTGATGAGGCAAGAGATAACGGAAGTCCTTCTCCAATGTTATCATGAAGAAGGCGTATCCTTAAACCTGAGATAGATATATATTTTTATTCATGAATACACACATTTGGTAGACCAATAGGTTGATGCACTAATGTAGACACATCTATTTCACATAAATTGTCTATTTATGAGTGTTCTTAGGCATATAATTGCATTCATGTAGTATAAATATCGTATAGCATACATCATTCTGCATTTAGAATAGATTGTACAAATTATAGGTTAACTTGTCCTTTTTTTGTGATCAGGGGATAGGGTGATTCTTACCTGGGCCTTGGATTGAAGATCCAACTGTACAGATCTGATCAGGGCGACGATCGAAGTTCAACACCTTCGAGATCGCCTGGATCGGACTTCTATAGCATCAGATGCAGCCCGAGGAAGATCATACGCCAAGGTGTAAGGTGGGGCAAATTCATACCTCAGATGACCAATCCAACCACATGGATGGGTTCGGATCGACGATCGCAACACAGCAACGTAAAAATAGACCCAATCCGACATTCGTGGCACCATCTACAAGTATTGGACATTGGACGGCCTAAATGGCACCACGTGTCACCATCTTAGCCACCGAAGGTTGTCCACAAGACTCCTTCATCCGCGCCCCTCAATCTTAGCTGTTGGATTTCCATCCAACGGTTGAGAGCACACATGCTTAAAATTAGAAATGTGATACAAGAGGCCCCTCAGCGCAGCGGTAGCAGGCTGCACTTGCGAAATGATGACGCGTGCTTGAATCCTCACGTGCCTCAAATCGAAGTGGTGGGCAGACGCGATGAAATTAAGTCATTTGATCGACAATGAGCGGTAGCAGCAGATGCTACGTGGCGCACTCTCGAGTGTTGATGAAGGAGCGCGTCGCAGGCAAGCAATGACGCACGATCGTAGGTGCCATCGCACATGGGCACGTGCAACGTATTAAGATGAAGCATGTTCACACGAACTTGACCGTCTAATTGAACGATCGGACGGCCAAGATTATAGCGGCACGATGAGGCGCGAACGACAGAAGATCGACCGATGACCATGTGGCGTGGCGAGGCATGTCTGATCAATGGCGAGTGGCGAAGATGGAGCACGCACCTTCACTAATGTAACGAGCGCGTGCCCCAGACGTCTTTTAAGACGTCTGGGAGGTGGCCCAGACATCTGTAAAGACGTCTGGGATCACATCCAGACGTCTGACCAGACGTCCGGGATAGTTTACAGACGTCTGGCGAACAGTTATGCTCGCACGGGATATTCGTCTGCGCGCCTGTGCGCACAGACCTGCGTTCTTCCCTCTTCCTCTGCGGCTGCAGGTGGCTGCGACCGCCTTCTCTCTCCTCTCCGCACGGCGTTAAAAGGGGGGGCGCGCCTCCCCTCCCGTCTCCACCATCTTTCTCCTTCTTCTCCTGCCTGTGCACGAGAGCGAGCGGACGCGAGGGCGCAGCGGCAGCGGCAGCCGCAGTAAGCGCGGAGGAGCTGCGGCGTGCGAGGGCGGGGCTCTGCCGTGAGGGCGAGCTCGCCAGGAGCGGCTTGGCCGGCCGGCGGAGGGCGCAGGGGGCGCAGAGCGTCGCGGAGAGGGACCTGCTGCGGGCGGAGCAGCGTACGCGCGAGGTGCGACGCGGGCGACGTCGCGAGCGGAGGCCGAGCAGGGCTCTGATTCTGGAAAAATTTCCAGAATCAGACGTCTGGATTGATATCCAGACGGCAAGGTCGACGTCTGTGAGATCATACAGACGTCTGAAAGGTGAGTTTTCGCTTTCTTCTTCCTTTTTGTCGACTGACCGTACTGAGGGAGGGGGGGTTGGCTGTGCGCAGGTTGTCTGATTCGTCATCCTTTGCGAATCAGACGTCTGGAAGTTGTACCAGACGGCGGGAGTGACCTCCAGACGTCCGGAGTGACCATCGGACGTCTGGGATCTAGGAAAGACGTCCCTGCAGACTTCTGGACGTCTGGGAAACCACGCTGAGCAGGTAATTCTCTGATCCACCGTTTAAGACGTCTGGAGGGAGTTCCAGACGTCTGATTTTGCACAGCATCGTCTTTCTCGACCCGTTTAGGGCCCGTTTGGGCTCCGTTTTCCGCGATTCGAGTTGCGTTCGTTTCAGAATTTATTCTTCTACCCGCCTACAGTAGCTATACACTGTTTTGAGACACTCCTTGTGTTTGATCCTTGTGACAGGATCCCGTTCAGTTGTAGTCTTGAGAGTCGCGGAGGCGCGCGAGATTCCCGATCACGCCCCCATTACTCCCGTTGTACCTGGTAGAGTGGCGTTAAGTATTAATAAAATCTGTTAAAGTATGGAACCATAACTAGAACCTAGGGCATTGCATGAATCCTAGGAATGAGAAATATATGGAATGATAGCTCCTAGGTGTTGCATGAATCCTAGGGCCGGAAAACTAGATTGTATGATAGATCCTAGGATATGGCATGAATCCTAGGGTGGAAAAACTAGTGGAATGTATACTACTGCAGTCTTGGAAAATTGGAAAGGAATATATATAAAGCTGCCTGTAAAATTAATTAACAGCTGCCTGTTACGAATAAAGAAACATGTTTGAGATCATGGATTTTGAGAATGTGAATCTGGAAAGTGAAACATATGATGTTCTGAGATAAAGAGCTGGAACCCTACGGGGAATTAGGAGTGGAACTCCTGGAAAGAAAAAGGAATGGAACTGAGATGTAGTTCGTACTGTCTCTTGGGTACGCAGTACCAAGGGAAGTACCTGTACCTGTTTAGTGCAGAGTGGGGCCAGCCGCCCCAGGGACCCGGGGTTAGGATTGGCCGCTCTGTACCGACTTGCTGGCCCTCGTGTACGTAGTACCGAGGAGAGCTAGTAGTGTTAGGAGAGTACTAGCTACCCCACGGGCCCCGGGGTTTTGCTAGCCTCCTTCACCGACTTGTTAGGCCCACTAAGGCAAACCAGGGTAGTCAGGCGAGGGTGCGCGGACTGTGGAGGGGCAAGGCCCCGGTTTGGTTACTGTGGAGGGGTTGGACCCATGTTACTGAGAGGGCTCTGCCCTGGTTCCGTGCTGTGCTTTGGGCGCACCCGTTAACGGAAACGACTGACCGCGTGCCAGTGCGGGCCAGCTACCTGTGCGTTTATCGCGCGTGCCGTAGTCACCGTTACGTCTATCAGTGACCTTGGGGTGGTTGACTGAGGGTAGGATCACCACGGGGGACTCTCCCGGCCAGGAGAGCACCACGTGCTACTTCTACTTTTGGAAAAGACTGCAAATCAAGATCGTCCCACGAAGACATTCGAGATCAAGTAAAGGATCTGAGAAATAAATGAAATAGTGAGAAAAATTGAAAGATGTAAATAGAGGAAGTAATAGAACATAATAGCTACTGTACACTCTACTGTTGCCTTTAGTTAGTTTGCCACTCTACTCAGCGTTTTGCTGACGTGTTACACTCGTTACCTTTTTCAGGACCAGGTGTTGAGCAGCCAGGGTCGGCGGCTGCAGAGGACGCTGGGCCGAGTAGGGTCCAGTAGAGTTACCACAGCTTTGTACCTTCTTTTTGTTTCTGTTCTAGTGAGTAGTTTTGTTTCCGCTGTATCTTCTTTACCTGCAGTTTTTGTTATATGATAAATGTTGTTTTACTGTTGTGGTGGTGCCTACTGTAGTAGTTTCTTTCCTTACTGCTGTACTTTCTTACTGTTAGTTATATTCATGCTGAATGTGGTTTATTTTACTGTCTTTTGGTTACTTCCTCGTTGGACGACTGGGTCTTGGGATTAGTCGAGTCGGTCCGGTTCTCGTGTCTCGTAGGGACTCGGGAACCGGGTCGTTACAACTAACACTTAGCTACAATAACGGCCATATCCGTCACGAAAGACCCTGCATTTAATTTTCAAGATTTTAAAGGACCTTGTTACCCTTGTATCTCAACTATATAAAGGACCCTATGCCCCACATATTTTCTCATCCCTTCTCTTCTCCTCTCACCCTCTCCAAAGCTCTAAAGAGCTAGTCCCATACCCGGGATGCTTGTTAGAACCCTAGCATCAAACGTCGTTTAAGACGTCTAGGAATTGGTCCAGACGTCTAGAAGCCTTCCCAAACGTCTGGAATTAAATTTTTTCAACGTACAGGTTCGCGTCTGCGCGCATGCGCACGCAGACTGAACCGCCACCCTCCTTCTCTTTCCTTCCTCCCTACAGGCGCAGACACCTTTTTCTCTCTCTCTCCCCACGGCAGCCTTCAAATACCCCCTCTCCTCTCCCTCACCCTCACTCCACCGCCTTCTTCTTCTTCTTCCTATCAGCGAGAGAGTGAGCGAGCGAGGGCAGCAGCAGCGGCTGTTGTGAGTGCGTGGGGAGGAGGGGCTGCTGCGAGAGGGAGAGAGAGAGAGCTTGATCGCGAGGTTGCGAGCTCGCCGGAGCAGCCAGGACCGGCCGGCGGGTGCGCAGTAGGCGCGTGGTGCTGGGGAGGAGCTGCTACAGCTCAGGCAGCAGGCGAGCGCGGCGCGGCATGGTCGTGCGCTGCGGGCGGAGGGTGAGGAGGTCCTGATTCTGGAAAATTTTCCCAAAGTCAAACGTCTAGACATACGTCCAGACGACACAGGAGACGTCTGGAGGGAGGTCCAGACATCTGAGAGGTACGATATTTTTCAATCCCTTCTATTTTCGCGTATACGGCCATGTAACCGTCCCGCCAAGGAGTTCCGCCTCATCTTGTGTTGAGGACGATCATGTGTGCGTGCAGGTCTCGCTCGGGAAGGTGCCAACGCCCTCCCACACAGATCGGATGTCTGGGCACAGCACCAAACGACGGAGAGGGTCTCCAGACATCCGGAATGACAGTCGGGCATCTAGAAACTATGTCCAAACGGTTCAACGGGCTTCTGGACGTCTGAAGGACTACGCAGGATCAAGGTATGACCTGAGCCATCATTTAAGACATCTGGAAGATGTTCCAGACATCTGATTTTGAGTAGAGTTGTTGTTTTTGACCCGTTTAGGGTCCATTCGGAGTCCGTTTTCCGTATTTCAAGTTTCGTCCATCTCAGATTTAGTTCCTCTACCTGTTTACAGTAATTGTATACTGTTCTGAGTAGCTCCTTGTAATTGATCCTTGTGTCAGGACCCCGTTCCGTTGCGGCTCTGGGGGTTGTGGAGGCGCGCGGGCTTGCCGATCACGCCCCCATTACTCCCGATTTTGTGGGTAGAGTGGCCCCTTTAATTACTTATTCAAAAATTATGCCCTTATGAAATAATTAATATATTCTAGGGTATTGCATGAATCCTAGGACTGAAAAACTAGATTGAATGATAGATCCTAGGGTATTGCATGAATCATAGGACTGGAAAACTAAATTGAATGATAAATCCTAGGATATGGCATGAATCCTAGGACTGAAAAATTAGATTGAATATATATAAATTGCAGTCTTGGAAAAGTAGAAAGGAAATGATAACTGCCTGTAATTGGTTAACTGCTGCCTGTTTATGAATGGATAATTACTATGGAGAACATGGGCTACATGAATATAAAGCTGAAATGATGAAACCTAAATTGGCTAAGTTAAAAGAGCATGAACCCTACAGGGAATTAGGAGTAGAGCTCCTGAGAAGTGAATGAAATAGAATTGGGGAAGTGAGCTGGCCCTTTAGTACGGAGTACCAAGGAGAACAACTGTCCCCCCTGTTTAGTGCAGAACGAAGCTAGCTGCCACAGGGAAACAGGGTTAGGTCTGGCCAATTTGTACCAACTTTTGGCCCTCGTGTACACAATACCGAGGAGAGCTACTAGTGTAGGGAGAGCACTAGCCACCCCACGGGTCCCAGGGTTTCTGCTAGCCTCATACACCAACTTGTTAGGCCCACTAGGCAAACTAGGGTAGTCAGGTGAGGGTGCGCGGACTGTGGAGGGGCAAGTCCCCTGTTTGGTTACTGTGGAGGGGTTGGACCCCTGTTACTGAGAGGGCTCTGCCCTATACTGGTTCCGTGCTGTGCTTTGGGCACACCCGTTAACGAAAATGACTGATCGCGTGCCAGTGCGGGGTAGCTACCCGTGCGTTTATCGCGCGTGCCGTAGTCACCGTTACATCTGTCAGCGACATTTGGGTGGTTGACTAAGGGTAGGACCACCACGGGGGACTCTCCCGGCCAGGGGAGCACCACGTGTTACTTCTACTTTTCGAAAAAGACTGCAATCAAGATCGTTCCCTCGAGGAACATTCAAGATCAAGAGAAAGATCTGAGAAATAATTCAATAATGAATAAATGGAAAAATAACGGAAGAGATTAAAAATATAACAGCTACTGTCCACCTTACGGTTTTCTTAGCTTTTGGTTGCCACTCTACTCAGCGTTTCGCTGACGTGTCACCTTTTCAGGACCAGGTGTTGAGCAGCCAGAGTCGGCGGCTGTAGAGGGTACTGGGTCTAGTAGAGCCCAGTAGTTTTACTTGTGTAGTACCCACTGTACTTTTCCTTCTGTTGTAGTGAGTATTTTTCTGTTACCACTGTACTCTTTTATTGTAAGCATCATGTTTATGTACCTGTTTATTTCTTTATTGTTGTGGTGGTGTATACTATAGTATTTCTTTTCTTTACTGCTGTATTTTGTTACTGCTAGTTATATACATGGTGAATGTGGTTTATTTTACTTCTCTTTTGGTTACTTTCTCGTTGGACGACTGGGTCTTAGGATCATTCGAGTCGGTCCGATTCTCGTGTCTCGTAGGGATTCGGGAATCGGGTCGTAACAATGCTCCTCTAGAGTCTTAAAAGTAAATTTTCCATCTTTTCACCCCCATTCGTGGAGCGTCATGGTTGTCCTCTCGCTACCATTCGAGAAGTGGATACCGCTGCGATGCCACCATATTCTGTCCTCTGTCCTCCAGCTCTATTCTCTCTCGTCTAACATCTCTTCACCTTTTTTTGGCTGCTCCATCAATGCAGCTCGTTCTCTAAGCAACCGTCAAGGAGGATTTTCTTATCCCTATCTTTTTATCGCTTTCTAGAATAGATTTTTAGCTTTGTAATAGTAGCGAGTAGATGTAATAAACATGCTCCTATGACTATAAAATATTTGTTCCTATGGTCTAGTGATAGCGGATTTTTACGCACCTACAACGGGTTTTTAACTCAATCTTTTACACGTATGAAATCTCGTTAATCATGCACTCACCTTGGTGCTAACACTGGAAAGCTAGTGTGTATAAAAAGGGATAGGAGGCATATGATCTCTTGAAGGATCACACAAATTGTTGCGTAAGTATATGGAACAAATTGAAGGCATGAGCTCCTTCTACGTATGTTGGGAATGATAAATTCCACATTTTGTCACAGAGTCCTGATTAGACTCAAGGCATGAAGAGAGAAAGATAGACCTTTAGGAAAAGTTCTAATCATCGTTCTCACTCGAATAGTATAAGAAGATATCAAGAATAATATTATCCAAAGAAGAATAATAGTTGTTTAATGAAATTAAACCTCAGGATAATATTTTTTTTTTGAAACAAGCCTCAGGATAATATTTTCCTCAAAGTATGAAGGATTCACAAGTATTTGGAATACTTGAGGGGGCAAAGTGCTAGAATTCCCTCTATCCTATGGGTTATTGTTGGAGTGATGAAAGCAATAAAGATGTTGATGAGTTTCTAGTTGAAAAGAAAATTAATTGCAGCTTAGAGTGTTAAGCTACATTTAATTTGATAATTAATTGAATCTAATTTGATTAGCTACAAAGTTCATGTGTTCAATCGCAATTAATTAAATTTAGATACTAGAACCAAACTTTTCAAAATTTTATTTTGGGCCAAAGGTGCAAAATTCCATTAAGATTACATCCCATCCACTGGATGTAATCCAATGGGTCCCATCAATTTAGGAATTAGGATGAAATCTTTACAAATATCTCCAAAAGGGAGAAACCCTACTTGCCAACACATTCTAATCAATCAAAAGTTGATTGATTAGCAAGAAATCTACCAAAAATCCACCCTTAACTAGTAGGAGAAGCAACAAGGGCAGCAACTCTGATGCCAATAGTAGCCAGCCAACCAATATAGAAATTGGTCGATGCCCTTTATTGAAGCTGAACGACCGATTGCTGAACCCGTCGCCTACCTTCTAAAGGTTGCATTTGTAGCCTCTTTCCGTCGTGCCCTATTCTTGATACCACTTAGTAGCTAGCTGACCAGGTGTCAACCAGCTACTACGGTACCGGCTGCTATAGAACACACAAAAGTTGTTCTTCGTGTTCATTTGAAATTCTGATGCCTAGATCATCTTGATTTATGAAGGAGTTTGCAAATCTTTTGGCGGAGTTGATCTTCCATGACGCGAGGAACTCATCTTCCCATCAAGGAGGAGCAAGAAGGGTCTCTCCTACGACTTATTTAAGGAGGCACCACCACGTGAAGTGCTATTCTACGCTGCCTCAAGGCATGGACCCTCCTTTTCATGGGATCCCGAAACAGGAGGAAATTAATTTAATTTGAACTAGAGGGGGTGAATAGTACGGGAAATGAAGTCAATAAAAAATTGCAATATAAAATCAGTCGTGCAAAAAATCACCATAATGAGATAAGTATTTTTAAGTGAAAATCAAATTCAGGTAAAAATCACCACCTACATTCCCAGCCTTAAGATTTTTCGATTTATCTAGTAGATCAAATCCACTAACACATCACTTTAAACGAGGGTGATACAACCTCAATTACAACCACGTTACATTGAACGAGGGTAGTGTACCTCAAAACTACTCTTCTTCACGAAGAGTATTTTGCCTACATCGAAGATGGGAATGTGCATTGCAGATACCCAACAAAATGTAAATGCAAATAGCCTATGGAGCCATAAAATATAAGTGTAAACTTAGCTCCTATAGGTGAAGGATTACTTCCCTTAAATGGAAGTGGATTGGCATGAGTGCATAGCATATCGGTGCTTTCGGATGTGAAGTATGAAGCTTGGATAGCAAGGACTCAATTTCTCTCTTTTGATCTTTTCTCAATGTGCAGAGTGGAAAGAATTGATTCGATGTGCATATTAACAATGGAGAGTCTCTAGAATATTTATAGATGAGTTACTAAGATTTTAGAATTCTTGAGAGAAGCCTTCTCTCCGTTGGAAACAAATCCAAGAAGATTTGGTCGAAATTAATGTGTGTGAAAAATAATCAATGTCTAATACCACAATATCAGATGTCTAGAGATTCAATCAAACGTCTAAGCAGGCTGTATAGAATGTTTGATGAAAATATTGGACGTCTAATTTTGGAAAGTTGAGTCCCTAATTTGGTTTGAATCTTGTGTAGGGTACATGTGTTAAGAGGTTAAATGTCTAGAATGGGTATATTAGGCATCTAGTGTCAAGATCAAAATGTTGGAAAGGGGAGGAAAAGTTTCTGGATTGATTTTTGATGTGCTGGATTTTTTACAGAGTACTAAATCCTAATGATAAGATGTTTGGTGGGCGTTGGTTTGGTTACTGGACATCTAATGTGGGGTGTATTAATAAGAATTGAATTTTTCGTGAGTTGGGAAATCATCCTCCAGTCTAACACAAAGATTTGGGCTTAAATCAAATCACAACAGTTTATATTTAGACGTCTAGGTTAGGTATCTGATGTGTGCACAAGACTTTGGATGGCTGACACAAGGCTAGGATGCCTGGATAGCAAATTCCACAAACTTGGGTGTCCAAGGTTTTGGTCATTAGACGTCTTGTGAAGGTACTGGACGACTTAAAGTGGGTTATCAAATGTCTAATAAGGCAGTTTGTTTGCTATTTTGATTTTCTAACTTGATTTTAAGATTTTCTTAAGTGTCTTAAGATTGAGTGAGTGTGATTAGGACTTAAGTTATTATATTTTAAGCACTTTAACAAATATCTAAGAAAAATAAAAGAGCAAACAAAACACATAAAGAACAACTCAATGAAACTATCCTATTCTTCAAATCTTTTAGCTTTAGCCCTTCTTCCTTCGTTTTTTTATCATTCTCCTTAATGTTTTTGTCCTACAAGCTCCTTCATTACTCCATGGAGCTTGAGCTTGAGCTTCCTTCAAGTTTGTTTCCATTTGCATTTTATCTGAAATCTTAATCTCAAAGGAAAATGTTAAATATAAATTATTTTGTTATCATCAAAATAAAGAACCAAGGTGCATTTGCACTAACAATTAGTTTTTCCCATGTAATTCCAGTTTATCCGTTTTGATTTCATTTATTTGATTGACTTATGACACATTTTCAATCTCATTTGACGAAAAATTTTTGAAATGCCTTTACATGTTCTTCGTGTTCTTCACACTTTTGCGATGCCACGGGATTGTTTGGAGCAATTCCCTTCAAGTGGGAGCTATCATCATCTAATTTAATTTGTTGATTAAGAATATGTTTGGTTGAATGAACCGAATATAATGAACTCTACCAACAATTTGTCATAGGAGGTAGGACATCATACTATTGTCCTGGCAAGTTTGTCTAATTTAGGAAAGTTAAAAGGAACCATTCGTGTTAACTTTCCTTGAGGCCATCAAGCTTTTGCTTGAGTAGAACCTATACTATATATCGTTGCTAAGATAGAAAGGCTCTATTGCCATTTTAAGTGTTTTGAACACCAAGGAAATAGTGTTGGAGTTACATTCCCTGAGAGAATCAACCTAAGTCAAATCACTAGATCATTAATTCAAATCTAAGTGTCAGATCATGTGAATGCACTAATATGATTAGATTAGTCCCTTAGTACAAATGAGATAATGTATTATGCCATGTTGGATATACCGATGTCGAGTATTGAAGGATCCAAAATGAGATAATGTATTATGCCATGTTGGATATACCGATGTCGAGTATTGAAGGATCCAAATGATTTGGATCGAGAATTTCGAAAAGTCATCAAAGAACCATCATGATATCCAACTATAATCTCCAGTCTAAGAAGAGTGGTAATCTTCTCTAGAGATTATTGCCTAACTGATGCCCTTGATGCACATCCTTTGCATAGTAATAGAGATTCGAGATTGTCATGCAAGTTGAGTCAAGGAGTTGACTCGATAAGATGGAGAAGCGGAAGTCCTTCTCTTATGACTATCACAGAGAAGGTGTATCTTTAGACCTGAGATAGATATATGTCTCTGTGTCCAAGTATGCACATTTAGTAGACCAATAGGGAATACACCCACCATGGTGTTGAAACTGAAAAGTTCGTGTGTATACGAGGCACATGATCTCTCGAAGATATTACACAGATAGGGATGTAAGTTTTGGTAAACCCGACCCGAACCTAACTCAACTCAACTCGAAAAGAATGGGTAGAACCTGACTCAAACTCGACAGGGTTCGGGTATGGGTTTTATCCAAAAAACCCAACTAGATATGGGTACGGGTATAAATCTATACCCAATTACTCAACCCGAGTACCTGAATAAAATCTCCATTTACCCAAGATATATATGTCCCACACTAAGTCTCTCATTCCCTCAACTTTAATCTCCTTGTGATTCCTTCAATGATTTTGAAGGTTGGGAGTGTTTCTGAAGCTTCCATTGAATATTTATTTCTGGGATGGGGATCTTTTATTTGAAATGTACTTATATTTTGTCTTCCTTTGTATTTTTTATTTTTTATATATTCCCTTGAAGTTCTTTTTTGTAATAATTTTGATGGGAATTACTAAAATTAGAGTAGCCCTTAAAAAAGAATCTCTAATGGAAGCCCTTAAAGAACTAGAATCCATGGCTAGGATGAATCAACAAACTCTCACACTTCAAGATATACTCCTTTTGCAGTACCAAGTTCAGACTAGCCTAAAGGATTTTAGGGAATTTGAGAATTCTTTTAGGGATCCTTCGAGTCACACACCCAAAGTTGATGTCTCAATAGGTGATGTTGAAATGAAAGAAGAGATATCTGAGGAGATCAAAGGACACGAGACTGGAATAACCCAAATCACCTCATTTGAGAGCCCCATTCAGGAAAGTGAGGAGAAAAGGGGCGGAACCCCTAACATTCATCTACAACTGTGGGAGACATCTGATGGAATCAAGGAAGAAAATCAACCTATGGACCTAGATCTTGGTGAAAGCCCTAAGATGCAAACCTTTCAGTTTGAGAGATTAGTCAGTTGTGAACCGGAATGCAACTCCTATATGTTCAAGGATCCCCAAGGTGAGGATTCACAGGATGATTTAGATTTGGATGTGTCAAAAAATCTAGGGGAATTAAAGCAAAGTCAGGTTGGATTCAATGAAAATCAAGGGATTATAGCCTTGAACACCACTGGTCAAGCACACCTAGGTAATGCAGCTTTGCTTAGGGATTCTAACAATCACATGTGCCTTGATGAATTGGGAGTTGACTTAACTACCCATAGAAACGAATCTATTTTCACTCTGACATCTTGTGATTAGCATCTTTCCCCATCCACTGACCAAGGTGACGAAGGAAATTCGGAGTTTGCATTTTCTACTCCTAATTCTAATTTTCAATTATCGGGGGGCACTCTTGATGATTTATCAAGGGAAACGGAAGGGCCTCCGGAAGCACAGAATTTTGAGCAACCTGACATGTATGAAGGTGAAATACTGAGTTCAAGGAATTGGGGACTTACTTATAATCCAAGTCAATCTAATGGATGGCTCAACTCAGAGACTGAGACAAATTTTGAGGAATCTAAGATTAGTATTGACGAGGATGAAATGATTTCTAATGAGGATTTTAGGGAACTTCCAATACCTTCATACAACGCAGGCTTTATGGAGAACTTGATTTTCGATGTTAATCACCATTATGAAGACCCTTATGATCCAGACTCTAATGCTGACTGGCATTTCGAGTTTCATATCAATCCACTTCCTCAGCAAATGCTCATAAACTTTTGGAATGAAATCATTGAGTGGGATTGGCATTTTGACCTTCATTCCAACATCCCTCCTTTCTTTGTCCCTGTTCCACACAATACTATTGAGAGACATTTTGGGATAGGATTGCACCATCAGCTAGTTTGCATGTGCGGACCACTGATTCTCAGAGCATACAATCACATCTGCCTTTTGATCTTAACCAACTCCTCTGCACTCATTGATCCATCTGATGGAGTTTCGCTCAGCTTGAGGCGTTAAACTCAGCATAGCAGTTAGGCATAGCATTTATACTTAGCATTTAAGAATCATATTTAGACTTATACATATATACATATCCTTTATGTATAGCATATTTCATTTTGGTATAGTATTCTGCATATTGTGATTACCATTATAGTGTTGGCATGAGCAGAATGACAAATCAGGAGCAACTCCAGGTGATTTATATCCATTTACACCTTGCCTTATTTCATTTTTCTCTTATTCATGCATGAGGACATGCAAGAACTTAGGCATGGGGGGATAGTACTTATAAACTAAAAATCTTCTGCCAACACTTAAGGGAATAACTCGTTTTATCAAGAGGTTTTATTAGGGATTTATTCTTTAGCAGATTCCTAAACTTAGAATCCAATATAATTTCACACTTGCATGTAGAATTTGCAATGGATCCATTGCGAAGACCGATAGACATCTCTAGTTTGTCGAGAAGAAGCATTGCTTCTTCACCTAAACCCTTAGATAGTAATCAAGGAGTCAGGTGAACCATCTTCTAGTAGATTCACCAAAAACATGTGTGAGGTGAGAGTAGAGAGTCTGCTAGTGCTCTAAGACTAGTGTAAGGAATCTTAAATTCTGGATAATTGGATAATGATACTCGGAGTTAGGCATAGTTTTCGCTCTTAGCTCTTGCATACGAATCCTTTGAGAGAATCCTTGCGAGAGCCACCAAATAAGGCAAATACATAGAGAGTGATTTCTAATAAAACTAAGACTGAGGTGGATAGTCATAATTGTCCTTCATGGAATCCTCAGCTGAAGGAGGGTACTGATATCAAGGTTAGAAATACATTGTCCTATCCATCCCTTTCCTAGTGCCGAGAATAGGCACTTCCACCAAATAAGCCACCCGATATCCTCTTGAACACCCCCAATTTTGAATAATACCTTGTGAATAAAAGTACGTATGCTATGTTGCATTGTGTTAGTAGATATGGCATTCTATTAGTATATAAAAAAAAGAAAAAAAAAGAGAAAGAAACAAAGAGAAAAAAAGAAAAAAAGAAGAAAGAAAAAAAAATCTTGCCATATTGAGAAGTGTGAGTTATGTGGAGTCAAGTACATTGAGGTAACAACACCTCTCATCTTCACGACCCACCAAATATGACCTTAACCTACTTTTCCTATATTTCTGACCGCCTAAATATGGGCTGAAGGATTCTGGCTTAGTCATAGGATTATCAGAACTTAATTGAAGTGTAATGCCATGAGAGACCACCAAATATATCGACAAAACTGGTGAGGTGAGCTCAGGAAGAAAAAGAAAAAAAAGAAAGAAAAGAAAAAGGAAAAAGGGAGAGAAGAAAATGTACAAAAGACTTAAGAGAGCACAGTTTTCCAGCCTCTCTCTAAGTTGATTTATTTAATAATCTGGAAATCTAAATTTTGAAACACTAGTCTCTATGTAGCACCAAAGAGAGTGAGCCACCATATACAAATTCGTCTAACTCAGACATCTTCTATCTAAGCCAAAAAGCCAAGGCTAAAACCAAAGGATATTTTATATCCCCAAGAAAAGAGGTTTGTCTATCCCAACAGAATTTTACTAAGGGTCAAGTATGAGCATTAGATGTATGTTGACTTTTCGCTTGGATCCATTGCAGAAGCTACACCACTACACGTTCACGGTTTTCTGGGTTCTAAATTTCTAACTGAAACAAAAAAGAAATAAATCTCTGATCAAACTCTTGATAAAATGCATTTAGTCTTGCACTTGCTAGGGACTAGCAATATTTAGGCATGTAGGTATGATTGTGCAGCAATCATAGGCCCTACCCCCTAATCCACCTGAATTAAGTTAGAACCTAGCTTAACTTAGCATTATGCATGTATTCGCAACATATTTTGCATCATAGTTGATTTATTAGTTTTGTAAATAATAATGTCGTATTATGTTCTAATTGAGAGATATTAATAATTACAAGTAATTTGGGGCAGCAGATGACTGATCCAACCTTATGAATCTCTCAAAACAATGACGGGAATCCAACACTTCCAAGATCACATCGATCAGACTCCCGTAGCATCCTATGGAGTCCACAGAAGAGCAATGGTCAAGAGGCAAATAGGTGAAAATCCAGACCTCAGATGATAAATCCAACTGCACTGATGGATCCGGATCAACGATCGCAGTTCAACGGCACAAGAATCATCCCGATCGAAGGCCTATAGCACTGTCTACAAAAGAGAGAAGATGGACGACCACGATAGCACCACATGGCGCCATCGCAGCCACCCCTTGCTGCGCCCCCAACTTCCGAAGGCACTTCCCCACGTGCTGTGGGCCGTTAGATCATCATCCAATGACCACAATGCGCCCACGTAGCAGTGTAAGATGCACCTCATCAACCAAGAGAAGAGCTCATCCATTGGATCTCCATCCAACGACTGAGAACAGCTGGACGCGAAGAGGTAACCGCAACAAAACACACCTCCAGTGCATTAGCTCATGCACTCGAACAGTAGCACAAGATGCAGGGTCGACTCATGATTAGTGGGAAATCGGCGAAGGCATACGCGTGGATGAAATCCTCCGTTAGATGGCCATCGAACGGTTTAGAAGTAATCGCGTGGTGCATGGAGAGGCTTCGGGCAACGATGCATATGATGCCGCATGCGAGTGCGTGCATTTGAATTTCAAGAGGTAGTGCTGTGGCTCTTTTAATCAGTCCAATCGTGAGATCGAATGGCCGATATTTGGCGCCCACGTTAGGCATGATTAAAGTGCGAGCAGGAGGAGAGAGAAACAAGCAGGCAACGTTGGAACAAGAGCACATGACCATCAGATGCGGATCCAAGCACCCAGAAGACGCCACGTGTCAACCAGAGAAGTCCTCTATGCGATGAAGGCACAAATGAAGGTGTTTTAAGGCACGATTTGATTCGCTGATCTCCTGATCGACGGATCTGATCACCAGAGGCTTGTTGCACTGTTTTGAGGGCACAAGTGCCCATCTTGCTCCTCATAAAAGCTATAAAAGAAGGCTTAGGTCCCCCCAGTTAAAGCCAACTCTTCCTAACTTGTCAAAACTCCTCCAGACCCTCTCCAACTCTTCAGAGCTTCTTCTCTGTCTCCGACTATCCTCCTGAAGCGCCCACCAAGCCACCTTGGCGAACCGCCGTTGCTCTCCCCAGCCTCTCTAGAAGACCACCACGAACCACCCATGGTGCCCTTATTCTGCTAGATAGTAGTTTTTCATTCATGCTCTAGTTGTAGACAGATAGCAAGTCATAATTCGATTTCTGTAATCCATGATCAAACCATCTGCGTGATATACATATTGTGATAGTATTATATATATATATATATATATATATATATATATATATATATATATATATATATATTAGTTTGCAATTAGTAGCATATTCTCTAGTTAGCATTTTAATTCAGTTATAAAATCAGAAACGTTTTCTACCTCCCTGAGTTCGATCGGGACTCACCTGTTCTGTTAAAATTTATTTGTTGATACGTATTTCACGCTATACTACAATGGAATCATTTAAAAATGCGATTTACGCCTCGAACATAGCTTTTATAGAATAAAGAGAGAGAAGAGTTAGTTTTTGAGCCATAAAACCTTATAAAATAGAGATATTGAGATAATCTTGTGAACTAAGCTCCAGGGGCCAATTTTAGACCATAGATAGACTTGTTTGATTTGCAAACATTGCTTGGATAATCTTAGGAAAAGAACCTTGAGGTTACTCCATATAAATCTCTTCATTGAGATACCCATAAAGGAATGCATTATGGATATCAAGTTGGCACAAGGGAGAATTATTAGCAATGGTTAAACTGAAAAGTGATCAAACTACAATGTTTTGATTATTGGGATAAGTGTATCTGTGTAGTCAATTCCAGCTTGTTGTTGATATCCTTATGCTACTAATCTTGCTTTAAATATGTTTATGCAACTATCTTGGTTTCTTTTGATGCGTTATACCCATTTGGTGAAAATAATGTTCATGAAAGGTTTCCTTGAAACTAAAGTCCCTATGTTATTGTTAAGCTATGCTTCAAATTCATCACCCATTTATGATCTAAAGAAGCTTAGGTATAGCAAGTGGGCTTGATATCAATTGATATATAAGAAGGTGGATGGTAAGGGATGCTTAGTGGTGGCATATGATCATTTTGTAGATGCCATGCATCGACTTAATTGGTTTTCATTGGATGGGTACAGGCTGGTGGTGGTAGAGATTATGTGGAGGATGAAGAAGGTACTAAGGGTGATAGTGGTTGGGTGGAGAACAAGTGGGATGTGGTTTGTATGGAAGTTTGTGGTGGAATGGAAAGAAGGTGTAATGGTGGTGGTGGTAATTGAGATGGATGCAGGCTATGTAGGTGTAGGCCTAGTGGTAGAAGACTAAATTTTGGCAAAAGAAAAAAAGGTTTTCATCAAATTGGACATGTCTACAAAGTATAGTTTTGTTGGTTAAGATATTGAGGCACCAGTAGGCTTTGTGATAGGATCTATAATGAGGTTGCATCTATAACTATTATAAGACTAAATCAAAGATGGCAACTACATCCAAAAACCTTAAGAATTATAATTAAGGGCTATATTATAAAGTTGTGTAAGTAGGATCACCTTTGTGTTTGTTAAGGACATTATAGTCATATGAATAGCATAACACCAGTAGCAAAGAGGCATTGAACATTGGTACAAGAGAGCTAGCACTAGTTGTCTCTATCATGTGTCTATTTTTCTTTTAGTTGTTGTGGAGTGTAAGGTGTACAGATATAGCGTTGTATTCCATGAGATTTAATCCAATGATGGAGTTTTTGGTACTCTTATCCCTAGTCAATATGAACAACCTTCATTTTTTATGGAACTGAATTTTAGTAATTCATAGAATTGAAGAAATACAAAATAAACATCCAACTTTTGAAATAATGAATACATCCACGTGAATTTGGAGATCTTTCATCGATGAATGTCACTACATATTTAAAAACACCATAAAATATACTATCATAAGGTTCATCGGTAATTGTAAGAATAGTTAGAAAATACATCTTGTGGACCTTTGCTTTCATGGATATGTCACATGGATTAGAAATTGTTGTAGAAGCAGTAGAAAGCCTAAGTTTATTTACAATAATTTTGATTAAAGGATAGTTGGCATGACCTTAAGCATCTATGCCATACTAGTAGAGAGTCTTTAGCATTCAAAGAATCTCTATAGAAGAGCATTCTAGTCGACTTCAAAAGTGAGGAAGGTAACCACAATTGATATAAGCCATTTATAGCTTTGCCTTGGAGTAGCAGCTTCCTTTTTGCTATGTCCTTTACAAATAAAGCATTGAGATATAATTTAAAATAACAATTGTTGTATGTAGAAAATTTGTTAATAGATAGTAGATTTTTATTGTCTATAGGAACATAAAGAGTATCTTGTAAAATAAGAGGGTGAGAAGAAGTGGGAATAATTTTAGTGTAGTTTGGATGCACCTAGTCCATTAGAGAATTTTACTTCATCGGACCCTTCATTTTGGTGTCAAGATCAATATTAGCCATAGAAGCAGAAATGTGGTGAGAAGCACCATTGTCTAGATACCACAATTCATGCCTTATAAAGCTTAGAACAACATTGTTTGTATTAGGAATTGCATGTATTATTGTAATCATTATCAAAATGATAGAAACAGGCATTGGCTAAATGATTACTATAGCCATGGATCAAGCTCATGGTGGTACTTACATTATGTAACGAACGCGTGCCCCAGACGTCTTACCAGACGTCTTGGATAACATCCAGACGTCTTACCAGACGTCTGGGATGGTTTACAGACGTCTGAAAAACCATTATCGTCCACACCCGCGAGTCGTCTGCGCGCCTGCGCGCGCAGACCGCATATTCGTTATTCTCTCTTTTTTCCCTCTCTCTCTCTGCGGCTGCAGGCGGCCTGCCACCTCCTCTCTCCTCCTCGCGCGGCCTTAAAAGGGCCACGCCTCCCCTCCCGTCTCCACCGTCTCCTCCTTCTTCTCCTTCCTGTGCGCGAGAGTGAGCGGACGCGAGGGCGGCAGCGGCGGCCGCAGTGAGCGCGGAGGTGCGGCGTGCGAGGGCGGAGCTCTGCCGTGAGGGCGAGCTCGCCGGAGCGGTTTGGCCGGCCGGCGGAGGGCGCAGGGGGCGCGGAGCGACGCGGAGAGGGACCTGCTACGGTTTGAGCAGCAGACACGCGAGGTGCGACGCGGGCGGCGTCGCGAGCGGAGGCCAAGCAGCGCCCTGATTCTGGAAAAATTTACAGAATCAGACGTTTGGGTTGACAGCCAGACGGCGAGGTAGACGTCTGGAAGATCATACAGACGTCTGAAAGGTGAGTTTACCGCCTCCTCCTTCCTTCCTGTCGACTGACCGTACTGAGGGAGGGAGTTGGCTATGCGCAGGTTCGCTGATTCGCCTTCCCTTGCGAATCAGACGTCTGGAAGTTGTACCAGACGGCTGGAGTGACCTCCAGACGTCCGTAGTGACCATCGGACGTCTGGGAGCTAGGCCAGACGTCCCCGCAGACTTCTGGACATCTGGGATACCACGCTGAACAGGTAATTCTCTGATCCACTTTTTAAGATGTCTGGAAGGAGTTCCAGACGTCTGATTTTATACAGTATCGTCTTTTTCGACCCGTTTAGGGCCCGTTCGGGCTCCGTTTTCCGTGATTCGAGTTGCGTTCTTTTCAGAATTAATTCCTCTACCCGTCTACAGTAGCTATACACTGTTTTGAGACACTCCCTGTGTTTGATCCTTGTGATAGGACCTCGTTCAGTTGCAGTCTTGGGAGTCGCGGAGGCACGCGGGATTCCCGATCACGCCCCCATTACTCCCGTTGTACCTGGTAGAGTGGCTTAAGTTTATTATTAAAATCTGTTAAAGTATGGAACCATAACTAGAACCTAGGACATTGCATGAATCCTAGGAATGAGAAATGTATGGAATGATAGCTCCTAGGTGATGCATGAATCCTAGAGCTGGAAAATTAGTTGTATGCTAGATCCTAGGATGTGGCATGAACCCTAGGATGGAAAAACTAGTGGAATGTATAATACTGCAGTCTTGGAAAAATGGAAAGGAATATAAAGCTCCCTGTAAATTGAATTAACAGCTGCCTGTTATGAATAAAGAAACATGATTGAGATCATGGATTGTGAGAACGTGAAACTGGAAAGTGAAACATATGATGTTCTGAGATAAAGAGCTGGAACCCTACGGGGAATTAGGAGTGGAACTCCTGGAAAGAAAAAGGAATGGAACTGAGATGTAGTTTGTACTGTCTCTTGGGTACGCAGTACCAAGGGAAGTACCTGTACCTGTTTAGTGCAGAGCGGAGCTAGCCGCCCCAGGGACCCGGGGTTAGGACTGGCCACTCTGTACCGACTTGCTGGCCCTCGCGTACGTAGTACCGAGGAGAGCTACTAGTGTTAGGAGAGTACTAGCTACCCCACGGGCCCCGGGGTTCTGCTAGCCTCCTTCACCGACTTGTTAGGCCCACTAGGGCAAACCAGGGTAGTCAGGCGAGGGTGCGCGAACTGTGGAGGGGCAAGGCCCCGGTTTGGTTACTGTGGAGGGGTTGGACCCCTGTTACTGAGAGGGCTCTACCCTGGTTCCGTGCTGTGCTTTCGGCGCACCCGTTAACGGAAACGACTGACCGCGTGCCAGTGCGGGCTAGCTACCTGTGCGTTTATCGCACGTGCCGTAGTCACCGTTACGTCTGTCAGTGACCTTGGGGTGGTTGACTGAGGGTAGGATCACCACGGGGGACTCTCCCGGCCAGGAGAGCACCACGTGCTACTTCTACTTTTGGAAAAGACTGCAATCAAGATCGTTCCCACGAGGACATTCGAGATCAAGTAAAGGATCTGAGAAATAAATGAAATAGTGAGAAAATTGAAAGATGTGAATAAAGGAAGTAATAGAACATAACAGCTACTGTACACTCTACTGTTGCCTTTAGTTAGTTTGCCACTCTACTCATCGTTTTGCTGACGTGTTACACTCGTTACCTTTTTCAGGACCAGGTGTTGAGCAGCCAGGGTCGGCGGCTGCAGAGGACGCTGGGCCGAGTAGGGTCCAGTAGAGTTACCACAGTCTTTTGTACCTCTTTTGTTCTGTTCTAGTGAGTAGTTTTTGTTTACGCTGTACCTTCTTTACCTGCAGTTCTTGTTATATGATAAATGTTATTTTACTGTTGTGGTGGTACCTACTGTAGTAGTTTCTTTCCTTACTGCTGTACTTTCTTACTGTTAGTTATATTCATGCTGAATGTGGTTTATTTTACTGTCTTTTGGTTACTTCCTCGTTGGACGACTAGGTCTTGGGATTAGTCGAGTCGGTTCGGTTCTCGTGTCTCGTAGGGACTCGGGAACCGGGTCGTTACACATTATAAGGTTGAGGAAAATAATTAAAAGTAGATTTGCCTCTACAAGATGTTCTTCAAGTAACTGACCTCGACCTCCAATGAATGAACCTCACCTTAATTTGGCTTAATTCACAAAGATATCAAGAAACGATTGAGAGCATTGAATGCCAACCTCATGTGAGATAAAAAGATCGACTACTTCCTCAAAGGAAACAGTCTCCCTACAACTTGATATAGTAGCTATGTAGTATCATAATCCATGCTTAGGCCATTTATAAGAGCCAAAATAGATTCACCCTAATCAATTAGTTTTCTTGTAGCACTTGCTAGATTAATACCGGTCATTTTTACTTTGTTTACAAAATCTATAATCTACATATTGCATTTTCAAAGGTTGGCTAACTCAGGTCTAGCTCATTCTACAAAATACTTCTTAAGATAGACCCAAATCTCATTAGCTAAAGCCAATCTCCTTTAGAATAGAGGCAAGGATTCAGCTCCTTACAAGCAGTCCCTCACTTGCCAAGCAAGGTAATTCATTAATAATGGAGTTGTCATTATCGCCTTTAGCTCGCAATGGAGCAAGGATACTTTCATCAACATAACCATAAAGATCATAATAAAATAAAAGTGATAGCAACTAGGCTTGAAAAAATGTAAAGTTTGTTGAGGAAAGCTTGAAAAGGACAATATTTTGAAAAGGGAAAGCTTGATAATGCTGGAAGACGAATATAGGCTATCCACCATTGACGACCTTCTTGCAGATCTCATAGATATCCTGCAATGGCTCAATCTAATGCTATGTGAATTGACCAGACTATTAGAAAGGAGGATGGAAGAAGAGAGGAAGAAAGAGATAATGTAATTTAAGTGCCATTAACAACACACCTCTAATTCCTAGCAAGTAATGATATTTGCAAAGCTCATTGCAGCAACTAGCCTAAATGACCATGTAATGAACACTACACCAAAATGACGCAAAGACGACGAATAATTTATGAAAGTAGCAATAAATAAATCATTGTTATATAACTTTTCAACGAATAATTTATTCGTCACCATAATCGTTGCTATACGAGTCATTATTAAATCTACAACAAATAATATATTCGTTGGCAAATTCAAATATCGAATAAAATCATCGCTAAAGTCGTTACTTTAAATTTAGCAATGAATATATTTGTTGTCTTTACTTTCTTCTAGCAATGATTTTTTCATTGCCTTGTGAAAAATATACCAACGATTATTTTGTTGTAATGTAAGATGAATGTCAAAATTTATTAGTTGTCCTTCTAAATAGTTAAAATGCATTACTTGTCCTTCAAAACACTCATAGTATATTATACTTATAATTTGTTATGAATACATACAAAATAGGTAATTATTTTACAAATCCACCAAAATATTCCTCACAATTTGGGATTATATAATGGAAACTTTGTAGAAAATACACCTGAAAAATCGTAAACAAGTTTCATTGCAACATATACTTCAAGGGACTAAAAACTTGTATTTCCATGAAAAAGGAACTAAAAATAGTCCAACCTAAATTAGTGAAAAAATTGAAATAATTACCAAATTACTCCAAAATAAAGATATTATATAGAAAACACAATTTACATAAAAAAGTGTACTACATCAAAGTTTTGCCCATCCTTAATAAAAGGCAGGTTAAGGGTAGACAAACAATATGTTTTGCAAAGTTAGGTTTGCTTCTTCACTGGAAGAACAAAATCTTGACAACGCATACAAAAGGCATTGCCTTGTAAAAAGAAAAGAGTAGAGTGCTCATTATAATCATCCATTAAACACTTAGCTATGCAATAATGATAAAACTTTCAATGCTAATTGAAGTACATGTAAAAATGTATCTAACATGTTGGAGATGGACAAGATCAAGTGAAAATTAGAAAAGAACAAGGTTAGTCTCATTCTGCGATTGCTATACAAAGCTAACATGTGCATAGTGCAATTGATTCTTCCTAGCTATTCCTAAAGGATCAACGAGTGTTATCGTCAAATCCTCTCCAATAAGTCATCATAGTTTAGAAATATCAACCTAGGTTATTTCATTATAGAGCTATGATGTTTTCCACATGTAAGTTATGGTTAGACTAATCCACCATCAAAAAAATCTTCAATGACATATGGATAAACAAAAACATTTCACAAGATGATACCAAATATGTAAGCTAAAAGGTCAACATGCAGGCAAAGTGATACTTAACAAGATTCCTCAACATTGATAAAATGTTATGTGCAATCTTAAATAATGTATAACTTTCTTTCCAATAAGAGAAGACAATTTTAATTATCTGATTGTTGCAAGAGGTTCCATAGTCAATGAAATTCAACCTAGAGTTACAATTTATATTTAGAGGATGTCAAATGAGAACCATGATTTCCTTTACAGCAAAACTTTTTATAATTACTCTCACCATTATTTGCTACTATGTGGTTATCAATACTAAAGGGATCAAAGACTCAAAGGATTAATAAGCCACTTCCTCTTCCAAAGATCTCAAAGAAAAGGACAAGTCTCCCCATAAGTCATCCTTAATTTTACTACACATTGCTAAGGATAACACAAGCCTACAATGTGTACTTGATATCTTTTGCCCCGGCGCAAGTGGTCAGCTTGATATCTTCATCCAAATTAGATTTAGTTGATCACTTTATAATTAATGGGCATGGAGATGACAGTCATAATACTTATTGTTATTTTATTATATCTATATATATATTTACATATACAAGTCCATAAGTTGGATTTCAATCCAACAATCGCCTACTTGGACTATATGTGTAACTTGTTAATCAAATAACATGTAAAGCTAAATTTGAGCTCAACTTTGCTGTCATAATTGGAATGCATATGTATAAACAATCCCATCTACCAATCGCACTAGTAATAGAGCCAAAGTAGCTTTCATTACATCACAGTAACTAAACCAACATTGACTAAAAACACTAATGCAAAATGGTAACTAGAAACGTGTGGAAGTGCAGCATAGAAATTACATGTAAATGTGATCAACATGCCTATTTCCAACCAATCCACTGAATTGAGATCACTACCAAAACCAAACCATATTGCTTGTTAGAATGGACATTAAACTTGAAGTTTTGTTATTTCAACAAAAATGAACCTTTACAAAACTTAGAACCGTACTTGTACATCACCATAAAACTTTAACCAAAATAGAATGTTTATTACAATGAGAACTATAAAATTACAAGCTCCCACTAAAGCTGAAATTTCTGAAATGACATAAGAGCCATATTTTCTGCATGTTCCTGGAACATCTTGGGTGTTATTCCTTTAGTAAGCGGATCCATAACCATGGAGTTCATACCGATGTGCTCAATAAACAGTTGTCCATTTTATATCCTTCCTTTAACAACCAAAAACTTGATCTCAATGTTCTTCAATTTGAAGGAGCTCCTGTTGTTATTAGAGTAGCAGACTACGGATTGATTATCACAATATAATCATAATGGCCTATCAATGCCATCTATGCCAGCCTCGATATAAAATTCTGTAGCCATACTCTATGGTTGGATGCCTCGTATTATGCAATAAATTATGCTGCCATAGTGGAAGATGAAATAAGAGACTGTTTTGCACTCTTCCAAGAGATGGCACCATTGGCAAGTAGAAACATAATCCTGATGTTGACTTTCTGCTATCTTGGTATCCAGCAAAATCAGAGTCGGTATAGTCGTAAAGCTAAAGATTTTCCAACCTGCTGAAGGTAAGCATATAATCTCATGTCTTCTACAAATATCTCAGTACTCTCTAGCTGCTCTCTAATGATCTTTTCCTGGATTACTCAGGTATGTGCCTAATATGTCAATAATGTATGCTAAGCCTGGTTTGGTACAGACTTGAGCATACATTATACTGCCAACGACGGATGCATAAGGAACTATTTGCATCTTCCATTTGTCAAAATCACTTACAGGGCATTAATTGAAACTAAACTTGTCTCCCTTAGCCACAAAAGTATCAAGTGAATTATAATCTTGCATACCATACCTTTTGAGTACCTTTTCTATGTAGCTTCTTTAGGATAAACCTAGAATATGGCAAGAACGACCTCGACATATTTCAATCTCCAACACAAATGAAGCATCTCCAAGATCTTCCATGTCAAAGTGTTTGACAAGAAATTTCTTGGTGTCAAACATGATACTCGTACCATTTGCAACAACCAAAATATCAACATACAGGACCAAAAAGATATATTTGCTCCCACAAAACTTATGGTATATGCATTCATCAGCCAAATTCGCCTCAAAACCAAAAGAGAGAATCACCTGAGGAAACTTAAAATACCATTGTTTGGATGCCTGCTTGAGACCATAGATAGATTTCTTTAAATTGCATACCATTCCTTTTGGGTTACCCATAACAAAATGTTTGGGCTAAACCATATAAATGGCTTCCTCAATATCACCATTAAGGAAGGCAATCTTAACATCCATCTGATGCAACTCAAGGTCAAAATGAGCGACAAGTCCTATTATAATCCACAATGAATCCATAGAGGAAACAGGAGAAAAGGTCTCCTTATAGTTAATGCCCTCTTTTTGGGTGAAACCCTTTGCGACAAAATGCACTTTGTATCGCTCCACTTTTCCTTTCGAATCCCATTTGATTTTAAATATCCATTTGCATACAATGGCTTTCACACATTCTGGTAATGAAATGACATCCCAAACATCATTGTCTTTCATTGACTTCATTTTCTCTTTTATTACCTCAATCCACTTTTCATGATTCGAACTTTCCATTACCTGACGAAAGGTGATTGGATCATCTTCTATCACCTTAATGTTTGTTTCATGCTCCTAAAGGAATACAACATAGTCATCCGATATGGCACTCCTTTCCCTAGTGGAACTCCTTAATGGCACGGGTTCTATATGTGTTTGAGGCTACTTTCTAAGAGTTAAGCCCATATCATTGTCTTAATTGGAGTTATCTAGAGGTATGTCATAGACATGATCCTCATCAGCCTGATTAACCCCAAGAGGAATATCTACATGTTCCTCTTCAAAGCAAAGTCTTTAACTCTATTTTCCTTGGCAAACTCTACACTCTCAAAGAATTTGGCAATTCCAAACTCAAAAATGACCTTAGATGTGGGAACATAAAACTTGTATCCTCTTGACATTTCAGAATACCTAATAAAGTAGCAACTGACCATTGTTTAGTCCAGTTTCTTTCATTAGGCCTATAGGGTCTTGCCTCAGCTGAACATCCTCACACATAAAAATGCTTAAAACTAGATTTTTGCCCAGTCCATAGCTCATATGGGGTTTTGTTAGTTGCCTTAGTGGGAACCCTATTTAGGATATAAGTTGCAGCTTTTAAGGCCTCTCCCCAGAGCGATTCTGGTAAGGTAGAATGAGCAATCATACTCCTTTCCGTGTCCTTAAGCATCCTGTTTCCCCTCTCACCAACATCATTCATAGTGAGAGAACCTAGCATGGTGTACTGAGGAATGATATCGCATTCCTCTAGGAGTCAAGCAAATAGTCCTGGACATTGTTCACACGATCTATCATATCTGCTATAGTATTCACCACCACGGTCAAATCTAACTAATTTAATCCTTCTGTCGAGTTGATTCTCAACTTCGACTTTATAATTTTTTAACATGTCCAGTGACTGTGCCTTTTCATGAATTAAGTAGATAAAACCATATCTTCAGTGGTGGTCTATGAATGTGATAAAGTATTGCTGACCATTCCACACGAGTGTAGGAAATGGTCCACAGATGTCCGAATGAATCACATTCAAGACACTATTTAACTTGTTGGCTTCAAACTTTCTATTAATGGTTTGTTTCCCCTTAACACTCTACACACTAATCGAAATCAGAAAAATCTAAGGGGTCTAGAATTTCGTTTGACACAAGTCTCTCTTTTCTCCTTCTGGAGATATGACCTAATATCTTGTGCCATAAAGAAGCTGAGGATTCATTATCTAATTTTCTTTTCACACCACGTGTATCCAAAAATGAAGATTCATTAAAATTAGCAACAATGTCCAAGCAATATGAATTATCTACACTTGAAAGAAAACTAGTACCAATAATTTTGGAATCATAGGACAAGCATCCTTTTCCATCACCAAAACTACAAGTGAAACCACACTTGTCCAACATGTAAACAGAAATTAAATTACGTCTAAAAGATGGCACAATAAAAGTCTCATCAAGTTCTAAATACATTCCAGTTTTCATTAATAATCTAAATTGCCCTATTGCTTGAACGTCCACTGATTGCCATCACCGACATAAATGAATCATTCAGCTTCATTTGGCCTTCGGCAATTCAAGCAACCCTGCATAGGCACACTAATGTAAATGGTTGCACCTGAATCCAGTGTGTCTAGGAACCGAAGCCAAATTAATTTCCATACAATCAAACTATGAGATGTACCTTTCCTAGCATAGCAAGTGTGATAGTTGGTACAGTGTTTCTTTTGGTGCCCCTTAGCTCCACAAAAGAAACATCCTGACTTGGAAGACTCTCCAGCTTTCCCCTATTATTTCTTAGTTGGAGCTATATCAGCAACTTCCTATTTTCTCTTTTTAGCCTTGCCCTGTCCTTTTGAGGTAGAAGCAACATGGACACTTTCTATCCTATCTTACTTCATTCTCTCCTCCTCTTGAACACAGTGTGAGATGAGCTCATTCAAAGACCAAGTCTCTTTCTAGCAATTATAGCTCACCTTGAATTGGTTAAATGCATGGAAAGGTATCAAGACCAGATGCCCTAATAGATTTTCAGAAATATCTAACTTTAGTGCTTTCAACTTAGAAGCAGTATGGGACATCTCCATTATGTACTCCCTAACGTTACCCTTTCCCTTATACTTCATTGAGATAAGATTGGCCAAGAGTGTACCAATTTCATCCTTTTCATTCTTGGCAAATCTTTTCTCAATATCAGGTAGAAATTCTTTAGCAGTGGCTATATTATCCAACACTATGCCCCTAAAAGCCTCAGGGATGGCCCTTTTCATAATCATCATAGAAATGCGATTAGACCTCTCCCCCATCTTTCTTTTTCCTTCTTTTGATCAAAAGTACTCATTTCTGTAATGACAGGGGAGGTTTCCCTAATCGCTAAGTCAAGGTCCATAACCCCTAAGACTATTAGTAGGTTTTCCTTCCATGACTTAAAGTTGGAGCCACTCAACATAGGAATGGAATTTAGGGTGGCAGTAATATTTGTAGAAGACATTTCTGAATAAGCACACATAACACGGAATTAACTCCTATAAAGCATAAATGTGTCTGATTAATGTAATTGACCCCAACTCATTTCTTAGCTAACTCCATCAAAAGTCTCATCTTTGGATGAGAGATTGACTTGTAATTAAAAACTTGGTGTGGTGAGTAAGCATTGTTGGTTCAATTCCAAGTCAATTACAAACCTTCCTTTGGGCCGATTTAATAGTCACATGAAAGACCTAATAACCAACACATAATCGCTCCTACGCAAATGAGTGAAAGTACAATAAGTGTACACTTTCCTTTGGGCTAGTGAACACTCATTTCGTAATCCTTATCGACTTATTACTATTCAGAGATAAACCCAGTATTCATAGGAGAGCTCACTTTGGTGAGATGCTACTTCAACCGAATTATCTTAGAATAGTTTACTTTATTAATCATACTAGACTTAAATTAAAAATAAGCAAAAAGTGGGTTGGCTCTGATATCACTTGTTGGGGTTATACCATAATTGACCCACTTCTAACTTAGGATGGACCTAAACCATAGCTGACATTAACTACAGTTTATACTAAATGGCTACCGATATTGGTGGACTAGCACCGGTATCACATATACGGAGTACTGGTACTGGTGAATCAGTACCGATATCTAATAAATGCCAGTTTATCATCATCCTTATGCCCTAAAACTAATCTAGCTCTTAGGATTTTAACTCTGCAAACAAATTTCCAAGCTACATTTAGGCATCACTTAAGTTAAGCATGCATTGCATAATTTTTGTTGTTTTTGACACGTTTATTTGAGTGTTAGGAATAAACAGATATCCAGATCCCAAAAACCCTAGCATTTAAGAAGGCAACAGGTGAAGAGGAAGCTTAATTCAGCTGGAACCCAACTAGATCCAACTCACCACAACTGGATACTAGCTTACCTGGGTTAGGTTTATCTCCCTCAAGTTCCATTCAGCTCATCTTAGCTGGATGGTAGCTCAGGGTAGCTCAACTCAGCTCAAATCCAGCTCAACTTAGTTGAGTCTAGCTTTTCCTAGCACCAAACAGTCCACGGGGAGCTCTAGCTAACTCAACTTAGTTTATTGGAGTTCACCTCAGCTCAGGTCTAGCTCTCCCTAGCTCCATCCCAGCTCCCCTAGCTCAGAACAGTTCACTGGAAGCTCAACCTAACTAGGGCTAGCTACTGCCATCAACTAACTAAACCTAGTCAGCTGAAGATGACCTCAACCAGCTCAAGCCAGCTTAAATCCAACTCCCGGAGACACAACTTAGCTCAACTTAGTTGAGCTAAGCTACTTGACCTAAACTAACTACTCCAGCTAGCTAGGTAATCTCCGAGAAGACCATCCTCAGCTCATTTCAGTAGAAACTAGCTCACCTTAGCTTGGCTTAGCAACTAGCAAAGAACTATCAAGCTAAGTCAACTAAGATAGCTCCTTGCAGTTCTCTTCAGTAGCCACTAGCTCCAGTGCAACTCCAGACAATTGATTCCAGCTCCTCACCTCCAAAACCCTAGCTCCCTCCACCTCTCCACTCCACTTCCCTACTAGCTAGGCTAACTTAGCTATTTTAGCTCAGCTCTTACTCTCCTACCTTGGCCAAACTAAACCCTAAGCTAACTCCACCCTAACTCCACTCCAAGACCACCACTTAAGCTACCTACCTCCACCTAGAGTTGGTGCCACCATGCATGCATCCCTTTATACCACCACTACCTCCAAGAGCCACCAAAAAGTGACGCCAACTACCCCCCATAACCACCCACAAGTGGCGCCAACTTTCCCTCCAAATTCCTTTCAATCACCACCATCCATCTCCTTTTAAAGCCATCTCCAACATCCACCTCACTTCCCTTCTAGAAGCCCTCAAAGTTGGCACCAAACCATGGCATACTTCCATGGTTGGCACCACCTTTGGTGTCCTACCACCCTTTCATCTGGCGCCATTAATTCTCCACCCTAGGATCCCCATAACTACCCCTTCTAGCCATCCTAGCCGTCCATCCTAAAGCCACCAAACCCACTTCATATCCTTTGGTTTGGCACCATTAATCCTTGGCCCTTGGATCTCCATAACCACCTCCAAAGGCCATCCTAACCTCCCCTTTTATCCATGCCAACCCTCCCCTTCATAAGTCCTATATATACCCCCCATCCTACCATCAATCAAACTACCCTTGGCTACATCATTCAAGTGTTCTCCCAACATAATCCACCAGCCATAGTCCGCCAAGAGAAGGAGGAGAAGAATATTAAGGAGACACTCTGTCTCCTTGGTGCCTTCCCCTCTTCCCTTCTCTCTTGTGCCCAAGCCAAGAGGTACCATTCCAATGAAAGCCAGGCAGGAGGACAGCCAAAGAGGAGGTTCTTTAGGGTGGTTCACATCCACCCTTGGAGGAGTTTTTGGAGTGGAATTCTTCTACTCTAAGAGGAGCTAGGGCACGTGCACCAAGGGCTTGCCAAGGAGGACAACATCATCTTTGGAGGAGCACATCAAGAAGGGATTAGGAGGAATCCGTTTCAAGCCCAGGAGCAACTGAGCTTGGAGCGAGGATTCTCTCCTCTTCACCACCATTACCAGGAGGATTTTTGTTTCATCATTTTGTATTTTTATTTCTGTAGTAGAAGCATTCCTCTACTAGTAATTTTGTAAAATATTTTTTCTCGTATAAAAAAAGTTGCCTTTCTACATTTTTGTTTCATTCAATTAATTATTTTTTACTTTAGGACATTCACACCCTCTCTCTAATTATCCTAAGTCTTCACATAGCTAGGGTAAGCTTAGGGAGAGGCTTTTTCTGTCACTTAGTTTCTAGTGATTAAGTGTAGTTCTTCACATTTCCTTATTCAATTGCCCGTTGTTTCAAAAATCCAAAAAAATCTTATATTCAAAAATTACAAAAGGAAAGTTGATTTCCCAATTTCAAGCAAGTGTTTTCAAAATTGCAATCTTGCTTCCTTAGACAACCCTAGATACCACCCCTATCTTGGATTGCAAATTTAAAAGCAATTTCTGAATTGCATGTTGCAGTGACTTAAAACCCTAATTTTATCAAATCACACTTTTTTGCCATCAATGTCCTTGGCATACAGGTTTGGTTGCCATATTCAAATTAGTACCGGTACTAATGCGAAGTATCGATACCTATAGTTTATTGTTTGGGATACATGTTTAGCTATACATTTTTCCAGTATTGATGGAATATCGGTGCTTGTGTCAAGTACCGGTACCTCTAACATACTGGTATCACTCCATAATCTTACTGATCTCAACGAGTACCAGTACGCATGACAAGTACTGATACTTGTTGAATACTAGTGCCTCAACCTGTAGCCACTATGTACCGATACTGAAGATTAGTATTAGCACTAGTGACTTACAAATCTTTGTCACTATAGACCCAGAACCTAATCTGTGCCCCATGAGTACCAATACTCATGATGAGTACCGGTATACACATCACAGGTTTTGAGTCTTAAGAACTTAAAACTTGATCTGTGACTCACATGCATTGGTACCCATAATGAGTATCAGTACCAGCAAGCCATAGTCTCTAGTTCTTAAATCTGGAGCCAAAGCTAGATGACACATTTACCAATACTCGTCATGAGTATTGGTACTAGTGCCAATTACAAAGTAGAAAAATAAGGTTTTCAAGGAATGTGAATCATCTACATGGTCCTAGTTTATGCTGAACCTATGATTGGCTAGCAGATGTACATATACAAGAAGATTGGAAAACACATGCTCTCCAACATAAATATATATGTATATATATGTTTGAAATAAAATGGCAACAACATGTACTATGTGAACACATATGTATATATATAATGAAAACCTAGATAGATGTAATGAGTATAGAGAATACCTGTGTTCATCCTGTTTGTAATAGCCAAGAACTATGGGTATGCTCTTCCAAGAGAACCTTCAACCTGATCAATGCCACCAAGAGAACCAAGAAGATCTCTCTTCTTCTTCTTGCTATCGCTGGGTCTCTATCACTATGCCCTTCTCTCAGGTCACGATGGGGGTAACTAATCCAGAATTTTTCCAAGGTCTCTTCGAGACCCTAACCCCCCTCATTAAACAACAATTATATAAATTAAACCTTAATTGTTGTGGGTGATTTGTCATTCTTCTCATTAAAGAATTGCAAAACATAAAATAGGTTTCTGCACATTTGTTTTAAATAAAACCATACCTCTCTTGATGCATTATATGCCCATATCCAAATTAGATTTAGTTGATCACTTTATAATTAATGGGCATTGAAATGACAGTCATAGTACTTATTATTATTTGATTGCATCTATATATATATTTACATATACAAGTTCATAAGTTGGATTTCAATCCAACAATCCCTCACTTGAACTGTATGTGTAACCTGTTAATCAAATAACATATAAAAGTGAATTTGAGCTCAATTTGCTGTCATAATTGGAATGCATATCTATAAACAATCTGATCTACCAATCACACTAGTAATAAAGCCAAAGCAACTTTCATTACATCGCATTAATTAAACCAACATTGACACATACACTAATGCAAAATGATAACTAGAAATATGTGAATGTACAGTATGAAAATTACATGTAAATGTAATCAATTTGCCTATTTCCAACTGGTCCATTAAATTGAGATCACTACCAAAACCAAACCATATTACTTGTCAGAATGAACTTCAAACTTGAAGTTTTGTTATTTCAATAGAAATGAAGCTTTACAAAACTTAGAATTATACACGTACATCACCATAAAACTTTAACCAAAATTGAATGTCTATTACAATAAGCTTTATAAAATTACATGTGACACCTACACAAGTTATGCTTATCACAACAGTGCCCCACAATCTATTTTCCAACAATGAAATTACGAAGCTACAATGTCCCAAGACCAACTACTCCACAACTGCCCCCCACTCACCCTCTAATCAATAAAAGGGAAGATTAGTTAATAGATCAGACTTTTGTGATCATGTGTATACCCACTTTTACGAGAAAGTTGCAAAACCAATAGCTAATTTGGATGGAAGAGTTTTTCATGGTTGAACCACTTATTTAGATTATGGCACTTGTGGCTAGGATAGAGAAACTAGATAGCCTTGATACAGCACATTAAAAGTGTTTAACTGCTCTATTCAATAAGCAACATAAATGAAAAATGCAAATTAAATCACAAATGGTCAATATTTCTTTACATGTGGCAAAATATTGTAGAAAAGATGTTGCCAGTAATGATAAATATGAACAGTTATCTCTTAAATTAATTAAACATTTTCATATATATATACATTGTTATTTTAAGCATTGTATCTTATAATGCATCTCAGGAGACAAAGACATACAAACTTGCTTTCAGAGTGACACTCAATTATAAACAACAATTTAAAGTAGTAAAAGATGTACCTTAGATGGCTTGAAAGGGTAATTTAGTGGAAAATAAATTGTTGTTGTAAGAAATCCACCAACAAAGAGACTTTCTACAGGCCCCATTATAGTTTCCTACAAACATGTCTTCTACAGCATAGCCTACACAACTATGAGAAAGAAATGGCTTAATCAAGGGTGTTTACTATAGTAACACTTGGTTATATAAGCAATGCTTTTGTCGATTCTTGACATCACTTTTGAATAACTTGGGATTAGGACTCTAACGTGAGGGGGAAAAAAGTGTAAAGTGTAAACTTTCATAACAAGATCTCCCACTATTTTAGAATCTCATATGGAATCCAAAAGTTGGGGATCACTTTAATTAGCAAGCACAAATTTCATATCTTCACTCTATATTTAAACATTCTCAAGTCATCTATAAAAATATGTTCCAAAATCTTTTTCATGACCAGTACTAACACATTGTAGTTAGAGGAACTTGCAATTACCTAGAGTCAAATGATGAAATATGTCATAAGGAAACTACAACATAAAATCCCTCAAAAAATAAAAATCCTATGTAAATAATTCCAACAGGTATCTTGCAGGCATAGAAATTACCTTTTTCTTCCTTTGGCAATACCCTCCAACAAGGTTGACCTTTCCCAAATTCCAATCTGGGAGAGTATCGAAAACAAAAAAAAGATGCTTTATTGATTTTCCAACCAACTCAACGTTGCAGGATCTACATTCACTCAAAAGCTCCAAAAAGTATGTGAATTTACAAAAAAAAAAAAGGGCACACAGTTCATTATCCAGTTCCTCTTGAACCTCAAAAAAATTCAACTAAAACTGACGAAAGATGCACAGAAATATAGCTAATGCTAAAATTATGAAAATTTCAAGAAAAAGAAAAACATAAGAAAAAAGAGTGGATATCCATATATAATGGAAATCTATCATAGAGGAAGCAAACTCCTCTTTGACATTTCTTTCAACACTTTTAGTCCCCCCCCCACCCATCCATTTCAATGTCTTGATGTCCGCCACATTCCTCGTCAGGTCATCCACATCCACACCATTCTCATCCACGAGTGGTAGAACTTATCTACCAACTCCACGTCAGAGACTCTGGTCACTGAAATCACATTAATACAAAACACTGCAACCACACCAACCGAATATCCATCAAATTATCTCCATATCTTTCAAACTGGGAAGATAACAAAGTGATCCAAATCAACGGAATGCAAAGCTATGGACGTCACATCAAGAATCACACAAATACACAGATGCGTTCCCCTTGAACAGTTTATCCCGTCATGCAGAGAAGACAAAATTGCAATTGCGATCGTGATCAATCGAGACTATTTGAATCACGCAAATGCGCAATCAAACACCCCCCGCCACCGGATCCGCCAAAGGGAGAGGCGGGATGCAGGGATCAGATCGAGAGGAGCGATACTTGGATGCTGTGAGGTTGATCGAGGGGAGCACGATGAGAGAAAAAGGTGCCTGAAGAGAGAGCTTAGGATTTGGATGTTTAGGCCTTCCCACGTTAAGACACGGCTGGAGGAGTTCTTTGCACCCTCTGGCTCCTCTTCCGTTGATATCGCTCGCAAGGGGTTGGAAACTTAACGATGGTGGCGATCGGAGGGGAATGCGTTCCGCAACTATTGTTGGGACTGAAGCGTGGGAAGAGAATTTGGAAAATATTTCCAATAACAGAGACAATGATTTATTTGTTATTATTGAAAAATGATGCCCGACTTTTTTGCATGGTTCTGATGGAAATAATAATGAATTTATATAATCATTGTTATTTTTAAATAAATGATAATAAATAATTTAAATTATTACTATATTTACCATCGTTATTTATTTATCACCGCAGACAAGTTTTGTTGCAGTGGCAGGGCTGTATTAGCTACGGAACAACTATTGGCAATGGATTGATGTCGTTACATAGAAATGTATATATACTCTGGAGTAAACCATGTTGCTTGTTTTTGTTATAAATAATTTCTTTTCCCGTAACACAAAACCAATTTACGTTTGGAAAGTTAGTAACCAAATTAAATACATGAATCGAACAATATTTGAGAGTATGTAAATCTAACAAAAAATTGACCCCACTCCGAATTCGTAGATGAATTTGTCAGCTTGGATTTCGGAAATTGGGACCCACATAGCCAGTGGACTTGAAAGCTGAGTGAGTTTCATGGGTGGGTAGCTTAACAGATCTGAGGACCAAAGGAACAATAAATTAAGGGGGGGCCTAATACAAATATGCATTGCCAAGCATATATGATAAGTTCAACCCGATTATTTGGACGAGTGCAACTACGCCAACTTGGGTAAACAACTACACCTCCGCCTTACCCGGTGCGTGCTTTATATGCACGCTTAATAATCCAAAAAATTGAGGGCGGGGCTTTCAATTACCAATCCATGGACGTATCGCGTAGAACGCACGGAAGTGCGCTCTCTCCTAACCAAAATCCGTGAACATGAAGCAGCGCCCAGCAAATATCTTGACTCCCTCCTGAGATGTCTGGACACGATCATCCTGACGTAAGTGTTTTTTTAATGTTTCCATGGCCCGTAACACTTTATGGGTAGATTGAAAAAATTACCGATCTCACGGTATCACACCTATAAATCCCATCAAGAAATTACGTGAAAGAATGAGGCAAACTCTCACTCTCTCTTGTAAATGACCAAACTCTTATAAGTAAAATGATAGGATTGGGAGTATGGATGACACTTTTCTATCAAAAATGTAAGGATAAAATTTAAATTTAAACTCCTTCACTAAAGGAGTATATATATATATATATATATATATATATATTTATAAAATTATTCGATTAAATTTGTATGTCCTTACTTCATTAAATTTAACAAAAAATATCATAAATATTTTAAAAAAATATCAAAATTTATATATTCATTCCCATATACATCACACCATACTGCATCATCCCTACCATCCCTTAAAAAAAAGAAAAGTTCAAGTTCTTGAGGGCAACATAGGAGAAAAAAAATCCAACGAACAAACAAAAGATCTCCTCCAGAACTTGGGTTTCTTCTTCCTACCTGTGTTCCTCCTCCCTTTCTTCTCCTTCTTCTCCTTCCTCTTCTTCTTCTTATTCTCTCCCCCATAGGTACCTCTCTCTTGATTCCTCCCCAATCAAAAACAAAAACCCACCAGGGCAACCTACGACGCCATCCCCACCTCCCCCTCCCCTTTCCCAATCCCACCACCACCACCGCCGCCGCCGCCGCCGCTCCTTCCTCCTCTTCCATGGGCTTCGTCTCCCGAGCTAGAGCCCGCAGCCGCGAGGCCCTCGCCTCCTGCCGCCCCTAGAGAGAGGTCTTCCACCTAGCATCCTTCTCCCTCCCATGCTCCTTCCCGGAGGCCCTCCTCCGCCTCCGCACAAATCTCCCACAGAGAGGTGACCTCGCCGACCACCTCCACAGCGAGCTCTCCCTCCTCCCCCTCCTTGCCCCCCACCTCAACTCCAACTGCTTCTACGGCACCCTCCCCTCCTCCCTCTCCCTCCTCTTCGAGCTCGACCTCAACAACAACCGCCTTGTCGGCCCCTTCCCCGACGTCGTCCTCCGACTCCCCTCCGTCCACTACCTCGACCTCCGCTTCAACGACCTCGAGAGTAAGATTCCCCCCTCCCTCTTCGACCTCCCCCTCGACGCCATTTTCCTCGACAACAACCGCTTCGCCCTCGACGTGCCCCCCAACCTCGACAGCTCCACTGCCTCCGTTCTCATCCTCGCCACAACCACTTCCGAGGGTGCCTCCCGACCTCCCTCAACAACATGTCCTCCACCCTCAACGAGCTTGTCCTCACCAACAGCGGCCTCCACTCCTGCGTCCCAGAATTCCTTGGCCTTCTCTCGGGGCTCGTCGTTCTGGACCTTGCCAGGAATGGGTTGGTGGGGGGCATACCATTGTCCTTCTCGAGGCTCCAGAAACTGGAGGTGTTAGAGTTGAGGGGGATGACGATGAGGGGAAGGAGTGTTCGTTTTGGATGGGGGGAAAGAGAAGAGAGGAGATAGTGCCTAGGAGAGGATATCAGGCGGGGGAAGGGGGTGTTTGTTTGGAGGGTGTGAGAAGAGGGCATGGAAATACATTTTAGGTATTTTACGGGATATATACAAAGTTGAAAGATAAAGATATAGAGGTATATATAAATTTTTTTATATTTTAAATTATTTATAATATTTTTCCTTAAATTAAATGAAAGGAGGGCATACGATGTTAACGGAATATTTAATAAGGATATATATATAAATATCAACAATATAAGAATATATAAATCTTATAAAATTTACTGGTATATATATGTGTGTGTGCGCGCGCGCGCGTAAAAATCCCTCAACTAAACTGTATCCTGACGGATGACATTCATTAGCCCTGCCTTCTTCACATTAATTGTCAGATTTGTTGGATCTGAAACAAGCAATTATTTATCCTTCCCCTTGTTCGCAAGCCCAAATGGACGATGAAGCTCCAACAGTGATAGCTCTCTGCACGTCCTCCCCTCTGCCCACCGTCCCCAGTCACTACCACTGCAAGAGCCTCGACACCTCAACTGCCACCGTCAGATCCCCATCATCGACTTCTTCCAGTTGACCCATGGCAACTAGCACAAAGGTCTCAAGCCGTCTGGGACCTCGGCAACGCCTGCGAGCAATGGGGTTTCTTCATGGTACGTACCTACCTGTTCAGCTCCTTCAAGAGTACTCATATATAATACGTATCATACATATATAATTGAGATGCTCGAAGTTGGAGATGTGTATATAGATCGATTTATGTATGTGAGCTATAGACGAGCGTTAATTAATTTGCTTATTTGTTGATAATTAAATGAAGGTGTTGAACCATGGGATGCTGGAGAGGGTGAGGGAGTGTTTTGAGAAGGGCCTCGTGTTCTTCGGGCTGCCAGAGGAAAAGAAGAAGCGGTATGTGGCGAGGGATCCGCTCGACCCGATAAGGTGTGGAACGAGCGTCAACTCCGCTGTGGAGGACGTGAGGTAGTGGAGGGATTTCTTGAAGCTCTTCTTTGTGTACCCCAACCTCGCCTGCCCTCGTGAGCCAACGGATCTTAGGTACTTAATTAATTAGTTAAAGGATGTGAATACGGAAATATATGCTGTATTATATTTTATAATATGTGATTAAGAATCAATCAATTGAAAATTAATTAAATTAAAATATATTAGTTAAAAATTTATTTTAATTAATTAAAAATTAAAATACATCGATATATTTTATCTTTTTATTGGTGAAAAATAATTTTTCACTTGAAATATGATTTTTCACTTGTGAAAAATGATTTTTATCTGTAAAAAGTAATTTACATCGGTGAAAAATCAAATACACTAATTAAAACCAACACTCTCATTCGTATATTGCAAAACAAGTTGTAAAGTACATTTCCTTTTTCTCCTATCCTGATAGTATTTCGATTTTTGCATCAAGGATGCATGCATATTTAGATTCATTAGTTCCCTTAAATAGGGGATCCAGATACGTTGTTTTGCCCTCACGTACTTACCATCACACTGCGACACATCCTTAAAAGTTAATCCCTTGGACACATGATCATAAATCATTTTAACCGTGTAGCGGTTCTAAAATTACAAGTTTATAAAAAAAAGTAAATTTTTTTATGCAATTCTCAGGTATAACCACTTAGCTTTTGGATGGCCACATGAATCGGGTCAAGATAGCTGAGTCATTCCTCGTTCACTAAGGTTGCGTTTGGCAGCCAACTTGCAACTAGAATAGGTGTCAGGAGGTGTGTTAAGGGCTTTAGGTGTGGGGTGCACGAGATACGAGGCACCATAAAAAAATATGTATACACGGATTTCAAAGTCTACTAATACTCTCTTTCCACACAACTCAAAAAATACTACCTAATAATTACAATTCATCACATCAAAACCCATTAATTCTCTCTTCTCTCATAAAATTAACATATCAATCATTAACAATTCCACTAATCATTACAATCCCACCAATCATTGCAAGTCCAGCAACCAAATACCTTCTTATACTTATTTCACTCCAATTCTACCTCGGAATAGCACTCTCTCTGCCAAATGCAGCCTAAGGCTCTATTTGGTTAGAGGATAACTCAAGGATTATCTTGTGATCAAAGGATTACCAAAGGAAGTCAAAAGAATTAATTCTAAAGTTAACGGATACAATCTATGCCATTTCATCAATTAATATCAACATCAAACTATCAAATACATCACATTAACATAAATATACATTAAAATATATTTACTTCAACATATTATATCCATTAAAATATATTCACTATATCACATCAACTCACACACACTTATGTCATAATATTAAAAAGGATGTAGGTTGGGAAACATAAAAGCTACACAAAAATTGACGCATGGTAATGTGAACGTGGTCCCTACTTGATATATCTCTTTTTTTATATAAAAAAAATACTGACACATGGTGGGATCCACCACTGTTAAAACAAACAAACCACTTTTGTACGGGTGTAAACCACTCAAATTACCTTCGAAACCACTTTGTATCGGTGCAATCTTATTTTGCATCAGTACAAAATCATTTTTTACCATCACAATCATTTTTCACGGATGCAAAGTAAAATTGCATCGTTGCAATCTTACTTTAAACTACTTTGCATCAATATAAAGTAAAATTCCGCCGATGCAAAATTAATTTTAAGTGTTTCTTCACCTATTACAAGTGATTTTACACTTAAAAGGTGATTTTTCCACATTAAGGTTTAGAGTTTAGTCTTTAGTGTTTACTCTAAATCCTAAACCATAAACTTTAAATCCTAAAGTGAAAAATCACTTCTCATACATGAAATCACTTTCCATAAACCTAAACCCTAAATCCTGTGCAAAATCACTTTGCATAGGTAAAACCACCTTTGGAATAGTTTTGCACCGATGCAAAATGAGATTCCGATGCAAAAGATACCTTAAAATAATTTATTACTGGTGTAAAATCACCTAAAATAATTTATTATCGGTACAAAGTTATTTATCACATGTGCATTTTAGGTTAAAGTGATGTAATTTTTTTGAATGTGGTGAGGTCACAACATAACAAACTTGTGGTAGGATCCACCACGTAACAAACATTACGTTCTTTTATTTATTTACATTAAATATCAATTATCAAGTTGACATACATTCACAACGCTGTGTAAAGTACGGAACAATACTCACAAATTTTCCTACGACACCTTTTGCATCAGTATTTGCATTTCCCTACTTTTTTGTTATTAAAAAATCATCCCTCAACACATCATACTGCCAATTCATTTTATCCCACCACTTATTCTTATATCCTAATCAAACATTGCTCTTATTTATCAATCCTTACAGCATTTTATCCTGATATAACACTTATCCATCTACCCAACACAACCTAAGGCTAACTTATCCGGTAGAGGAATAACCCTTAGTTAGTTAAAGGAATATTTAAAGAATAAATTACAAAATCAAAGGGATACAATTTATCCCACTCTATTAATCAACATCAACATATATTAAAATAGATAAATTCTCAAATTATTTCATTGCATCACTTCAATATCAATATATATATTAAAATGTACCAACTTCATTATAACATACATGTACATTCACAGTAACCCACTCATACTCATATCATAATATTAAAAAATTATCTACTAACATCACGTCACAATACAAATTATTTCTATCTCATTAATTATCTCATCCCTCTAAATAAATACTCTTCCTTACTTATCCTGACCTCCCTTGTGCTAAATATATACATAGTAAATGCACCTAATTATAAATTCAGATGCTTTGTTCATGTCTAACCTAATGGAAGAATTTCATGTACATCCGTCGGGATTCATTGTTATCATCCTTTTCTAGCTTCTAATTTCCATTAATATATATGAGGTCATTTTGGCACAGAGTTACTTTGCTCGAGTATGCTACGCACAGGAAGCGAATAGCCAAGGAACTACTAGCGGGCATAAATGAGAGCCTCGGTCTCCAAGAAGGTTGCACGGAGCGAGAACTTTCCATCGACTCGGGCCTCCACAATCTCGCCATCAATCTCTACCCGCCATGCCCGCAACCAGACCTTGCTCTCGGTATGCCACCGCACACCGACCACGGCCTCATCACGTTGCTCATGCAGAACGACGTCGATGGCCTTCAAGTGCACCATGATGGCAAGTGGGTCGCTGTCAAGCCCATCCCGACCTCTATCCTTGTTAACACGGGGGATCACGTGGAGGTGAGTACTCAGGTAACAATCCCCACTCATTGATCCACTCTTCACTTATCATCGATTTTTGACGTGGGATTATTTTTTTTGAAGGTGTAATCACAGTTCTTGTCGATGATCAATTTCCTTCGCACCGGCTAAAATCAGGTAAAATATTGTAACATGATAGGAAGTAAGTCTTACAAACTACGATTCAACTAAATTACACCAAAATTTTTAGTCATTTAGATTTGACCAGCAGATCAGGTAATGAATATTTCAAGCAGGTTTTGAATCCCTTTAGTCATTTATTTGTTTTATGGTAACGTTAAATAGATGTTGCCGTAGATTTTGTTGGTTATATCATTTGTTGGCTAGATCTAAAATTCTAGGGGCCGGGACTGAGTAGTGACCCCAGGTTTTAATATTCGACTTGGATGAGTCGTAGATCTAGATTTTTAGGGGCCTGAGTAGTGATTCAGGTTTTAATATTCAACTTGGATGACTTCAAAACTCAAGTAATTACCAACCAATAAGTATACTTTCAAAAACAATGATCGGTAAGCTTTTCTTTTTTCCTTATTTTTTTCTCCTTTAAATGAATATATAACATGTCACTTTTGTTTGGTTGCAGATATTCAGCAATGGCAAGTACAAGAGCGTAATAGATGGAGTTGTGTTAAATGATAAGGTTACCAGAATGTCAGCAGCCATCGTGAAGGGTCCACCGCTAGAGAAATCGTTGCTCCGGCGGCATCATTGGTTTGTGAAGAGGGTGGTGCACCTTCTCTTTACCGAGGAGTGGATTACACGGAGTTCTTGAAGATTCAATAGGGAGGTCGTTATATGAAGGCAAAATCAGTGTTGGATGCCCTCAAAAGATGCACGTGAGACTGGATGATGAGTTCCTCTAAATTGCGTCCTTTCCTGTGTATGATGTGGAGGGCAGGTTTATATGAGAAAAACGTATAAAGAAAATAAACAAATAAAAATATACAGGTATTTGCAATGTTTTTATATAAATTAAAAATATTAAATTAAATAAGTTAAATATAATTAGATAAGATTCACTATAAAATAAAAAACAAATAATATGTAATAATACAGATAAACAAAATGAAGAAATATTAGATATTATTCTCATCGAAACGTCCATTAAAGATTTTTATTAGAAAAGATATTGTCTCCCACAATACTGGTACATCGGGATCTGATGAATTCCTCTCAAGATGCAACGATCCACCCTCAAGATTCGACGTACTTCGATCTTGGACGTCCTCGAAAATCACCTCAGGAGAACGAAGCTGAGGTAATTTAGTTTCCAACCAAATTCCTGATTGATCTACCAATTTAATGGCTTGATCGATCAAAACTTCTCATGGATCTCTTAATCTCCTTGTACAAGATCGACAAAAGTAACTGGAGATTTTTCTACCAATCTCATGTTGAACAAACGCACCAAGAAAGAAAGACAAAAACGAGAGAAAGAGAGAGAGAGTGGAGAGAGTTTTTTTGCTCTTGTTATGTGTCAAATGAGAGCCTCTCGTAGTCCTTATATAAAGCCCACGACCAAACGTTTATGAAAATTCCTATTTTATGGAAATACGACAATTGATTTACTAATTAAATCTATTAATCGACCAAAATAAATTGGTCGATCAAACTTGATTTTTTGGTGGATCAAACCAATTGATTGATCAAATTTAACTCACTGATCAACCAAAATAGATGATCAACGAATTTTACCTTTTGGTCGACCAATCCAGGCCAAAATCGTGAGATTAAAAGTGCATAGCAAAAGAGTCAAGTTCTAAATTAATTCTCATCCGAGCCCGAGCCGGGTCGGGATGAGGTGCGCGCGCATGCGTGCGTGATCCCCAGCACCACCTCTCACACTTTATTACATAAGCCATGAGAAGCAGAAGCCTTTTACACCCACCAAGAGGTCTGTCTACTTTCAGTATGGCACTAAAAATCTCTCCCAATCTCACTGATTTCAATATGAATTCTCATGTCACTATATAACAATTGCATCCCGATTAATGCAATTAGACTCTCAAATCCAACATTCTCCCATAAATTCATCGTTGAAATTCAACGATAAATTCCTCAACTACCACAATCTATCTACTTTCAGTAAATGTACCTTCCAGTTTGAACTCTTACCTGAGTCATCCACCTTCACCACCATAGGAATAAAGTGAAACTAGTCCTAAACTCTAAACCTTTAATGTGGGGTGTATAGTAGTGACAATAGAATAAAGTTCTTGGTGATAATCTTAAGGGTTTATACTCTTAAAGGCCATGCACCCTATCATGCTTCATGAGTTTAATCAGGAAAGACTATATTCTCTTATCTGCAACTCACAATAACACTCAGATAGGTGGTGTTCTCCAAGGATGCATGGCAGACGATGGCAGCAACTAGCTTTTCTTAAGTCGTTGTAATACAGATAGTTATTGCCATCATTTGCTAATATTTGTTACTCGGAAAATACAGTTCTCCCGAGGTCGAACTCAGGGAGCAAGTCGTATTCTAGAGATATACATGTTCTATTACAAAAATAAAGAGAGAGAGAGAGATGAAAGTTTGGCTTCTTCTTCTCTTCTTTCTTCCTCTTTGTCTTCTCTCCTCTTTGGCTTTTGTTCTTCGTGTTCTTCCTCTATTTCTTGGTTGGACGATCCTGTCTTTTTCTTCTTTTTATTTTCTTTGTTTCTTCTTTTCTTGCTTCAGATCTTCCTCCCGTGCTCTTCTTCTTCTTTTCTTCTTCTTTGACTTCTTCTGCTTTCTGTTTCTTCACTTGGCTGCTCTGTGTTCCTTTCTTTCCTCTGCCTCGCCTTCCTTCTTCTTCTTTGCCTTCTCTGTCTTCAGGATGTCGTCTGATTTGAAAATCAGACGACTTAAACCGCTTGTTGCTGCAGTGTCTCCCTTAGCTTCCTTCTTCTTCACCTATGCCTGCACGCTCAAGAGTTCAGAGTCAACAGGGCAAAACCTACTCTACCCCCCTCCCCCGCGCGTCTCTTTCTCTCTGAGTTCGCTCTTAGGACAGCTCTCCCAGAGCAACCGGGTAATCGGGTACGAGTCGCGCCCGGGTCCAGGCCCACCGGCGTGCGGTGGTGGGCGAGGAGTGTAGGTCGGGTTAATCGGGTCAGGCCAGGTCCGCAGAGCGTGATCACGGACGAGGCTGGGTCGGGTAAGAGGGACCTCACCCCGTGGTCAGGAGGCGAACAGCATAAGGCACTTTTTGCCTTTATGCACCCGCGCGCCTCTGAAAAGTTCCGAGGTGGGACTAAATGTCCCACCCCAATTGAGCGCCCGCAGCGGAGGGAGCAGCAGGCAATCGTGGCTTCACGCGAGGCCTTCGCCCCAACTGCGAGCCTGGGACGCTTCGCGGAGACGCCCCGCGCAACCTGGGAGTCGAACCTAGGCGAAGGTGTGCCTGCACCTGCAGGTGAAGGAGCTCTGCCTGCTCAGTAATGGCGACGGCGGGCGAGTCACCTAGTCACAGAAGAACGGCCTCTCGGCCAAATCAGACAGGCGGGGGACCTTCGCCGTGGCACGGCGAAGGTGGTCAGAGGGTCTGCAGGGGGCGTGGTGGAGCAAACAGGTCACCCTAGGTCAAACTGCGAGCGAAGAAGTGGGTGTGTTCGGTGGGTCTGCAGAGGGCGTTTGGTGGGCAGTGGAAGGGCGGAGGAGGATCAGGGTAAGGAGGCGAAGGTTATGCACAGGTCGGCGAGCCGTGTGGGGTGCTGGAGCAATGGGAGTGGTTCGCCGGAGTTTGGCCGGAGGTGGAGAAGGTGAGGGTGATCGGTGGGAAATAGGTGGCGACAGTAAGGGTTTTCAGTATAGAAAAGAAAGAGGGGAGGAAGAGGAGAAGTTCTACCTGCTAAGCTGGACGAGGAGGGGTTGGCGCAGGCGACAGTCGTATCGACTGTCGCCGGAGAAGAAATTGCCCAGAGGAAGGGGCGGCGGCGAGGAGAGGGCCGGAGAGGCGTCAGCTGGGTGCGGCGTGACGCGGAAAGATCGAGGGAAGGTAACCCTGCTGCTGGTAGTGCAGCAGGGCGACGAGGAGGAGGGGGAGAGGCCGCCGGAGCAAGGGGGCGACTGTCGGAGTGGGAAGGGAGGAATTTAGGGGGGTGTCTCCGTCAGATCCGAGCTGGGAAGAACGGCGGAGCGACGGGGGTATTTATAGGGGCAGAATCAGAGAGGAGGGCGGAGGGAGACGACGTGTCTCCCTCGCCGGAGGACACCGGAGGAAGGAGACCCATACCACCCGTGCGTTTGCACGGGCGGTATGGGCGGTCGCAGTACTCAGGGGGGTGTCCCTGCGGTGGCTGACGACGCAGGGTACCCACCATTGATTTGCCAGGGCCCCTCCCTCACCCTACGCGGCGCCATGCTCCGCGCAAGGTCGCCGAAGCATGGCGCTGCGCAGGTTTTGCAGGAGGGACCTAAACGCAAAGAACGAAGGAGAGTTAGGGGCCAAAATGTGAGGGTTCAAAAGTTGAGGGCCAAAAAGTAAATATATGAGGACCAAAGTGTAAAGTTGGTCAAGAAGGTTTCTTCTTAGGCCCAAGTTTTTATACATGACAAATTAGGACCTAAGGATTCTGATGGTGAATTTTATTTCTAGATTAAACCTTGTTTGACCGGTAAATTTACGTAAAAACCCAAATTAAGTTGTTAATTGGGCATGGTTCTCAATGTAGGTCAAAATGGGTTCCTAAGGCTAAATTGAAAGTCCTAAACCCTAGAGATTATTTTTATATGAATTTTAGAGGGTTTAGTTGATTTTTACCTTACCTCAAACCACGTGAATTGAAGTAGGTTTGTTTTTAGGGTTACAGGCTGTCATTTAATTCTTTGGAGTTGCTGTAACCCTTATTGAGTCATTTCATCCCACTTTTCTTCTTATTAGGTTGTTTTGACCTATGTTTGGACCCTGAGTTACCCTGTTTTCAGATTGGATTGGTGAAATTGCATTTTTACCCCTCAGTTTATGTTTTCTTTGCAAACTCAGAATCTCTCTGAGCTAAGCCTTTCTAAGGTTATGTAGGAGCTTTTAGTCTCTGTATTAGATCAAAATAAGCTAGTTATGGCTTATGGTGAGGTTCTCATCATACCCCCATGCCTAGCTTTTGCTAGTCCCTTAGCAAAAACTTAAGGTTTCAACCCTTGTTCTAGACCATGAAGTTCTTAATAGCCTCAGATAAGTGCTTTTTCATTTAAACTTAGATTAGGTTAGAATGCTGACCATAGGCTTAAAAGGTACTCTAGTACCAATCAAGATCTAGCCTCGGCCTCAGTCCTTAGCAAAGGTTTTTAAGGCCCACAAGAACTAACCTAAGTTCTATTGGACTTTGTGGTTAAAGCACCCGTGTTTGAAATGATTTTAGCCTTGGTTCAGTTCGCAGTGCGTTTTATAAGAGAGAGATAGAAAGTTTTTTTGTTTGGAGAGTTTTCTCTCTCTTTTTCTTTTTAGTTCTAGCCTAGGATTGGCTTTTCAACACGGTCTGTATCAGATTCATTGCTCCCATCATCAATCCTCAAGGGTTCCTGGCGATCGATGCTTCGAGATAGCACCGCCCATGGCAACCCCCGAAACCCTGGCTATTGAAATTTCGAGACAATCCCATCCATGGTGTTCCGTAACTGAATTCAGACCCTGGCAATTGACACTTCGAGATAATGCCATCCATGGAATCTGAACCAGCAGAGTGCTTACATGCCTCCAGTAGGATATGTAAATATCCTAAGAGACAAGCACCGAGGAGATGATATTTTGTTACGCATCTTTGAGGGGATTTCCCGCCTCTCTGCACTGGGAACTCGTCCAAATCAACTTGTGTTGATCGACCGCTCCTATTCTAGGTGTACTTTTCAGAATGACGCTTCTGCGTGATTTTGATTTTTACGCTTACTGAACCAAGCTGTGTGTGAGGTTAGGGTGCTTAGGTTACTGAGTCCCGTAAACCAAAAATTAGTTAATGAGGCCAAATGCTCCCTAAGCCTTAGACCTAATACTTCAGCTTTTCATTTTCCTCAACCTCTTGAGGAGTGTCCAGATCTTAATAGGTACTAAGAGTCTATTCAAGAATGACTAAGGTTTGCGTTCTTACTAATCTCATTATGCACTTTTCAGTTATTTTCTTGAATGAGGTCTAGAACTTAGGTTAATTCCTTAGTTCCTTACTAATGACTATCACTTGTTTCTCATATTTTGTGCTCCTTTTTTTCCCTTTGTTTCTTTTCTCCTTCTCCATCACAAAATTTCCTTTCTCCTCTTATTCTCTTATTCTTTTTCGAAAATTTTTAATTTTTATGATGTTTTTGGCATATGTAAATTTTTTGTTTGAAACCTTTTCTTACACGTTTTGCACTTTCATACCCCCCATGCCTAAGATTTGCAATGTCCTCATTGTAACTTAGGGGGTTTTTATTTAACTTAGTTCATACATTAGGACAGATGTTTTAATGAGTGAATGGGTCGGGATGAATGTTGCGGACGATTTTTAATCTTAGATGCAAGCACCTGAGGTGGAGTCGGCTGTCCTAAAGTGTGAATTTCAATTGCACAAAGGTTTTAGAAAAGGTTTCAGGTTTTTAAAGAGAATGACGGGCTGCCTCCCGTTGAGCGCTAAATTTGATGCCTTCAGCCAAGCGAGAAATGCGATGGAGAGGGGATGGTGAAATCAGCAGAATTTTGTAATACAAGCACCTTGATTAAGATCCTGGTTGGTCAAACCAGGTGCTTGTTCAGATCAACAGGCTGATGATGCAGCCCAAACCCAATCAATCTGGTGGGTTGATAGATGTGGATAAAAAGGTGTGGAACCCACCATATACTATGAAGCTCAGATGGATGTGGAAGTGAAAACGCAGGGTTTGGCTGAGTCGAATCAACCTGGTCAGAGTAGGGACCCGTAGAATAATCAATGAATGACGCGGAAACCCTACAGGGATGATCAGAGAATGATAGAGCATGATATGTAGTCTGATCAGTGTTCCAAACCCGATGTGGAAATGCAATCAGCTCGGTGAGAGGTGAATCTGAATAGAAATTGAGTCCGGTTGCGGGTCGGGGTTGGGAAGAGGTTTTGATTAGTTATGTGTGTGCAGATGAGGTGGCAACTGTGTATGAGGGCTCTTTTAGAAAGGAATGACAGGTGATTTTCTGTAAAGAGTCCTCCGGGTAACTATCAAATGCCTGAAGAGTGTCTGTAGGATGAAAGAAATCTGAATTGAGAAAAGATTTGAATTCTGGGTTGCAATCACTCTTGGCATTTTCTATTTTTGGTTCCTGAGGATCAAAAAGGTGTGTTATCAGTGATCTCGGGAATCAGGACCTCAGAGTCAGAGTCAGAGTCATGTGAACTGAGGTCGTAGATGGGCCTGGCGTGTTCAGGAAGGAAAGTCTCTCCGCAATTATAGTCAAATCTGAAATTGTCGGAGAGTTGGCGAAAATGAGATTCATGATCATGAATTCCACCACAGCAAAAATCATCAGATGTGGAATCAGCAGCCTGATTGGGTTCTAGCCTATATGTCAATTCTGGGCTCAAAAAGGTGTTCTGTCCAAGCTCGAAGCTGGTAGGATAGACCCCATTAAAACCTTGCTCATCCAACTCCTCAGTTTCTGTATCATAAATTGGCATGTTTTCTGAAAAATCGATCAGATTTCCTGAGGATGTTGGAGAGGGATATTCATCAAATAGAGGCCCGAAATCATACTCTGTAAAAATTTGATCTTTCTCATAAGGGGCCTCATAATCTTTCCAATAAGTTTCAGATCTAGGTTCTAGGCTTAGGATGTGGGTAGAGTTACTAGAACCTAAGTCTGAATAACCTTCGAGGGCCACCTTATCAAAATAAAGGACGGAATTTATACCCTCAAAAGGTTCAGTTCTGATCTCATTATTGCAGAAGTTTTGGAATTCTAGGCTTGGCAATTCATGGTCTAAGTTTGGCTCATCATCGTGTTCTCCTGCAATATCCCAACCTAATTCAACATTGTCTTCTATCTGGGTTGGGATTCCACAACCACTTTGTGCCTCAGTCCCGAGATCCGGGAAACTGGATTGTTCCTTAATACTGTTCCAAGATGGTTCATCCTCTGTTTCTGGTATATACAGGTATTTCTGGTTGATAGTTTATTCTAGTGATCTCATCATTTCTACCCGTTTTATAAGGGCATCTTGGTGTTGTTCCCAAAGTACAGGATTTGTCAAGCATTGAAGGTATTCAGATTGGTGTAATTTTTATATCTCAATGTATCCTGTCATGAGCATATCTCGGGTTGATCCTTTTGTAACTTCTGTCAATAAAATTTGGGCACAGTTTATGATGAAAGCTGTGGTTGTTGGGACATCAACCTGAATGTTTTCTATTGGTGTTGAGGGTTTACATTTGATTTCATAGAATTCAAGGGCATCCTCAATCATCTTATCTTTCATGGATCTCAGATATTCAGGTTTTTTGAATGGTAGTCTTGCTAGGTAATTAGGCTGCATCTTTGAATCAGGTGGTGGAATCAAGATATAGAATCGAAGTTTGAATCAAGATGGAAGAAGGGGATTTTGTTCAGAATCAGAGGAAAGAGGGGCTATGTGAATGATTTCTGCAAAAACAAGGGAGCCGAGGCTTAGCCTCGGAGAGAGTGAATTTCTATAGGAGGTTTCAAGGACCTCCTGCAAAATACTGAAGGACTGGATGAGATAAGCAGGTGCTGGACCCAATCAAGACACCCAAAAATGTTGGGTGACTATAGAGGTTCGGGGCAGATGGACCCCTTGATCAGAAAGATCGTCCACCTGAGAATTACCTGGGCAGCTAGAGAGGGTGAGTCCCGCGAAGACCCCTACACGGTAGAGCGTCCCCACGGGTTACAGGGTTTCCCCCACCCGACCTCTCTTGTCACTGCGGTTCCAGGTAGACCAGAATGGGGATCTTGACCTCTTAAGTCTACCAATTTTAGTTTAAGATCAGGGTGCTTAAAGTTACACTTGAACTCTTAGGTATTTTGAGTGAGAAAGTGACCTAATTTTAAGGTTGGTTGACCCAAGGGGTCAACTTTACCTCTTGTTCCTTTGAGAGCTTTTTGGGTCCTTTCTTTTTGGGTTCAAGTGTTTAGAGAGCCAATTTTTTTAGGGTTTCTCTGAATAAGTGTGTTCAATCAATGGTTTAGGCACACTTCTTTTGGATTTTCTCCATTCTTGATTTAAGTAGTGTGTCTCTAAAACCCTAATGTTGAATCTTATGTTGGCTCTACTTGGTCCAGTTAGTTCTTTGGTGGGTAATTAGGGCTCAAGCAAGAATGTGTTAGCCCCTAAATACCCTTAATAGTGTGCAGGAATAATGGGTTGAAAACATGCAACTTCTTATGGTTTACTAAGTATAGAAGACAGGTTAACCCTATATTGCTTATTCTTTTCTTTTCTTCCTCTTTAGAGTTTAAGGGTTAATAGCGAGAGGAAAAAAAAATTACCTGTCCTCGGAGTGGTTGTTGTGCGGTTGCTTGTCTTCACGATTTCCTGTAGCTGCACAAAAGAGAGGAGATTATTAGAACTAAAAAAAGAATGTTTACCTCTAGAATAGCCGTTGCTCCCCGGCAACGGCGCCAACTGGCTAACGGTGGCAGCAATTAGCTTTTCTTAAGTCGTTGTAGTACAGATAGTTATTGCCATCATTTGCTAATATTTGTTACTCGGAAAATACAGTTCTCTCGAGGTCGAACTCAGGGAGCAAGTCGTATTCTAGAGATATACATGTTCTATTACAAAAATAGAGAGAGAGAGAGAGAGAGAGATGAAAGTTTGGCTTCTTCTTCTCTTCTTTCTTCCTCTTTGTCTTCTCTCCTCTTTGGCTTTTGTTCTTCGTGTTCTTCCTCTATTTCTTGGTTGGACGATCATGTCTTTTTCTTCTTTTTATTTTCTTTGTTTCTTCTTTTCTTGCTTCAGATCTTCCTCCCATGCTCTTCTTCTTCTTTTCTTCTTCTTTGTCTTCTTCTTCTGCTTTCTGTTTCTTCACTTGGCTGCTCTGTGTTCCTTTCTTTCCTCTGCCTCGCCTTCCTTCTTCTTCTTTTCCTTCTCCGGTCTTCAGGACATCTTCTGATTTGAAAATCAGACGACTTAAACCGCTTGTTGCTACAGTGTCTCCCTTAGCTTCCTTCTTCTTCACCTGTGCCTGCACGCTCAAGAGTTCAGAGTCAAGAGGGCAAAACCTACTCTACCCCCTCCCCCGCGCATCTCTTTCTCTCTGAGTTCGCTCTTAGGACAGCTCTCCCAGAGCAACCGGGTAATCGGGTATGAGTCGCGCCCGGGTCTAGGCCCACCGGCGTGCGGTGGTGGGCGAGGAGTGTAGGTCGGGTTAATCGGGTCAGGCCAGGTCCGCGGAGCGTGATCACGGACGAGGCCGGGTCGGGTGAGAGGGACCTCACCCCGTGGTCAGGAGGCGAACAGCATAAGGCACTTTTTGCCTTTATGCGCCCGTGCGCCTCTGAAAAGTTCCGAGGTGGGACTAAATGTCCCACCCCAATTGAGCGCCCGCAGCGGAGGGAGCAGCAGGCAATTGTGGCTTCACGCGAGGCCTTCGCCCCAACTGCGAGCCTGGGACGCTTCGCGGAGACGCCCCGCGCAACCTGGGAGTCGAACCTGGGCGAAGGTGTGCCTGCACCTGCAGGTGAAGGAGCTCTGCCTGCTCAGTAATGGCGACGGCGGGCAAGTCACCTGGTCACAGAAGAACGGCCTCTCGGCCAAATCAGACAGGCGGGGGACCTTCGCCGTGGCACGGCGAAGGTGGTCAGAGGGTCTGCAGGGGGCGTGGTGGAGCAAACAGGTCACCCTAGGTCAAACTGCGAGCGAAGAAGTGGGTGTGTTCGGTGGGTCTGCAGAGGGCGTTTGGTGGGTAGTGGAAGGGCGGAGGAGGATCAGGGTGAGGAGGCGGAGGTTATGCACAGGTCGGCGAGCCATGTGGGGTGCTGGAGCGATGGGAGTGGTTCGCCGGAGTTTGGCCGGAGGTGGAGAAGGTGAGGGTGATCGGTGGGAAATAGGTGGTGACAGTAAGGGTTTTCAGTATAGAAAAGAAAGAGGGGAGGAAGAGGAGAAGTTCTACCTGCTAAGCTGGACGAGGAGGGGTTGGCGCAGGCGACAGTCGTATCGACTGTCGCCGGAGAAGAAATTGCCCAAAGGAAGGGGAGGCGGCGAGGAGAGGGCCGGAGAGGCGCCAGCTGGGTGCGGCGTGACGCGGAAAGATCGAGGGAAGGTAACCCTGCTGCTGGTAGTGCGGCAGGGCGACGAGGAGGAGGAGGAGAGGCCGTCGGAGCAAGGGGGCGTCTGTCGGAGTGGGAAGGGAGGAATTTAGGGGGGTGTCTCCGTCAGATCCGAGCTACCAAGAACGGCGGAGCGACGGGGGTATTTATAGGGGCGGAATCAGAGAGGAGGGCGGAGGGAGACGACGTGTCTCCCTCGCCGGCGGACGCCGGAGGAAGGAGACCCATACCGTCCGTGCGTTCGCACGGGCGGTATGGGCGGTCGCAGTACTCAGGGGGTTGTCCCTGCGGTGGCTGACGACGCAGGGTACCCACCATTGACTTGCCAGGGCCCCTCCCTCACCCTGCGCGGCGCCATGCTCCGCGCAAGGTCGCCGGAGCATGGCGTTGCGCAGGTTTTGCAGGAGGGACCTAAATGCAAAGAACGAAGGAGAGTTAGGGGCCAAAATGTGAGGGTTCAAAAGTTGAGGGCCAAAAAGTAAATATATGAGGACCAAAGTGTAAAGTTGGTCAAGAAGGTTTCTTCTTAGGCCCAAGTTTTTATACATGAAAAATTAGGACCTAAGGATTCTGATGGTGAATTTTATTTCTAGATTAAACCTTGTTTGACCGGTCAATTTATGCAAAAGCCCAAATTAAGTTGTTAATTGGGCATGGTTCTCAATGTAGGTCAAAATGGGTTCCTAAGGCCAAATTGAAAGTCCTAAACCCTGGAAATTATTTTTTTATGAATTTTAGAGGGTTTAGTTTATTTTTACCTTACCTCGAACCACGTAAATTGAAGTGGATTTGTTTTTAGGGTTACAGGCTGTCATTTAATTCTTTGGAGTTGCTGTAGCCCTTATTGAGTCATTTCATCCCACTTTTCTTCTTATTAGGTTGTTTTGACCTATGTTTGGACCCTGAGTTACCCTGTTTTCAGATTGGATTGGTGAAATTGCATTTTTACCCCTCAGTTTATGTTTTCTTTGCAAACTCAGAATCTCTCTGAGCTAAGCCTTTCTAAGGTTATGTAGGAGCTTTTAGTCTCTGTATTAGGTCAAAATGAGCTAGTTATGGCTTATGGTGAGGTTCTCATCAATGCACTACTCACATCCTGCCATAAAGTCTTGAACCCATTTAGAGCCTTTGCTTTTCCTAAATTTGCAGTTTAAGGTACTCAGGTTTCTAAGGATTGGACTCAGATGCAAAAGCATCTAACAATGACTGTCAACTAGTTTTCCATACAACTTGTTGTTACCACATTGAACCTACTTGGTGGGTTCTCCACTCAGTTAGGTTGGGTTGCTGCTGTAGGTAAATTCCCAATGGGTCTTAGTCCCATCCCAAGCTTAAACTTAAGGACTAAAGATCTATCAAGTCCTTTAATAAATGGATCTGCTGTATTATCCTTGGATCCTATAAATTTCACAGCAATCACTCCTTAAGACACTAAATCTCTTACAGACTTGAATCTGATTTTGATATGTCTTCTTGTTTTCTGATTAAACTTTGAACTCTTAATCTTTCCTATAGCAGTCATGCTATCACAATGCAAAGATATCGCAGGAATTGGTTTATCCACCATAGAGATTTCTGTAATAAGTCCCTTTAGCCATTCAGCCTCAAGTCCTATAGTGTCCAAAGCATATAGCTCAACCTCAAAAGTAAACCGGGATAAAATGGTCCATTTTGCATACTGACAGGAGACTACACCGCCTCCAAGGGTAAAGACATACCCTGTAACACCATTACTCCTGGAATCTTCCATTTGACCGATCCAACTTGCATCACCATATCATTCAAAAATTAAAGGATATTTACCAAAATGCAAATTAAGGAAAAAAAACTCCCTTTAAGTACCTAAGTACTCGATCTAAGACATCCCAATGAGTATGGTTATGATAACTTGTGTATCTGCTCAACTTAAACACGGAAAAAGAAATATCTAGTCTAGTATAGATAGTCAAATACATCAAGCTTCCTATAATCTGTGAATATCTTAGTTGTGAAATAGGCGTTCCACTTTTGTTCTTATAGAGAGTTTTTGATGAATCAAATGGAGTGCTTATAGCCTTGTAACCTTCATAGCTAAATTTCTCAAGAACCTTCTCAACATAATGAGATTGAGAAATAGTTATCCCTTCTACAAACCGAATCAGTTTAAGGCCTAGGATCACATTTGCAACACCCATATCCTTCATCTCAAACTTACTACTCAAGAACTTAGTTTCATTCACAATTCTAATGCCTGATCCAAACAATAATATATCATCTACATATAGTCATAGGACAATACACATATCACCCTTAATCATAGAGTAGACACACCTGTCAGATTTGTGACCTACAAAGCCAAAAGATTGTATAGTCTTATCAAACTTTTCATGCCATTACTTGGGTGCTTATTTCAAACCATAAGGAAACTTAACAAGCTTGCAAACCTTTTTCTTATTCCCAGGAGCTACAAATCCCTTAGGTTGATCCATATAAATCTCCTCCTCAAGATTGTTATGAAGAAAGGCAGTCTTCACATCCATTTGGTGGATAGTGAGATCATAAATAGAAGCCAATGCAATAAGCATCCAGATAGTAGTTATCCTAGTTACTGGAGAATAGGTATCGAAATAATCGATTTCTTCCATTTGCTTGAACCCCTTAGCAACAAGTCTAGCTTTGTAGTTTTCAATAAATCCGTTAGGCCTGAATTTTCTCTTAAACACCCACTTACAACAAATAGTAGAATACCTTGGAAGTAAATCATCCAATTCCCAAATTCCATTAGAGATGATTGAGTCAATCTCATTCTGAATGGCATCTTTCCAATGCTTAGCTTCAGAAGAAGCCATAGCATCACGATAAGTGAGGCAATCACCCTCGATTTAATAAGTAATAAAATCACTTCCCAAACCCTTAGCAATTCTTGATCTCTTACTTCTCTCAGGTTCAAACTCTTCTACTTGATTGGGTTCAGAATGAGAAGAGCTAGCCGCCACATTAGGCATCCTTTCCACTTGATTAGGAATAGAACTAGATGTGGTGGCTAGATCATCTGAAGTCATATTTTGAGGTAATCCAGTCTTCATAGGGAAGACATCCTCAAAAAATGTATCATCGCAAAGCTCAACAATAGTGTTGACAAATCTCAGATTTTATAACAAAAAATAAATAGGCATAGCTATTATCAACATAACCCAGAAAAACTGCGTCAACTATCTAAGGCCCAAACTTCTTCCTCTTATGTTCTGGGACAACCACTTTTGCAAGGTAGCCCCATACTTTGAGGTATTTCAAACTTGTTTTCCTATTTCTCGAAATCTCAAATGGACTACTTTCCTTATGCTTGAAGGGAACTCTATTCAGAATATGGCACACCGTATTCAAAGCTTCTCCCCACATGTAAGTAGGTAATCTTGAGCTTTGCAAGAGGATATTGACCATGTCAGTTAGGGTTCTATTCTTTCACTCTGCTATCCCATTAGATTGAGGGAAACATGGAGTCATCACTTCATGAACTATACCAAAAGCTTGGTATTATTTATCAAATAAGTTGGACGTATATTCCCCTCCTTTATTTGACCTCAGTCTCTTAAGAGTTTTCTTAATTTGTATTTCTGCTTCTTTCTTAAAAATGAGGAATTTACTTAATGCATCATCTTTAGACTTAAGCAAATACATATAGCAATATCTACTACTGTCATCTATAAAGGTGATAAAATACTTTTTATTGTCCCTAATCAACACACTGTTAAACTCACAGATATCCGTATGCACCAAATCTAAAACCTCAGTATCTTTAGTAATAGAGTGAAAAGGCTTCCTAGTTTGTTTAGCTTGCACACAAATCTCACATTTCTTAATTTTATCTATGGTATGTTCAGAAATCATATTTAATTTCATCATTCTTTTTAAAAAATTAAAATCTACATTACCCAATCTACCATGCCATATATCAGAAGATTCAATATTACTGCAAACAGATTGAATCAAAGAAAACTAGCATTATTTAGAGCATTTCTAAATGATACATCCACATTACATCTCACTCTAAATAATAAATTAAAATCTGCCAAATACCCCTTTCCATAAAATATTCCATGTCTCAACATAACAACTTTATTACATTTAAAGTTTAACTCAAAACCCTCTCTAACTAACAAGGATCCAGAAAGAGCATTCTTTTTCACAGCAGGAACGTGCAACACCCTACATAGTGTCCAGACTTACCTCGAGAAAAATCTCAACTCCACACATTTGAATCCCAACACCTTGGCTACAGAGTCATTCCCCATTTTCACAGCCCCGCCATTGCAAGTCTGATAGAGGAAAAAATGATCTATTAGTACAAATATGTACATTAGCTCCAGTATCCACAAGCCATTTAGTAGGATTGTGAATAACATAGAGTTCAGGTTTTATTGAGACATACCAATCGCTAGGCCCGACCTCCTCAGTGATCACATTCACCTGAGGATTTTCATCTGTGGTCTTCTACTGAGCTTTATTAAGACAATCCTTCTTCCAATGCCCAACCTGCCTATAGTGCCAACATGATTTGTTCTTAGATTTCTTTTGAATCTTAGGTTTAGCCTTCGTTTTGTTTTTATTTCTCTTATTTTTATTCTCCTTGCCCTTGGATGTTATGACATTCACCTTAGACTCCACAAGCATAATAGGTTTTTGTTTCCTATGCCCTTCCTCAATAGTAATAGCTATCATCAAGTCATCTAGAGAAATCTTTCCCTTCCTATGCTTGAGAGTCATCCCAAAGTCTTTCCAAGATTTAAAGAATTTCTCAATGATAGATATAACTTAAAACTTCTCAGGAAGCTTCATTTCAGCCTCTGCTAAACCATAGAGCAATAACAGAAATTCGTGTGCTTGCTCCAGTACCGATTTACCCTCAGCCATTTGGAATTTAAGGAATTTTGCGACAGAGTATTTTTAATACCAAGATCCTCGGTATTATACTTTTAGTCCAACTCCTCCCATAGCCCCTTTGCAGTGGATGTGGATGTGTTGTATACATCAAATAGCACATTGGAGAATGGCCATAAGATGCAACCATGACAAATACAGTTACGCTCATTTCACACATCCATTGCCTTTTGGCCTTTAAAAGTGGATTTTTCCTTATCCAAAATTAGGCAATCAATTTCCAACGCCGAGATCAAACCAATGGTGGTTAACCAAATTCTCATGTGTTGTTGCAATCGCTTGAAATTTTGCCCACCAAATTTATCAGGCATACCAATAAGTCTACACGTGATTTGAAGGTTACTTTCGACATCCCAAATATTTTAGATCTTGGCGATATCTTTTCCAAGATTGATGAGAAAAATGCATAAAGGAAATAAATAAATAAAAACATATGCATTTCTAACGTTTTCGCATAGATCAAAAATATTATTTTAAGCAAGTCAAACATGATTTAGCAAGATTTAGAATAAAATAAAAAATAAATAACATGCAATAGCACAGATAAACAAAACGAACAAAGGTTAGCGATTACTCCAATTGAAGTATCCATTAAGGACTTTCCTTAGAGAAGGTATCGCTTCCCACAATACCGGTGCGTCGAAGTCTAACGAACTCCTCCTAGGATACGATGATCCACCTCCAAGATTCATCGCACTCCGATATTGGACATCCTCGAAAACCATCTCAAGAGAACGAAGCCGAGGCAATTTGGTTTCCAACCAAATTCCCGATTGATCTACCAATTTAATGGTTTGATCAACCAAAAACTTCTCATGGATCTCTCAATTTCCTTGTGCAAGATCGACAAAAGTAATTAGAGATTTTTCTACCAATCTCACGTCGAATGAACACACCAAGAAAGAGAGACAAAAACGAGAGAGAGAGAGGGAGGGAGTTAAAAGAGATCTTTTGCTCTTGTTGTGTGTCAAATGAGAGCCCCCTCGTGACCCTTATATAAAGCCCACAACCAGACATTTATGAAAATTCCCGTTTTATGGAAATACGACAATTGATCAACCAATTAAATACATTGATCGACCAAAATAAATTGATCAATCAAACTTGATTTTTTGGTCGATTAAACCAATTGATCGACCAAACTAACTCATTAATCGACCAAAATAATTGGTCAACCAATTTTACCTTTCAGTCGACCAATCCAGATCAATATCGTGAGATTAAAAGTGCGTAGCAAAAGAGTCCAAGTTCCAAGTTTCAAATTGATTCTCACCCGAGCACCCGTGCAGAGACGTATCGTGTCTAAGTTTAGTTTGCTAGTGCATTTTTGGTAAGAGAGAGACAGAGATGGATTTTTTCATTTTGAGAGTTTTCTCTCTTTTCTTTCTATATTTCCCTAAATCTAGCCTCGAATTGGCCCTAAACTCAGTCTGTATCAGATTTCTTGTCCCTACCTTCAATCCTCGAAAGGTTCCTATCTTTCGATGCTTCGAGATAGCATCGCCCATAGCAACCCCCTCAACTCCTAACTTTCAACACTTCAAGACAGTGCCGCTCATGGCATTCTATAGTTAAATTCATGCCCTGGCAATCGACATTTCAGGATAATCCCACCCATGGCAACTGAATCAGAACAAGGTGCTTACATGCCCCCAGTAGGATATTTAGATATACTAGGAGACAAGCACCGAGGAGACGATATGTTAATACACATCTTCTAGGGGAATATTCCACCTCTCCGCGCTAGGAACTTATCCAATCAACTTGTGTCTTTGAGCTGCTCCTAAGATAGATCTTCGAGATGACTTTTCAGAACAAAACACTTTTGGCATGATTTCTTTATTAAGCACACTGAACCAGACTAGTGTGTGATTTTGAGCGCTTAGGTTACCAAGTCCCACAAACTAAAGAGCAGGCAATGGGGCTGAATAATCCCTAAGCCTTAGACCTACTAGATTAGCTTCGCACTTTCCTCAACTTCTTAAGGACTAATCTGGATCTTAACGAATACGTGAGTGTTTAAGCCTTACAATAAGCCCAAGAGACCTAAGATCAGCACTCTTTACTAGTTGATGAGAACCTCATCATGAGCCATAACTAGCTCATTTTGACCTAATACAGAGAATAAAAGCTCCTACATAACCTTAGAAAGGCTTGGCTCAGAGAGATTCTGAGTTTGCAAAGAAAACATAAACTGAGGGGTAAAAATGCAATTTCACCAATCCAATCGGAAAATAGGGTAACTCAGGATCCAAACATAGGTCAAAATAACCTAATAAGAAGAAAAGTGGGATGAGATGACTCAATAAGGGCTACAGCAACCCCAAAGAATTAAATGATAGCTTGTAACCCTAAAAACAAATCCACTTCAATTCACGTGATTCGAGGTAAGGTAAAAATCAACTAAACCCTCTAAAATTCATATAAAAATAATCTCTAGGGTTTAGGACTTTCAATTTGGCCTTAGGAACCCATTTTGACCTACATTGAGAACCATGCCCAATTAACAACTTAATTTGGGTTTTTGCGTAAATTGACCGGTCAAACAAGGTTTAAGCTAGAAATGAAATTCACCATCAGAATCCTTAGGTCCTAATTAGTCATGCATAAAAACTTGGACGTAAGAAGAAACCTTCTTGACCAACTTTACACTTTGGTCCTCATATAATTACTTTTTGGCCCTCAACTTTTGAACCCTCGCATTTTTGCTCCTAACTCTCCTTCGTTCTTTGCGTTTAGGTCCCTCCTGCAAAACCTGCGCAGCACCATGCTCCGGCGACCTTGCGCGGAGCATGGCGCCGCGCAGGGTGAGGGAGGGGCCCTGGCAAGTCAATGGGGGGTACCCTGCGTCGTCAACCACCGTAGGGACACCCCCCTGGGTACTGCGACCGCCCATACCGCCCGTGCGAACGCACGTACGGTATGGGTCTCCTTCCTCCGGCGTCCGCCGGCGAGGGAGACACGTCGTCTCCCTCCGCCCTCCTCTCTGATTCCGCCCCTATAAATACCCCCGTCGCTCCGCCGTTCTTGGTAGCTCGGATCTGACGGAGACACCCCCCTAAATTCCTCCCTTCCCACTCCGACAAACGCCCCCTTGCTCCGGCGGCCATCTCCTCCTCCTCCTCGTCGCCCTGCCGCACTACCAGCAGCAGGGTTACCTTCCCTCGATCCTTCCACGTCACGCCGCACCCAGCTGGCGCCTCTCCGGTCCCTTCCTCGCTGCCGCCCCTTCCTCTGGGCAATTTCTTCTCCGGCGACAGTCGATACGACTATCGCCTACGCCAACCCCGCCTCGTCCAGCTTAGCAGGTAGAACTTCTCCTCTTCCTCCCCTCTTTCTTTTCCATACTGAAACCCTTACTGTCGACCCCGATTTCCCACCGATCACCCTCACCTTCTCCACCTCCGGCCAAACTCCGGCGAACCGCTCCCATCGCTCCAGCACCCCACACGGCTCGCCGACCTATGCATAACCTTCACCTCGTCACCCTGATCCTCTTCCACCCCTCCTCTTCCCACCAAACGCCCTCTGCAGATCCACCAAACACACCCACTTCTCCGCCCGCAGTTTGACCTAGGGCGATCCGTTGGCTCCACCACGCCCACTGCAAACCATCCGACCACCTTCGCCGTGCCACCGCGAAGGTCCCCCGCCTGTCTGATTAGGCCGAGAGGCCGTTCTTCTGTGACCAGGTGACTCGCCCGCCGTCGCCATTACTGAGCAGGCAGAGCACCTTTGCCTGCAGGTGCAGGCACGCCTTCGCCTAGGTTCGATTCCCAGGTTGCGCGGGGCGTCTCCGCGAAAACGTCCCAAGCTCGCAGTTGGGTCGAAGGCCGCACATGAAGCCACGATCACCCACTGCTCCCTCCGCGACGGGCGCTCAATTGGGGTGGGACATTTAGTCCCACCTCGAAACTTCTCAGAGGCGCGCGGACGCATAAAGGCAAAAAGTGCCTTATGCTGTCTGCCTCCTGACCACGAGGTGAGGTCCCTCTCACCCGACCCGGCCTCGTCCGTGACCACGCTCCCGGACCTGGCCCGACCCGATTAAACCGACCTGCACTCCTCGCCCACCACCGCACGCCGGTGGGCCTGAACCCGGGCGCGACTCGTACCCGATTACCCGGTTGCTCTGGGAGAGCTATCCAAAGAGTGAACTTTGAGAGAAAGAGACGCGCGGGGGAGAGGGGTAGAGTAGGTTTTGCCCTGACTCTGAACTCTTGATCGTGCAGGCACAGGTGAAGAAGAAGGAAGATCAGGGAGACACTGTAGCAACAAGAGGTTTAGACAGGTGAAGGCACAGAAGAAGGAAGACGAGGCAGAGGAAAGAGAGGAACACAGAGCAGCCAAGTGAAGACTCTGCAGACATCAGAAGACAAAGAAGAAGAAAAGAAGAGAGAAGGAGCAGCCAAGTGAAGAAACAGAAAGCAGAAGAAGAAGAGCACGGGAGGCAGATCTGAAGCAAGAAAAGAAGAAACAAAGAGAATAAAAAGAAGAAAACGACAAGATCGTCCAACCAAGAAATAGAGGAAGCAAGAAAAGAAGAAGAAGAAGAACAAGAAGAACAAAAACCAAAGACAGAGAAAGAAAGAAGAGAAGAAGAAAAAGCCAAACTTTCATCTCTCTCTCTCTATTTTTGTAATAAAACATGTATATCTCTAGAATACGACTTGCTCCCTGAGTTCGACCTCGGGAGAACTGTATTTTCCGAGTAACAAATATTATCAAATGATGGCAATAACTATCTGTACTACAACGACTTAAGAAAAGCTAGTTGCTGCCACCGTTTCGCCAGTTGGCGCCGTTGTCGGGGAGCAACGGCTATTCTAGAGGTAAACATTTCTGTTTCTTTTTAGTTCTAATAATCTCCTCTCTTTTGTGCAGCTACAGGAAATCAAGAAGACAAGCAATCGCACGACAACCACTCCGAGGACAGGTAATTTTTTTTCCTCTCGCCATTAACCCATAAACTCTAAAGAGGAAGAAAAGAAAAGAACAAGCAATATAGGGCTAACCTGTCTTATATACTTAGTAAACCATAAAAAGTTGCATGTTTTCAACCCATTATTCCTGCACACTATTAAGGGTATTTAAGGGCTAACACATTCTTGCTTGAGCCCTAATTACCCAAGCAAAGAACTAACTGGACCAAATAGAGCCGACATAAGATTCAATATTAGGGTTTTAGAGACACACTACTTAAATCAAGAATGGAGAAAATCCAAAAGAAGTGTGCCTAAACCATTGATTGAAAATACCTATCCAAAGAAACCCTAAAATAAGTTTGGCTCTTTAAACACTTGAAACCTAAAAAGATAAAGACCTAATAAGCAAAACTAGCAGGTAAAGTTGACCATTTGGGTCAACTAACCTTCAAATTAGGTCACTCTTTGCACTTAAAAAGACTAAAGTTCAAGTGGAACCCTAAGCACCTTGCTCTTGAACTAAAATTGGTAGACTTAAGAGGTCAAGATCCCCATTCTGGTCTACCTGGAACCGCAGTGACAAGAGAGGTTGGGTGGGGGAAACCCTGTAACCCGTGGGAACGCTCTACCGTGTAGGGGTCTTCGCGGGACTCACCCTCTCTGGCTGCCCAGGTAATTCTCAGGTGGTCGATCTTTCTGATCAAGGGGTCCATCTGCCCTGCACCTCTATAGCCACCCAACACATTTTTGGGTGTCTTGATTGGGTCCAGCACCTTCTAAACTCATCTCTTCCAACAGTGCATGTACGGTAGGAGGTCCTTAAGACCACCCTTAAGACCTCCTTTAGAAATTCACTCTCGTCAAGGCCAAGCCTCGACGCCCGTGTTTGTGCAGCAACCTCCTCACATTATTCACTCTTCTGATTCAGAACCAAGTTCTTCTTCTTTCCCCATCATGGCTCAGCCAGTTGAGGAAGAAAACAATCTGGAGCACCAGCTCCAGCGACTCAACGACCTCTTCCAAAACTTTGTACACCCACCGCAGCGTCCCATGATGCGGGACCATTATAATCCTGCTGCGGTGGCCATCGAGCCTCGAGTCAGAATCCCGATTGGAGGACCTGATTCTGAATTGAAGCCCAATATGATTCATGCTATACCTAAATTCCATGGGCTTAATTCTGAAGGTCCCTTCCAGCACATCAAACAGCTAAAGCACCTGGCCCAAACTTTTGGGTCAGACGCACAAAATCAGGATATTCTTCTCATGAAGATGTTCTCCTTTTCTCTTATGGACAAGGCCGCCCATTGGTACCAAACTCAGACCCGGCCGATCAACAATTGGGAAGAACTCCAGTCCGAGTTCCTGAAAAAGTTCTTCCCTGTTGGACGGACTAACGCCTTGCGCCATCAGATTACACACTTCACCCAACAAACAGGGGAACCTCTCCATGAGGCATGGGATCGTTTTCAGGATCTCATGAAAAAGTGCCCCCATCACGGAGTTCCTAAATGGGAACAAGTCCAATATTTTTACCAGGGACTCCGTGAGGACATCCGTCTTTTCGTCAATGCAACCTGCGGAGGAAATATCATGGGTCAACATGAAGACACCGTGTGGGAGATTCTCGATAACATGTGCGAGAACTCCATCAACAATGACTCCATGGAATTATTCGATAGGACGAATACCCGCGCAGCGGCGAATCTCAGGGGAGCACACGAGACGCAGGGCCTGTCCGCATCAGTCGACTTGGAGTTAATGGCCAGTCGATTGGACAAGGTCTCGATTATCGAAAAGAAGGTAGATGAGCTGACTCAGCATCTGCAGCAAGCCACCTCTGCGCATAACCCTTTCGCACAGCCTCCTTCCACAAGGGAAACTGTCCAAAACATTCTCCATCGATCTTCTCCTAGGATGGACCCATCATCCGAATCTTTGCCCAGAGGTCCCTCCGATTCCTTCTTCACCTGCCAGGGAAATTCCATTCCCTCTTTCTCTAACTCTCTGGAGGTTCCTCAGACCTACGAGGACCTCAACGCCATCCAGAATGACCCGTTCTCCAACACCTATAATCCTGGATGGCGTAACCATCCTAACTTTCAGTGGGCGGGAAATTCCCAAAGACCATCCTTCCAACCCCGCCCACAACCTCCTCGTCCTTACTAGCCGCCTCAGCCTCGGCCCAACCCTACTTATCCATCTGGGCCAAATCAAGATCAAATGTCCCTTATCCTTCAGACCTTGGCTGACATTCAAAGAACGAATGCGGCTATCCAGAAACAACACAAGGACAAACTTACAGAGGTCCGAAACCAATTGACCCAATTGGCAAACTCTCGCCAGCCAGGTACTCTTCCTTCCCAACCTCTACCTAATCCCAATAACGTGCCCACCCAGCGGCACGTTATGAACCCAAACCCGGGCCATGCCCATATGATTTATCAGGCCCCCTCTGTTCCTTCACCTGACGGGATAGAGGCCTCCACTTCTTTTGCAAGTTACCAGCAGCAAGCTATCTTACCCAATCCCAACCAAAACCAGGCAGGACTTAATTCCGTAACAACCCGTAGTGGTAAGGAAACCTAAGACCCACCTCATCCGAACCACTCCAAGCCGGGTATTGATCCCAAGCCTAGGACAGTAATCCAGGACGTCCCCACCCCTGTCCCAGATCCACAACCTGGACCTATCCTAGAAGAACCGACCAAGATCCCGTTTCCCGAGGCCTTGACCAAGGGAAAGAAGACCACCAAGCCTGTGGCACCTGAGGAGGACCTGGTCAAGCTCTTTGAGCAGGTCCACATAAACATCCCCTTGATGGATGCAATCCGCCACGTACCAGCTTACGCACGATTTTTAAAGAATGTGTGTACACCCCAGCGTAAGCCGCGAACCAAGGGTGGGAGCCCAATTGTTCTGTCAGAGCAAGCCAGCTCTGTAATCCTCAGTAAACTCCCACCCAAGGCAAAAGATCCTGGTACTCCCCTGATCTCCTGCAAGATAGGTGCTACCCAATTTGATAGAGCTTTTCTAGACTTAGGTGCATCCATAAACCTGATACCCACATCCTTACTTGACCATTTAGAAGAATCTGAGCTAAAACCAACCGAGGTGACATTACAATTAGCAGATCGATCTATAAAGTCACCAAAAGGGATTCTCGAGGATGTTATCGTAAGAGTGCGGGATTTCTATTTCCCAGTGGACTTTATAGTCTTAGATATGGACGCGCCTAAAAACCCTAGGGATACACCAATCATTCTAGGGAGACCTTTCTTGGCTACTGCTAGAGCCAACATCAGCCGTGAGGAGGGCCAAATAGAGCTTAAATTTGGAGATCAAACCTTAAAAATTGATATATTTAAGGCACAACAAGGAATTAATTGCGGTGTCATCGAACAGATTTGTGACGTCAGAACTTTGGTTGATGAATCACAATTCCAATCACAGAAAGATCTTGACCCGTGGCGAAATGGTGGCAGCAACTAGCTTTTCTTAAGTCGTTGTAGTACAGATAGTTATTGCCATCATTTGCTAATATTTGTTACTCGGAAAATACAGTTCTCCCGAGGTCGAACTCAGGGAGCAAGTCGTATTCTAGAGATATACATGTTTTATTACAAAAATAGAGAGAGAGAGAGAGATGAAAGTTTGGCTTTTTCTTCTTCTCTTCTTTCTTTCTCTGTCTTTGGTTTTTGTTCTTCTTGTTCTTCTTCTTCTTCTTTTCTTGCTTCCTCTATTTCTTGGTTGGACGATCTTGTCGTTTTCTTCTTTTTATTCTCTTTGTTTCTTCTTTTCTTGCTTCAGATCTGCCTCCCGTGCTCTTCTTCTTCTGCTTTCTGTTTCTTCACTTGGCTGCTCCTTCTCTCTTCTTTTCTTCTTCTTTGTCTTCTGATGTCTGCAGAGTCTTCACTTGGCTGCTCTGTCTTCCTCTCTTTCCTCTGCCTCGCCTGCCTTCTTCTTTGCCTTCACCTGTCTTCAGGACGTCGTCTGATTTGAAAATCAGACGACTTAAACCTCTTGTTCCTACAGTGTCTCCCTGATCTTCCTTCTTCTTCACCTGTGCCTGCACGCTCAAGAGTTCAGAGTCAGGGCAAAACCTACTCTACCCCTCTCCCCCGCGCGTCTCTTTCTCTCAAAGTTCGCTCTTAGGATAGCTCTCCCAGAGCAACCGGGTAATCGGGTACGAGTCGCGCCCGGGTCCAGGCCCACCGGCGTGCGGTGGTGGGCGAGGAGTGCAGGTCGGTTTAATCGGGTCGGACCAGGTCCGCGGAGCGTGGTCACGGACGAGGGCGGGTCGGGTGAGAGGGACCTCACCCCGTGGTCAGGAGGCAGACAGCATAAGGCACTTTTTGCCTTTATGCGTCCGCGCGCCTCTGAGAAGTTCCGAGGTGGGACTAAATGTCCCACCCCAATTGAGTGCCCGTCGCGGAGGGAGCAGTGGGAGATCGTGGCTTCACGCGCGGCCTTCGCCCCAACTGCGAGCCTGGGACGTTTTCGCGGAGACGCCCCGCGCAACCTGGGAGTCGAACCTAGGCGAAGGCGTGCCTGCACCTGCAGGCAAAGGAGCTCTGCCTGCTCAGTAATGGCAACGGCGGGCGAGTCACCTGGTCACAGAAGAACGGCCTCTCAGCCTAATCAGATAGGCGGGGGACCTTCGCCGTGGCACGGCGAAGGTGGTCGGATGGTTTGCAGTGGGCGTGGTGGAGCCAACGGATCGCCCTAGGTCAAACTGCGGGCGGAGAAGTGGGTGTGTTTGGTGGATCTGCAGAGGGCATTTGGTGGGAAGAGGAGGGGTGGAAGAGGATCAAGGTGACGAGGTGAAGGTTATGCACAGGTCGGCGAGCCGTGTGGGGTGCTGGAGCGATGGGAGCGGTTCGCCGGAGTTTGGCCGGAGGTGGAGAAGGTGAGGGTGATCGGTGGGAAATCGGGGTCGACAGTAAGGGTTTCAGTATGGAAAAGAAAGAGGGGAGGAAGAGGAGAAGTTCTACCTGCTAAGTTGGACGAGGAGGGGTTGGCGCAGGCGATAGTCGTATCGACTGTCGCCGGAGAAGAAATTGCCCAGAGGAAGGGGCGGCAGCGAGGAAGGGACCGAAGAGGCGCCAGCTGGGTGCGGCGTGACGCGGAAGGATCGAGGGAAGGTAACCCTGCTGCTGGTAGTGCGGCAGGGCGACGAGGAGGAGGAGGAGATGGCCGCCGGAGCAAGGGGGCGTCTGTCGGAGTGGGAAGGGAGGAATTTAGGGGGGTGTCTCCGTCAGATCCGAGCTACCAAGAACGGCGGAGCGACGGGGGTATTTATAGGGGCGGAATCAGAGAGGAGGGCGGAGGGAGACGACGTGTCTCCCTCGCCGGAGGACGCCGGAGGAAGGAGACCCATACCGTCCGTGCGTTCGCACGGGTGGTATGGGCGGTCGCAGTACCCAGGGGTTGTCCCTGCGGTGGCTGACGACGCAGGGTACCCCCCATTGACTTGCCAGGGCCCCTCCCTCACCCTGCGCGGCGCCATGCTCCGTGCAAGGTCGCCGGAGCATGGGGCTGCGCAGGTTATGCAAGAGGGACCTAAATGCAAAGAACGAAGGAGAGTTACGAGCCAAAATGCGAGGGTTCAAAAGTTGAGGGTCAAAAAGTAATTATATGAGGACCAAAGTGTAAAGTTGGTCAAGAAGGTTTCTTCTTAGGTCCAAGTTTTTATGCATGACTAATTAGGACCTAAGGATTCTGATGGTGAATTTCATTTCTAGCTTAAACCTTGTTTGACCGGTCAATTTACGCAAAAACCCAAATTAAGTTGTTAATTGGGCATGGCTCTCAATGTAGGTCAAAATGGGTTCCTAAGGCCAAATTGAAAGTCCTAAGCCCTAGAGATTATTTTTATATGAATTTTAGAGGATTTATTTGATTTTTACCTTACCTCGAACCACGTGAATTGAAGTGGGTTTGTTTTTAGGGTTACAGGCTGTCATTTAATTCTTTGGGGTTGCTGTAGCCCTTATTGAATCATCTCATCCCACTTTCTTCTTATTAGGTTATTTTGACCTATGTTTGGACCCTGAGTTACCCTATTTTCAGATTGGATTGGTGAAATTACATTTTTACCCCTCAGTTTATGTTTTCTTTGCAAACTCAGAATCTCTCTGAGCCAAGCCTTTCTAAGGTTATGTAGGAGCTTTTATTCTCTGTATTAGGTCAAAATGAGCTAGTTATGGCTCATGATGAGGTTCTCATCATACCCCCATGCCTAGCTTTTGCTAGTCCCTTAGCAAAAACTTAAGGTTTCAACCCTTGTTCTAGACCATGAAGTTCCTTAATAGCTTCAGATAAGTGTTTTTTCATTTAAACTTAGATTAGGTTAGAATGCTGACCATAGGCTTAAAAGGTACTCTAGTACCAATCAAGATCCAAATCTGTCTAGCCTCAGTCTCAGTCCTTAGCAAAGGTTTTTAAGACCCACAAGAACTAACCTAAGGTCTATTGGACTTTGTAGTTAAAGCACCCCGTGCTTGAAACGATTTTAGCCCTGGTTCAGTTCGCAGTGCGTTTTGTAAGAGAGAGAGGTAGAAAATTTTTCTGTTTTTGGAGAGTTTTCTCTCTCTTTTTCTTTTTAATTCTAGCTTAGGATTGGCTTTTCAACACGGTCTGTATCAGATTCCTTGTCCCCATCATCAATCCTCAAGGGTTCCTGGCGATCGATGCTTCGAGATAGCACCGCCCATGGCAACCCCCAGAACCCTGGCTATTGAGATTTCGAGATAATCCCATCCATAGTGTTCCGTGGCCGCTTTCAGACCCTGGCAGTTGACACTTCATAATAATGCCACCCATGGAATCTGAACCAGCAGGGTGTTTACATGCCCCCAGTAGGATATGTGAATATCCTAAGAGACAAGCACCGAGGAGATGATATTTTGTTACGCATCTTTGAGGGGTTTTCCCGCCTCTCTGCGCTGGGAACTCGTCCAAATCAACATGTGTTATCAGCCGCTCCTACTCTAGGTGTACTTTTCAGAATTTTTTCGACGCTTCTGCGTGTTTTTAATTTTTATGCTTGCTGAACCAGGCTGTGTGTGAGGTTAGGGTGCTTAGGTTACTGAGTCCCGTAAACCAGAAGTTAGTTAGCGAGGTCAAATACTTCCTAAGCCTTGGACCTAGTACTTAAGCTTTTCATTTTCCTCAACCTCTTGAGGATTGTCTAGATCTTAATGGGTACTAAGAGTCTATCAAGAATGCCTAAGGTTTGCGTTCTTACTAATCTTACCAAGCACTTTTCATTTCTTTTCTTGAAAAAAAATGGACTAGGGTAAGGTTAATTCCTTAGCTTCTTACTAATGACTATTACTCTTTTCTTTCATCTTTTTGTGCTCCTTTTCATTTTGTTTCTTTTCCTTCTCCTCAAAATTTCCTTTCTCCTCTTATTCTTTTTATTTTGAAAAATTTTTAATTTTTATGGTGTTTTTGGCATATGTGAATTTTTTGTTTAAAACCTTTTTTTTCTACAAGTTTTGCACTTATACCCCCCCATGCCTAAAACTTGCAATGTCCTCATTGTGATTTAGGGGTTTTTATTTACTTAATTTATTCCTTAAGACAGATATTTTTGTGAGTGGATGGGTCGGGATGAATTCTACGGACGATTTCTAATCTCAGATGCAAGCATCTGAGGTGGAGTCGGCTGTCTTAAAGGGTGAACCTTAAGTGTACAATGGTGTCAGAAAAAAAAGGTTTTAGATTTTTAAGAAATGACGAGCTGCCTCCCGTTAAGCGCTGAGTTTTACGCCATCGGCCGGGCGTAGTAAGTTCAAGGGGAATGGAGGATGAGGGATGATTCAGCCGAATCAGTAGAAGTCACATCAATGAACGGTTTGAGTCTCTGACCGTTCACGATGAAGGGTTCAGAATCATGGCTGAGTGAACTGATTTCAATGGCTCCATTTCCAAAAACCTGTCGGACTAAATACGATCCGACCCACTTGGACCTCAGTTTTCCCGGGAAAAGTTTGAGTCGGGCATCAAAGAGTAGGACCTTTTGACCAGGATGAAAGATCTTTCTCGAGATGTGTTTGTCGTGGAAGGCTTTAACCCGCTCCTTGTAGATTCGCGAGTTCTCGTACGCGTCTAGGCGTAATTCATCGATATCGGTGATTTGGAGTTTTCTGTGGGTTCCAGCCTTGGAAAGATCTAGATTACAGTTCCATACTGCCCAATAGGCTTTATGCTCCAGTTCTACGGGAAGGTGGCATGCCTTTCCGTACACCAGTCTAAAGGGAGACATGCCCAATTGGGTCTTGTGGGCGGTCCTATAGGCCCACAATGCTTCCGGAAGTCGGGACGACCAGTCCTTCCTGTCAGGCCGAACAGTGACTTGCAGGATTTTCTTGATCTCCCGATTTGATAGCTCAGCTAGACCATTTGTCTGGGGGTGGTAAGGAGTAGAGATTCGATGAGACACCCCAAATTTGGCCATCAGTGATCTAAACTGAGCATTTGTAAAATGGGTCCCCCCATCAGAGATAATAGCACGGGGAATCCCGAACCTTGAGAAAATGTTTTGATGTATGAACTTAAGAACAATCTTGTGATTGCAGGTTCGGGTCGGTATGGCTTCGATCCATTTGGACACGTAGTCCACCGCAAGCAGAATGTACTCGAAACCATCCGAAACAGGAAAGGGGCCCATAAAATCAATCCCCCATACATCGAAGATTTCGCATACGAGAATCGGCTGCAAAGGCATCATGTCATGATGGTTCATGTTGCCCAAAGTTTGGCAACGACTGCATGCCTTGCAATGACTGTATGCGTCTTTGAAAAGTGTAGGCCAGTAGAAGCCACACTGGAGGACTTTGGATGCGGTTTTATGGCTTGAGAAATGGCCACCGCATGCCTGGTCATGGCAGAAAGATATGATATTGCTGATTTCCTCTTCCGGGACGCATCTCTGAATAATTTGATCAGCACCTATGCGGAAAAGGTACGGGTCTTCCCAAATGTAATACTTGGAATCAGAACGCAATTTGTCTTTCTTGGCCTTCGGCCAATCAGACGGTGTCTGATGAGATGCCAAGTAGTTTACTATATCAGCAAACCATGGAAGTCTAGTACCAACAGAAAGCAGGTGCTCATCAGGAAAATGTTCCGTGATGGGTCCGGAAGGGTTAATGATCTCAAAAGGAAGACGGGACAGATGGTCGGCTACCACATTCTGCCTTCCTGCCTTGTCGCGAATCTCAAGATCGAATTCTTGCAACAGTAAGATCCAACGGATTAGTCGGGGCTTTGCGTCCTTCTTGGCAAGGAGATGCCTTACAGCCGTGTGATCCGAGTAGACGATGATATGGGAACCCAGAAGATACGATCGGAATTTTTCAAGGGCAAATACTACGGCTAGCAGCTCTTTCTCTGTAACCGTATAGTTACGCTGAGCCTCGTCAAGTGTCTTGCTAGCGTAGTAGATGACCACGGGTTTCCCGTCAGCCTTCTGCCCCAGGACCGCTCCTACAGCGAAGTCAGACGCATCGCACATGATCTCAAAGGGTTGAGACCAGTCAGGGGATTGTAGGATAGGTGCCTGGGTGACTCGGTCACGCAGGTTTTCAAAGGCTAGCGTGCATTCCTTGGAGATTTCAAAAGGTACATCCTTAGAGAGAAGAGAAGTCAAGGGGCGCACGATTTTCGAGAAATCTGGAATGAAACGGCAGTAAAAACCGACGTGCCCTAGAAAGGAACGGATGTCCCTGATCGAGCTAGGTACGGGAAGGCGAGAAATCAGATCAACCTTAGCTCGATCCACCTGGATGCCTTTTTCCGAAATTGAGTGTCCCAGGACAATTCCCTCAGGCACCATGAAATGGCTCTTTTCCCAGGAAAGAACCAAGTTCACCTCAATGCATCGCCTAAGTATCTGGACCAAGTGTTGGAGGCAATCATCAAAAGATTCTCCAAAGACTGAAAAGTCATCCATGAAGACTTCCAGGAAATCACCTACCATATCTGAGAATATGGCAAGCATGCGTCGCTGAAAAGTAGCGGGTGCATTGCAAAGACCGAAAGGCATCCTTCGGAAAGCATACGTTCCGAAGGGGCAGGTGAATGTGGTTTTTTCTTGGTCCTCAGGATGGATTGCCACCTGGTTATAACCGGAGTACCCGTCAAGAAAGCAGAAGAACCTATTTCCCGCTAGTTTCTCGAGAATTTGATCAATGAAGGATAGTGGGAAATGATCCTTCTTCGTGGAGGAATTGAGTCGGCGGTAATCTATACAGACTCTCCACGCATTGGCTACTCGGGTAGGAATGATTTCTCCGGTTTCAGTCGTCATGGTGGTGAGTCCTGCCTTCTTAGGCACAACCTGAATTGGGCTCACCCAACGACTATCGGAGATCGGGTAGATGATCCCGGCGTCTAACCACTTAATGATCTCCTTTTTCACGACCTCCTGCAGATTAGGGTTTAAACGTCTCTGCATTTCACGATAAGGTCGCGCGTCCTCTTCTGAATAGATATGATGAGTACAATAAGAGGGGCTTATTCCAGTCAAATCATCGAGAGTCCACCCGATGGCTCTGCGATGTTGCTGGAGGACAGCAATCAGACGGGATTCCTGTTTGGGATTGAGGTTGGAATTGATAATCACAGGAAGGGTCTGATTGGAACCCAAAAAGATGTATTTCAAGTGAGTAGGAAGAGGCTTTAACTCGAGGATAAGGTTTTCAGCAGCAGCGGGTGGTTCAGTGTAGATGTGAGGTTCAAGGGTAGGAGTTACTGGGTTGTGTATGTCTGGATTCGACTCCTCTGTATCACTAGTCTCTTTGTCTTTAGCATTTCAGGACTTAATCTTTGTTTTGATTTGGTCTAGAACTTAAGTAAATCCCATAATTAGTTGCTATGACTATTGATTTTTTCTTCATTTTGCTCCTTTTTGACATTTTTTTGTATTTCCTCCTCAAGAAAGATTTTCAATTATTTCACAAAATTTTCCTCCCTTTTTCCTTTTTTTTTTGTGAGAACCCTTCAAAAAATTGAATTTCCATTTGTTTGCACTTTAACACCCCTCATGCCTAAGTTTTGCAATGTCCTCATTGTAAACCAGGAGGATACAAATTTAACTTAGTTCAAGATGTAAAACAGGGTCAAAGGGTGGGTGAACGGGTTGGGATGACTGTTGTAAACGATTTCAAGCTTTGATACAAGTACCAAAGGTGGAGTCAACTATTCTAAAGTTAAACCCTAAAGTGCAATAGGAGTGTAGCTCAAAAAGATGACCATAAGGATTTCGGGTTTTTGAAATGACGGATTGCCGCCCGTTAAGCTCTAAATTCAATACCTTCAGCCAAGCAAAAGGTGGTCAAGGAGAAGGGGTGGTCAAATCAGAGAAATTTTGTAGAACATGCACCTTGATGAGTAGCTTGGTTGGTCCAACCAGGTGCTTATTCAGGTCAATAGGCTAATGATGCAAACCAAATCCAATCAGTCTGGTGGGTTAATGGATGTGAATCAATAGGTATGGATCCCACCAGATGCTTTGTAGCTCGACAAGATGTGGAATTGTGAATATTGGGTTTGGTTGAATCAATTTAGCCTGATCAGAGTAGGGGTCCTCAAAAGATAATGAATCGGTAGAAAATGTAAGAACCTTACAGGTGAGATCAGAGAAGGATAAGACGTGATTCTCAATCTGATCAATGTCCGATTCCCGATCAAAAGATGGAGGTGAACCATATGCAACCGGATCAGAGAGAGGTGAATCAGAGTAAAAATTAATTCCGGTGGCAGGTCAGGCTTGGGATTAGATTCCGGAAGGCTCTGTGATAAATGTGGCTTCTTCGAAATCAGAGTGTGTTGTGGGCTCTTCTAGAAATGATTCCAAGATAGGTTCATCTAGAGAGTCTTCATGATGTTCATCCAAATCAAATGTAAATGCCTGGAGAGTACTTATAAGATCATGGAAATCTAAGTCAGTGAAAGATTCAAACTCTTGATTGTGGACCCTCTCGACACTTACTGTTTTTGATTCCTGCATATCATAACAGAATGATTCCAACTCAATAGAATAGGAATTTGAACCAAGGATCTTGGTTTCATGTACCATATTCAGCAAATTTCCATGTTTCTCAATGAGATGTTGCTGTATTTCCCAAGGTGGGGGATTTAACCAACATTATAGATACTCGCTGCTATGTAATTTCCCATATTTAATGTATTCTGATAAAAGATCATCCCATGTTGAACCATTTATCAGTTGGGTCAACAATAGATGGGCTTGGTTCACAATGAGGGTTGTTGTTTCTAACACATTAACCTGAACACTTCTAAAGGGATCTAAGGTTTTGTAGTACTCATCATGATGTCTAAGAGCAGCCTCGATCATTTTCTCTTTCATGCTCATTTGGGATTCAAGTTTCTTAAACAATCTTCCTATGTTGATCGGTTGCATTTTCAAATCAGGTGGTGGATCAGGATGTAGAATCAAATTCAAGTCTAGATTGAATTGATTAGATCAAATCAGATTTTCTCCAAGGAGATCAACTCTAATGGAGGCCTCTAGGTCAAACCTAAGGACCTTTCCTGTGTATGTGTATTATAGAATAAATGAGGGACTGGATGTTTATTGGACCCAATCAAGGCACCCAAAGATTTTTGGATGACTAAGGCTGTTTCGAGGCAGATGATACCTCTGAATCAGAAAGCCACACACCTGAAAATTACTTGGGTAGCCAGGAAGGGAAAGCCCCGCAAAGACCCCTACACGGTAGAGCATCCCCACAGGTTACAGGGTTTCCCCCACCCAACCTTCCTTGTCACTGCATTTCTAAGTATATCTGAATGTATGAATTGGGGCCTTAAGTCTACCAATTTTAGTCCTAATTTGTGACTTGAATTTCACTTGATTAGAAATTGATTCAATTTGTGACCTAATTTGAAGGTTAGTTGACCCGGAAAGTAGACCAACTTTACCTGACCTGCCGTAAAGATTTAATAATGAAATTTGGGTCAAGACCCAAAATCGCCTTGAATTGACTCTTACGTTATTAAGTCCAAAATTTTAGGATTCAAGTGAATTTAGAGCCTTGATTTTAGGGTTTTCTTGAATAGGTCTTTTCAACCAAGGGCTTGGGTAGCACATAAATCGGGAGGGTTAATTTCCTTTATTGCATGCAAGTGCGTACTAACACTCCAGAATCCTAATGTGGAAACCCTAATTGGCTCTATTCTCAAGTCCAATTTGATATCAAATGTAACACCTTGGACTCAAACAAGAAAGTGAACAGTCCAAGATGTTGAGAATTTAAACATAAATCCCTAATAGGTACAAGAAATCAGGATGGGGACCTCTAATACAAAATCGTCTCAATTTCAATCAGATATCAATTATTTTTTGCAAATCAGGAAACTTTGCTTTTAAATGATAATTACTAAGAAAATAAGGCAAGTGAATCCTAATTGATCTATTTCCTTTTTCCCTTCCCAGGATTAGGAGGTGATTAGGGAAGAAGAAAAATTTTACCTGCCCCTAAAGTGGTTGATTGCACAAAAGATCTTCTCGTGATGTACCTTGCAAAATCACAGCAGAACAAATAGGGCAAGTTAGTAATCAGCTCAATCAAATAAGAAAAGATTATTGGTGAAATGCATGTTGCTCCCCGGCAACAGCACTAAAATGTTGCATGCGTTTTGCGTCGATGTTTCAAGGAGAAATGCTTACGTCGTAGTATAGCTAACAAAATCGCTTTACAACATTTAAACTTATAAGAATGCTCAAAAACAGAAATGAATCTGAAGTCGTTCGCAGGGAGCAAATGTGAAATTCACACACTAATCGTAATTTATAATCAATGAGCACAATCAATTAAGTATAAAGAATGATATGCAATGAATAATTGATTCAACAATATATTCAATGTTAAGCAAATTTGTATCTCAGAAGTTGGGATAAAAAGAGTATAAAAGCCCAAAAAATTGTGATTTAGATCACCAAGGATATCCCCAAATTAAGCACATATCCCAAGGAAATCAAATTACTCAATTTTGCTATAGTGGTCTCAACCACTTATTCCTCAAATATCCATGTTAGATAAGTCCACGGTACCACATCAGACATCAACCACAACGAGCAGACGCCTTAAATCACTAAGGCCTTAGCACAAGGCATAGAGTCAACATCTCCAGCACATCACAAGAGTCTCAAGGCAATGCCTCAGAGACGCTAAGTGTTGAGAATATCAGCACGCATCTGGAGGCACAGGGCACATATCCCAATGCAAAACCCTCCCCTTCCTCAGATATGCTCACCCCTATTAAGATCTAATTTGGGTAATCGGGTTGTATAGTACCGGAAAAGGGACCAAACTCACCGGCATGAGAGGCGAGCAAGGTGTGAGTAAAGGGTGTGGTGCGGGGACCTCACCCCCGGTGAAGAGGCGATATGCCTTCGTCACTGAAATGACCCACCGCCATTTGGGTTGGATAAGACGTCTGGATTATTTATCAGACGTCTATCTAGAAGTCTAGATAGATGGTCAGACGTCTGAAAGTAAGGAGAACCATACCCTTTTCCCTTTTCTCGCACGCGCACGACACGCATACCCCCCCAACCTTCCTCACCCAAACCCTAACTCATCTCTATTTAAACCCCTCCACCCCACTCCATCTCCACTACACCATTTCCACTACCTCCACCTACTTCCTCGGTCTGCCGGCAAGCCGCCAACGACCTCCTTTCCTCCACTTGCAGCCGTGCGCGGAGGACAAGCACTCGCGTGAGGAGGAGGAGAGAGGGATAGAGTCTATGCGCGAGAGAGCGAGGGCATGGGATAGAGGGGGAAGCTCGGGGAGCTTGGGTGTGTGGCGGGAGAGCTTGCGCAAGGGGAGCTTGCATGGCCGGAGGAGTCATGCAAGGAGGAGCTCGCGAAGGTGAGCTTCGCGACCTCCTGAAGCTGCTGGCATAGTAGCTGCGAGCGGAGTTTTGCGTACTTGATATTTTCCAGTATCAGATGTCTGGAGTAGCAGGGGAACGTCCGGAGTTGAAGCCAGACATCTAAAAGCACCCTAGTGCCAAGGTACATTTTTCTCTGCACGGTTTCCACCCATGCAAACCTTGCTGCAGGACAGTTAGCCATTTTGGCTTTGCGCATGTGCACGCAGGTGCAGAGCGTTGGAAAGGAAAAGGGTGCGCCCTTCGAGGTGTTTTTGGACGTCTGGACACGTCGACAAACGTCTGACTGCACTCCCAGATTACCGGAAGTAGAGTTTGACATCTGAAACTCTCCTCAGACGATCGCGGAAGGATCCGGACGTCCGAGGAAGCCGTAGGAAAACCCAGGATGAGTACTGATGTCTTTTAAGACATCTGGGACTAGTCCTAGACGTCTGATTTTGGACAGTATGCCTGTTTTTGGCCCATTTAGGGCCCAAATTGAATCGGATTTCCGCAAATGAAGTACCGTTGTTTTTCGCTTGAGTTTTTCTATGAGTTAGTGTCACTTGTATACGATTTTGGACTAATTTGATGTGGTTGGTCAATTGTATAGCTCGCCACCTAGTTGAGTACACGGAACCCACAGAGGCGACGGGATCTACGATCCGAGCCCCCATTCCTCTCATGTTTCCCGGTAGAGTGATTTACATTAATATTATGATTTAAATAAATAAACTGCATATTTAGAATAAGTTGAATGAACCCTAGGATGAGAATGAACCCTAGGGCAGGAACAAATGAGTATGGTTTGAGCTACACTGTTTACTTGAGATGCATGTAAAACCCTAAATACTAGCAAAATGTATTGATTTATTGATATGATGCTTTCTCAGTTAATAAATCACGAGCTGCCTATTATAAGAATGAAACCTGTAATGTGAATAGAGAGATCGGAATGTTGGAAAATGGAATGAAAGGAATACCAGCATGAACCCTACGGGGAATTAGGAGAAGAACTCCTGTATATGGGAAGTGAGCTAGCCCTTGAGTATGCGGTACCAAACAAAGCAACTGTCCCTTTAGTGTAGAGGGGAACTAGCCACCCCTCTGGGTTGAGACCCGGGGTTAAGACTAGTCATTATACTCCAACTTCTGTTTTGGTCCTCGTGTACGTGGTACCGAGGTGAGCTACTTAGTGTAGGGAGGGAGCTAGCCGCCCCACAGGGCCCGAGGTTAAGACTAGCCACCCTACACCGACTCTTTTTAGGCCCACTAGGCAAACCGAGATAGTCAGACGAGGGTACGTAAACTGTGGAGGGGTGAGACCCCTGTTCTGTTCTGAGGAGCAAGACTCCTGTTCTAAGAGGGTAAGGCCCTGTACTGTTCCATACTGTACCTTTAAGCGTATCCGCTAACGGAAACGACTAACTGCGTGCCAGTGCGGAATAGCTACCCACGCACTTATCATGTGTGGCGTAGTCACCTCTACGTCGCGACCGTGACCTCAGGGTGGTTGACTAGGTGCAAGACTACCACGGGAGACTCTCCCGGCCAGGAGAACACCACGTGTACATCCTACATCATAGGAAAGACTGCAACCACGATCGTCCCCACGAGGGACAATCAAGATCCAGAAATAACCAGTTTCTAAGAGAATGAATGAATTAGAACCACTTGGTTCAGCTAAATAGAATTAAAAAATAATTAGTTGTCTGTTTTAACTTAAATTATATGTAAATGGTTTGGTTGCCACTCTACTCAGCATTAGCTGACTACGAAATTTTATAACCTTGTCCAGGTCAGGGAGTTGAGCAGCCAGCACCACCGGTTGAAGAGGGAGCTGGACCCAGTCAAGCCCAACCTTAGCTGCATTTCCTTACTGTTTCCTAGCTTCTGTTGTAGTAATGAGTATTTTGTTCGATGCAATACTATTTCAGTTACTTTTCCGCTGTACTTTCTGCTGTCGTAGTTGTGATGGCCTATAATATTGTGAGACTGTTCGCTCTGTTTCCTTTACTGTCTCTTGATTTTTTTTTCTGCTTAGTTACATTGCATGTGTGGTTGTAAAATATTTCCTGCTTTTGATTACTTCTCGTTGGACGACTAGGTCTTGGGATTAGTTGAGGCAGGCCAGTCTCAGGTCCTATAGGGATCTGGGATCGGGTTGTAACAGTCACTTTTCCCTTTTATATGGCATTGACGACCTTTCTACTTACGAGGTGGGACTAATGTCTCCACCTTCTTCTTCGCACGATGCAGGCAGGTAGTCCTTCCAAATCAACGCAGCTCCTAGTTCGTCTTCGTCCAATTAGGGCTGCAACTAGGTTCGTGCATGTAGTCCGCATCACTTGGAGGTAGAATCAAGCTTGAAGAGTAGCGAAAGGCGACGGATGAAGGTAGAGCTCTCAGTGACGGTGACGAACTCTTGTAACAAGCAACACGGGCTCTCAGCCCCAATTAGATCGTTCAAGAGAGTCACCGGATTGTGAGGAGCTTGGTGGTGGTGTTCGTTTGGTGGATGGAGGTCGATCGTGGTCGGACGACATCAGAGGAGATGGCGGAAGGATGGGTCGTATGGCGGGGTGAATGATGTTGGTGATAAAGCACTACGATCATTGATTTTGATGATAACAAAATATGTTATATTTAACATTGTATTTAGAGATGAATGTTTTAGGCTTAAGGTTGGATGAATCTTGATGAAAGCTTAAGATCAAGTTCTATGGAAGATAGAAGGAGATGAGCATCAAGGAGATGAAGAGATGAGGAGATATAGTTAGATTAGTTTTGTTTCATTTTTAGAATGTAAATGAGCCTTGAATTACCCTTAGGATACCTTTAGAACCTTCATATCCTCATTCTTCTAATTCAACATACAAGACTTTGTTTTTGATACAAGACTTTGTTTCTAATTTGTTTTTCAAATGTCTTACAATTCCTCTAGACATCTGAGTCTGCTTAGTCAGACGTATGAGTCTGCTTAGTCAGACATCTAAACTACTTCTTCAGACGTCTAAGATCTTGTCTAGAACTTAGATTCTTGTCCAGAATTCTCGATCTATGTCACCTAGGATTTCAAACGTCTATGATCCATTTCAGACGTCTAATAATTTCTCCCAGATGCCTCTTTGAGCTTTTGATATCTCTTTAACACAATTGAACAACGGTCATAATTTTTCTTGTCTTTCAGACATCTTTTGTCTTCTTCAGATGTCTGGAAATGACCAACGTTTACTTTCTATCCAACAATAAAATTGATCGCAATTGACTATATTCGTTACACTTTGATTTTGGAACGTTGTAAGCCATTAGACATTTTTACATTTATTCAGACGGTTAATTCTTCTTTTTAAGACGTCCACACTTTTGTCCAAACGTTTAACCAGACGTCCGATCATTTATCTCCAAATCCCTGTTTAGGTCTAATCTCATTCCAGGAATGATCACTTTGACCCTGAGGCTTTTTCAGATGTCCTGTTTTAGTTTCAGATGTCTATCTTTTTGTTCAGATGTCCCTTTACCCAATCTTGAGAAATCCAGTAATAACTACTTTCTCACTGAAGTTTTTCAGACATCCGGCTTTATTCTCAGACATCTGAAATGACTCCTTCAGACGAATATCTTGACTTTTTAGACGTCTGATCCAGTTAGACTTTGAGTAATTGCTTTGCAGCCATTCTACTTTAATTTATTCCATTCCAATTCAAGTCACAACGACTACCTAAGCTCAGATCTCACCTCATACTCCTATATATACCCACCAAGGATTGCTTTAAGCACACACAAAAAGCAAAGAAATATTCTAGTGCTAAATACTTTCCATTATCCTATTCTAAGCTTTCAAAAGCTATTGTGCTCCATTGTGCTCTTTTGTTCTTAGAGATTCCTGAAAGCAACATCACTTCCACTTTGATTTTCTGCATCACATAGGTTTGCAAAGGGAGTATCTTAGCCTACTTTATATTCTATATCTTTCAAGACTCTTAGGATTGTTTACATTATTTCTTTTTGTTAGCTTATTTGGGTGCCCAAGCTGTGGTTTCCCGTTTCCTCTTAGTAGAGGGGCTAAACTCTCCTTGGGGGTTGTTCAGGAGAGGGGAATTGTTTTGAGGAACAACACCCTCGAATTAGTGGTGTGGTTTAGTAATTCCCATTGAATTAGGGGCAAAATCCTAGATTGAGAGATCTAGGTAGAGGTTTTTCCCACAAGGGTTTCCTCTCTAAATACCTGTGTTCTTGTTGCGATTGTTTGAATTTAATTTTATTACACAATTCAACCCCCCTTCTCGTGCCACTAACAAATGAATGAGTGAAGCTTCTAATTAGGAGAGGGCTCTTAGTCTGTGGTGGATGGGGAAGCTTCTGGTGGTCGTAGTAGGGCAAATGGTGGTCGGCGATGGTGTGGCGGCTTCGCCGAAGGTGTTGCCGTCGCAGAAGAAGACGAAGTGGGAGAGTAGCGTACGAGGGTCAATTTGAAGTGGGGAGGGAGTGGTTCTAACCTAAAGAAGGAGAGAGAAAGAGGTTGGTCTAGTCTAAGGGATGAAAGGGAGGAAGTTGGCACCAGCTTTGATTGGCCAACAACGAAGACGAAGATTGCTCTGGTGGAGAAACGGCGATGATGAAGGGGCTCGGAGCGGTCGAACTTTGATGGATTCTAGTCGCGAAGAAGAGATAAGGACATTGGTGCCTTTAATTTGACCGTTGAAGGTGTGGACAAGGGAGAGTGAGAGGGTCACCAGAGTCACAGAGCTTCTTGGCTAGAGAGGAGGAAAGAGGTTAAGAACCGACCTAGAATCAACTAAGGAGAATGGTGGAAGCATAGGGAACTTTTATAGAGCTCAAGAATGAGCTTTAATTGGAAGTTAGGTGCAAAAGAGGCTCAGACTTGGAAGAAAAGAATTCCACGATTTTCGTGGGTTTGCTGGGGCTCAACATAGCGAATTAGAAGCCAAGATCATGCTCAGATGATTATCTGCAATATGAACACCAATCCCACCAAATTTGGTGGGATTTGGAGTTGATTTGATGAGGTTTTGACATGGTCAAAGCTCATAGATAGGTCAATTGACCTAACAATGGTGGCAGGGACCTGTCTATGAAGAAAATGAAGAAGTTAGGGACCTGATTACAAGAATATTGAAAGTTCGGGGTTTAAGTGAGAGAAATAGAGTTTTAAGGGATTAGATTGCAAACTAGGTCAATATGAACTCTGATTGGGCCCAAATTTTGGCCTTAACCTAATTTGGATACAAGGAATCTGATGGTGAAGTTAGATTTTAGTTTTAACCACGTTTGACTGGGTAATTTGTATAGAAGCCCAAATTAGGGTAAAATCTCGTCTAAGACTCTGTTCAAGGTTGAAATGAGTTCAGATAGTCAACCAAGGGTACTAAACCTCTCATAATATTTTTATATGAATTTTAGGAGGTTTAGATGAATTTTTTCCTAACCAGAACCTCTTCAATTTAAGCAGGTCTGAAATTAAGATTTTGTGTTCTGATTCGGTTCTCGAAACGCGTGAAACCCTGTTTCTGTCTGTATTGACCCAATTTTTAGACTTTAATGCTTAATAGACCTTCAATTTATCCCTGGTGACCCCGTGGTTATTCTGCATTTGTGATGTGATGTTAAAGCTACAGATTTAACCCTGTTTTAATGTTTTCTCCTCAAAATGGATCTGAGTGGAATTACAACTCTCAAGCGATCATTCAAGAGCATTTGTCACTTGATTTCAACTAATTGAAGTTATGGCTAATGATGTTGTTACCATGACCCACCAAGAGGTTTGTCCACTTCTAATATGAGACTAAAACCTCTCCCAAATCTCACTAATTTCAACATGAATTCCCATGTCACCATATAACAGTTGCATCCCAATTGATGAAATTAGGTTCTAAAATCCAACAGTTTCTAGTGAGAATTGCCTCTCATTTAAATTTGAATACCATATGAAATAAAGATAATCTGTATCGATATTGTAACTACAATGGCTCTGCTGCTGCTATGTATTCTTGCAATGGGCCATGTTGGAAAAGAAACGAAACGTCTTATTCACTAAAAGAAATCTTAGCCATCTTTATATACAGAGAGGTGTTGAGTAAAGAACAGGGAAGATCCAACAGAAAAATAAAAAATAACATAAGAGCCCCTTACTATAATAAGCGCTCCCCTACAAGCTGGAGTATATATATCAAGCTTGTCTTGCTTGGTACATAAAAAATTATGGTGGTTCCATTGATGTGCCTTAGTGAAGATGCATGTAAGTTGTTGCGCTAAAGTAGTAGAGGGGTGCAAATCTTCCCCATAGTGACTATATATGTCTTTAACAAAGTGGCAATCCACCTCAATATAATTGGTGTGCTTATGGAAGACAAGATTAGAAGCCATGAAAGTAACTAAGTGATTGTTATAAAACACATGCATAGGAAGTAAAGCTTCGATCCCCAAATCATTCAGGTAATGTACAAGCCACATGACCTCACATGTAGTTTGAGCCATGGCACGGTACTGGACCTCTACACTAGATCTGGCAACTACTCGACCTCTACTCTAGATCTGGCAAGTACAATTTGTTTCTTATCTCTTTAAGTAACAAGATTGCCACTAAGAAAAGTAGTATAGCCCATGGTCAATCTTTTGTCCTCCATTGCCCTACATAGTCTGCATCAGATTTCAAATGCAGATCCACATGCCCATTATTCTTCATTTAGAGACCCTTTCCAAGATTCCCCTTAAGGTACTTGATGATAAGGCAGACAACCAGCCAATGATTATAACGAGGGTTCTCCATGAATTGACTCTCTCTGTTCATAACAAAACTAATATCTAACCTAGTAACAATCACATATCTGTTCACCAAGGAAGCTAAATTTAATTGACTCAATTTGAGGTATGGCAATTCATGCTCTCTCATAGCCTCAGTTGGCCAAACTTGCCTTTGGATGATCAAGACTAGCTTTATTTAGATAGCTTAAATTATTTTGGCCATAACTTTCACATCTTATATTCGATTGACCCTATTCTTTTTCCTATGTGCTCATCTCTTCAAGGAACATCCTCTATACAACTAGATCATTATTTTAAAAAATTGGATTTCGATGTGATCTTTAAAACCCTTAAGAGGTGAAATCTTGACATTAACAAAAATCGATAGCACTTAAAGTTATTTCTTCTCACCTCCCCTATCCGTTGACACTTATTCACCCTCACAAAAAATTTAATGCTTAATTATGAGGTAGTGTTTATTTTTAATCACGACTGAGTATTAGATGGGGTTGTAAAGGTGGTGACAAATGGAGTGTAACAAGATAGTGGTGGCTAATGGTAAGGTTAGGTAAGAGGAGGTGTCCCATATTTTTGGCAACATGGTAGATGAAGTAGTAGGTTGCTAGAATAGGGATAATGAGAGAATGGTTTACAATCGAGTGATTAAAGATTCAGGCAATAAAAGTTGCAACTTGAGTGTGTGTTGGGTAGGGCAGATGAATGTGTCTAATGTGATAATTTGTGTTTGACAATAGTGATTCTCATGGCATTTAATAAAGGTAGAAAGATGGGTAGGATTCTTGTCAGGGCTTTATAGCCTCCTATGGGATAGAGGTAGATTATGAAGAATCGACTTTTAATTGTTTGCCACCATTTTCGATGGTCTTCACTAATCTCTGAAGACCTCGGTCGACTCTCCTCCAAGAGACGCGGCAACGACCTCAACAACTCATCTCTAAGAATCATGAAACAAATTGCAACTCCATTCCAAAAATCATGTAACAAATCCAACAAAGTCTTGTGTATAAAAACTCTTGTAATCAATGAAAAAGTTGAGGTTGTTTCTGAGAGATACTTACATGAGCGCTTAACATGGTATCACGAGCTCGACGATTTCTCGTCGCACCTCGATCCTCCCAGCCTACCACCTATCATTGTCGCCTAAGCTTCTATAGCTACTCTAGCAACGTTGTGCCGCCTCAACGTCCTCACTTGCAACAAAGCATCCCAGCAACTCGAGCGATTGCCCTTCGTGCTCCCTTCCGCTCCTGTCCTTCCTTGCGCAGCCTTGAGTCACTGCTTGAGCCTCTTGATCGTTAGATTTCTCAACACAGTTAATTAAGTTATTTAGGCTTAATTAATTACGCAAGAATGTAACTTAGGTTAACTCAAATTAATGTCGTGAGTGTAGTATAGGGTTAAGTTAACCTAACATTTTAGATTTTATTTCTTTTTAACTAGTTGAATCCAGGTCATTCACTGAGAGGCATAATAGTAAGCTTAATTCACCATTTAATTTCTAAGCATAAATTATTAACTACTTAATCAATCAGATTATAATTAAAATATTTTAAGTACATGAATCTTACATAAGAGATGTTCAAATAAAAGCATGCAACATTCCATTAAGAAAGAACATATTTACACATGAAATTTATCATTAAGAATCAAGTAAACATGTTTATTACACCCATTAGATCTAATTACAAGAGATTAAGGCAAGAAAATGCTAAACAAATGAGTACAAATGCCTTATTACATCAAATTCAGCTTAGGATAACAAAAGAGAATATGATATTTCAATAAAAGTACAAATCAGATTATCCTTCTTTATTTTCATCATTGAAATCTTCAGCCCTCTCCTTTTTCCTTCTCTGTATTCTCTTTACTCTTTCTTCCATCATTGCTCTCTCTCTCTCTCTTCCTCTGTTCCCTTAGCCATTTCTTTAGCTTAACCTCTTCTCCTTACTGTGCTTAATGAATTCCACACTTAGCCAATTTTAGCATTCTTAAGCCCATTAAGCCTTTAACTACAAGAATTTGGCTTTCTTATTGGCAGCTCAGACCGGTCGGGGATACACAGCACCCCCTAAAGGGTGGGACCAGACCCTACTGGGTCCGAGCCTAGTTTTTCTTAGGTGGTTTAATTTCCATTTCAAGCTCATGCACAGTACCCGGCCTCCCAGGCCCACTCAGCCCACTAACTGGCCCACGCACACGCCCACAGGCGCACACACACACCCATGCTCAAGCACGTGCAACGCATGCACCCACGCGCTATATGCTCATTTCATTTCACGCCCTGCATTGACAACCGAAGCGTCCAATGCAAGAATTTGTATTCTACCAGTGCATCGCCTCACAAACTTCCGATGTGGGACTATCTTTCCCCGGTTCTATCCGATATCGGCAAGACTTCGGCCGATAATTCCGGCCGGCTCAGTGACTCAATCCGATCGAGCAAAGGCTCAATTGAAAGTTGTTCAAATGCTCTACATGATTGTAACACCAATTTGGTGTTTAGATCTGAATTGGCCCTTCGATTCGAAGGGTGAAAATCAAGGGTTCGCACAGCCATAATGGCCTTCAGGAGGGTGATCAAGTCTAAGGACCTTCAGGAGAGCGTCTGACCTCTAGAAAAGGTCAAGACTCAATTCAGGAGAGGTTTCTGCACTGAATGAAGGATAGAAGAGGCTCTGAAAGGCTTTAGAGAGAGTGTGTCACTTGAGATCTCAAATCAAGAGCTTCAGAGTTCTAATTCAAGCTCTGAATGGCTCAACAAAGAGCTAACAACCTCAGGAAGATGATTCAACAACCACTGCAGGTTGTTGCAACACAATCTGGGCAGATTTGGCATCCAATTCTCGCCAAGAACTTGAAGAACTCAATATTGGGTTCTAAAGAACCCAAACTGACCAGAAACATGAATTGTACTAAATCCTTAATAAACCTGAATTAAATCAACTCTAAAACACTCCAAGTCATCCCAGAATTCCATTACATCCCTTAAAACACAGAATTAATCCTTAAATCCTCAAATTGGACCTGGAGTTGACCAAAACCAGCTCAAAGTTGACTTTTTGTTCTAGGCTTCCTCAAAACAAATTGAAACCCTAAATTGACTTAATTCTTCATCAGGAATTGGTCTAGGACATCAAAATCATGTTTTGAAGCTCCTAATGGGATTATCAGACTTCGCCACCTTAGCTCACAAGCTAGGGTGCTCGGTGGAACAACCTAGGGACTTTCCAGGCAAATAGAGATTAGGGATGGACTCTATAGGTTCTTCTTGAGCTTTTGGACCTCTTTCTTAGTGCCTAAAACCTATCTGAATAGCTTCTCCAACTCGCCGGAGTTGAAGAAGACACAGCTCAGATGAGAACTCCAGACAATAAAACCTAGATTTAATCATCAATTTGTAATCCTTGCACTCTAAATAGACAATCTGGAGCTCTGTAGAGCTTATCAAGGGCTAAAGCTCAGGATCATCTCGCTGGAACTCCCCGGAGATCCGGTGAGTCCGGTCCTGATGTATGGAGGTGAAAACTTTAATAAAACAGGCCATTAATAACCTGTAGAGCTTCTTAAGACCTAGATAGATCTTAAGAACTCATCAATTGACTCAAGGAATGATTAGAACAAAGGATTCATCATGGAATTCGAAAATTTAACATTCTGAGTTCAACAGAACTTAGAATGCCTCCTCTCACTCAATTGAGTGAGGGAAAGTATTCTAAGGGGTGAAGCAGTGCTAGTGGAATAGTTAATTAGGCGAATAACTCATCTCTGAGCTGCCATTGACAACGAGCTTAGAAGAGATGGGGAATTTGGATGTTTCTAGTATATTGCTCTATAGGAGCAATTAAAAGCTTCGTAGAGGTCTTCAAGGGTTATGGAAGGGATGGAAAACCTCAAATGGATGTGAGACTGGCTCTGGACACTTCACCATGGACAGTGAAGTATCCAGGCGTGTGTGAACTGGTTTAGGTGGTTAGATGGATAATTAGGTGAATTCTAAGGTGGATTAGGGTTCTGAGAATGTGCTAAGGTGATGAAGGATCCTAGATGAGTGTGAATTAGACTCGGGGACCTCCGCCATAGATAGCGGAGGTCGTTGGTGACAATGAGATAGTCTAGGCAATATATGCACTATCTGTAAAAGAAAGGTGGAAATGAATTGTGAAAAGGTAAGAAGAGTGGAATAGTGCTTAAAAATGCGGAAGAAGGCCCGGCAAGGCCAAACTTGGCCTCACCGAAGCTGAGGGAGATGAATCTAAATTGCATTAAAACTAAGCTAATCCTACTCCTAACTACAGCTAACCTACTCCTAACTACAGCTAACCTACTCCTATGAGTTAGGGCTACTTACCTGGACGAAAGGAGGTGAGAAGTCTCCGTCGATGGCTCATAACGGAGGAAGAAATTAGAAGATAAGGGAAAGAGGTCCGGCAAGAAGATGAAGGCGTCGAGATAATGGAGATGATGCTCCAAGGCCCTGTCACAGCCTTCCGGAGAGGAAGAGGAGGTGAGAGAGACGAGTCCCTCGCGCGGAGGAGCTCTGATAGGGGGTGAGAGGTCGCCAGAGGTAGAGGAGGAATAGCCTATTGCCAACCGCAGTTGGGGAAGAGGGAAAGGGGACCGACCTTTGAAATCGAAGGGGTCAAGGTCTATTTATAGGCTTCGGCAGATGTGAAGGGAAAGGAATCTTGACAAATGGATGTCTAGGTATAGCTTAACCTCCGCGTCATCTCCGATGCCGATGAAGTTAACGCCGTGGCCTAATTAAGATTTCAAGGGCATCCAGACCGTGCGATGGAGAGATGGCGATGAGTGCAAGCTCCAGGAGCTTGGCAAAGGTGTTCTGACAGAGGATGGACGATGATCGTAAGGTAAACACACCGCTGATCATGAGCCGTCAAAGTGCGTGAAGAAGGAAAGAAGAAGAAGAAGAGAAGTGTTCACAGGGACCTGAATGAGAGAAAAATAAGGACCTAGCTGAAAGGAAAAGGACTCGATTGTAATAAATTATAGGGACCAAAATGCAAATAGAGACTTTTAAGGTTAATTTAAATTATTTTCTTTTCTAACTTTTTATATATTTTTATAAATTAGCTAAATATTATATAAGTTCCTTTTATTTACATTTTTTACCCATTTATTTATATTTATTAAATTTATTTATTACTTAAGTTATCAAAGACTTAGGTCTTAAGTTATTCTTAAGTTAAATAATATATTAATTAGATAACTAATTAGTGGTATTTCGAGCCCATTTATTAATTAAGTTATTAATAATATTAATTGAATTATAATTTAGAATTTTTAACTTATTTTAAAGTTCTTTAATGATTTGTCCCTTATTACATAATTAACCCCTTGTATATGCATATTCCTAGCTAATTAACTAGGGAAACTAGTTAATTAGGGGTAATTAGAAGCCATGATGAGCCTCTCATCATATCATCACTAGTGTCGTCCAACCAAAACCCTATCACCTAAAACTCACCCTACCCTATATATATACCCGAATACCCACACAACTCGATCCGACTGCTAAACCGCCCTACAAACCACTACCCCTCACGATCGCCCTCCCTTGCCCCTGTTCACCTGATGTCTCCTCTTCTTGGCCAAGCCTCTCCTCGCTAGTCGACCACACATTGATGACAACGGACAACCACTCTCCAACGTCACTTTCCCCTTCCTATTGCCGGGAGTTCCACCTCTCCACCACCATACTTCACGCAGCATGGCTGTCTTGTGCAACCTATATCTCCGTCAAGCTCTCCAGACTCCACCAACAACTTTGTAATTCGTCCTTGACTTCCCTTGGCCGATCATAGCAGTCGCTACTTTTATCCTCTCGCAATACTGGAGGAACTCTATAGTGAACATTCAAACAAGGGGACTCTCTCCACAGTTGTGCCTCCTCGCACATTGTTCCTGAATCAGATGCTACAACATACAACACCATATTCTCAAGTCCATCTACTACCGTACATCTGCCCAATTTGCCCTGGCTGCTTCCACCCCTACATCAACATTATCCTCCCCACTACTGCGGAGTCGTTCATTCATCAACATTATCCTCCCCAACCTCCACCAGTAGTTCATCACTCTGCCACTAACATCCACGTCTCCTCTAACTATGTACTGAGTCAACCTCGTCATCGTCGCCTCACTGCTCGCCAATTTCGTCAACTCTATCAACCGCGTTTCATCACTCCAGATGTCTCCAATGACTCGTGCTGATGACAACCCCAGTGCCACCGTCCTCATTTCCTGGCATGACATCAGGTGTCCATCATTTTTTGTCTCTTAAATTGATGCGTACAAATTACCTTTTATGGAAGACATAGCTTCTCCCCCTTCTTTGATCCCATAATCTGCTGGGACTTAACGATGGCACCGACGCTTGCCCACCAACACCATCACTTGCATCTTCCACTAATGGCTCAACCACAACTACTCCAACTTCCTCTAGTCATCCACAATTCAAAACTAGCATACAAAAGATCAGTTATTGCTAAGATAGTTGCTAAGGAAGTCCTTCCCACAGTTATCAACCTCGACACAAGTCTTGCTATCTGGAAAGCCCTACATGAAGCTTACGGGGCACCTTCACACACTAGCATCCTTCAACTTCGGATGCAACTTCAATCTCTAAGGAAAGGAGATGACTCCATCTCCACTTTCCTCCGTAAGGCAAAAAACTTATCTAATGAGATCACTGCTGCTGGGCATCACGTCGACACAGCTAAATTCAATCCCATAATCTTCAATTCACTCGGAGTTGATTATGGCGACATCATTGCTGCTCTCACCTCCCAACCATCGTCAGTGTCATTCCTAGAACTTCAATCTCTTCTTCAGGCCCATGAAATATGGATACATCACAATACCAAGCTAGCTGAGGACACCATCCCTTCAGTTCACCTAGCTCGTCGAGCCCCCTCCTCCAGTCAAGGAAGTGATCGTGGTCGTGGAAGGCATCAGGGAGGTTGTCGTTCACCTTGCCTAGTATGCGGCATACCAGGACATAGCCCCTACACATGCTACTATCACAGAGGTGTTCCTCAAAGAGATCAAGCTCCACTTCAAGCCAACCTGGCTCAGAAGCCCACATTCATTCTAGCTCATGAGGATCGATACATTGATAGTGGCACCTCACATCATGTGACCAACAATCTCCAAAACCTCTCAGTTGTGGAGCCCTACCATGGAAATGATAACATTTAAGTAGGCAATGGATAAGGTATGGTCATTACTTACGTTGGTAGAAAACTCCTTCATTTCCCTTCCACCACCTTATGCCTTAATAACGTTTTGTGTACCCCTCATACTAGCAAATCCTTACTCTCTATTTATTGTCTCTATAAGGATAACAATTCCCTACTTACTGTGGGAAAGGGCTTGGTTGTTGTTGTTGTTGTTGTTGTAAAGATAACAATTGTTCCATTGAATTTACTGATCATTGCTTCGTGATAAAGGACCGATGCATGTCTCAAGCCCTACTCAGAGGGATCATTGATGGAGGTCACTACTGCTTTCCGCATTCAACACCTACCTTTTCGCTACCACCCTCCATTTCATTGCTGCTTGTGACTTTTGGAGACTGTGGCACAACCGCCTTGGTCACCCACAATCCAAGACAGTCACTCATGTATTGAATAAGCTTGGTCTCAACTTTAATTCCTCTACAAATAAATGTTCTTCATGCATGATGGGAAAGCTCACACGTACATTGTTATCTTCCACTTGTACTAGAACAAGTTCTTTTCAGCTTGTTTATGGTGATGTATGGGCCCTGCTCCTTACAATTCTTTGGTTTCAAATATTTCATCATATTTATCGATGATTTCTCAAGACACACCTGGAATTTTCCAATTACTCACAAAAGCGAAGTTGCCTCCATTTTTATCCACTTTTATGCAATGGTAGAGACCCAGTTTCAAACTAAAATTAAACAACTTCATTCAGATGGGGGTGGTGAATACCAAGCACTAAAGACGTTCATTAACAAAAATGGGATAATTCATCATATAATATGTCTTCATACCCATGAACAAAATGGAGCTACTAAACTTAAAATAGGCTATATTGTCGACATTGGCCTTATGCTACTTGTGCATGCCTCGCTACCAAAAATTTTTTGGCACTTTGCATTTACCACCGTAATCCAACCACATAGGTTAATTGAACAGAGTTCCAAACCACTGGAGCGGGAAGTGGGTTAATAGGGCAGAGTGCAGGGCAGGGAGATCGTAAAGGGTATTTCTGATCCCGGGAAGTGCGTTCTACAATAGTAGGTGTCACGTATCCGTAGATCCGAACCTACCCACCACACCTTACAAAATAACAACCCTTATCATTGCTTCAACAACTTTGAACCTGACTAAAACTTCTTACGAACCTTTAGGTGCACAGTCTACCCACTACTTCATCCCTACAACCACCACAAATTCAACGACAGAATTACCCAATGCCTTTTCCTTAGCTATTCCAAAAATCATGCTGGATGTTAGTTTAATTCCTCAACACAGTTAATTAAGTTATTTAGACCTAATTAAATGCATGAGAAAATAACTTAGGTTAACTTGAATTAATGTCGGTTGTATAGTATAGGGTCAAGTTAACCTAATATTTAAGATTTTAAATTATTTTTAACTGGTTGAGTCCAAGTCATTCACAAGGAGGCATAACTTAATCTTAATTCACCATTAAATCCTAAGCATAAATTACTAACTACTTAATCAATCAGATTATAATTAAATTACTTTAAGTACATAAATCTTGCATAAGAGATTCAAATAAAAGCATGCAACATTCCATTAAGAAAGAACATATTTACACATGTGATTTGTCATTAAGAATCAAGTAAACATGTTTATTACACTCATTACAACTAATTACAAAATATTAAGACAATTAAAAGTTATACAAGTGAATACAAATGCCTTATTACATAAATTAAGCTCAAAATATTAAAAGGAGACATGTTATTGCAATAAAAGCACAAATCAGATGTCTAATAATAAGATCGGACGTCTTTAAAGTAAAAGATTAGAAGACTAATTACAACAAGAAATGTCTGATTCTCTCTTTATTTGCACTATTTTATTCTTAATCTTCAGCCATCTCTTATTTTCTTTACTTCTCTGTCGTTACTCTCTCTCTCTCTCTCTTTTCCTTTATTCATCTTTTTCTCTTCTTCTTCTTCCAAACCCTCTCTATTCTCTTTATTTAGCTTTCTCCTTAGGTTTTCTCTCTTTTAAGTTTCCCTTAGTATTGTGCATATATGTTCACACTTAACCGAACAAAATTTGATTTTTTTTTAATTGGCAGGTCAGATCGGTCGAGGATACACAGCACCCCCTAAAGGGTGGGACCAGACCCTACTGGGTCCAAGCATAGTTTTACTTAGGTGTTTTATTTCCAATTCAATCCCATGCACAGTATCCGGCCTCCCAGGCCCACACACGCCCACTCACGGGCACACGCTCACGCCCACAGGCGCGCACACACACACGCGCAATGCACGCACCCGCACCCCATGCCAAGTTTCATTTCGCACCCTACCCTATCGACCGATAAGGCTAATACACTTTTTCGTATTATTCCAGTGCAGCGCCTCACAAATTACTGATGTGGGACTATGTATGTCCACTCTAGGCCAAACTTCGGCCGACGATTTCGGCTGACTCATTGAATGATTTCAATTGAGCAACGCTCGATCGAGAGCTCTTGATGTGCTCTACAAGATATATGCATCAATTTGATGCTCAGATTTTGATTGGTCCTTCGATTTGAAGGATGAATTTGGCTATTCCACATGGCCGTTAATGCCTGCAGAAGAGAAATTCAGGTCTCTTGACCTGCAGAAGAGCTTTGACCTCTCTGTTGAGGACCTGGAATGCTACAGTGAAGCATTCAACACCATTTGAAGGAGATAGGAAGGTGAGGAAGATCTTCAGGAAGGTCAGAAGCTGGAAAGCTTCACACTGAAGCTTTAGAACTCTAATTTGAGTTCAGATTTAACTAATAGAGAGATCAACTAGTCAAAAGGGATCTCACTTGATTTCAGAGGATCTAAAGCAACATATTTGAGCTAGATTTGGCTTTAAATCTCAACAGAATGGCTTAAGAGTAGTTTTGGGTTCAAGTGAACCCAAATTGTGTAGCAGATCAATTCTCAGTAAATCCTTGATAAAACATATTCAAATCACTCTAATTGATCTCTCATAAATCCTAGAAACTCACTTAACCCCTAAAATCAAAGATTCAACTCTTCATTCCCTGAGTTCTCCTTAGGTTTGACTAATAAAGCTCAAAAGTTGACTTTCAATTGTACAGCTTCGCAGATCAAATTAAACACTTAAGTTGACCTAATTCAACCTCAAGAAGTGAATCCATACTTCAAATTGGAGTTTTGATTGCTCCAGAGGGTTCTTACACTTCGCCGCCTAAGCAAGAAATGAGTTGTGTTCTTCACGAAGATTCAGAAGCTATTAGACCTAATCAAGACCTAAGACGGCTTCCTTAGGTTCTACTGAAGCTCAAGAACTTGATTCTAAACTCAAAACCTCAATGAATAAGCTTCTCCAACTCCACCGGAGTTGAAGAAGACAGAGCTTAGTAAGGAGCTCAGATCATTAAAACACACTTAAGAGCTCAAATTTTTGATCGTTAGACCCAACAGAAGCGATCTGGAGCTTTGCAGAGTGTAACAATGGTTAAAGCTCTAAATAAGGTTGCCAGAGCTTCGGTGAACTCGAAAATTGGTGAATAGAGTGAAAAATTCCATAAAACAGACCAAGAAAGGTCTCAATGTGTTCGTGAGGTTGCAAGGAACCTCAAGAAGATGACAGATGCCTCAATTGAAGAACTTAGCACTGAATTCATTAAGAGTTCGGTGGAATCACATCTTGAGTTCAACAAAATTCAAGAACTGATCTCCCTCAAAACTAAATGAGGGAACACTTCAGTAAGATATGGCGAAGGTGATGAACTACTTAATTAAGTGATTAACTCATCTCTGAGTTGCCATTGACAGCGAGCTCAGAGAAGAGGGGAAATTGGACATTTTCGATACACTACTCTATTGGAGCAATTAAACGGTTGGAGAGGTTCCTAAGGGGATGTCCAGGTGATGTAGAACCTCAATTGAAGCTGGAATAGGTTCTGGGCACCTCACCATGGACAATGAGGTGTCCAGGTGAGCGTGACTGGGATTAGGCGAATAGGTGAATAATTAGGGTAATAATGAGGTCGGGAAGGGCCTTAAGGTGGTGTTCTAGAGATGGAAGACCCTAATAGAGGTGTATAAAGCTCGGGGACTTCCGCCATAGACAGCGAGGATCGCCGATGATAGTGAAGTGGTTTAGGTGGTTTAGGTGATAATTGCGAGTGGAAGAAAGTGGGAATGGATCATGGAGAGGTAAGGAGAGTGGATCATTACCTGAAAGTGCAAATGAAGGCCCAGCGAGGCTAGACTTGGCCTCGCCGAAGCTAAGGAAGAAAGTAATGGAAATCTAACTAAACTAATCTAACTAAGCTAATTACACTAATCTAAGCTACACTAAGTAATCTACGATTACCTAGACGAAAAGAGGGGGAAGAATCTCTGTCGAAAGGCGTGTAACGGAGGAAGAAATCAGAGGGTAGGGAATAGAGCTCCAACGAGAAGTTGAAAGCGGTGATAGAGAGGAAGTGGCGCTCCTTGGCCCTGTCACAACCATCCGAGAGGAAGAGAAGGTGAGAGAGGCGAGTCTCTCACGCGGAGGAGCTCCGATAGGGGGATGAGAAGTCGTCGGAGGTAGCGGAGGACTAGCCTATCATCGGCTGCAGTTGGGGAAGAAGGATAGGGAACCGACCTCTGAAATCGGAGGGGTCGAGGGGTATTTATAGGTTACAGCGGCTGTGAAGGTGGTTGAATTTGGATGCTAGAAGGTCTAGGTTCAAGGTAACCACCGGCGTCGTCTCCGACGCCGGTGAGGTTACTCTCTAACCCTAAATAGGATTCAAGGATCATCCAGACCATGGGATGAAATGAAGAGGGTGAGCGCAAGCTCCAAGAGATTGGCGAGGGTGGAATGGCGTCAAATAGAAGGTGATCATGAGGTGTCTTCATCGCCATTCAATGGCTGAAGAAGAAATGAACAAGAAGAAGAAGAGTGTACATAGGGACCTGAATGTGAGGAAAGCTAAGGACCTATGTAAAAGGAAAGGACTCAAATGCAATGAATTCCAAGGATTGAAATGCAAATAGAGGCTTTTAAGCTTAATTTAAATTATTTTCTTTTCTAACTTTTTATATATATTTATAATTTAGCTAAATATTATATTAAAGCCTTATATTCACATTTTTAACCCATATATTTATATTTATTTACTTATTAACTTACTTAAGTTATTTAAGACTTAGGTCTTGAGTTATACTTAAGTTAAATAAGATATTAATTAGGTAGCTAATTAATGGTATTTCGAGTCTATTTATTAATTAAGTTATTAATAATATTAACTAGCTTATAATTTAGCATTTTAAACTTATTTTAAGGTCCTTTAATGATTTGTCCCTTATTACATAATTAACCCTTATATATACATATTCCTAGCTAATTAACTAGGGAAACTAGTTAATTAGGGATAATTAGAAGCCATGATGAGCCTCTCATCAATATCTATGTTATGATCCTTCACAATGAAAGCTTTACACCACCAGACATGTTTGCTTCGATGAATCAGTATTCCCACAAAGCAATGTCTCCATACTTGGTCCACCATCCACTGTCCAATACTCCACACCTTGGCTGGCAATTCCTCTCCCTTCTACCAACGTTGATATGGCCTCACCTGAAACCTTGATGCCAACACCTCCTATAGTTTCTCAACTCGTTAAAGAATTGCCTCCACAACTCGGACAGGTCCAGCATCAACTACATCAACACCTTCCGGTTAATTATCGTCAACTTGCAGGACTGCAAAGACAAAATAATCGCTTCGAACCATCAGCTATGTTGTCTAAAGCCACTTCTATAAGTGAGCCTTCAACATTCTCTCAAGCCAACAAAGATCCTAACTGGCGTGCAACAATGGTAATAGAATACAATGCACTTTTGGCCAACCAAACCTGGACCCTAATACTAGCATCATCAACAATGAATATCATTGGTTGAAAATGGATCTTCCAAATTAAGCTCAAATCAAATGAAGTTGAACGATACAAAGCTTGATTGGTCGGTAAAGGATTCAATCAACGAGAAGGAATAGACTATACGACACATTCAGTCCAGCAATAAAACTAACCACCATCAGAAACTTCATTTCCCTAGCAGTCTCTAACAAATGGCCACTTCATCAAATTGACGTCAGCAATGCCTTCTAAATGGCTACATTGAAGAAGATATCTACATGGCTCAACCTCTAGGCTTCTCAGACAAAAATAAACCACATCATGTCTGCAAACTACAACACTCTCTATGGTTTAAAGCAAGCCCCTCGTGCATGGTACAACAGGTTATGTAGCTTCCTTGAAACCCTCGACTTTACAGCATCTAAAACTGACACTCCATTATTTATTTGGACTTCCAACAATCACTACCTATACATTCTTATCTATATTGATGACATTATCATCACCGGCTGCTCCTCCCTTCATCTCCACAAATTACTTTGCAGTCTACAAAAGGAATTTAACATTCATGATCTTGGTCCACTCTGCTACTTCCTCGACATTGAAGTGACCAACACAACCATTAAGATTCTCTTATCTCAACATAAATACACCTCAGATTTACTGGCAAAAGCACATATGTCCAACTGCAAACCAGTTAAAACACCGATGGCTACAAACTCAAAATTAATTAGCAACGGCAAAGCCTTTAATGATCCAACCTTCTATAGACAAATTGTTGGGGCCTTGCAATATTTACTCCTCACAAGATCAGACATCTCCTTTGTCGTTAATAAGGCCTGCCAATTTATGCACAAACCAACCAATGAACATTGGTAGCATGTTAAACGAATTCTTCGCTACCTAAACGGTACAAATAATGTTGGTCTCCTATTTCGAAGCTCCACCACCACTCTTTAGGCATGCGCAGATGCCTATTGGGCAGGCTGCACAGATGACAGACAATCTTCTAATGGTTACCTTATTTACTTAGGCAATAATCTTATCTTCAAGTCCTCTAAGAAACAACAAACCATCTCACATTCATCTATTGAAGTTAAATACATGGCCATTGCCATTTCCACTGCCGAACTCATTTGGATTCAGTCACTTTTACAAGAGCTCAAAGTACCCACAACTACAGCTCCCATCTTATGGTGTGATAACATTAGCGCAACTTACCTCTCTGCAAATCCAGTCTTTTATGTATGCATGAAACATATTGAAATAGATTATCACTTTATTCAAGAGTAGGTTGCCAACAAAACTCTACAAGTCAAATTTATCTCCACCAAGGACCAGCTTGCTGATATCCTTACAAAATCACTACTAAGGAACAACTTTTATCACATTCATCGGCATCTCAATATTCACCAATCTGCAGTCACGTAGATCCTGCGATTAAGGAGGGATGTTAGCCACCATAGTCAGTGGTCTTCACCGATCTTCAAAGACCTCGATTGACTCTCCTCCAAGAGATGCGGCAACGGCCTCAACAACTCGTCTCCAAGAATCGTGAAACAAATCGCAACTTCGCTGCGAAGATTGTGTAACAAATCCAATGAAGTCTTGTGTATAAAAACCCTTGTAATCAATGAAAAAGTTGAGGTTATTTTTGAGAAATACTTACATGAGCGCTTAACATTAATATCATATTCACATTATATGATTGGATAGAAATTGTCAAATATTTACCCAACGAGTTGGATTTTAGTGCCTCTCTTAACTTTAGGAGCCCTAGTTAGATCTTGACCCAAGTACATTTCATATAGATATTAATAACCTTGTGGAGGCATTTTGATAAGCATGAAAAAGGATTTAGACAAGATATGTGAATTGCATATGTTTATAGGAGCGTTTACGTAAAACCCCAAATGTAATTAAAAAAAGAAAATATAAACAAAAAAAAATGAAAGAGAGAGAATTAAGCACAGTTGGAGGGAAATTTTGAACAATAAGTATGGATCGTAACAAAAGTAGAATAAAGGGCATCGGTTGGGTCGAGGTAGAATATGGGGCATGAGACGGGGTTGGGAACCCCGTCATGTTGCTGTGGTATAGAAAAATACTAGAGACGTGGTTGCTAAGGGCTGCATGAGGCTTTAGTCATCATTCGAGGTGGCGAAGGGACATGGCTTTGGAGTCGACGTTACCAACCCTGTCTCCTCCACTGTCCCTCTCCCCCATTAAAGCCGAGCATTTGGAAGTGGATGACCACACATACACACACACATATGAGAAAAGGGAGTGTATAGCTTACCTGTACCTAACTTAAGTGAAGCTTAGCTAATATCTTCTACTACGAGTAATATTTTGAAGTGAAAATTTCGAGATTAAGATCACTCTATATGAACATGTTATGTACATAATTTCAAGTCAATTTGACACTCCTACCGCCTATATTGAAGGGGCCTCAATTTCGACCGCCTAAGTATTACAAATTTTGACCCTACTTGATGGAGGTGCTACGGACATCCAATTTTAATGAAATTTTGCACACTTTATGTTTTCACTAAATGGTTTTAATCCCCAAGTTTTATTTTGAAACATTGATTGTGTATAGAAATATACCTAAGCTTCATGTAACTTAGGGGCAGGTAAGCTTCACAAGAAAGAGAGAGAGAGAGGAATGAGGAGAAGTGGAGGTGGGGGTGATGAGCTAGATTTTATGCAAGAAAGATTGAGTTAAAACCTGTCGTAGTTGCGTAAAAATCTGCTAATCAAATAAATTTACCAAAACTTGAGGTGAGTCTCGGGTCGAACATAGGGAGGCAAATGTTTGATTTAAAAGCCACGTTTGAATTTATTTCTGCAAGCAGAATAGTCAGTTGAAATCAATCTACGTGAGCTACTCTACTTAAAGAACAAATAATAGAAAAGAGAGAGAATAATACAAAGAGAGAGTAAACAAATATTTCATAGATCCATGTTCATTACAACTACTTGCAGAATTAAAACTACACTAGAAAGCCCTAAAAAGATAGAGGTGAGAAAAATCCTCCTCAACGGCCACTTGGAGGACGAGATGTGGTGTTGGCACCCGGAAGACGGAGATGGGATGCTGGAAGGTGGACGGGGTCGGAAGACAGGAATGAGATGTAGGTCGTTGCCAGCACGGGATCTGATTCCCGAATAGTAGCGAGAGGACAACCACGAGTGCTCCACGAAGGGGATGAGAAAATAGAAAAAAATTCTTTTTTTTTTTACTCTAGAAGAGCATCCTGGGTATGAGACTAGCTCTTAGAGCTTTGGAGAAGGTGAGAGGAAGAAGAGAATGGATGGTAAAGAATGAGAGGTGTAGGGTCCCTTTTATAGGTGAGGAGAAGGGGTGCAAAGGTCATTTTGAAGGCTTTAGAATTAAAATACTGCCTTTAGTAACACATGTAAGTGTTATTAAAGGCCACCAGACTGTTAGCTCACGTTCGTGCATTTCAAATCACACACATATTGTTTCCACCATCCTATGAAGATCAGAGGGCCAAGATTGCGAGTGATTCACCTTCAGGCCGCTCCTCAAATGCCCATGATCATTTGCAGCTGTTGGATCCTAGATTGTGCGGCTATTGATCGCGTGCCCACGCTCATGCTGAGCGTGCTCCCGTGATCGCGATATGGAACGACATCAACTGTTTAATCAAAATCTGAGGGTTGTGATTGCACGCCAATTGCGCTTCACAGATCGTGCTTGCACCTATAAGCACACGGCATCTCACGCGTTTGGATCACGCAATGCTTGCCACACCACGTAGTCCCCTTATCTACCATTCGGTGCTAATTGAACGACCCAATTTTAATTGCACTCCTTTGCTACTAGATTTCTCCCCTCACCGCGACTCAATCGTGTGTTGCTGCTTTGCAAACGCAACGTGCAACTACTACGCTAAGGGCTCCGATGGTAGTGTTTTCATTTTAAGGGTCACACGCTCACCACCGTTGGATCAAGATCCAACAGTCAAGATCTGATGGCGTGGAGGAAGAATGAAAAAGCCGGTGGCTATGGGCAGCTTGGATGGCGGCATGTGGCGCCATCTGAGGTGTCCATTTTCTTCTGCTCGTAAGTGGTGCCATGGATGTCGGATTGGGTCGATTTTCATGTCGTTGGGCTGCGATTGTTACTCCGAACCCATTCATGCAATTGGATTTGTCGTCTAAAGTCTAGATTTTCACCACCTTGCCCCTTAACCTCTGATCTTCCTTGGATTGCATATTTGCCATGGATGTCCGATCATGGCAATATCAGAGGCTTTAGACTCTGATCATCTCCTAATTAGATTTGTACGATTGGATCTTCAATCTGATGCCCTAAAATGAATCGCCTTAGCCTCTAGCCACAAAAAGTGGTGAATTAATATACAATTTGCATAAATTAATATAAATGCATGATGATACATGTAATGTAATATTTATAATACATGATGCTTCTATAACCATAAGAACATGCATAAATAGGAAAATTAAGCTAATTAGATGTGTACACATTAGGGGGGCAGTGGTGCTACCTGGAACCAACATATCAAACAAAAGCAAGATCGGACAGAAGTAAAGAGCATGGTAATCTGCACCACCTAAAATAAAGGGATCAACATCTTCAACACACACAAGTTGACCCCCATCCAACAACAATTGTGAGCGAGAAAATACGTATAGAGAAGGGGATCGTGGATTATTTGCATCACTTGAGAGGACGATCCAACAATCTAACAGGGCAATGCTCGTACTTTGGGTGCGTGGAGGGAAGAAGTTGTCAGAGGAGAGCAACGCAAAAACACATCTCCCAAGCACGCTCACCTTGGTCACCACCCTGATCTATAGCCTCATCGAGGAGGAGAAGGGTCTGCTGCTAATACTGCCCCTCCCTAACAACCCTTCCCACTTCCCCGCTCTTTACTTCAAACAACTTTAATTACCAATTTTATTCATGGTTGTTCGTGCACGACTTTAATGGGTGGTATAGTGGAGGAGACGAGTTTGGTAACCCCAACTCCAAAGCCACGTCAACTTCTCGCCCTTCGCAACCCCGAACGACTACCTAAGCCCTATGCTACCTTTAGCATCCACGTCTCTAGCATTTTTCTCTCCCACGCGCGATGAGACAGGGCTCCAACCCCGTCACATGCCCCATATCATATCCCAACTAACCCATGCTCCTTATTCTACTCTTGTTAGAGTTCATATCCCTTGTTCAAATTTTTCTGCTACTAGGTCTTGTGCTTATGCATGTGCGAGTGCAAGCGTGTGTTTTATATTTTTCTTCTTCTGGGTTAGCGACCAAGAGAGGAGGCTAAAGAAGAGGATAGCACCTTTTGGACCTTTCTGCCATGGTGGGTTTGCATCTCATCTTCTATTACCAATTTATTTTTATCCATACTTGCGCACCTTTAGCTCTCATCTTTTTTCCCTCCTCTCGTGCTATTGTACACCATTCGTGCGATTCAAATGCTGGGTGGCTCAATCTTGCCTCCTCCAACTCCCCTACTTTTTCATCCCTTCTCATCCAAAGGCCATCACTCCCCCGTAAGGTGGGCTTTTCCTTGGGGGACAATTTCTTGGTGAAAAAACTTCTTTCATTTCTAGACAGTCTCCCCATAATAGTTTTGTAAATTTTTTGGTGAACTCTAATTTAATTTGGGTAATCCCGCCAAAATAACCTACTTGGCCAACTATTTTCCCTACTCAACCAATCACCATAGCTTCATTGCACAAAAAGCATCTTCGACTAGACACATTGAACTAGAATTTTCAATAATTAAGAGTATTTTGAAGTGAAGTAGCATATTAAACTTTTTGCTAAATGTTTTTTTTTTTTACCAAATAATTTCTTTTCATGAATTGAGGCTGTTACACTTAATACTAGTAAAGCTTTGTTGTTTTTTTGTAGTTGGTTGTTGATTAATTTCTATTGACATCAGATAATTTTTAGCATGAGGGTTCGAAAGGAGAGCAACAAGAGGAATCTTGAGGAAAGGAAGAGTCGTAGGTGTCTTGTGTTTGTCTCAGTGATCTTCTTCGTACCTCTAACGAGCCAACCTATTAGTGCAAAGATAAAGAGTAGGAATAAATATGACAAGAAAATAATACTTTAACAAAATAAGAAGATCTAACAAGTAAATAATATTGGTGATGACTTTCCTAATTTTTCTGCTACCAAATCTTGTGTTTGTGTGTGTGCATGCACGCATGCGTGCTTTATTTCTTCTTTTTTTTGAATTAGCGGCCAAAAAAGAAGGTTAAAGAAGATGATAGCACATTTTGAATCTCTGTGCCACGGTGGATATCCCTACCATCGTCTATTACCTATTGATTTTTATCCACACTGATAGGGATTAGAGCTAATAGCCAACGCATGGATCTCCCATCCACCCATTTTTTTTTGCCATATCCTGCCATATCTTTCCCTCATGCGTGTGTCTCTTAGCCCGTAGTACTACCTTGCTCCCGTCATTTATCCAAAATGGAGCTATGTCTCTTCTGCATGTGTGCTGGTGGAGGCTGGACGCTGCTTTGACCTGCTGTTGTTGCCACTATCGTCAGAATGGGTCAGCGACCCTGCAAAATCGGTGAATGGGAGGATTCATGTGTCGGCTATCAGCTCTGATCCGTAGCACATACTTGCGCACCTTCAGCTCTCGTCCTGTTTTCCTCCTCTCGTGCTGCAGTACACCATCCGTGCGGTTCAAATGCTGGGTGGCTCGATCTCGTCTCCTCCAACTCCCCTGCTTCTTCTTCATCCCTTCTCATGCAAAGGCCATCCCTCCCCCGTAAGGTGGGCTTTTCCTCGGGGAACGATTTCTTGGTGAGAAAACTTCTTTCATTTCTATGCACCAACCCCCCACCATGATAGTTTTGTAAATTTTTTTGGTGAACTCTAATTTAATTTGGATAATCCCCCCAAAGTAACCCACTTGACCAACTATTTTCCCTGCTCAACCTATCACCATAGCTGCATTGCACGAAAAGCATCTTCGACTAGACACATTGCACTAGAATTTCCGGTAATTAAGAATATTTTGGAGTGAAGCAGCAGATTAAACTTTTTGCTAAATGTCTTTTTTTGTTGCCAAATAGTTTTTTTCATGAATTGAGGCTGTTCCACTTAATAATGCAAGTAAAGTTTTATTGTTTTTTTGTTGTTGGTTGTTGATTTATTTCTGTTGACACCACACAATTTTCAGCATGGAGGATCGAAAGGAAAGCAACAAGAGGAATCTTGAGGAAAGGGGGAGCCGTAGGTGTCTTGTGTTTGTCTCAGCGATCTCCCTTGTGTCTCTGACGGGCCAACTTGTAAGTGCGAAGACAAAGAGTAGGAATAAGTATGACGAGAAAAGGCTACTTGAACAGAATAAAAAGATCCAAGAAGCAAACAATGCTCCTGATGACTTCCCTAATTTCCTTAGAGAAGGTTCGCTCTGAATTCTTTTGTTTCCCCTTTAGGAGGGTGAGATTTTGATTCTTGTCTGGTCCGTTGAATGGAAGGCCAAACACTCAACCACTTGAAGATATATGTGGGTGACATTCAAGGATACCATCCCTTGATAGTGGAAATATAATGGTTGTCACTCAGCAATTTTTATCTTTTTCCTTTTTAGTATTTTGGGTTTAAAATGTGGTTTACTATTTGGGACATGTTTCCTTGGGATTAGCTGGATTTGCAATATGCATCACTTGTAGGTGATCACTCTATTTTTTATTAACATATTTTCAGATTAGTACTTCTAAAATAGTTGCTCATTTTTTCCTTCAACCAGAATACACATTGCATCTTTTGCAAATACGGCATCATTTCACAGTGAGATGCTTGATGTTGGGGACAACGGATAAGTAAATGGAGACAGGAATGACAGATTACAATATGACTAATATTTTCGTTTTGTGTAAGAAAATCACTATTCTTTAACAATACTGCATATAGAGACCGATTCCTTGAAAATTCAACCAATGATTCATAACCACTTTAACTCCAGAATATATCTTTTAATCCCCAACACAATGTTCATCGGTGATATATATGCACCTGTAAAATCCTTATTCCAATGATAATGGACAACTTTTGAAATATATTTCCATTTTTATTTGCTAAGAAAAAGATGGTGTAGTCTTGGAAGGAGTGAGAATTGGAGATTGAAAATTTGGAAAATGGAAGCATCACTTGGATGTGGAAGGAGAGTGAGGGATGGCAATGAGGGCAGTGTTGAATGAAGAAACAACTAAACATAGCTGCAAATTTAATTTGAGGCAAAAGATCCATGTATCAGAGCCCAGTTAAATGCAAGGAAGGGCTTGCTTTTGTTTTGGTCTTAGTACCAATATAAAATGAGGAACAACAGGAAAACAGCTTGGAATGTGGGGATGTCTGTTATGGAATTGTGGCAGAATGCGACAGTTACAGTCCTTGATATGAAGGAGAAATAAAGGTTAATGGGAAAAGGTTCAAATTGATGACCATACATACTTTAATAGCACTTGCTGTATTGGTAAAAAGGAATCAGAGATAAGTAGTATCCTGATGACTAGCACTCTGTCTAGATGACTCTTCCTTTGATAGTGTGAATGTCTAATTGGCATCGCTCCCTTTTTTCTCTTTTTGTTCATTTGTACTCTATCCTTGGACTTTTGGAGTAACTAATAAATTCTATTATGCAATAAGTTATCATGGCATCTGTGTCAATCTTTGTAAGTGGTCTTTTTTTATTCATTGTTATCGGTCATTGCTAGGCAACTCTTTCCAATTAGTTAATGCAAGTTCTCTCTTTCATCCTCACTTGCCTTTTGCAGCAGCTGCAGCCTGCAGCTATGGTGTACAGCTGATGTGAATGTGACCAATGATGTTTATGAGCAATTGCTTTTCGAATATAGACATGCCATTGCTTTTGTTGGCAAATGCCTAAGCTTTCAATTGATTTCTATTAAGCTGGCATGGCCTGGGTTCTAAAAAGGGTTATTTCTAACTCAATTAACTCAATTGCTTTTGCTGGACTTGTTTGTTTATGCTTTTTAATCATCCTAGACATGTTCCTTTTCAAAAAAAAAAAATCATCCTAGACATGTGCCGGCAATAATTTCTTTGGACAACTGACTTAATTCCTTTTGAGCTTCAATATATTGTCCATCAACCAAATCCATAGCTATGTCCAACATTCCTGTTTGTAGTTTAGCTTTTCTCTTATTGGCACATTTTATAAGTTTGAGTACAAAATTGTTGTTAATGTACGTGATGGCCCAAACTACACTCAGGATGCAACAAGTATTATTTAGCATACTTAAGAAATCTGTAAGAATAATAGCATCAACTAAACACAGTTATTTACTGAAGAAAAAGAATGGTAACCTTGTCCTTGTTGACTTTTGGTGTGGCGTCAAAGTTTGAGGTACTAAGCACCCAGGAAGAAGAATTCTAGTCTAGCACATCTTGAGAATTGTGTGTTTAGGTCAGATGGCTCATTGGGTCATTCTCAAATTCATATTATCATTTAATATTAGTTTTTTTTCCTTAGTGTTTAATGTTACACCATTCGTATTGGGAATTTGTTTGAGTTCATGTGTTTATATATATGACCTCATACTAGCTCTTTTACATGATGAAAATGAGAAGAAACATCTGAGCCTCTGGTTTTACGCTCCAAGTATTCTATACTGTCACGAATCATGTAAATATTCCTGGTCTAGATTTTTTTTATCCTTTTATATTCTGGAATAACAATAAGAAATATATATTATTCGGTCTAGTTGCCTATATGTAGAGGATACAAAAAAGGGCATTTCACTGTAGTCACCAAGAGAAAAGAACTTTATGAGAACATGTGCTAGTTGGTGCACAGAGGATACATGAGTGGGAATCTTCCCTTTTAAGATTGCATTTTCTATGAAGTGGTATCCTCTCATGGAAATTTAGATATTTGGCATATCAAAATATATGTGCTTATTAGATATTTGACATATCAAAATATATGTGCTTAGGGATCTTAGCAAGCAACTAAAGGCAGGATATTGTCAAGCATCTCCAAATAAACTTACAGGCAGCATGAATCATACTATGTTACTTTGATTCCACATTAGATATAAAAATATGACCTCCTTGTTTCTCTATAAACTTCTTTATGGTGACAAACTAAATAGATCAATTCCCTTGTGCTAAACCATCTAGATTACTTCACAGGGGAGTGAGAAGTAACATATTTCCATGCACGAGATGACTAGGGTATGTGCATGCATGGATGAAGACATGCACCAGGCTTGGCACTGGAAAGGTTCCAGAAATTGCATGTTGGACTGCACATAGTATGGTTGTGATGGGACCTCCTAAGTAATCGGAGGATCCTACTCAACGAATTGCAAACAAGCAATCGCAAGGAAAATAAAGATATTGGTGACCCAGTTTCACCATGAGAAGTGTACGTCTAAGGGGGGGCAATGCTCCCGAATATTCACTAGTAAATAGCGGTAATACAATTTCTCTCTCCTGGATCACGTCGCATGAAGAGAAGCCTCGAGGGCCTCTCTTTGCTATTTATAGTGCCGAAAGTATCTTATCGTAAGATCTTCTTCAACGGTCTTTTCGGACTCTCCGGCATGTCCGCTGTTAGGACACGTCTGTTGTCAAGTTATTAATGGTGTTGGTAACACCATCATTACTGCCGATGTGGGCGTCGTGGGCATTTCCACTGCCTTTCTAATTTTGGTCAAATCGGACCCTCTGGTGGGTCGGGCTTATCCGGATTCGCCTAGCGTAAGCGGGTCGGGTAGAGCCAGATCTGCCTGTTTACTCCGTATCCGGGTAGCTGGATCCTTTCTCGGGCTTCCTACAGAGTTTTGAACCTAAGGGCACTTTTTTCCCCTCATCATATGCCCTCACTCTTTAGCTAGTCAATGTTGCTAAGAGAGTAAAGTACTTAAAACTCTACAGTAGACGATGTCCCCAAATGATTTCTCAATTTTTTCATTCAAGCGGGACAAGCATTTGTCATGAAGCGGAACTTGTAACTTTAGGCGGCCAAGGTGCCTTTAGTCATGTGATGCATGACTGTTCAAATATGTGTGAACCATGGACGTATCCCATGTGAGTTTCTGTTGGCCTTAAGAAGTCAACATATAGCAACCAAGGGGAATGTGTGTGTGTTCCTCCTGTCTTTCTGCTGGCCTTAAGAGGTCATGAGTATGTAAAGGGAACGTAGGCGCATCCACCTGAGTACGTACCAACCTTAAAAGGCGACATTGTATTAAAGGGAACATAGGCACGTCCACCTGAGTTCCTGTTGGCCTTAAAGAGGCAGTGTTATATCAAAGGGAACGTAGGCGCGTTCGCCTAAGTTCCTGCCGGCCTTCGAGTGCGAATGTGACGTGTACACCACCTTCCGCAAGTGATGGCCAATCACTGTGGGATTGATCTTTGTCTTGTTGCATGACAAAACTGGTATTAACTGTCATCATGATGAGGTGTAAGAGCCTCAAATATCTCACCTGTCAGTGATGTGACCGCTATTACTGCGGCATAAGATATGTGTGCACGGGCATTTAATACTCATAATGATTACCAAGGTATCTGTCAAAATCTTTTGAAATCTATGTCGCATCTAGCGAGATTTTGTTTTTTCGAAATCCGCACCCCGCAAGGGTAACTGCCCGCAACGGAGGGTTATAAATAGGGGTTGGGCATAGTTAATGCCCCACCTACCCTCTCATTATTGCAGAGTGATTTGTGATCAGTCTGTGAGCCTTCTTCCCCTGCGAACCATGAGAAGGTGTTGTCATCGGAGCATCCCTTTCAGACAAGTGTCTGAGGTGTGGTCATGTTTAGGCTCGCGGGTAAGGGTAAGTCCGCTTCATCCCCGTCCGACATCTCGCCTGAGACAAGGGAACTGTACATTTTTTCTTCTGATTTTCGTAGTCGATCCGCCATTAATGCGATCTTGGATGAGTATCGACTCGGTGGAATTCCGTTTCATCCTTGTGCATCCTAGACCTGCCTATGCTTCGATGCATCTAAGGATGCGTTCCTTATCTGTAATACGCCATAGAATACGGTCTACGGGTACCTTTGAACCCTTTTTTGACTTCCTCTGTTTCTACCGTTTGTCCCCCTTACAACTTAGCCTTAATTGTTGGCTAGTTTTGAATGCCTTTACTGTTATTTGTTTCCATCTGAGGATTTTTCCTTGTCTGGGTTTGTTCTGCTTACTTTTTGGGCTTATGCCCCTTAAAGTGAAGAAGGGCAAGCCCCCATCAAGTACCTACACATTGTACAACCAGCATACCAAATACCAGATAGTTGATCTATCCTACAGTTGGAAAGGGCAAGATTACCATGTTTCCTTTATTTCCAATATTGAGGACCGCAGAGTTCCTTATACTTGGCAAGGCTCGCCTGATAAGGACCTGCTACCTAGGCCTGAGGAGCCTGATCCGTCTGCGTAGGTGGGCGCAGACAAAATTGTAAACTTTGGGTTGATTGTCCGCTTAGAACTCAAGTGGGAAAACGTCCGGGAGACTATGTCGTGGGTCGCAGATTCCTATCTCACGCCATGTAAGTAGGGGGAGGCAATAAGTTTAAAGCACGTACTACCTCCTATTACTTAACTAGATTTTTTTGTTGCAGCCTTTGGACGGTTCGTTCAGCCGGACACCCCCAAGCATCGAGGCAGTGGTTCCTCCCACTATGGGTCTCATCGCGGGGAGGAGAGGCCTGTGGAGCAGGGTGAGGGGAGCCAATCCTCCTGCTTTAAGGAGTTGAAGAGGAAGGAGGAGGGAAACGAAGGGAAGGCAGACGAGGTCCCTCTAAAGCACCCGAAGAGGGGGCCTGCCAGTAGGCTTCTTTTGGGGGAGTCGGTAGCATCTGCTCCTCCGAGTCTAAGTGGAGCTGAGGTAGAGGATGCCCCAGTGGACTCGTCTATCCCTTCTGACTTGCCTGGACCACCCAAAGGGTTTATCCTTGTCGACTCCCTGCCCCAAGTCCAGCAGAATTGGCTCAGGCGAGGAGCACCAGTGTCTCCATCGCCCCGTTTGGCTTTATTGGCACCTTCACCAAGTTGGCACAGGAGGTGGCTGTCACCGGTGGTTTCCTAAGTGGCAGTGTATTTGCACAGTCGTACTGCGGGTGCAGCACTATGGGGACGTGAGTACTGGTGGACCCTTCCGGCCGAGGAGGTCCCGGGATGATCGGCTAGACAGTCAGATCTGTTAGGGGATCTGTACTAGAGGGGGCTCATGAAGGCCCCGTACCCAGCCGGGTTGCACTGGCTCAAGTGGGTGTTTTCAGTAGACCCCCAACTTGGAGGTCGGCTCATCAAGACGCCATGTTCCAGGCTACCTCCAAGCTGGAAGGTATGAACTTCAACTACGTTTTCTATTGCTTCCGTGCAGTAAGCCTCTATCGTTTGTATTTTACTTCTCTTTTGGCAAAAAACTTTTTCCTCACACCTCTATCTGTGGTCTTTGACAGGTTGAGGCTCTTAGGATTGCCTTTGTCCCACGCGGCGGTGCTTACTTGATATCGCTGAGCCTAGTGACTCCTCCGAGGTGCTAATATGGTCGTCAAATGGGCCGTGACGGCTAAAGCGGAGCAAAGGAATTTCATCCGCCTTATTGGGGAGGCCACTGCCGCCCGAGAAAGGACGGAGAAGGCAGCGGAGGAGGCCATGCGGAAGCTCCACTCACAGCAGCAGGTGGTCAGTCACGTGTCTCAGCAGTAGCAGGAGTTGAACACGTCCCACCAAGGTTTAAGGAAGGTTGCTTACCTTGGCGGGAAGATGGAGGAAAGTCTCGTCAGAGCACATAAGACTAAAGTCGTGACTCTGTGAGACTTGTCTGAGCGCCTGCAGACCTTCTGCACCGTCTTTTCATTGAAGGAGGAAGTGCAGGTGCTGAGGGCTGAACACTCCTCAGCCGTAGAGGTGTATGAGGTGACTCTCCAAGAAGAGCACCTTCGCCTGGGTACGACCATCGACAAGCTTGCTGACTTGTCGGCAAGTCAAGAGAGGGTGGAGGCAGCTGTGGAGACCCTAAGGGCCAACCTTGCCAAGGCCGAGCAGCTCGTTGAGGACAGGGGCAAGAAGGTGCTCAAGTTGGAGTGTACTACCTAACCGAAGCTTGATCCTAAGATGGTGATAGTGTTCTTTGCCTCTGACCCGTCTTTGGAGGAGAACCAGGAGGCGGTCTCGAGGGAGATCAAGAAGCATACCTTAGCGGCGATGCAGTGCCTTCTTAAGGGCAAGCACACTTCGGTGAAGGAGCTATGCAACTGGTCCATGGACCAGTTTTTGTCTGACTTTGACCGCTAGAAAGCTAATGGTCGTATTATAAACAAGGCTCTTATAGAGCCATTTGCAGACCAGTCGGGAAGCCCGACTCCTGAAGAGGAGGCGCCTTAGCCGAGTTTGTCAGGAGCTGCAGAGCCGCCTGCTTGGCCGATCAGCCCACCCGTGCCATCTCGTCGCCACCTTCCACGCTTGGAGTAGATATCTTTGAAGACTGAGAATGCAGTTGCCAAGTCTTCAAAGATAATGTTGTTTTTATGTTCCCTTTGTCAATTTTTTCTCCTTTCTTCTTTGTGGACCAGCCGGAAGTGATGGTTCCAGGAAATGTAACAGGCAACACTTTTAATAAAATAAAAAGAAAAGCTTTTATTTTCATTGTCTTTTCTTTCTATACATGGTACAAGCGTAAATTACTCACATGTCAAGTACGAATGATTGCTTTACCACCTAAGGTTTGTAATTCGTAAAAGTCGCCGGGATTGTTTATATAAATTTTATATGGTTCCTCTTACGAGCCGTTTAGCTTCCCGCTTGAATGATTTGGCATGGAGACTTCACTCTTACACAAGACCAAGTCTTCTTCTGAGAACTTCTGCTTGCGCACTCACATGTTGTAGGCGGTTGTAGTGGCTTCTTTGTACTTCAACGTTGCTTCAGAGGCTTCCTCCTTTAGCTCATCCACAAGGTCCAAGGCAAGGCGGATTTGGTCGTCATTCGAGGCAAGATTATAAAGTTGTGTTTAGTAAGTCTAAAGGACCATTTCTATGGGTAGCTGAGCTTCCATGTCGTACACCAGGCTGAATGGTGTGTGACCTGTGGAAGTCCTTTGGCACGTCCTATAGCCCCATAGTACGTCCGACAACTCGTATGGCCATCTCCCTTTGGCTGAATCTAGTCGGCGCTTCAGCGCTGAGATGATAGTACGATTAGTTACCTCCGCTTATTCGTTTGCTTGCGTATAACCCACGGATGTGAAACATAGGCAAATATTCCAGCTGTTGCAAAATTCTTTAAATTTTTTACGAGCGAACTGGGTGCTGTTGTCTATGACAATGTGTTGAGGTATCCCATACTATGATGTTTTTCCAGACAAAAGAGAACTCTGTTGGTTGTTGGGCTAGCCATGGCTTCAGCCTCAACCTACGTAGAGTAGTCCACAACCACTAGGATGAACCTTTTCAGAGCTGGGGCTGGTGGAAAAGGGCATATGATGTCCATGCCCGCTGTGCAAAGAAAATGGGTGACATGATAGACGCTAACTTTTCAGGCGACAAGTGATGCAAGGTAGCAAACCGCTGACACTTGTCACACTTGCGCACAAACTCTTTACATTGCTGCTTCATCTGAGGCCAAAAGTATCCTATCTGGAATAGTCGGGCTAAGAGGCCATTATACCCTTCATGGTTCCCGCAAATGTCGCCATGGGCTTCTTGGAGAGCATAAGATGCCTCCTCTTTTGCAAGGTAGTGCAACAAGGGGGTGGAAAACCCCTGCTTGTACAATTACCTGTCTATCAAGGTGTATCTAGAGGCTTTCAGGTGGAACGCCTTGGGCCATGGTTCCCTTGGGGCAGTTCGCTAGTGTTCAAGTAGGTGATGATAGGCGTTATCCATGATGAGGATTGCTCTATTGTAAACATCTTAGGAGCAAGCACTGTTAACTCCTTCAGAGTTTGAAGACAAATATCCTCCTCCTACTCATAAGGAATTTCTGAAGCCAGGTGGGCCAATGCATCCGCCATGGGATTATCGGATCGAGGTACCCGCCTGATTGAGACAATCCTAAAGTCCAACAGCTCCTTAACCTTGTTGGCATACAAGATCATGTTTGGATCCCTAGCTTGATGCTCACCATTAACTTGATTGGCGACCAACTAGGAATTCGTGTAGACTTCCAGCAAGGAGATGCCTCTTGATTTGGCCACCTGGATGCCAGCTAACATCGCCTCATATTCTTCTTGATTATTGGATCCTGGGAAGACTAGTTTAATGGCATACTTATGAGTAACACCATTTACGGCGGTGAAGGTTATGCCAGCCCCAGACCCAGCTATCATAGATGAGCCATCAACATACAGCTTCCAGGGTAGAGTGAGGGAAGCATCTGGGTCTGTGAATTCCGCCATAAAGTCTGCCACGACTTGCCCCTTGATTGATCTTCTCAGCTGGTACTGAACATCAAATTCTACTAGTTCCATAGCTCATTTTATCTGTCGTGCTGACCCTGTGGGCTTGTGTAACATTTGCCGCATGGGGTAGTCAAATAAGACTATTATGGTATGGGTTTGAAAATGTGGGCGTAGCTTCCTGGCAGCAGTTACCAAGACTAGCCCGAGCTTCTCAATTATCGTATACTTAGCTTCTGCGCCTTGATAGGTTTTGCTAATAAAGTATATTGGCCATTGTGCTTTTTCTCGTTTGCCGACCAAGACGGCGCTGACGGCAGATATGGATGCTGCCAGGTATAAGGAAAGAGCTTCCCCAGGCTTAGGAGCCGTCAGGATAGGGGGCTTCGGAGTGCTACCTTGACTTCCTCTAAAGCCTTTTGGCAATGAGGAGTCCAGTGGGCAGTAGTATAGCCATTGCCCTTTTTGATACACTCAAAGAAGGGAGGGCATTTGTCAGAAGACCGAGACAAGAATCGGCCTAAAGAGGCAATTTTGTCGACTAATGACTTCATCCCTTTCAGAGTACGTAGCAGTTGCAAGTCCATGATCGCTTAGATCTTATCAAGATTGGCTTTGATCCCTATGCCAGAGACCAAGAACCTCAAGAATTTCCTGGCTGATACCCCAAATATACACTTCTTAAGGTTCAGGTGGAGGCAAGCATTCCTCTGAACCTGAAACACCTCTGTCAAACACTTTAACTATTGAGGGAAGTTTGATCCATTCACCAACATATCATCTATATATACTTTAAATGATTTTCCTATTTTATTAGAAAAAATCATGTTTACAAGGTGCCGGCAAGTTGCGCCAATGTTTTTTAAGCCAAAAGGCATGACTCTATACTGAAATAAACCCCTATTTGTTACAAACGAGGTATGAGGTCTGTCGGTTGGAGCAAGGTTGATCTGGTGATACCCACTATAGGCGTCTAGGAAGGACATGTGAGACTGTCCGCTACAAGAGTTTACAAGAGCATCCACCCTTGGTAAGGGGAATTCATCCTTTAGACAGGCTTCATCGAGGTGGGTGAAGTCCACGTACATGCGTTCTTGGCCGTTGGCTTTCTTCATCATCACCACATTCAAGAGCTAGGCCAGGTACAAGGATTCTTCAATAAAGCTGGCTTCAAGGAGCTTCTGGACTTCAGCCTTAGCCGTTTGCCCTTACTTAGCTAACTTGTGCCGGCACGCTTGTTTAACTGCTCGGGTGCCTACCTGAATATTGAGATGGTGTTGGATCAGGGACTGGTCCACTCTCAGTAAGTCTTGGTAGACCAAGCAAAAACATCCACGTTGGTCCTCAGCTGGAGTAATAACTCTTGAACTTTGGAGGGATCAAGGTCCACTCCGACCTGGGTGAGCTTAGTAGCGTTTTCAGGGTAAAGTTGTATAGTCATGGTTGAAGAGCCTAGCTAGAGTTTCGAAGTTGTTGGCAGATCAATCAGATTTACTCCTTGCTAGATCGCCTAGACTTGGTTTCTTTTCTTCCCCCATTTCTGTGGCTTGGGGGTTCTTGGCTCCATGGATTGTTCTAGCCCAATTCTTAGGAGCTTACGCCCAACTATTTGATCCCCGTATACTATTCCTACCCCGCAAGGGGATCGGAAAAGCATAAATTGGAAATATGAGGAAGGGATCAAGCGAAAGGCTTGAGTTGTCGAGCAGCCGATGATGCCATCAAATGCTGTCGTCAACCCTGCAACTATGAATGTGGTCATCTTGTTGAGGTGCCTATCCCTGTCACAGACGAATAAGGGAAGGCTGATCTCTCCCTTTGGCATCACCTTGTGATTACCGAACCCCACGACTGGGTGAGTCGATAGGGAGAGGTGCTCCTCCTTGAAGCCCAACTTGTGCAGCGTTTTTGAAAATAGTACGTTCATAATGCCGCCTTTGTCCACTAAGAGCCTGGGTTGTAACTACCCCACCAGCAGGTGCGTCACCAGAAGCAGGTCCATATGTTTTGCTGAATTAGGCAGAGAGGCAAACAGTTGGGAGGCCGCCTGCTTAACTGCATTCCTATCACCCCACTGATGAGTGGGGAAAACAGAAGGGGCTATCTACCTGCAGGGAGTAGCTTGCTAGCTTAGGGCGACGTTGACACCGAAGATTACCTCGACCCCTACGCCTTGGGTTTAGGTGGTGAGAGGTGGGTGTTCTGGGGTAGCGCTGGCATCGCCGCTAAGACTTGGCGATGGTAATCCGCCGGGGAGAGCTAAGGTGGAACTGCTTGATCGATCTGACGGGCCATGGACTTGTCTTTCTCTCGGTCTATGATGAAGACCATGTTGACCCCCCGGAGCTGTTGGAGCTTGTCTTTGTGGTAGTCCTCCGGACCCTCCATGGGTCTCTCCCCTTTGTCTTGGCCCTCATTTTGTTTGACAAAATGGGCTAAGTTTCCATGCTAGATCTGGGACTCAATCTGGTTTTAGAGATCCCGACAGTCTTCGGTGCCATGACCCTGAGCCCTGTGGTACTTGCAGTAGGGCCCGGAGGCAACCTTCTTCGTGGGTTTAGGTGGTGGTACAGGTCCTTATCTGTGTACCAGACCTTCACCAATACATCCACTTGGTTCACGACCAAGGGAGTGTACTCTTTAAATAACTCCCGCTTGGGTTGGCAGGGTCTATTGTTTCGGCCCTTGGTGGGCCGATCGCTTCTTTGGTCATGGAAGGTAGCCTTCCACTTGTTGAAGCGGCTACTTCTGCGAATGGATACAAAGGCGGGTCTCCTAAGATCCTCCTTTTCTCTGTGGGACTGGTGTCGTCACCATATTCTTTCACTAACTAGCTACGGGTGTAGAAGGAATCATCCTACTTCGTGAATCTTGTAGCACTATCCCATAACTCTGCCATGTCTCTAGGTGGGAAATCATCAATGTCATATCAGAACCTCTGGGTCAAGAGACCCGACTTGAAGTATTGGATGACTATCCCATCGTGAGGCCTTTTGCAGTTGAAGTGCTGAGCCTTGAACCGGTCCAGGTAGGATCGGAAAGACTTAGTCTTCCGTTGTTTGACTTTCAACAGCTTTTTAGGGTTATCTCTAACCCTTTGTTGCCTGGCAAAGTACTGGCAGAACTTATCTGCCAGTTGTTGGAAGCAAGTGATATGTCTGGCTGGTAGTTCATTGAGTCATTCATGGGCCACGCCGAATAGATATGACGAGAATACCCGGTAGAATACTTCGTCCAGGTAACCCTGCACCAGCATCATCTGGCGATAACTCCCAACAAAATTGTTGGGATCCGCCGTCCCATCATAATGAGCCATGACAGGCTGCTTGAATTTTTCTGACAGGGGGGCTATCATCACCTCTTCAGTAAATGGGTAGGTGATGACGTACGCACGCGGGAGTATGCTCGTCGCCTAGGTAACTTGGCGGACGATCTCTGCTATAGAGCCTCCACCACTAGTGGACAAAATGTGAGCCCCTAACTACTCTCCCAACGAAGGGGGGCGGGAGCTTTTGGTGGGGCTAGGAGGAACTTCCCTTTTCTGGCTACAAAGCTTACATTTTAATTTTTTGAGCTGTTCACGCAAACAGACATTCTCTTCCCATAAACGGCGCCAATTGATTAGACTTCTTAAGTAATTGGAGAATCCAACTTAACAAATCACAAACAAGCAATCACAAGGAAAACAAAGAGATCGGTGACCCAGTTCCACTACGATGGGTGTACATCTAGGGGGAGGGCAATGCTCTCGAATATTCACTAGTAAATAGCAGTAATATAATCTCTCTCTCTTGGATCGCGTCACATGAAGCAAAGCCTTGAGAGCCTCTCTTCATTATTTATACTGCCAGAAGTATCTTGTCGTAAGATCTTCAGCGATCTTTTCGGACTCTCTGGCATGTCCATTGTTAGGACACGTCCCATTCTGTCAAGACACCTAGGATACTCTGGAGAAATCATCAACAACTACAAGATAATAGCAATGTCCCATTCTATTTGGAACTCTACTCGATCCCCAAATATCCATATGAAGTAGCTCAAAAACAACTACTAATCCAAAAGAAGTACTGGCAGGAAAAAAAAATCGATGATGCTTACCTAACTGGTAGGCATCAAACCGAATGGTACTGTCAGGAGAGATATATGGAATCACCCTCTTGAGGCGATCAAGTGGCAAGTGACCTAGACAAACATGCCACTGTAAGGCACTCCTAGCATCGGACTTGCTGGCTCCTGTAAATGGTTCTTGCCCCAGATGATAAATGCCATTCTCCTCTGTGCTTCTAGCAATAGTCTTCCCTGTGAACTTATCTTGGATGATACATCTAACATCATCGAAGATAACACTACAATTAAGGTCCTTTGTAATCCTACTCACCAACAATTGGCTTATGGAAATTCTAGCACATGTAACACTCTTGACAGCTGCAAAATGAGGATTACAGACACCTCCCCTTGATTCAACAATAGAAGCGTGCTTGCCGTCAGCTACTTGCACTGTTCTCCCTAATGCAACAAAATTGAGTGACTGGAAATAACTCTAATAGAGCTCTCTAAAATTAGACCCGAAATCAAATTTTCAATTATGCAAAATCATCATAACTTACAAGAAAGAGTGCTCTAATATGAAATCTTCCTTGAAAATCAAGTTAGAATCACATAACAGTCCCTTCGAGGATTAAGAGGTGTACGCTAAGGCCAAGAGGAACCCCTAACGGCCCTCAAAAGGGCTGTTGTTGCTCCCATCGCCGGTGCAAGGGTAGCACAGGTCCATCGGCGACGCTACTGTTGACCGGTGGCACCCCTACTGCCACAGCTACTGTAGATTACCACCGCCATCGCTGCTTCTACCGGCGTTGCTACTCTTGTCGACATTATTGCTGCAAATCGAGGCGGTGGTGGCGTGAAGAGGTAAGGAGGGGAGGATTTAAGGATTTGGTGGATTATATCGAAGGCCTATTTCGGTGGGATACCCGAGCGCTAATCTAGGATCACTGCTCTGATACCAAGTGGAAAAGAATGAGCAAGTTATCTTATTCCATTGTCCAACCTCTCAATATATTGAGGTGAAGTAGAGTGCCCCACAAGACAAAGGAAGGCATATAAGGCAATTGCCATACAAGGAACCACAACTAAAATAACCATCATATAGGAAAATAATAAAAAAAAGAAATAACACATAAGGAAGACCGTATGGGTTAACATAATGGGGATATGTACGTCAACAATAAAAGTGAGTTCTAGTCATCATTTGGATATGTTGAGTTGTAGTTTGGTCTTTATTTACATTTTGTTATGTAAAGGGTATTCTTGTACTTTTCTTCTTTGGTGCTTCTCTATATAAAGACACCAAGGGTCTCCAGAAATAAACTATTACATTTTAATATTAACATGGTATCAGAATAGTGGTCCTATATTGTGGCTCTAGCATCCTACCAAACCCTAGCCTCCAAACCTTAACCACCACAACCCTTAGTCACTCTTTCTCTCTCTCTCTGTGTCCAAGGCTGCCGGCAGGGGTTAGCACCGCCCCCCCACCGATGTCGCTAGCCACTGCAGGGAGGCCAGTAGGCGTCGTCGACTAGCAACAGGCCCTGCAAAGCCCACTACCTAGGATGCAAATGGGTCGGGTTTGGTTAAACCCATACCCATTCACAAAATCTATATCCATACTCTACCCATTTACCCATCGGGTACAAAAATTCAAACCCATACCCATATCCATACCTATCTACCCATCGGGTACTCATTTAAGAATTGATCTTACGATCAAATCGTGTTAAATTAAAGTCAAAGAAGAGGAAAAATCTATAACACATTTTATTAATTATTTATTTTTAGCAAGCTTTCAACATAGGAACTCGGGTTATTCTAATTTTATTGATTTTCACTAAAATTATTATGAAAAGAGCCTTTCAAGAGGAATACATCAAAAATAAAAATACAAAAAATACAAAGAAAGACTAAATACAAGTACCTTTCAAACAAAAAATCCTCATTTCCAAAATAAATGTTTAATGGAAGCTTCAAAAGCATTCCCAACCTTCAAAATCATGGAAGGAATCATGAAGAAGATTAAGGTTGGGGGAATGAGGGACTTAGGGTGGGATATATCTTGGGTAAATGAGGATTTTATTCGGGTATTCGGATAAGGTAATCGGTTATAGATTCATAACCATACCCATACCCATACCCAAACCCGGTCGGGTTTTTTAGATAAAACCCATACCCGAATCCAATCAGGTTTGGGTCAGGTTTTACCCATTCTTTTCGGGTCGAGTTCGGGTCGGGTTCGAGTTGGATTTACTGAAACTTACATCCTACCGCTGTCGGTTTGCCCTCTCTCCTACCCCGCTGCAAAGTGTAGGGGGCTTTTGTTGTGCGTCGACCTCCTTCCATGGTTTGCCGACCTCCTTGTAGGCAGAGAAGATGCCAACATCGACTAGGACTGGAGTCTTTCAGTCTTTTCTTCTTCTACAAAGCTTCTATAGGAGTTTTCTTGGGTGAAAGGCACCGCTAGGGCCCAATCTATGCCTAGTGTGTGCAAAGAGAGCATCTTTTTGGTACCTACAAGGTGCATGATCTGAAATCAGTGCTCTTTATGTTATTGTGCGTTTTGAAGGCATCATAGGTCTAAAATCAGAGTTTTCAGACTTTATGATCTAATTTTCAGACCTTGAAGTTATTGTCTTTTGTGGATCTTGACTCCGGCTATTATGAGAGAGCAAAAGGAATCCGTGACTTAGTGCGGAAGACATCTACCACAGGCGCCCCCCCTTACATGGAGGGGACATTTATCATGTTAGATGAATCCAACTTCCTACTTTGGTCTACTTCTTTCTCCAGATTTACCAGATCACATCAGAAGAAATATATTTTGACAGATGATGTGCCTGCTGTGAAGTCAGCAGATTAGGAGGCTGACAATGATTGGGTGGCAACATGCCTCCTAAATAGCATGACTCGAACTATCGCCAAGTAGGTCATGGCATATGCCTCAGCAAAGAAAATGTAGGAAGTGTTACATGAGATTCATTCCCCACAGGAGCAACATTATTAGGCTGTACTGAGTCGTAGAAGGCATCCACACTCTTCAGAAAGGCACTATGGTCTTATCCAAGTACTATGGCAACATGAAAAATCTATGTGATGAGCAGGACGTTTACCAACTTATTTCTACATATGCAGCTGTTATAGCCAAGCAAAGAGAAGCTATTCTCTCTAACTAGCTTCTGTTTAGGCTTAGCTTTGAATATAAGGTGGTGAGATATCAGTTTATGACCATGGATGGATTCTTACACAGGCACAGATTTATACTCGTCTCTCGAGACTTGACACCTTTGATCCCGTGCCTACATTTGATGCCATTGCTATGGCTGCTGTCAGTCGTGGTAGGGGAACTTCTAGGAGCAAAGGTAATCGGTCTCGTGGTGGTACACATGGTTGTGGTCAAGGCAGAAGCTCTTTCTTTTGTAAGTATTGTCACGGAAATAGACTTATTGTGGATCGATGTTTGGTGAAACACGGATAATCACAGGGTATGAATCCATGTACCCATCGGGTGTCTGCAAAGGATACTTCTCAGGTGCAGGAGGATGATAGCTAGATTTCAATCTCCAAAGCAAACTAAAAGCACTTCATGGCTTCTCGGGCATCTACCTCAGCTTCAGTTCAAAGATCTGTAGGTACTGTAGCCGTGTAAGCTAGATCCCAAGCCCCTACTTGGCTTGCTAATTCAGGTACCTCCTCTCACATAACTGTTGATACCACCTTTTCTTCTCTACAAGATCTTGTTACCTCATTCTAGGTTAAGGTAGCAGATGGTGGTTTATCACTAGTTACTGATCTTGGGAACATCTTATCTCTTCCACTTTACCTTTATCAAATGTTGTACATGCTCCCAAGTTTGCTCTTAACTTGATGTCAATTAGTCAGATTACGAAGAATTTATAATGCTGAGCAGTTTTTTACGACCAGTATTTCTTCTTGCAGGACCTCCAGACGATGAGGCAAATTGGTGGACTTGAGCAGAATGGTCTCTATTATCTCCATGTTCCACCTTCATATAGCATTGATGTTGTTTGTGCCACTACTACTCTCTAGTGGCATTTCCACCTTGGTTATCTCAACCTGCATGTCCTTCGTCGTCAATTTCCAGAGATATATTTTTCTGAGTCTTTTAGGTGTGAAGCATGCCAATTGGGTAAACACCATAGGTCTTCTTTTACATCTCAAAATAAACAGACCGAGTCTGTATTTGCTTTAATTCATGCAGATGTTTGGAGCCCATGTAGGGTCAAGAGTATTCGGGGTTTTTGGTACTTCCTTGTTCTTGTGGATGATTATACCAGGATGTCCTAGGTGTTTATGACGAAAGAGAGGTCTGAAGTTTTTAATCTTGTTAAAAATTTTATTTAAAAAATAAAGATCTAGTTTTCCACTACTATAAAAGTTTTCCGTAGTGATAATGGTTTAGAGTTTTATGAATGCCAAAGTTATACATTTCTTCATTGATTTAAATGTCGACGGCATGTCGTCGGCAAGGGCATTTCCGAGCAACGGTCGTGCCGACATGAAGAAAGCGTCGATTTACAAGGATTTCGTCGGCATGCCGTCGGCATTGTCGGCATGCCCTCAGCACAGTCGGCATGTCGTCGGCATGGTCGGCATACTGGCGAAATTGGTGCCCATGTCTAGGTTGCTATTGATTTTTTTAATTACTTTTGCTATTTTTGTTGGTATGCATTGGCATGCCCTCGGCATGCCCACAGCATGCTCATCGGCATGCCAATCGAAAAACGAGCATTTCCACGGCATGCCCTCGGCATGCCCACGAAATGCACACTTGGAATTCATCGGCACGGCATCAAAATCGGCATTTCAAACCTTGCATTTCTTCCTATCTTTTAGTATTATTCATAGACTTCTTGCATTCATACCTCCTAAGAAATGGGGTACCCGAACGTATGCCCTGTCATTTGTTAGATGTGACTCGTTCTATTATGTTTTAGATGAATGTTCCTTCATCTTTTTGGGTTGATACTGTTTTAATGGCCACAAACTTGTGAATCGTATTTCCTCTTTGGTTTTGGGCATAAAAGCCCATACTCTCTCTTGTTCCCTAGCAAGGACACGTTCTTTGTCACTCCGGTTGTTTTTTGTTGTGTGTTTTGTGTCCTCTTACATAAAGTTGATAAGATTTCTCCTTGTTCCGTGAAGTCTATTTCTAGGCTACTCTAGAACCCAGGAAGGGTACAAATGCTATGATCCTGTTTCACAGAAGATTTATGTTTCTGTTGTTGTCACGTTCTTTGAGGAGATTCCTTACTATCATAAACAAGGGGAGCAATCCACTTCTTTCCACCCTCAGGAGGTTCCTCTTCCTATGTCATCTAAGCCACTACAACTATCTTAGCTACCACAGCCCATTGAGCATCCTATATTTAGGACCAAACAACTTGATCCTGGTCTTTTCCCATGTCGTCCAGAGATCCCTGATACAAATACCTTTCCTAAGCACTTTCAACGTCGATCTCTGGATGTATATCTCAGGTGAAGGAATCATTGTCTACCATTTCTGCTTAGTCTCCACTAGCTATCGATTATTTGTCTGAGGACCAGGTACCTACTACTACTGAGAGTACTACCCTAGATATTATTGCATAAAGGAAGGCTTCATGATCTTGTGCTAAATACTTTGTATCACAGTTTATGGCTCTTGACAGTTTGCTTGTAGCTGGACGACATTTTCCCTGGTTATTGATAATCTGCAAGTACCATGGGACCATCAGAAAGCCTTCCAAGATCCATCTTGGACCTTGGCTATGGAGGAAGAGATGGAATCTTTGCAGTCTCATAGCACGTGGGAACTAATTGATCTACCTCCAGGAGCTACAGTTGTGGGGTGTAGATGGCTCTTCACCTTTAAATGTCATCCAGATGGTACAGTGAAAAGATATAAAGCACACCTAGTTTCCAAAAGCTACACTCAGACTTTTGGGGTTGACTACTTTGAGACATTTTCCCCAATGGCTCATCTCAATTCTGTCAAGATATTCCTCTCCTTTGCAGTTAACAAAAGCTGGATTGTTCATCAGCTAAATATAAAGAATGCATTTCTTTACGGAGACTTAGAGGAGGAAGTTTGCATGCAACAACCACTAGGTTTTTCCACTAAGGGGAGTGTCAAAAAGTATATAGGCTGAAGAAAGCATTTATGGGCTGAAACAGAGTCCTAGAAATTAGTTTGAGAAGTTTAGCAAGGTAGTTCAGCAGCATGGCTTTGCTAGATCCTCGGCGGATCATTCTGTGTTTACACTACATGGGAAGGTAGGTTCTGTTATACTTATTATTTATGTTGATGATATACTACTAACTGGTGGTGATAGGAAAGACATAGAAGAAACAAAAGTGTTGTTACAGTCACAATTTGTGACCAAGGATCTAGGTCCCGTCAACTATTTCCTTGGCATTGAAGTGCAACACTCTGAAGGAAGACTTGTGCTATCTTAGTGCAAGTATGTTCTTGACATGTTGAGAGACACTAGTATACTGGGGTGCAAACCAGCATATGTGCCTATAGATGCATCATTACCTCTTGCTGATGGTGATAGTCCCCTACTATAGGACATCACTAGATATCGTGTCATGATGGATAAGCTATTATATCTGACAGTTACTCGACTCGACATTGCCTTTGCAGTTGGGAGGTTGAGCCAGTTCATGCAGTCACCTAGAGAAGTCCATTAGTATGGAGTTTGCCAAATTCTCAGATACTTCAAAACTGCACTTGGGAAAGGACTTTATCTTAAGAATAGTGAGCATTTGGATGTGTGAGGCTATTTAGATGCAGACTATGCTGGAGCACGAGGATAGAAGGTCCCCTACAGGTTTTTGCACTTTTGTTGGAGGGAATTTAGTTATGTAGAGAAGCAAGAAGCAGGTAGTTATCTCCAGGTTGAGTGTCGAATCAAAGTATAGAGTTATGGCTCAGACTATTTGTGAGCTACTCTGGGTTTAATCCATCTTAGAGGACTTTGGAGTACATGTTACTAGTGCTATTCCTATGCACTGCGACAACAAGGTTGTTACTTTTATTGCAAACAATCCTGTCTTCCATAAAAGAACTAAATATATTAAAGCTGATTGTCACTTTATCAGGGAGGCTGTTGCAGCAGGAAAGATTTATACACCTAACATTTATACTAAAGATCAACTTGCTGACATCTTCACTAAAGCACTTTCCAAGAAGCGACTTCACGGTCTTTGTTTCAAGCTGAGCATGTTCGATGCTTATGCTCCAGTTTGAGGGGAAGTGTTGAGTTGTAGTTTGATCTTTATTTCTATTTTGTTATGTAAGGGGTATTCTTGTATTTTTCTCCTTTGGTGCCTCTCTGTACATTTCAAACCTCAGATGCTATGATCGCTAAAATTCAAGCATCATCTGTATGTGCTCTGGCTTCAGCCTCTTTGAGGAGCACTTGGCATGCAAAGGAAACTAGTTTTTTGTACTAGGTGCTGGTGCTGAATTCAGTGATCAGTCCTCTGTGGAGGCTGAAATCTGGTGTTGTTAGTGACTTGTATGCCTGGGGTGTGCCCTGAGTGCGAGATGCTCTCCACAAATAAAGATCAGAGGAAAGTTTCTCGGTGCATCATGGGAATGGCATTATGATGCTGATGGATACTGAAGTTTGTACATGATGGTCGGGTGATGGGGTGTTGGGACAGAAAAATCCTAGGTTATTACCTGCCCTATATGATCATACTTTTTCTGATCAAAAGAATTGTTAAGTTGGTTCAATCTGAGGTCAGTTATGGGTATTAGAATATGACAAAACTCTAGGCTAGCCCTTATAGCATGTGAACTGACTTGATAATTTTTTCATTAAATCTCACGTTTTGTTAGAATAATGAATAGTAAATAGCTAAATAAAAAATAGCAAAGGTCCTCGATCCCAGTAGTCGTTAATATGTCTATTGACAATTCTTTTCAAAAAAAAAAAAAAAGGAAGAACGAAAGAAAGAAGGAAATGTCTACTGACAACACAATTAACCCATTTGTTTTGGCAAAAAAACTTGCATGTTACCTTTTGGATTTATGTATTTAATGTTCCACGTTCGTATTATAGTGGTTTTTGATGGAATTATACCAACATTTTCTGGTTATTTGGCATTCCCGAAGCTCATTTGATATCCTGGAATTATGAGGAAGATGCCTAATTGGTTGCACATCAAAAATAGCTCTGGCATCCTAACAGCACTTGAGCTTCATTGTTTTATGAGCATCGGCATGTTAGTTTTCTATGTTATTAGCTGTGTTCTTTCTCGTTGGAATCATGAATATTGAGATTATGAATTGGTTTGGCTGTGATGGTACTTTCTCTGGAAGTCTGAGATTTTGAGTTTCAATTTGGTATTTGTTCCTGTTTACTTGTCATTTCACAGTTCAGTTTCCCTGTCTATAAATGTAACATACTATGATAAGCCAGTGAGGTAACTTTTTCCTACATGATGTTGCAGGATTTCAGGTTAAGGTTGTGACATCTGATAGCTATGTCACATCTGACTCTGGCCTTATTTACCTTGACATACTAGATGGCAAAGGTGATTACCCGAAAGATGGTCAACAGGTTTTTACTTTATGTCTACTTTCAACATCCACCCCCCCTCTCCCCAATAACAAATGTCAATGTTGCTGGAAGTAATTTAGTTGGCTTGAATAAAAAATCATGTGATTTTAGTAAATATGTTATTGGTATGAGAAATAAGGTTTTAAATGTCAATTTCAATGTCGTTTCGATAAATTTTTTAAGTATAATTTCAAAAACATGTCAAAGGCACATCATGGAAATTTCTGTATTTTAACATCAGATTTCAATGATTTTGATGTATCAAAAATAGTTCATTTTGGAGGCATGTTGATACATGCCGACAAAAATGAAAATAATCAAAATAATTAGAATTTCAAGAAAATCACATATTTTAATACATTTATGTAAGAATAAGAATATTATATCCTAATATCATATGTAACATGTAGTCTACCATATTCAAGTTCAAGAATTAAATATCAAATAATTATTATTTGAATTGAATTGAGACATGCAAAAATAAAAGATTTAAATATAATAGTTCATAGTAAACTAAAGAAAGAATTTAAAAGCTAAAATTCGAATACCTAACCAATTGCTCAAATACATGCATAGGACATCAAAAGTACCAAGAGTGCCTTGCTAGATCGATGTCCATGCTACTTCCATCACCACTGTTGCCACTTGGTTGATGGCATCATTGTAGAGAAACAAAAATTTCTTATTGTATTCTTAAACCCTAGGTCCCTAGAGGAGAGACCTAAGAGGAAAAATGCAAACATGGTCTTCTACAATAAAGAAAATAACACAGAAAGGAAAAAGAAACTAAACTCTCTACACTCCCCCTCAAGTTAGAGTATAGATGTCAATCATGTTCAGCTTAAAACGCCATCTATTAAACGTGGAGGAAGGTTAACCCTTATCTGTGTTTACTGAATGAGGGTTAGGAATGGAGGTTATCCTGTAATGTAAAAGGGATGTGTTTACTTAGGAATGGGGGTTAGAATAGGGGATAAGATGGTACAAGAGATGTTTGCCCTTGGTATGGTAGGTAAGTTAGTTGTGGTAGTTTTTTTTTTTAAAGAATTAAAACAAGTATGCATAATAGTGTAAAGTACTTGATTAAATTATGAAAGTAAAAAAATAGGATGGTTAATTGTGTTGACTACTTATAACCACATATCAATTTGACCATCAAAATTAACAGACATTTAGAAGAGGTACATATGAACCACATACCAAATACAAACACATCCTAAGTTGATCATATAAGTCATATTTGTTCCTTCTTCACGTCACAACAATTTGATGTTTCATCTATTGTTCTTTCTTCCCTGTTTTCATAAGCAAAAAAGGTATTCCATTTGTCTTGACCAAAACAATACCCATCAATTTAAATAGAGCCGCATTGTTAAGACATTGGCAAAACTTGAGGTAAATTATGAGAAAACCTTGGCCACTTTGTTGTTTATGTGGAAGGTGAGCATCTTTACATGAAAAATAAACAACAAAAAAAGGGTATCTGAAAGTAGGATTCCACTACATTTTTACATACAACAAATTCATAGAAAGAAAACTTTGATCAATTTCTTTCAAGCATTCACATACTGCGTTGTGTTTAGAGTTTTCCCTTTCATCTTTAGCCTTGCCCTCATCATCGCAAGAGCGAAGAGGGTGGAAAAGGACAACTCAGGAAATTGGTCGCGAGGGAGGCAGTGTTTCGAGGATAGAAAGAATGGGGGTTGAAACAGGGGTTAAGCCAACCCTCGTTCAAATCCGGGTTGGGATAACCCGTGTTAAGAGCTCCAACAAGGGTTGGGTTATCCCCCTTGGTAAACAGGGGGGTTAACCCCTATCGTAAATTAGGCCTTAGTGAACATGTTTATTGCCTAATTTCCTGAAGGCACTTGAATAGTACGTACATATCCCTTTTGAATCATGTCTTTGGTATAGTGACAGACTACCTCTACATGCTTCATCCTCTCATGGAGGGTTGGGTTATTAGCAATGAATGTGGCTATTTTGTTTATCACACCTCAACTCCATAGGGTCTGCAATTGGGATCTAGAAGAAAGACTTGTCTTTGAAGACTAAGGTGCTTTCTATATATAGGAGAGCACGCAGGTTCAATACAGGAATTAGATCAGAAATAGGCAATCCCATAAATTTGGATATGAAAAAAAAAAAGAAAAACTATCTGATAGAATCACAGATGATATTAGAGAATCAGGATCCCAGATAATTATAGAGGTTCTTAGAGAATCTGAAAATATTCTGATAATTGAGTTGTATCTTCAACACTTAATATCACAGGAATAAGGACGAGTCCCATAAGGCCTGCACATTTTCTTTTTCCATTGAGGCATCATTCACAGTTTCAATGGATCCCACTGACGTCATCAAGGATGCCCCACCGATTCCATTAGTTAATTCATGGTGAAAATCATTGAGTTTGTGTGGTCACTTGATTGTCACATTGTTGCTCCTTAGATCTCACTAGCTTCAAGCCCTGAAGATGGCAATACTGCCAATGATTAGAACACAGATCTCTAAGATGATTTATAAATTATAAGTAAGCATCTCCAGTAAAATACGAACGACACCAAATTTCTAAACATCTATTTCTTCTGTATAAATGGAACCGAGCCATATGTGTTAGCATCAATCAACAAAGAAGTCCTTCCTTGGCCACAGATACAAGTAACTGTCAGACATGAGACAGATGCCCTCAAGCTTCTTCTCACTATTGTGGCAACGACCCGTCAATCTCTGGAAATATCCATGAAATCTATCTTTGTTCAAGCCATATAATGGACTTTCATGAACACATTATCACGAATGCCAAGATGTACTCTTTAAAATTTACCATGGTAAGGTACAAAATTAAGAAAAAGCCTAGAACTCTCCACTGAGTCTGTGACAATGCCATGGATTTCAAGAATGAATCCATAGGACTGAACATTGTCTAATATTATGTTGATAATTGTTGAGTCTAAAGACTTATTTACCATTTATGTTAGTTTTGGGGTGTCTATAATTCTCCTAAACCTCTCTAATATAAAAGAGAGGCTAGCGTTTTCTTTTTTAGGTAAGACATTTTTTTCTATCAACATGGTATCAAAGCAGTGGTTCTAGGTCGGTACTTCGATATCCTACCAAATATTCCCACTTCAAGATGATCGAATCACCCACATCATGGTGATTTGATCGAGGCACAGAAGATGACAAAAAGCAATAGCAACGTTGGAAGGAGGAAGCCCAGCAGCACCAACCTCCCTGCCAGCACTGTCGCCACCCCTACCGGTGCCCCCACCACCGCCAACGCCGCCCATCAGGCATCTAGCGACCTTGCCGACGCTATCCAAGAGGTCGTCGACCCCTCCATTGTCATCGGTAGACCGGCTGTGGGTCTGTCAGTGGTCCAGTTAGATTGCGTGCCGCCTCGGTTCGTGGTTCCTGATGCTATATCTTGCGTGATGAAGTATATTTCACACCTCCTAATTATGGTGATGAGTCTTCTCTCACCATTGGTAGCAAAGTTTGCCTCTCAAGCGTGATAAGTCTTCTTTCGTGCACCGAAGGCGTGATTCATCTACCAAGAAGTTCAGTTTCAAATTTGAAGAGGTTTGCGTTTGCAACCCAAGAAAACATGAACAAGGTCAGAGGAATGTGGATAGTTGACTCTGATGTCTCCATCCACCTTACAGGAGGTGTGGAGTGTCTCATGGATCCCAAGACACCGTGTGTGATCAAGGACGTTAGGGTAGCCAATGGAGTCACATCACCTATCACGACAGTTGGGCGTGTGCGTGCCTCCGCTAAGATGCTAATAGAGGAAGTTCATTATGCCTCAGAGTTTCCAATGAATCTGTTGTTTGTAAGTCGCATCTGTAAGGATCTTGGATGCCGTGTTGTGTTTGACGAGGGTCATTGTTATCTCTAGGATAGATAGTGCCCCGGAGTTTTCAATGAATCTGTTGTTTGTAAGTCGCATTTGTAAGGATCTTGGATGCCGTGTTGTGTTTGACGAGGGTCATTGATATTTCTAAGATAGACAGACAGGTGATATTATAGGTGGTGGTATAGAGCGAGATGGACTCTATTACCTTGACACACCTACATTATTTACCGGAGCAGTTTCCATAGCTTCTGATCATTGGCTATGGCACAAGAGACTTGGGCACCTATCACATAAGAAGATGCGACAGATATATCCCAGTTTACTAGATTCCTTGACGTTATAGTGTGAAGATTGTCATCTTGGGAAGCACCACAAGAGCACTTACCCATAGAAGGATGCAAGAGTGAGTATTGTTCCCTTTACCTTAGTACATTGTGACGTGTGGGGATCATCCAGGGTGCCTACTCTAAGAGGACACCAATATTACACTATTATTGTAGACGATCATAGCCACCTCACTTGGGTTTTCTTGATAAAGACCTGCTCAGAGATTCCCCATGTTATTCAACAGTTCTTGGTAGAGGTTCAGACTCAATATGATGGTACAGTTCGAGTCTTCTGTAGTGATAACACCTTAGAGTTTGTGTAGCGATATGTTCAGAGTCTGTTTTCCTCTCTAGGCATTATTCATCAGATCTCTTGTGCTCACACATCCCAGTAGAACAGAGTGGCTAAGTGCAAGCTTTAGCATCTCCTAGATATTACTAAGACCCTGATAATCCATATGAAGGTTTCTAAGCAATTCTATGGAGATGTCATACTACGGCCTACTTGATTGATCGAGTACCTTCGTCAGTTATTTGAGGGCAGATTCCTTTCTAGGTAATTTATCTAGATTGTGACAAACCTTTTGCTCTACCCTTATGGATTTTTGGGTGCACTTGCTTTGTCCAAGCATATGGTAATCATGACAAGTTTTCTCCTAAAGCAATCAAATGTATCTTCCTTGGGTATTCTAAGACACAGAAGGACTACAGGTGTTATGACCTGAGCTGCAGGAGATATATTGTCATAGTAGATGTCATTTTCTTTGAGAAAATTTCATACTTCTCAAAGGAAGGAACATCTATATAGGCTCTCCTGGAGGAGACTTAGGTTTATCACCAAAGGCCATACGCTTCACTAAATACTGGGCTTTGGCCTGATTTAGCAAATGAGAGTAGCTCAGACACAGAGGAGCATTCACTTTCAAGGAGACCCAGTAGAGCGTGCACACTCCATCTTCTTTCTCAGTATACCAGTGTTTCTCATCTTGAAGATGGAGTCTGTTAGTTTGCTTTAGCTATTATTGCCTCTATAATTCCCAAGGATTTTGCTCAGGCTTCTCGAGACCCTAGGTGGTAGGTTACGATGGATGAAGAGATAAAGGCCTTACAATCACGACAGACATAGGACTTAATACCATGTTCTGATGGTGCTACAATGGTGGATTGCAAATGGGTCTATACTATAAAGTATAGAGTTGATGGGACAATGGACAGATATAAAGCTAGGCTTGTTGCCAAAGGTTTTACTCAAACTTATAGGATGGATTATTTTGAGACCTTTTCTCCTGTAGCTTGTATTACCTCTGTCAGGATTATTATTTCTATTGTTGTGATCAGGAAAGAGCCTTTACATTAGCTTGATATTAAAAACATCTTTTTGTATGGTGATTTATCTAAGGAGGTGTACATGTGACAAGCACCAGGTTACAACAGCCAAGGAGAGCATGTTTGTCACCTGAGGAAAGCAATATACGGATTGAAACAAAGTCCTCATGCCTGGTTTGAGAGGCTCAGTACGGAGATTGAGAAGATTGGGTTTCGGCACTATTTCTAACCACTCTGTCTTCATCAGGAAGACTGAGTATGGAGGGCATACCTAAGTTGTTCTAGCTATCTATGTGGATGACAATTCTTGTGATGATGAGGATGGAATTGCCCAGACCAAGTTCTTCTTGCAATCTACCTTTGTCACCAATTACTTAAGAGAGTTGAGATGCTTCCCGGGGATTAAGGCAATGTGATAGGGGTTAGGCTTGTCCTTATCACAGATAGTATACACTCCAGATTTTTTAAGAGACAAATTTGCTTAGGACCAAGCCCTTTGGTATACCTATGGAGTCACCACCTGCACGCTCTTCTGATGAGGAGGATCCATTAATTGAGGATGTTACTTGTTACCATATTACAGTAGGTTGCTTACTCTATCTTTTGCTATCACGAGGCCTGATATCAATTTTGTAGTGAGTAGAGCTAGTCAACACATGCAAGCTCCACGTTACAGCCACTAACATAAGGTTTGCCTTATTCTGAGGTACCTCAAGGGGACACCAGGTAGAGGGTTGTATTATAGAGATGGTGGCAGCTTAGATATTCTTGTCTATTCTGATACAGATTATGCTGAGTCTGTGGATGATCGACGCTCTACTTCAGGCTTTGTAGTTTATCTTGGGGGAAATTTAGTCTCCTGGAGGAGTAAAAAGTAGAGTGTTGTGGCTCGTTCGAGTGCTAAGGCAGAGTAGAGATCGATGGCATAGGTTGCTTGTAAGATTATATGGGTTGTTTCCTACTTAAAGGATCTTGGTATTCAGACTACTATGCATGCCCCACTTCTTTGTAACAAGTCAGCCACTTATATTGCCTCAAACCTGATCTTTCATGAGAGGACCAAGCATATTGAGGTTGACTATCACTTTGTTTGTGATGTTGTTCTCACTAGCAAGATTAGTACCCTATATGTCCCGTCGGAGCTTCAGTTGGTTGATATATTTATCAAGGCTCTAAAGAAGAAGCATCTTGATTTCTTGTGCAACAAGTTGAGTCTTGTAGATATCTACGTCCCAACTTGACGGATAGTGTTTGAGCCTAGGGACTTATTTACCATTTATGTTATTTTTGGGGTACTTTGTAATTCTCCCAAACCTCTCTAGTATAAAGAGAGACTAGTATTTTCTTTTTGAGATAAGATATTTTCTCTCTCAACAATAACAATGAAATACAAAATTACAGCATAAAAAGAACAAACAAGCACCAAGATATTACTCTTGACAACCCCAGAAGGAAAAACCATCGATGAAGTGGCCAAGAGAGCTAGATAATTCAATGAAATTTGACAAGATAGACAATGGTAGAATGGTTTTAGTATAAAGCCCCCGCTCCTATTCAAATCGCAATCCTAACAGCAATCTTAATCATAATCCTAAAAGAAGTGAGGCCCTTCTAATAACTAATAACATGACTCTCAACAAATGGTGTGGGTTGCAGTGGGGTGGTGGCAATGCTTGTAATACATGGTCTAGAAACCCAAGGTGTTATATGAAAGGACCTATCATAAGTGCCCTTCATGCATATGGAGGTGTGAGGAAGAAGTTGCATGTGTGTTTCAGAAGAAATAAGCAAGTTGTAAAACATTGAGCATCGACTCTAGCATAGCATACCTATCTGTTAGGAGCCAGGGTACATCCCTATTTATTAGGAGCTGGGGCTAAGATTGTGTCATTATTTATACTATTGTGTTGCTAATTTAGGCAAAAGTTCGCAATTTGATTTTGTATTGTTTCTGTAAGCCATCATTCCATTCAACTTGCATCAGCAGGAAATCTTGCTGAAGATCAAAATTCTAGTACTTGGATTGGAAAACATATTTAGCATTGGGATTTTAAGGTGCTAGTGTTTTGGTTTTTAAATCAATATTCAAATTGAAATTTAAGATATGCTTACTCTTCAATTGAAATCCATTCAAACAGAGAAATTTTGGAAATTTTTTCTGACTTGAACCTGCTTGAGCAATGGGTAATGCCTTTCTTCTGCAAGTACTTGCTGTAGATAAATCAAAATCTTTACTTACCTGATGAATTGGTCTCAGAAAGCGAGAGATTTTCAATTTTTATTTTCTAGAAAGCCTCTCTGAAAAATGTCAATTCCTTTGATCTAATCCCAGTTTTTCTATGATCTTCGTCATTGACAGTAATCTATTAGACTGAAAGCAACTCATGCATGTGCATATAACCTCTGCGGTGTATGAGATGTGATGTTTCTTGCCATTTGTAACACAGGATGTGCTTCACCATGAGTAACTTGCTTGGATGAACTAATTGAGTTTTTAGCAGAAGTTTTTGTTTAACGAGTTATCTGCTACTATTATCTCTAACAGCGGATATTGGTTTTTGGAACTCTGCAACAGGTGACATTCCACTATACTGGCTACAATGAATCTGGGCGCCGCATTGATAGTACATATTTGCAAGGTTCTCCTTCCAAAGTTAGGCTTGGCAACAAGGCACTAGTTCCAGGTTGCCTTTCCAACCAGACTCATTTTGAACATCCTGTTAAACTCATATAGATATGGTTATGGAAACTGATAAGAAAATGCAGGTTTTGAGGAGGGAGTAAGAGGCATGAAACCTGGGGGAAAGCGAAGAATAATCATTCCACCAGAACTAGGTCCTCCGGTGAGTTACCATTACATTCACTTTACTTCCATAAAAAATGTCCAGCCATTTCAAATAGACAGACCTTTTTCCTTTTAACCTAAATCAGTTGAAAATACACTTCATTTTTTTGGGGCTGAAATCTTTATAATCAAACACACATACAACAAAAGCAAACACAAGAACTGGATTTTTGTGGAAAATCCTCAGAAAAAATCATGCAGGCATGATCCCTGGTGCTCACTTGTGGTTGGGTTTTGTTTCGCTAAAAGGTACAAGAGGAAGTGTATTTACAAAATAGAGAACCATGATAAGTGGACCTACACCCAAGATCCATACATTTATTTCTAATAATACTCAAAACCTTGACAAAAATAGGAATGATATACACTTGGGGATAGTTTACCAGGAATGTCAGAAAAGCTGAATATTCAAATGTGGGAGTAGTTTTAACACCCAGTCTCATTTCCTTCTATCCAAGGGTTGACACTTATTTGTGTTACTTGAACATGTTTTAACCAGTGTTATTAAGCTGTGATGTAACTGAAATTGTTTACTTGGTAAGGGATGTTAGACGGTATGAGAGGTTGTAAAAGCACATTGAGGGTCATGCAGAGAGAAGATACATTGTAGGCTGGTTTCACAACAATAATGGAAACTACTTTTACCAAATCAGTGTTTTCTCAAAACCCATCTTATGGAACACCAAGTATCAAGTAAACTGGGGTTGACCCCCCATGGTAAACTAGGCCTTACTCTTTGATTCGAAGGATCTGCTTCCACTCCATTCTTCCATTCAGAGCAAGGTATTGGATGCAATTATTTAGGCTTGGGTTTGTAGGTTGGTGCACTACTTCATGTTCTTTATACAAAAATAGATGCTAATTATCAACTACATCTGAGACCAGTATTTTCTCTTTTTATGTAAGTGGTATACACGGATAACCTTGTAGATGACAATGCTATTAATGTTTTCTTTTGGTCAGGTGGGGCCTTCTACATTTTTCAGCTCCAAACAATTTGAGGTTTTTGACATTGAACTACTCACAGTCAAGGATTGCCAGCGGCGGACAATAGGCTTCTATTCTGATGTTGTCTGTGATTAAGATGTTTAGTTGTTCCAGAGCAGCAGTCAATGATCTTCTTTTGTTTGTAATTTAGAGCTCAATCAACTTTGTTTATCAAGGGCCAATTGATATGCCTTAAAAATTTTCCTAACAGTGTTTTCTCTATGGTGATATTAGCTAATGTATTGTTTGTACCTTGTGCTAGCATGTAGAAAAAAACAACACCCTATCAGAATTTTGTTTTCTGATTAACTAGATTGCTTTATGTTCCTCAAACTTGGGTGAAGAATGTTAAGATTGAATTGCTCTGTGAAAGGAAATCTACAGCGAGAAAAAGCAAAACGTTCTTTAACCAAAGAAAGGACTTGGCTGTGCCTCCATCAAATACAACTTGCTCAGGACACAACTGTGATATGGCTGTAGCCAGAACGTTCTGGGTCGCCCCACTAAACTGCCCCAACAAGGAACTGTTTTGCATGGCATATCTCCATAATAGCTTTCTGAATGGGGGCTCAACACTTGAGCTGCCACTGCATTTGGAGTCTTGGAATCAACACTCCAGTCATTAGTGTTTCCACGACCATCTCCATCTATGAATGTTATGCTAGAAGTCCTCAAAGTCGCGTGGAGCATTTGGATCCCTAGTGTCAATAGGCTCTAGAGTAATCTCCCACTCAAAGCCGTTTATCTCCGACCACAATAAGGTGAACCTTGTACATGACGATTGTCATAGGTGATCTCATTTTACTTATCGCCTTCCTACCCATCAGATGCTTGGTAAGCCTATCTGTGAACTGAACATTAGTGCTTTATGTTAGGACAACTGTAATGACAATGAATGCATGCCATGGAAGCTAAATTTTAATGAAGATTCTGTGGGAAGGTTTTGTCCAAGGTCATCAACATGTGAGACACACGCTTCTACAGATATTATCTAGTATATGAAGATGCTATTGGACTTGCGTATAATTGGTGAGTAGTAATGTCGTATGATCTAACACATGAAGGATGTCAAATCCAGTGATAGTCAAATTTGAATTTCCTGCCAAAGAGCAAAAAGGAGAATGCGAGAGCAATCAAACAATCATGTCAAGTGGGTCGAGCGTTTTATCAGGTTTAAACCTTTTTTATTGCTACAACCTAGGGATAAACAAGTCTCCAAACAAACTGTATGGAGATGAATGCAATTGTTGGGCTATATAGATATTGATTGTTGTTTACAAAAGTATTAACCAACTTTTCATAAGAAAATACATGGAAAAACAGAAATGAGCATCCATTAAATATTATGATCCTTGGATGACATGATCCCACAGTGGAGAATTGTAGGACACGTGTTGCATCATTTCCATGATCTATGGCGTGACTAATAATTGTTTCTCATATCTAGCCATGAGGAAAGACTATCGTAATCACAAAGATCATAGGTCATCCTAGAGATTGTGGAACCATTATATCCCAAGCGATGATCCTGGGAGATGGTATGTATGCTGATTTATGGTTAAATCTACATATGGCTATGTTGAATGGGGAAGCATTAGGAGGGCGAACAGTGCTTCTTCATGGAGTTCAACTATGAATTTTAATTTTCTAATTCAAGGATATCTGAACCTTATATCAGCAAAATATTATGCATTTCCTTTATTGAATTCTCTGAGTACAATATATTAAGTCATAATATCCAATATCTAGAAAATATCAAACCATAGTGACATCAATACTTTAGAGTGGTTTCTCTATTTAGGGTTACTCATTACCTTGAAATTATATTAGAGAGAGGGTGAATAGCGCTGCATAAAAAATATATGGAAATAAAAATCAATTTAATCACACAAATATCATTCACCACAAATGAAACAAGTATTTTTAGGTGGAAACTTAACCTGGGTAAAAATTACCACCTAAGTCTCTCGACTTAGGATTTTCCATCAGCCAAGTCGACAAAATCCATTATATATTACTTGAACGAGGGTAGTGCGACATCAATTACAATCACACTACTTTAAGCTGAGGATAACATACCTTAAATCACTCTTCTTTACCAAGAGTATTTTGTCATACAAAGGATATGGGAATTCACCACATGAATACACAACCAAAGAGAACAAAATACAAGCAACAAAACCTATAGAGCCCAGAATGTAAAGATTAAACCTAGTCTTCTATAGGCAAGAAGACTTCCCTAATATGGAAGAGATTTGGTGTGATTGCACAGCTGGTTGGTGCTCTCATATATGAAGTGTGAAGCTTAAAGAGTAAGGTCAAAATCTTTTTCTTATTGAATTCTCCTCTTTGATCACTAGAAATGGTGAAAAGAATTGTATCAAGGTGTATCTAACCTAAGGAGGGGTCCTCTTCTATTTATAGATGCCTTAGGAACCTTCAAGAAGGCTTGGGATAAGGCTCCTAGTCGTTGGAATACAAGGCAAATCAGACTAAAATCAGGGTCATAATGATTCTGACAGTAGAATCAAACCTCTAATTTTCCGGTCAGACGTCTAATGTTAAGTTTGGACGTCTGATCTAAAGGGCAGAGTTCCTAATTCTGTCTAACGGAAAACAAAGTCTAGGTTAGATGTTTGGAAACCTATTTTAGGATGTCTGGGTGAAAATCCGAACGTCTAATTTTGTGCGGGTTCATTCTTGTTTTGAACAGATCTAAACAGGGTTCTAGATTATATTTGTCAGACAACAAGTTAGATGTCTAGCAGATAATCTGGACGTCTAAGACTAAAGGTACTCTATGGGAATTGATTTCTCGAGAAGCCAACGGTCATATGGGTATGACAAATCAAGATTTAGGTCAAATCCTTCTAACGTCTCTTTATTAGACATCTAAGAGTAATATTAAAATAATCCTAAGGTGATCATCAAGGATTTTGCTCTGATAGTCCAATGGTCCTTTTTTTGGATGTCTGGAAAGAACCTCAAATGTCTTATAAGACATTTGACTATCATTACAACACAGAAGGGTTTTGGTTACGATTAAAAATCATGACCAAAGGGTTAAAAACCAGCACCAATTAAAGTCACCAAAAGTTGCGTGGAAAGAGTTTTGGTCAAGGTTCCACCCAAAACCATGACCAAAAGTATTCACTTTTGGTCACGGTTTAAAAACCGTGACAAAAAGAAGGAGCTTTGGCCATGTTTTGTAACCATGACCAAAGAGTTGTAGTCGAAGATGGAAAAGATTTGATTACGCTTCATAAACTGTGACGAAAGACCTTTGGTAATGGTTAATAAATCCTTACTAAAGATCTCTGGTGACGATTTATAAACCGTGATGGAAATTCTTTGGTGACAGTTTTGAAACCATGACTAAAGGGCTTTGGTAATGGTTCATGAGTCGTCACCAAAGACTTTTGATCACGGTTTGTGAACTGTCATTACAGCCTTTTAGTCACGATTTATGAACTATCACCAAAACAAAAGTCTTTGCTGATGGCTCGTGAACCGTGACTAAAATACTTTTTCATGTAAAAAAAATATATACTCATGTTTTTATACATTTCAACAAGAAACTTGTATAACCTACCATTTACGTTTACCTCACAAATGCAAACATATTATATATAATTTTTTCCAAATTCATGTACAACAAAACCATCATTCACGCATACAAAATACTTATTCATTAAGAAAACACATATACAATAACTTACAAATACACATCACATACACATGATTCATAAAATTTTTAAATAGGAGAACATGAATTTTATAAGGAAGAAATGTGTGCATAAGAAGATTACACATGTGAAAATAAAAGTAAAGAATCAGCTATCTGATGACTTCTATGTCACCTATATCACATGAAGAATACATCAACAGAAATAGTCTCACACAAGTTCTCACAAAAAATGGCAACATCACTTGCCCGCTAATTGTATTTATTCTTTAAATACTAAATAACTTCCAATGACTTGGCTCTTTCCTGAATATTTGAGTAGCACCATTGAACTCAAATATCTCTCTCTCGATGTGTAGGATGAAGACATCATCATGATTCAATGAAGACAATGCAAGGAGAACCTAAAAAATATAAAAATAACCTTACTTAGTTTTCTTAATATGTAAATCTCTTCAACAAAACTCAAAAACTATAAGTGGAGATAGCATCACCCAGGAAAAACATGCAAGCAATGATAAAATTTTATCGGGTCACATGAAAAGGGGTAAAAATGTATAACTAATCTCGTATAAATGTATAAAAACATGTTGAACTACGATAAAAGCAAGTGCACGCCCCCTTTATATGTGTGTCCGTATGCATGCAGACCTACATAATAAATGCACACTATAGTAAAATCCAATTGAACTGCTGAATGATTAGTTCAAGAAATAAATGGTTTTCATAAACATGGCTATTTGTATGAAATCTCTTTCCTATTGAAAAGTAAATTTCAACTCAGTAAACGAAGAGTTCCTAATAGTTAAGATCTCTAATCATTTCTAGTCAGCAATTATAATTTTTTAACTTCCAAGCTTGTCATGAAAATGCAACTTATGTGTCTCTGCCTTACCATCTAAACAAATCAGAATCTTCCCCTATCTTGTCCTCTGATGCAATTTTAAAATCATAAAATGAAGAAAATCATAAAATCATGATTAATAACAAATAATTAATAAAGTTTCTCTACAAGTAAGAAAGGCTTCATTCTTTGGTCCTTCCAAAACCCTTGGACATGAATGTGCTTGTACTCTCACAACATTAAGAGCATGTACAATGTAACACGTATAAAAGTATTATTTAAATCCTCTATCGCTGAAGGACCTTCAATTTTGCTAAATCATTAACTTTGAACTCTACCTCTGCACCATATATGTTATTTCAGAAAATAAGAAGATGAAGCGATGACAACATGTAAACAATTTTTCCGTTGTCTACCTGAGTTTGATGCGAACTTCTGGTTTTCTGGAAGGTTGAGAATTTGATGAATAATAATCAAAACTTTTACCAATCAATTTATTGAAAGAATTACAATAACATTTCTGCAAGCATAATAACCCCACTTCTTGATTGCTCGTAGAAATCTAGAGTAAATGGTTAAGAGAGGGAATGGGGTTGGGGGACCAAGAGGGAATCCTTTGACTTATTTCTTGCTCTTGCTCAAAGGTGAAAAACTATTTCAGAATAAGTGGTGAATTAATCTACTGCAGGATATCCCGCCAACCAAACCCAAGTATCCCAAAAAGTATTTCAGATTAAGTGGTTAATCACGGGATATCCTCTTAGAATATCCTGCCAATCAAATCAGGAAATCCTTGCAACCAAAGTAGACCAACACTACAGAATAAGATAGTGTAAAAGAATTATCCCTTGGTCATTCTTCTTGCATCCAAATTCACCCTTGAAAGTGAGGAAAAACTTACCCTATTTAGCCTTTGCGTGGCTTCTCAGGTGTGATGGTTGACCTGCAAGACCCCTTCTCTTTCATTTCTACCTGATACTGAAAATGAGGAAAAGGAAGACATGCTTAGCATCGGTATACAACATAGCATAGAAAGTAATAAGCATGTAATTTGCAAAGCACCAGGGGAAGAGAAATGAATATCTCACCAAGTGATGTTGTGGCATTTGTTGGAGAGCAAAGTACTGACGTGAAGGGCCTGGCATGTTCATGAGTTGTGGTGGATTCTGCCCTTGCATGGGGAAGATACTTGATGAAGGATCCGATGGCTCTTTCATGAGTTGTGGTGGATTCTATCATAAAGGACACAATTTCCATGCAACTCTGCAAAAAGAGAACTAGAAGAAACTAAAGAAGAAAAGATGCAACGACAAAGCAGGCTAGGGCATGACATTTTACCAAAAGCAGTCAATTACTTGAATTTGTAACTTGAGAGACTTCAAATACTCAGCAGCAGCATCGAACATGGAAGCTTTGTCCATCTGAAAACTACAAGGGGATAAAACAAATATGTAAATCAGAGCAATGGAACACTAATGACCTTATTGCATTTTGGAATAAGTTGTTGCAATGCCTTCATCTACTCATCTATCTTGTGTCCATGTTGTTATCAAGTAGCAAATTGCTTATTGTCTGGGGAAGTTGCATTGCTTGGAAAGAAGATTGAAGAAAAAAGATCGGATTCATAGAACTCACCCTTTCCGAAAGATTGTGAACTTTCGCAGCTCTTGTTCTTCCTGGTGTATTACGAGCATCTTTCCTTTTGTCCAATGAATCTTGTTCAGCGACGTAAAGCAACAAATTAAACATCTTATCCATCAAAAGATTAGATTTGATAACAAAAAGCAAACAATCTATATAGTCGGTTCTGCTTAATATAGAAAAATGCTTCATTGTTGTTCTAGGAATTCAAATTACCAACAGCCTTCAAGTCTACAAAAATCAATGTTGTGTAAAAATTTATTTTCTGCATCAAATAAATGAAAAGAAGATAACTTCCTTGAAAAGTAAAAATTGCAATCATCAACATTCGCAGAAACTAATAAAAAGTAAATTGTGTGAAGAAGTTAAAGGTAGATGTCATATACCATGTTATTATATACTTGAAGCTGCTCTTTCACTACTTCCTTAGTATCATCAGCTCTGGTAATAAGCTTTGACTCAACCAACGGGAAGAGGGGGGGAGAAGCCATATATATTCCAGGCCTACCATTCTCACCCTTAACATTAATTGAGGCAACATTGAAATTCCCACTACATTCACTACAAGTCCTCCTTCCAAGGCATTTTTCTGTTAGTACGTCCTCTCTAAGCTTGAGGTTGACAATGAGGTCTATATCTAGGACTCCATCAAGCATTTCTTGAAAGGTTTTCATGGAAAAAATGATTATCAAGATTATTAATTCAAAGTATAAATGAGCTTTGCCATTGCACATTTAATACTGATTTGGGCTACTACATTCCACTGTTCTATAACAGAAAAAAAGTTTCAAGTGTTTCCTCTAGAAAATTCAAAACGACAACAGAAATCAATCAGAAGGCCAGACATTGCATCATTGGTACACTGAATACAATAATAAGAAATATAAAAGGAAAGGCTAGCTTCAAAGTACAACTACTAACACAATAATGATCGGCTCAAGATTTCACAGTTAGAACTGGATCAAACAAGTTAGGAAAAAGCAACATAAACAAAGTTCACTTAGGACATGTCAGAGGTCTCAACTAACCAACAAGGAATTTATTTAAGCAGTTTGATGAAGATTGACCTATCAAACTATAGTGTCAACTATCAAGGTCAAACCAGAAGAGAGAAAACAAAGCTAACGTGGCCAAATTTTCAGTCCGTGAGACAACCATCATGTTTGTGGCATCGAAATGGAATGAAACCAAATGACCGAGAAAAATGGTGAGTTAATTTAGAGAAAAGAGTATAGAACTTTCTTTTTAGCTAGGATGATTGTTAACGTGGCCAAAGTTTTAATAGATCCTAAACGGCATTGCCACATTCAATAGAAGCATCTTTATGAGTTGTGCCAAGGAATGCCTGAATATTATTGAGGAAGGTGCCCTTTAGAGTACTCATGAGGAATCATGTAGAGGTTCATAAGAATTAATAAAATCAAAAAAGACTAGACCCATGCTCACCCTCAAGCCAAGGCTCATATATTAGATGGTTCCTTCATGCTTAAAGGGGTACAAAGAATAATAATATATGATAGATAGGGATATAGGTTGATCATCAACATTTGCTTTACATTGTATCTCCTAAATCTTTATATTGGGTTTTGTGAGCATAAAAGATGGTCAATAGTAATTTTGACACAGGGGAGTACATGCCTTTGATGAAGCTAAATCACAAAAGCAAAGATCCACAAACTCTAAGTTAACAAAAACTTTGGATTCCTTTGTTTATATATATTTCCAAGTCTCACCTCCACATTTATGAGAGGATTAAAGGAGATAAGATCTCAATCAAAATGCTAGGTTAATTGAAAATGGGTGTTGAACAACAATAAGTTAGAGAGAAATCTTGAACATAGGAAACTACCTACCCCCATGCAAAGATAAAGACAAAAGATGGAAACATATGTTAGCAAATCATACAAAAAGCTACAGAGAAAGGCATGAACTTTTATAAAGGATCCGACAAGAAATAGTTATGGCATCATGAGGACAAATTGTGAATTATGCATTTTGCAGTAAATACAGGCCACAAAGTTTGTTATAGTATATTGATATGATCGATGTCTTAAAAATTGGACCGAACATTGAATTAATAGGCATTGGTTTTGATTTTTATTGATCAAATAGATGATTTAAAGTAGTCAAATTATTGATGACATTAGTATGCCATAACTATTTGAAAAAATTGAATAAAAAAAAATCATATGACCTATGGTTCGATCTGCATTAATCCAAACTAATTAAATCAATGTTTAGTTGAAAAAAAAGCTAAAGATATATATCACAAAATGTCAATTTTAGAGATTTAATCATATTGAAAACAACATGCATCTAACAAGTGTTAAAGTAAAAAAACAAAGGTGTAATGATAAATCAAAACATTCTTTTTGATTATAATCGATATAATAAACATAAACTAATTATAGAACACAAACATCCTTTACAATTATATTATGCAAACATTCTTCATAATAGAAACACAAATATCTTCTAAATAATATTATAAATTAAATATTCTAAATTCATTTATTATCACAAATTGAATATTATAAGCATTTAATCTCATACAACTTAGATGTTGAAGAGGTAAGGAATGAAGTTGAGGTGGAGGTAACGAAAGGAAAGGCGACCAAACGAATGGGAGGTGGTAGAAGAGCTTAAGGTAGTGAGAACAAAGGAGGTAAGAGGGGTAAAGGTGATACGAAGGAAAGAAGTTGAAGGGGTAGAGGTAGAATGTTGAAGAGACAGATTCGTCAATAATCAAGGGTTAAAGCTGGCAAGAGGAGAGTAGTGGTCATCAAAGATCAACATCTGGAGGTGCCAAATAGGATAGGTAGGTTTCTTTCCATGGACTTTTTTTTTTAAATCTTTCTTTTTCTCCAAAAGAAGGGGTCAAGCCGGTGATCGGTTCAACCAATTTGAATGATCAAATTAGGTTTTGATTGGTTTATTTTGAGTTCGATTTTCATTTTAAAAATCAACTATTTGAACCACTTTTGCAATAGTTTTTGGTTTGATCGATCGATGGTTCAGTTCAATTTGGTTTATTTTTTTCGCAAATAGATTTTCATTAATGGGAATGAAATGATTACAAGGACACGAAACCTTGAAGAGTGAGGGAGGGAGGATAACCGCAGTGCTCCCTTGAGAGAGGGAGGAAACTGACACAACCTACCCTGAAGAGTGGGGGAACTCCAAAACTGAGAGACTCTATATCGAAGCAATACAAAAGTAGAACAAAACGAAGAAAATCCTCATAAGCAAATTGTAGCAAGCCCGAGCAATTGCTATACTCTGTTAGATGACGACAACACCACTAAAGATGAGGCTTCAACGATTAGTCTGATCAACGCTAGCTAGAGCTCGGAGATCCAGAAGCTGAAGACAAATCGACCATATCTCGATCATGTGTGACAGCGGCCTCTAGCGTGATCTTGACAAGGAAGACTACGGGGGTTTGAAGGTAGAACCCAAGCCAACGATCCCGATGCATCTTCCACACTCGCTTCCCCCCATAGACGACCATCTTGGTTGAAGAAAGTAGGGGCGAGGAAACCTCCCCAATCCTGTTGCAGCAACTCTTCAGGTAGGAAAAGGAGCCAAAGGGGGATAGTGATGAGGAAGTTCAGGCACAGGGTGACATCGATAAGGGTGAAGATGGGAACGACATAAAGGAGATAATGAAGGCAAACTCATATTCGAAGGTACAAGAAAAGACGTCACGAGAATGGTGAGGTGAAGAGGGAGGGGGCTCCTTACCAACTATTGAAGAGTTAATTAGAGTCCTAAGTTGATATAATACTAAGATTTAGTTGAAAAAGGGGAGAAGATGAGATTGTTAGATTTGATTTTTGAAATATTGAACATGATGCCACAGGAGAAATGACCTCGGTGAACTAAAAAAAAAAAGGACACTATATATATATATATATATATATATATAATTTAACTGAGCACGGCCATCGCATGACGTTAGTTGCATGATTTACGCTTTGGCCTGTTCTCCAGTGTTTTGAGGCTGTAGGTAAGTCTCGCTTTCGCATCCTCCTCTCCACTTCCCCGCCGACGAACGCGTCCAATATCAAGCTTTCCACTTAACCCTCTCTCTCGTTCTCCCAAGTCGCCATACGCACTTCCTCCTCCTCGGAGCTCCGCTACACTCCGGACGAGCGCGCAGCGCACTCCCTTTCCCTTCCCTTCCCTTCTTGGATCGAGGTACGAATTCTCCCTCAATTCGATACACATGTGTAGGGCGGCCGATCGACTGATTCGAGTGCCCGATCGGACCAAAACCATGTCTTCGATTAGGGTTTCGCCTCGGTGATCCACTGAAGAAGGGTCGGAAGGATGAGTGTGGTGTTCGAAGGGTACGAGCGCCACTATTGCGAGCTCTCCGCCTCCCTCGCCAGGAAGTGCACGGAGACTGCTCTTCTCGATGGAGGAGGTATGCTTTGCTCTTCTTCTGATGATGAATCGCTTTGTTCAAGATGCTGCTTCGCCTTAGCCACCTTTTAGTCTCGAGTTTTTACTGCAGGGTATCGAAGTATGGCTGCTTCGGATTGATGTAATGTGTGTAGGTGGATTCCTTGGAATTCTTTTTTCATGTAAAAGAATTGCTGAGGAATGCGTATTTTAGATCAGGTGATTGCTGAGGTATGACGACTATGGCGCTTTGTTAGCATGTAGTGGAGATGAAATTAGGTTGTAAAACAAAAAGGTAGATGGCATCCGGAGTCCAGTTACATGAGAATGAGTTTCATAGGATTGAATCACATGATGGCAGTCAAAATGGATCCTAGGTGCTTGTGCGGGAAATTGCAAGTTTGTGGATGACCGAGAGATGAGTTGGATAAAGAATGCCTGCACTTTTTCTTACTCTTAATAAGCTATGATTTGGTTGCGTGGTTTGTTATTGATGAGGTATAGTTGGATGCCACTACAGGTGCCACTCTGTGCTTTTTGTGAAGAGAGTAGCAATTGAGAATTGTGATATGCTTCAATAGAGGCTTTTTACGCGTTGCCTTTGCAGCTTGTCATTGGATGTTGCATTTACTTAGTGGAGAATAGTACCATGCAATGTGGTCAAGCGCACACCTATTCCATGAGAGATGCTACTCCTAGCTCACTTAGTCATATCCCAAGCAAGGAAATTTACCCTAGGTGCTGCCTAGGTGTGTTGTTGGCGCCAAGCGTGCAAGGCGCTTGCCTGAGCCAAAAACCTTCTATAAGTGAAAACAAGAAAAACCTTAACTTATTAATCCACCCTTGACTCCTTCCTTATATTCCTTCTCATTCATGACTCAAAAAGAACCACTCCTTGTTGCCCCCTCCTTTGTCTCACCTTCACATCTCGTTTAGGTGTTGTAATGTCATTAAGATAGCTTTATCCCTCTATGTTTCCCTCCTTCTCCTCTTTACCTCACATTTCTATTCTTATTTATCTTGCCCTTTAATCTGTCTTACCAAGGATGGAGCTAGGAAAAATGTTAAGGGGGACAATAGTAAGATGTCCCAAGAGGATGGAGTCAATGATGAAAAATTATAAGATTATAATAAAAAGGAGCCTTACATGTCAAAATAATTTGCCAAAATAACTTTCTAAAAAAATTTTGTACTTTAGACACAAAAGAGAAAAAAAAGAAACTGACATTATTATGGTTGCAAATAACTACTCAAGATATTTAACTTCAATAAAGCCTCCCTTTCTTTTCCAGAATTAAAGTCGTCTATAATTTCATCAGTAGGAAACCTGTCTGTTATTTCATTCTCGATATAAATAGCTATGCAACTAGTCCAAAAAGTCAGCTTCAATCTTTCTTTGAAGTCTACCTTTTACAATCTTCATGGCTGTGAATGCTCATTCGATAGTAGCAATTGAAACAGGAAGCATCAAGATTGAATGAATCAATATATCTATAAGATAAGAAAAAGTTGATTTCCTAGTTTTCTTCAATCAACAACAAAGTTCGGAAATGCAATTCAGGTTTTTGAAATCTTCATTTGTTGATACATCTAGATATTAACCTTACAATTGACACTTCAGATGTACCTTTTCTTGGTTATCTTATGTATAAAATTCTCCAATTAACACATAGATCTCATCAACTTTAAATCACTTGTAGTCACTTTTGGGATACAAGTAAGAACTAAGAACAAGAAGTTTCATGCCATCCTCATTAAATCTCATATTTAATTCATGGAGTTGAGAATCTAATGAGGCTATAATCATCCTGATAGGGATCCCCTAACATAATGTCTGAATGGATGCTTGGTGATGATTCTAATTGAAGAAGACAAATGGCAATGAGTAATGTGGGGGTGGGGGGAGTGTTGACTCAAGTACTTGTGCAATTGGGGGTGTCATGGGAGGAGACAATTGAAGAGGTGGGTGCTATTACAGTTGATTAGATTTCCAAATCTAAGGAGAAATGGTGTTATTGAGTAATCCCATGATCATGGGAATCGATGATGTGTAGGATTAATTATTCTTGAACGTGTCAGACTAATTGAATTGAAAAGAATTATGTTATATCCTTTTTAATATCAGATACCAATACATGCTTCTTTAAATTGCAATATTTATCTTTCTTTCAATTATAATTTAATCTTTGAACAGCAAAAGGTGGATTGGAATTTTAGGAGGGGAAATATTCTTATTCGATAATAACTCAAAGGAATATTTGTTTCGGGGGGGGGAGGGGGGCAATGGCCCTTGCATAGCCCCTTCCTAGTTTCACCCTTGTGTCTTTAATGCCTTAGCTCTCTCATGTACTCCTTGCCATCTCTTTTTTTCGCACCTTCATGGTCTTCTGCAGCATGTGTGTCTGGTTATTCAAAGTTTAGAACATGTTTCTATAATTATCTTTATTTTTCATGCTAGGAGTTTCTCATATTATAGCTATTAGAAATTAGAACCATTGGAGAAAAAGATGGGATTGCTTGGCAACTATTTTGGAGACAGTATATCATCAACATTTTGAATTGTTTAATAGTTTTTATAGATAGGTGTTTTCATTATCTTTCATTATAGTTGTGCATTGCTTTTCTTGGGCAACAATACTATGAACATGGTTGTTTCTCAACTAGCATGCTACTTGGTTATATCTCTCTTATAGCTATAAAACTAGTTTGTCCTACATTTTGTGTGGCCTTGTTATTATTCAACGAAAACTTGAATAAACTTACATTTAGGAAAGACAAATAAATAAAGGGAAAGAAAATGCTTGTATTTCTTTTCTGTCTCTCTTCCATCACACCTCCTCTCTCTACAAACGATTGGGGGCTAAATCTCTTCCAACCCATCCTTAGTTTGGCTTGCAGCTCACAACTCACCTACATGGCCAATTAGCCATACAACGATGAATCTGTTCTTAGGCCTTATGCACACCACCCATCACACTAGAGAAGCTAACCATGTCAGAAGTTTTTACCTTAATTGCAAGAAAGGGGGGATGCCGAAGGTAAGGGTAGTGATTGGAATGAAGTCATAATACGATAGCTATATTGAAAGGTGCAGTCGAATCACCTCCTTTTCAAGGATTGTTAATGCCTATTAGGTATTATGGTTTAACATTGCTTTACACCCCAAAAGAAGCGAGTTAGGTTTGAGCTAAGCTTTTGGAAGTCTTCTTTCGTTTCATATATTTCTCGCATTTCTTAGTGAGAAGGCTTGAATAACACTATTGGCAAATAAGGAATTACTTTTCTTTCTATTGCTTTGGGACCCATCAATAGATCCTTATATATATATATATATATAATGAAAAAAAATCAAAAAATAGTGTATAAAAAAAATAATTTTGGTTTTGGAATTATGATGGTTTTTTTTCCTAAAAAAAGATCCTTCTTTTGTTGCCTTTATTCCTTAAGTTACCTTAGCATGGAATTTCTAATCACCAATTTAGTATCACAAAGTTGGGGTGATTAATCAATTCATTAATTTCAAGCTGGTAATTGCTATGGCTAACTAACCCATGTGATTAGGATATAGAGCTAGAACTTGGTCACATAGTTAGCCTATTGACACATTCCTAATTTCATTATGTGGAAGTTTTGGAAATAAATTTCATTTAATGAAGGTAGAAAGCAACCCCTCTTTATATAGGGAGGGGATTACAATGGTAATCCTAATTTGGAAATAAACTCAAAAGAAATTAAATCCTAATCAAATCAAATCCCAACAAAAATAGAAAGAGATAAAACAAACAACTTTTCTCTAATTTGACTAATCTAACATAACTCTTTCCTAATTCTCTGACACTCCCTACCCAAGTTGGATCATACAACACCCAACTTGTAAGGTGCAAAGCAGGGTAGTGCGCGATGTGCACAGAGATCATGCATGCACGTGCAAGGGGCACGCGCGGTGCAACAGAGTAGCATGCGGTGCACACAGAGGTCGAGCGCGCGAGCAATGCGTGGTGTGCTCGTAGATCAAGCAAGCATGCTTTTTTGCACATGAGAGAGTAGCAATAGTGCACGGTTTGCGTACAGAGAGGTCACGAGGGCATGAGATGGTGTGCGAAGACTAGAAGACCTACTTTGCTTTGGCGTGGTAGGAGGGCAAGCATCACTTGCAGTAGCATGGGGCACAGTAGAGGCCTTGCGTGATGCGCGTAGAGGCAAGTAGACCTGCGTGTGTGCTGTGTGCAGGAAAAGGAAGTATGACAATGGCACACACGTAGTAGAGGGCCACACAAAGGAGACCATGTATAAAGGAGAGGGTCGGCGATGGAGGATTCCCTAGGACCGTTCCTAATCTGATATCATGTGGAAGTTTTTGGAAATAAATTTCATTGAATGAAAGTAAAATTCAACCCCTTTATATAGGGAGGGGATTATAATGGTAATCCTAATCCTTATTTGAAAACAAACTCAAAACAAATCAAATCAAATCCCAACAAAAATAGAAAGGATAAAATAAATAACTTCTGCCTAACTTTCCTAATCCAAAATAACTTTTTCCTAATTCTCTAACACATTCATTATTTCAAGAGGATGAATTGAAGGTCAAGATTTCCAGTTGTCTGACAATCAACGCTTGGAATTTGAGTCATGAGTGCATGACAGAGCAAGAAGCTTTGAAGAATAGACTATTTATTATCCACTAGGTGAATGGTGGTAATAATCGATATGTAATTTGTGTGCTTGGTGGATAATGACAATCCGAAATAAGGATGCCATTGCCTCTTTTTCTTAGTTTTGCAAATGAATATTGGCAACATGGTGGTTCTTCATTCAGAGAGCAGGTGGGAAGGCTTTTGTTTGGAAGGTGGATTTTGCCAAGGTCTATGATTTAGTTGATTGGAGTATTCTACGATTTTTATCGGTTAGGAGGGATTTCTTGGAAACCTGGATACAAAGGATGAAGAGGTGCATAACCACGCCATCTTTTTCAATCTTACTGAGTAAGTATCTTACTGGTTGTTAGGTAAGGAAGGTTTGTCAAGGATGATTATTGTTTCTATTGAGCTCTCTAGTTATCTCCTTCCTATTTTATGTTTAATAGGAACTATTTTGTTATTTTATATTTCTTCATGGTTCTCTTGTGTAATTCTCACAACTCTCTCCATATTAAGAGGTGTAGGGTTTCCTTTATGAATAAGACTATTTATTTCGTCCTACTTGGTATAATAGTAGCGATCCTAGATCGGTGCTCGGATATCCCACCGAAACAAACTGTCTACCCCTCCACTAAAACCCTAGATCTCTCTCTACCGTTGACCCATCGCTCCTCACCCTCACTGGCAGCTACAAGACCAGTGTGGGGTCTCTCCAGCAGTGGCGAGCGGCAGCACCAAGGCCACCAACGCCACCTTCGGTGGTACTGCAGGGGCGATATGCTCTTGCGGCGGCACTGCGCGCCCTTTGGGGTGTTGGGCGGTGGCGATGCGGTGCTGTCTAGGTTGATATGACCAATGGTAGCTGTTTTGAGCAGCACAGGCAGCAGCGCCAGCGAGGGCAGGCTGATCTAGGTGGCAACGACAGCGAGCAACAATGTTTTAAGTGGCGACGGCACCACTTGATCATCCATAGGCGAGCAACCATGGGTTTGGGTGACGACAATTGCGTCTAATCGCCCACTGGCAAGCAGTAGGGCCGTCAGTGGGGGTGTTGTTCCACCGCAGCCAGTTAGGAGGGTAGTCCTAGTTTTGGGGGCCTCTAGGGGTGCCTTCAAACCCTAGTAGGCTCCTTCCAAACCTTTGGAGGGCTACCATGTGTATCTAACTTGATTTCCAAGGAATAGATCACTTGGATTTCATGGTAGATCACTTGTTTGCGTGATTTATAGATTTCTGCAGATCTGAAAATTGGATTTCAGATTTGAGTTTGCTGCCTTCTTAGTGCTTGGAGCGTCATGGCCTCCTCTTCATCTTCTGATGTTTCCTCGAAGACAGTTCAGGAGAGTGGAAATTATAAGAATCCGTTCTTTGTTTTGATTGTGAAGTTGGATGAGATCAACTATGCACGTTGGTCTCAAACTTTTCTAATGATCATTGAGGGTCATGACAAGGAGCATCTGCTACTGGAGCTAGAGCCGTAGAATAAAACTGGGAGGTACACCTTATGGAAGAAAGATAATGTGTTGGTGATGGCTTGGATCATGAATGCCATGTTACCACAGATTAGAGATGGCATCATGTACTATAGGACTGCTAAGGAGATGTGGGATACGCTTCACGACACATGTTCCCATGAGAAGAACTCTAGCAAGGTCTATCAGGTCTATAATCATATGTTCTCCCTCAGACAAGAGGGATAGTCCTTGACATAGTACTATGTCCTTTGAAAGGACTTCTGGAGAAATACAATGCCTGCAGATCAATGTGTATATGTGATACTCATTTGAAGTATTGTAAGGAGATGACAGTGCTTCACTTTCTGTATGGGTTAGGTCCAGAATATGATGTTGCAAGTCTCATATTCTGACACTGTCGGAGCTTCTGACACTTGAGGAGACTTACATCAGACTGAGTCGGATCACTGTAGCGGCTCCTGCTCCTGGGACTACTAGATAGACCTCTGCATTAGCTATTGGTGGAGGTCGAGGCATGAGAGGTGTATCCTCTACTCGTGGGCGTGGCCATGGCAGAGGACAGACAGACAAACCACGACCCACGTGCACCTTCTGTGGTAGGATTGGCCACGTGGAGGCTTCATGTTGGTCTAAGCATGGGAAACCTCCAGTTGCCAATCAGGTTGCTGCTTCTTCTGAGATAGAGTCTAACACAGTGCCACGTGCTGAGTATTGTGCTGTAGTACAGAGGCTGGCTCAGATTATTCAAGAGACTTTGTCTTCTTCAGATATTGCTGCAGTTGTCTCCTCAGGTATAGAATCTGTTTTTGTTGTGTCTGACAGGTCTACTTGGCTGGTAGATTCAGGTGCATCCCAGTACTTGAGTGGTAATCATAGTGGCTTTCATCACCTTTAGCCTGTTCGTCCTGGTAGGACTGTTTAGGTAGCAAATGGTAGTCATGCCAGAGTTGAAGGTTAGGGGGAGGTGCCAATCACTACCAATATGAAATTGCTGAATGTTCTGCTTGTTCCTGATTTTCTGATGAGCATGTTATCTATTAACCAGATTACAAAAGATCTCAATTGTAGAGTGATTTTTGATGATGTTGGTTGTGTGTTTCAGGATAAGCTCATAGGGCAGATGATGGGTGGCGGACATGAAGAGGAGGGTATGTATCACTTATCATTGATTTAAATGCCGTCGGCAAGGCCATTTCCGAGCAACAGTCGTGCCGACATGAAGAAAACGTCGATTTACTGGGATTTCATCGGCATGCCGTTGGCATGCCCTCGGCACGGTCGGCATGCTGGCGAAATTGGTGCCCATGTTGAGGTTGCTATTGATTTTTTTAATTACTTTTGCTATTTTGTTGGTATGCATCGGCATGCCCTCGGCATGCTCATCGGCATGCCCATCGAAAAACGGGCATTTCCACGACATACCCTCGGCATGCCCACGAAATGCACACTTGGAATTCATCGGCACGGCATCGAAATCAGCATTTCGAACCTTGTTGCCTATCTTAGATGCCATTTATTGCATAGTGCTAAGAAGATGTGTGCTTTGCTGTTGGGAGTGCCTTACATAAGGATGCAAGTTTTGGTAAACCCAACCCAAGCGGACTCGAAAAGAATGGGTAAAATTTGACTCGAATCCAATCAGGTTTGGGTATAGGTTTTATCTATAGAAAACTCAACTGGGTTTAGGTATGGGTATGAGTATGAATCTATACCAGATTACCTTACCAAAATACCTAAATAAAATCTCCATTTACTTGAGATGTATAAGTCCCACCCTCAACCCTAATCTTCTTTATGATTCCCTCTATGATTTTGAAGGTTGAGAATGCTTCTAAAGCTTCCATTGAGCATTTATTTTGGAGATATGGATTTTTTGTTTGAAAGGTACTTGTATTTAGTCTTACTTTGTATTTTTTGTATTTTTATTTTCATGTATTCCCCTTAAAAGGCTTTTTTTGTAATAATTTTAGTCGAGATCAATAAAATTAGAGTAACCTGAGCTCTTATGTTTAGAGCTTGCTAAAAAATAAATAATTAATGAATTATATTATAGATTTTTCCTCTTCTTTGACTCTAATTTGGCACGATTTAATTGTAAGATCAATTTATACATGGGTATTCGATGGGTAAATGGGTACTCAATGGGTAGATGGGTATGGGTTTGGATTGTTGTACCCGATGGGTAAATGGGTGGAATATGGGTATGTATTTTAAAAATGGGTATGGGTATGTGTTTAACCAACTTGACCCAAACCCGACCTATTTGCATCCCTAGCATTACAGTAGCACAATCGTCTTGGTCATCCTTTACTATACAAGCTACATCGTATCATGCCTCATATTTCGTCATCCACCGATATTCACTGTGATGCTTGTTAGATGGGAAAGCACCACAGATCTACTTACCTTACTAGTTCTACTGTTTCTGAGTCCCTGTTTGAGTTACTGCATTTAGATGTATGGGGTCCTAGTCGAATTCCAGATTGACTCGGATATAGGTACTATTTGGTGATAGTGGATGATTGTTCTAAAGTATCTTGACTATTTTTGTTGAAGAATAAGTCAAACGTTGGGTCTGTTATTGAGAACTTCATCATTAAAATAAAAAATCAGTTTGCTTCCATTGTCAAGATTGTGCGTACTAATAATGCATTAGAATTTTTTACTACTCGTATGAAGGCATTTTATAGATCTCATGGTGTGATTCATTAAACCACATGTTCCCATCCATCGCAACAAAATAGAGTAGCAGATCGGAAACATAGACATATTTTGGATGTGGCACGACTTCTTTTGATATACCATAATGAGCCTTCACAATACTGGGGAGATGTAGTGTTGATCGTATGCTACTTGATTAACAAAATGCCTAGTTCTATTACATCTGAGCAGGTGTCTTGGCATATATTGCACCTTGATCGAGATTTGTTTTAGTTGCCACCCCGGATTTTTGGTTGTGTAGCCTTTGTGCATATTACCGGGCTAGGTAGAGATAAACTAGCCCCCAAAGCAGTCAAGTGTGTCTTTCTGGGTTACAGTCACACTTAGAAAGGGTTCAAATGCTATAATCCTCTACAGAAGAGGCATTTTGTCAGTGCTGATGTCACTTTTCATGAGACTGTACCATATTTTTCAGTTACTGTGAGATAGTTGACACTTGAGGTAGAAAGGGCTCCGATGCCCATTTCTTTAGTTCAGTTTGGTGACTTTCCTGCTATTTAGATAGTGTCACATGATACTACAGTTACTGATAATACCTGATTCAGAGATCCTCCACTGGTTTTTCAGAAATTAGTCACATATCGGTAGCATACCCTCCCTCTTCAGCACCATCATCCTCCCCATAGTAGGTATGTGTTGAGACTACTGACTACGGTGTATCTGGTGATGATCCTGCAGGTGTTATGTCAGCCACTTTTGAGGCTATTTCTAATGATGAGGGAGCCTTATCATCTGAGCCTGAGTTTGTTTTTACTGATATAGATCTTCCCATTGCTATTCAAAGGCTCCTAGGAGTTGTGTGCACTATTAGGTGGCAAGAGCCGTTTCCTCTGATGCGTTGAGTTGTCCATTTGCCTTGTTTACAGATGCCCTCAACTCTATATAAATACCAGTTACTTACTAGCAGGCTATGTTCGATTCGAAATGACATTAGGCCAAGGAGAATGAGATGGTTGCACTTTAGTCTTGTTAGACATGGGAGCTTACTCCGTTACCGCTTGGTGCATGCATCGTTGGTTGTCGTTGGGTCTTTGTCGTGAAATATAATCCAGACGAGTCTATTTCTCAGTACAAAGCTCGACTTGTGACAAAGGGATTCATCCAAACCTATGGGGTGGATTTCTTTGACACTTTCTCTCCTGTGGCTCGACTTCCTACGGTCCGAATTCTCATTTCTGTAGCTGCACATTTTGACTTACTATTATATCAGCTAGATATTAAGAATGCCTTCTTGTATGGTGATCTACAAAAAGAAGTATATATGCAACAACCCTTTGGGTTTGAGGCTAAGGGGGAGTGTGTGTGTAGGTTGAAGAAAGAGATATATGGCCTTAAGCAAAGTCCGAGGGCTTGGTTTCACAAGTTGTCATAAGTTGTTGAAGATATAGGACTTATTCGCTCTACTTCTGACCATTCCCTATTTGTGAGGAAGACAAACAAGGGGATTGTGTCTCTCCTTGTTTATGTAGATGACCTCATCATCACCGGTGATGATACCACTGGGTCAGTTGAGGTCAAGTAGAAGCTAGCAAAGAAATTTGTTATGAAGGATTTGGGCTCATTGAGATGCTTCTTGGGCATAGAAGTAGCAAGAGAGAAGAGCAGGATTGTCCTTAGCCAAAGGAAATACGCTCTTGATTTATTATAGGAGATTGAGATGTTGGGCTCCAAGTCTCTGCCAACATACCTATGAATCTGAAGATGCACTTGTATGACTCTGAGTCAAAGGTTGTAGAGAGCAGAGGTTACAGGCAGTTGATTGGGTAGCTACTCTACCTTACTATCATACGTCCAGATATCTCACTTGTAGTTGGCAAGCTTAACCAGTTTATGGATAGACTGACCAAGCAGCATTGGGATGCTGCTTTGCAGGTGCTTAGGTACCTGAAATGAGCACCAGGACGTGGACTATTATTCAGGAGAGGCAGTTCTATAAGCATAGTGGAATACTCAAATGCATATTATGCGGGATGTTTTTCTAACAAAAAATCCACTACTGGATTTTATATTTATGTGGCTGGTAATCTTGTAACATGGAAAAGCAAGAAGCAGAGTGTGGTGTCTCACTCAAGTGCAGAGTCAGAGTAAAGTGCCATAGCACAGACAACAGTTGAACTTGTGTGGATCAGAATCAGATCTATCTTGCTTAACTTACAGGTTAAGGTTGAAGAGCCCATGGAGATGAGATGTGACAACAGAGAGGCTACCTACACGGCAAATAATCCTATGTTTCATGAGTGTACGAAACATGTAGAGATTGACTGTCACTATACCAGAAATTTGATCCAGAGGGGACTTCTCTTCACCTCATCAGGTGCTTCAGAGAATTAGACAACAAACATGTTTACTAAGCCTCTTGCCAGATCTGCTTTCGAGGCTTATTGTGACAAGTTGAGCATGATAGGTATCTATGCTCTAGCTTGAGGGGGAGTGTTGAGCTCTCTAGTTATCTCCTTATTTTATGTTTAGTAGGAACTATTTTGTTATTTTATATTTCTACCGGGTTCTCTTGTGTAATTCTTTTAACACCTTTCTCTATATAAAGAGGTGTAGGATTTTCTTCATAAATAAGACTATTCATTTCATCCTATAGTTTCCACTATTGTTTCTTATTGTGGTGGATGCCTTGGTAGTCAGTTCTTTTGCAGCTTGTTCGTTTGGATTATTTTCCAGATTTGCAGCAGGTCAGCATTCGAGTTTGGTAGTTCCATTATTGCAGTATACGAATGGCACTGTTATGCTGGTGGACTCTTTGTCAGAGGCTGAGAAGGTAGCAACCTTTTACATGTTTTTGGAGAAGATTGTAGATTAATTGTCAGGAGTCCACCAACGTAATGTTCGAGGTGGAGGATGAGGCTAACATGGTAGCAGTCTTACATTCCACTCTCAAGGGCGAGTTGCCCATAACCTACTTTGGCTTGCTTCTTATGAGATCGGGTCCACGTTACAGAGATTATACTATATCATTGGAGAAGATGGAAAAATAGCTGATAGGTTGGAAATCCATGCTATCATCCAAGGAGGGTTGAGCGGTACTTCTGAAGGCAGTGCTAGCAGTGATAACTGTCTTCTATTTGTTGGTTTTTTGCTTGCAACAAGAAGTTGTTTTCAAAAGAAAGAAGTTACTTTCCGCATGGAAGGGTTGTGTAGAAAATTTCCTTGGAAGGGTCCAAGCAAGCAAGGAAGAGGTGGTTATTGGTTGGATTTGAAGGACATGTACCATCCTTTGATGGAAGGAGGATTGGGCGTTTGCAGATTGTGATGTGAATTAAGCCTTTTGCCAAGTGGTTTGTGTGGGCCATGCACAGTGATAGTCTCTTGACACCAATTTTATTGAAGTTATAAGTTAAGGTCCTCGATTTGAAGGACATGTACCATCCTTTGAAGGGAGGAGGATTGAGCATTTGCAGATTGTGATGTGAATTAAGCCTTTTGCCAAGTGGTTTGTGTGGGCCATGCACAGTGATAGTCTCTTGACACCAATTTTATTGAAGTTATAAGTTAAGGTCCTCGATTGGGAGGATCGACGAATAGTGGGTGCCCAGTCTTCTGTTTTTTGTAAAGGCCTAATTAGAGTCTTTCCTAGGTTGGAGGAGCATTTTCTGCTCAGGTAGGTACAGGGGATGGTTTAAGGGCTGGCGAGTGGCGAGAACCATGCAACTATCATGGCCCTCTTCAATGTGCTTTCCCCAGCCTTTTGCTTTTGGCACAGAACCAAGGCACTCGTTTGAAGGATTTCTGGAGTGGACATTTGGGTGTTGGAGTGGGTTGCTGGAGATTGATCTTTTTGTTAGCCATTTCGGATGCTCGCATGGTTGAGCTGTTGAGGCTTCATGAGTACGTATGTTTTATGCTCCACCTAGAATTAACATATGTTCTTTTGGTTCTCTGTTATACAGGAAATCTTAGTAATGATCTCATTCTTATATTCATTGACATATAATAGTTGTCTAAACCTAAATGTTAACTTCTACAAGTCCTTATATATTCTTATATCTGAATAAATACATGCCCAACACACCTGACTTATCAACTAGCTAGCATGCCTTTCCACTGAATCTGTATTTTAATATTCGTAACATTGTCTCAGCTTATTTCTAGTTCTTTTTACATGTTTGTTTCAGTAACTTCTACCTAGGAATCTGGATGAAAGTAACAAAGTATGATTGACTGTACTCCATTGTGATGTATATTCTTTGTATACATGATTGGCCTGCTAGAAGAAATAATTTATAAAATGCCTAAGCGTGAGATTTCCCGTGAGTAATTTATGCAAAAGAAGATGCTTCCACCACTTTGCCTTGTATTCACAATTATCTTTGGTGATGTCTTGTACTTGGTGCTAATATTGTGTCTTCCCTGCTGTTGACATCAAAATGTGATCTTATTGTTTATTAGTGCTGAGATTTTAGGTGGGGGAATAATTGTTGTTATTAATAAAAAGAAGCCCTAGCCCTCTTTATATAGAGAGGGGTAAGGGTATACATGGAAACACCACTTACTAAAAATAGAAAAGACTAAATAAGGAGATAGAATCTCCAATTTTATTTCCTGACACTTCCCTACAAGTCGAGATACGGGAGACGGCGAAGACTTGGATCCATAAGGTAGTGAAGATCTACTCTCATCTATGTGGTAGTCTTCTCTTCATGTCTTCAGCCCTGGGTGCCCCTTCTTGTATGTCCTCGTAGAGCCAGTTAACGCTCGGTTTCTCTTAAGACGTATAAGAGTGCTGCCTAAACTTTGACATCTTGAGGCGGCTCCTGTCTTCAAATCTTGTATCTTTCACTCAACATATAAGGACCCAATTAAGATAACTCAAACTTTGAGGGGTTACAAACAAGTACCTCAACACCAAAATACTTGACTTTAAAGAAAACAAAAAACTGGACTTAATCATAAAATAACCCTTTTTTCTAAAATGAGAGAGAAAACTCCTTCAAAAGATTTCATCGAAGAGCATTTTCTTCCCTCAACTTCGTCTTCTATTGGCGGGGGGTTGTGGCAGCCCTTGGAGTAGTTCGACTCCATGCCCCTGTCAAGATCAGCTACTCCTTGGAGGTCGGGATGACGTACGTGACGTGGAGAGTGCACGTGCGGAGGATGAGAACGCGGGGGACGGCACTACAGTGGTCGGGAAGCTGGTGGTGGAGCTCCAGTGAATCGGAGCAGGTCCGGACCATCTTGGTTCGTTAAAGTACCTCCTAAGGAGCTCGATGGTGCCCTCAAACCCTTGATCGAGCGAGGTTCGAGTGCCCAGAACTCCGATTCGGTCTACAGTGTTGATCGGTGGCATTGGAGCCTTTTTGGCTTGCCAGCGGTGACTCCGACGATCAATGGTGATCGAAGGGGTTGTGGTCGGTCGGTTATGGGTCAGCGACGTACCCCTCTAAGGTTGACAGCGATTGGTGGTCGGAGGCGGTGCCAACGTGGCTTTTTTGGCCGGCGACAAGTGCCCAGCAGCAGTAGGGAGAACATGAGAGATTTGGGGAGAGGGGAGAGCCTTTCTGGTGGCTCGCTAGAGATTGGTGGCGCCTTCGGAGGGCCTCCCCCTCTAAATCTTCTTCTAACCCCTAGGCCACCAAAATCGATTTTGGTGGCTCTAATACCATTTGGAGATTTTAAGTAGGAGAATAAATGTTATTATTCTCCATCAAAATTGCTTTGGCAACAAAATTAGTACCATATTCCCCATGCTTAGAGAGATGAGTGCTACCAAATGCGGGGAGTGTGCGTGAAGGAGATGGAGGTTAAGGCTAGACTCTGGTGGTGGGGAAGGCGAGGAAGAAGAAGGTGGCTCCAGAGGTGCTTTGCTTTAAGTGTAGAGGGGTCGGGCATTTGGCGCGGGACTGCATAGACCCGGTGTGTTGCCTCCGGTTTGGGGAGCTGGCCATTGGAGGTAGTCCTGCACGATGGAGTTGCGAAGGGATGCAGATGCAAGCGCGCGAGCAACCGTGCCCCCACCCCCGTCGGAGGGGGCACCGTCGGTTGAGGTGGAGGCCTCCTAGTCGGAGGAGGTTGGGAGGCTCGAAAGGGCCCTCGTGTCGGCCTTGTTCAAAGTGGTGGCAGGGGGCCATGTGGTGCTGAGTGCCCTGGAGGACGAGGTGATGAGGTCGTTAGGGGGCGGGGAGAAAGGACTGAGATTGAAGGCGGTAGGGGAGGGGAAGTTCTTGCTTATGGGGGTGTCATCGAAGGTGGTGGAAAGACTCCTTTCCAAGGACCTTTCGTGCTTGGGTGGAGTGGTCAGGTGGCGGTATGTGGTGAGGTCGGATGGTGCAATCAGGGAGCGGCCACAGCGGAGGGTGGACATGGTGGTGGACCTAGATGATGTACCACTGTTTCTTCACACAAGGTAGGTTGTCGGGGCGGTGGTTGCCCCCTTCGCATAGGTGCGATGGTATAAGGGCCTCGACATCGATAGAGGGGATCTTGGGTCGATGCGAGCTTCAGTGGAGATGTGACCAAGCACGCTCCAGAGGAAGGTGGCGCTGTGTTTGGGGAGCACGTCGTGGGTTGTGTTGGTTAAGTCGATTGAGAGAGGACCGCGATCCTTTGTGGAGGTGGTGGGATAGCCAGCTGGAGGTCTCTCGTCAGGGGGAGGTGCTCCGGTGTGTGGGGCAGTGTGGAGGCCAAAGGTCGCCAATAGGGGAGGCGCATCGTGGGCTAAGTCAGTGGCGTGCAACTCGGAGTTGGGTGTACGTGCACCCCTTCAGGCACTGCACTCGAGGTGTATGGCGTCTGGAGGCAGACCGGAGGTCGAGGAGAGGGAGATCAATGTGGGGAGGGGCTTGATGGGCTGCATGCGGCCTTTTGGGGAAGTCGAGGGGTCGTGCGGGGCCATCGAGGCACTGCGGCGAGGGGAGCGGGAGGGCATCTCGAGGGATTACGATACATTGAAGGAGACACGCTTCTCGAGGGAGAGGCGTGGTGTTCGAAGGCTTTTAAGGCTGGGGGCGAGATCGGATTCGGGTCTGGATTCGCGCTCGGACCCGGTACCCCTTCGTACCCTTTCTTTTATTGGCCCACGAAGGGTCCCCTCGGGGTAAGCTTGCAGCGCACCGGATCTCGGAGAGCTGAGAGGCACGGGGCATAGGTGTCGGGCGGAGATGACCGTCCTCGGCGGGAGTAGAGGCAAGATCAGAGCGATCAAGCTCCTCTATCAGAGGATGGAGAAGATCTGGACGACGACACAAGGGTTCCCCACGGCACGAAGGGTACCGGCTGAGGATTCTTTGACATCGACGGCCCCCCTGACGTGCGGAGGAGGTTCAAGGGTCGATGTGGGGCTTCGCTGGGGGGATGAGGGGGGTGTTGGCGACATTGCCCTTGGCGGCGACGGTGGATGCCCTACTTCGGAGGAGGGGAATGGGTCCTCTGTGGCAGAGGGGCTCCACAGAGATGGGTTGCGAGCTGGGGCTTCGGTGGAGGAGTTGGTGCAATTGGAGGGGGAAGGGGCTGTTGAGGCTGCAGTGAGGGGGAGGGGCTTTTGGAAGGGGAAGAGGTGGCAGGGGGTGATTGGAGGGCTGGGGAGATTGGGGTGACCTGGTCTAATGGTTATGGGGTGGGGGAAGTGGAACAGGTGGCTGAGGGGGGCCAGGTTTGATCGCTCGGTGGGGGTAGGTGCTGTTGGTGCCGATGTTGAAGGTGCTTACGTGGAATGTTAGGGGTCTTTGTGACCCTTCTCGCAGGGGGACTCTGAGGTCGTACCTACTTAAGTGGAACCTGAATGTGGTGTTTCTCCAAGAGATGAAGTTGTAGGGGTGTGATCAGAGGGTTTGGAGAGAGATTGGGGGTGGCCTATTGGGAGGTTTTCTGGCTTTGGACATAGTTGGGAGGTCGGGGGGCGGAGGATGGTCGTCGGTTGGAAGGACTTGTTCTTCTTGCTAGATTCAGAGGTGGGGGTGAGAACAGTCTCGATGCAGTTGAAGAGCGATGGGCTCGTGATGGCGTTCTCATTTATGTATGGATCAGTTCATGACTCCGAGAGGAGCTCTCTTTGGGAGAGGCTGCACCAGGTCGTCGGGAGATTTCGGGGGAGCCCGTGGCTCATTGGAGGGGATTTCAATGTTACCCTCTTGGCGGAGGACAGGCTGGGGGGAGAGGAGGTAGGGACTGAGGCTTGGAGGACTTAGCAAGGTTCATTGCCGAACACGAGCTGCAGGATTTACCCCTCCGTTTCCTGGGCGTACACATGGAGGAGCTTAGGAGGTCTGATGTCCAGACTTGATCATTTTCTGTGCTCCGTGGAGTTGGCAGAAGTATTCCTGCTGGCAAGGGTTCATTCTCTAGAGAGGCCATTCTCAGACCACTCCCCTTTGTTGTGGGAGTCTGGCGAGGGGTTTTGATGCGGTATGTATTTCAAGTTTGACAGGGCGTGGAGGACAAATGGAGGGCTATGCACCTGGATGGCTCAGCTGCCACGAGGCTTGAGGCAAAGCTTCAGGAGCTGAGATGCTTTCTAAAGGACTACAGGAAGTAGGTGAAAGAACGGAACAAGAAGCGGGACGAGGCACTCAGAGAGATTCAGAGGCTAGATAGAGTGGAGGATCAGGGCTTAATGTCGGTGGTAGAGAGACAGAGCAGGGTGGACCACATGAAGACCATCCAGGAGGAGGGCTGGAAAGCGGAAGTGGAGTGGAGGATGAGATCCAGGTAGAAATGAATCGAGGGAGACTCGAATACCAAATTCTTCCATATGAGGGCATCGGCCAGGCGTAGGAGGAACTAGATTGATAAGCTCCAAGTGAGTGAGGCGGAGTGTTCTGGTAGGGAGTCTGTAACCAGGGCAGTGGTGGAATACTTTAGGGAGTTTACGGAGAGGAGGGATGAGAGGTGGAGATGGAGGGGTTTGGTAGAGGCGGAGGGGTTGGTGGCACCTTTCACGGAGGATGAAGCTCGTAGGGCGGTCTGGGGTCTGAATGCAGAAGGGTGTCCGGGTCCAGACGGATCCCGGTCCTCTTTTTCAAGGAGTTTTGGTCATTGTTGAAGGTTGAGATCTTGCAAGTCCTGGTAGAGTTTAGGGAGGGCAATAGGGGATTTAATAAACTGAACAAGTTATACATGTTCCTGCTGCGTAAGAAAGAAGGGGCAGAGGTGATTGATGCTACAGACCAATTGCTCTCTTGAATGCGACATATTTGATCGTGGCGAAGATACTGGCGAATAGGCTAAGAAGGGTGATTGGTAGAGTTGTGTCGGAGGTGCAGACAACATTTGTGCCAGGGAGATGCATTTTGGACGGGTATGTTCCAGCGATAGAGATCCTTGCACATTGGAGAAGGGAGAGAAGGAAGGCTTTTCTGTGGAAGGTTGATTTCAAGAAGGCTTACGATTCAGTACAGTCGTCCTTCTTGTGGGTGGCTATGGCCAAGAGGGGTTTCTCGCTGGTCTGGATTAGATGGATGAAGCAATGTGCCACTACAGCATCGTTCTCGGTCCTCGTCAATGGGAACCCAGCAGGGGGTTGGATTCAACCGAGGAGGGGCATACAACAAGGGTGCCCCTTGGTACTTATGTTGTTTGTGTTGACAGCGGATGTTTTAGTGAGGGCATCAGATAGGGTGTGTGCGGCAGGTCTGATGCGGGGCTTCCCTCTGGAGGGAGAAGAGGGTATTTTGGTGCTGTAGTACGCAGATGATACTCTCTTCTTTGTGGAAGGTGCAGTGGTAGAGTTGAGGCGATGCCGTATCCTCCTAGAATTGTTTTGTGAAGTGTCGAGTATGCAAATTAATTACTCTAAATCTTCTTTTGTCCAGTTCAATATGGCTAATGAGGAGGTTGGAGCATGTTTGGAGGCCTAAGGTACGGAGGCTAGGGCTCTACCCCTCCAGTGTCTGGGTCTGCCCTAACAGAAAGGAGGGTCTCGGTATAGGATTGGGCTCCATTGCTTGTCAGGATTGAAGATTGGTTGGTAGGGTGGGCATCTAAGTTGCTGTTGAGAGGAGGGCGGTTGGTCCTCCTCAAGGTAGTTCTGTGGGCGATGCTAGCGTACTTTACTTCAGTTGTGAAGATGCCATGAAGAATTGAAGATAAAATTGTGAGCCTGATGAGAAGCTTCTTCTGGACCAATTATGGAGCAGGAGGGAAGGGTGCGAAGTTGGTGGCTTGGAGTGAGGTGTGCAAGCCTGTTTGGGAGGGGAGACTGGGGGTCAGGGAGGATAAACGACAGCCTCCTAACGAAGTGGATTGCGAGGTTACTTAGAGGAGAGGTCTGTCTGGTGGGGAGGGTCCTATGCTCTTGATATGGGGGACCGCCGAACTGGGATCTCCTTGCGTTACCCCCTCGAGGAGCTTCCCACTTCCTTAGAGGTCTGTCTTTGGTGACACCGAAGGTCTGACCTTTTTTTACCTCGGTGTTGAGGTCGGGCGAGGTTTTCAGGTTCTGGATGGATGATTGGACAGGGCTTGGAGTTCTGGCAGAGTGCTTCCCCAGATTTGCAGCGTTGGCGGTTGACAGGAGAGCCTCGATGGTGGAGGTCTGGGACGACATGTGGTGTCCCACTTTCTTGTGCAGTCTGTCAGACTAGAGGCTTGAGGAGATACAGGTATTGCTGCAGAAGCTGCAAGGGTTTCAGCTAGAGGATGATGTGGACTATTTTGGTTGGGGGGAAGGTGATTTCTTGGTGCAGGATGCTTATAGAAGGCTTGGTAGTTCGGACACGTTGGGGGATGTTGATTTGGCTAGAGATTGCAGGTAGCTCTGGGAGGCTTCTTCCCTGTTGAAGGTGAAAGTGTTCATTTGGCTCCTCAGTAGAGGGAGACTGTTGACCAGGAAGTGGAGGGCACAATGGATCTCGGATGTGGAGAGGTCTTGCCCGTTGTGTGGTCAGGTGGAAGAAGACATTGATCATTTGTTCTTTGTGTGTCCGGTGGTGATGCGGGTTTGGGAGCGGATGGGGGAGAGGTGGTGGGCCCATGACTCTTTTACTAGCTTTTGGTGGTCTTTTAGATGTGGAGGGGTTGATGTTGGGCGCAACGTGTTTTGATCGAAGAGAGAATAGGCCCGACTGTTGGTGGTTTTTTGGGCTATTTGGCTAAGGTAGGAATGCTGTTGTGTTTAGGGGGCAGTGCCTGTATGCAAAGAATTTTATTGGGTCTGCAGTGTCTTTTATTTTAGAGTGGAGCTCTTGTATATGATATGAGCATTGTACTCTTTTATGGTTGATTAATACATTTTTAGGTGGTATCTAAAGGATTACCACCCTTTCCCCTCTGAAAAAAAAAAAAATTGTTGTTATTGATAAAAAGAGACTCTAGCCCTCTTTATATAGAGAGAGGCAAGGGTATACATAGAAACATCACTTACTAAAAATAGAAAAGACTAAATAAGGTTATAGAATCTCCAATTTTATTTCCTAATAATTAGCCTCATAATTAAAACTTTGTTAAAGATCATATGAAAAAGACTTTGTTAAAGATGATTCTGTGTTTATGTTGCAGAGCAGAAGAAAGAGAATATATCTGAAATAAAGGCTGGCTTGGATGAGGCTGAAACTTTGGTATGACAGTCAAGTATGATTTGCTGTAAGTCTATGTTTCACATAGTTAAGATATATATTTGAGGTGATATGGATTTTGTTGATCATTGCAGATCAGGAAAATGGACCTGGAGGCCAAAACCTTGCAGCCAAGTTCCAAGGCCATGCTTCTGGCAAAATTAAGAGAGTACAAGTCCGATCTAAACAATCTAAAAAATGAACTTAAAAAGTGCATGGCAGATAATTCTGCCATATCTTCAAGAGATGATTTACTTGAGATAGGGATGGCAGATTTGTCAAAGGTGATGTTCTGGGATCATTTCATTTTTCTTCAGTTTTTTATTCTTAATTTGTTGCACATGCATTTTAAAGATTCAGATCAAAGTTGATAGAGTTGGGAGTTTTTACTTTTGAGAAGTGGTTGGATGGCTATAAGGTACATTTGTTGTCATCCAAAATCAAATACAGTTCCTTCATTGAACCACACCTCATGGGCTCATTTAGACCCACTAACCCTACCACGGTATTGATGGAATGTTGCACCTAGGCTGATTAGACACAATGACAACACCGCCCCCCCCCCCCCCCCCCCCCCCCCCCCCCCCCACACACACACACACAAAATATGATAGAAATTTATCAACTATGGTGAGTATAAAGTGCAGCCCTTTCTTTGATGGACCCTTCTTGAACAATTAGCATTCTGCATCAAGCGTGAAACCCAGCAGGTTTGCATGCACATCTCCTCAAGCTCCCTCTGCTTTATGTTTCTCTTCCGTTCATCCTTTGCAAACACCATCTAGTAGTTGTCTCATTCTGTGTACTGACTCATAACTTTATGAGATACCAGCAGCCACTCTGTCTTGCAGATTCATACTAAAAATCAAACAATTTGTCCTAGTTTACCTTCTTCAAATTATGTGGTAAGCATCATTTAAACCTCATAAAAAAGACAAACATCATGTGAACCTACTATATTATATTGAATATTTTGATCACCTATTTCCCCTGTCCAAAACCACCTACTGAGTCACAGACTCTACCTTTTCTTGAAGGGAAACAGCCATCTTAATCAGCTTAACTGGTTGTGAGTGATACCACTACAAGTACCAGTTATCATGGAAGGGTTGACAAGAAAATCCCTTACTGGTTTTCCACAGAAAAGGAAAAAGAAAAGAAACTTGTTATTAACTGATTACCATCCAGTTTTGCTCTCTGGAGTACCCAGTCATCCAGCATTTCCCAGAGCTATGATGGTCAACATTTCAATCTCTTAGATCCCTTTGAGAGTTGAGTGATTTGTTATCTTGTTAAAACAGTATTCCATGTGAATTCTATTTGTGCTAGAAGTTATTACTTAAATTTATTTACACCATATGAACTAAAGCATAGTCTCTTTATACAAAAAAGCTTTTATTTTTGGGTAAGGATCTGTGAACAAAAGTTATGTGAGAAAATACACGTCAAAAACAAAAAAAACAACTGAAATCTCACCTATTGGCTAAGGTCGGTGATATATGTCTAAGGTTTTAAATATTGATATCGATACGTATTGACAAGTCAAAAAAAGAGATATATTGGGGATATATCACTGATATTGGTGAATTTTGGGGAAATTACTTAGAAAGGCATAAAATGTCACAAAATATCACAAAATTTGAAAGTTAATATTTTTATGAATAATATATCATGAAAGGATGCCTAAAAAACATGTATGTGTTATATCAGGGATATATCGCCGATGTTGATGACTTTTTTACGTGTGTGTGTGTGAGCCACTGATTGGTTGATTGACTCGGGTGCTTCTCGACATAGATTTGATGATGCTAGACAGTTCTTTAGGCTAAAACTAGTTCCATTTGGTAGAACCATATTAGTTGCTAATGTGAGGCATTCGCCCATTATAGGTACAAGATGCACCTCACAGTACGACTTGAGAGTGTGTTTGTTGTCGATTTCCTTTTGAGTCTAATGCTATTAGTAGAATTATGTAGTTGATTGCAAAGCAATGTTTTATGTCGTCTCTTATGTTTCAAGACATATTGACAAGTCGAGTGATTGGTTGTAGTCGCAGAGAAGGTGTCTATTAGTTTCTGCAGTCACCATATGTAGGCCATGTTTCACTTCCATCAGGTGGCTCTTCCGTTAGTTATTTATAACATCTCTGGTTCAGTTATCTCCCACTATCTAAGCTTTGACTGATGCTACAATAGATCCTGTCTACTGCTATATTTCATGAAAGGATGTCGATGGTGCTGCGTAAAAAAACAAGTGAAAGGATGTGTGTCTCTACATGGGGTGATATCAGGAAGTGTATATGTGTGTGTAATATATCATGAAAGGATGCTTAAAAAACGTATATATTACCGATATCGATGATTTTTTATGTGTGTGTGTGCCTCAGACCTAGGCACACCTCATTCAAACCTCCTGCCTCACACCCAACTCTCTTTCAAACCTCCCGCCCACCCAGCGGCTGTTCGAACCTTTCCCGTTTGTATATGTCAACCTAGTAGGTGGTCTTAGTCAGAATAGTCATACTTCAATCACCAATATTTAAGAGATGAGCATCCTTGAGGTTTCAAGTGCCAAATCCTGTAGTCCTAAGATCGTGCTGTGCCAAGGCCTATCAATAGAGATGCTAATATGTATCATGCTATTATTGAGGCATACTTTAAATCGTCTTGGAAGGATATTAGCTATAGCATCATTAGTTGGGTAGACTATTAAGATTGGCTCTACTTTAGTTTGCAATGCTAGGTTGGTGGCCTTATTAGCTAAGAAAATGGTAAGGTACATCCGTGGGGCATTAAAGATAAGATTATTTTCACTTGACCTCTTGCAAGTGATAGCAGTAGCATAGTTCAACAATGTTCCCATTATTCATCATCATGGATGTGGTTGACTGTCTCCGTGGTGGAAGAGGAGGTGATGTGGGCTTAGAGGACTTTTGGGAATTTATTTATGGAATGTGGCTTACAAGAGATGGGGCCTTCAAATTGCTACATTATTTGAAGGAGTGCTACACCTTTGCCCATGAGATTCCAAACCTAATTGGTTTCTTTGCTTTGTAAACATGGAGGTTCTTCCTTCACTTTTGCTGGAGGTGTAGATTTTACTCAAATCATACACCTCTTGTTTGTCGTTTAATGAGAGGTTGAGGCTATGTACATATTTCAAGTTTGAAAAGTCTTTATTGATGGAACAAGGCTTTAGACAAATGGTTGAGTGGTGGATCTCCTCAAGGAGCAAGTCAGCAATGGCAACCTTAGCAAAGTACTTGGAAGAGTTGGGGGTGATACTGATTGACTATTGGAAGAGGGTGCGTTTAGAGAGGGAGAAGAGGAGAATGGGGGCAATCCAAAGTTTTGACAGGTTAGAGGACTTGCATGAACTAGGCAGAGGTAGTATAATGTAAAGGGCAATAGGATGGTGGTTTAAGAGGAGGATAAGAAAATGAAAGTGGAGTGGAGACAAATGTTTAGACAACTGTGGTCCTCCAAGCAAATTGTTTATTTATTGAATTTTGTTTCTTTTCCTTTATTTTTTATCGAGCTTCTTTTCCCTCCAAACAAATTGTTGATTTATTGAATTTTGTTTCTTTTATTTTTTATTGGGCTTCTTTTTCCTCCAAGCAAATTGTTTATTTATTGAATTTTGTTTCTGTTGAGAGAAAACAAAAATATCTTATTCCAAATGAAAAATCATAGCCTCTCTTTTATATTAGAAAGGTTTAAAAAAATTACAAAGATATCCCAAAAGTAACATAAATAGTAAAGAAGTCCCTAGGTTCAACACTCACCCTTAAGTTGGGGCGTAGATATCTACAAGACCCAACTTGTCGCATAAGAAATCAAGATGTTTCTTCTTTAGAGCCTTGGTAAATATATTAGCTAGCTGAAGCTCTGAGGAGACATATGGGGTACTATCTTGCCACGAAGAACAATATCACGAACAAAATGGTAGTCAACCTTAATATGTTTGGTCCTCTTATGAAAGACTAGATTCGAGGCAATATAAGTGATAGATTTATTGTTACAAAGGAGTGGAATGGGTATCGTAGTATAGATACCAAGATCCTGGAAGAAGAAAACAATCCACAATCTCACAAGCTGCTTATGCCATGACTCTTGCTCCTCCAAGAGACTAGATTCTTCCCAAGGTAAAGTGTAAAGCCTGAAGTAGAGTGTCGATCATCCACAGATTCGGCATAATCTGTATCAGCATAAGCAAGTATATCTAAACTGTGCTACCAGTCGAGTTTGAATTTGGATTTCATTTTCATATCCAACTTTGCTGGGTGCAATCCCCTCTTTCCTTTTCCAGTCTCCGTTGATTCAAAGCTTATGTTTGATTTAGATTCTTTGCTTGACCCTTCTCTTGCTTTTGGGATTTCTATGTTGTAATTGGGGCCAAGAGACTAGTAGGTGATTGGTTGTGTTTCCCCCTTAGAGGACTACATCAAAGTTCCAGGCTTCCAGCTTATGGAATGCAAGAAAACATGGTGTCATCCCTGTTGCTTTGCTTTGAGATGGATCTGGCCTACACGTTCACTTTCGGATCCGACTCTTGTGGGTATGATCCTCTGGCTCTAGGCCCTACTGGCTTTTTCTTCATTCCTCCTGCTCCTTCTATAAGGTGTGCTAGCCTTGATGTTGGCTCTTCTTCGTTGTTGATGCTTCACGACGAGGGCCTATCGTCCAACAACTGTATGACATGGAAGGGGGCAACTTTAGAGGTTGGGCAGTCTTATCCTCATTAGAGTAATGTAGCCACATGGACCTACCAGAGAAGAGCATCGACAACCACTTTGGGGGTTGGGTAAGGAGGTGTGGGTAGTCAAGAACTTGGTGCCTCTTTCGTCCTACCAACTAACCCACCTCAAGATAGTGGACCCGCGAGGAAGAAGACGGTGGCTACCTTAGCGGGCCTACGCACATCAAAGAGATGCGTGGCTTGTAATGGGCTACCCAAAACCAATGTGGCAAAGGGGGCTACCAATGTTTTGAAATGAAGATTGTGATGTGGAACATTAGAGGCCTAAGGGACACCGACACAAGTAGGATCCTTGGGCACTATATTGTGGAATGAAAGGTTGACATTGTTCTATTATAAGAGACCAAGTTGAAGTGTGATCGGTGGGCTTTCAACAAGATTAGGGGTGGTAGAATAGATGAATTTGTGGCTTTCAGTGCGAATGGAAGATCTGGAGGTTTGTTGATTGGGTAGAACAAGGAATTCTTCTCTATGTCCACCATTTCTAGGGGTTACGCTATCATTGTGGATCTGGAGAGAAAGGAGGATGGGCTCTCCTTCAAGGTTATTAATGTCTATGGACCGTACGCTGTTGAGGACAAATCGACTTTTTAGGATGAGCTTATTGACCTGGTTGTAGGAGAATATTGGTTTTGCGTTGGCAACTTTAACGGCACCTTGTTGGAGAAGGACAATCCTGGTGGGATGCAAAGGAGAGATGGGGCTTTTAATGATTTTGTTGACTAGGTCTCTACTATAGGCGCAATGGAGTTTGGGGTTCCCAACTGTAGGTTCACATAAAGAGGATTTAAAGGAGGCAACTCGAGATTCTGCTTGGATAGGTTCTTTGGCTTCGTTAGCTTTAGTAAGAGATTCCCCTTGTGCCTTGCTAAGGCTCTCCCCCACCCTTTCTCCGACTATACTCCCCTGAGTGGACCTCCGGAGGGGGGGAGGAAACACGAGGGTTACTACTTTAAGTTCAAAAGGGCTTGGCTTTTGAAGGAAGGGTTTAGGGGGAAGGTGGAGTAGTGGTGGAGGGGTTGTGATGTCTCGAGTACTCTTGCGCAGATCTACCGGAAGAAAATTACTTGCGAGAGAAGCTGAAGGAGTATAAGAAGAGTTAAAAGAGAGACAATCCAAGGTTAAAGAGGATGCGCTTGCCAATATTTCTTAGGCTGACTGCCTTGAAGACTCCTGAGAGCTTACGTTGGTGGAATCTAGGGAAAGGGTTGATCTTTGCTAGAGAGTGTAGCTTAAGGATAACAAGGATGAGATATATTGGAGGTAGCATTCCATGTAGTTATGGCTGAGGGAGGGGGGCTCCAATACCAAATATTTTCACTCTTATGCCAATGAGAGGTGGAGGAATTGGATTGATTCCATATCCAGTGGCCACAGAGGTTGCTTGGAAGGATAAGAGGTGAATGAAACTTTTGTTGAGTTCTATTAAAAACTATTCTGTTAGAGCCAAAACAACATTGGCATTTAGGTGGCTATCTAGACCACGTTGGCTGTCAGAGTTGGATATCTTTGACTTGACTAGGCATCTCATGGAGAAGAAGGTTTATGATGCTATTTGCTCCTTTATGCAAGAGGGCTCCCCCTGTCTAGATGGGTTCCTAGTGTTGTTTGTTAGAGAGTTTTGGCTTCTGGTAAAGGGTGATGTAATGGTGGTCTTTGACTTGTTGACTTCTAGAGATTTATTTTCCAGGATAAATCGCTTCTTCCTCTTTCTCCTACTAAAGGGGGAGGTTGCAGATTATGTTGATGAGTATAGACCTATGGCGCTTCCCAACTCCATCTACTTGGTTGTGGCTAAGACCTTGGCTCGTAGATTATCCTCCATGCTGGATGGAAGAGGGATGGAATGGAGGCTTTTTGTTGGAAAGTTAGGTTCTCCAAAGCTTATGACTCCCTTGATTGGAGGTTCCTGTGGTTGTCATTGAGAGTCAAAGGATTTCCACTTGTTTGGAATTCTTGGATGAAATCTTGTATTACTTTGACTTGTGTTGTTCTTATAAACGGGAACCTTGAAGGCAGTTGGATCCACCCTAAGAAAGGGGCCAAGTAGGGATGTCCATTATCCTTGATGTTGTTTGTTCTTGCGGTTGATTTTTTTAGCTGATGCTTGCTTCTCCCTTTGTAAGGTTGGTGATCTTAGGGGGCTTGGTGCTTAGTGAGGGAGTATTGTTGTTCCACTTCTTCAGTACATTGATGACACCATCATTTTTGTGGAAGGCTTTGTTATTGAGGCACACGCCATCTGTATAGACGTTTTTGGCGAGGCTTTTAGCTTGAAGATAAATCTTCATAAGTCTATTTTATTGGCCTTTGGCATGTTTAATGACAGAACAACCTAATGTGGTGAGATTTTGGGTGTACAACCGTTGTACACTCCTTTCAAGTATCTTGTCTTCCCTTTATCCACCAGACCTTTGACCTCCAAAGACTAGGTGACTATCATTAAGAGGATAAAGAAGAGTCTTCAAGGTTGGGCCTCTAGATTGCTTGCTAGGGGTGGCAAGATGGTTGTACTCTCATTCATCTTATTAGTTATCCCGATTTATTTCCTGTTCACAATAAGGATCCCAATTAAGGTTTTGAAGAGAATTGATGCTCTTAGGTGAAGATTTCTCTAGTCCTTTAGTTCGGGGGATGGTTTCTTGCCTCTTGTCTCTTGTGGAGAGACATGTAAACCCAAGGAGGATGGAGGCCTTGGCATCCTTGATTTGTAGACAATGAATGACATTTTATTGTGCAAGTGGGCCCTAAAGCTCATGGGATTTGAGGAGCCCTTCTGGAAAAGGTCCTGTGCAATTCTTATGGCTCCACTATTGACTGGGATGAGAGGAAGGCTTCTATACGGGGTTCCTTACATTTTTTGCGGTATTCCAGAAGCTCCTACGTAGGGTTCAACTGCATTGTAAAGCTCCTTCAGGTGTTGGTTCCTACTTCCAGTTCTGGTTACATGCTTATTCTTCAGCTGGCGTTCTCGTTGAGGTGTATCCTAGGTTGGCTGCCCTTTTTCCCAACCAGAGAATCTCTGTGGCAAAGTGCTTTCATGATGGCCAATGGGTGCCTCCTTTGCCACAGCCTTTCTCATATGCCAGAGTGGAAGAGCTTTTATTCCTTTAGACAATTAGGGAGATCATGCCTTCCTAGGACATGAACGGATGGGTTTGACACCATGGCAAGTTCTTAATGGAGAAGGCTTACCTCTACTTTATGGGTGATGTGCAAGTTAACATGGAGTGGGATCTTTCTAGAGATTGTAGGAAGATTGGAAGGCTAAGTTGCTGTTGAAACTTGAAAGTTAGGTTCTTTCTTCGGCTTTCAAGGAGATAAAAGGGTTATTACTGGGGAGTATAGGTGGTGGTGGACTCCAAATGATGATACTTGTGTCCTCTGTGGTCATGGGGTGGAAGACACAGATCATCTCTTTTTTACGTGTCCTTTCATGGAGGCTTGTTGGAGAGCTGCCTGATAGTGGCGAGCTTCTGTTAAAGGCGTAGGGACCTCTGAACTCCTGGGGGGGTCATTGGTCATGACACTTCTTAGGTGGCTCTCGAGATGCTGTCCTGCAACTGGAAGGGAAAAAAACGAGAAACAAGAGAATAGAAAAGGGAAATTGTAAGGAAATACTTGGCATGCCTCTTTATTTGGCTCTAAGGCCTTGTAAGGAGTTATCGAGGCAACAGCTCTTAAAGCTTCCATGGAGGTTCCATGCACTAGTGCAGCAAATCAATGCATAACAATCGCAACAGAAAAAGCAATATCCCATTGGTACGAATTATTCCTTGTGGGCCCTCTTGGGGCCACATCAGCCTGGCTGTTAGCCTCACATCAACTGCCCCTTCCTTCAAAATTTCCATCGTCCCTGATGGAGCTTAACCAGGTTGGATATTTCTGTTGGATGCAGTCATATGGTTCCTAAATAGCTGCTGAGGGATGGAGTCCTTTCTAGGCTATGAGCACTTCCATTACTGCTCGTCCCTTCTAACAGATCATTCTTCGTTGTAGTAGCTGATCAGGTTCCATGTGGGTGTCTTCTTCCATTGGCCAATCAATAGGGACCTGTGGGTAGGGCAGGGAAGCTCCATGATGCAACTTCAACTGGGATACATGGAAGATTGGATGCATGCGAGTCCCTTGAGGCAGCTGTAGTTTGTAGGGTACTTCGTCAATTTTTTTGGTGATGGGAAAAGGCCTGTAATATTTGAGAGTGAGCTTAGATTTGCCATTTGAACAAAGTGTAGTAGACTGAAGGGTTGGAAGTTTCAAATAAACCATTCGTCCAATGGAATAGGTAACATCCCTACGATGTTTGTTGACTTGAATGCGCAACCGGTCCTGTGCCTTCTGAAGGTGTTGTTTTAGAGCCAATAAAACCTAATCACGGTCTTTTAAGGAATTGGCCACTTGAGAATTAGTGATTTCTCCTCGAATATAGGATAGCATCTGGGGAGGTGGGTGCCCATAAACTGCCTCAAATGGGGTTGTTCCTATGGACGAATGCCAATTTGTATTGAACCAAAATTCTGCCCAAGGGAGCCATTTTACCCATGCTCATGGGTATTCCTAACAGAAGCACCATAAATAAGCTCCAATACTCCTATTAACCACTTTGAATTAACCATCGGACTATGGGTGATAGGCTGATGAATAGCAAAGTTTCATTCCTTGAGCGCAGAACAGTTCGTGCCAAAAGTTGCTAGTAAAAATTGCATCTCGGTCTATGATAATAGTCTTGGGAATACCGTGATGCTTAACAACGGTTGAGATAAAAATTTTTGCCACATCAGCTACACTAAATGGATGTTTCAGAGGAGCTAAATGGATATATTTGGATAAACGATTCATGACAACTAAAATAACTGTGTCCATGATCCGATGGTAAGGCTTCAATAAAATCCATAGAAATATATTCCTAAATGTGGGAGGGAATTGGTAATGGTTGAATCAAACCAGCTGGGGATGTGTAGCCCGCTTTGCATCTTTGGCACATATGGCATTCTCAGATGAATGTTTTCAAGTTCCATTTCATTCCTTTCTAATAAAAATCCTTTTGTAAGCAGTGTAGTGATTTTTCATATCCCGAATGGCCTCCTGTAGGGGTGTCGTGGAATTCTTCCATAAATGTCTAACGTAGGGGGAGTTTGAGGATACAAATAGGTGCCCTTTATAATATAGCAAACAATGTTGTAATGCCCATGGAGAGGTAGAAGTGTACCTGACACTGCTTAGAGGCCCAGGTGGCATTGAGGGTCCGACCCATATTCTTGACGAAGGTCTTTCAACCATGAAGGTTGCACCATTGTAATTGCATTTAAATGTAAATTAATGCATTTGGATAAGGCATCTGCGGCTACATTGGAGGAGCCCTTTCGATACTCGATTGTTAAATCGAATCCAAGTAATTTTGCCACCCATTTCTATTGCCTAGGAGTGGATACTTCTACTAAAGGAGGTAACGTAGGCTGCTGTGATTTGTGCATACTTTGAAATGGCGTGCTAAGAGATAGTGGTGCCACTTTTGTACAACTTTTACTAAGGTTAATAACTCTTTCTCGTACACCAAAATAGTTTGTTGGAGGGGTGTGAGAGCTTGGCTCAAAAAAGCTATGCATCTTCCCTCATTAAGATTTCACCTATGCCTTTGTCAGTGGCATCACACTCCAAAATAAATGGTCATTTGAAATTTGGAAGCTGCAACATAGGGGTTGATATGATGGCTTCCGTAAGTTGGTGGAAGTCATGAGTGAACTCGTCTGTTCAACGAACCCATCATTAGATAACATGGCATGCAAGGGTGCGACAATAAGACCGAAATGGCGTACAAATCGGCGATAATATCTTGTGAGCCCTAAAAATCCCCTTAGTGCATCAGGGGTTTCTGGCTTGGGCCAATTTCACACTGCAACAATTTTCTCTGGATTCGCGAATACCTTCTTAGCCGAAATAATGTCCCAAATAGTCTATAGCTGAAACAAAGCAACAATTAGACAATTTAGCATAAAATTGATGAGTTTGGAGTACTTGAAGGACTTGTTGCAGCTGGAGCAGGTGTTGCTGTTTGGTTTTACTGTGGATTAATATGTCATCAAAAAACACCAAGATGATTTGTCGAAGATAGGGCCTAAATATATCATTCATCATTGATTGAAATGTCGAAGGTGCATTGGTAAGGCCAAATGGCATGACAGCACATTCTCAATGCCTGTTGCGAGTGCGGAATGCGGTCTTATGATGATATTTCGAATGTAAATCCAATTTGGTGAAATAAGAAGCTCCAAATAATTCATCCAAGACTTCATCCACTGTTGGAATTGGGAATTTGTCTTTTATGGTGCACTCATTCAAAGCACGATAATCAACACAGAAACACCATGAACCATCTTTTTTTTCGTACTAAAAGTATTGGTGAAGAAAATGGGGACGTACTTGTGTGTATTCAACCATCCGTGAGGAAGTCTCAAATCTAACGTTCAATTTCATTCTTCTAGAACTAAGCATATCTGTACGAAGCAATCGCTACTAGTTGCGATTTGTCCTTAAAGGGAATATGATGTGTCTGGGAATGCAAGGGAGGCAAGCCTTGAGGTTCCCCGAACACGTCATGAAACTAGATGAGGGATTGCATCTTTCCGTTTAGTGGTACAATGTCTAGTCCTAAAATTCCCTCATTGACTTGTACCAAATAGAGTTGTGGAAACCCATGAAGCACACTGTGAATCTCACCATCCAGTAGGTTCCCTGTGGATTTGCACAATAAGCCATCTAATGTCACTGTCTGGCCATTTTGTTGGAAGGCAATGGACGGCCATTCCAAATTTGATCTGGTTTCCCTAACGGCTCAAATCCACGATGTATCTAGGATAACATCAAAGGGTCCTAGGGACAAGACATATACATCAATGGAGAAGATGTAGCCTTCTACCTCCAAGCGTAGAGCACGTACCTAACCCATAGTACTTAATCTGCCACCTCTGGGAATCTTTACCTTCAAAGGCGTTGAGAGGGTAGTAAGTTGTAATGTTTCATCAATCAGGTGTGCATCAATAAAATTTGCTGAACTACCTCTGTCAGCTAGGGCTATGCCTCACTTCTGGCCCACAGTGACCCAAAAATTGACAAAGGCTTTAGTTGAACCAACCGCTATGGCATGACTTGATAGCTGCAACTCCTCGCCCACCTCCTCAAAATCTTGGGCCTCGTGGAATTCGTCGCCATTGCCCTCCTCTGCTTCCCACAGGCAATATAATGCCTTGTGTCAACTGCTATGGCATGACTTGATAGCTACAACTCCTCTCACACCTCCACAAAACCTTAGGCCTCATGGAATTCATCACCGTTTCCCTCCTCTGCTTTCCACAGGCAATATAATGCCTTGTGTTTACAATGATGGTGGGAAGAACTTTTCATTGTAGTTATAACATAACCCTCTACTACGCCTCTCAGCCATCTCCATGGGTGAGAGTTGTCATATAGGTAATGTGGACAACTCCTTTGCATTCTTCTTGGTGTTAGGGTTAATTTGTGTGTTCCCTTGAGGACTCCTATCCCCGTCCTTCAAAGGTTTGGAGCCACTGTTCCAAGAAACCTCGTCATGATAAGGGGTTGTTGAGCTGCCACCAAAGGGTCTGCGGCTGCTGCCACCTCCCCAAGATTTAGGCGATCACCTATTTATCTTTTCTTTGTACCACCTCTCCAATTTCATGGCTTGGGTCATCGTTCTTGGCTCCATCACGCTGACTTCCGTTCGGATTTCTTCTTGCAATCCAACAACAAAGAGTTTGGCAAATGCTTCCTCATCAAATTGTGGAACACGGTCCTGAAGAGCTTCAAATCGCCTGTAATATTCATCCATAGTTGATTGTTGCTACAGATGACAGAGCTGCACTAGCGGGCCTGCGAGATTCATCAGTCTGAAATGGGCCTACATCTTGCGCTTGAAATCTTCCCATGTGGTCAACTGTTGACCTGCCTTTGCCCATCGAAGCCAAAACATAGCCTCACCTTGAAGGTGCAAACTCTCCACACGAATCTACTCTCCAGTTGTCGTAGAAGCCAAAGTACTTAACTTGGTACAACCAACACGTCAGGTCCTGGGAACCATATAAGTGAGGAGATTGTAATTACGAGGTCTATGCGCTATTCTTCAGGAGCTGATCGCCTACTTGGAGGTTGTCTTCTTTTCCTTGCGCTCCTGATCCTCCTTCATGATGCATGATGGGCCCCGGGGGCCACCATCAAGGCCATCGATGGCTATCAAAGAATTTATTGATGTAGGAAACGTAATATAGCCACAAACAAACAATCTCAAGTAATCCATCACAAGAGAACAAGGAGATTGGTTACATAGTTCCATCGCAAGGGGTGTACGTCTGGGGGGAGAGAAAGACTCCCAAAAAATCCACTACGAACAGTGGTGTTACAATCTCTCGAAGTTTTTCTCTCTCTTGGATTGCATTACATGGATCGCTCCTCTCTCGAGGGTCTCTCCTTACTATTTATAACATGGGAAAAGTCCTAGCCAAGTAGGATCTTTTCCATGATCTCCAGTACATCTTTTGTCAGGCTGTTCGTCTGCTGTTAGATTATGGGTAGCCATATCTATATTGTTGTTGTTCTGACCTTGGATGCACCAAATCTTTTAGCATGTTGGGCAGATCCAGGTTCTCTCGAATGTGAATCGGATCCGTGTCTGGCTAGTCGTAGGCGGGTTGGATAAGACTGGACCCGCCTACTTATCTTGTAACCGGGTAGGCGGATCTTCTGCTGGACTACTCACAAAGTTTGGATCCAAGGATGCTTTTTGCCCCTCATCAGTGCACAAGGTCTACACCAAGCCCGTGAGCTCCTACACCGTCGATTGATTATGTTAGAGATTGTCCTGAGCAAAGTGAATGAAGTCTCGGATTTCCTGCTGTAACTACTCTATTCGTTAATCCCCCTGCGACTAGGATTTAATACCAAGTTGATAGTGGCGAGCTTCTCTTGAAGCCGTAGGGACCTTCGAACTCGTGGCAGGGGTTGTTGTTCATGACGCTTCTTAGGTGGCTTCGGGGAGGCCATCCTGGAGAATAGAAGAGGAAAATTGAAAGAAAATACTTGGCATGCCTCTTCATTTGGCTTTAAGGCCTTATAAGGAGCTATCGAGGCAAAGCTCTCGAAGCTTCTATGGAGGTTACATGCGCCAGCGTAGCAAATTAGTGCATAACAATCTCAACAAGAAAAACAAACAAAAAAAGCAATATTCCATTGGTATGAACTATTCCCTGTAGACCCTCATTGGTAGCCTCGCGTCACTGCCATGGAGGTGCCACTTAACGATGTCTCTAAGTCAAGCTTTTGGCCCATTCATATGCCATTAGTGGATGCTACCATCTCGAGGAAGGCCTGCACTTTACCGTGGTGCATCTGGCTGGGATGCCATGGGGTAATTTTCCATAGGGAAAGAATTTCCGTCGAGCTTTATCACTATAATGCTCTTTGTAATTATTGGTGTAATGAACTCCTCCTTTCAATGCAATGGGGGGTTAACATTTTTTTGTTTATCCTTCTTTTCCTAAAAAAAAATGTCTTCCCCTATGAATCGCCATTAAGTTGTAACAAAAACATAGTGTATAAATAAGCCATGATCCTTCCTTTTATTTCCATTGCCTTGCCTGGAATTTAATATTTGGACTTTATTTGGTTCGTTATTCAAATATTGATATTTGCAGAACATGTAGATCTAAAGAATAGTATATCGGGGACATGGTGCCCTGCCATTGTTCTCATACAGGAGGTCAACTGGAATTCTTAGGACCAATCTTTTCTATTTTTAGAAATATGCTAATTTTTCTGCCACTTTGGTTCTATTTACTGTATTTTTTCTTTTTGCTTCCTGGTCTATCCCCATAGAAAATGGTACTAGCATATTATCTAATCTTCGAGAAAATGGTGAACTGATCATCTTGGTAAAAGACTTTCAAAAAAGAAAAATCATCTTGGCAAACATTCAGATACCTTTTGCTGTAAAGGGATCCCTTAGTTTTTAGTAGCGGTGTTTGCAGGTTGGGTACCCGCCCCATTTCCACTTGACCCGACCTGACCCAGTCTCAAACGGGTCATGACCCGATCCAACCCATTCAAACGAGTACCCATTACGTAGGGTACCCAACTTTGCTAAGCTGAGTCATGGGTACCCAGTTGACTAATTTAGTTAAAATATAAAATGTAAAGACATAAAATATAATTTAAAGAAAATTATTAAAAAATAACAAATATATGAAAATATTCATTAAAATGACAAATATAATCCAAAATGTGATCTCAACATTGACCCATTTGAATTTTTTGATGACATCTTGTAGCAAACCAACATGACCAACACTTGCAAACCACATAGGACCTACTCATCCTCCAAAATGTGATCAAACGAGCAAAGATCAAGAAAATCACCAAGTTGGAAGCCAATAAGGAAGCCACACACCTCATCACCACTACCGATAGGGACGCCGCACACCTTGTCGCATCTGTCGCTAGGGAAGCTGCACACCTCGTCACTGCTAGTGATAGGTACGTCGCACACCTTGGCATCGCTGCCAATAGGGAAGTTGTATAGTGCGCACACCTCGCTATCAATGCACGGTCACTGTGGCTTGTGAGGAAGGGGTGGAGTCGTAGAGAAAGGGAAGGGATCAATGGATGCAACGGGGGAGGAGGAGAGGACCGAAGACAATGAGGAGAGGGGAGTTAGGGAAGGGTTGTTTGTTTGACCCGGCCCATACTTGGGTTGGGTCACTTGGCAAAATTGTGATGAGTCACCTAATGGGTACCCATGGATGCCCCGACAGGTACCCAAACGACACCCCGGTAAGTGACGGGTCACATTCAATGGGTACCCGACCGATACTTGATAAATGGGTACCTGACCCAATAAGGTTAAAAGTGATGGATTGGGTCAGATACGCGAGATTATTGAGTCAAATGAACACCCCTAGTTTTTAGGATGGCACCCACGTAATTTAGTTCAGAAGGATTTTTAGTATTTAAACCTTGTTTTCATTTTTTTCTATAAGCAAAAGTTTTTATTTTTAAGTGGGGTTTAAAGTGATGATAGTGCATTGTGTGATTATGTCAGTGGCTTTTGATGAATTCAGCACATACTCTTTGGTAGAAACTACAATCGACAATTAAAGACGTCCCCCTTCTATTTTTGTAGGCTGACAGGCTGCAATTTTGGATTGTTGACCCAAGCACTCATATTTTAAAAAATGAAAATTAAATTCTTATCCTCACATGACCTCGTCTTTCCTTGACATATGATCAATTTTACATTTATGTTTTAATCAAAAAGGAGATTAAGTTTCATAAATAGATGTCAATTCTTGTATATACATTGCCAAACAAACGAAAAACATTTACAAATTCCCAAAGGAACACAGCATTGATGCTTTTTTAAATTCTATCTCAAAAGGTGGATCATAGAGGAAGATTGTTAACATCAACAGAAAGGTTACAACAATCTAGTGAAAGGATCCAGGAGAGTAGAAGAGCAATGCTTGAGACTGAAGAACTCGGTGCATCAATTCTTCAAGACTTGCATCAACAGCGCCAGTCACTCTTGCATGCTCACAGTACAGTAAGTCTTCCTGTTAAATGTTTTACATTTATACTCAACCAGATGGTCAACTATTTTTCTAACTTCTTTTGGTTGTTCCTGTTCTTTATAAATGATGAATTCATAATAAATTGCATCCCCTCAAAAGGAATTACATTGTGAAGCCATTTCTAAGGCTTCCATTCTCTCTGCATTATATTCTTTCTGGCACCATATTTTTTCTCGACCATTGGACCTAGTTACACGAATGAAATCAAATTCTCTCGTTTAGCATTTTCAAAGGCATTACATTTTTTTTCTTGAAATAGTACCTCTTCATTAAAGAATTTGACCAGAGCTGCTTGCACTGATTGCTATTTTTCTGTGTTCTTGACACCAATTCTGCCTTTGCTTGGGAGTTCATTTCAACCCATGTGGTTTGGTTAAACTCAAAAGACTCCAGTAGTTACCAAGTTGAACAAAAGAACCCTCTATCACTAACATTGTTAATTGTTAACTTGATATTTTGAGACCCAAATGCCTCAAGCGTCACCCTTAATCTTCAATTGCTTTTCACTTCTATCTTATGTGGATGTAGAAGCATTTAATCCTCACTTCTTACCTTGTCTATTATGGACATGGATGCCGTTACTAATATCTTTTTTTTTTAAGGAAAGACACCATTACTAATATCATTTCGTGCTCAATCTAAAAATTGACTTTAAAATGTTATTTTTAGTGGTAAGTTGGGTTGATCCATCAAAGAAATGATAATTTGGTATCTAACCATAACTAAGACTAATAGTAATGTTTTATGAAGATTTCTTCTAAGTTATGTATGTAAAAACACTTAAATGCAAATCAGGGTTCTTATTGCTTAAACGTGCATTTCTGCACTCCCTGAAAGAAATGACTTAAACCCTAGATTAAAGTGCATAAAAAATTCTTGGAATTTTTTCTTCTGAAACTATACTAAATAGGGAAGAAACTCACAAAATTTCACATTCAAATGTTAAGCGCAAAAATGGGAAGAAATCTGGCAAAAAAAAAAAAATGAAAACAGCACGGTATTTTTTAAAAAAAGGAAATCTAGACAGTCTTCTGAGACACATTACCAAATTGTTTCTTTTTCTTTGTAAACAGTTAAGATGTAGAATTTGTGCAGTAACTAACCTAATTATTATAAAACCAACAGAAATATTACTAAAAACTTTGGGACTCCCCCGTTAAGAAAAAACAAGGGCTCAAACATGCAAAAAACTGACAAAATCACAATGCAAGTTCTGAGTATCTATTGCAGTTGGAAAACAAAATAACATGCTACAGTTGAGCTCTAATATGTCTGAATCTGGAGTAATTATTCAAATGGAACCTGTATAAATAAAAGCAGCAGAACCTAAGATAACACATGCTTGTTGATTGAAATGAGTAGGAAATGAGTTTAAAATTCGCTCACCCTGAGGCTCTCTCTCTCTATCAAAATGAGGTTCTAGAGGCATGGAATGACTTGAGTTTCAACTGGATGAATGGAAATCAATTTCAAAACTACTGAAATTAAGTACTTTCAATTGCCCTACCCCTTGCAAAAAATCAACTAAACATCAAGCTTACCAAGAATGCATCAAGAAATATATAATGAACATAAAACTAAAGCCTCTATCACCATATCCATTAGATAATCATCAAGTTCACTAATGAAAAGGGAGTCTAAAGATATGGAAGGAAAAGAGCAAACTCCCTTGACACAGATGTCCTAAGTCCTCAAGGATGAAAGAATCTGTGTCACTGGAACAACACTTTGTGATATCTGAAACTGTCTTCTGCCAAATGTTTAGTGACTTCCACGTGAAAGAGGATGATATGTAACATGGGAAGACCTTTAATGATTGGAAGTGTTGTTGCTTGGCCTTCAAAAAAAAGACAGTTGAAGAATTCCAGTGAAGTTTGAGAATTCGTTTCATTCTTCTTGCATCGTGAGGATGCCAGATTATCTCGTATCTCCACTAAAACTTATCTTCTCTTTCCTCTTGGTGATCTCACAATTGAGAAATTCTCCGGCCATAGTTGGCACTTGTCAGGTGGAGGCTTGTCATGTTGGTGGTGGTTCACCAAGGATGGTGCCTAGATGGTTGTGAGAAGGAAGTCGAAGTTTAATATTCTTGCTATACCTCTTCATCTTTGAACTTTGGAGGTTGTTCATGTGGTGGTCACCACCTTTGGGAGGCTCTTGTCGTGGAGGACCTGTTATTAACTCAGGAAGGCCTTTCCATGATTGTGGTGGAGGTTGATGTTGTTGAATGGAAGCTTCTAGAGGAGATTACCATCACTATAGAGGAATCCTTCATCGTGCTCATTGAGGAGTTTCCTATTCGATGATCGTGGGCGGAGGTTGCTGCTTCTATGTCGTAACTGGGTAGTCATGTACGATGGTTGTGTCTTCGCCGTGTGCAGTGATTAAGGAAGGTGGTTTTTGGCAACGTGGAAGCAATGAAAATGTGGTTCATTGACTGTAGCTTTCGGAGGGCAGTTACCATATTGGGAGGTGGTTGGCATCGATTGTCATTAACCCACAGGGCACTTCTGATACTTTGCGAAGTGGAATATACTCTTTCCCATAACTTTGAATACTAGACCAACCCACTAAAATGCAAATAGGAGCGAGGACCAAGTGAAGCGGAGTGAAACAATGTAGGAGTGAAGGCTGATTGTGTGGTGACACCTTCTTTTGGGTTATCAGATCTGGATTCGGAGCTTGGATCCATTTCCTCCCTTGGTGGATGAGTTGGACCCATGTTTTGGGTCCAATATCCTTTATTCCACTTCTAAGCAAAGCCTGGTGATGCCTTGGTCCTTTTCTTCTGCTGCTAGGCAACATCAACAAAGGCTAAGCCCTAACTTCGATTGTTGGAGTCCACGGGACTCCATCAACCATGCGAGGGGTGGTAGTGGTTGCCGTGAAGGAAAGCTTCTAGTGGATGTGACGAGGGGGAGTCATTGATTGCATACAAAGGATGCTATGGGGTGTCCACTTGACCTACGATGACCTTTTCATTGCCAGCTTAGGATAGTGGTAGTGCCTTGGGTGGGGATGATAGCAACCCTATGGTGGATCTTTAGCACCAAATATGCCATTCGAATGACAGAGGTGGATTCGAGGAAGATGATTACAACCTTGAACAGGTCGCTAGGGTGGGTGGTTATTGTAGGTGCTTTGCAAGGAGCATAGGGGATGGTGAGTTAGGAAAAGGGAGAGTAGGGGAACAAAGGGCTATGCAGAAGCTTCATGATGGCAATCTTAAGTTGGAATGTGGGGCTTAAATAATCGCGAATGTCAACGGACATTGGGGAACTACCTTTAGTCCTAGGGATTGATTTTGTTCTCCTGCAGGAAACCAAACTAGAGCATTGTGCCCAAACCATTTGGAGAGATATTGGAGGTTCTTCTATGGAAGGATTCGTTGTCCTTGATGCTATGGATGGTCTGGCAGCATCTTGGATGGCTGGAAGAAGGATTTGTATACCGTTAAAGACATGAGGTTGGGTACTCATTCCATTTTAGTTAGGGGAAAGAGAAGAAGAGATGTCGTGCAATTCATCATTTTGGTTGTATGTGGTCCGCATAGGGATGGGGCTTGATCGGTTTAGTGGGAGGAGCTTACGGTAATTGCAGCAGTGTTCCTTGGGTTTTCTTTGTTAGTAGTTGGGGATTATAATGCTACTTTGACTGTTGATGATAGGCTAGGAAATCAAAGGCATCGAGATTGGGGTGCCGAGGCCTTTGCTGACTTTATCTCGATGCATGGCTTGTGATGGATTTACCACATTGATCTTTCATATTCACGTAGTGCAACTTGGCTGGTTTGAATATGAAGTTGAGGATTCACCATTTTCTGTGCATTGTTGAATTTACTGAACTCCCCCTGTCGGTTATGACTCCCAAGGAGAGGCCATTTTCTGATCACACGCCACTCCCTTGGTGGTCAAATGAAAGTTTGGGTTTTGGTACTTTAAATTTGAATGGCCATGGGTTCTCGAAGAGGGCTTCCAAAACCTAGTTAAAGAGCAATGGCAAAGTTATCATCCGCAGAAAAATTAGCTACTAAATTATCATTCTTGAGGGACTATCTCAAGAGCATCAAGAAGCAGGTTCATGAACAAAGGAAATGAAGATAGAGGTGCTAGAAAGAATATCATAATCAACAAAGAGGAGGATAGTAGGGAGCTTCTATCCATGGAGTAGACGACACACAAGAGGTTGCTAGCCATCATACACGAGGATGATAAAAAATAGGAGATTGAGTGGCAACGTGTTCTCGACCAACTTGGCTTGAGGGTGACTCCAACGTCAAGTTTTTTCATCTATAATCTAGTGGTCGACACAAAAGGAACTTCCTCGACAAGGTGGTGCTGGACAGTATGAAGGTTTTTGGAGTTAATAGGATATGCAAAACCTTGATCCTCTTATTTCAAGAATTTCACTTCTGCACGAAGGATTAGGTGGTGGCGATGCTCTGGCCTTGATTTCCTTTCTTTATCCCAGGATCAAAAGCTGATATTGACATTGTCTTTTACGAAGGATGAGGTTCACAGAGCTATTTGGAGTTTAAATGCAAAGTTCTTACCAGGACTAAATGGCTTTCCTTTTTTCTTTTATGAGTTTTGGAGGCTTCTTAAGGAGGATGTTATGGCATTATTAATGAGTTTGCGAGTGGAAATTAGGGCTTCAATAGAATACATAAAATTTTCGTGCTTCTAATGCTGAAGAAGGATGAGGCATCTATGGTGGAGGATTTTTGATGTATTGCTTTATCTAGTGCTATTTACTTGATTGTTGCAAAGGTCCTTGCCAATCGCCTTTGAGGGTCCTTACTAATATTATTAGCCTAGTTCAATCCACTTTTGTTACAAGGAGATCCATTCTTGATGGTTTTGTCATGGCTTCATAGATCCTTGCCTTTTTGGAGGAGATTGTAATAAGAAGGCTTTCAACTGGAAAGTTGACTTTTCAAAAGCCTATGATTTCATCCAATGGTCTTTTATTTAGGCATCTCTTATCAAAAGAGGCTTCCTACGAGTTTGGATTGATTAGATGAATATGTGTGTTACCATCATGTCTTTGTCAGTCTTGGTTAATGGCAACCCGTCAAGAGGATGGATTCAACCAAGATGAGGGTTGTGGCAAGGATTCCCCATAGCCCCCATTCCATTCATATTGGTTGTTGATGCCCTTTTACGGTCCATCTTTTCCACTTACACAACCTATCTATTATCTAAGTTCTCTCCTAGTCCTACTACACCATCTCTGGTTCCTATCCTGCAATATGTTGATGACACCATCTTCTTTATGGAAGGGTCTATTGATGAAGCTGGGATATTGAGATTCCTTTTGGAGTTATTTAGAGAGGCCTCTAGTTTTGTCATCAACTATGCTAAATGTTGAGATTCTTATCTTGTTTCCTATTTTTTGTTATTTTGTGGCATGTTTGTTCTATTTCAAATTGTTGAGAGTCTTGTTTATAGTTTTTCCTTGGCCTCTCATCTATAAATAGAGGCCTAAAGTTTCATAGTTTAATAAGATCCTTCATTTTTCTCAACATGGTATCAAAGTGGTGGTCTTAGGCTGGAGCTTTGTAGCTTTTTTGTTCTCCTTCCTTTGTCCACCAAATAATACATGCTTTCTACTAATTGTATTGGGATTATTAGTCTTAATTAGTAGAGAAGGGGCTTTAAGAGGTGATTTGCTACCCTAAGGGGCTTGTGCCCTAACGGCTACTATTCATTACTTGCAAGAGGAAGAGGCTTGCTGGCCGACCATCATGTCGGATCCTTCCGACCAACCAGTGTAGGTGTCACTTGACCCCTACCAATCAGCAGCCAGCATCTCGACCAATAACCGACCAAAGAACTAGCCTTCTGACCCCTCTTCTCCCAACGTAGTTGCTGATGGGGTGGTAACTGGTGACTAGTGAATACGGCCACCAATCAACCTCTAAGGATTGGTGGACCTGACTAAAGGGGTTGCTCGAAGGAGGAGAGCTACCACTGGTGATAAGTAAGTTGACTAGTCGTTGGAGAGACTCGTTGGAACATCAATCAGGGTTGTCGGTGACCATTTTTTTTGACATCTGGAGGTCATTGAGACCTTTCTGGGCTAATCAAAGGTGTTAGGAACCCTATCTTGGAAGTTTCTTTTTCCCGATTTAGATTTGATATTGGAAGATGTTTCACGAAGACAACATTCTGATGAGTTCTATCCGCAAATAGTGTTTATTTGTTGGTTGGTGGTTGTGGACTTCAATTTATGTGTGATGGTATATATTCACCCAATTTAGAAGGTGGGAATAGTTCTACAAAGCCCTATTTGACCTGAGTATGGAGCTCAAAGGGTCTAATTAAGTGTCACAGTCACGATCACTTTGAGAAGTGTGTTATTGTTGCAAAGAGCTTAGAGCCAAGATTGATACAAGATATTGTGACTATTCCTGGGACTGAGTATGAGGTACTAATCCGAAGACTTCATTGGTACGAGGCATCTCAAGTAGGAATTGCATGCCAATCTCAAACAGAAGTAGAATGGCTAGTTGATTTAGGTGCACCCCAACATATATGTGGTGATGCAAGATAGTTTTCTACTATTAGACTAGTCCCATCAGGTAGAACTATACTAGTAGCTGATGAGCGGCATTCCCCTATTGCTCGTTAGGGGAAAGTACATGTGACTTCTCATGTGAAATTGGAGAATGTTCTTCTAGCCCCAGATTCCCCTTTAAGCCTACTTTATCAGTCGAATCACAAAGGAGTTGAATTGCAGGATAGTTTTTGATGCAATATCCCTGATGTTACAAGACGTTCTGACAAGAGGCACTGATGGTTGTGGTCGTGAAGAAGGGGGTGTCTACCATCTTCTACAGTCACCCTATGCAAGTTACGTTTCTCTTCCATCAGGAGGGGCTTCCAACTACCTATGGCACCTTTGATTTGGTCATCTTTCTTTGCATAAGCTTTGAAGAATGCTACCATAAATTCCACCAACAACCAACTTTTAATGTAAAGCATGCCAACTTGGGAGGCGTCACAATAGTATGTTCCCAAGGAGCCAACAACAGAGCTCAGAAACTATGTTCTAGTTACTCCACTTGGACATTTTGGGACTTAGTCGGGCCCCAGATTGTATGCAACACAGATTCTATTTGGTGGCAATGGATGATTTTTCTCGTCTCACATGGACATTCCTCTTGAAATCCATGTCTGAAACCGGTGACGTGATCAAGGACTTCCTAGCGGAGATCAAAATCAGTTTGGGGCTATTTTGAAAGTCATTCAACCAGACAATGCCTTGGAATTTTGTACCAACTCCCTTCGTGCCTTTTATTGGGAGCATGGAATTATCCACCAAACAAGTTGTTTCTACATTTCACAGCGAAATGGTGTGGCAGAAAGGAAACATTGACATATTTTGGATGTGTGAGCTATCCTGGTATAGAACAATGTACCAACTTCGTACTAAAGAGATGCTGTGTTAACTACTTGTTACCTTATTAATCAGATATCATCTACAATTCTTGACAAGCAAGTTCCATATTCTATACTTTTCTCGTCTGTGAATTATTTGGGGTGTCACTAAAGGTCTTCCGCTATGTAGCTTTTATGCATCTTCATGCTCCCAACAAAGACAAGCTTATCCTCCCATGCAGTCAAGTGCATCTTCATAGGATACTCTAAAACCCAAAAGGGGTACCGATGTTATGACCTTGCTGGTAGACGCTACTATGTTAGTGTGGATGTTGCATTCCATGAGTCAATTCCTGACCTGGTGGAGAGGTTGGAGAAACATCTGGTTGGATGGGCTTCAAAAATCTTGTCTAGGGGTGGATGGTTGGCACTTCTGAAATTGGTACTTATGTCTTTACCTCTTTATTTCCTGTCTTTCGTCTACCAAAACATGTGGAGAACTGGTTGGTGGATCTTATGAAAGATTTTTTTTGGACAAACTATAGTTTAAATGGAAAGGGGGCTCGCTTCATGGCATAGGATGTAGTTTGTAGGCCGGTTAAGGAGGGTGGCTTGGGAGTCAAGTAGTCAAGAACAATGAATGATGCACTTTTACCAAGTGGGTGGTTGATGATCTATGCAGTATGGTGTTTTTGCTAGTTATGGGCACACTTGAGAAGAATATGGTTGTTCTGAGTGGTGCATCTCCTTTTTGGAAAGGGTTGGCAGGTATTTGTCCAAAATTAATGAATTTCCTTGTACCAAAGCGTGGTAATGGGGAATGCTTTTGCTTTTGGAAGGACAACTAGAGTGGTGATGGTGCACTGCAGGATCTTTATGCACGTTTATTTGACTTGGCCATCAACAAAGATGCCATGGTGCATTCAGTTTGGAGTGATGCATGGCTGCCTTGCTTTCTCAGTCCATTGTCTGATCAACGAGCACAGGACCTGGTACATTTATTGAGCAGCTTGATAATTTAAGGCCCAGTTCTGAAAGTGATGCTTTATTTTGGGACAGTGGTCTCTGTACAGTGAGGGATGCTTATAATTGCTTGTGTGGACCAGTGAGAAAAGTTTATGTTGATCTTCTACAAGATTTTGTAGATTAGCATTCTTTACATTTAATCGATGTAAAGGTCAATCATAACAAACTATTACAAAGATAGGGTGTACGGGGGATGGCAACTCGGAGAGTAGAGGGATGGATGCTGGTTACTTGGAGAGGACGGCAAAGGGAGGTGTATCCCATTGCCTCTCTCCAAGGAGAGGTTCGTGGGGGCCAAGGTGGTCATGAGGGGGAGACAAGGTGCTTCAGATGCCTCAGAGCGAACCACTGCGTGAGGGAGTGTCAGGAATCGGTGCGATGGGCTCGGTCACCGAGCCATGGCATGTAATCGTAGGTTGCTAGACCGAGTGAGACCTCTTGGGGCTCGAGTTGTTGTGCCCCCGTTGCCACCAACGAGGACAGTGTCGGTCGTGGAAGTGGATGCACCATGCTCTGAAGAGGTGGGCCAGTTGGAGGCGTTACTCAGTGAAGGCTTGGTTGGGTGGTGGTTGAAGGGAGGGTGCGGCTAGAGGAGGTTGTCCAGGCATTGCGCGATTGTGTCTCATGTGGAAGGGTGGAGGTTAGGGGCGCTAATGGAGGTGGCCTCCTCATGTTGGGGCTACATGTGTCGAAGTAGGAACACATGTTGCTCGGTGCTCTAGCTAAAGAATGGTTGTTTGAGGTGGAGGTTGCCCTTCGCCCATGATGGAGCATCCAAGGAACACCCCCTTGAGAAGGCTACGATGCCGTAACGATCGAGGTGGTGCAGGCAATCGTGTCCCCCTTCGCACGACTTCGGGAGTGTCGAGGTATGGAGGACTTTGCTCGTCCGGTCGTAGTGGTGGAGCTCAAGGTGGGGATGTCGCTGGTGGAGAAGATAGTGCTTCGGAGAAGGAACCTTTCGTGGGTTGTGTCATGCATACCCACGAGGGCGATGATGGGGGTGCGCACCTTCGTTGAAGCAATGGTTGGCCCCCTGCAATGCGGCAATCGTGAGGCAGGGTGGTGGCAGAGGATGCCAGATTGCTAGGGTGTGGCTACCTACGTGGAAGGTGAAGGGTCTCTAGCTTGATGTGGCACCCCTCAGGGGTTGGTGGAGCAGCCTGGGCCTTCGACAAGGACTAGGAAAGATGACAAAGAGACCGTGCGGCTAGTAGTGGAGGCAGCAAGCTTTCGACGGACCGCGGGGGAGGATGGCAACCATGACCAATGTTAGGTGTCCTAACTTGGAATGTCAGGGCTCTCAATGACCCATCCAGAAGGGTTGCATTGGGGGGTTACATCAAACAGTGGAAGGCGGATATCGTGTTGCTGCAGGAAACAAAGTTGGTGAGGTGTGATACAAACTAATGGAGGGGCATTGGCGACACGTGGATGGAGGGCTTCAAAGCACTCGAGGCAATTGGCCTAGTGGGCAGCCAGTTGCTAGGATGGAGGGAGGACATCCTTACATTGGAAGATCTCTTCACAAGGAACCATGTGCTGCCATCCATCTTCACCAGGAAGAGGGACGGATCCAAGATGGTTGTGACGGGGGTTTACATGCCCTTGGAGACCCAGGCGCAACTTGTAATGTGGGAGGAGCTGGCTACAGTCACAGCTAGCAGCCAGGGCTTACATTGGCTGGGAGGCGACGATTTCAACATCACGCTGCAGTTGGACGACAGACCAAATGGAAGGGGAAGATAGGACCTTGGCTTTGATCGGTTTGTGGAGTTCGTGACTGTGCACGGGCTGATCGACATGGTTCAGACCTCCTACACCTATACTTGGAGGAACACCAATGGGCAGAAGTCAAGGATAGATTCCTCTCAAATATGGAGTTGGCAGAGACCTATCCTTTGGCTGATGTCTCTCCCTTGGAGCAACCTTTCTTAGATTATATGCCCTTGATATGGAGGTCGAATGAGGTGAGATCTTCCGGCACGTACTTCAAGTTTGACAGATCATGGCTGCTGGAGGTTGGTTTTAGGGAGGTGGTCGAGAAGTGGTCTTTCCACGTGGAGGGATCAGCAGTGACATGTTTGACAGGGAAGTTGACAGCTTTGCAAGATTTCTTAAAGGGGTGCAGGAAGGAGCTTAGGGAGTCAAGGACTAAAAAGCACTGGCATCTCGAGACTGGATAGACAGGAAGATGCGGGGCCATTCTCCTTCGAGGACAGGGAATGTAGGGCGAGACATCTGGCGGTGGTACAGAAGGACAATAAGGTGGAGATTGAATGGAAGATGAAGTCCAAGCAGAACTGGTTGAGGAAGGGAGACTCTTAACACCAAATTTTTTCATCAGGTGGCTTCGACTAGGAAGAGGATAAATTGGATTGATAGGCTGGTGGTTAGGGGGACTCCTACTAGGGCAAGGAGGAGGTCAGGGAGGCAACAATAGATTTCTTTAGGAGGTTTTATGGAAATCGGAGGAGGGGCATATGGAGGTGGATTGGGGAGGATGCGCATAGGGTGTCAAGGCAGGAGGTAGAGACACTCTTGGCCAGCTTTTCTGAGGATGAGGTCAGGTCAGTGGGGTGGGGGCTTAATGCAGACGGGTGTCCAGGACCGGATGGCTTCCCGATCTTTTTCAACAGGGAGTTCTGGACATTGGTGAAGGAGGGTGTGATGCAAATGATAGTAGAATTTGCAGAGGGTAATAGGGGTTTTGACAAGCTCAATAGATTCTACTTCTTCCTTCTACTAAAAAGGAGGGGGTCGAAGCTATTGAGGACTACAGGCCGATTGCACTATCTAATGCCACCTATCTCATTGTGTCAAGGTCTTGGCTACTAAACTTCGTGGGGTTCTCGAGGGCATTGTCTTGCCGATGTAGACAGCTTTCATCCTTGGGAGAGGTATACTTACTGGCTTCGTCTTGGCTACGAAGGCCCTGGCAGGTTGGAGAAGAGCAAAGAAGGCAGCCTTCCTTTGGAAGGTGGATTTCAGCAAGGCATATGATTCTGTCCAGTGGGAGTTTTTGTGGGCCGCTTTAGTCAAGAGAGGTTTCCTGCAACAGTAGCTTGATTGGATGAAGAGGTGTATCACTATGACATCTTTCTCAGTACTCATCAATGGAAACCCAGCAGAAGGTTGGGTATAACCTAGGAGGGGGGTCTGGCAGGGATGCTCGCTTGCGCCAATATTTGTCCTTGCAGTTGATACCCTCGCCAGGGTGGCCTTTAGATCTTGTTAGAGAGGCTTATTCAGAGGTTTCAAGGCAGGGGCAAATAGAGAGATCCTAGTGCTATAGTATGCAAACGACACTCTGTTTCTGGTGGCGGGCTCTTTGGCGGAGGCTACCAAGCTATGTATACTTCTAGAGTTGTTTGGGGAGGCCTCTAGCCTAAAGATCAACTTTGGGAAGTTTAGCTTGGTGCCTTACAACATGACAGAGGAGGGGATAGCTTGCAGTATTGCACTCAGGACGGATAAAGGCTCCTTGCCCTTATCCTACCTTGGTTTGCCGCTCATAGATAGACGTCTCAGATTTCAGGATTGTCTTTTGCTGTTGGAGAGAATGGAGAATAGGTTGTTAGGCTAAGCATCCAGGCTACTATCGGGGGGGGGGGGGGGTACATTGATGTTGGTGAAGGCAGTGCTCTTTTCCATACTGGCCTACTTATCTATCTTTAGGCTGCCTCGACAGGTGGAGAGGAAGATCACGACGGGACTGATGCAAGATTTCTTTTGGACGAACTTTCAGACGGTGGGGAAGGGGGAGAGATTGGTGCGTGGGAGGACATTTGCTGACCTACGAAGGAGGGGGGCATGGGCATCAGAGATGTGGAAGGTGTCAACCTAAGTCTTCTTATAAAGTGGATTGTGACATTGGTGAGTAGAGAACAGGTCCTTCTTGGGGAAGTTTTTCGGGACTGCTATGTCTCCTTTCTCTCGTGGGAGACCCTCGGATCCCTAGGCACAGGGGCCTCACACTTCATGAGGGGGCTGGCATCGGTGGCCCCCATGGTCTACACCTTCACGTTGTATGTGGGGGATGGGGACACCTTTAGATTCTGGCTAGATGACTAACAAGGAGAGGGGGCACTCTATAGTAGGTATCCTCGTCTATTCTTAAGGGCCAAGAACAAGGAGGCATCTGTGGGATGCTGCTTGGATGGCGCTTAGTGCCCCACGTTCTAGGGGGCCTTCTCAGAGCAGAGGTGTGCAGAGTTTCAAATGTTGATGTAGGACCTACAGGAGTGGAAGCCCGAGGGGGGGTGGGGGGGGGGCGATGCTTTGTTCTAGGATGACGGGAGGTTCTTTGTAAGGAAGGCCTTCCATATGTTGCGTGGAAACCTACCAGTGGTGGATTTGGACCTCCAGCGGGGTTACAGGATGATCTGGTCGGCATCTTTGTTTGGCTCTTTAAGGAGAGGGCGGGTTCTCACGAAAGCTTGAAGGGCTAGGTGGGTTGCAATGGAGGATGTTGCTTGCCCATTTTGCGCTAGTGGACGAGGACATTCACCACCTCTTTGTTGGGTGTGCTTTTGTTGCCCTGGGGAGTGTTGGGTTTTGATTGGATTGATTTCGGTTCTCTAGATGAGTTTTGGGCCTCCTTGAGGGGGAACGTTCAAGGAGGTGGAAACACATTCAGGTCCAAGAAGGAGAAGGCGAAGGTGCTCGTGGTGTTGTGCGGAGTATGGTTGGGTAGGAATGGGGTTGTGTTTAGAGGCAAGACGCCTTATGTGGAGAATCTTGTATCCTCCATCTCCTCCCAGCTTGTTTTTTGGGAGTCTAATTTGCAAAGCTTGACGTTGTAATTGGCTATTTTTAGTAATGAAGATGGGTGGTTATCACACGGATAACCACTCGTTTCCTTTTAAAAAAAAAATAAAAATGGAAGCGAAAACTTTTCAGAAAAAAGGGAAGCAATCTGCCCCTTGAAGGGGGCAAATTATGAGGGTGTTCAGATCTAAATGGTAGCCACAAGCTGTTGTTAATTGCGTCCTTTATGGGCTGGAGCCAGAGGATTTTAATAACTTTTTTTTGGCTGCCGCTTCACTCAACAGATATGGTGTTATTTCAACTTCAATTGGGTTGATAGCTCTCGTGCTGCAAGCTTCTGGACATCATTTTGCATTGGTAGAAGGCATCCAATTGATATTGGTTTTAGATCTAAGTGTGATTGAACAAGAGTCCTTACTGTTTTGTGGGGTGTGTGGCAGGGAAGAAATGGGATCATCTTTTTGGGGAGAGTTTATATCCAAAATTTTGTTTCGACTATTTCCTCTTTGTTGTTGTGTTGGGAAGAACACTTTTTTTTTTTTGAAAAAGGAAAGGGTAGTTATCCAGAGAGATAACTACCCAAAAACTTATATAATAGAATCAATAAAAACAACCATTACAACAGACGGACACCAAGGCCCCCACTCACACCGATACAACCCAGTGGGAAAGCAAGGAGTCGATAGACTCAACAAAATTCTCTACGTAAGGTCTCTGGCCCCGGAAAACCACTGCATTCCTACCCAGCCAAATCCCCCATAGGACTGCCAACGGCTTGGCCATCTCCTTCTTCGAACGGAAAACAAACCGTCCGCCACCACCACCTCCACTTCTGAAGCTGTGCCAGAATTCTTCAAACAGCCCACACTCCCACCATCTCTCGCCCATTCTATCCCAAATCTGCACCACAAAAGGGCAAGTGAAAAAAAGGTGGTCAACGTCCTCCTCACCACCCCCACATAAGGAGCATACCGTACACTCTCCAGGAACCCACCTTGCCCTCCACATCTTAGTCACCAGCCTTCTCCTCCTAAGTAGCCAGGCGAAAATCTTGACTTTTAGCAGACACGCGGCTTTCCAAATCTGTCTGCAGTCCCTTACCAAATCCAGCTCCACCCGAGGACCACCAGCATACAACCTCCTGTACGCGGCCGTAACTGAAAAATCACCTTCATCCCAACCAAACATGTCCGTACCAACCGCCGGCTGCAGTCCCTCCAACTTAGCCAATAAGGTCTGGAAATCATGCGTTCTTGCATCGGACAGACTGCCAACGAAACGCGGGTACCACCCACCATCCCACACCTCAGCCACAGACGCCATCTTGTTCTGGGATAAGGCAAACAGTCTCTGAAATCTGCTGCAAAGCGCTCCATCACCTGTCCAGTCATCCTGCCAGGAGCTGAAAGTCTCCCCTGTTCCTAACACCAGGACGAAACAGTTCCTCACCCTTGGGGCCACCTTCGACAAGCCTTTCAGGAAGTGAGAAGCATCCCTAGGCGGAGATACCAGAAGATCCCATCACACCGGACAACCATATGCCGTCTCAAACACCTTGCCCAACATATCCCCCCTTCCTTCCAACAGGCACCCCACCCATTTCACCAACAGACTGTCATTAGATCTCTCCACATCCCTCACGCCTAGCCTCCCGTCTTTCAGCGGCCTGTAGACCTCCTTCCAAGCAACCAACCTGGCACCATGTCCATTCGTCCCCTGATTGGACCAGAAGAAACCCCTCATAGTTTGTTCAATCCTTGCAATCATTTGTCGAGGCATCTTCAGTACAGAAATGAAATAAGACGGCATCGCCGACAGAATCGCCTTGAGCAGAATCAGCCTCCCACCTCTAGATAGAAGCTTGGATGCCCACCCCTCTAGCCTCCCAGTCAACCTCTCCACCAGGGAGGTCCAGTCTCTCACTAGAATCCTCCCATCCGACAACGGCAGGCCCAAATACTTAACCGGAAGTTTACCCCGTTCCGTGCCAAGACCCAAACTGCATCCCCTTGCCTCCACCTCACTCATGTTGAAAGGGATAAAATCCGACTTAGCCAGGTTAATCTGCAAACCGGATGCCTCACCCAGCAAGAAAACCAGGAACCTCAACCTTCTGGCCTCCACTTCACCACCTTCAATAAAGAAGATCGTATCATCCGCATACTGGTGCAAAGGGATACCCATCCCATCCCTCAGGGAGAAACCACTCAACAGGCTTCTCTCACAGGACCTTGTCGCCCTAGCAAGAGCATCCACAGCAATCACAAAGAGCATCGGGGCCAGCGGACAACCCTGCCTCACCCCCCTCTTAGGTTGGATCCAACCTCCAGCCGGGTTTCCATTAAGTTTGTAATTTTCTGCTGAATTCCATTTAATATAGTTGGGTGACGAACAACAGGATAGGCACCCTTCCTTTTTTTCAGGAAAAAAAAAAGATGGAGAGGAGAGGAGGAGAGGAGGAGAAGCGATTGTTGGAGGGCATGTGTGTGAGGAGGGGGGGAGGGGGTTATGGAGGAGGGGGGATTATTTTGGGCATTCAAGAGTGGGATTAGGGTTAGGGCTGGTTTGGTGTGTTTCGCTGGGATCTAGTTATGATTTGATTAGGACTTTTACAACCTTTAAATTCTGCTATAACTTATTTGTGGCCTTTTTTTATCAGAATCTCAATTCGCATATGACAAATGAAATATAGCCCTTGAAATTAGGTTCTATATGTAATCGGAATCACTCAAATGAGAAAGTGATTTACTACATACAGTTGGGTTATGTTGTTACAAGTACATAATTTTTTTTTAAAAGGAAAGGATGGTTATCAGGTTGATAACCACCTAGCAATTATATTAATAAAAAAGGCACAAGGCTAGATTACAAGGTAGAACTCCATGGGCTAATCAAAGAAGATACAGATTCAACAAAATTCTCCATATAAGGCCACTAACAACCGCATTCCTCCCCAACCAAATACCCTAAAAAACAACCAAAGGTCTTGCCCTCTCTTTCTTCATCCTAAAGGTCTTCCAGCCCTAATTCCTAACCCCACTCTTGAATGATCTCCAAAACTCATCAAAAGTAGAATGCGTCCACCACCCTGCATAGAAGCAGCCCCAAATCTGAGTAGCAAAGGGACAACGAAAAAATAAGTGGTTAACATCCTCCTTCGCCCCAAGATACACAGGGCATCATATCTCCACCTCAGGTACCCACTTAGCCCTCCTCTCATCATGAGCCTACCTCTCCTAAGCAGATAGGTGAAGATCTTCACCTTTAGGGGACAAGCTGCCAACCAGATTTGATTGCAGTCTAATGAAATCTATATCCCTCCATAAATCGCCATTTCCCAGCCTTCTATATGTATCTCTAATCAAGAAATCTTCCTCCTCCCAAAAGTTAGCATCCACACTACCCTCCGACTAAAAGCCCTCCAACTCCTGCAACAAAGCCTGAACCTCCAAAATCCTCTGGTCCGATAAGTTTCCCATAAAAGTAGGGCATTAATAGCTCTCCCAAACATCAACCACCATGGCTCCCTTATTCGTGGCCAGTGCAAAAAGCCTAGGAAACCGCTCGCACAATCTTTCATGGCATGTCCAATCATCCAACCAAAATCTAAAAAAAAGCTTTGCACCCTAGGCACCACCAGTGAGACCTCAAAGGAAGTGAGAGGCACCCTGCAGGGGAGACAACAGTAAGTCCCAATGCGGTAGGCCACCATAACACGGCCGGAAGACCTTCCCCATAAGACTCTCCATTCCCAAGCAGTTTGTCAATCCACTTGGTCAAGAAACTGTCATTTATTCTCCCCACCTCTCAACACCCAGGCCCCCTTCATGGGCTTACACACCTCCTAGGCCACCATCCCCAACCCTTTCCTACCTGCTCCATAGTTCATCCAAAAGAAGTTCCTCATTAGGCTCAAAATCCTCTTTTCAATCCATTATGGCATCTTCAACCCGGAGGGAAAGTATAACGGCATAAATGACAACACTGCCTTGAGGATCACCAACCTCCCTCCTTTGGAAAGAATCCTAAATGCCCACCCCGCCAACCTTCCCTCAATCCTCTCTACCAAGGGGGTCCAATCGTGCACAGAGATCTTCCTATCCGTGAGGGGAAGGCCTAAATAAGAAATAGGCAGAGCTCCCTCTTGTGTGTCCAAAGCCAAACTACACCTAGTGGCCTCGTCAGTCAACATATGGAAAGGGATAAAGGTTGATTTTGAGAAGTTTATCTGCAGCTCGGACGCTTCTCCAAATAACTCCAGCACAATGTGCATCCTCGCCTCCATCTCAGAACTCTCCACAAAGAATAAAGTGTCATCAACATACTAGAGCACCAGAACCACACCCTCATCATCCAAAGAGAATCCTCTAACTAGATTCCTCTCATAGGCTCCAATCAGCGACCTCACCAAAGCATTAACTACCAAAACAAATAACATCAGTGACGATGGGCAACCTTGCTTAGCACCCCTCCTTGGCTTACCAGATTGCCATTGATAAGAATGGAGAAAGAGGTCGTGGTAATGCATCACTTCATCCATTCGGCTGAAAGAGGTGGAAAGCCCCTTCTAATCAAGGACACCTAAAGGAAAGACCGCTGAATTGAGTCATATGCCTTCCTAAAATCAACCTTCCACAGAAACACCATCTTCTTCTCCCTCCTCCATTAAGCAAGAATCTCTGAAGCTTTAACATAACCATCCAAAATGTTCCTACTTGGAACGAAAGCTATCTGCACTTGAGAGACATTGGTAGCACCCCTCCTCAATCTATTTGCTATGGCCTTTGCCACAATTAAATAGATGGCGTTGGATAGGGCAATGGGTCTATAATCATCAATGGCCTCTGCCCCATCCCTCTTCAGTAGCAAAAACATAAAGAACTTGTTGAGCCTGTTGAATCCTGGATATCCATTTGTGAATTCAGCTAGCACCTGCATGACATCATCCTTAAGAAGCATCCAAAACTCCTTATAGAAATACACCAGGAAGCATTAAGACCAGGGCAACCATCTGCATTTAAACCCCCAGACTGCCTTCTATTCCTCGTCCTCAATGAAAGGCATTATGAGCCCCTTAGCCTAGTCATCACCGATGCCTGGTATGTCCGACTCCAACCATCTCCACCTCCCACCCAGCCTCTTCCTAGTGAAATCTCTGTAAAAATCAGGAGCAGCTTTGCCAACTACATCCTTATCGAAGAACTTCGCACCATTCACCTACAGCCTATCAATCCAATTCCTTTGCTGCCTCCCTGAAGCCACCAAATGGAAAAAGCATGTATTGGAATCTTTCTTTTAGCCACTATTGCCTGGACCTCATCCTACACTCCACCTCAACCTTCCAATCCTCCTCTTGGACAACCTGCAAGTGTTCCACTTTGGCTTCCCGGTCCTCTTCAGACATGAGTTGCAGATCATTTACCCTGTCTAACCTCGCAATCTCTCCTAGTGCCCTACTTTTCTTTCTATTCCGTTCCTCCTTAATGTACAAGTACATGATTTGATGTAGTTTGATTAGGAGTTAGAACTCCTATGGTAGATTTCCTAGTAGTTTCTTGGTTTTTTTTTAATTTCGGCAAGGGATAATGAGATTTTATTTGATTTACATGTGGGTTTTGATCATACTTTTGTATGAGGTTGATTTGGAGTTGGAATGGGAATTCTTAGGCTTTTCTTGAATTTTTCTTTAGGTGAAGATAGTGGGTCTTTAGCTTGGATGTGTAATTGAGGTGGATTATGAGTGATCTACATTCAAAAGGGGGTATATAAGGGTGTTTGGTGGTTTCGTGGGGTTGGAGTGGGAATCTAAGAGTTTTGGTAGGGTTTCCTGAGGCTTTGAGGTGTGTTTGGGGGTTTTCTGATATTAGATGGGCTGTAGTAATTGCAATCTCTTGAACCAAAGCCCATAGCTGCACATAAATATAATGTAATTGGGCCCTTCTCCCCCATCCTTAAGCTTCCATATGATGATGATATGAAGTCTAGGGTTTTAGAACTCTGCATTGTGCTTCTCTGTTGTGTAGTAAGCATTCTAAGGGTCCTCTGTTGTGTCTACTCACTTCTTTGTAAATTTAGTTGATGAAGGCATTATTTTCATAATATGGACTTCGTATGCATCCACAACTCAGTGAGCTTGCTCCTGGATTAGTCTTGAGGCCAACTCTATGATCCCAGGTGCATCAACAAGATCGCTGTTGCTCCTTGTCAGCCAAAATAAGAGCTCAATTATTACAAAACCAAATATTTCAAGATAAATTATTTTAGATTACATAGCTCAGAATAAGCAAAAATTAGGCATGATTTGAACATAAAATAAAGGACCTTTTTGCTTTTGAAAAAGACAAAATGATGGCCAACAATCACCACCACCCAAAACAAGTGCCATCACTCCAGCTGCTATCATCCAAGCTGCAGCAGCACCACCATCTTGACCTCCCATCTCCAAATGCAAAGCCCATGTGCATCTAGTTCTTTCTCTAGAAATACATATCCACCATGACTTACGGTGGATGCTTCAAAGAATCATGCAGCCTCCATGGTGGTCCGCTTTGGCCCACAATACGAATGCAAACCTTGTGGGGATGCATAGGACGGTTAATACATGGAAAGATTGATAGTTATGGGCAACATTTTTGAACTTTATTTGTTACAGATTGATGGGAGGCCAATTTGAGCTTCCAATGTGCAAGAGATGTTTACCCTGATCAACAAATCGAAACCTTCTGTGGCTGGTTTTAATCTACCGTTTTTTCCTCATTGAGGAGCAGAAATGCTGGATTGGGTGTCCCATAGCTGAATCTAACTGATTAGTTTAGCTTGTTGATATTGAGTCATTGATGCTTGCCATGATAGGTGTTTGGAGTTCGAGCGTATGTGGTGTCATTGCAGAATTTGCTGATTATCGTGATTTGTGTTGATGGCAATAGTTCCTTTTGGGTGCTGACGTGACCACATCCATGATTTAGTCTAGAAGTTTGGATTTGGATGCTCTACAGGTAGACGTGCAAACAGTCAGGCACAGACACCAAAATTGGATATGGGTTTATCTTTATTCAGTGTTAAAAGGGAATCCACATACAAATATTTACAAATGCGTCCAAAATCTGAATCTAAACCTGGATTTGAATTTGGATAACCTGGATTGTTATCCATTTTTTAATCTGATGGTCATAGTCGGATCTTATATTCACATCCAGATTTTAAGCAGATTCAAATTTGGATTTAATAGTATCCAATTTGACTAAGATTCACTCTGGTACGAGAGAAATTTTAGAGATGTATATCAAACCTACTCATGTATATATGATATGTCAAATAATCCAAATAAGTTATGTGACCAACTTTATAATGTCAAAACAAGCTGACCACCATGTCATGTGACTCATCACCCATGCATGTACATGTGCATTCCAAGACCTCCATTCTTGTTCATATTTGTGTTGGGATCCACAAGTGACTGGATTCAGGTTGTATCTGAATCAGGATAATACGCTCAGATACAAATTCTGATTGTAGTGTTTACATCCAATGAATCTCAAATCGAATGGCGGAGAATCCAGATAAAAACCAGATGCAGATTCGGATAATGGGGCATCTGCTCCATATCTGCTCCTTTTACAGGCCTAAAGGCATGTTACCATATCCTTAGGAATAGATTATGGATACAGATTCGATACATGATTATCGATGTGGAGAGTTGATTTATCATCTTAAATGTGTTGCATGATGTATAAATCATACAATTATATATTAGTTTATCAAGTGACAAAAAGGCAGTAGAAGTGGCAAAAAACTATCTTTAAGATACTAAGAAAAGCAGTAAAATATTGCTAACTATGAATCATAAGTATACTTGTATGTGTTATTTGAGATGTTTTTGCAGATATGGATACCGCATAAAATTCGTAGCATCACCCGTATCTGTTTTGTAAAAGGATATGCAAAGGTCTCTCATAAATAAGCGGTAGCAAATGGATGCAGCTATATCCATATCCAATTGAATTTGTAATTCAGGCTTTGAATAAGAACAATTGCATTTTCAGAATGAAGAATGAAGTGTGGGTGTTTTGTCTAAAGAACAAAGTTAAACTGTAATTGATAGAGGATGTCTTATGCTCGAGTCTGGAACCCCAATCTCTTGGCTTCAATCAAGATAATTCTGTTGGTGTTGGTTACTGTTTTTCTAATCTAGCACGACGATGACAACGTTCTGGCTTAGCAGGAAATTTTTCAGCACTTGCTGCTTCATTCTCTTATTTTATGTCAGATTACCGCAACACGCGTGGATTCTATCATCACAAGCCTCTAAAATTATGAGTGGAAACAGCCCGTCCTATTGCCATGGGACTTGGGGGTACCCTTTTTCTTAATCACTTATATTCGAATGAGATTGGTATCTTTTTAGTGTATCAAAAAGTGCAAATGATCCGCTTTTCGCTAATCTCTCTACGTATGTTTGCAATAAGCCCATATTTAGAAACAAGTGGAAATCAACTTCCTAGGTCGTTGAGTACTAAACTTTCACGAAAACCACACTTCCGTGTGTGGTTCCTGGAAATCAAGCTCCTTGTCCAGAAAAAAGAAGGAGATCAGGCTTCTGGAAAACTACTGTTATCTACAATCCGTTTAGGAGAACGATCATTTAGTGGAATACATACATACATATATATATATATATCCCTCCTGTGATGTTTCACACTTTTCTCCAGCTACACGGAGTAGATGACAACATCGGCAAGAGCAAGAGGATCCTGACGACCATGACAAGAAGGATAAGTAGGAACAAATGGATCATGGGCTCAGTGATCGCGGCCCTTTCTTTGGCAATTATCTTGATCCTTTATTTCAAGCTCACCCACTAGTTTCCGCTGCTGGGATATGCTCCGAGCCATTTGGACGCAGTCGTTATGTGGTCGAGGATGAATTGGTCATTACGCAGCCTCGAAGATTCTATGACCAAGTATAAACTGATATCGTTATTCTCGGACGGAGGCAGAGTGTACCTTATGCAATGTAGCCTTTCTGTTAAAGACATTTTTCGTTATTAGAAATATCCAGCACTAGTTGAGAAAGGATGTCAACTGACAAGAGGGCAAAAGGGGGATCCCTGCTTCAACAGTACAATGTATTGCATCATGTCTCTTGGTACGAAAGTTTGTGCGATAGTTCATGTGTCTTCCTATGAGTTAAATTAGATCGGTGATGATTAGTTATAAAATAAATTGCATCGATTATTTTTAGTTAAAAATTAAATTACATAGGCGATATTTTAATTTTAAATTAAATACAGCCGATGTTATTTAGCAGTGAATTAAATATTATGAGTGATATTTTAAATATAAACTTGTGATATTATGTTCTAAATCAAATTTCAATGATGATATTTCAAAATCAAATATTATCAATAATATTTAAATATTACTGATATAATATAATAAATCATTGTATCTGTTATTACTGAATCATTTTAACAATGATATCTATTTTTCAAAGGATACATGATATTTTATATTGACTTTTACATTTCTTTACTACAATCCCCTTAATGCGTCATGTAACGTGAAACTGTTATTGGCTGAAAATTGGAACCATCCGTTAAATAATCTTTTTTTTTATATATATCCATTCATTGAAACCTGTTCAGGATGGAGGTTTAGTGGATTTGTTTGATAGGTGGGTTAAGTGAGTTAAATTTATTCATCACTTAATTTATCTATCATATAAAGTTTTTTTTTTTTTTTTTTCTGTTGTATAACTTGAACTCACCTAAATGTATAAATATCAAAATTTACTTATTCACTATTTCTTTCCTCTTCTTCCCTCACCGAACAGCACTGAAATAACTTAACGTTTAAGGAAAAACTGTATACAAATGCCTCCCCGAATGTCCTCTCAAACGCCCACCTATCGAAAATGTTACCGGGGGGGGGGGGGGGGGGGGTGAGAAGGAGGGGAGAGGGTGTGAGAAGGAGGGGAGAGGGTGTGGGTAATGGAGATCTCAGCCAATTACGACGAAACGTACGGGATGCTGCGCATCCATATATCTGAGGTTAAAGTAAAAACGCTGAGGAAAGGAAAGTTTAGGCAAAGATCGCGGGAAGCTGCTTCCATCAAGGGTCTATACATAACTTGTATTTTCAAAAAAATTGGCTTTTATGATAGATAATTAGTGACTTTTAATCATTTTGTGGTTTGTTATTTAGATCCAAACAAGATTATAAAATTGAAAAAGACAATTCTTTTGAAACTCAAAAGAGCACACTCAAAATACACCCTCTCCCGTTAAAATGGAATAGTTCCACTGGGACTGCTAGTCCAGGGAGCACTTATTCAACTATCCAGATAGGTTGGGTCAACAACTCACTTTCACAACAGGATCCAATTTCAAGAGCTTTTTTATCTCAACATGCCTAGAAAACCTCGTAAGTCACCTATTACCCAAATTTTTCAAGATGAAACAGCTTTAAATCCTTTTTCCCTTCCACAACTTGTAAAAGAAGAAAATAAAAAGGATTAGGAACTTCATTGGAATCAACGTCTTCAATTTTAGTTAATTTATTTATACTATTTGATTATCTAAGCCCAAACTTGGATAAGGCCCTCGAACGAGGGGTTGATTCCACCGCAAACTTAAATGTTGCGGTAAGCAAGCTCAGGAGGTTGTAGTAATTTAAAACAAATGTCCTCATGGAAGATTGAGAGAGAGGGGTGTGGGAGAGGGAGAGGAAAAGGGATGATATAAATGTTGTTCAGATAGGAGAGGATAAAAAATGTTGATATTATATGTTTGGACGCATAAAAGGTTACAAAAAAAAAAAAAAAAAGGAGAGGATTTTGGTGTGATTTACCTGGTTCCTGGAGAATACATGGAATTCATGAAAGATAACAGGTAAAAATAGGGATACAAATTGTTTGGACACCGACACGAATATAAGTGATGTCATATCCATTATCCATTTCATAAGGCGAATGTTTATACAGAACTAGATGTCATGTGGATGTGAAAATTTAAAAAATCATATGCTTAAAATATGGATACAGATAGGAAATGAATATTCATGATCTAAATACAAATTTATGTGGATAAGAAAACAAATTATGCTACGGATATCATACAACTCTTAATTCTTTGAAAGTTAAAAAATCTAGTTACTAAACAAACCTGAAAGAATCATGGAAGCTTTAACTATTAAATTAAAAAACAACTAGATAATAAAAATAAACATATCTCTCTTATCGTTGCATGGAAGAGGAAATTCAAATCTCCCATCTACATACAATCAATTGCATTCATTTGGTTATCTGAAAGGCTAAAGCACAATTGTGGAGAACAATAGACACCTATGTGGCAATGTGGGTGGGGGTGGAGGAGATGAATGAGAGAGGTGGTGTGGGTCTTAATGGTAGTAGCTGCATGGTTGAAGGCCCAAAGGAGGTGGTGATCAAAGTTGGGGTCATAGGTGTACAAGTGGTGGCAGTGGTGATAGTCAATGGTGCCTTGTTAGTGGTGCGGTTGTGAGGTTGACAAGTTGTCTACAAAGATGAAGGTTGGAAGGGAGGTCATGAGGTCGCAAGAGGGAGTGAGAGAGGGGCAAGAGATCAAGATAGAAGGTCTTGAAAAACTTTAAGATAAATTGGTGGTGAGGGAAGAAAAATCCTCTTGGTTGGATCTGACTTGTGAGGACTAGAGGAGGAAATAAAATTTGTGACTCAAGTCCACTTGCCTGATAACTTGATGGGTTCGACTACCCGAAGTCGAATCCAGTGGGCCCTTACCCGCCTTCCTGACAAACTGACAAGTCCGGCTACCTAAAGTTGGATCCGGTGGGTCTTTACCTGCCTGCCCAACAATCCAACGAGCTTGGCTATCCTAAGTTGAACCTGGCAAACCTTTACCTACCTACCCAGTCCGATTGCCCGAAGACAAACTACTAAGTCATTTTCCATCAGTAGGCGAACAGGCGTGGTAGTTACAAATCACATCCTCTTTATTGATTAGATCATGGGATCGTGGGTTGAGAACCCACGACACCACGATAGAAGATGGCATAGCTTAGATTAGCCTAAGATATCTTAAGAGAGAGGGTTACGCAATCCAAGAGAAGGGAGGAAGAGAGAGTTTCTTTATATTCTATATTTACCAAGCTCAAATAGTGAAACTTGGGAGCTAACCACTCTCCCCAAGCATACACCTTTTACGGTGGAACTAGATCAACAATTCCATATGTTCTTGTCTGGTTGCATTTAAGTCAAGCATTCCATTCTAAAGGGCTCGATAAAGTAGTAATATATAACACCTCAGTATTTAGAAGATTTATGTTTACATATATTATATAAAAGGATGTATCTTATTTCTATTTTTAAGTTAGGATGTTTTAGGTTTCAATTTTGTTGATGCAACATTTTCTTTATTTAAGTTTAAGTACTAGAAAAGTAGTGATACTATGAATCTTGGTCTCTATCACTTTAATCTTAATAAAGAGTAAGTTGGATCCCTATTTTTATGTGGAACATTATGTTGTTAGTAAATGAAATATATTGAATGATGATTGGCTTCTTGTGACATCAAAGATTATGTCACATATTTAATTAATGATTAGTGAGCTTGACAAAAAATGATATCCTTCCTCAATTAAATCTTTTTAACTTAAATGTATGTGTGGATTGCATTAAGGAAATAAAACTAAGCATATGGTAAAGAAGCCAACCACAAGAAGTAACCAACTTCTTTAATTGATACATATTAATATATGTGGTCCACTTGATGTCTCATCATAGTGTTAAAAGGTATTTCATCACCTATGTTAATGATTTCTCATGCTATGGTTATATTTATCTATTGCATGGAAAATTAACCTGAGGGGGTCAATATCTTTGAGATATTATTCATCAATAAGGTGGAAGGGCAACTCAATAAGAAAGTTAAAATTATGAAATCTGGTGGAGGTAGCAAGGACTTTAGAAGGTTTGGTAAGAATAGACAAAATATTGGTCCATTTGCAAAGTTCCATAAGAGTCAAGACATTTGTGCACAATACACGATGTTTAGTACACCACAACAAATTGACAAATTTGAAAGGTAGAACCAAACCTTAATGGATATGTTTAGGAGCATGATGAGCACTTGCTCTTTACTCCTACCATTGTGGACATGTTCGTTGAGAATTGCGACATATCTGCTTAATCAGGTTCCTAGTAAGGCAATGCTCCAAACACCATTTATACTATGGGTGGGTGGGAAATCAAATTTGAGGCATATTCGATGTTGCCTAGTAGAAATAAGGTTATATAATCCACATGGAAAGAAGTTTGAATTAAGTTAAGATGATCGATGGACACTTAATGGTTATCCTAAATGTCTAAGGGGTGTAGATTCTATTTCCCTAACCATAGTATGACAACAGTTGAAACAGGAAAAGCTTGTTCATTGCAAATGGTGAAACCGTGTGAGCATAAAATCATGAATTTACATGATTTTAAAAAATGAGAGATGAAGAGGGTTTGCCCCATTCACCTTATGTATTTACATGAAGGTTAATGGAAATCACTTTTTGATTTTAATGCTATACATTGACGACATTTTACTTGTCAATGATTCTAAGAACTTCGAAATGAAAGATATGGGTGAGGCTTCTTATATGATAGGAATGGATATATTAGGGAACAAATTACAAGGATTGTTGGGATTGTCTCATAAGGCACATGTCAAAAAGGTCTTGAAAGCTTTAGCATAGATAAGTGCTCATTCAATCTTATTCAATCCTTCAAGAATGTCTTTGAATGAAAAGTAATGAAGTAATTACTTATGCATCATTTGTTGGGAGCATTATGTATGCACAAGCATGCACTCAACTGGATTTCAACTTTGTAATTGGAATGCTGGGCTAATATCAAAATAATCTTGAAGTAGACCAATAGAAGGCTAAAAAAAGTTCTTAGGTACTTATAAGACGCCAAGGAACATATGCTCATATAAAGGAGGTCAGACCACCTTAAGGTGGTTGGCTACTAAGATCCATCTGATGCGTTGACACGAGGAAATTTACATTCAACTATGTACTCCTTCTATGTAAAGAAGCAATATCATGGAAAAGTGCAAAGCAATCCATTACTTCTACCTCCAATACAAAAGCACAATTCATAGCATGCTTTTAAGCCATAGTTCATGGATTTTTGTTATAGAATTTCATTTTAAGACTTAGGATTATCAACGGTATGTCCAAGCTATTAAAAACTTATTCTAACAACTTCATGGTTATCTTCTTAATGAATGACAAGTACTATAAAGGTGTAAAGTATATGAAATTGAAGTACTTCTCAGTAAAAAAAGAAGTTTAGAAATAGAGCATTTCTATTGAGCATATCAATTTCAATCTCCTAATAACAAATCCATTAACTAAAGATTTGGTGTGCAAGACAATTATCGATCATGCTATTAGGATGGGCATCATGGATGAGTCCTTGAAAAGATGTTTGATTAGTACATGTATGGAATGCACTCATTATGTTGTGATAGTTACTTGTTTTTGAGTTATATTATTCTTCTTATTATTATGACTTTTCATGCGTTAAGTTATAAGATAACGTGGACACATCTTTACAAAGATCTTTAAGTTGTATGGTATTGAAGTACATGAAAGGAATCATATCAAGATGTGCAATTTGTGACTAGCTTGGTTCTATCATTCCAACCTAATTAGAGCTTATGGTTGACTACTAAGTTGGAAATGGTGTATGGTATTCGTTTCAGGTTTCCATTTAATCATTAAATGGACAAAGAAGGAGAATGTTAGAATTAGACGATTGAAGTGATCTATTTAACTACATTTAATTACAATTTATTGAGTACATTTGGCATATTAATTTCTAAACCATGTGTTTTTACCCCAGATTTTGTTTTTTTTCCCCTCCATCCATTCCCTCCCCCCACCCATCTTCCACCTCCTTCCCTTCACTTCCTTCAAGTACTTCCTCTACCATTGACCACCACCAACCAACCTTGATGAGGGAAGAGAAATCCTTTCAACTAGACCTGACTGATAAGGGTTGCGAAGGAAATAAAGTTCGTGAATTAAGTCCGCCTACTTGGTGATGCAGTTGGATCCGACTACCTAAAGCCAGATTTGGTGGGTCTTTACCCGCTGGCCCAACAACTTGGTTAGATCCAGCTACCCAAAGCCAAATTAGTAAATCATTTTCTTTCATATTACTTGGTAGCCAAACGGGCATAGCAGTTACAGGTCATGTCTTCGCCATTAATTAGATCGTGGGATAGTGGACTAAGGACCCACGACACCCACAATCGAGGATCACGTGGCCTATATAAACCAAGGTCATTCAAAGAGAGAGGATTACGCAATCTAAGAGAAGAAAGGAAGAGAGAGTTTCTTTGTGCTTTGTATTCACCAAACTCAATGGTAAAACTTGAGAGCTTAGCACTCTTCCTAGACATATACTCTTCAAGGTGGAACCAAGTCAACAATTTCTTTTGTTTCTTGTGTAATTGCATTTGAGTTAAGCATTCTGCTCTAAAAGGGCTCGGTCAAACTTCCTCTTTTTCTATTTTTCCCCCTTCCTTTTCTTCTCCTACCACCTTCACCAACAATCATCACCACCACCACCCATTGCAACAACCACTGCCACTATAACTATAATGCCCCTTCAACCTCACTTTTGACCCTAATCACCCTCAACACCACCATCACAAACCCCACCACCACCAAGGGAGGTTGAGGATTGTAGGCGTGGGAGGGAGGAGAGGGAGGGGGGAGGTTGAGGACAATCACGCTGTAGCATCAAGGGGCCATTGTTCCTGCTATGGATATCAAGCTTCTCGATGCTTGTAGTTGTTGGCCTTCATGGTCAAGAGACTTGGGCACCTCCACACCAATAAGGAGAGCTTGTACCCTTGGATGTTGCGTTCTTGGAGGGATAAGTTGGGAAGGACCACGATGTTACTGTTGAAGTTGAGGAGCCACCAATCCCAGTGGAGGGTGACAAGGTAGTGGTCCATGTAGGTGAGGAGTGCTTCCAGAAATAGATCTTGGGAATAAAGCCATCTCAAAGGAGGCAATTGGGGGTAAGGGAGACGAGGTAGAGAAGGTTGGGGCTAAAGACGAGGTTGCAAAGGGAGAGGAGCTTGGAGGTGAAGGAGTAAGAGGAAAGGAGGATGGGTAGTGGGAGAGGCACTCGCAAAGGAGGGGGATCAAAGAGGATGGAGCTTTGGAGAGAAGATTTTGAGAGCTTAAGGGGGGACCCATAAGAGGAGATGAGGAAGTTGGTTAAGTTGAGGTTATGGGTGGTGGTGGTGGAGAAGGAAGTGAATAGGAGGAGGACACTAGGGAAGGGGAGTTGGCAATGGGAGCTAAATGTGAGAGGTACGGGGTACCTGACCTTTGATATCAACATTAGGGGCACATGGAAGAGGTGGGTGGTGATTGATGGTGGAGGGAGTAGTTAGGGGAGGTGGAGGAGGGGAAGGTGGAAGGAGGGTGAAAAGAAAAATAAAATCTCAGGTAAAAATGTAAATTTTACTTATCCCACTAAACCTAACAAAGTCAACAAACATTGTGGCTATTATAAAAATGATGTAACTTTTTTGATGGCATTTAGTTCAAAATAGGGATTGCAGTGACAAGCGTGTAATAAGTAATGTTTCTTATGGATTCATGTAAAAAATTCTTTTTTTATTCATGCTGTTATTTTCATTTTTTTTATATCATGCGTGATTCACTCTAAGTGCTTATTGTAATCTTAAAATAACTTTATACATGAAGAGACATGTCCTTAACTTCATTGTGTTCTTCAATTCTTCCAGTAAAATCATGATCCTTGTTTGTATTCTATGAGTTCTTGATCAATTGATTGCTTTCAAGCCTTGCATATTTGTTGGTGTGAGTTTTCATCGCTCCCAACAACATTAGTAACTTGCTTGTGAATTTAGAAGATGTATTAAAGGAATATCGCATGAAAGTAGCTTTTGTAAGATGATCTACCAAAGAGAATATTGGAATGAATTGGATAATAATAAATGATTTACATTAAGAAGTAGATAAATATATGTAATTTAAGAATTACTATTGTGTCATTGTTAGAATTTAATTGAGAGGATAATGATATTATCAATCGGTTCATATTGGTTGGAGTAATCAAATTGGATAATTAATTAAATGAAGCAATCATATATATGAATCTAAAAGTTGGTTTACTCGTGTATATATATATATATATCTTTGAAATGTATATTTGTGTCTTACACTTTGATGTTGGCTTAATGGAACTACTTTGAATAAAGTAATTGCGATACTGTACTTTGAGGATAGAGTTTAGAGTGTAATGCTTTATATTTAATATAAACAATGTAGTCCAAGAAATTACATGCCTTTCTTGCAAATTAGGTTAATACAAATCAAATTAATTAAGTTCCTATGATGTATAGAGGATTCTCAATAAGTATATTATATTTAAGGATCGGATATTCCACCTTGACTAACGGGAACTGTATTCGTATTACAGTTCTTTACATTGTGGTGCAATGGTCATAAAAGGTATCGATAGCCAAATTTGCACTCTGACATGAAACATTCTTGACATAAACAATAGATTTCGAACTCCAGTGAGTTAAAAAAAGAAGATATTAGTAGTATGGGATCAGTATAGATGTTGACAACACACAGTTGGATGACATAAATTTAATAAACCTTATCTTTATGACTATTGTATATTTGGGTTATTTAAGAATTGAAAATTACCATATAGTCCTACAACTATTTCTTGTTAATATTTTAAGCTATTTTCCTTTGAATTTTTTGATGTGCCCTACTAGATGATTGCTTACTATGAGAGTACATTAGAGGGGAGTTGATTAATGTAATTAAATAAATTTAAAAATAAGATAAATTTGTGCAACGTAAAATCACCACAAAAGAGTCATGAATTTTATATGAAAAATCCAAAGGATAAGAACTACCTTCTAAGTCTTCCCAACTTATGATTTTCAATTGCAAACGGATTAAAGTTTCATTACTCACACCACTTCAAATCGAGGGTGGTGTATCTCACTTACAAAATCCCTCTTTAGTCCCAATTGAAAAGTTTCTCTCTTCCTTATGGAAAGAGGTGAAGATCCGACAGGTTGGATACTCAATTGCAACAAAAAAATAAAAAAATAACAAAAGATCCTATAAAGTCCAAAGTATAATAATGTAAACTAGCTTTTATAAGTTGAGATTACTTCCCTTAATAAGTGAAGATCGAAGTATGCAAGGAAATAAGAGCTCTTAGTTGAATGGAGTTGGGTGTTAAAGGGAGGCTGGAGCACACTAGGAGCTTGAGTAAGCTCTTTGGTGTCAAGTGAGCTCTGCATGTTGTGTGTGACCGAGTGGACTTAAGAGAGTAGTTATAGAGGCCATAGAATGGTCTTAGGTGGTTGTCAGAGAGAGTTGGAGGAACAAGTGATCGGGGCACAAATTAAATGCAAAAAGTAACTCAAGTGGTAGTGGTAATCAAACATCTAATAAGGTGGTTAGACATGAAATCTATAGTGATTAGACATTTAGGTTTAATATGCATGTCATCTGATTTATGCCCACAAAAGGGGCAAATACAAATGCCTGATTTATCAATTAGATGGCTTATTTGATGAGTCAAGTTGTCTCATATTGTATGTCAGGCATCTAACTATAATGTGAAAAGTTGGCTTGAGTTTTTGGAATTCCTATTTGTCCAAGGGTGGCCTACAAAGACGTATGGTCAAAATGGTAGACATCTGATATGTATGTGATCAGGCAACTAGCCCAGGTGGGAGACATTTGATGTCCTAATAATGATTAGGATTTTTCTTTGATAACATAATCTTGATGTTTAAAGTTTCCAAAGCATAACCATTAGGTCCAACATACAAGTATTAGAGTTTTGATAAGTGTGTTATACATTTGGAAGGCTCCTAGACTTCTAAAAGGAGTGTTGGACATCTAATTTGTGAGTAGAGTTGATTTTATTTATTTTTAGCGATTGGGTATTTAAGATTTAACGTAGTGAGTGTGTGATCCTAGAGCTTAAGTAAATTTTAAGTGATCCTTTGGTCTCTTTACAAGTTATCTAAAAAATGAAAAGAAAAGTTACAACAAAATATTACAAGGAATTTGTCTTGAGAATTGTTTAGGCTCTTGAATCTTCCTCATCATCTTGAATGATCCCTAAACTTAGACTTTGACACAAGATATAACAAATATATCTAACTAATATTGTAATGCCCCAAAAATTTGGGTTCCCAGTTGTTTTGAAGTGGTTCAGGTCAATTTCAACCCATAGGCACACGTTAAGTTCGATGTGGATTTGAATGCTTCATAAAACATAAAGAAACATATGATTTTAGTTAACCCTTAGTCAAACATCATCAAAAGGGCACAATGTGAAGTACCGTTGGATTTTTCTCATGGTAAGCTTTCCAACGACGTTTGTTTCACACAAATCCAATGTGTGTAGCTTAAGTTAGGTCAAAAACAAGTTGACAGGGACCTAAAGGCAAGGCTAACCAAACCTACTATTATTTTTGGTAATTTCCCTCCAAATCCCAACCCTAATCCTAGTGGTGGGTCTATAAAAGGGGTTGCGGTTAGAACTACAACCCTTCATTTGTGCCTCCAAAAACTTGGGAGAAAGAGGAGAAAATAAGGAAGAGAATTACAATTAGGTTTTTAGGGACCTAATCATAATAGGAAAGAAGATAGGCTTCCCACCACAAATCTCGTGGTGGCGGTGACGCTTGCGATGTTGACTCATGGCGAATGTGCAATATGTGGGCGCACACGTTTCGTGAAGAGGCGCAAGCGCAGTTCATCCAAGTGCCTCTAATTGTTGGCACATGGCGCATCGAACGGTTGGATACGTGCAACTGGTGATCTGCCATGCTGGGCATGCACGAGTCAACAAGTGATGCGTGGCACACGTGCGGGTGGGTGAGACCAATGGATGGTTCAATTGAACCGGCCAGTCTGAGTGGTTCAAGACCCCCTCACACTGTTTTGGTTGGTTCAAGGGTTAAACAACCTTTTGTGCAAATAAGGTACCATTGGAATCGTAGTAACATGTACTACTCGTTTATGACCTTTATTTCCCTTTGTGAATATTTTTTCTTACATAAAATTTAGAAGAATTTCTTATGCAATTTTTGTCCCTATTCTTAGTGTGTCTGGTCTACGAAACCCACCTGGAGCATGCACAGATATCAAGGAAGGCTTGACACGCTTCCCTATATGTGATGCTCACAGTTCAGCGTCATCATGACCCCTTGGTGACACTAGGTAAAGTAGTCTCTTCCATTACTTGTATTTCGAGTTGTTCTCATATATGTGAACCTGTTTCCACGGTTTTCTTTGCATGTGCTTCTTGTTAGCATGTGTTCTACCTCTTACTAAGATCAAAATCCTAGTTGTGTGTGTTTTTACTATTTTTGCGAACTATTTTGCATCTTTAACATGATGGAAGATTTTGGCTAATTAAGCATTGAGACTATTGGTTTGATTTTAAATAAGAGGGTTTAGGTGAGGGTTTACACCAATTTAAAACCAAATTTTCAGAATTGATAATCTGGGGCTTTTGGATAACTGTAATACTTATAAGAAAACTAATCTACCAAATAATGGGTCCAAGCAAGGTCAAAATTGATTAATTGATTGTTGGATATTATAACACGATTAACTTGAACATTCTTAGTTATCCAGAATTAAATATTCAAATGTGTTAATGACAACTGTTACGAACGCGCGGCTTCAGACGTCTTTTAAGACGTCTGGGAGGTGGCCCAGACGTCTAGGATTTGGTTTCGGCGTCATGCGCGGTTGCGTCTGTGCGCCTGCGCGCGCAGACCTGCGGGTGCCTTTTCCCCTCTCTCCTGCGACCGCAGGCTGCGCCCTCTGTTCCGCTCTCTCTCTCTCTTCTCCCTCGCGGCTTTAAAATGCCACGCCCTCTCCCTCACTCTCATCACCTCCGCCCCCTTCCTCTTCTCCTTCCAGCCAGTGCACGAGTGCGAGCACGAGTGAACGGCAGCAGCGACAGCCGCGGTGAGCATGGGAGGAGGTGCTGCGCGAGGGAGGAGGCGCTCGGCCGTGAGGGCGAGCTTGTCGGGGCTACTAGGGCCGGCCGGCGGGGGGAGCAGCAGACGCGGGGTGACGCGGGAGGCCTGCTGCAGCTCGAGCAGCAGGCGGATGAGACGCGGCGCTGCCGTGCGTCGCGAGCGGAGGGTGAGCCGCGCCCTGATTCTGGAAATTTTTCCAGAATCAGACGTCTGGAGGACTGTCCAGACGTCTGAAAGGTGAGTTATTTTCGTCCTTCTTCCTTTTCTTCGGCCGTCCGTACTGAGAGAGAGAAATGGGTACGCGCAGGTTCTGGATTTGCCATCCAACGCGAATTAGACGTCTGGCTGCAGTGCCAGACGACGGGAACGACTTCCAGACGTCCGGGGTGACCATCGGATGTCTGGGAACTAGGCCAGACGCCCCCGCAGGCTTCTGGACGTCTGAGAGACCACGCAGGACAAGGTACCATCTGATCACCATTTTTAAGACGTCTGGAAGAAGTTCCAGACGTCTGATTTTGCACTGTTTCATCGTTTTCGACCCGTTTAAGGCCCGTTCAGAGTCCGTTTTTCGCGTTTCGAGTTGCGTGCTTTTCGGAATTAAATCCTCTACCCATCTACAGTAGTTGTATACTGTTTTGAGAAACTCCTTGTGTTTGATCCTTATGATAGGACCCCATTCCGTTGCAGTCTCGGAGGTTGCGGAGGTACGCGGGATTCCCGACCACGCCCCCAGTATGCCTGTTGTAACCGGTAGAGTGGCTTTTAAGTTTATTAGTATAATCTGTTAAATTATGGAACCATAAATAGAACCTAGGACATTGCATGAATCCTAGGAATGAGAAATAGATTGAATGATAGATCCTAGGTGTTGCATGAATCCTAGGGCTGGAAAACTAGATTGTATGATAGATCCTAGGATATGGCATGAATCCTAGGACAGGGAAAACTAGTGGAATATATGAATACTGCATTCTTGGAAAAATGGAAAGGAACAAATAGCTGCCAGTAAATTGAATTAACAGCTGCCTGTTATGAATAAATAAACGTGACTGAGAACATGGATTGTAAGAACGTGAAACTGGAAAGTGAAACCTAGATGTTTTGAGTTAAAAGAGTTGGAACCCTACGGGGAATTAGGAGTGGAACTCCTGGAAAGAGAAAGGAATGAAACTGAGAAAGAAAGACGTGGTAGTGTGCTGTCTCTTGGGTACGTAGTACCAAGGGAAGTACCTGTACCTGTTTAGTGTAGAGCGGAGCCAGCCGCCCCAGGGACCCGGGGTTAGGACTGGCCACTTTGTACCGACTTGCTGGCCCTCGTGTACGTAGTACCGAGGAGAGCTACTAGTGTAGGGAGGTACTAGCTACCCCACGGGCCCGGGGTTCTGCTAGCCTCCTACACCGACTTGTTAGGCCCACTAGGGCAAACCAGGGTAGTCAGGCGAGGGTGCGCGGACTGTGGAGGGGCAAGGCTCCTGTTTGGTTATTGTGGAGGGGTTGGACCCCCTGTTACTACGAGGGCTCTGCCCTGTATTGGTTCTGTGCTGTGCTTTGGGCGCACCCGTTAACGGAAACGACTGACCGCGTGCCAGTGCGGGTTAGCTACCTGTGCGTTTATCGTGTGTGCCGTAGTCACCGTTACGCCTGTCCATGACCTTGGGGTGGTTGACTGAGAGTAGGATCACCACGGGGGACTCTCTCGGCCAGGAGAGCACCACGTGCTACTTCTACTTTTTGGAAAAGACTGCAATCAAGATCGTTCCCACGAGGAACATTCGAGATCAAGTGAAGGATCTGAGAAATAAATGAAATCGTGAGACAATTGAAAGACGTAAATAAAGAAAGTAACAGAACATAACAGCTACTGTACACTCTACTGTTTCTTTTGTTTTAGTTGCCACTCTACTTAGCGTTTTACTGACGTGTTACACACGTTACCTTTCAGGACCAGGTGTTGAGTAGCCAAGGTCAGCGGCTGCAGAGGACGCTGGGCCGAGTAGGGTCCAGTAGAGTTACCACTGCTCTCTTGTACCTCTTTTTGTTCCACTGTAGTGAGTAGTTCTTGTTACCGCTGTACTTTTCTTTACCTGCAGTTCATATTATGTTATGAATGTTGTTCTACTGTTGTGGTGGTATATACTGTAGAGGTTTCTTTCCTTACTGCTGTATTTTCTTATTGTTAGTTATATTCATGCTGAATGTGGTTTATTTTACTGCTCTTTTGGTTACTTCCTCGTTGGACGACTAGGTCTTGGGATTAGTCGAGTCGGTCCGGTTCTCGTGCCTCGTAGGGACTCGGGAATCGGGTCGTTACAAGATGGTATCAGAGCAAGGTCGTCCCGAGAAGTGAATCAACTGACTGGAAAATAACCAATTCACATGTCTATAACTAGAGTAGCCACCACAACATATCTTTTGACATGAGCTCTTAGACGTTTCCGTTAGGTATCGTTCCTTATTGACGTGTTTCGTTTTGTTTCGCATTTCCTTGCAGGAGATGCCTCGTCGCGGGATTGGAGAGACTGGCCGCGGGCGCGGCCAAGGACGAGGTGGGCGTGCCGTTGTCGACGTCTCGGTGGACCAGCCACCACTCCCGGGCATTCAGGCCCAGGACCTCGCCCGGCTGATACGGGACATCGTACGAGAGGAGCTCCACCCACTGCCCCGAGCGCCTCCTCCTGGGGCTGCAGAGGGGGAGTTCTCTGTGGGACTACATGACGGACGCGGTGCTGGTCACGGGGGAGGGGATGGGCCACTGCCGCCCCCACCTTCCTCAGACACTTCTGTGCACGAGGCACCTTCGCCTAGAGGTGCACCAGCACCTCCACTGCAGCGCCACTTCGAGCTTTTCGGGCAGTTCCGGAAGTTGAAGCCCCCCTCCTTCAAGGGGGATGAGGGCCCGATCGAGGCAGGGGACTGGCTTGAGCAGCTGGAGAAGATCTTTGACACCCTTCGCCCCCCGATGGAGTGCTGCGTGGCCTTTGCCACGTACCAACTGGAGAGTGCGGCACACAGGTGGTGGAGGGCGGTCCAGGGACAGGAGAGGGACGAGCCGACCTAGGACCAGTTCGTCACCCTCTTCTGCGAGCAGTACTTTCCCCAGACATGGCAGGACCAGAGGAGGCGGGAGTTCCACACTCTCCGCCAAGGGACAATGACTGTGAGCGCGTACCGCACGCGTTTCTTGGAGCTGTCCCGTTTTGCAGTGACAGCGGTAGCCACAGAGGAGGAGCGCCTTTGGAGGTTCACCGAGGGGCTCCGGCCTGCGATCCGGGGGTATGTCAAACCCATGAAGCTGCCTACGTTTTCGAGGGTGGTAGAGGCAGCTATGACTTACGAGGAGTCCAACCCATCCGCTCGAGACACTGACGGCGGGCGGAAGAGGCCCTTCCAACCAGACTTTTCACAGGGCCGGCGAGAGAGGAGACGCGTGGCGTCCGCAGGAGAGCCGTCACGTTTTGCAGGGCCATCAGTGGCCTTTGGGGCGCTCGACAGAGGCCAGTCGCCAGCACCGGACCCCTGCCCAGCCGACAGCAGGGACCCATTGAGGGCGGGAGTCGGGTTCCCCTCTGTTACTAGTGTGGCTAGCCGAGCCACATCAAGAGGGACTACCTGTCTAGGGCAGGAGGTCAGCAGATACTTCCCGCACAGAGCACTGGAGGGTGCGTAGGAGGCCGCGGTTCCCAGGCGCGAGGAGGAGGACAGCAGTCGCGAGGAGGGTACCGGCCAGCACCTACCCGTCCGACGCAGAGTGTAGCTGCTTCGTCCGCACCTAGAGCTGAGGGGCGTATCAACGCCCTGACACACAGGGACGCCAGAGTTTCTGGATCGGTGGTAGCAGGTATGGTTTCAGTTTCCGGCAGACTCATTTACACGCTTTTCGATTCCGACGCTACGCACTCGTTTGTCGCAGCCAGTTTCACAATTAGTTTGGACCAGGATTATACACTGTTAGAGAATCCGTTCGTAATTAGAGGTCTGAGTGGTCAGCTGTTTGTAACTGAAGAGGTGTACACGGATTACGAGGTCAGAGTCGGGGGACATACCCTGCCAGCTGACCTGATTATGATACAGATGGAGGACTTTGGCGTAATTCTGGGGATGGACTGGCTGTCCGCTTACCACGCCTTGGTAGACTGTTTTGAGAGGAAGATTGTCTTCTCCATGCCGAAGTTGCCTTCTTTCGAGTTTCACAGACAGCCAGTGGACGGAGGCTTCAGGTGCATTTCGGTACTTCGGGCGGTGAGACTTTTGAGCCAGGGGTGCGAGGGCTTCCTAGCTTGTGTGGTGGCAGAGCCCAGCCCTGTGGCAGACTTCCAGAGCATCCCGGTGGTCAGAGAGTACCCTGACGTGTTTCCAGATGAGTTACCAGGACTACCGCCTGAGCGTGAGATCAAGTTTGAGATCTCACTAGTACCAGGGACCAGCCCCATCTCCACTACGCCATACAGGATGGCACCGCTTGAGCTACGAGAGCTCAAGTCTCTGTTGCAGGACCTTTTGGAGAAGGGTTTCGTGAGGCCCAGTGCGTCTCCCTGGGGAGCCCCGGTACTGTTTGTGAAGAAGAAGGATGGTACCCTACGCCTTTGTGTGGACTATCGACATCTGAATATGGTCACCATCAAGAACAGATATCCGCTGCCGAGGATCGACAACTTGTTTGACCAGTTGCAAGGTGCCACGGTGTTCTCCAAGATCGACTTGAGGTCTGGATACCACCAGTTGAGGATCAGGGAGACCGACGTTTCCAAGATAGCTTTCCTCACCCGGTACGGACACTACGAGTTTTTGGTCATGCCATTTGGGCTGACCAATGCCCCCGCTGCTTTCATGGATTTGATGAACCGGGTGTTTAGACCGTACTTGGACCAGTTCGTGGTGGTTTTCATAGATAATGTACTCATCTATTCTCGAGATCGGACGCAGCACGGACAGCACTTGCGGATGGTTCTGGACACACTGAGACGACGTAGGCTGTACGCCAAATACAGCAAGTGCGAGTTCTGGTTGTGGGAGATGACCTTCTTAGGTCATGTGATCTTTGGAGACGGCTTGGCGATGGACCCAGCCAAGGTCGAGGCAGTACTCTGGTGGGAGAGACCGCGTTCAGTCACTGAGATTCGCAGTTTCCTGGAACTGGCAGGCTACTACAGACGATTCATCAGAGGTTTTTCACAGATTGCGCGTCCTATGACACAGTTGACCCAGAAGGACGTGCCCTTCGCTTGAACAGACGCCTGTGAGGCGTGTTTTCTGGAGCTGAAGGAGAGGTTGACCTTGGCTCTCGTGCTCACCATCCCTGACAATAGTGGCGGGTTCGTTGTGTACACGGACGCCTCCTTGCAGGGGTTAGGAGGTGTGCTCATGCAGAGGGGTCACGTTGTCGCTTACGCTTCGCTGCAACTGAAGCCCCATGAGCATACCTACCCTACCCACGACCTAGAGTTGGCAGCTGTTGTCTTCGCGCTGAAGACCTGGAGGCACTACTTGTACGGTGAGACCTTCAAAATTTTCACAGATCACAAGAGCCTCAGATACCTTTTTGATCAGAAGGAGCTCAACATGAGACAGAGACGTTGGTTGGAGCTCCTGAAGGACTACGACTGCAGCATCTCCTACCACTCGGGAAAGGCCAATGTGGTGGCTGACGCCTTGAGCCGTAAGGCGCCCACACACTTGGCCAGTTTACAGTTACAGAGTTGGAGCCTTTTGGAGGAGGTGGGCAGTTGGCGACCTCTAGAGTTACGGGGGTACTGTGGGGCAGTGACTGTGACACGGCAGACTAGGCCAGAGCTGATAGACCGCATCATCACAGGATAGATGGCCGATCCGTACTTACAGTCCTTACGCGACAAAGTACTGTCGGGAGACCCAGGGGACTTCTCATTCACAGACCAGGTGCTGCGCCTAAGGGGACGGTTGTGCGTCCCCAGAAACGAGGAGCTGTTGAGAGAGCTCCTGACTGAGGCACACGGTTCCAGATTCACCATACATCCCGAAAACACGAAGATGTACCACGAATTGAGACGCGAGTTTTGGTGGAGGGGGATGAAGCGGGATGTGGGTGAATTCGTGCAGCAGTGCTTAGTGTGCCAGTAGGTGAAAGCCGAGCATCAGAGGCCTGCAGGGCCGCTACAGCCGCTTCCAGTGCCAGAGTGGAAGTGGGAGAGCATCACCATGGACTTGGTGGTGGGCTTACCTGTTACCCAGCGAGGACACGACACAATCTGGGTAATTGTGAATAGACTGACGAAGACGGCATGATTCTTGCCGATCCGAGTCACTTTGGGACCAGCACAGTTGGCAGAGAGGTATATCCGTGACGTGGTACGACTACACGGAGTTCCGCGGGAGATCGTATCCGACCGGGATACCCGCTTTACGTCCCAGTTTTGGGCTGAGTTTCAGCAGGCCCTGGGGACGCGGTTGAGGTTTAGTACAGCTTACCACCCCCAGACGGACGGACAGTCTGAACGCACGATACAGACACTTGAGGACCTTTTGTGTGCCTGTGTACTGGACTGGAGGGGCTCTTGGGAGGAGCACCTGCCCCTAACGGAGTTTGCATACAACAACAGTTATCACTCGAGCATCGGCATGGCTCCCTACGAGGCTCTGTACGGACGGAGGTGTACGGCACCCTTGAGTTGGGTTGAGGTGGGGACCAAGTGGGAGGTTGGCCCCAGGTTGATCCGGCAGAGTCAGGAGGTAGTCGAGCAGATCCACAGGCGACTCCGCACTGTCAGGAGCAGACAGAAGAGCTACGCGGATCGGAGACGCAGAGAGGTGCAGTTTGAGGTTGGGGACCACGTCTTCCTTCATGTTTCTCCCATGAAGGGCCTACAGCAGTTTGGGGTGAGAGGGAAGCTCGCGCCGAGGTTTGTGGGGCCCTTTGAGGTCCTGGAGCGGGTTGGACCCGTTGCTTACATACTTGCCCTCCCCCCGCAGCTTTCTGGTGTGCACGACGTGTTCCACGTGTCCAACCTCAGGAAGTACGTAGCCGATCCCAGTCACGAGAGCGTCGAGGTGGGCGATGACCTGACCTACCCCGAGCGGCCAGTGTAGATTCTAGACCGAGCCGTCCGCAGTTTGAGACGAACGCAAGTACCCCTGGTAAAGGTTTTGTGGAGGAGCCAGCGGTATGAGGAGGTTACCTGGGAGCCTGAGGCGGCAATGCGGGAGCGGTACCCGGAGCTCCTCGCGGGTACGTCTTTTCGGACAGGCTTCGGTCCTCTTTGAGTTTGTTATGGTTACTATGACATTTTTCCCGCACCTTAGTTAGCGCAAGTTTCGGGGACGAAACTTCCTTTGAGTTTGTTATATTGTTACGAACGCGCGGCTTCAGACATATTTTAAGACGTCTGGGAGGTGGCCCAGATGTCGGACCAGACGTCTGGAACCCCTTCCAGACGTCTGGGATTTGGTTTCGGTAGCACGCGCAGTTGCGTTGCGCGCCTGCGCGCGCAAACCTGCGGGTGCCTTTTCCCCTCTCTCCTGCGGCCGCAGGCTGCCCCCTCTATTCCGCTCTCTCTCTCTCCCCGAACGGCTTTAAAACGCCACGCCCTCTCCCTCACTCTCATCACCTCCGCCCCCTTCCTCTTCTCCTTCCAGCCGGTGCGCGAGTGCGAGCGCGAGTGAGCGGTGGCAGCGACAGCTGCGGTGAGAGTGGGAGGAGGTGCTGCGCGAGGGAGGAGGCGCTCGGCCATGAGGGCGAGCTTGCCGAGGTTGCTAGGGCCGGCCGGCGGGGGGAGCAGCAGACGCGGGGTGACGCGGGAGGCCTGCTACAGCTCGAGCAGCAGGCGGACGAGACGCGGCGCGGCCGTGCATCGCGAGCAGAGGGCGAGTCGCGCCCTGGTTCTGGAAATTTTTTCAGAATCAGACGTCTGGGCTTCCAACCAGACGACGGGGAGGACGTCTGGAGGATTGTCCAGACGTCTGAAAGAGTTATTTTCGTCCTTCTTCCTTTTCTTCGGCATTCCGTACTGAGAGAGAGAAATGGGTACGCGCAGGTTTTGGATTCGCCATCCAACGCGAATCAGACGTCTGGCTGCAATGCCAGACGATGGGAACGACTTCTAGACGTCCGGGGTGACCATCGGACGTCTGGGAACTAGGCCAGACGCCCCCGCAGGCTTCTGGACGTTTGAGAGACCACGCAGGACAAGGTACCATCTGATCCCCATTTTTAAGATGTCTGGAAGAAGTTCCAGACGTCTGATTTTGCACTGTTTCGTCATTTTCGACCCGTTTAAGGCCCGTTCGGAGTCCGTTTTCCGCGTTTCGAGTTGCGTGCTTTTCGGAATTAAATCCTCTACCCGTCTACAGTAGTTGTATACAGTTTTGAGAAACTCCTTGTGTTTTATCCTTGTGATAGGACCCCGTTCCGTTGCAGTCTCGGGGGTTGCGGAGGTACGCGGGATTCCCGACCACGCCCGCAGTACGCCTGTTGTAACCGGTAGAGTGGCTTTTAAGTTTTTTAGTATAATCTGTTAAATTATGGAACCATAAATAGAACCTAGGACATTGCATGAATCCTAGGAATGAGAAATAGATTGAATGATAGATCCTAGGTGTTGCATAAATCCTAGGGCTGGAAAACTAGATTGTAGATAGATCCTAGGATATGGCATGAATCCTAGGACGGGGAAAACTAGTGGAATATATGAATACTGCAGTCTTGGAAAAATGGAAAGGAACAAATAGCTGCTTGTAAATTAAATTAACAGCTGCCTGTTATGAATAAATAAACATGACTGAGAACATGGATTGTAAGAACGTGAAACTGGAAAGTGAAACCTAGATGTTCTGAGTTAAAAGAGCTGGAACCCTACGGGGAATTAGGAGTGGAACTCCTGGAAAGAGAAAGGAATGGAACTGAGAAAGAAAGACGTGGTAGTGTGCTGTCTCTTGGGTACGTAGTACCAAGGGAAGTACCTGTACTTGTTTAGTGCAGAGCGGAGCCAGCCGCCCCAGGGACCCGGGGTTAGGACTGGCCACTTTGTACCGACTTGCTGGCCCTCGTGTACGTAGTACCGAGGAGAGTTACTGGTGTAGGGAGGTACTAGCTACCCCACGGGCTCGGGGTTCTGCTAGCCTCCTACACCGACTTGTTAGGCCCACTGGGGCAAACCAGGGTTGTCAGGCGAGGGTGCGCGGACTGTGGAGGGGCAAGGCCCCTGTTTGGTTACTGTGGAGGGGTTGGACCCCCTGTTACTGAGAGGGCTCTGCCCTGTACTGGTTCCGTGCTGTGCTTTGGGCGCACCCGTTAACGGAAACGACTGACCGCGTGCCAGTGCGGGTTAGTTACCTGTGCGTTTATCGCGCGTGCCGTAGTCACCATTACGCCTGTCCGTGACCTTGGGGTGGTTGAGTGAGAGTAGGATCACCACGGGGGACTCTCCCGGCCAAGAGAGCACCACGTGCTACTTCTACTTTTTGGAAAAGACTGCAATCAAGATCGTTCCCACGAGGAACATTCGAGATCAAGTGAAGGATCTAAGAAATAAATGAAATCGTGAGACAATTAAAAGACGTAAATAAAGAAAGTAACAGAACATAATAGCTACTGTACACTCTACTGTTTCTTTTGTTTTAGTTGCCACTATACTCAGCGTTTTACTGACGTGTTACACTCGTTACCTTTCAGGACCAGGTGTTGAGCAGCCAGGGTCAGCGGCTGCAGAGGACGTTGGGCCAAGTAGAGTCCAGTAGAGTTACCACTGTTCTCTTGTACCTCTTTTTGTTCCACTGTAGTGAGTAGTTCTTGTTACCGCTGTACTTTTCTTTACCTGCAGTTCATATTATGTTATGAATGTTGTTCTACTGTTGTGGTGGTATATACTATAGTGGTTTCTTTCCTTACTGCTGTATTTTCTTACTGTTTGTTATATTCATGCTGAATGTGGTTTATTTTACTACTCTTTTGGTTACTTCCTCGTTGGACGACTAGGTCTTGGGATTAGTCGAGTCGGTCCGGTTCTCGTGTCTCGTAGGGACTCGGGAATCGGGTCGTTACAACAACTTTGGTTAGGAATTAAATTGGGATAACTGGCTTTATCCCTATTACCTGTTAGGGTTTCAATCATAGCTTTGGTCTTTTAGGTCAATTTTGGTTGTTTAGGAAGTGTTGGCCTCCCTACGACTCTTAGTTAGGCTTAGCAGCCAACTGGGTTTATGAGATGCATTGTAAGGGTTAGAGTTGTTTTTCTTGGTCAATGGGTAAGTCATTGGTTGTTTATGGTTCAGTGTGTGTAGCTAATGTCCGGTGCGTAAATTGCGTTTTAAAAGTTAATTTAGTTGTAATATAGCGCAAAATGCGTTAACAAATAAATTTATAAATTCTAATTAGTACCAGCTATTTGCAGGGAGGCAATCTCGATTTTTGCAGAAACTTTTCAATAAAAATAATTCTAACTAGATATATATGTATATATATATATATAAAGCAGATATCCAGAGAATCAAAATTTATTACAATTAGATAGAGTTTTTCAAAATAGAAAATGCTAATAGAAACAGACAGACAACAGATAGATAGAAAGAGGGAGAGAGATAGGAGGCAGAGAGGCGATGCCGCTTGTAGGATGCTTCTGCGAGATGTGGCAGCAACTTAGATCCAAAGCGCCAGGATTAAGGTTGGAGTGGAGTTGAAGAGGGATGGAGAATCACAGAGACGTCTGGAGTTAATTGCAGGAGTTGTATGAAGAGATGTGTTCAATAGGGGGGCCCTAGGCCTTCTTTTATAGTTTTAATGAGGGGCAAAGTGGACATTTTGACCCCTAAAATCGTGTAACAACTTCTGAATGATCAGATTCGTCGATCGGGAGATCAACGGACCAAATCGTTCCTTAATACACCTTCATTTGAGCCTTCATCACGAGAATTGCTTCTCTGGTCGACATGTAGCGCGCCCACATCCCTTGGATCTCCATCAGATGCTCCCACTTCCTCCTCACGCGCGCCTAACAGTTCTTTCTCTGCACATGTGCTCGCATGCCACTTTCGAGTGCCTCATCCTCGGCCGTTGGATCTTACGATTGAACGACCCAAATTCGCGCCCACATTGCCTCTCTCTCCTCAAGCACCTGTGTGAATTCAAATCGTACCTAACGATCTCAGCTGTCCGATCTTACGATCGGACGGCTTACATCAAGCACGCCGCCGCCTTTTGAAGAGTGCATGAGATCGCACGTAACACGCACGTTTGTTTGCGCGTGCAGCCGCAGAGCGCTCCGGTCATGCCACACGTTTGTCTCCCAACGCTCTGATCACCATCCAACGATTAATCAAGCCCGCTCGCCTCTGCCTTCCTAATTTCTCGCGCATCACAGCTCAAACATGCATCTCGCACTTGCGGTTGTGCGCGTTCACCGCTGCGCTAAGGCCACGTTTGTGTTGCTTTTTCATTTTAAGGCAACTTATTCTTAGTCGTTGGATGAAGATCTAATGGTCGAGATCTTTCCTTTGATTAGGCCCGGTTGGATGGGCAACGTGGTGCGCTCATGGCCGTTGGATGAAGATCCAACGGCCCATAGCGTGCGAGGGTAGCCTTCTCAGATGGGGTGGCGATGAGGGGGCGGCTGTGATGGTGCCACGTGGCACCATCGTGGCCATCCATCTTCTTTTCCTTGTATTTGGTGATGTAGACCTCCGATCTGGTTGATTTTTGCGTTGTTGGACTGCGATCGTTGATCAGGATCCATCCGTGTGGTTGGATTTTTCATCTAAGGCTTGAATCTTTATCCTCAGGCTCCGTGGTCTCTGTTCTTCTATGGACTGCACAAGATGTCCTGGTTGTTTGATTGAGATGATTTCGGAAGCGTTGGACTCTCATCGTCGTTATGATCAAATCTGTCCAGTCTAATTTGACATTCGCAGTTTTGACTCATCTACGATTAAAATCATCTCTTATTAGTATATAAAATGACGATATTATCTATATGACCAATGAACTAGCTATTATGCAAATTACGATGCCTATGAATGTATTATTCCTAAGTTGTGCTAGAATTTAGCTTAATTCAGGTGATTTAGGTCGCATGATTACTGTGCAATCAGCTAACACATCTTCATTCCATACAATGTAAACTCCACTCCTTTTTGGAATGATCCCAAGGTGATATATCGTGGTGACTCGATGGGTATAAGCATCTTCTTAGCCAAAAGGGTGGCTTATACCAATCTTGCACCTCAGGATGTCACATGTAGATCTCCTCATTTCCCAAGTTGTTGATTAATGTGATTTGACCATAATAAGTTAGGTTGGACTTGTAAAATGAACAGAAAAAATAAAGATTAAGAAATGGATTAAATTGTAGATTAATACCTTCTTTCCTGTTCTTCTTGTTGCTATTATATTACTCTATTGTCAGTTATACACTATTCAGTTCACTAATGTGTTGCGTGAATTTCATACTCAGGTGTTGCTAAGTAGTCAAGTATAGCGACTGCAATTAATCCCTCTATTGTAGGATCGAGCACAACTTTAGGCAACGATTTGTACTGAGCCTAGTTGCTAACGTAATCTTGTCATTAGTTATCTTTTTCATAGTCAGTGACTCTCTACCTTTTAATTTTTTAATGATCGTACTAGTTGTGAGTACTTCTTTCCTTTGCTCTTTTTGTGATGGATTTAATTATGATTGTCAGCCTTTTATGTTATTTGATATTTTATGAATGAATATATTTGTCCATTACTTATTCGATGACTATATCTTGAGTGACTACAGTCCTATATTATGTAGTGTTTGATATTAATACTTGACAACTCCGATCTCGTCAGTTAATGAAACCTAGGTCATCACAAATTTATTAATTAATATACTACTTTTGTAAATCATCAAAATATCTTAAAAGTCAACATTAACATATCAAACTAATTTCCAACAAAAAAATGCAAACAAAAGATGAAACAATAAGCAAGCATGGTATAGGAAAAGCTACATCCGGTGCCCAACATAAAATATAGGTTTCTGCTATCAGATCATTTCCTCAGTAGCTTTTTTAAATTCCATTTGGACATTTCTTAGGGCAAATGGCTTTGACATGTACCTTAGCAGGTATAACTCAAAGCTCTGGGTATATTTAACACTTCCAAATAAAAAAAAAAAAAAGGGAACATATCCTTGATTAATTCGTTAATGTTGGGAAAGAAAACCTTCTATCTAAATTCCTCTTTATCAAAACAAAAAAAAAGGAGATTCCATTCAAACATAAAAAGCATCACATAGTTAAAACAACATATCCAACGAACATATGCTCCAAGGGACTTCACGGTAGGACCAAGAGTGGAGCAAGCAATATATATAAAGAAGCGAATACAAAGTCTAAGTCCTTTACATGTTTCATTTACTCCAAATTCAGTTTTTTTTTTTTTTTTCCCCTGTGATTGGGACATTCTTATTATTATTTTAATTATTATTGATGGACTTTTATATTATTATATACGATAGTCATCTGTGGTTAGTTTTGGCTTATTCTTCTGTGGTCGGTTGGGATGAATCCATTGTATGTGGCAGACAATGATATTACAGGATGCTTCGCCAGATCGCCACGTTAAAAATAAGTACTTCCCGAGACCTAAATTGTATATATATTATATATAATATTTTTTTTTCAGTTCATTAAATCCTACGATCGGTCCAGAACCACCCCCAATCAACTGCAACAACAGAGCGGGTTAATCCGAAACCCAATGCGTTAAGTTAGCCCCAACACCAACCACTGCGGCACCAACATCCACACCAAAAACAAACCACTCCCCTCAAGCACCCTTCTCTCTCTCTCTGCTCCAGTGGCGATAACCGCCTCCAATCCCCCAAAGCAACTAGGGCTACATCGATCCCATCCCATCCCATCCCATTGCGACCCTACTACTCGAACGATCCGCCCACTCCAAGCGCGCTAATCGAGGTCCATCGCCTCCAGATCTCGCCTCGGATCACAAGGATCGGATCTTGATGGCATCCGTGAGGAAGAAGAGGAAAGGGAGCTTATCGCTATCGTCCTCCAATTCCGCGGTGGGACGCAAGCGGTTGTACCGCGGCGGCGGCGACCCAGAGAGGGAGGAGGAAGGGATAGAATCGGGACACGGAAAGGAGGAGGAGGGCACCTGCAGCGGCAAGAAGCGGTTGCGCTACGTGAGGAAGGCGGCGACCGCTCCTTCCTCTTGCAACGGGTCTTCCCCGGGCGTCTCCGTCAGGGGACTGAAGAGGAAGTCGGGATGCGTGGACCTCGCGGCGGGGGAGGGGTCCGGGAAGCACCTCGAGGACGAGTACGTCGTCGGGAAGGCGATCGGGCACGGGAAGTTCGGGTCCGTGAGGATGTGCTGGAGTAGGCGGAGTGGGAGGGAGTACGCTTGCAAGACGCTGCTCAAGAACGCGGGGGAGACGGTGCAGAGGGAGGTGGAGATCATGCAGCACCTCTCGGGCCACGCGGGGGTCGTCATGCTGAAGGCTGTTTTCGAGGACTGCGACTGCTTCCACCTCGTCATGGAGATGTGCTCCGGCGGGCGCTTGCTCGATCAGATGGCCAAGGATGACGGGGTGTACACCGAGCACCGTGCCGCCGTCGTGTTGAAGGAGCTTGTGGAGATCCTCAAGTATTGCCATGAGATGGGGGTTGTGCACAGGGATATCAAGCCTGAGAATATACTTTTGATGGCATCCGGGGAGATGAAGCTCGCCGATTTCGGGTTGGCAATGCGGGTTACCAAGGGTAAATGGGACTACTGCTGCCACAACCACAAACGTTTTCTTGTCGTTTCTTCTTTTCATATATTCATGCATGGCCTTTGAGTTGCTTTTACTTCTGTTGCTAAATTTGTTAATTGTAGCAGCTGCCAAAAAAATTTTCATGAGGCTGGTCACATCTGGTTAGAAATACCAATTAATTGCTAATAAGAATCATAAATTCAGCTTTTGAATTGAATACCGTGCAAGGCATCACATCTGGAGCTAGTGGATTCTTCGTCGAATCCCCAATGTTACAACCTCAGAGCTTCAATCCCCAGAAGATGCTTCCAATCGGAGTACTACCTGGGAGATCATTTATCAAGGCCGGGGCATTACAGTTCCAAGTAATGGAAACCGGAAGAAAGTCGACTTCTGAAGACCATCCTTTGAAAATCAGCTCCTGAAACTGCTCTTTTGCATTACAGCCTTGGTGCTTGTTGCCGCCCATAAAGGGCTTTCATTGAGCTGGCATAGCAGATCGACATTCCTTAGGATTCCTAGGAACAGGGATAGGAGAGGCTGAATAGAGTTCTCTAGTAGCAAGAGGTTTTTGATTGCAGCGAAAACAAATGCTATTTTTTTGAAAAGGAGAACAAATAGTATTTTGCAATGCAACCTGGCCAACTTTCTGACTCGGGGTGCCCAAAAAATTCCTGGACACTGATTGTAAATGCACATTTATCTGGCACCATTAATGTTTTCCCCTCCTTGTTAACATTTCTAAGAATCTTAGGGAAATACAGCAATGCTTACAATTGGAGTATTATGGGGAAATTTTGTGCTCTACTATTGGAAAATACTAATTAATATAATGGTTTTAAATGTACCTTTTTGATAGAAGATATTAATTGCCATTATGGTCTTAACGTTTGCTAAAATGATGGCGCTACTTCAGTAGTCCATGGTGACTTTTGAGCTTTGATGTTTATGTCATCTCGCCCCTTTGGAGATTGGACATTTGGGGAGCATGCCAGGTAGTATACTGGAAAAGTGCCGAAAAAGTTAGAAACATATGAATTTCATAAGATTTCCGTTTAATAGTTGCTAAATACACAATGAATTCATTCGGATAAATGCATAAGGAATAAGAATCATGATTCTTGAATAACATACATCAAATTTAGCTGTGTATTTTGATGTTGACTCTGTTTTACAACAATAAATGAAGATAGGCATGCCGTCTATGTCTTGCAAAAACTCCAAGAGAAATGGACAAATGCTTGAAGATATATGAAAACCATTGGACTGCATTTCAAAATCTTGATAAGAGTATAAATGTAGCATGCATTTATATTGAATGGGGAATCACATTCTATACAACTGAAGTTAGATGAGATTATAGGTTTTAGACTAGCAAGTGAAGATTACCTATTCCACAAAAATATCTAACAAATATTTTTTTTTTCAAAAAAAAAAATCTAACAAATAAGTTAAACCAAATATCACAATTTTTATTCAATGCTATACTGGACTTATATATTACTTACCTTATAACTCTATTTTTGGGATTTTCGAAAATAGTAATTCTGATAAGCACGAAAATCTTCCACCGGTCATCATTATGAATAAAATTAGCATGGTAGTGTGATGGAGTTAATTTAATTAAGACAAATAATTATATTCCTCCAAAAAAATAATTGTATTTATTTATAGAGGCAAATTTTCTACAATGGTAAGATATCAGTTATAGAAAGATAATAATGGTATACAAAGCTATATTTTCAATACAACTTAAAAATGAAATATATTGTAGCCATAAAGCAAACAATTGTTTTATAGGTGTGTTGGATGTTTAACATGGTTACGTGTTTGCTTCTTTCAAAGGTTCCAATATTTAAAAGTAAAAAAATATTTAAAAAATATTTAAGAAGAAAAATACAGGGGAGAGAGAACGGGATTGAGAGAGGGAGGATCAAAATTCATCAAAATGGTCAATGTTTCACTGAAATTTGTCAATATCAGTGAAATGAGGGATATCTGACATTCTAGAAATCTTGATGTTGGCATCATGCCAAGATAGAAATGAAATGGCAGCATGCCTCACCGTGCAGGCAACATTCTGAACCATGTTTTGCTTCAAGGTAGAACATAAAATTTGCTCTTCATTGGATTCCAGTCAAGTTCCATTATAGCAGGTATCAGTAGGCATCAAGTTATACTTTCAATAAGTAGTGGATCCTCCAACCTACTTAATTTTGCTGTCAGGAGCATGTGGACCTTGGCTGAGCATGGTCACTTACACCTACTTGCTTTAGTTGATGATACAATGAGATTCTCAAGGGCAGGGATGCCGGACGGAAATGGGTTGATGTTGGATTAATTTCCATAGCTATTATTTCTAATGATATATAAAGCTAACAAATATGGGTGGTGGTTGCTTTGAAGTTTATAGCTCCAATGGTTCTTGTTATCATGGCTTTTCATTGGCACTACCACACTTATTGTTGGAGAAGTTACACTGATGCTTCATATTAGTACTACTATTGTTTGCTTTCAGAAAACAAATATTCTAGTTGCCAATTGTAGCAGGAGATGTTATTGTCTTAACACAAATGGCTGGACTCTGCATGTTGCCAATATTTACAATATGATTTTTCTGAAAAATGAATTTAGTGATATTTGTTTCCTTGGTAGGAATGGATAGATGGCAATTGTGACTAAGACTTATTGATTTTTCTTTATTTGATTTGATTATTAATGTGGCTCCATGCAATAGCATAAATTTGTCCTTTTTTCATGGTTATTGGTTATAAATCTTTAATTAGATGCGACATTGTCAAAAACCTTTTGGTTTGAATTAAACTTCAGAAGGACCTGTTTCTTGAATACATCTGCCTTCTTACTGTTTTTTTATTGTTAAAGGTAAAAAGGTGGTTACCCGGCTGAATCTGCCTTCTTCCTTTTCAAAAAGAATACATCTGCCTTTTCATGTATATTAAGGAAGATTGCCATCTCACATACCACCTTTGAAGGGAAAAACTCCGTTTCACAGATTTGGCTCAGATGTTGAATTGATGGGCATTCTTATCAAACCACGACTTAAGGCTTTGTTTAGTTTGTTAAGCTAAACTTTGACAAGTATACCTTTGGCCTCTGGTTTGAGGCTTTATGTTAGGTTTTGAGTCGTGTTGTTATCATACCTTACTTTGACAAGCATCAATTTGGTTTCCAGTTTGAGGGTTGTGTATCAGACCTTTTTTCTTGAGCAGTTGTAATAGATTTTGACTTAGGTTTGTTATATAATTCTCCGTTTTTCTTAATTTTGAGCGTATGGACTACTCAGTAGCTTTCCCTTGGATCATAATTCTAAGCAACTGTCATTCTAACAAGTGTATTCTAATGTACGAAACTTTTCTCAATAAAACTTGGCTTTAGCAAGATAGACATTTCCTTGGCACACCGGCTTTTGTTAATTGGTCTATATCCACAAGAAATTCTCAAACTTTTGTATGTAGTTGTATCATGAGCTCCTTGTGGCTATCAATCTGAAGTAACATTAGGTCATCTGTTGCACAGACCTAGAAATTGCTCATGGCTAAGCATATCTTGGCATTTTCCTGTTTGAAATTACTTTTCTATTATATCTTTCTTTTTCTTCCCAAATTACCCTCCCTTCATTGAACTCCATCAAACCTCTTGTACACAGGTTTTCCATTGATTAATGGGCTTGATGCTTCTCATTGAAGACCAGCAATGCTGCAATGTTATGGCAACTGGTTGATACTTTGAATCTATGTCAGATGCCACATTATATACCCAGAATTGCAATGTTTACCCTGGCACCAATATTATCCCTTAATTTATGACTCTTAGAAACAAGGGGATACCTATTTCCCTTCAAGATAACATCCAATTTTATGGACGCAACATATTTTCTAAACTCATTGCTTCACCATTTATAAGGCATTGTATTAGAGTTATTTCATCCAGTTATTATTGTTATCTGTAAGAATGATGAGGTTCTACATGGAGGAGGCCATGTGATTCTAGATCATAACTTGATTGGTATGAGCTGTTAAAAAATGTATAGCTCTCAAAATCATGCTAGATATCTCTACTAGGTTGTCAAGAAAGGCATCAATTCATTAGTGGTACAACTATGTAGAAAGTCAAATCATCTCATTTATGCAAAAAAGGGCATTGTTCATTTATCATCTCCTTTGCAAAGCCAAAGATGGCTTCCTATTATCCCTGATGGGATTTGGGTTCTATACCATTTCCCATTACCTCATTTTCCAAAAATAGCACCTTTAGCGTGCATTAAAAATCAATAATCAATGCAGTGAAATCTCCAAAACTAACTTCACAATGAGTAAGGGTCAGGATGGAGTGACAAGCAGTATGCAGATCAGGTGAAGTGGCTAAAGTTTGAGAAAGAGGGCAATGAGAGGCCACTAGGGTGCCCATTATTGAGCACTGGTCATGGGAGACTGCTTTGCTTTAAATATTGAAAGTGGTCCATGTCACAATGAATTTCCATGACCCTTCATATGGTGCCTCTGGTTGGTAGAAGGACTTTAACAGCTAAAGGCTCCTCCCATTAGAACCATTAGAATGGAGCAGAATCCTCTCCAACACAACTTAAAGTTAATGACATCTGTTGATGATTGAAATCCTGAGGTCAATTGGAGAGAAAGATCCTGGCAACTGCTGCTGAAGGAAGATGATTCATGTGTCCACTTGTGCACCAGATTGAGATGGTTTACTTCTCTCTTCCTGTGCGTGTATTGGAGACTGCATAAAAGGATGAAGTTGGGCCTCTTTAGCAATAGAGCAGGTGAAACGGAACTTGTACTGATTTGATAAGCCCTCCATGTTCTTGCATCCAAAGAAGACATTGGCAAAGGTGGTTGGGGATTACACCTGATAGCATTATTGTATGTGATATATCTATTTATTGCTAAATTATTTGCTAGCTGTTTGCCACAGGTTTGGGAGGATGTAATTCCTTACTTGCAATTCACCTTCAATGAATATCTCGTGTTAATTTCGGTGTTGGTATCTGAAATTTGTTTCATGTTAGAGAAGGAAATGAATTGGTGTGTTTCTTTGTAAAGGCTTATAATTCTATTAATTGGTTGTTTCTTTGGAGCTCTTTCCATGAGATTTCCTGACCTTCTATGGAAACATGTTCACCATGATGTCTTCTTCTGGTCCTACGTGGAAGATTAGATGGGGTAGGTACAACTATTGCTTTTTGTTCTGGAAACTGACTGACTAATTGGTTGCACTTTTCAAGTCCATTGAGGTTGATTATTTTTCAGAGGACTGGTGAGGAGTTTTGGAAAGGCCCACAGCAGGGAGCACTTTGTTACAAACCTAAACATGTATGTGCTTTTGTCATGGAAGTCCTTTTGTCAATCTTGTTGAGAAAGAATTGTGTTTTATTTGAGGGGCTAAGTGGTGCTTAGTCCTGGATATTTGTCAATTTTGTGGGGCCTTGATCTGATGGGGATCTTTGATTTTTCCACTTGTATGACTACCTGGTTGTCCATTAACGAAGCAGTGAACGGTACTAAATCTCAAGTAGGCATGCTTCCAAGGACTTGGTATACTTCAACGTGAATCACTACTAAGGGGATAGTTACCTTTTTTGAGTTTTGTGTTTTTCATTTTTGTTTCATCCTGGTTGTTCATATACTTTTTCTACTTAGTCTTTTTTTTTAAAGGACTTTTTTTTTACTTGATGCATTTGCAATCTTTTTCTGGAAGGCTGACAATTGAGTCTGATGTGAGAAGCTTGCTCAGTCACTTATGTTATTGTCATACAGACTATTTTGGATGTGCTCTAACTCTTGTGCTATGTTCAAGTAGTTTACATATTTTTCGTTTTGCACAGCCTATTTTTGGATTTGATTTATTCTTATATACTTATGTTATTTTCTTAGTTGAGTAATACATTGTAATTGGCCAGCCTAATCCATAAAGAAACAAGAAGAGTCATTCTATTAGAAATGTTTAATCCTTTTTATATAGAGGATTAGAGAGAGAAAATTACATATGGAGCCCTCATAAAATTAACAAAAAAGATAAACACTAAATAGAATATAAAAATATAGCAATCTCAACACTTCTCAAGTTGGAGCACATTTGTCCATCATCGTTAGCTTAAAACATCTGTCAAAAGAAGACTTTGGGAGAGTCTTGGCGAAGATGTCCACCATCTCATCCTTAGAAGAAACTTGAGTGGATTTGATAAATCCCTTTTGAATCAAATCTCTGGTATGGTAGCAATCTATTGCCACATGCTTTGTTCATTACTGAAACATTGGATCATCGACAATGAATGTCACTGCTTTGTTGTCATGTTACATCTCCATGGGGGAGTTGATAGAAATATGTATGTCACTCAACAAGAGCGTATCCACATCATCTCTGTCGTAGTTTGCACCATGGCCCAATATTCTAATCGAACACCCGACCTGGAGACAACTCCTTGCTTCTTGCTTCCTCAGGTCACAAGATTCTTCGCTACATAAGTACAAAATCCTATTGTAGACTTTATGTCCTCAAGACACCTTGTATAATCTGCATTTGTGTAGGCTAAATTGTTGTAGGATGTGCCTTTTGTGAACAAGAGCCATCTTCCTGGTGAAGACTTTTGTTGAGTATCATCATAATTACATCCAAATGTACCTTAGTTGGTTTGTGCATAAATTAATTGAGCTTTCCAATAGTCGAAGAGATCATGACAAGTGATAGTCAGATGTAAGAGCACTTCCACCAAGGCCTTAGATTGGTGAGCATCCACTAAAGCTACACTTTCTCCACATGGATAGACCTTTGGATCCATGGGAATATATGCAAGTTTTGCCCCCAATATATCAGTTTCCTGCAACAAATCCATTTCATATTTCCTATAAGATAACACAACTTCTTTGCTTTGAGCAACCTTGATCCCAAGAAAATATTGAAGAGGACATAAATCTTTGATCACAAAGTTCTCTACCAAACTTTTTTTTAAGTTGCAAATTCCTTGGGCATCATACCCAGCAAGGATGATAGCATAGACATAAACAAGCATCGCCACAATCCCCTAAGAAGTCTGTTGTACAAATAAGGAATGATCGGTTAAGGATCTATGGAATTCAGGGGTCTCAACAACTTTAAAGAGCTTGTGGAACCAAGCTCGAGGATTCTACTTAAGCTCATATTTTGCTTTCATTAATCTGCATAGCTTAGAACACTCCCTTTGAACCTCAAATCCAAGTGATTGTTGCATATAAATCACCTCTTGTAAATCTCCATACAAAAAGGCGTTATTCACATCCAGCTAATGTAAGAGCCAATCATCCTGTATTGCTAATAATATGAGAATGTGGACTAAAGGAAGCCTGCGAGAATGTATCAAAAAAATCTACACTATAAGTATGAGTGAAGTTCTTCGCTACAAGCCTGGCTTTGTATTGTGCAACTGATCCATCTAGGCTCTATTTCACGATGAAAACCCATTTAGACCTTACCACTGTGGCATCAAACAATAATGCTACACGATGGGTCGGTAAGCTCCCAGGTACCATAGGACGTAAGAGTCGGCATTTCCTCCTCCACAACCCGTCTCCATCGTGGATCTAGTAAGGCCTAACGATGAGATGTAGGAATCAACATGACGGATAGTGCTAGATAATTGCCTGAAAGTGAGCCCGAAGCATACCATAAAGACATACTTGGAAATAGGATGCATGGTGCAAGTGATGTGCCTTTCATAAATCTATGGGCTAGTCCCAAATTGTTGCAGGCTTGCAGCATCACAACCATCTTTGACATTCATCTACTCAGTTGCAGCTAATCTATGATTAACACATCATCTATGCCATCTAGACCTATATTCTCTTCGGGAGTTAGTGGATGTGTAGGCTTAGAAGTTGAAAGAATGTGACTAGAGATCTCTTATGGTTCAAGGAACCAAGGGTTTGGAGTGACAGTGACCAGAATCTCTTCCAATGGAATAGGAGGCAACAACATAGGAACCATATTCACATGTGACCTGTTGTAGAAAAATATGGAACTAATTCAAAAAATGTCACAGCTGCGTTAACATAATGACAGCACTATAGAGGATCATAACTCTGATACCCCTTCTGTGACTTGGAATATACTAAGATGATACCCTTTACTGCTCTAGGGCCAACTTATGTCTACTAGAACCATAAAGATCAACGAATGCAACACATCCAAATTCACAGGGTTGAATAGGGAATAATTCATCGTTGTAAGGACCACATCTCCCCAATATGTTTAAGGTCCATTGTTGTGGATTAGGACAAAATGTGGCGGTGCTTGTGCTTGGCCACACTATTCTACCAAGTGTGTGGACAAGTTGTTGGATATATGATTCCCTGTGACTTATAGAAGTCATGAAGAAATGTGGTGCAAAACTTCAAGATGTTGTCAGAATGAATAACCATGGTAGTAGCCCCAAATTATGCCTTCATCTCCAAAATTATATTTCAAATAATCATTCCTACATCAGACTTCTCCACCAACGGAATTGTCCAGCTCAAGCAAGAATAGCCATCAACAATTACCAAATAGTAGCGATGCCCCGGTCTATCATGAACACGACTAGGACCCTAGATATCAATGTGAAGGACCTTAGATAGAGGCCCATATCTTAGGGTCTAACTAGTGGGAACTATGCTTCGATGATGCTTTCCCAATTGGCACGCATTACACTCAATCTTGGCACTAGAAGAAATATGAGGAATGACACGATGGAGTTTGGGAAGGGGGAGATGAACTAAGCACAAGTGCACTGAAAAGTAGTAGAAGACATAGGAACAGTGGCATGGCCAGCAAATGGTGATTGAAATAACCTGTATACTCCTCCCTTCTTCATAACCTCCATCAATCGTCTTTTCAGTCATGATGTCTTCGAAGACACATGAGATTGTGTCAAATATAACTCTACAATTAAGTTCCTTAGTTATCCTACTAACTAAAAGCAGGCTGATAGGGAAGCTTGGAAGTAATAAGGCATATGTCAGCCTTATGTTTAGGGAGATATGAGTGTCTTCCTGACCAGTAATCAATGAGTGCCTTTCGGTTACCTAAATTATTTGTTCCAATGCAACAGACCTAAGGATGAAGAATCTACTTTGATCCCCATACAAGTGTCGAGATGCTCCAGAATCTACCAAGCAATCAAGATCACACCTAGGGTTCCGAGCAAATAGAGCAATTGGGAAATTTGGAGGCAACAATGGAAGTGGCTAACATCTAAGGGTTGCATACGATATCTATCTTTAAGAATCTCCCACATCTCCTTTGTAGTACAGTAGTACATAATCATGTCTCCAATTCTTGGGGGCAACACCATTCATGATCAGGATACAAACTAGAGCATTATCTCTCTTCCAAGTAGCATACTTGCCATCTGTTTCCTTAGGTTGTGGCTTAAACAAAGCATGGTCTTTGTCATGACCTTCTATAGTTATGAAAAACATTTGTGACCATCGAGCATAGTTGCTCCCGACCAACCTCTCCATAGGATTGAAGAATGGGTTCTTATGACTCCCCATTTCAGTGATATGCTCTGATGTCAACTTCAAAGCCTCTAAAGACTTCATAAACGATATTAACCAAAGTTGTAAGATCACCAAGATGGAAGGGGGATAATTGTAGGACCTTAAATCACACATCGTATATATTCGATTTTCGAATTTAGGACATGTTTAATTTGAATCACTCGACGAAGGTTGAAACGGTGATTTAGGTTATGAAGACGAGTAAAAAGGCTCGTTTCACACCCAAACGAACACCTGGAATAGCTTTAGAGGTCTATTCTGGCTTGTAGGCAACTCTTCGACCAATCATCAAAGTTCGATAGGGGCCACTGGAGTTGAACAACTATCAGTGACAACCGAAGGTCCAACCCTGAGTGGCACTTCGGCATAGAGTGGCTAGGAAAGCACCTCCCAACAACTCCTACCGCTGTCAAGGGTTGCTAATTGGCTAGTAGTGGCCATTGGCAATCTGCGAGGGTCGGCAGTAGGGTGACCAAGTAGTTGTAGTTGGGTGGTGGTCTGACAAGTTGGTAGCAGGTTAAGACCAAAAACCCTAGTTTTCCTGCTTTAGGGAAAAAGAAAGTGTTTTTGATTTTTTTTTGGGCTTTTTACATAGAGGCCACCGGAAATAGTCAATATTTATTTTTGGCCATCCACTTATCAATATTGCTTTTTATGCCATCGGAAAAGTGATGTCACTTTCGGAATTGTCGCTCTGATAGTTGGAATGGTTAAATTTAACAATTGTGGACTCAAAAGTAATGAAAGTTCATATTTTTTACTTGAAAAACTTTTTTTCTCTCCCCATCCTTTTCCCCCTTTCCCTCCTTCCTCCACCCTGCCTCTCTCCTTACCTCCTCTCATAGATTACTCATTCAATGTGAATCACCACCACGATAGAACGACACCATGACCATCGCCACCAAAGTAGCAGCAACAACAAGAACAAGGCAACCCCAACCACCACAAAGACCAACATCCCTCCATGGCCACAACCCTCCCCCTGTCCCCTCCACCACCTTTACCTCCTCTAACTAGAGTTTGATGGGGGCCATTAGAGCCAAGCGACAATCGATGACCAAGGACTCAGGCATGGATGGCTTTTGGCCTGGAGTGGTCAAAAAAGTGCCTAGTTGCTGCTAGGGGCTGTTGATTGGTCGACAGTGGCCGATGGCAGTTAGTGAGGGTCAACAATGGGTTGACCAGTTGGTTGCAGTTAGGTGGTGGTTCGATAAGTTGGTGGCAGTTTAAGACCAAAAATTCTAGTTTTCTTGCTTTTAGGGTGAAAGAAAGGGTTTTTTTGGGGGTTTTTATATAGATGCCACCAAAAATAGTCTATTAATTTTTTGCCATCTACTTCCCAGTTTTATGCCATCGAAAAAGTGATCACTTCGGAGTTGCTGTTCCATTAGTTGCAATTGATAAATTTAACGGTTGTGGACTCAAAAGTAATGAAAATTTATATTTTTTATCTGAAAAACTTTTTTTCTTCTCCTCATACTTTCCCCCTTTCTCTCCTTCCTCCACCCTCCTCTCCTCCTTACCTCTTCTCTCATAAACTACTCGCTTAGTGTTAATCACCACCACGACACCATGACCAGCACCACGACCAAACCAACAGTAGCAACAACAAGAAGCCAATCCCAACCACCACAGAGACCAACATTCCTCCATGACCACAACTCTTCCCCCATCCCCTCCACCACGACCTCTACCTCCTCCTGCTGCCTCCACACCAACTCACAGGCTTTTGCTCCCCCTGCCTCCTCTCCTGCCTCCCTACCTTCCACCACCCACACACCACCAACCCCTCCTTCACCACTCCAAGCCCTCCACTCACTCCCACCTTGCTTCCCTCCTCCCCCCACTGCAACTCCTACAACACCACCCACCGCACCTTCCTCCTAACCCACATGCACAACAAGCCTACCACTTCACATCCTTCACCCATCGCGACCTACTTCCCAAGAAGCCCTCTAGAGGCCTCTTGCTTGCCATATCGACCCTCACCAAGAAGCTCAGGAGTTGGTGGAAGTAGGAGAAGCCCCAAAGTCACGACCTTTACGTTGCCACCTTCGATACCTTTGTCGTGTCGGCTCCACCTGCAAGTAGGCAAGCTTGAGGTCATCGTCATTGCCACGAGTGTCCACACCTTCTTTGGCAAGGCAACCCACCTCGTTGACATCATTAACAATGTCGGCCACTTTTAGAAGGTGCTCACCACCATTGGCAACTTGTGCATTTGCTCCATCGTCATGGGCATGCTCATGGAGATCACAGTCATGTACACCATCCACGATGGGGGACGGCAACGAGGGGGAGGAAGGAGGGCGAAGAGGAGGATAAAAGAGAGAAGAAATTTTTTGGGTAAAAAATATAAATTTCCTTATAGGTTTAACGGAATTAACAGAGTGCCAATTGTGAAAGTGGTATCACTTTTCTGATGGCATAAAAAGTAATATTGGAAAGTGGATGACAAGAAATTAATATCGACTTTCTGCAATGGCATCTATATAAAAATTTCCTCTTTTATGACTTTTTGTTTGGTGAAGAAGAAAAGAGGTATAGGAATAAAAAACGCATCGACTTAAGATCGCTGCTTTGATACCAAGTTAAAATAAATGAGGAGAATCATTCTATAAAAAACCCTAGTCCTCATTACATAGAGAATGAGAAAGGAAAAATTACTTATGGAGCCTCATAAAACTAACAAAAATGATAAGCAATAATATAAAATTGAAAAATATGCCAATCTCAACAGTTTCTACTAGAAGGATGTTTCTGTCATGGTATTATTGGACCCTTCCTTTCTAGGTTCTGTTCCCACCATCCACCACCCACCATCATTATCCATCATTGTCCAACATCATCACCTTATCCTCCATCAGCAGCCAAGAATGCTATCGTTCCTTCATTCATCGTCATCATCCATCACCGTCACCAACCATCATAATCATTGCTTGTATCATCAGTGACGAGAGCCCACATCACTCCATCGCTTTTGCCTCATTATCACTTTGCCAACGCACTAGTGTCATCATCAATTTCTCATCTCCAACATCTTCGTCACACATCTGTTGCACATTCCCCAAGTCTACACCCGCTGTTACTGATGATCCCTTGTCATTCCTGTTGTTGCCATCGATTCTTCTATCATCATTCCTTGTTGGTCTTATTTGCATCTGATACATTTCGGATCACTGTAGTTGCTGCTGCTGTGGGTGAACCATCTATTTAACAAGGGTTGAGTCTTCCCTCCTTCTTGCTTGAACATGGATTGAGCTTCTCCTCACTGCTGCATTTCGGGTTCGTGTGCTCTGGCTTGTTGAATATTCAACTGTTATGTATCTTCTTCATGGAAATTGAAGGAATGCACATGTTCTTCCTCTTTTATTGAGTCGAATCATAGTTTCTCCTTGGTATGGTACCTTCAAGTCTTTTGTGTGTAGAGTGTTGAGTCTGCTCAATTAGTGCAACAATGATCTGTGGTAATCCCTTGCATTACAAGCATTCTATGCTCTTTATGATATGTGGAGTTGTAGCCTTTTGGGGTCCTCTACACATCTATCATGGCGTCTACTTTGGAATTGCTTCTAGTGTGTTTTCCATGTTGCTTTCTATGTTACATTCATGTTTATTCATTGACCCCATGGAGATTTTTATTGAGCCAAAGACTGTTGTTTTAGGCTTCTACAAAGTGACTCAAGGCACATCTATGAAGCTTTCTACTATCAAGAATTACTCACTATTAGTCCTTTCATATATTTATGGGTGTTAGAGATTATTTTAGAAATAGAATTAAGAAATTAGGATTTATGTTTTTCCCTGTTTTCTCTTTTCAAATTATAGGAGATATGTTTTGGTTTGTTTAAGATTTGTTTTGTTTTCTTATTTAGGATTAGGATTGATTCCTCTCTATATAAAAAGAGATGAACTCTATTTGTTTTCAATGCAGTCTATGAATTCCAATTACAAAATTCTTCACATGATATCAAAATGGAAATGGTGCTAGAGAATTCCCCTAGACCATCAACCCTTACTCTTACATGCTACCTTCTCCGCGTGCCTCCTCTCCTTACACTGTAGACGCATGCGTTGTTGCTTCCTGCGTGCAACCTTCTTTGGGCAACTTCCTATGCTCGTGATCAACCTTCTCCACATGCAACAGCGCACTGTTGCCTCCTCTCCTCGCGTGCAAACCACGTGTGCAGTTCTCTTCCTTCGTGCATGCTCGTGTGTGTTGTTGCACCGATCCCTGCACATGCTGTTGCATCGACCTCCGCGCACCCGTGAGCATGACCTGCATCAACCTGCACACAGTAGTGCATGTGATTTGTACCTCTTGTGTGCACCAGCACACGTGATATGTTCTGCCTCTACATGCATCTACATGCCTTCTACCGTGGACACATGCATCACGCATGTATTTCTGTGGGGTGAAGGGGCGGTTTACATACAACCGGGATCAAGTGGTTTATGATGGAATCTCAGAGGCATTCTTTTCATTTGGTAGATCCAAGTCCATGGCCTATTTCGGCTTCACTCGGAGCTTTGGCAACCACCGTTGGAGGTGTGATGTACATGCAGGATTGCATAGTCGACTTAGCAAATCAAGATGTCAAATTCAGGATTGAATTCCACTACTACTGAGGCCAAGACTCTGGCATCTACTACTGCTGAGACTAGGACAGACCAGTCTCCTCTCCTATTTACTTCCACAGAACTAGAGCATCTCTAGTCTTTGTTGAGGAGTGAGTCTTGCTCCACTATTACTACCATGGTTGCATCCTCTACTGCCTCTTTAGACCAAGGTGTTGGGGCTTTTGATCCAGCATCTGGATTCATGGCTGAAGTCAATGACTAGTGGGGTAACTGACTTATGCTCTCAGCCCCATCCCTAAATGCCCTATTCCAGTTTTGATGCCTTGTTAGAAGGATTTTTCGTTGGTATAAGGCAATTACTACTACTTGGGATCGTCACCCCTACTCTACTGCCTACTTAGGGTCACTTCCCGCCCGCCTAAAGGTCTCTGTGTTACTTTTGTCTTCTCTAACTCCTATAGAGTTAGGTTTTCATTGATGAAGAGACAACTACTTGCATGCTTCACTATTTACTTTACTGCATGCCTAACTGGCTACACGCTTGTCTACCTACTCCAACCCCAGTTTACATCTAATGGTGGGAGCTCTCCTACCACACTACTCTTACAAGTTGGGCATTATACACTTCAACTTTGTTTTGGGGGGGGGGGGGAGTGTTAGAGATTTTCTTTAGAGAGAGAAAAGAAAGGAAGATTAGAGGAGGTCGATAATTATTCAAATATCATTAATAATAGGATAAAAGGAACGGACTTGCAAAATGTCATGCTACAACCTCAACAAGCCACACACCTCCCTTACAATGTTCTCAACCCATATCCGTTCCTTTCTAAAAATTGCAACATTCCATTGAAGCCAAATAGACCACAAGCTAACAATCGCTTTTACCCAATCAGCCATGTCAATGTGGACTAAAGACCAAAAGGAAGCCCAGCATGTGTCTGAAGATGTAAGAACGGCCCGTCGAACACACACACTCCACCAGACCACTTACAAATGGCAGGTGAAGAAAAGATGATCCAAGCTCTCCTTTGCCAACTCCACAAAAGACACTCAAAATCTGAATCCAAAGCCCATCTCAAATGCAGCACCTTCGTAACTAACTTCTCTCTTCTTAAAAGCCAAAAGGTCTCTTTCCAAATTACTGCCTTCGTAACTAACTTCTCTTCTTAAAAGCCAAAAGAAGGTCTCTTTCCAAATTACTGGAGATATGTTTTGATTTGTTTCCTTATTTGAGATTAGGATTGAACTCTCTCTATATAAAGATGGATGAACTCTATTTGTTTTCAATGCAGTCTATGAATTCCAATTACAAAATTCTTCACAACGGGAAAATGGACTTGTTACTACCAAGCCTAATGGGAAATTTCCTACTTATATCAATGGGAGGAAGATGGCTATCTTGCCATAAACTGGCTGTCCAATAACAATGAACCGAAGATATCAACTAATCTGCTATACAAGAAGTCTGTCAATGACATGTATGATAGCTTGGTTTCTAATGTTCCAAGGCTTAATGATATGTGGCATCAAATCTGGAGAACCTCTCAATATGATTGGATTCTGGTGAGTTCTACCCGTCTCCAGTCCCTGTATAAGGAACTTGCACTTCTACAACCTCCCCATTGTGATCAACATACCGGGCAATCAAATGCATCAATTCTTGGATGGAAGAGAATTTGATATTTTTGAAAAATGAATGTAAGGTTTACCATAATGAGAAATCATTTTCTGTGTAGTGATCCTATGTTGAACTTGGAGGTGATCTTTAGTCAAGCATAGAGAGCTGAGATTCAGGTTGAGACTGTTTATGGTGTTCTGCAATTCGAAAGAGAATAGTAATTTCCGTGCATTTATAAGTCGGGCATGGAGGGGAAAGCCATGGTCATGGGCGTGATCGAGGCCTTGGTCATGGTGCCCATTCTCTGTGGGAATTTACTGCAAGTGTACCAATTGTCTATTTGAGAAGTACTGAGAGAATTCTGGAAGATCAGCCTAGGCCAATCATTTTGCTTCATTGTTCATTATTATGATTAATGGAATATACTACTACCACTATTGCTCTCCTACATTTCACCATTGAAGAACTTTCTAGGTTGGCAGTTCCATTCCAATAGCTTGTCAATCTTGATTCTACTTTTACCTCTGCCTCTGATGCTGACAGTGCTGCAACACTTTTGGTTTCCTCTTGTGCTAGCATGTGGATTGTTGACTTTAATGCTATAAACCTTATAGCTAGCTGGCCACGTGGCACATCAGGCCACGTGGCAGTGCCACGTAACAGCAGCAGCAGCATCCAGGCTGGCGGCAAGGGTCCATGTGGACTGAGTTTGGTGCTTTTCTATATTTGGTAAATTAGTTTTGTTAGAAATATGTTTAGGATTTGTTTTAGGAGATGAGATCTTTCCTAATGAGATAAGATCTTTCTTAATAGGATAAAATCTTTGCTTACTATTTTTAAGGGATGTGTACTCTCTATAAAATAGAGAGCCTTCTCATATGTTTTCTTTGAGCAACAAGGTTAATTCTTCCAATTGTATTGCTCCTTTCCTCTCTCTCTCTTCTTCCAAGAACCACTGACCATCCAAGAGGCTGGAGGCCTCTCTGCTGGCCACCAAGAAGCCCAGCCAGCCTACCTTGACCTGCAGCAAGGCTGGTCCAACCTCCAGCAGACTGGGTGCACTCTGCAGGTTGGTCTGTCTGCACCTGCAGCACATCAGGCAGGTCACTTCGGCCACTTGCAGGGCCACCCCAGGTCCAACAGGACCCATCTCAGCCACAGCAAGCCCAGACCGGTCATATCAGACTGGCTGGTCCCCTACAGCAGCCACAGGGTTGATCTGCCACTCCGTGCGTTGACAACCCCTTGTTTGGGCTGTTTTCCCACGTACGGGAGTCTCCACGTTCCGCTTCTGTGCCAATTCTTGACAGTATCCTTGTCTAGTGTGTCCCCTGTTAGTTCTGGGAAATCAGCTGAATGTTACACGATTCCCCAATCATGAGTGTTGGTGATATGTTTGTCACTTCTATTCCCACTCGTAAAAATGTTCTTGTGGTTCCTGCATTCCCTATGAGTCTTATATCCTCTTTTTCTTGTGTGTGTGAAAAGGTGCCTTTAATCTTTTAGCAAGTTATGCAAAGCTTTGAAATGTTTGGGTGAATTTGATGGGCACTGTTTATTTGCAGGATGTCCATACGATGCGGATGATTGGCTCTAGTTGTGAGAAGGATAAATGTCTTATCTTGATCTGCCTACTATTTTTGTTGGAGCAGTTTCCATGCCTTTCAATCTCAAATGGTGGCTTTTGCGGGTTGAATATGAATAACGGAAACTCCGCTTTTCATATTGTTTACTGGAAGATTTTAGGGTCCTTGTGGTAGTATTCAGTTTTGGGTATTTCATTGTTTTTGTTAAGAACTACAATGGAGTTAAGAATTTATACCTTTTTAAAATATATATATTTTGCAGTGATGGTGTCATTTTTTTATTCAACATGGATTTTAATCTTTCTTTGCTTGTGTAGGAACTATCCATCAAATCTTTTATTCTCAGACAGTAGAATTGGGTGATAATACCTTTCTTGGCCTTTTGGCTAAGATCTAGTGTAGTATTTCTTATCAGTAAAATGGGGTTGTCGAAAGAATTGCAATACCTATTTGCTGTTGCTAGTTATCTTCAAACTTAGATGGAAGTTCTTAAATATTCTTGAGGTGATGTTATTCTTATTGCTTGCCTTTTAATTGATGGAGTTTCTTTGCCTGTCCTTTAAAATTGAGGGTCCTTCGCATTGTTATAGCTTGAGAGTAAAAGTTTTCTCCTTTCTTTTCACATTTTCAGCCTTGTTTTGCTTTGTTCATCTCATTGGGATTGCATATAAGTTGCTTCCACAAACTATTAAATTTTTTTTCCTAGAATACTCCACAACCAAGGAGACAAGGGGAATTGTGATTTGATCCAATTGGTGGAAGGTACTTAGAGTTGATTTAACTTTCGAGAGTACACAATACTACTATATTCATATCTCTTCAAACCAAAAATACTACTCTATCCATTGTTCTGTTGAACTTGTCCTACCACCTTTACATGTCTATTGCAGGCATACTGTTTTACATTTTACCTAGGTCGCATTACACACTGATATTGGAGAGTCCCATGATAATGAGAAATAGACATCATTGTCAATCACGGATGCCATTCAGGATTATCCACTGCCTCCTGCTAATTTTAACTTTAGTGATACATATTAATCTTCCTATTTCTCAGTAATGTAGTATACATCCTATTACACATTGTACTACTTGCCTATTGTGAGTTCACCTACCTTTTTTGGCTCTATGGTTCTAAAAATCATCATGATTCTGTGGAGGAGGCTGGTTGGTCTGGGATCATGGAGGAGAAAAAGGATGCACTTGTCTTGTGGAACATGAAATCCTGTTCTACTTCCCTTTAGAGCTAATGTTGTTGCCAGTAGATGGGTTTTCACTGCTAAACATAATTCTAATGGATCAATTGAAAGGTTGAAATTCACCTTGAATACCAAAGGAGTCTGGCTAATGGTGTCAACCACTAGGAGTCCTCTTCAGTACCCACTTGACTTCCATCAGTGTTATTATTGATATCATTGTTATAGGAGTTTTCCATTGCTTTCTTGCATGGCGATCTGACTGAAAAAGTCTACATGTCCCACCCACTTGGCTACAACATGTCCCAGCCACTTGGTTATGTAATTAAGGAAGAACCTAGCATGCAGGTTCATCTTTCGACTTGATTGAATTTGATAGTCTTATCATGAATGTAATGAAAATTGGCTTCCAAAAATCCGTATCACACTTTGCTACAAATAGAGATGCTGACATGGCTATTCATGCAGTTTATATGATGTCATTTTAGATCTCTAGTACTCTGGAGATGAAGATCTTTCTTCTGAATGCATTGTGGGCAAGGATCTTAGTTAATCAAATTATTTTCTTAGTATAGAATATTAAAGTATGTTCTTGTAATCCTCACAAACAAATGTGTTTGAACTCCTCACTAAATGGCCTTTCATGGAACCAAGCCTTCATCTCCATCCATGCATGCTAAAAGTACCTTCAAAATAATTGATGATTGGAGTTTGATGATCCACAGAGGCATAAAAGCTCGGCAAACTTCTATGTTACTGTTACTATGCTTGATATCAATTCTGATAGTAGGTGGCTCAGTATTTATGGGTATACTATACTATAGTCATTGGCAAGCAGAAAGGATCAACTAGAAAAGGGTTTCTTTCTGGAACACATGAACATCCTAATGTACCTGCATATTCTAATGCAAATTATGCTAGCTGTTTAGAGGATAAGAAGTCGGCATCGAAGCTATTGTACCTTTCTTGAAGGTAAGTCACATGGAAGAGCAAGAAGCAAAATGTCATCTCTTAAGCTGAAGTAGGTATGGTTTATATGTCTCATATCTCCTGCGAGCTTCCATGAAGAAAAACATTTTTATTCAATCTTGTAGTAACCATTTCTCTTCCTATGTATACTATGATAACAAAGTTGCAGATTTTGTAGCCTCTTATCCTCTTTACCTCAAAAGGACAAAATGTATGAAAGTTTATGGCCATCTTCTGAGAAATGTCGTGACATAGCACAAATCACAACTACAGACATCTTTTCTCATCTTCGTATTGCTGTCTCCAATAGAACTCTTCAAAAGTACCATGAACTTCTTAGCAAGCTGGACTTATGTGATGCATATGCCCAACTTGAGGGAAAGTGCTTGAAATGACTTTTTTTTTCTTATGTTATATTCTTGTCGGTTGAATTGTACTCTGTAATTTGCACATCCTCTGTGTCGGAAACTTGTGTTTCTAATAGAGGAATGTTTTCTGCATTTCTTTGCAACAACTATTTACTCTGTATTATGCTATTATACTTTGCACCTTGTTGATTAACAGTGTGGAAATAAAAACAGAAAATAAATCCAACTGAAACATAAAAAACTGTGCAAACAGTATGGATTGAGGTGTGAAAAATTCTAGAGCTCAAAAATGTGATTTTGCTCAGGTTATGGACTTGTGCAAGATGTGCAACTAACACCGAGCCTAGCCTAGATTAAGTTGAGCTAGCTGTCAGGCTTGACTTTGGGTGTATAGGTTCATTTATATGCAGAAATATTATGTAATTTGTTGTGTTCAAATGGATAAGTGTATGTGGGACCTGCCTAGCATAGCTTCATGCATTCCTATAATTTTATTATTGATGATTTAGTTCATTTTATTCCCATAGATTTACAGAAATGTTGCTTTCCTTTACGCACTCAAACATTGGCTTGTATGTGCTGTTTCTAAAGTTCTTTAAGAACTTTTGATTGCAATAACCTGTCCCTATGATTTACAAAGGGCTGTTTCTTCACCTCAGGCCAACAATTGTCTGGTTTTGCGGGAACCCCGACATATGTGGCTCCAGAAGTTCTTTCTGGACATTATTCAGAGAAAGTTGATATTTGGAGTGCTGGCATCCTCCTCCATGCACTCTTGGTCGGAGTCCTCCCTTTTCGGGGCAGTTCTCGTGAAGCAATACTTGAAGCTGTGGAAAATGCTGAGCTAGATTTTAACAATGCAATCTGGGAGCCTATATCAGATCGTGCGAAGGACCTTATTAAGAACATGCTGCAAAGGGATCCTTATGCAAGGATGACTGCTGCTCAAGTACTAAGTAAGTGCTTTACTCTACTTCAACAAAGTTTCTTTTTCTTCTGGCCTACAATGTGTTCATTATGATTTCTATCATGGACCATTGTGTTAGATCACCCATGGGTCCTATTCTACACGGCACAGCCACAGAAGGTGCTTTCCAACAAGCTGAAAGCCAGAGATAGCTATGTCCTCAGGAGAGCCCATTCAGAGGAAACTGTACTGGCTAGATTGCCCGCACCACATGAGAGCTCGAGTACGAGAGAAAATGATCCGGAGGAATCTGGACTTGCAGACATGCTAGCAGCAGCAATTAACCGGATCAGGATATCGGAGCCCAAACGTATAAGGCTCTGTGCCCCTCCTAGCCCAATCCGACAGGAATGCTCCTCTAACTTGCAAAGCAATCTCTTGGCAGCATGCTGAGCATCCATCCCAGTATGTACAGTTGATAAATAGGATGACTCGTTCCTACTAAGGTTAACGGCAACAGGGAGGCCTTAACAGTTGGCATTTGCAGCGGATCGCAAGACCAACAATAAGCATTCATCACAATTCGAATGCCATTTTCTTCCAAATTGGCTATGTTCCTGTTGTATAGTGAATCCTTGAAAATTGCTAACTGATGTTTCTGTGCATATTATGTACATAATAATTCAGTTGACTGCTAATTAGAAAAGACCTGCGGAGCCTATTATTCTTTCTTATTTATATAGAACAGCTGCCTTCTCCTTAAGGTGCAAGGCTTCTCTAAGTGTTATGCCGTAGGATGCTAATGGAGGCACACGAAGCATACTCATTTTTTGGAGATGTGAATTCGTATGGCTTCTTTTCCCTCGCTGGCTGTCCATTTTGGACGGAGCTCTGTTTGGATTTGGTTTAGGGTGTGGTTTAGAGGGGCACACTCCAACGTTTGTCATCTATTTCCACCTTTCCTAGCTTATCTTGAATTTGTACTTGTTGATTGTTCTATGTCTGATTTAAGTACCCGTAGTGATCATTCACGGCACACGTACAGAATCCAACACAAAAGATTAATGAAGAGCAGAAACAAAAGCTTCTTAGAGGGGATTATCAATCTTTTGAATTTTTTATTCGATTCAAGAAAAGGGGGGTGAAAATCCCTTTTCTTGTGTTGAAAGGAAATCCAAATGATTGTGATGTCTAATGCTTGATCCGAAAAAGGAAAAATCTTCTCGTTTTTACCAGATGATGGCTCTCTTCTCCAACGTCGTTTACTAGATTGCTCTGCCAAAGATGGTTTTTCCCGCCAAAATTCAATTGAAGGATGGAGATTCCCATTGAAGCGCGAGAAAAAAATATATACAATTTTCTTTGGGGCTCCACCTTGTCTTCTTTTTAAATCCAAAAGAATGACTGGGGAGCCTGTGAATCGCTTTTGCCGGGGACCAGAACAATGCCAAATAGGAGGGAAGTTTTTGGAATGGATCATCAAGATGATTCGTTACTCGAGGAAAAGGGATTTTCTTTTTCTTGAAGTGGAATATTTTGATTCATGTTACGAATTGGTGGGCTCTGCGGAATTTGTTTTTTGATTTCTTTCCGTATCTGGCCCGTCCTTTCTTGAGTGTAGGGAGAGCTCAACTCAAATTTAAATTTTTTGTGGGTTGGAATTAAGCTTTCATCTTATCTTTAAATTTTTCACATACATAATTATGAATTTATTAGTCGTTCATGATTTATAATAATTTTATGAAAATAAGAAGATAAGTAATAAAAAAAATAATTAAATCATAAAATTGTAAAGGATTAAAATAAAAAAATTCATATTAATTTTTAAATTTAATCTTTATTAATAAAATATCGAAATTATATTTAGAATAAGCTCATATAATTTTTATAAAAGAATACCCAAATCACTTATATATATATATATATATATATAAAAAGTTAATTCTTGGATCAACTTGATCCGAACATGAGCTTAGAAAATTGGGCCTTCATCTAACCTTAAACCTATGTTTTGAATAATCTAAAATTTTCAAACCTTCCATCTAACCCATAGCCTTCAACCCTCGGTAGATTTGAGTTGGATCAAGTCGAGTCAAGTCCAATACTCCACCCTAGTTTAGTATAGATGGGTACGTTGGGAGCTGGTCATCGAGAGACCACTCTGTTCCTTTTGTGAGATGGGTCTCGTCATTCTTACTACGAATATTACTAATGTAAAATTACTGCATTTGGTTCGTAACTTTCACCTGTGTCGCGGTGGAGCTCACGTTAATTCACAGGTACATATGGCTTGGGTACAACTAGTTGCTTGACCACGCAACTTTGCTGGACCATGTCAGGTTGGATTTTTGATAGAAAAATGCCTTAGGTTGGGTTGGTCGAGCGCTTTGACCTAACACGTGATTCATTGGCACTTTTATCTTAAAATGTATTTTTAGGTATCTTGTCAGTTAAAATCTTGTTGACCATCCCCACATTGGCTTCTCCTGGTTCCTTCTCCAAAATTTGTTGCAATATCACATCACATCGTGTTTAGCCCTATATCTTACCCCCTCTATTGTCTTCTAAATGATTCCTCTTTTGGTATGGGATTTGCAGGCATAATGTCGAGTTTACCTATTTTCACCTCCCCTACAATTAGGAAAACTTGTCCCTTAATTTCGCTTCGATGAGCCACGTTCCGTTGCCCCTCTAACAGGTTCCCCTCCTTGCATTAGCACGAAAACCTCACAGCCAACAATGCACAATGAGTCAAGATCATTGCTCCGATGCCTCGCTAATCGTCGATGATTGTCAACTTAGATTAGTTATGTTGCGAATCTCTAATCCAATTGGCTAAAGTCACATTTAGTTTTGGATTAGAGTTGCGATTTGCTAATTTGGATTAGCTTCGACTTACACTCGATTGAAACCAGATTTCAAATCAAATGTTGTGGATTTGCGTATTCAAAGCATATTGAGAATGGGGTTTTGTGGCATGTTTGCATGCGCTGCTTTTCATAGGGCATTGGCATGTACGCTTTACGATTTTCGTAGGTTGAGAAGCTTTGCATTTGTCTTGATTCAAACATGGCAATGTTGTGGCCATGGCAGGTCCCTCTAATGGTGTTTAATGCACAGGTTGTGTCATCTATGCTTATCAATTGGCATTGCTTCAAGTCTTCTTATGTTTGGTGCCCTCTTTTACCCTTCGTAGGTTAATGGTTCCTATCCTGTTTGCATGGTTTGATTGATGGATAAAAGGGCCTTTGATATAGGTTCCCATCTTCTGATCTCTTTGGCAAGTTGACAATGAGGCCTCCTAACCTTGTATTTTCATTCTTTGGTTGCATTATTTCTCATTCATGGCAAGTAATAACAAGGAGGGTGAGGGGTTCACGATCTTATAAGTGGCTTCTATGGTTGCTAGAAGTTGAGCTACTCGTGGTCATTGAGGAGGACAAGAAAGTTGAGGAGAAGTGGGGTAGCTAGAGTTGTTTCAATATGTGGATTTCTAATTGTTATTTTTCTCCCATTTTAATTGACCACAAGTGTATTTCTTTTGTTTTGAAGCTCCGATGCACAACTAAAAATATGAGGCAATGTTGCTTTTAGAGTGGGGAAGGAAATACCTACAAGAGCTTGGATATTGTCTACTGGAGAGACATTATTACTCAACTCGATCTATCTTATGAATGGGGATGGCAAACTTGTCAATCCTCCATCGAAATGGTTGAATTAAGTATGTTACAATTTCTTAGACCAGTATATCTTCTTTATCAAGAGGTACTAGCTTCACGAAATAGAATTTAATTTTTTAATTCCATTAAGACTTCTCTAATTTAGGATTCATGTTCTTTTTATAGCATATCGGATGTTTTGTTCATCTAAAGCTTTTTATATTAACCCAACATGAACGTGAGTTTTATGGAGAGATTGTGACTGGTTGTTAATTAGTTATACTATTAAGACAAACGATGCACACACCATGAAAGAAATGTGAACAGCTTTGTTTTAATGGTATAGTATAAAATAACTCTTTGTAAAAGGAGGGTAAAAGTATTCTGTTAGAAACAAGAAATGAGACTACATTTTTCATCAATGACAAAAATGATAAAATTATACTTGACGAAATTCAAAGAAAAAAATTTTGAAGAGAGAAATAAAAATATAATTACTTTGTAGCCCAAGACAAAATTGAAATAATTGTTGAGCAACACTCTAAGATTTACCATTATGCAAAACAAGGACCAAAGAGTGTGGTCTTTCTTCCTCGGTCAATATGTATAGGGTTGAGTTCATAAAAGAATTTGAGTATTTTGATGAGAAAGATACCTAGCTAGAAGAATGAATCTTAAATAAAGCATAGGCTCCTTACGTAATAATTTTCATATCATGCTACTTAACATGCATAATGTTGATGATAGTGAAGGACATTGATCAAGGGAAACTTGATTTATCAATACATGTGTGATTTTGAGAGGGGTAAAAAAAATTACTTACATGCAATCCATTATGAGAGCATATGCTACCTATACTTAGAACTCCCCTCCCCCTACGGCCCTATCTTATGATGCTTATTCCCGATGTTACTCATGATTTATTTAAGAACCATGCATGCTTGTAGGCCTTGCATGCTATACATACTTGCATCTTCTTTTGAATCTGCCATATAAAATATTCTTTGGCTCATTGTTTGTTTGTATGTAATCATACTGTGAAATGGAAATGAATCATAATGTCTTAGGCTATAAATGATATGTGGAAACTTTGTTAAATAATAAAGTGTAACGGATGAGAGGGAGTCATCATTTTGGTGATAAGAATAAAGGAAGATGTTTATTGATTGTGTAATGTCAAATTCTTTTACTGTAGCAAATAATTTTGGAAAGAAATAAATGGATTGTGTCATGAGTTACAGTATGGTTTAACCGTTTCAAAAACGAAACCTCATACGAATAGTTTAGTGAGTACAAATCAGTGTTTTGCTTGAGAGGAATGGGATTGGAAGCCGCAAGTGTTGCAACACAGATTACCATTAACTAATAATGAATATGCATATACAGTCCATTGAAAAAAGAGAAATCAACGTACAAGAATACAATAATTAAATGATGGTTTGTCAATTGATGATCCCTATATGGTGTATACCATCTATATATGTTAATTTTTTACGGTGTCCATTTCTTTGGTGTCTTCCGTTAGAATCATTAAATGAGTCTTCATATATTATTATTAAAGAATTATATATATATATATATATATTAAACGTCATTATAGTAATCTACTTATGTTAATCGATTATTTATTAATCGTAATGATATGGGATTTCATATATAGAAATCATAAAAAAAATGTAATTATGTTATGGGTAGAATTGTCATTTAAATTTTAACGGTTATGGTCCCCAAAAGGGTGTACGCGAAATGGACATTGCGATTTTCTGTACCCCATCGCATAAAATATAAAAAGGCCCAAGGAAGAATTCAAGAGACACGCTCTCTCTTATTTTTCTTCTTCTGCTCTCACTCTCTGCACCCTGGAAGAGCCATTGCCTCCTCTCTTGAGAAAGTGATTCCAATACCTCCAGAGGATCTCAACGTGCATCCTTGGTGAATCATACGCTGAGATGGATTCAGGTATGATTCTATCAGTCATTTTTCTCTTTCATTGTGGGTTAACGATTTGAAGAAAGGAATGTTGTTGGGTTTTAGAAAATAATTTTCAATTAATCAAAATCATTTATTTTTTATTTTCATTTAAATTAAACCAAATAATGGTATGAGAGCCTTTCCTTAACGTCGAATTATTACCTTAATATTATTTTGAAGAATAAATCCATTAGATTTTAGGATTATTCTAAAGTTTTTTTTGTATTTGATTCGTTTTTGATTCCATCTGTAATGAATCAACATAAACTAATGTTTATTTTATGGATTCATGTTATTATTTATCCCATTTTTGATCTGTAAAACGTCCATCATCAATTGAAATTATGTTTTGGGATGTAGATTATCAATTTGGATTTAGTTTTCCACCCACGAATCAGACCTGAATTCATCTGATATCGCTACTCATTAGTCGGGTATGGGATACCATCGGGTAGCTCTGGAAACTCATCTATATCAGACAGGTGCTGGTATTAAAGCTTAGTACGGGTACATATGGTATATAGTTTTCGATCCTGAAACATAATCTGTGTTACATAGGTACCGGTACTAAGGTTTAGTACCGGTACATATAGAGTACAGCTTGTCATTCTAGAATGCACTCCAGATTCGATTCAGTAGCAGTACCTATTGATAAATAGACCTTCGCTTTCAATGAAATTTTTAACATAAAATGTTATGTCATTGTAAAGTTTTTGTGGTATAAAATCCACTATCAAAACATTTAATATTTCAACCTAATCACATTGGTTTAGAGTATCATATCTATAGGGAGAAACTAGTCTGTTAAATTGAGTAATGGTACCTAGTCCAATCGGAAATAATAATAGATAAAGATGTGAATCGTTGTAACTCGTTTTCACCATCAATAAGCATTCCATGCAATTAAATCAAAAGATAAGGCTTTACATGCAATTTCAACAAAATAAAAAAAATAACTAAATGAAGTTGGAAATGTCATGGACTCGTAAATATTAAATCAACGAATACTGTAGCAAAACAGGAGATGTTTCCCCGCTTGTGGCCATGCGTGGAGGAGGGGTTCGCCGACCACAAGAAGCTCGGTGGAGGTGCTTTGACTCAAGGGCTTCGTAACGATGCTAGTGGCATGATGGGAGATGATTGAAGGTCAGTCGGCAAGAAGGATGTTGGCAATGATGGGTTCTCCGAAGACCGTGAGTGGGTGTCAAGTGACAGTCGTGGACATCGGGGAAGTAGCGATGGATCGTAGGTGTCGACTTGGTGGTGTTGGTAGTAAAGGTGGCCACCTAAGGTGGTGTTTATCACTCTGAATTGGGGTTTTAAAAATGATACGTTGCATATAGCCGATAAAGCGTGAAAATAAATAAGGTTTATGCTTAAATGGAAATCTGAGGTCGAATGTAAGAGGCAATTAGGAAATCAATTTCAAGATCATAATTCTAAGTAAAAGATATAAGTAATTGCAACCAAAACTTATTCAAAAATGATATTGCAAAAATTTAAGTATCAATATGGAAAAATGATGGGTTAAAATGGTGATTTGAATCACTAATTAACCCTTTTAATATTAAGCTTCAAATATATCAAATGTGTCAACAGTGATTATCAACCAATATTGCACGTCAGTTAAGTATCTCAATAATGCAACAATAGCCTAGAACCAGCAACAGAGTCAAAGGCCTTTCTTCTCCTTCAAGCCTCAAGGAGAGGCACATAGTACAGCACCAACAGAGGAGCGAAGGTCCTCTCAAAGACTAAGTGTAGAGAGATCAGAGAGTGAGGCAAACCCCCCGCCCCTCCTCTCTCTCTCTCTCCTTCTCTTCTCTCTCAGAACAGGCAAATTAGACCAGACTCTGGTAGCAGAGTAATCGGATCAAGACCTAAACCTGCGTGGCATGAGCGCGGGCGAGGGCACGTGCATGGAGCGTGCGAACGGAACCTCACCCGGTGCTCTCAAAGGTGATAAGGCAAAGACACAAAATCAACTTATCCCCTGCAGGTGTGTCTACATTCCATGATGTGGGACTATCCCACAGAGGCTTCCTCACACAACAACAACAGGAGGTTGAGCTTCCAATTAGGGCAAAAAACGTAGCCGATGACTTCAATTGGCTACCTGGACAATTGCAGATGAAGGCTCCACATCGATTGCGAACTGTAGCTGGATGAGTTGGGGCTGGAGATGAGTGGACGAGACCAGAGAAGACGAGGGCTGCGGTGGAGGTCCGGTGAAACACCTGAAATAGAGAATACGATCTTTTGACCTTATCAAACCAGCTCAAAAGGTCTGTCGGAGCACGGCAAACGTAGTGGTGTGAGGTGATGGGTCAAAATCGAGGAATGTTGTTGGTGAAGGTGGAGTTCGGTTGGGTTATGGAGAAGCTAATAGCCTCAATAATCAGAGGGCTTTGCTCTCTGAAGTGTGGAGAAGTTTTTGGAAGTGGAGTGGCGGCGATTCATGTGGTGGAGCGGCAGGGAGGCTTCACCGGAGTGTTGCCAGAGCGGAGGAAGACAATGGCGTAGCGGGTGGAAGCATGGTTGATTTGAACTACGGGTGAAGGGGAAATGATGTAGAAGGATAGAGGAGAAGGTAGAGGGTCTTAGGAGTGAGGAAGATAGCTGGAGAACTCCGGTCGTGGCTTGTCTGGAGTTGGAGAAGGAGATGAGGATGGCGTGGTGGCGACGAGGACAGAGGCAGAGATGGTAGTCATGCTTTGACTGGCGACGACTATGATGAAGAGAGGAAGATGGTCGGCCGTCCAATTTGATGGTTGGACGACCGGAAGAGGAGGACGGAGAGAGGTCGCCAAAGCAAAGGTTTCGGTGGCCGAAGGAGAAGTAGAGGTATTTGGCTCGCCAGAACTTGCTAAGGGGGTACGGCAAGGATTCCAGGGCTTAAATAAAGCTCCAAAGACGGCTCTAGATCAAGAAAGAGCTCTAATTTGTTCTTTAGGAAATCAAGAAGCACCCATTGATTTCATGCGTTCGCATGCATGAAATCAAAGGGTTTTAGGAGTTAAGATCTGTCCCAATAGATTTGTATAAGTGTGAACATCAATCCCACCAAATTGATGGGATTTAATTGCCATTAGAGTAGGATTTGGTTTGGTCAAAGCTCGCCTGGAGGTCAGTTGACCTCCAATGGCGGAAAGGTCCAATTTGTAAAGAAGATGAAGAAGCTGGGGGGCTATTTGCAAATAATTCAAAAGTTAGGGGCATGTGTGTGAGAGAAAAGAGTCAAACTAGACCAAAATGCAAACTTGATCAAGATGATCTCTAATTGGATCCAAATTTCGGTACAAATCTAATTTGAACCCAAGAAATCTGATGGTGATTCGGATTTTGGTTTTAGCCAAGTTTGACTGGGTAAATCGCATAGAAACCTAAATTAGAGCAACTGTCGGTCTGAGACTATTTTAGTTCAAAATGGGTTTCAATTGTCAAATTAAAGATACCAAACCTTATAGAATATTTTTCTATGATTTGTAGAAGGTTTAGGTGAATTTTATCCTGACCATAACCTCAATGAATTAAGCAGGTCTATTTTTAAGGTTTTAGATGTCGTTTAATTCTTGCAACGCGTGAAACCCCGTTCTGTCTGCATGGACCCCCATTTTGGACTTTTATGACTATTTGACCTTTAATTTTCCCGTAGAAAATCCCATGGTTATTCTGTAGTTGTGATAAGATGGCAAAATTACAGAAATAACCCTATTTTCTTCTTTTTTTCTCAAAATAGAATATTAAGCACATAGGACCCCCTGATGATTATGTAGGAGCTTTTATTGACTTTATCGGACCAAATTGGGCTAATTGTAGCTCATAATGGTGTACCCATCAGGTGGTTGCTGCGATCAACTATGGTGATGGTAGGATGGGTTCTTTTCTGTGTCCAGGGGAAGAAGATGAAGGCGAAGGAGATCGGCGGAAGGTCTAGCAGCCTGTTGATGGCGTGAATGGCAGCGTTGACGTCGATGGAGATGAGCTAGAGCGGGGTGTCATGCCGGTGGTGGAATGGCAGTTGGAAGTGGTGTGGGATGAGCGATGGTGGGGTAGAGTTGTTGAGCTTAGTGGGTTGAAGAAGATCAATAGTGGGTGTGGGTGGAGAAGAGAAAGGTAAGGAAGAAAATGAAGAAGAGGAAGAATAAAGAAGAGAATGAAGCATGGAGTTGCATTGAAGGTGGTCACTGGTGGAGACCCACGCGCAGTCGAGGAGAGGCAGTTGATGGAGAGCAAGCAATGGTGTGCGCACTATCACCGTGCACACCGTGGGGAGTGCGGGAATGGAGGGGGCGGAGCATGCAACGGCTACAGTGTACGTGCTTGATCACGGAGCACGCCAAAGGATCACGGTGGTGTTGGTGGAACAGAGTCCCCCAAAGGGGAAGAGATGATGATCCTCTCCTTTTAGACACATCTCCCATTTGTTTCTTCAGTCGATATCGTTTCCAATTACTCGGCGAAGATCACGAGCGGTTGGGATGCGAGGAGGAATAGGGCACAGTTAGCTGGTGAAGATGGTGGCGGTGCATACCGTCAATGTCATCAGACATCTAGACTCAGCTCTGTATGTCTTAAAAATGAGATTTGGCTTCTCTTGAATTCCTGAAATTAAATAAATGCATATAATTATTTATAATACCAGATAAACTATGCAAATCTAAATTGTAATTCATGCATTTATTTTATAATCAAATACAAATATTACTACACTTTAAAATGTAGAAACTAATCAACTTAGACTAAAAGTTAGTTCACTAATATGAATGCATCACCTATCATCAGTATCGGTACACATTACTTTGGGTACCGGTACACATAAGGTACGGTTTCCCAAAATTGGACCTTATGAATACCGGTAGCATGGATCAGTACTTATATTCAATACCGGTACATACAGAAGCCAATACCGGTACTTAACTTTTATTGTACTTGGTTCATTCAATCAATACTGGTATCTATCATCAGTATTGACATGAACGACATCATTAATCATAATAAAGCACTACTGTCGAGTTTTATCTCAGGCAACGTCACCAAAAAAATATGATCGACAAAACCGTCTGCATGTTAAAAGTAGTAACTTAATGGTGTCATTATTGTAGTATAATGTCACAGTACAAACAGATGTCATGTTATTTTATTTATTTACATAATTTTTACTGGTTTAGTCCAAATTGTTCACAGAAAGGCAATTATTGATATACATTACTCTCTATGTTCCAAAAATATTTTTTTATTCCAGAAATGTCAATTATATTTACAAAAATGAATCAATAAATCAAAGAATGAATAAATTAGTCAATTATGTACAAAAGAATCAATTAATACTCACTAAAATGCCTTAAATATATTTACAACTAAACATGTATCAAAAACTAAATGAAACTACTCTAAGTTATATACAACTATCCTAAATAATACCTAAGTATTGGTACACAAATAACTATTGATAAATACTAGACTAAATATATTAACATATACTAATAACTTTAATAACATATGCTATATATACAATAACATATATAAGTGTTGCTATAGCTTTAGTAAACGTATGTACAAATTTACGGCAAAAGAACTATATTTACTAATATATAAATACACCTACAATGATGGATATATATGTCACTAAAGCCTTAAAAATTATATATATAAGGCTCAAACATAAGTATACTATCCTAGTTTACCCTATATATATATATATACTCGTATACATTATATATATACATTTGATTTATTATACATATACATATATATATACATATACTATATACTGATATATATACACAGTATACACACACAACACACACTTATGCACAACAATTAGTCGATTACAGGCTTTGCACACACTTGCCTCTTAGACCTTCCAACACTTAGCTGTTTTTCGGCTTATCTCTCACATAGGTCTCCTTACTTAACAAAATTTTGATTTATTTATGAGTGAATTGGATTCTTCGTGGGTTACACAGCACCCCTAAGGGTAGGATCAGACCACTACTAGACCAAGTTCTAGTTTTTATCATGTATATTTTTATCCAATTTCTCTTGAACCCAAAGCAGGCCCACATCAAGCCCACTACAATGCACACGGGCTCCCAGCCTACATGCTCAATATATATGCTCATTCATGCTAAGGGGAGAGAGGAGGGTAATGGTGTATATGTGCACCGAATGCTAACGACCGAGCAACCTCGGCGCACCAATCAATTTATACACCTTCAGTGCCTTGCAAACCCACGAGGTGGCACTTTGTGCCAATTTGAGTGCTGCACCACGCTGCGCATTGTTCAGAATCTGTGATTTAGGGCCTCAATTTAAGAGCCCTAATTAATTTCAAATTTACAATAAATTATATAGATAGAAAGCCCTTACATAGGGCTACAAGATTATATAATTAATTTACAAAAATAAGTTATTTAATTATATATAAAAATTAGTTAAACTTAGGGATTTAAACACATTAATTTAGGGTTTAACTACTTAATTAATGTAGAAATTAATAAGTTAATGATGCAATTGACTCTATAATTAGTTAATTTATATAATAAGGTATTTATTGCACATTTTTTATTTATTTTATAGCATTTATTTTAATTTATATACATTTAAATACACATTATAAATAGATATACACATAATTTGGTTGTAAATATTATTAGACAATATAAATATATTATAAATAGGATGGAAATAATCAAAATTAATTTATATATAAATGTACAATATAAATTACTTCAGTAATAGGTTAATTTACAAATTTATTTTATTTTAACTTAATAATTTACCTATTTAACTTAATAACATAATTACCTATAATAAATACATAAATAAATAAATATACAGGCATAGTTAGGTATATAATAAATAGTTAAATATATATGTGCAGTATCAAGTACTACTATTAGCATATACATAGTGATATGCATTTAATTCGGTACATGTACATATAAGATAAGTAAATAAATAGATAATTATATAATTACAGTATATATAGTTTAACACATCATAAATACTTATTTAACTATATATAATAAATATATAAGTTATTAATGTATATTTAAATTATTTAAGTTATTATTTACATTTAGCTTAGTATTAAGTTGTATTTACAAGTATAAATTATTGGTGCAAGGGTACCACGATCGTTTATTTTGATTATAACAAAACACTTGTATTTTAACATTTCTATTTGAGTTTTAGATTTCAGGAAAATGCAAATGGATACAAGTGCGAAAGACCTCAGAGCTAGCGTCCATGGTAGATTGTAGGAGCTCGTTGGAGGAGAATAAGCTTCGTGAGGAGCGAAAGCTTAAAGAAGGAAGAAGACAAAAGAATAGGATAGATGTTCTTTTGTTTTGTAGTCTGCAATTTGTTTTCATTTGTTCTTTTCTCTTTATTTTCATAGAGTACTTGTTAAAGAGCCTCAAAGTATCAACACTATAGTCCTAGGAATACTTACTAGACCCTAAGACACTTAAGTTTTCCGTAGAGAACTTAGAAAACCTAAATAGCCTTCAAACAACCTTATCAGATGTCTAAATCTGATAATCAGACGTCTGATAATGAACTTTAAGACGTCTGATAATGAATTTTACGTCGATATCACAAGAACCTTGCTCTGATATCAAATGTAGATTTCTACTGGAGGAGGTGAGATTTGTGGGATATAAAATAAAATGCAAAATTAAAATAAAATAATATCACAAAAGATACAATCACACAATTGCACAAAAGATTTTTAGGTGAAAACCCAAACTGGATGAAAACCACCACCTAACCCTCTCATGTTAGGATTTTCCGATCGACCAAGTCGATCAAAATCCACTAACCCAGTCACTTAAACGAGGGTGACTGAACCTCAATGCAACAACATTACTTTATACGAGGGTAGTTGCCTCAAACCACTCCTCTTCATGAGGAGTATTTAGTCTCTCGATTAGATGGGAATTCGTAAAGCGAATACCCAACCAAAGACAGTAAAATACAGCAACCTATATAGAGAGTTGCAAAGATTAAAACCTAACTACTATAGGAGTTAGGAAACTTTCCTTTGACGAAAGTGCGTCGACTTGACGCTGATGTGTGAAACATGCAACGGCACTTCGTCGCTCTTGTAATCGCGAAGTAAGAGCGAGTGCACAGTTAAACGAAACTCTCAAGTGTGGAATAAACGCTTGGAAAGCTAGAGCTTCTTCTCAATGATCAAAGTGACACAAAAGATGTGGAAATGGTATTGCTAAGTGTCTCTAAACAAGGGAGGGCTTCCCCTCTATTTATAAATGACCTAGGAAGGCTTAAGAAGGTTGTGGAAGCCTTAGGTAGCCGTTGAGGATAATCGTAAGGCAAAACAAGCCACAATCAGAATCATTAATGATTTTGACTGGGTCATCGGACGTCTGGGAAAAAGATTAGATGTCTGCAAGGCACTCTTAAGACGTCTGGAAACTAAATCAAACGTCTAATCATAAACAGGTTTCCTTACTAGCTTGAGTCAGATCTAAATAGGGTTCTTGTGTAATTCAGTCAGACGACATATCGGACGTCTGGCACAATGTCTGGACATCTAGAAACCTAATTTACTGCGGGAATGGATTTCCCAAGGCCCAAATGGCTATTAGCCTTAAGAGAAGTGATTTTGGCTCAATCAAGGGCTAACGATCACTTATCTGACATCTATGGTCCTCTACGGACGTTTGATAGAAGCCTAAAGGTCATTTCTCAACGATCATATTGTGAAAGACAACATTCCACTAATTGGACGTCTGGCCAAGTCATCAGATGTATGCTAAGACGTCTAGACTGAGGGTCGGTCGTCTAAAATCAACAGACAGAAGGTTCTAAGACCAGTCCTAAAAGTTTGGACGTCTGATTCAACATTTAGATGTCTTAAAGTTCATAATCAGACTTCTGATTATAAGATTTAGACATCTGATAAGGCTATTTGAAGCCTATTTAGGTTTTCTAAGTTCTCTATGGAAAACCTAAGTGTCCTAGGATCTAGTAAGTGTTCCTAGGACTACAGTGCTGATACTTTGAGGCGTTTTAACAAGTACTCTACAAAAATAAAGAGCAAAGAAAAAACAAAAATAAATTACAGACTACAAAACAAAATAACATCTATCCTATTCTTCTGTCTTGTTCCTTCTTCAAGCTTTCGCTCCTTGCGAAGCTCCTCCTCCAACGAGCTCCTACAATCCACCATGGACGCTAGCTTTAAGGTCCTTCACACTTGTATATGATGATAACATCATTATCAGCGATATCTAACTTTATTTGGTCATAAACAATTGCTAAATGCTCTTACATAACCGCCAAAGAGCCATAACTCACTGCATATCCATTCTAAGAGATAAACATGAAAACAGGGGTAAAACTATAGTTTTAAGAAAATATCCTAATTGCAGAATAATCATGGGGTTTCCCAAGGGTTAATTGAAGGTCAAATATTCATAAATGTCTAATAAGTGGGTTCATACAGACAGAAACGGGTTTTCACACGTTTTGAGAATTAAATGACATCGGAAATCCTAAAAATAGATCCGCTTAATTAACCGAGGTTCTGGTCAAGATAAAATTCACATAAACCTTCTAAAAATCATAGAAAAATATTATATAAGGTTTTGTGTCTTTGATTTGACCATTTGAACCTATTTTGACCAAAAATAGAGTCTGAGACAGACAGTTGCTCTAATTTAGGTTTCTACGCAAATTACCCAGTCAAACTTGGTCAAAACCTAAATCTGACTTTACCAAGAAACCTCCTTCGACCTCCTTCCTCGTCCTCTCTCACAGACCATAGCCAGTGGATTTTTCTTGACTTCCTTCGTGCATCGCAAAACCAGTGGTCACCACCTATCTCCCCTCGTCGTCGTTGCTTCTCCCACCGGAGGTTTTGTCTTCCCCACATCTGTTGTACCACCAGCGTAGGCATTCCCCCCTTTCATCCATTAGTTTATGGTTAGATTAGTTCCTTTAGAGTCTTAGGTTAGTTTCCCTTACCCAAAATCCAAAAAGAATCCCTCGACGCATACGCAAGCCACCTTCTTCCTCATCTCTGGCCTCCCTCCAGCGAAGTCTTTCGCATGCTCTGCCACTCCAAGCACCTCTCCTCCTACTCCACAACCTCCGCCAGCTCACGCCCATCAAAACCCCCATCTTTATTTCCCATTCCACCCTCTCATGACCACCCCCAAACACACCCATCACCGACCACCTTCTCCGTCACCGCCCGACTGCCACGCACCTCCACACACCACGCAAACACCGCCATCATCTTCCACACCCTTTGGCGAAGCTTTTGAGGTGTTTTAATTGGGTCGTGAGGTCGTGTTGGTTGTTTCAGGTATTAAGTTGGAGCTCTGCCGCCGTGACGACTCCATTGACCGTGTTCATCAAGTCATGGCCCTATTCTTCGCCAAGAGCTACGCATAGGCGGTGCAGAACCCACATCTCCAGGCTCCCAAGTCCTCTATTGGGAGAAAGAGGTGCAGCTGCGACTCTAATTTGCAAACACACTCTCAGCAGCTACGCCGATCGAAGGACGTCTTCATCTGCAGGTGCGCGTAAGCAGAAGGGGTGGGAATAGTCCCACATCATGAAGACAAGAGCATGCGATAGTGCAAAAAGGGAATTTTTGTTCTGGGCTTATCATCTTAGACACCAAGGGTGAGGTCCCTTGTGAAATGACCCTTCCTAAGGGTTGTTCGTAGTTTTTTTGGAAGGATAGGGGTGTGAGCGTAATTTTAAACCCCCTGGGTTTAGGTGTGTGGGCCTTGCGGGAATAGAAAGATTTCACGGGGGGGAAATCTCACAATTTCCCTCTCTCTCTCTCTCCTCCCACACAACACACCCACCCACGCACACAACCCACACCCTCCTCTCTTTAAACACACCTCCACCCTCTCCATTTCCTCTCCATCTCCACCACCCTCACCATCACCACCACCACCTCCACCCTCGTCCTCCACCACCCAGCCGGCAGCCTCTTCCCCTCCCCGTCCCCCTTGCAGCCCGAGTAGGGAGGAAGGAGGGGAGCTCGAGACAGAGGAGCAATGGAGAGAGGGCGAGCGAGGATGTGAAGGAGAGGGAGAGCATGGACGAGGGAGAGGGTGAGCGTAGGAGAGGAGGTGCAGCCGGAGGAGCTTGGGAGAGGAGCCGAAGGTGAGAAGAGGAGCTCGAAGGAGCTCGGGAGAGGAGGCACAACCTCCTACAGCTATGGGAGGTGCTGCTGCGACCTCTACAGGAGGAGGAGAGCGCGAGGAGAAGCTCGTGGGAGGATATTGCGGAACCATTTTCTACAGTATCAAACATCTAGAACTCCATCCAGACTTCTATTGGATCCTCAAGACGTCCAGGACTGGCGCCAAACGTCTGACAGCACACAAAGTGCCAAAGTATGTCCTGCGTACAAGTCTGCATGCACGTACTTGTGCTTTTATGTGTCATGATTTTTAAGCGGCTCGCATGCGCAGGCACATGGCTCACCCTTCGAGGTACTTTAGGACGTCTAGAGACAGTACCAGACGTCTGACTGCACTCCCAGACGACCGAAGGGAGTGTCAGATGTCTGGGATCACCCTCAGACGGTTGCAGAGGGGTTCAGATGTCTGAGGAAGCCGCAGGGAAGCAAGGTGAAGTTTTGAGATTGTTTAAGATGTCTGGGTTTAGTCCCAAACATCTGATTTTAGTCAGTATGCTCATTTTTGGCCCGTTTAGGGCTCAAACAGAATTGATTTTGCGCAAACGAAGTATCGTTGGTTTTCGTTCAAGTTTCTCTACGTGTTAGTGTCACTTGGATACAGTTTTAAACTCATTTGATGTAGTTGGTCAATTGTATAGGTCTCCAGCCAGTTGAGTACATGGGGCCTATGGAGACAATGGGATCTACGATCCAAGCCCCCATTCCACCCGTGTATCCCAATAGAGCAGTTCTCTCTCTAATCCCAAAATTATTGATTAAATTGCATGCTTTAGAAATATTTGATTGATCCCTAGGTTGTGAGATGAACCCTAGGGCTGAAAAAGATAAATGCATGCTACTTTAGAAATATTCACTTGAACCCTATGTTGTGAAATGAACACTAGGATGAAAGAGATGAATGTTGTTTATGTCACGCTAAGTCTGTGTTTAAAAAGTGTTGCGTTGCAGTATAGCCGAAATAGCGTTCAAAACATATACAATTTTTATTACTCAAATAAGTTCCGAGGTTGAACACAGGGAGCTATATGGGATTTAGAAATTAAGATCACAATTCAAAATTAAAAGAGATTGCAATAGTATCAGTAGCAATGTGCAAAAATATGGGGTAAAATGGTGATTTAAATCACCAAATACTCCTACAATATCACCAAGGAACTCAATGTAAATGTTATGAAATGAGAGGTAAGTTCTCTCGTCTAATTTGGAAATCAGATGACTTATAGTTGTCTGCTCCTTTTCTTCTTCTCTACCTTTGCTTTCTCTATCTCTCTGATTCTTCCTTTCCTCTTCAGGCCTTTACCTCTTCTTCTTCAGCTTCTGCTCTGGCCTCCTCTTCTTCTTCTTCTTCTTCCTTCTGCCTTCAACCCTACGAGCCTTCTCTTCTTTCTTCTCTTCTTCTTCAGAATTTGGCTAAGTGTCAGCCGAAGGTTCCTGTAGAAAAACCCTCCCCCTACCTGCGCAACTCTCCTCTCTCTTTCTCTCTTGGGATCCGCTCTCCCGGAGCCACAGGTATCCACGTCATGTACCCGGGTCCAGGCTCACCGGTGTGCGATGGTGAGCGAGGAGTGCAGCTCGGGTCTGGTCAGGCCAGGTCCGCGGGGGCGTGTTGCGGACGAGACTAGGTGAAGGTGAGAGGGACCTCACCTCGTGGTAATTGAGGCGAATAGCTAATGGCACTTATTCAATTTATGTGGGTGCATGGCTTCAGAACTGCCCGATGTAGGACTGAAATGACCCATCACCTTTCGGTCATTTAAGACGTCTGGGATGCTCACCAGACGCCTGTCTAGACGTCTGGAGAGATCGCCGGACATCTGAAAATATCTTTTCTCTTCGGTGCGTACCATACGTACGCCATGCCTTTTCCCTCACCACATCTCCCCTCCCTACGATGCCCACTCCGTGCCACTCCCTCGCTCATGCCCTTCCCCTCACCTTCTCTTCCTTTATAAGTCCTCCTCCACTTCGTCTCACACCCTCACGTTGAGCCAGAGAAGGAGAGAGTGAGCGGAGAATGGAGAGCGGAGAGCTAATCATGAGTCTAAGTTGAGAGCGAAGGGCGCTGTGCCGCTCTGCTGTAGCGTCTGCAGCGAGGAAACATTTTATGGTGACAATTATGCTAAATGGGGTTTATCTTAAGGGTAACATGCATAAATAACCTACTAATGAGGTACCTTGGACTGCCATTGAGAGCTGCAAAGCTAAAGAAAAATGATTGGAATATCTTGTTTGATAAGGTCTCTTGCAAGTTGAAAGGATGGAGTAGTAAATTTTTGTCAGAGGGTGGGAGATTAATTCTCCTTAACTCAGTCATAACATCCATCCCGGTCTTTTATTTTAGCATCTTTAAGGCCCCGAAGTCTATTTAGAAACGTTTGGATGTTATGAGGAGAAGATTTTTTTGGAAAGGAGCTGGCCATGAGGGTGGTTTTATGCAGCCCATCAGATGGGATAAGATTTACAAGCCAAAGGAGATAGGTGGTATGGGGATTAAGGTGCTTAAGGAGTTCAATGAAGCCCTCCTGATTAAGTGGGCCATCAAGATCTTGGACTGCAAGGATGATTTAATGACAGACTTAATCAAAGACAACTATGGTGGGTCTAATAGTGCACTGAAGAGGCTACAACTAGTGAAGCCTTCCCCTTTTTGGCAATCAGTTACCCTTGTAATCAGCAACAATTGGCATCTGCTGCAGCCTAAACTTGGAGATGGTAGTGATTTTAGTTTATGGAATGATCATTGGTCAAGTTTGGGGATTCTAAAAGATGCATACCCGAGGGCATACGCCGCTGCTGCAGATAAGGAGGCCAAGGTTAGCAGTCTGTGGTCTGCTGCAGAGGGGTGCTGGAGGCTGGAAGGTCATGAACAATGCAGACCTGGCACTTAATTATGAGAGGATAGACAGAATCTGATGGCTGCACTATAGCAGATGCATCCTAGGCCGAATGTGGCAGATACTTATGGCTAGAATGGGGTCTTTTCTGTGTAGCAGGCCTATGAGAAGATCATCAGATCAAACACTGAGATGGAGAGTGATCCAATTGACAGGAAAATATGGCTATTGAAAATTCCCTTGATGGTTCAAATTTTCTTGTGGCTTTGCAAACAGGAAGGCTTGATCACTAGTGATCTTGGACACAGAAGAATGGGGACTATTTTGAATGCTTGTCATCTCTATGGTTTACACACTGACAGTGCGTCGCATATTTTTTCCTGTTGCTTGGTCACAGACAAGCTTTGGAGGACGATTTGTCTGGAACCTCTTCCCACCTGGGATTCCCTTTGGCAGAGGTTCGATACTCCTGGACGACTGTACAAGTGTATGGCTGCCACCTTGTGGTGTGTGTGGAGGGCGCGAAACGAAAAGTTTTTTCAGGAGAGACCGATTAGATGTGAGAAAATTGTAAATGAGTGCTGATTTCTCATACACAGTTGGGGATCTATTTTGTAATGTTTTGTTTGATTTGAAATATATTGCCCTCCGGATTGCTATCGTTTAACGATAGCTTTCCTCATTGTTTCAAAAAAAAAAAAAAACATGCATAAATAACACATCATAATTGGGCATGGGAGCATGACATTCATCGCACAGTGAGATTGCTGATTAAACAATATTAATGGCCATTTATATAAGTTCATGTCAAAACAAGCCTCAGATGAGCAATCGGACTTCACGGATGGATTCAGAGAGACTAACGGAGTCCAACGGACTCAAAATCAACCAAATCCGACATCCGGAGCTCCATCAATTGGCCCAAGAAGTTCTGACCATTGATCTGATGATCAACAGCCACACAGCTGCCATGTGGCGGCATCCGACACGCCCCTCGTTGCTTCTCACCGCGCATCACTATAAGCCATCCAATCCTTCGATCGGAAGGTTGAGAATGCATTGGACGTGCCTGCACATCTACAGCGCTTGTGCCCCTTCACCGCTCCAGAATCAGATCTCGACCGTTGGATTACCATCCAACGGTCGACACGCCACGCACCCAACTACTCTTCGTGACCATGCGCTAGCTACAGCGCAGCGGTTGACGATCTCACTCGCGCACACGTGACGCGGGGTCGAAATGCACCGCATAGCAAATCGGAGGCAAACGCGTGCGCGGACGAAATTGGGTTGTGGATCAGCACGCGGATGGTGGTGATCGCGAGACGTAGCGCCCACAGATGAGCACGCTCAGATGCCTGCGATGACACGTAGGGGGCGTGCTGCGCAAGCGCGATCCGGGAGCGTGCCCTCCGCACAAGCTCAGCCGTCTGATCTTCGATCGGACAGCCCTCAAGGCAACCACGCGGATTGCGTGCAAGAAGAACGGGCACGTGCGTTGAACCAGCGGGTAGGGGGATACATCAACGGTTTTGGCATGGGTTTAGCGACGTCCCGGACGTTTCTAAAGCCCATACTTAAATTAGAAACCCCTTCTTCCTATATAAATCCCTTCCAACTACCCATGTAAAGCATTCAATACACTTACAAGTGCTCTACCCCACTCTTAGCCACCATTAGCACACTTTTGTAATCACCGGACTCAATGAGCCGCCGACGGAGCCCTCCTCCACCGCTATGACCACCTCTTCGTCTCCTTTCTCTTTCCCTCTCTCTCTAGCTTAGCTTTACTTTACTTGTGCTTAAGCATTTATCTAGTGTTGTAATTGTAAAACTTGAGTTGCATGTTAAATATAGCATTAATGTTATTTTCATCATGATCTAAGTGAATGCCATGACTTAAAAGAACTCTAACCCTACTCTTTCTCTCTTTCTCTCTCTCTTACACGCTTTTCTCTTGCATTTTCTTGCGCAAGCAAAAACCCGCCATTTTCGTGACAACTAAGTGATAGAAAAAGCTGATTTCACACCTCCATGTGTACGACACTCGGACTCCAATCCGTTTCTATATTTAAAATTGACGCAGCGAACGCAAGCTACAACGACACTCTTAAACAAACGTGTCCATAGCACGTCAGAAAGCCAGAGCAATTCTGCGGAAGTCATTTTTCCGGGGAATCGGACATCCAAAGCGACATCCAGACGTGTTACTGGACGTCCAAAGGTAGAATGAGACGTCTGGTAGAGATCTATTTTCCATATTTTCTTCTCTACCAAAGTCCTGACAATGCACGTACATGTGTCAGAAGTTGGATGGCAGACCAAGGCAGTTTCAGACGTCCGGGAGCATCTCTAGACGTCTAACGAAACCCTTGGACGTCGATACTACGTTCCAGACGTTCGATAGAAATGCCCTGAGAGAGGTATGCCTGCGAGTCATTTAAGACGTCTGGCCCCCTTTCCAAGACGTTTGATTTTTGTCAGACCTCATGTTTTTAGGGCCGTTCGAGGCCCAAACGATGTCGATTTTTCGTAAACAAAACATCATTGTTTTTCGTACAAATTTCTTCATGTAATGGTAGTTTGTCTGTATCTTTTGGAATCCTTTTGACCTGTCCATCCACGACTTAGGTCTCCAGTCCGTCGAGAGTACGGGAGCAATAGAGACGTCGGGAGCTGCTGTACGAGCCCCCATTCCACCCGGTCATCCTAGTAGAGTGGTTATAACTAATTCTCAAAGTTAAATAAAATGCATGCAATTAGTTAAAACCTAGGATGTGAGATGAATCCTACGAAGAAATAAAAGTGTGCTCTAGAATACAGCTATTCAATTGAACCCTAGGTTATGACATGAACACTAGGGATAAAAGAAAAAGAAGATGCATGTGTAGAGAGATCGATGATTAAATAAATCATAAGCTACTTGTACTACCCGAATGAATTACCTTATGGATAGGAAAAATGAACTCGTACCACGGAAACTAAGATGCCTATTCTGTATGTGACAAACCAGATATGGAATAAAGAAAGTTCATGTACGAAACCTACGGGGAATGTAGAATGAGATAAGAACACTGTAGTACAAAATATTAGAAACTGACCGCGTGCCAGTGCGGGGTAGCTACCTGTGTACTTATCATGTGTGCCGTAGTCACTGCTACGTCACGACCGTGACCTCAGGGTGGTAGACCGAGTGTAGGACTACCACGGAGGGACTCTCTCGGCAAGGGGAGTGCCACGTGTGCATCCTGCATCACAGGAAAACTACAAGCAAGATTGTTTCTTTAGGGAACATGAAGATTAAAGTAATGTAATGGATCCTGATTAGAGATCTCTATACAGCAACATCTTATAAGATAATTGGAATCGGGAAATAACTTGTTAAATGTACTTTATGTTTTTCGCCACCACTCTACTCAACATTAGCTGACTCCAGTTATATAACTTTGTATAGGTCAGGGATTTGAACAACCCGAGCTACCGGCTGCTGAGGACGCTGGGCCTAGTCGAACCCAGCTATAGTTTTTACTGCTAGTTGTAGTGAGTTCCTATAGTTATATTGTCAGTACTTTTTCATTATGTTTTCTATCTGTACTAGTTTTGTTGTGATGGTTGTATTCCTACTCTTGAAGGTATGTAATATTTTAGTATTACTGTTCTGCTTCTCCTTTTGTGCCAATTTTTTTCTGCTTAGCTACTGTACTTGTGTGATAGATGGATTGATGCATGTTATTTGGTTATTTCTCGTTGGTCGATTGGGTCTTGGGATTAGTCGAGGTGAGCTGGTCTCGGGTCCTGTAGGAATCTAGGTTCGGGTCGTGACAAGATGGTATCAAAGCAAGGTTGTTGTTCACGAGGGGAAATCAGGTTTAAAAAAGGTCGCGTTGTAGTACAGCTGAAATCGCTTTGAAAATAAATAATTTTATTACTTGAAGTTTAAGTCCAAAATTGAACACAGGGAGCAAATGTAATTCATGCACTAAGCTTAATGAAGGCAATTTGAACACATAATATTACTCAAAAATCTAATGAAAAATATAAAGCATGAGTAGATGGATAATAAGAATAAATGTAGTAAGAAATATAATGAGGACTTATAAAAAATTGGCTTCTCTGTTCTAAAGCTTCCTTTCTTTCTTCTTCTCTCTTTCTCTTCTGATTTCATCCCTTAGTCTTTCCCTGCTTCTTTTCCTCTACCTTTGATTCCTTCAGCTGCTTCTCTTTCTTTTTCTTTCACTCTTTCTCTGGCGGCTCCTTCTGCTTCTGCCTTCAGCTTCTTCCTCTTCAGCCTTGTCTTCCTCCTTAGCTTTCTTTGGCCTCCACCTTCTTCTTCCTTGGCTTCTTCTTCTTCTCCTTTCCCTGCTAGAGCAAAACCTACCCCTACCTGCGTGCGCTCTCCTCTCCTCTTTCTCTCTTAGGCTCACTCTCCCAGATCCTATCTTGGGTAATCGAGTTAGGTACGTGCCTGGGACCAGGCCCACTGGCGTGCGATGGTGGGCGAGAAGTGCAGGTCGAGTACACGAGTCAAGCCAGGTCTGCGGCAGCAAGGTCACGAACGAGGTGGTAAGAGGGTGAGTGGGACCTCACCCCATGGTCAGGAGGAGATAAGCTTGATTCACTTTTTCACTTTATTCGACTATGGTGCTTCAAGATTTTCTGAGGTGGGACTATCTTCCCACCTCCCTTCGCGTGCGTCCGCAGCAGGTAATGTTGCTTGATTGCAGCTGCTACTGGGGTCTTCGTAGCCAATTGCTTGTCTGGAGCTATGCACGAGAGGAGTTCGCGCAACCTAGGGCTATGCACCTGGAGCAGGGAGACCTGGAGCGAGCTCACAAGCAAGCTCCTCGTGGTCGTCAATGGCGGCGAACTTCCAACACCTGTCAATGCGAAAATGACCTTATGGCCTCATCAGAAAGCTCAGAAAGCTTTGCCGAGACACGACGAATGTGTCGCGAAGGTCGGCGTGGCATGGGGTGGCCGGAGTGTAAGTGCCTAGGGCACCCTGTGTGCGTGAGAGTGGGTGTGTTTGGGGGGTGGTTTGGGTGCGTGGCGAGGCGAGTAGAGTGAGGTTTTATGATCAGTGGAGTGTTGTGGAGCTTATGGGGTGGTTGGCGAGGCGGATGGAGGTGCGGAGCGGCGAGGACGCCTCACCGGAGGTTTAGTCGGAGGTGGAAAAGGTGGTGGTGATTGGTGGCATCGAAGGATATTTTCAAGAAATAAAGAGGGGGAACAGGAGGAAGAGGGAGAGAGAAGTTATCTGACCTAACCTAAGGACGAAGGAGGAGGGATGGTGGCCGGCTCGTATTGCCATCGCCGGAGACGAAGCTCTCCATAGGTGAGGCGGCGACGACGATAGGGGAAGAGGCGGCATCAGGCTGGTATGGCCGACACGGATAAACGAGAGGAAGGCAACCCAACCACTGGTATTTTGGTTGGGCAACGAGAGAGAGGGGACGAAGCCGTCGGAGCTTGCGGAGAGGTTGTGGCCAGCGAGGAGAGAAGAAAGTGGGGCGAACCAGCCCAATTCAAAGCTGAGGAGGTGCGAAATGAATTAGGGTTTCTTAAATAGGTCTTGGAGGTTGGGTTTGTGCTTGGAAGCCAAGCTTCCAAGCACGACAAGCTCGCTGGAGTTGGAAGTTCAAAAAGACCCAAATCTCTCATGCGTTCGCATGAGAGATTGGGTATAAATTAAGGCTCATCAGTGGGTTTGGATTGAAGAGGATTACTCAGAGAATTTCACTTCCAATTTTGGGAGGGATTATCTGAGAAATCAAGGAGAATTCTCCTTGTGAAGCTTGCCGGAGTAGGATTCCCTCCGCTACAACGGTTGAGGGATCTAATTGCAAAGAACGACGAGGAAGCTAGGGGGTTTTTGTAGAGGTTTTCAAAAGATAGGGGTAGAAATGTATTGGGCTGGACCTGTTCACAAAGTAGGTCAAGATGAGTTCCCCTTAGGTCCAAAATTTAGTTCGAACCTAAGTTATACCTAAGGAATCCAATGGTGAAGTTGGATTTTGGGCTTGACCACGTTTGACTAGGCAATTTACGTAAAAACCTAATTTATGGCAAATATTTGTCTGAGACCCCATTCTAAGTCAAAATAGGTTTCAAGGGCTAAATTGAAGGTTATAAATCCTAGAGAATATTTTTTCATGATTTTTAGAGGGTTTAAGTGAATTTTATCCTGACCAGAACCTTGTTAAATCAAGTGGATCTGTTTTAGGATTATAAGAAGTGATTTAATTCCTAAAATTCACATGAACCCTTTTCTGTTTGGATCAACCCACTTTTTATCTTATTAAGATCATTTGACCTGTGTTTAGCCCATGAGAAAACCTATTGTTATACTGCAATGGTAAAATTACAGTTTTACCCCTTGTTTCTTACTTTTATCTCAGAATGATTATTTATGGAATTAGGACCTCCAGTTGGTTATATAGGAGCTTTTGTTCTCTTCTTTGAGTCAAAATGAGCTAGTGAGGGCTCATGATGGTGTTCCCATCAGTCGTCCTGAGAAATAAACCAAATAGTTTGAAAATCACCACACTTGTACATGTAGCTAGGATAGCCATCACAACGTTTTATCTTGATTGTCATTTCCGAGTCTTACGTCTCCTCTGTTGCTAAACAGTCATCGACAATCCCATTTCTTTTCGATCTCCGTGCAGGAGATGCCTCGTCAAGGAGCTCTTGAGGCAAGCCGTGGACATGGTCATGGCCGAGGGCATGGTCGCAGGGGGGGCGAGCGATGGCCGCGGATGGAGCCACTCCACCTCTCCTTCCGAGCATTCAGGCCCTAGTCCTCGCCCAACTAATCCGGGATCTCATATGGGAGGAGCTCCCTCAGCCTCCTCTTCCTAGGGATGCAGAGGGGGAGTCCTCCGCGGGGCAGGCGAGCCGCCTCGGTGGTGGACGAGCTGGAGGGGGAGGGGGTGATCCTCCACCTCCCCCAACTCCTTAAGACACTTCGGGGCACGAGTCCTCCTTGCCTGGAGGTGCACCCATTCCCCCGTTGTGGCTACACCACGAGGTCTTCAGCCAGTTCAAAAAGCTGAAGCCCCCCTCTTTCAAGGAGGAGGGAGAGCTGATGTGGGGCCAGTTTGTGGCACTCTTCTGTGAGCAGTACTTCCCACAGACGTGGAAGAATCAGAGGAGGTGAGAGTTCCACACTCTCCACCAGGGGGCAATGACGATTAGCACGTATCGTATGCGTTTCTTAGAGCTGTTGCACTTCACCCCAACAGTCGCGTCCACCGAGGAGGAGCGCCTGTGGAGATTCACTGAGGGTCTCCAACCTGCCATTCGGGGGTATGTAAAGCCCCTGAAGCTGACTACCTTCTCTCGCGTAGTCAAGCTGCCATGACCTATGAGGAGACCAACCCGTCCATGTGAGACACCAACGGAGGAGGACAGAAGAGGCTTTACCTGCAAGAGCACTCACAGGTCCGTCGGGAGAGGGGGCACTAGGCACCAGCAGGGGAGCTGTCCCATTGTATGGGTCAACCAGGGACCTTTGGGGGTCCCCGACAGGGACCAACCGACTGCAGTTGACCCCCACTCAGCCACCAACAGGGACAACAGGCAGAGGGAGGAGGTCGCATACCCCTCTACTATCAGTGTGGCCAGCTGGGCCACATACGGAGGGATTGTCCATTTAGGAGGCCGATCTGGTGGTCGCGATTACCAGGCTAGAGGAGGAGGACAGCAGTCGCGAGGAGGGTACCGGCCTGCTGCCTCCCGCCCGACCCAAAGCACGGCTGCTTCTTCAGTACCGAGGGCTGAGGGGCGTGCTAACACCCTGACTCACGGAGATGCTAGAGTTTCAGAATCAGTAGTGGTAGTTATGGTTACTATTTTCAGCAAGCTCGTTTACACGCTTTTTGATTCTGGTGCCACACATTTGTTTGTTTCTGCAGATTTTGCTGTCAGCATAAGGGCAAGCAGTGTACTTTTAGAGGAGCCCTTCCTGATTAGGGGATCAGGTGGGTAGGTGTTTGTTGCCGAGGAGGTTTTCACTAACTGTGACATCACGATAGGGGGACACAGTCTTCTGATTGACCTGATCATGATCCCGATGGAGGATTTTGGTGTAATCTTGGGGATGGACTGGTTAGCCGCATATCATTCCCTTGTAGACTGCTTCGAGAGAAAGATTGTTTTCTCCATACCACAGTTGCCTCCCTTCGAGTTTCGTGGCCAACCAGTAGACGAAGGATTCAGATGTATCTCCACGCTTCAAGCAGCGAAGCTACTGAGCCAGGAGTACGAGGGCTTCCTTGCTTGCATCCTACCAGAGCCTGATCACGTGGTCAGCTTACAGAGTATTCTGGTAGTTCGTGAGTACCCCGACATTTTTCCAGAGGAGCTACCAGGACTGCCACCTGAGCGTGCGATCGAATTTAAGATCTCACTGGTACCGGGGACCGGCCCCATTTCTACTACACCGTACCGGATGGACCCGCTTGAGCTACAGGAGCTCAAGTCACAGCTATAGGACCTGCTAGAGAAGGGCTTCATGAGGCCTAGTGCCTCCCTGTGGGGAGCCCCCATTTTGTTTGTGAAAAAGAAGGACAGTACTCTTCGACTGTGCATCGACTACAGACAGCTGAACTGGGTCACCGCCAAGAACAAGTACCAATTGCCACGCATAGATGACCTCTTTGACTAGCTGAGAGATGCCACGGTATTCTCCAAGATAGATCTCAGGTCGAGCTACCATCAACTGAGGATTAGGGAGACCGACGTCTCCAAGACAGCCTTTCGCATGCGGTATGGTCACTACGAGTTCTTTTTCATGTCATTTGGCTGACCAACGCCCCTGCCGCTTTCATGGATCTAATGAACTGTGTCTTCCGGCCGTATCTGGATCAGTTCGTGGTAGTATTCATTGACGACGTACTCATTTACTCTCGAGATCAGACACAGCACGAGCAGCATCTTCACATGGTCATGGATACTTTGCGATGGCACAGGCTGTACGCCAAGTACAGCAAGTGCGAGTTCTGATTGAGACAGGTCACCTTCCTAGGCCATGTGATCTCAGAGGATGGATTGGCTATGGATCCAGAAAAAGTGGAGGCAGTGCTCAAGTGGGAGAGACCGCGTACAGTGACAGAGATTCGCAGTTTTCTGGGATTGGCTGGTTACTACAGAGGGTTTATTCGAGGATTCTCGTAGATTGCACGTCCTCTGACTCAGTTGACTCGAAAGGACGTGTTGGTGCTAGAGCACCGCGATCGTTTGTTTTGATGTTAACAAAACACGTGTCATTTAACATTTACACTTGGAGTCCTAGATTTCAGGCAAATTGCAAATGGAGACATGATTAGACGGAGTTCGAGCTCGCATCCAGGATGGATTGGAGGAGCTTGATGGAAAATAGAGGAGATTTGCGAGGAGCGATAGATTGAAGATGTAAGGACAAGAAGAATATGATAGAAATCTATTTATTTCTTTCATGTACTTTTGTCTTTATTTCCTTGCCCTTTTTGTTCCTTAGAAAATCATGTTAAAGAGTCTCAAAGTACCCTAATAGTAGTCCTAGGAACACCAGCACAACCCTAGGATACTTAGGTTTTCTGTAGAAAACTTAGAAAACCAATATAGGGTTCAAACAGCTTTTTCAGACGTCTAATTCCAAAATCAGACATCTGATAATGTGTTTTAAGACGTCTGACTGTTGATTCAGACGTCTGATAACATTTAGGCTGGACTTGTTAGCTCTGTCTGATAAAATCAAATGTCCAGACCTCTTAGAAGACTTCTGATGACTTTGCTAGACGTCCACTTAGTGGACCGTTGGCTGGCTTAGCAAATACTGAAGGATATGACCGTTAGAGCCTTATCAGACGTCTTTAAGCCTTTCCAGACGTCTGATAGATGACCGTTTTGCCTCGGCTGACCCAAAATCTCTTCTCAGAGATTTTCTAGCCGTTCAAACTTTTGGAAATCCATTCCCACGAAAAAGTAGGTTTCCAATCGTCCAGACATAGTGCCAGACGTCCTGTATGTCGTCTGATGAACTTGCACTAGAACCCTGTTTAGCTCTGATTCAAGTCAGGAAGAAACCCGCCTAAAATCAGACGTCTGACCTTATTTTCAGACGTCTGATGCCAGGATCAGACGTCTGATAACCCTGTCAGTGCAATCATTGTTCCTGATTTCGACCTGATTCTCTTGGGCTTTGCTCCCAACGGCTATGGAAGCTTTCCAAAGCCTTCCAAAGCTTTCCTAAGGCCTCTATAAATAGAGAGGAACCTCTTGCACACAAACACACACCTAGACACACCAAGAACAAGCATTTCCACTCTTTTGTGTTCAAAAAGAATCTCTTGATCTCCAAGCTCATGTTCTACATCTTGAGAGCATCAAGCCCTTGCACACCCGCTCTCCCGCCATAGTTCACGAGAGTGACATTGCACCGTCGCGTGGCTCACGCACCCGCGTCATCGATTCGACGCACTCCTTGCAAAGGGCAGTTTCCTAATTCCTATAGAAGCTGGGTTTAAATCTTTGTTGGCTTTATAGGACTATATTTGTTATTTTATCTTTGTTATTTGATTTGGTATTCGCTTTACGAATTCCCGTCTCCTTCGTGTGACAAAATCCTTCTCGTGAAGAGAAGGGGTTGCGGAATGCTACCTTCGCACTTGTAGCGTGGTTGTAATTGAGGTTGAATCACCCTCGTTTAAGTGATTCATTTAGTGGATTTGATCAACTTGGTTGATCGGAAAATCCTAACTCGAGAGGGTTAGGTGGTGGTTTTCACCCGGTTTGGGTTTCCACCTAAAAATAATTGTGCACATTGTGTGATTGAATTTTTTGTGAGATTGTTTATATTATTTTTCCGCATTTTATTACGTTACCCCCTCCTGGTAGGAAGAAACTACAAGACGTACCTTTCACCTAGACAGACGAATGTGAGTCATACTTTCAAGAGCTGAAGGAGAGGCTGACCTCAGCTCCTGTATTCACCATCCCTGACAACGGTGGCGAATTCATCGTCTACACAGATGCCTCGTTGCAGGGATTAGGGGGTGTGCTCATGCAGTGGGGTGACGTTGTCACATACGCTTCGCAGCAACTAAAGCCCCACGAGCATAACTACCACACCCATGACTTAGAGTTGGCAGCGGTTGTCCTCACATTGAAGACCTGGAGGCACTACTTGTAGGAAGATACATTCGAGATTTTCACTGACCATAAGAGCCTCAGATATCTTTTTGACCAGAGAGAGCTCAACATCAGGCAGAGACGTTGGTTGGAGCTCCTGAAGGACTATGATTGCAGCATCTCCTACCACCTAAGAAAGGCCAATGTGGTGGCTGACGCCTTGAGTCGGAAGGCCTGCCCACTTGGCTTACTTACGAGCACAGAGTTGGAGACTTATGGAGGAGTTGGGCAGCTAGCGACCTCAAGAGTCACAGGGGTACTGCTGGGCAATGACAGTGGCGAGGCGGACACGACCAGAGCTGATGGATCGCATCGTGATTGGACAGATGACGGACCCATACCTACGGGCACAACGAGACCGAGTATTGGCAGGGAGCCTAGGAGAGTTCTCGTTCATTTATGGAGTCCTGCATATGAGGGGAAGCTTGGGAGTTCCTAGAGATGAGGAGCTGTTGAGGGAGCTGATGATAGACTCATCGTGATCTATAATTACCCCTAATTAACTAGTCTTCCCAGTTAATTAGCTAGGATTATGTGAATATATGGGTTAATTATTAAATAAGGGATAAATAGTAAGGGACCTTAAAATAAGTTAAAAATGTTATTTTATCATCCAATTAATATTATTGATAATCTAATTAATAATTGGACTCAAAATATTACTAATCATTCATCTAATTAATACATTAACTAACTTAAGCATAAAATATATACCTAAGTATGTAATAATTTAAGTAATATTAAATAAATTAATCTAAAAATGTCAAAAATGTAAATTCAAAGTCTAAATATAATAATTGTCTTATTTATAAACATATATAAAAAGTTGAAAAAGATTTAAATTAAAATAAGCCTTGAAAACTTGAGTTTACATTTTGGTCCTTACATTTCATTCTAATCAAGTCCTTATTTCTCATTTAGGTCCTTACATTTCATTGCAAATAGGTCCCTGACTTCTTCTTCTTCTTCTCTTCACTCGACTGAACGGCTGACAACTGAAGGTGCAGCCACCGCACGATAACCGCCCATCTGACGTCATTTCCTCTTCTCCAAGTTCCTGGAGCTTGCGCTCACCACCTCAATTTCACCGGTCTGGATGACACTGATATCCTAATTTAGGGTTGGAGATAACCTCACCGGCATCGGAGAAGACGCCGATGGTTATCCTCCTCCTAGCCACAATTGCGTCCAGATTCCACCTCCTTCTTAGTAGCCGTCAACTATAAATACCCCTTGACCCCCTGATTTCCACTAAGTTGTCTCCCTTCCCTCTTCTTCACTGCAGCCGACTTCAATAGGCTATTCACTCCACAACTCTGGCAATCTTCCACCACACCATTCAACTTCCTCCATCCACCCTTATTAGCTCTGGAACTCCGCCGAAGTCAGCCGCGTCTTTGGACACAGGAGCTGACTAAGGAGCTCCTCTGCTTCACCTCACAACCGCCGCCGGAGATCCTTCAACAACCCTCTAATTTCCTCCACTATCATGAGCCGTCGACGGAGATCCTCTGACCCCTTCGACCAGGTAACAGTAGACTAGAAGTATGAGTAGGATAGTTTAGTTAGTTAGTTAGATAGGTTAGTTAGCCCTAATGTCAGATTTTAATTTCATCTTCCTTGACTCCGACGAGCTCCTTGAGCTTGTCAGAGCATTAATTTCGTCTTTTTAAACCACTGATCATCTTACTCTATCTTCCACGATCACTTCTATCACATTTAATTACTTATTTGATCACTAATTCGCCTAGACCACTTCCACCGACTACTCCTGCTATCCATGGCAGCAGTAGTTGAGCTATATTCCACCTTCATTGGATCCTCCATCACCTATTCATCACTGAAGGATCCTGATCATCGCTATAATTAGAGTAAATACCACATATAAAGTAAACGCCTAAATCTAATTAAGCTTCTGAGCTTGCTGTCAATGGCGGCTCAGGAGTAGTTGAAATCTTAAATTAATTATATATTTATGATCACAAATTACTGTTGACTTGTCTTGACCACTCAATTGAGTGGGAAAACAGGTCCTGAGCTTCAATCAACTCAGACTTCATATAAATTGAATCCACTATTAAATCTGTATTCTAATGAGCAAATGAAGGAATTAACTTGATCCTAAGGTTCCTTGTGACCTCAGGAATCTTTTTAAGTCGTTAATGGCACACTTTCTCTTTCTGTAAACAAAATGCAGTTTTTCTGGACTCACCGGAGATCCGACGAGCTCTGGCGAGTCAAAATTGTTCTTTAGCCTATATAACTTGGTGAGAAGCTCCAGAATGACGAATTAAGGTTTACTAATTATTCTGAGATCATTTATTTGGGATTTTGATAACGGGAGCTTGAGTTAGGGATTCATCTTCTCCAATTCCGATGGAGTTGGAGAAGATGAAGGAGTTGGAGAAGTCTATCAGAAAGCTTTTAGTTACATTTAAAGGATCTAGAAGCTTCAGTGCAATGCACTGAAGTCATTCCTACCCATAAAGCACTGTAACAACCTTTTGGTTGTTCTGACGAACAACCCCTTTTGGAGTTCAAGCGACGAACCTGAAACCCTAGAATCCTATGTTAAAACATCCATTCAAGGGTTTGAGAATGTTCCTGGGGTTGGAGAGAAGACATTTGAGGCTTTAATTCCTTGAGAAAAGATTCAAAATATAAAGTCAAAATTTGAAGCTTTCTAGTCAAACAAGAGTTTGATTCTCTAATTTTGGATTCAATCTGACTAATTGATGAGATTAAATTGACTCTGAGATTTATTTGAATGATTTTAAAGTGAATTGGATGAGCTTTAATGGTTAATTTGATTGGATTTCAATTACTGCTAGTTTGGGTTGTTTTTGAACCCAAACTGTTGGCAGTAGATTTTGGATGAGTTTTGATTGTGAATTCTGCCCAGATGAGTTGATAACAACCTCTAGAACCTATTTCAATCGATTACTCATGACTTTAGATGTCTGTTGGGTCAGAGGCATGGGAATGCTTTCATGAATTGCAAAGGAAATGCCCACATCATGACATCCCTCATTGGCAATTAATGCATATCTTCTACTATGATTTGCAAGAGGGCATTTGAAATCTAGTCGATGCCTCTTGTGCAGGGAATTTCCTAAATCGCGACTCAGAATCCGCCTCAAAATTATTTGAAGGGATGGCGGAAAACTCGATCAACAATGCATCTATGTCACAATTCACGTGGGGCACGAACAGACTCATCAAAATCCGCACAAGGGCATTCACGAGATCGGTAATCCGTCCAGTTCAAAGGATTTGGAAATTATTGTAGAGAAACTGGACAAAGTCGATATCGTAGCAATGCATCTCGACGAGGTCAAAAATACGATGAAAACTCTTACACCTCTACTTGCTACGCAAAATCCTGCGTATTCACCTATTTCGCAAATTCCCACGGGGAAGGAAGTTGTGAATAATCTGGATTCTAGAGATCCATCTTCCTTGGGTTTTCTATCTACTCCTGCACCAACCCAAGGAGGGACCTTTGTCCCACAATCTTACCCACCCTTTTCCCCACCCTTTCCTGTTGTAGAAAACATGCCATATCTTTTAGGTTTACACGCCATCCAGGAAAACTTTCCAAGATCAAATCTTTATTCTAATACCTATAATCCTGGATGGAGAAGCCACCCAAATTTTTCTTGGGCTGATCAAAATCAAAATCAAAGACCAATTTATCCAAATCAGACCCATCTAAACCCACCTCCATTGCCTCCTCAGCAACTAGATGTAAGGCCTAATCCGATGGGTATGCAGAATTACTCTAGGCTTATTAGAGATACGTAGCTAGACCAAATTTTGAGAGCTATGTTAGAGAGTTAGTGACAAAATGCTGAAGCTCTCGCTGAGATGCAAAGGCAATGTAAGGTAGAGTTGACTGACTTACGAAATCAGATCACGCTTTTGCCTGAGTCTCATCAGCCAAGTGCCCTTCCATCCTAGCCAATTCCAAATCCTAGGAATTTTCAAAACCCTAGGCAACAACAAAGCCAAGTCCATTTCCTTAATCAAGCCTTTGATTCTAATCACAACTTGTCCTCTATACTCCCTGAAAACAATCCACCAAACCCGAATCAGCAACCTATATTGTATCTAAATGACCCACCTATTATTGAGAATCAGAATTGACTCTGCTGATCTTTTGAATTTGGTTGTAATCATCTCTTTAAATTACCTCAATCTTTAATATTTTACATCTCAACCTAAATCAGATATGATTTTCACGATTATCATTCTGAGATTTTTATACTAATCTGATTTTGGTTCTGCGAGATCTATTTTAGGCAATTTCAGGACGAGTTTTTACCAGGTGGTTTTATCTATTTTTCTATTTTTGAATCAATTCTTCCATAACTCCTTTGTTTTTTATCATACATATTCTTGTTAGGAGTTCTTCACTAGGGTTTACGCCTAGTTGAAGGCGTAAAACTTAGCAATCTTGTACATAGCTATTTTCTACTTTCTTCTTTTTGTTTCTTATACACTTTCTCTGATTTTTCACTTCATATTACACTGATTACCTTCACCAGACGTCTAGAGAGATCACTGGACGTCTGAAAGTATCTTTTCTCTTCGGCGCATACCGTACATATGCCATGCCTTTTCCCTCACCCCCTCTCCCCACCCTGCGTCACCCACTCCACGCCACTCCCTCGCCCATGCCCTTCCCCTCACCTTCTCTTCCTTTATAAGTCCTCCTCCACTTCGTCTCAAACCCTCACGCTGAGCCAGAGAGGGAGAGAGCGAGCTGAGAGCGGAGGGCGGAGAGTTGATCGCGAGTCTGAGCACGAGAGCTGAGAGCGCTGTGCTGCATTGCTGCAGCATCTACAGCAAGGAAAGCCAAAGCGTTTCCGCGGAAGTCATTTTTCCGCGGAATCAGACATCCGGAGCGACATTCAGACATCTTGTTGGACGTCCGAAGGTAGAATGAGACGTCTGGTAGAGATCTATTTTCCGTATTTTCTTCTTTGCCAAAGTCCTGACAATGCACGTACATGTGTCAGAAGTTGGAAGGCAGACCAAGGCAGTTTCAGACGTCCGGGAGTATCTCCAGACGTCTGACGGAACCCTTGGACGTTGGCACTACGTTCTAGACATCCGATAGAAACACCCTGGGAGAGGTATGCCTGCGAGTCATTTAAGACGTCTGGCCCCCTTTCCCAAACATCTTATTTCTGTCACACCTCGTGTTTTTAGGCCCGTTCAAGGCCCAAACGATGTCGATTTTCCGTAAACGAAACATCGTTATTTTTCGTACAAATTTCTTCACATAATGGTAGTTTGTCTGTATCTTTTGGAATCGTTTTGTCCTATCCATTCACATCTTAGGTCTCCAGTCCGTCGAGCGTATAGGACCTACGGAGACGTCGAGAGTTGCTGTATGAGCCCCCATTCCACCTGGTTATCCTGGTAGAGTAGTTTTAACTAATTCTCCAAGTTAAATAAAATGCATGTAATTAGTTAAAACCTAAGATGTGAGATGAATCCTAGGAAGAAATAAACATGTGCTTTAGAATACAGCTATTCAATTGAACCCTAGGTTATGACATGAACACTAGGGATAAAAAATAAATAAAAAGATGCATCTGTAGAGAGATGGATGAATAAATAAATCATTAGCCGCCTATACTACCTGAAATGAACTACCTTATGGATAGGAAAAATGAACTCATACCATGGAAACTGAGATGCCTATTCTGTATGTAACAAACCAGATATGGAATAAAGAAAAGTTCATGTACAAACCCTATGGGGAATGTAGAACGAGATAAGAACACTACAGTATAGAGAACCAGATGGCTCTGGAATTTGTTGCCCACTAGTGGCCATTAAGGGAAGTGAGCTGACCTTTGTGTACATGGTACCGAAGAGAGCAACTATCCCTTGTAGTGTAGAGGAGAGCTTGCCACCCTTGGGTTGAGACTCGGGGTGGGTTTGGCCACTCTACGTTGACTCATGCTGGCCCTCGTGTACGTGATACCGAGGTGAGCTACCTAGTGTAGAGGGGAGCTAGCCACCCCAGGGAACCCGAGGTTAGGCATGGCCGCCCTACACCGACTCTTGTTAGCCCATTGGGTAAATCGGGATAGTCGGACAAGGGTACGAGGACTGAGGAGGGGCGAGACTCCTAAGGGGTTAGACCCCTCTTCTGCTCTGAGAGGGCAAGGCCCTATACTGTTCCGCACAGTACATTGAGGCATACCCGCTAGCGGAAATGACTAACCGCGTGCCAATGCAGGGTAGCTATCCGCGCGCTTATCACGTATGCCATAGTCACCGCTACGTCAGGACCATGACCTCGGGGTGGTATACCGAGTGTAGGACTACCACGGAGGGACTCTCCCAGCCAGGGGAGTGCCACGTGTGCATCCTGCATCACGGGAAAACTGCAAGCAAGAACGCTCCTTTAGGGAACAGGAAGATTAAAGTAATGTAATGGATCCTGATTAGAGATCTCTATACAGCAACACGTTATAAGATAATTGGAATCGGAAAATAATATGTTAAATGTACTTTATGTTTTTCGCCACCACTCTACTCAGCGTTAGCTGACTCCAATTATATACTTTGTACAGGTCAGGGGTTTGAGCAGCCCGAGCTACCGGCTGCTGAGGATGCTGGGCCTAGTCGAGCCCAACTATAGTTCTACTGCTAGTTGTAGTGAGTTCCTGTAGTTATATTTTCAGTACTTTTCCATTATGTTCTCTATCTGTACTAGGTTTGTTGTAATGGTTGTATTCCTATTCTTGAAGGCATGTAATATTTTAATATTACTATTCTGCTTTTCCTTTTGTGCTAATTTTTTTCTGCTTAACAACTGTACTTGTGTGATAGATGGATTGATGTTTGTTATTTGATTATTTCTCATTGGGCAACTGGGGCTTGGGATTGGTCGAGGCGAGCCGGTCTCGGGTCCTGTAGGGATCTAGGTTCGGGTCGTGATAGGGACTATCCGCGCACCCCTTCTTTGTGTGCCCGCAGTAGGGATTGTCCTTCGCAATTACCTCAGCGACTGAGGCTCACGTCATCAATTGAGGACCTGGGTGCATGCGCAAGCCACTTCCGCATGTTCTGGGACTTCAACTTGAGACAGCAGGCACCTAGAGCAGCCTCAAGCAAGCCTCGAGCTTGCTCGCCAATGGCGGACAAGGCCTGGTACCTGAAATCAATAGAACGGCCTCTCGACCACGTCAAAGAGCTCAGGGAGTATCGTCGGAGCACGGAGGATGTGATGGGGGTGATGGCGTGGCTTGAGAGTGACTGTGGGTGCATACCTAGGTCAAACTGTGTTCATGTGAGTGGGTCTGTTCGGGGGGTGACTTGGGTGGATGGAGAAGTGAATAAAGAGCGAGGAAGTGATCAGTGAGGCGTGGTGATGGTCGTGAGCTTGTCAGTGAGGCTTTTGGTGGCCTGTGGAGGTGGGATGGCCTCGTCGGAGGGGGTGGCCGGAGATGGAAGGGATGGAGGTGCGAAGGGGCGTCAGTGGTCGGTTTGAGGTGGAGTAAGTGCAGAAATAAAGTAGAAGGGATATGGGACTTAGCTCGGAGGTCAAAGGACGAAGGGGGGCAGCGAGGGTGTAGAGTCTGGTGTGGCCGACGTCGGAGACGAAGGCGGCTCCGGTGAGGTGGGAACGGCGAAGATGAAGAGGAACGGGCATCTGCTAGTATGGCGAGACGCGGAGAACAAGGAGGAGGAATCCGTAGCAGGTATGGCGGACGGATGATGAGAAAGGGCAAGAAAGGTTGCCGAACGTCGAGGAGCCTTCGGCCGTGAGAGGGAGAGATGAATTGAGAGGATTCACAGCTGAATTTGAGCGTAAGGAGTTCGGGAGGATCTGGGCTTCTTTAAATAGGGATCTGAGTGGCAGTTAGGGCTTAGGAAGCAAGCTTCCCAAGCTTGGAAGGTCGCCGGACTTGGGAGCTGTTTAGATACCCAAATCTCTCATGCATTCGCATGAGAGATTGGGAGGGAATCAAAGCACATAGATGGGTTCATACTGGAGATAATTTCTCAGAGAATCTCCCTTCCAATTTTGGAAGTGATTCTCTAAGCAATAAAGGAGAACTCCCCTATCAAAGGTCGTCGAAATAGGTTTCCTCCTCAATAATGGTGAAGGGACCTAATTGCAAAATTGATGAAGAAGTTAGGGGGATGTTCGCAAGGGTTTTTGAAAGTTTGGGATAGAAATATAATCAGACAGGACCTTTTTGCAAACTAGATCAAGGCAAACTCATCTTGGGTCCAAATTTTGGTACAAATCTAATTTGGACCTAAGGAATCAATGGTGAAGTTGGATTTTGGTTTTGACCACGTTTGACTGGGTAATTTATGTAAAAACCTAAATTAGGGCAAATATCTGTCTGAGACTCCATTTTAGGTCAAGATGGATTCTGATGACCAAATTGAAGGTACTAAACCCTAGAGAACATTTTTCTTTGATTTTTAGAGGATTTAAGAGAATTTTATCCTAACAAGAACCTTGGTTAATTAAGTGAGTCTGTTTTTAGGATTTCAAAAAGTTATTTAATTCTCAGAACACACATAAACCCTTTTCTGTATAATCCAACCCACTTGTTATCTTATTAAGACCATTTGATCTTTATTCAACCCTTGAGAAAACCCATGGTTGTACTGCATTCATGATAAGCTAGTAAAATTATAATTTTACCCCTATTTTCTTATTTTTCTCTCAGAATAGTTATGCAATGAATTATGGCCTTCAGTTAGTTATGTAGGAGCATTTATTCATTTCATTGAGTCAAAATGAGCTAGTTAGGGCTCATAATGGTGTTCCCATCAAATGTGCATGTATTAAATTATTAAATTACTATAATGTTTACTGAAAGTAGTAAACCATGAGCTGCCTGTACCACAATTTACTGAGCCATGACATGAATGAAAATATCTACTGTGTACTTAATAATTGATTGTGAAATCTTGAGCTTCTTGTTATGCATTTAATAAATTGATGTGGAAATGAAAAGGTCTATGTACGAACCCTACGGGGAACTAGAAAGGAACTCGCGTGTATGGAACAAATTTCATATGTAGGAGGGAAGTGAGCTGGACCTCGAGTACACGGTACCAAGGAAAACAACTGTCCCTTTTGCATGGAAAGTGAGCTAGCCCTCGTGTACGCGGTACTGAGGAGAGCTACCGTCACTTTAGTGTGGGGGAGAGCTAGCCGCCCTTGGGTTGAGACCTGGGGTTAGGAATGGCCCCCTACACCGGCTTTGGTTACTTTAGTGTAGGGGGGAGCCAGCCACCCCATAAGGCCCAGGGTTAAGGCTGGCCACCCTACATTGACTCTTGTTAGGCCCTCGGGGCAAACCAAGATAGTCGGACGATGGTGCGCTAACTGTTGGGGGCTGACACCCCTATTCTGAGGGGTAGGACCCCTGCTCTGTTTTGTACTATACGTTTGGGCTTACCCGATAGAGGAAATGACTGACTGCGTGCCAGTTCAAGGTAACTACCCGTGCGCTTATCGCATGTGTCGTAGTCACCGCTACATCGCGACCATGGCCTCGGTGTGGTAGACCAGGTGTAGGACTACCACAAGGGCTCTCCCGGCCAAGAGAGTACCACATGTACATCCTACATCGCGGAATAAAGTGCAATCAAGATCATTCCCTTAGGGAACAATCAGATTAAGAAATGTTGTGGATCCTTATTAGAATAACTGAAACAGAGACACCTAGTTGAGATAAATGGAAATGTATGATTTGTTACTTGCTTGTTTCTTTAAGTTAAATTACATGTAAATGGTTTAACCACCACTCTACTACGTGTTAGCAGACTACGGATTGTATAACCATGTTCAGGTTAGGGAGTTGAGCAGCCAGCGCCACCGGCTGTCGAGGGTGCTAGGCCCAGCCGTAGTGTTTTTCCCCTTTTCTATTCCAGTGCCCTTTTGTAGTAGTGAGTACTTTAGTATGTATTAACTATTTCTGTTCACGTTATATTTCCCCCTGTTGTAATTGTGATGGCTATGTATGTTGAATACTCTTCCGCTTGTGGCATGTAATATGTTTAAGACTTCTCGTTCTATTTTCCAAGTACTACCTTTTTATTAATTCTGCTTAGTTACATTGCATGTGTGGTTGTAGTATAGTTTTTGCTTTTGGATTATTTCTCGTTGGATGACTGGGTCTTCAAATTAGTCGAGGTGAGCCGATCTTGGGTCCTGTAGGGATCTGGGATTGGGTCGTAACACCTTCACACCTGCACTCATGGCCCGACCGGCCTATCTCACTCCTCGGCTGTGACACCCACACACGCAGCCCTGGACCTGGTTACGTAATCCGAATACTCGATCAACCCAGCTATTGGAGAAAGAGGAGAAGAGGAAGAGAAAGAAAGAAAGAGAAGAGGAAGAGGTTGAAGCTAAGGCAAAGAAGAAGAAAAGAGAAGGCTTGCAGAGAAAAGGAGAAGACCTGAAGAAGAAGAGAAGGACTATGCCACAGAAAGAAAGAAGAAGAGAAGAAGAAGAACAGAAGCTTGAAAGTACTGTAGCAGGCAACAGTTAAGTCGTCTGATTCTCAAATCAAATATCCGAGTACTATTTATTTATTTGACATTATTGAATAGTTGATATATATGTGCTTAGACTAATAATTGGTGATCTAAATCACCATTATTTTGTCTTACTTATCTTTTTGATATCTTAAAGTCTTGAAATACTTATGTTATTCATTGAATACCTAATGTAGCAGATTAGCATTTATTGAATATCATTATTCTTGGCTTATTCCTTGCTCATTTATATTTTGATTAAAGATTAGCGTGTGAATTCCTATTTGCTCCCTGTGTTCGACCTTGGACTTCATTTCAAGATTTTTTAGCTATAAATTTTATTTGTTGAGCGAGCTATTTAAGAGACTTTACTACAACGAGACACCTAAACTCCTATCTAGATCCCTTAAACATTTTGGCGCCAATGGTAACGGCGCCACAATGTTGAAGCACGGCGAGATCAGAGTTTTAAAATCGTTACGTTGTAGTATAGTCAAAATCGCTTATCAACAAATAAAATTTAAAACTCGAAAATCTAGAAATGAAGTCCGAAGTCGAATACAAGGAGCAAATAGGAATTCACACGCTAATCTTCAATTAAAATATAAATGAGCACAGGAATAAGTCAAGAATAATGATATTCAATAATTATTAATCTGTCACATTAGATGTTCAATGAATAACATAAGTATTTCAAGACTTAAAAAGACCAAAAGGATATCTAAGATAAAATAATGGTGATTTAGATCACCAATTATTAGTCTAAGCACATATATATCAATTATTCAAATGATGCTATAGTAATTTCAACCGTGCAACTTAGGTACTTAAATGTTCCAACAGTACCAGCATTAAACCCAAATCAGATGTCTGGCACGTGTATCAGATGAGTTAAATGTCGCCTGCTACAGTACTTTTCAATCTTATGTTGTTCTTCTTCCTCGTCTTCTCTTAGCTTCTTCTTCTCTTCTTCTATTTACTTTCCTCTTCTCTTTCCCAATGACTAAGTGTCAGGCTTTCTCTCTCTGAAGAGCAAAATCGACCCTTCCCTTGCTCTCTCTTTCTTTTGTTCCTCCTCTCCTCTTTCTCTCAGATAGCCGGGTTAATCGGGTACATAGGTCACGTAACCGGGTCCAGGGCTGCGAGCATGGGGTCGTAGCCGAGGACTGAAGGATAAGTCAGGTCAGGTGTGCAGGTGTGAGGGACCTCACCCCATGTGTTCTCGAGGCACTAAGGTCGTATCACAAAATCAATATATGCGGCTACACTCGCTCCTAATCCCACAATGTGGGACTATCTTTCCTGCATCCTTCACATGCGCCTGTAGCTGAAGATGTGTCTTCAATTGGAGCAGCAGCAGGTGATGTGGTCTTCAATTGACCACCTGGGCAAGTTTCTGGACTAATTCTGCACCACCTGGAGATGCAACCTAGGGTGAGCATGACCTTGAACTCGAAGAACATGTCGGCGTTGATGGCAACGGCGAACAGCGATGGCGTATACCTAAAACTCATGAATAAGGCCTCACGGCCACATTAAAATAGCTCATAAGCTTCACCGTGGTGTAGTGAGTGTGGTGACAATGGTTTCGTGGCATATGGAGGTGCGTGGAGGTCGGTCGGTGATGGAGAAGGAAGCATGAAGGTGCAGTGTTCGGTGGGTCGCGTGAGTAGGTGGAATGGCGAATAAGAAGAGGGGTTTTGATCATGGTGATGTGGTAAAGGTTGTGGAGTTGTCAGCAAGGTGGTTGGTGGTTTGTGGTGTGAGATGGGCCTCGCTGGAGAGATGGCCGGAGGTGGAGAGGATGACGGTGATTGGTAGTGTCGGGGGTTGTTTTTGGATTTTTGATAACGGGAATGATAAGAGAGGAAGAAAGGGTCCTAATTACCTACTCTAAGGGACGAAAGGGATAGGAAGGATGCCGGCTTTGGCTGGCCGGCAACGTAGAAGATGAAGTCTCCGGTGAGGGACGGCAGTAAAGAAAGAGGTCTAGGATGATGGGGCTTTGACCAGCCACCGTCGGAGGAAGGAGGGGGGGTAGCTCTGCCTCCAATTTGATGGTTGGGGCCGCAAATGAAGGAGAACAAACAGGACCGCTGGAGCTTGGTCAGAGAGGGGCCGGAGGTAGGGTTTGGAAGAGGTTTTTGGCCCCAAAGCTTGCTGAGGTAAGGAATGCAATATGGGTCCTTTTATAGGTCTTAGAGAGGGGTTCCAAGCATGGAAGGAAGCTTTCAAGCTCTGACCAATTTGTGCATAAGAGATATCCACATCTTCCATACGTTCACATGAGAGATTGAGAAAGAGTTAGGAACTATGGTCAGGTCCAATTAGAAGAGAATTTCTCAAGGAATTTTTGGTTCAAAATTACGATTGATTGATTGAGAAACTAGTGAGAAAATCTCACTTGAATCTCACCAAAAAGGTGCAGCTATTCCTAATGGCAGTAGGGACCTAGATGTGAAGGAGATGAAAAATTTATGGGGTCCCTACAACAAATTTCAAAAGCTAGGGGTATATATGTAAGGAAAAGAGTTAGATCAGGACTAGAGGGCAAACTAGGTCAAGATGATCTCTTATTGGGCCCAATTTTTGGTATAAACCTAATTTGGACCCAAGGAATCTGATGGTGAAGTTAGATTTAGGTTTTGACCAAGTTTGACTGGATAATTTGTGTAGAAATCCAAATCAAGGCAACTGTCCAACTGAGACTTTGTTTTAGGTAAAAATGAGTTCCCATGGTCAAATCAAGCATACCAAACCTTAGGGAATATTTTTCTATGATTTTTAAAATTTTTAGGTGAATTTTATCCTGAAAAGAACCTCATTTAATTAAGCGGGTCTGTTTTTAGGATTTCAGATGTCATTTAATTCACAAAACGCGTGAAAACTTGTTTCTATCTGCATGAACCCACTTATTAGGCATTTATGACCACATGACTTTTAATAAACCCCTGTGAAATCCCATGATTGTTTTGGAATTAAGATATTCTGTTAAAACTGCAGTTTTACCCCTATTTTAATGCATCTCTCTCAAAATGGATATGTAGTGAGTTATGGCTCTTTGGCGATTATGTAGGAGCATTTATCAATGAATTATGACTAATTAAATCTAGATATGGCTGATGATAACGTTATCATCATACTCCTATGCCTAACTTTTGCTAGTCCCTTAGCAAAATCTTATGAAATAAACTCAAATTCCAAACCATGCCTTTGATGCTACAAGTCTTGATTCTTTCATCTTTTTAGAAATTAAGTCAGAATGCTAATATAGGAGTTAGGAAACTTTCCTTTGGCAAAAGTACGTTGACTTGACGACACGGATGTGTGAATCACGCAACGGCACTTCATCACTCTTGTAATCACGGAGTGAGAGTGAGTGCACAGTTGAACGAAGATTTCAGGTGTGGAACGAACGCTTGGAGAGCTAAAGCTTCTTCTCAATGATCAAAGTGACATAAAAGATGTGGAAATAGTATTGCTAAGTGTCTCTAAACAAGGGAGGGCTTCCCCTCTATTTATAGATGACCTAGGAAGGCTTAAGAAGGCTGTGGAAGCCTTAGGTAGCAGTTGGGGATCATCCTAAGGCAAAACAAACCGCAATCAGAATCATTAATGATTCTAACTGGGTCATCGGACGTCTGGGAAAAAGATCAAATGTCTGCAAGACACTCTTATGACGTTTGGAAACTAAATCAGACATCTAATCATAGATGGGTTTCCTTACTAACTTGTGTCAGACCTAAACAACGTTCTTGTGTAATTCAGTCAGACAACATATCAGACATCTGGCATAAGGTCTGGACGTCTGGAAACCTAATTTACTGCGGGAATGGATTTCCTAAGGCACAAACGGCTATTAACCTCAAGAGAAGTGATTTTGGCTCAATCGAGGGCTAATGGTCACTTATCAGACGTCTAAGGTTCTCTATGGACGTCTGATAGAAGCCTAAAGGTCATTTCTCAACGATCATATTGTGAAAGCCAACATTCCACTAATTAGATGTCTGGCCAAGTCATCAGACGTCTACTAAGATGTCTGGACTGAGGGTCGATCGTCTGAAATCAACAGACAAAAGGTTCTAAGACCAGCCCTAAAAGTTTGGACATTTGATTCAACATTCAGGCATCTTAAAGTTCGTTAGATGTCTGGTTATCAGATTTAGATGTCTGATAAGACTGTTTGAAGCCTATTTAGGCTTTCTAAGTTCTCTACGGAAAACCTAAGTGTCCTAGGGTCTAATAAATGTTCCTAAGACTACAGTGTTGATAGTTTAAGGCTCTTTAACAAGTACTCTACGAAAATAAAGAGCAAAGAACAAACGAAAACAAATTACAGACTACGAAACAAAAGAACATCTATCTTATTCTTCTGTCTTCTTCATTCTTCAAGCTTTCGCTCCTGGTGAAGCTCCTCCTCCAACGAGCTCCTATAATCTAACATGGATGCAAGTTGTGAAGTCCTTCACACTTGTATCAATTTGCATTTTCCTGAAATCTAAAGCCCAAATACAAATGTTAAAACACAAGTATTTTGTTATCATCAAAATAAACGATCGTGGTGCCCTTACACCAACAATCTCCCCCTTTTTTATGATGACAAAATCATAAATAATAATGCATAACATAAATACTATATACATTGTATTTTTATGAGATTTTTAGCTTTTTCAAATTTTTATGGTGTGTTTATGTTTAGCGTGGATAAGAGAGGAGGGAGAGAAGGTAAGATGAGAGATAAAAGGACTCTTTTTCTAATTTTGGATTTGAATTCTTTTATTAAGTTTCAAAGTAGACTGAATCGTCTACTAGTATGTTCTACCAATTAGAGGATTCAGATTACTCTGAAACTTTGTACACGCCTAGAAACATACCTAATCATACTCAAGACACCTTTATTTTATTTTTTTACAATTTTTTGTAATTTTTATTTATTTACAAATCTAACAACAAAGAGGCCTAAAATAAATGTTGAACAAGGATCCTAAGGTCTAAAAGACAGTTCTAAAGGCTGAAACATCAGTTTAAACACTTCAATACACTCAGCACATCACATGAAAGGTATATGAACATTTAAACATGATTTTTTCATTTCATTCCACTCAAATCACCATTTAGATAATTAACTCATGTCAAACAAGCTGACAAATGAAACTTGACATGAATTTAGACCATTTGATTCAGATTTTAAATCAACTAACAGTACATGAATGCTTACACATGTTGTTTGTACAATATAATACATGGTTCATCCATTAAACTCGTCAAATTACTCCAGAATCCCATCTTCCAGATCTGCTGCTGTCATAATTCAGCTGCTGCAATTCTTGGACCCAGCAGCTGATTGCTGCTAATTCTTTGCCAAACGAGTTGCCTTGCTGCTGCTGCTCAAAATAGGAAAACCAATTCATCCACACATCCATTGCAATATTAGTGATTAAAACCACTAGAAGACCTCTACAACAAGAGAAAACAAAGCTGCTACTGCTGCTTCTGTAAAACACTGGATCATGAAACTCACGTCAAATAACAAGTCAACAACACATGCCAAGTCAGCAACTAAAACTCATGAAAGTCTGACTCTAAATCATTGCAACACTCTCAAAAGATCTGAAATTGATTGAAATCAAATCTAAGATATAAAAAAAAAAAAACCTTAATTAACCCATTCCCTTATGTTATAGAAAACATAAAGGAAATGGATTAATTTAGGTGTTCAAAATAATTTGAAAATCTCCTCAGACATTCATTAAAACATCCCAAACCTCACTAAACTTATAGATCAGATTAAGATCATTTTTTAACTCAAAAACCATATTGCCCTATTTTGGGTTTTCACTTTAGAATGATTACTGATCAGATCGTCTGATCTTCTTGAACACCATTGATTAGTGTTTAAGGGGATCTAGTGATCTTCTCATAATCACTTGGGTCCTCGTTTAGTCTCAAATCAGTACCACTTATTATCCTTGACAAAACTCCCAAAACAAGTCTCAAATTGGGCATATGCTCATCTAAAAATTAAATCTGAATTAAAACACATGAGTCCTTGCAATACACCCAATTAAGCAAATAGAAACTCGATTTGCTTGATTAAATCCATTATAAATCGAATTGACTCCAAATCTTTAGATTGGGCTTTAAAATCCAAATACAAATCAATCGAGCAAATTTGATACAATTGAATCCAGATCGGGGGGTCCTTGTGAATAGATAGAGTGAATGGGAGACCCCCCAGATGAATTTTAGGTGCAAATTTAGATCTAAGAGCCAAAACTTCCAAATCTAAATTAGGCCTTGATGAAGGGGTGAACAGTGATTAAAATGCAAGGAGAATAATGAATGCGAATTATGAGATGTAGAGGGAGATTAAAGCGTTGAAATGAAGGTGGAAAAACACCTCTCTGATCTGAATTGATCAGAAAGGGCGAGATCAAGGCTAGTCTATTCTACCTCTAATCTAACTAAATCAAATCATATTTACTCCTAATTGATCTACACTACAATACAATTATCCTAGAAAGTAGTAGAATCCTAAACTAATTTGAAGAATGGGACCTTTGAGAATATCTGCAACTGGTGGCTGCAGCGAGGAAGGAGGGAGACACTTCGGCAAAGAGAAAGCTTGCTAGTGAAGCTCAGGTCGCCTTCAGGTTTACACAATCCCTAATGGCAAGGAATGTCAAAGGAAAATGAAACTCCACCGCCACAACAACGAAATCAGGGAGTTGTTGAGGAAAGGAACTGGAGGGATGAAGGGATCAACTCCAAGAAAGTAGTAGGGGGAGCTAATCCCTTGCGCGCGAGCCCAGGGAAGTGCTTAAGTAGGCTGTCAAGTGAACCAAGGCACCGCAAGGAAAGATTAGGCTTGATTAAGGTGGACGATGGATTTGAAGAAGATGGAGGTGCGGGAAGCTTTAACTCAAAAATGCACCGTTGGATCCGATCTAAGGGAAGAGCTGATGCTACCCGCAAGAGTATGCGAAAAATGGACAAAGATCTGCCGTAGGATGAGAGGTGCAACGAATCAACGGTGCCTATGCACCATGTTCTTCGATGCTACAATGCACACGCGATAGCAAGTGTGTGGGTAATTGCAAGGAAGGCCTTGAAGCGAAACGGTGGAATATTTGCAAGAACAATCCATTAGTGAAAAGAATCATAACCAAGCGATCCCTGACAGCTTACAAAAAGGGCCTTGCGAGTTGCAAGAAGGTCCTTACAACATTTTAGCTTAAGAGAATGTTAATGCATGAAGGACTTAAGTGAAATGTGATGGTTTCAAGGTCCTATTGATATCCAAATGCAATGAAATTTTTATTGGGACTTAATTGAACATATTAAAACATGATTTCACTCTTGATTTGAACTTTCGAGCTCAGAAATGTGTTCAATTGGTAATTAGATCATCATTTTGCATTTGTAAATATAATATCTTATTACCTAATTATGTATTTTTAACTCAAATTTGATGGTTTAGGTCTTTAATTTCCACACTTAAACCTTTTACCATGTTAATAATATAATGTTTAATCTAGTTTCTAGCTTAACTTGGGCATTTTAGTTATGATGAGCCACACCTCATCAAGTACCCATACATGTGTGTTATTAGGGATGTATTTTTACCATCATGAATCATTTGGTATAAACATTAGTGCTTGATTTTAGTGTATTAAATATTCTAACACATTGAGTAATTCTAACCAAAACAAATTACTTTATATACTAGTTTATTTGAAACATTAAAATGACTGTGTATGTTGTATTCCTATATATAGGGTACTCAGCCCATAGGTGAACCACATCATGACTGAATACATGTGTACACATTTTATTAATAAATTTTCTATTGAAATATTAGGATTCATGTGGATAGTTGAGCTAATCCAAAGATGACTTAATAATGTTGCATGATTATCTTTAGCAGTTATTTATCATTTTCTTAGGACTTCCCTTTACAATGTTGATATTTCTGTTCAAAGACTAAGTATTAACTATATTGTTTAGTTTATTTGATTCTAAGCATGTCTTTATTTATTTCTCTGTAATCAGTTAACTTCTCTGCATTTGCCATAACTGCCAACCTTAATTCAATTCCAGAATTAAATGGATCTAACTTTAAATTATGGAAAGAAAGTATCTTTATAGTTTTGGGATGTATGGATCTGGACCTTGCACTTCGAATTAATCCCCCCACCCCTCTTACGAATAAGAGTTCTTCTAATGATATAAAGAACTCTGAGAGGTGGAAGCGATCAAATTACATGTGTCTGATGATCATGAAACGTACCATCGCAGAGAACTTTAGGGGTGCAATTTTAGAGGAATTGAATGCCAAGAAATTCCTTGATAAGATTGGGAAAAGATTTGCTAAAAATAAGAAAGTTGAAACGAGAAATCTCCTTAGCAAACTTTTCTCACTAAAGTACAAAAGCACTTGGAACATAAGAGAGCATATTATATACATGTCCCATTTAGGCTCGAAACTAAAGGCACTTAACTTGGAGTTGTCGAAAGAACTCCTCGTGCATTTGGTTTTGATCTGCCTCCATGCACACTATGGGCAATTTAAGGTCAGTTATAACTGCCAATGGGAGAAATGGATTCTTAATGAGCTCATTTCTCATTGTGTACAGGAGAAAGAAAGGCTAAAACTGGACAAACAGAAAGTGTTCATCTGATTTCTAGACCCAAAAGGAAGTAGGCTAAAGATACAGCTGCTACCAGTTCGTCCTCCTTCAAAGGGAGTCAGAAGAATCCTAAGGCATCTTGCTTTTTCTGCAAGAGTGAAGGACACGTGAAGAAGGTATGTATCAAATATCACGCTTGGCATGAAAAGAAGGTACATCACTTTCTTTAGTTTGTTCAGAAGTTAATTATGCTTTCGTACTCTCAGACATTTGGTGGATAGATTTGGGAACTACTATTCACATTAGTGTGTCTGTTCATGGTTACCTAAGTTGTCAAATGCCAAGTGATGTTGAAAGATACATCTATGTGGGTGACAACAAGAAGGTGCAAGTAGAAGCCATTGCAGACTTCAGGCTTTCATTGACTATCGGCCACCAATTAGATTTGAAAGAAACGTTCGTTGTACCTTCGTTTAGATGGAATTTAGTTTCTATTTACCTGTTGGATAAATTTAGATATTCTTGTTCATTTGGAGATAGATAATTTCGTTTGTTTCTTGATTCAAATTTAGTTGGTTCTGGTTCATTGTATGTCAATGATAAATTATATATGCTTCATACGATTTTCTCCAATTTTCAATCCTTCAACGCAACCTCGGTTAGTACAAAGCGTAAATTAACTCAAGAAAATTCTGCTTTATTATGACATAAGCATTTAGGCCATATCTCTAAATAGATAATGGATAGACTTATTTTGAATGGAATTCTTGATTCCCTTGATTACACAGATTTGGATGTATGTGTAGAATATTTAAAAGGGAAAAGAATAAATAAAAGAGGTGTAGGTGCTACTAGAGCCTCAGGAGTTTTAGAACTAATACATATAGATATCTGTGGTCTATTCCCTATGGCTTCCTGGAATGAGCAATAATATTTTATTACGTTGATAGATGACTACTCTGGATATGGCTATCTATTTCTTCTTCACGAAAAGTTACAATCTTTGGATGTGTTTAAATCTTATAAGCCTAAGGTGGAAAACCAACTCAGGAAAATGGTTAAAGTCGTCAGATCTGACTGTGGTGCTGAGTACTACGGCATATACGATGGATCGGGTGAACAACATCATGGACCTTTTACTTCTTTCCTAGATGAGTGCAGCATAGTACCTTAGTACAACATGCCTGGGACACCAAGCATGAATGGTATTTGCTAAACACCGCAATAGGACTCTTAAGGATATGGTACGTGATGAGACCACATTTGTGGGCTAATCATATGCATAAATACCTAGTTATTAGAATAATATCTACATGTAAATAGCATACTTAAATTTATAAACAGATTAATTTATAAAAATGATTGCATGCATATTTTATACAATGCATTCACAAGTTTTAGAAGGTAATGTGCATTATGGTGAATGCATGCATTACCTAAATTATTATGGATTACCTTTGTAAATAACCCATTTATTTTGCTTTCTTTTCTTCTTTTCCCCTGCAGAAGTCATCGCAATAGCCGTAATGCATCCACCACCGCCAGAATTCTTGCAACAGCTGCAGCGCATCCCCAATGGTAGATTTCTTCATCGGATTGCAAGTCGAGATGCGCGGAGGGGGAGAAACAAACGGGAGAGGCGAGTCATTTAAAAGAGGGTCGGGGCTCTCCATCATCTGCTTCCTCTCGCCTGCACCATGCTCCGAACGTGCACCATGGACCCAGGCCTGCACTGTGGATCGACGCCGGCCTCACCTCTCCTCCACTCGCCTCAACGTGGTGGTGCTCGTTGACAGAGAGTGCCACCACCAGCCGTTCCTCCAACATCTCCTCCCCATCACCAACGCCATCACCACAACCCACCACCGCAAGACAAGTCGCTCGCTCCACGCGCAGCCACCCAGCAGCAGCCCGTGCATGCCCCCCTCACGGCTAGAAGCCGCACACCCTTGTGCGTGCGTGCAGCCACCATCAGCGCACAACCGGCTCCTCCTCCTTTTTCGCCTTCCCACGCCTCCCCTATTTTCTAGCAACGAACCCAAAATGCCATCGGCCGCACACGCCACCATAATGCCACAACTGCGCGCACGCCACCACAGCAGCCAACCGTTGCCCTCCCCACTGCTGCCTGACATCGACGTCACCTGCGGCAACTCCATTGCCGGCCTCCGTTCCGCCATCTGTCCACGTTTGACCGTCCCAAGCCTCGCCTCCACCACTAGCGCGCTCCTCTCCTCCTATGGAACTCCTTCGCCAAAGCAAACGACCGGCACCTCCTCCTCTAAGGTGCGGCGAAGAGAAAGGATTTTTCCTCTATTTTCAAGCACATTAAAATTTACATCTCATTGCCATTGCCGGTTGAGATTTTATTGAATATTATATTTGATTCATTGGATGATTTTACAGCAAAGTCCCTTTAGTTTACTTCAATTAGTTGGCTTATCAATTGCATAACAATCTTCTCCCATCTATTAGCTTCACATTAAAGGGTGATATTATGCTTTACATTGGATGCCATTGAATATTTGGGTTGATTAATTTTATAGGAGTATTCTAGTGAAGGAGAATTTGCGTGATTGGTCCATCTCTTTTCAGAAATTAAAGATTGGTTAGTTGATTCATCTATTAGTATTCTTTCTTTAGCATTAGGATGAATGAATGAAAGTACTTTTAAGTAAACAAGAGGTAAACTTATTGTGAGTTTATTTGGCTCGATCCTCCCTGTGGATATGACATTTTTACTGTGGTTTAAATTAATATCTGTTTAATCTTTGATTGAGAGATTTTCCACCACACGACTACAACGATATATCTTTTTATTGCTATCATTCATAATCAAGCGAATTTCTCTCTATCAGTACGCAGTATGATTAGTTATACTTCTTTACCTGAGTCTCTATGGGGAGAAGCATTAAAAATAGTTGTATATGTTCTTAATAGAGTAACAACTAAAGTAGTACCTAAAACCCCTTATGAAATGTGGACTGCTAAGGTACCTAGTCTGAAACAATTTCATATTTGGGGGTGTCCAGCAGAGGCTAGGCCATACAGGCCTATCGAAAGGAAACTGGACTTTAAGACAATTACTTGTTATTTTGTTGGGTAGTCTGAGATGTCAAAGGGTTATAAGTTTTATAACCCAATGACTTGCTCATTCTTTGATACTAGGAATGCCCATTTCTTTAAGGATGTTGGTTTGGGGGGTGATATACGCCACATTACTTTTGAAGAACCAAATCTTATTCATAAGGAAACCATTGAACATAGTCAAATTTTTATTCCAAATGTTGTTCCAACATCAGGGGAAGAAAGTAATGTGGATATCATTCCCATTAGTCAAAGCAAACAACCTTAAAGAGTTCCAAAACCTGCACCTATCAGAAGATCTAGTAGAGAAAGGAGAAGCACAATATAAAGTGATTATGTTGTCTTTCTCTAAGAATAGAGGCAAACCAAATTGATACGGATCTCATTTCGGTCACTCAAGCCATGAGGAGTTCCCATTCTCAGGATTGGATCAATGCCATGAATGAGGAGATGAAATCCATGAGTGACAACAAGGTTTGGGATGTTGTCTCATTGCCTAAAGGTGTGAAACACATTGGTTGTAAATGGATATTTAAAATCAAATGAGATTCACAAGGCAATGTAGACAAATATAAGACTCATCTTGTTGCCAAGGGATTTACTTAAAAGGAAGGCATTGATTATAAAGAGACATTTTCATCAGTTTCATCTAAAGATTCATTCAGGACCATAATGGCTTTAGTAGCTCATTTTGATTTAAAGCTATACCAAATGGATGTAAAAATGACATTTCTTAATGGAAACATTAACGAAACAATTTACATGGTGCAACCAGAAAACTTTGCATAAGGAGACGCAAAGAAAATGGTTTGCAAATTAAAGAAAGTCATTTATGGATTAAAGCAATCTTCAAGAGACTGGTATTACAAATTTCATTAAGTAATTGTCTCATTTGATTTTGAGACAAATCCGGTTGATGAATGTGTATATCATAAATTCTGTAAGGAAAATATATATTCGTTTTGTATGTGGATGACATTCTTCTTGCCTGTAATGATAATGGTTTACTTCAGGAAACCAAGAAATTTCTTTCAAGTACCTTTGAAATGAAAGATCTTGGTGAAGCCTCATTTGTACTAGGAATCCAAATACGATAAGATCATTTTCATGGTATTCTTGGATTATCACAAAGGAGATATATTGATACCATTCTTAGGTGCTTTGGCATGGAAAATTGCAAACCAGGAGATACTCTAGTGGCTAAGGGAGATAAATTCTCTCTTAACCAATTTCCCAAGAGTGACTTTGAAGCAAAAGAAATGGAGAATATTCCCTATGCATCGGTAGTGGAAAGTTTAATGTATACCCAAGTCTGCACGCAACCAGACCTACCATACATTGTTAGCATATTAGGTAGGTATTTAAGCAAGCCTAGACCTAATCATTGGAAGGCAGCCAAATAGGTCATGTGCTACTTGCAAAGAACAAAGGGCTTCATGCTCACATACAGGAGATCAGATCATCTAGAGGTCCTCGGATATTCTGACTCTGACTTTGCGGGATGTCAAAATACCTGAAGATTTACTTCGGGATACATTTTTTTACTAGCTGGAAGAGCTGTCCCGTGGAGGAGTGCTAAGCAAACCTTAATAGCTACCTCTACTATGGAAGCAGAATTTATAGCATGCTTCAAGGCCTCAAATCATGGGGTATAACTTAGGAATTTTGTCACAGCACTACCAATCATTAATGGGGTTGAAAGACCACTACGGATTTATTGTGACAATAATTCAGCAGTGTTGTACTCCAATAATAACAAAAGTTCTTTTAGGTCGAAGCACATTGATATCAAGTTTCTAGTTGTCAAGGAACGAGTTCAAAGTGGACAGATGTCCATTGAACACATTGGGACCCACTCCATGGTGGCAGATCCGCTCACTAAAGGGCTAACGCCAAAGGTAAGCATATTGTCTGCATGGGTGTTGTATGCATTTTATGATCTGACAATTCGGTGGAAATTTGTTCCATTTTGGTGTTTGATATATGGACATATATTTCAGTCATGCACATAATAAATTTCATTTGCACTTTGGAACTCATTTGTCCTTGCCATGTGATCTCTTGTATGATAAAGTTTTTGAACCAGTTGAAAATAGGCATGTATGGATCTGTAATTTTCATGTTGTGTTAATATATGTAATCATTGTTTGGTCTAGTCGATTTTATACTGGCAAAAACCACCTCTAGTCGTATGTTAATAGAGTATGGACGAAATTGGTAGAGATGTGATTTATTGTGATGTTGTATTAATGAGCTCATGCAGATATATGGGAACGTATGGTTATAAGGATAATATATGTGATTCGAGTGGGAGATTGTTAGAATCATAATGCAAACCATCATATATTATTATTAAAGAATTATACATTACATATATACATACATATTTGACATCACAGTAAAGGTCATTATAGTAATCTAATTATGTTAATTGATCATTCACTTTTCAGAAGGATATGGGATTTCATACATAGAAACCATAAAGAAATGCAATTCTGTGATGGGTAGAATTGCCATTTAAATTTTAACGATTATGGTCCCCGAAGGGGTGTGCATGAAGTGTGTATTGCGGTTTTCTATACCCCATCGTAGAAAATATAAAAGGGCCCAAGGAAGAACTCAAGGGACATGCTCTCACTATTGTTTTTCTTCTTCCACTTTCACTCTCTGCACCCTCTAGAAGAGCCATCACCTTCTCTCTAGAGAAAGTGATTCTATTACCTACAAAGGATCCCAACGTGCATCCTTGGTGAATCATACATTGTGATGGATTCAGGCATGGTTCTATCTCTCATTTTTCTCTTTCATTGTGGTTTAACGATTTAAAGAAAGGAATGTTCTTGGGTTATAGAAAATCATTTTTAATTGATCAAAATCATTTGTTTTTTATTTTCGTTTGGATTAAATCCAACACCTTCCATTTGCCTACCATCTGACAATATGTTGGTTCATACGACAAGAATGATAAGAACAATGCCATTATGTAGTTTTATCAAGTTGATTATTTTTTATAGTTTGGCCAGATTCATATATTAGAAATTTTTCTCTTATATAAGAATACTAGTATAATATTTCCTCTACAACTATCTATATTTGTCTTGGTTTGAGAAATAACATTGGATGATTTGGTTGAACTGAAATTTAATTTCTAGAGGTTTATCGTTGTGAACTAAGTTACACATCCTTTATCGATTACTTTCCCAGCACTCACATGATTTTTATTAGATTTAGATCTACAAAGCTCCTCATTTATGAAATGTTTGTTTATTGATATGAATAGATTTTGTAATTTAAAAGGATAATTTCAAGGAAACCCTTAACATCAATTTAAACAAGAAAAAGATCTACAACTAGAAACTATTTCCTACAAACAATAGTAACTAATGGGAACTCATCTTAATTCATTGTAATTCCAATCATAAGTAAATAAATTTTATGAACCTGAAAGTTGTGCCAAAACATTTTTATAGAATAAGCTTAGTACAATATTGATCAAATACAACCAAAAGATTGAGAACATGCCTTCCTATTTTATTTTGCTATTTGCTTACATAATACTTAATGGAGGAAGGCCAAAGGATGGTGAAATTAAAGCTGAAGTTAAAAATATCTCATTGGAAATGCCATAGTCAATTCCTCATGAGCTTGCCATTGCATAAGATTCAAAAATGCGTATTAGAATTACTCTATCTGTTACATGCAATAATGAAGGTAATAATCAAGTAAAACACTATATAAAATGCATGGGCAAATAAGTAAAGAAACCTCGTCACAAAAAAGGTGTGTTCGATGATATATATCTAGCATGTCCTATATTTAATTAAATTAGAAGTCATGTATAAAGGACAATACATGAATTCCATCATAATTCACATGTTTTGGACTCCAACGAATTTGTAAAATCCAACAAGACATAGTTAAGAAAAGGCCACACAATGTTGTAAAACAACTTTTTCATGCTGCAAAAAGATTAGAAAGACCTCAAACCACCCAATTATAATAAATGACCATTATGATAATATACTTGAAGGCAAGTGTGTGTTTTAAATTTTTTAACTTTTAACTTTTTCATTAAATTCTTAGTGAGACACAACTTCTACATTGCATTTTCCCACTCTTGTCATTATGAAATCCTCCCCTACAGATACCTTACAAAATGGGAGTTCATAAGTTTAAACCTTAGATTAAGGGTTGCTTAAGAAGACAATCATCGTCCAATTTAAACTTGTGAAAAAATTTTCCCTTATTCTCCTTGGACTTCATTTAAGTTTGCATTTCAACACAAGTCAACCATTTACATATGTGGTACATAGGATTGGTTTTCGATTCATAATTATGCTATTCTTTTTAGACAAGGAGCTCGTATGCTAACAGCTACACGTGAATAAATCTTAGAATGAATCGGATGAACAATAGAAATCCACCTCCACCCATGGATGAGGTTCATTCTAGTGGGTTGAGAGCTAGGAGAGCTAAGAAGTGGACCACGGAGCAAGAATATTAGAAGCTCATTAAAATTTTGATGGACCATTACGATCATGGTCATTGGGATTGAGGATCCTTTACGAAACATGCATAGAGTGAGATAGGCTTGGAGTTTGAACAAGAGATTAACTTGGGATACGATCATGCAAAGATCCTCCATAGATGAAAAATATTGAAGAAGAATTTGTGTAGCTTCCATCATCTCCTCAACATGAGTGGATGGAGCCTTGACCCTATTACAAAGTATCCTATAGCACCATCCTTGTCCGTCTGAGATGAGATACCATCTCATTGTCAGTTATTTTCATTGCCTCGTAACTTGTCCAATTCTCATTATTAACCTAACTTCCCCATGCATGTCTCAATTACTGCCCAAGATGCAAAAGTTAAGAGGGGTTGCATTTCCGTACTACGATGAGATCAACATCGTAAGTAAGGACATTGCTACTAGAGAGCATGCAATATCATTGCAACGATTGTTTGACTCTTCATATGTTGATGTCTCTCGTGCATGGAATGAAACTAACATACCATTGAATCCCCGCTGCATGAGCTTGTTCTAGACCCCCTACTAGCAAGAAACGTACACCATGGAAGCAAGTCAAGCAAGTATGGGTGGATTTGATGTAAATAACAACCGTTCTAGTTTCGAGTTGCTATTATCTGGTCAACCTCCATAACATGGGATTAACATTGGTTGCCCTTTGTTTGGTGGAATTCCACAGTATGATGTTGCTAGCCACGTTGGGGGTTCATCCTCCAACCCCTTTCACTCTCCGGATATGGATAGCAAACTCAAATGTAAACTCCACATCCTCACTCATTGAGGACCGATAAGGGGAAAAGGCCAGTGGAGATGGAAGTTCTAGTGGAGGCAAAAGAAGGTAATCAAGCTCTGAACATCCGAATGCCTAGATATTAGAAGGAATATTCCAAATTAGTTCTTTCTACAAGATTTTGTCAATATAAAATCCCAACCACAATCGAAGAAGGTGAATAGATTCGAGGAGATAGGTGAATGCCTTGCAATGGTTATTGAACAAGTCTCGATCCTTTCTGGTGCTGATACAGTGACACTTGCATGGTATTTTACAAGGAGTAGAAACCATGCAATCTTCAGAACTATTGTCAGGAACCCAAATACCTTCATGAACTAGCTAGAGCCTGTCCTGAAGTAGTTTTTCTGATGCATGTGATGTTTCCTTTATGTTGCTTCATAGGCTTTGGTCATTGTCGTTGTCTACTTCTTTGGCATGTAATAATTCTAAACATTTCACCATAGCTGAGTTCATTTATTTTCATACATTTCATGTCTACATAGAATCGTCTACTTTCATTCGCTTTCGCCATTCACTTACCCCCTAGATTGAAGTTAGCACTCGATAACGGGAATCTTCTATTAGTTAGATCTGCTTTCAAAGATGTCTTCTGAGAATATTTACGAATTTAAAATTACTACCACTGCTAGCTCAGACAGTTCTACTTTGAGTTTAGACTCTGAGCATCATGGAACTAAGGAGGAAAACATCAAGCTTGTTGAAATGATCGTGCCTATCCTTGTGATGGCCCAACTTGCAATCAGATAACGAATACCACATAATACAAATGCTATGACAGGACACTTATGGGTACACTACTTTTTATGTGGTCACTACAAGAGGTGCAAGGATGAGTTTCGAATGTATGCGAGACCCTTCATAGCTTTCATTGATCTTCTATGGAGCAAAACACACTTAAGAGACACAAGGAACACCACTATGGAGGGGCAACTGGAAATTTTCCTATTTTTTTGTCGTATGGAGGTTCAAACCATCATTTGATGGAGGGTTCCAACACTCCAGAGAGAATTAGTAGATATGTCAATCGAGTGCTGAGCCAACTTGTGAAGTTGAGGAAGCTTTTCATAAAGGTTCCCAAGATTGATGCACCAATTGATGACTACATACGATATAACTAAAAGTATTCTCCCTACTATATGGTAATCTTGAAAGTTCAAAGTAACTTTGTGACTATGAACTACTTGATCACATTGAACCTTATGTTGGATTATATTTAATTCTTGTACAAGAATTGTATCAGAGCGATTAATCGATACCATGTGTGCACGAATGTCCCAAATGAACTAGGCAGACGATATCGTTACCGGAAAGGCTAGACGAGCCAAAATGTGTTGGTAATCGTTGACTTTAACATGGATTTGTCCACATTGTCACTAGATTTGAGGGCTCTATAGCAAACATGTATATATTAAATTGAGCATTAGAGCATGGTCAATTTCGAGTCCCATAAGGAAAGAGGTACTTGGTCGACCTGGGTTTTGTAAATATCAATTGGTTTTTTGCTCCCTATCGTGGTTCATTGTATCACTTAAACAAATACAAGGGAACGATTTATCAAAGTGATAAGGAAATGTACAACCACCATCATGCTTATCTACAAAACGTTGTGGAGCGCACATTCGGTGCTCTAAGTCACGATTTCGGTTACTAGATCACTATCTATTTTATAGCATCAAGGTGCAACGTCAAATGGTCATGGCTACTTGTATTATCCATAACTTCCTTTAGCGTTACAATCCTGTCGATCCAGAGTTTCATCAAATATTTGAGGATGACGAAGATGACTCGAACAATGAGTTAAACGAGTCTGATGTAAGGGTAGGTGAGGTTATGTGTGACTAGATTGCATCAAGTTTATGGGAAGATTACATGAGTAGGCATTGAAGAAGACGTTAGTCAATGTCTGCTGTTAGTATTAATGCAAGTTTGCTTCGTACTTATTGTTATAGTCATGTAACTATGTGTGTATGTATTTCGTCATGTATTGAACCCTGTTATTCAGCTGAGTAGGTCAAAAAATTTACCACTTGTGTTTAGGCAATTAAATCATGTCACAATTGTTAGAGTCATTCCACCATTGTTTGGGTCTAACGATGCAAGAATGGAGGTTGCACCACGATGCAAGCCATTCTAGTTTCATGACCGACGATGCATGTGCCATGAGATTTGCAATCTCATGCTCATAGAGGACAATGGTTGGGAGTAGACAGTCTTGCAAAGGTTATTCTACATGTGTCCATCAGGTAATGATGTGAGTATCATGTACACCTCCATCTATGAGAGTGGGGCCCACCTTCTTGGCAAGTTTGGTTGGGAAGCTGGAGAGGAAATTCTCCTAAACGAGGAGGAGGAGGGAGGGCAATGAGAATCATGTTGGCTAACTGATTGATCACATTGAAGAATTGAAGCATGTGATTGAACCTATGAATGAGGAGGTGCAGAGGCTTTAGTTGGAATTGCAGGGATCTGATGCATGTAATGCAAAGTTGCTAGAGTAAGTATTGAACTTGAAAGTTAAGGTTGTCATTCGTAGTATTGAACAACACTACAATGGAATGTCACCCATTTCAATAACCGAACCAGGTAGACCATTGTCTGTTTATTTGATGTCGTGGCTGCACTTTAATATCATGGCTAGTAGAAAACCTTGTATTGCTATTTGCCTACGTACAATGAACCTACCCAGTACTGATATTAGGTGTTGGCAAATTGCTTTCTCTTTTATTTGTAATTCTCGATGAACTTTGTGTGCTCTTATTTGAGTTTTGAAGGTATTTAGTGTGGTGTTATGTTCATTGTCAAATTCGTTGGGGATGTCATTGTTGAAAATTTAGGATGCCACGTCAGATTTTGCCTGGTCTAATGGCATGGATTCCATTCTGGTTGTGAGAGTATGGATTCCATTCTGGTTGTGAGAGTATACCAAGCGAAGATAAGGGAAGAATGGTATGCACGTATACCCACAAAAGTACAATGGAGAGATGTGGCCCATTCATTCAACTTAGACTATGAGGTCACCTTACCAATAGCTGAGGTGGTCGGTAGGTGGAAAATTCTGAAGTGATAATTCATAATCGTAAATAACCTATTCCAAGATGAGGGTTGGAACTAATGCGATGTGTGATTTATAATAGTTCCACCAACACCAAAGGTATGAGACCTGGTATGTGTAACAAAATTTAATGAAATTCTCCTTAGCATGTCAAGAAAGAATCTAATTACAATGCACTCCCCTTTATTTCATAGGTAGGTGATTTGGAGGCTTTCTGCATGCATGAAGGACTGTCCGTTCCTGCAGTATCGCATGATCGAGGGCCTACTCATGGAATGAAGTATCTATTGTTGTAGCATCATGTTTTTCGCCTTGTCTTGTGATACTACCATGTGTTTATTGTGCATATCCTACGATTTCTGGTATTGTAATAAATATTAAACATAAACTCGTGCACGGTGGTGTTGATGCCTATGGTGAGTCATGTAGTTCTAGGTTTGCATTATGTACTATTTGCTTAACTTTCATCAGGTACTTTTTAATTAGTTATGGTATTGGTTCTATTTTCATAATACTACTTATGTTGTTGCTTATATACTCCCTTTCATATTACATTGCCACTAACAAATTAGTTGCAGGATACACTGAATTATCAACTTATCTCAATAGAGAGATGATGACAACTACCATAAAATGGTTTCCCACAATTGTGTGTAAGGCTATTATACATTTAGATGGTGCTAATTTGGTTGGCTGGGCAAATTTCTAGGAAACCCCAGCTTCAGTCTTTGCATGGTATGAAACGTTACAACCCCATGCAACACGAAGGTGAGAGAACATACCTTTTGCCATCTTAAAGAAATGGTTTCGACCAAACCCAAGCTTTAGTCTTTGCATGGCACAAATGGCAATAACCCCATGCAAGACAAAGTTGAGGGAAGATATCTTTTATCATCTAAAATTAATGGTTTCAACCCAATGATATGTGGTCACTTTCCATTTTGATCAATCTGAGCCTACTAAACATTTATAACCAACTTCAAACCTCTCCATGAGTACTTCAGGCATCAACACATCCACACAGGTTATTCGCGTGAAATTTTAACTAGATTTATTTCCTATTTAAAATGTCCCTCCCTTCTATTCTAACATTTACTTACCTGTAACTTCCAATAGTCCAAGCAGTTATTACATTATCGTCATTGTGCCCTTCATTCTATTCCTTTCAAACAATATTAAGGCAATGCTTGCAATGGATTTTTTTCGTTGTTTCCACAGGATTCCAAGTTAGTTTTCTCTAGTTACTTTTTCTTGTAAGAAGTTTTTGACATATAAACTCAAATATAAGAAATGTAAGTCTCATCGAAAATGAAGGTTTCTGTACTACTGCTGAACGTTTTTCACTTTCTATTGCATTTTCCCTATCAACTCTCTTCTTGTAAATTATAGGCTAATTAGGATTTAAAGCACGAAATATGTGAGTGCTATATTTTTCACTTATTACGCATTTTTGTTGTCTTGTGCAACATAAGTATCCACAAACTTTGTATACCTAACCGTAGTCATAATGTCTCCTAAAACAATGTCCACTGATCATGTTCCATTGCAGGTTTTCACTGGTTTTCACTGATTATAATCTTATTTGGTTTGAGCATTGATTGATGGAAGCCATTTGCAACTGACTCCTTATCAAGTTGTTGGTCATAAGCTGGATTATGCAATCTTGGTTTGAGAGACCTGAACGTCACCCAATAGGTAAGTCCCCTCTTCTCTCTTCATCAATTCAGGATGCCAGATTTTATTTCCTTTGGTCAGAGTTAGTAGTTCATTGCTGTTATGTGCTATATAGCTATTTCTTCATATGGCATCAACTCGTAGATTTCCCATGTAAATTTGCATCCAGTCTACTGTCATTGATGAGAACTATTTGCAAAATTTGGGATGAAATTTAGTTTCCATTGCTGCTGGATGTGAGTTGGAGCTTGCACTTGTTTTTGCCTGAATTATGAACTCTTGGTACATGACCTAAGGGGCAACCAACAGCTAAGTCCCCTCTTTTCTCTTCATCAATTTAGGATGGAAGATTTTGTTTCCTTCATTCAGAGTTAGTGTTTCATTACTGTCATGTACTATATGCCTGTTTTCTCATATATGGCATCAGCTCCCAGATTTCCCATGAAAATTTCCATCCCCTCTATTGTCATTGATGAGAACTATCTGCAGAAGTCGGGATGAAATTCGATTTCGATTGCTGCTAGATGTGAGTTGGTCGTTGCACTTGTTTTTACATGAATTATGACCTCTTGGTCCAAGACCTGAGGGGGCAACCAACAGATAAGTGCCTTCTTCTCTGTTAACATATAACCTTGATCATTTTAGAAAGCATCATTTATTTTTTCCTTCGGTCAGACGTGTTACATGTTGTAATGCCTCGTTTCTTCCCATAGTACGTTACCAATGTAGTTGTATCTTATTTTGTGTAAAACCTAATAGATTTCTCATCTGCCTGATGTTCAAGCATAATTTTCTATATTTGCCATCTATGGCAACAAGTAATGTCACATTTGCCATCTATTTAATGCTATTTCTTTGATTGCCATGAATTGTCAGATGTGGAGACTGACTCACCTGCTTATATTATGAATGAGTAGTAATGGTGCGTCGATTTTGGACTGCTGATGCCAACTTTGGATCAAATATTAGTTGCTCCTGATGGGCGCTTGGATATTGGAAGTTCACGCCGATTTTTTTATCAAATATTAGTTGTAACTGCTGGACTACTTGGAATGAAAATAGGATTACGCCATGTTGGTGACGAGAAGACTTCGTCCAGTGTTCACGTACATATACAGTTGAATGTTAAACAACATAATATGCTCGGATCGATGATGATGATGATGATGGAATTATGAGGATCACCTATGAAGTTCCCAATCTTGGGTGATATATAGTTTTCCTCACGGTCAACATTGTACTAACATCTGTACACTTCCCCTGTAAAACTTTTATCCTTTGTTTCTTAGTTTTTGTTTCCCTTGTACATGAACAATTTGTACTTGCTTTCTTCCGGTTGCTTGACAATGAAATAAAATGTTATGATTCCAAATAACTAACTAACCAAGGGCAAAATTATCCATTTGTAACCTTTTAACTAACTTTCTCCTACTTACTCCACCAACTAATTTCTCCAACCCAACACCACAGATGGAATTAAACTTCCGCATTCCTTAACAAGACATTAAAACCAACCAAACATAAAACCCTTCTAATTCCCCCATTCCTCTCACTTTCATTTTTAATTCCTTCAGATAATTTTCCTTACTAAACAGGACCCTAATGTCTTTTAAATGTTCACACATTCTTATATAACAATTTGTTGAAGACCTTATTATGATTTGTTATAGCTTTGAGTTATTTGTTCTTTTTTGTTTGAAATTGTCTTTAGTTTTTACTTATCTTACTGGACTTAATGCACTAGAGCATGCATCCTCATGAGTTTAATATCTTTTAATCATAAGTAGGGGGGAAAAAATAAAAACAAGGTCATCAATTGGCTAGTCAACAACCTCATCTAGCTTGACCTATAGTTAAGAGTTAGGTTGGGTTTACTAGGCACTACAATGGCTTGGATTAGGTTGAAAACTCCCAATCTATTGATATTAGGTTAGGTCATGTATTAAGCCTCATACCAAAGCTATTTAACCAGTGTGAACTCTTCTCACATCATTGGGCATGCATCACACAAGCCTATGATTGGATGGGAGGTATTGAGAGAGAGAGAGAGAGAATGAAAATAAAGGAGGCCTTAAAATCATGTTTTCTTTCAACCCCTGTAGCTCTCTCTCCTCTTTTAACGGTTTGTAAAGGGGGAGAGCTGGAGGAATTGAAAGCTAAATTTGGAGAAATTTCTTCATTCCCAATGTTTTAGGTTGAGTCACCTTTAGGAAACAACTTGGGGTTGTTTGGATTAATTGGTCGATAATCAATTGTCATAAAGTGCCAGATTATCTTCATAAATAACCTAGTTTGTGGTGGATTCGTGACTATTGGTCTCAAATAAATCGAAGATAGGACAACCTTGTGTAATAGACAAACTTGAAAGGAACCACTCTAAATTCTTCCTATGCATTAGATATCTTGTGACTTGATGTATTATGATTGGATATATTACTGTTGTGTGTACGACTCATTCCAATAACATAAAGTTTGAATATCTTTGAACTGCATAATTCCAACCCTACATTGGAATTCACGAAAAGAATACCATTCATCACCCTCCTCCCTACCCCAAGTGCCTTTCTTCCCGACACCAAGCCCCACTTGATATTCTGGTATGTACAAAAGTTTCCTGCAAAGATGGAGGGAGGGAGACCAGCAAAGGCCAAGGGTCCCCAAGGGATTTTTTTTGTTTGCTATCAAGCCTGCTCAAGTAAATTAAATATGTTATTCTAGACCTCGAAGCATATGGTAAAATGCCAGCAAACCAACATATTTTCTGTTCGTTGACTACCTGTTTCCAAGAATGAATTTATTCTCCGTTTAAGTTCCCTATTATTTAGATTGTGAACATTTGTTCTCTAGAACTATCTTTCCCTACTTAGATTTGTCAAACTTATTTGCAGCCTATTTTCCATGCAATGAAAAATTGATGATGGTTCTCTCTTTCTTCTTCTTTGAAAGATGGATGATGACACCCCCGTCGAAAATGCTATAGCGAAAGACCTCAATTGTTCTAATATGCCATTTGTAAAAAGGAAAAAAAACAAAAATTCTTCCTTGTGTTTGGCCCCTTTAAAGGCAATTCCTAGCTTTGTCCTTGTTTGTTTTCTCTTTTCCGTTTTTGTTAAGATGGCTAACCCAAAGGTGATCAACCTCAGAACCAGAGATTGAAGCCAAAAGCGGGAAACTATTGAAGCTCAGGAAGAGATGACTTCAGATCAAGCAAATTCAAGCTCAAGATTGTTCATGTATTAGAATTTAAGAACCATTTGCAAAACTCCATGACATGGACTAAAAGACACTAAAATTAAGGCATACACACCAGTTCGTCTTATTAAGAAAATCACCATGCTTTTAGTTGGGCAGACCAGTCTATACAGCAGTTCGTCGGCAATTAGACTGGTACATATGCATCAGTCCAATTGCTTCTGGATCAGTACATTATTATGATTAATTGAACAATGGACTTGAATAAAGTGCAGACCATCCATATAAAACAGGAAGCACCAACAGACAGTGCTCATGGTTCGAACCAATGCATCGGTTCATATACAGTGTATTGGTCTCTGACGTTCGTAATTTAGCTGGTGTACCAATATGCTTCACTTTGCAACAGTACTCTTCTGCATAAATGGAACTGCCTTAATAAGAGAATTTAACGGCCTAATTTCTTAGGATCTGATACCAACAACTAATATCCAACCCTTGACCTAATTCTATAGATATCACGTAGCACACATCCCTACACTGATCTTAAGGTACCGTTTTCCATTCTCTCTCGGGATCAAGACTTTTTGCGCTCTCATCTAATCAATAGTACTTCATTAGAGGCATGTCGTGCTTCGTAAGCTTTGATTTCATTGTTTATTCAATTATTTCATGTTTGAGACATTACTCTTTCTTGTATTCTGCGATAAGACAAACCCCATAAACCATCTCAGATATTGGGATACGATGACCTATGAATTCACCTTGTCCCTTGTGTTGGATTGAAATAGCTGCCAACCGTCCCATTTTTTTTTAGCAGATTTGACAAGAAGGATCGATCAGAAAATCCTGAACCATGGAAGCTTAGGCGCCACTTTTACCCGTTAAAAGATTTCTACCATAAATAATTGCATTCATCCTTTATGACTGATTTTATATTGTTTTGTAAATGATTTACCCTTCAGTAAGTAACCCAAAACACAAGTGCATCTACTTTATCTCAATGCATATTTATCGTAGTCCCAACAATTTACTTCATGATTACGCATTTACAGATCTATCAAGAGAGATTAAACGTCTTCAGCAATTTAATTTGACTGCAAGGGATCAATGCAGTTGGGTCATAAAAAATGTGTTAATAGAACACCAAAAAATATAGGGAGTATCGCACCCTACAATATGTTGAGGACATCGTAGAGAATCTGGACCCCGTGTGCAACACATCCCGATAAAGCACAAGCACACATTGCAAAAAGCATAAAATAGAGATCTACCACTGATGGCTCGAGACAATGGTGGTCACTCCCACGCCATGAGCGGCACTCGTAATATCGAATACAAGTAATAACCTTGGCATGCTTTTAAAAAGGTAAATGGTACGCTAATCTTGGCATCTGTCTGAATAAGTAACAAAACCGTTAAAAAAATATATAATGAGCATTTTATGAAACTACAAGACATGGACCGATACTGCTGACGAAAGATGACGAATTACCACGTCCCTTCTGCACCCTTGGATGGATTTTGGAAAGCCGCGAAACCCCAGAACGTCTTCAGTGCGTATGATGGATAAATGGTCGCACCTTCCTCAGTGATCTTTGCAATCTGCCAAATATTTATACGTTGAACGGATTTTAGAATAAAGGCACCCCACAAGCAAGAGGAACCATCACAAGGCTTTAAAGAGACATTTGAGACTCCGAATGAAGCAACATTTATCATATAATCCCTGGGTGTAGGGTGTGTCGTTCATGAATTATCAATTCCGAATAATTAATCTTGGATTGACGCTTACTAGGCCAATGCCCAAGCAGTACAAGGGGATGGATTGTAAATGAAGGACTTGGCAGTATGTCTATTATAGTTTGATCGTTTCATAAATATCTTTATAATAATATATTATTTATGCCAATTATCTATGCCAAGTTGTCAAAACAAAATCAATTAACAAGTAGAATGTTATTAATTGCTGATGGATGGCAATGGTTTTGTATCAATATTTGCATCATCACTCAAATCAATCATTTTTGTATAGAGAGGGGAGAAGGCGGAGCAGATATGGATACTACAGATATGGTAATTTGCTACAACCGGGACAATAGAATTTCTTCATAATAGCTTTAACTGAAAACCCAGTTTTAACTGCCTGACAAATGATACACGCCCTCCCTCTTCAATGTGCAAATACAGCTTCTACCGTTCCTATGGAAACAGGTCCAATGCTGTGCTGGGTTTAATCCAACACCATATATAATCTTCGGGCATAATCACAAAGGGCATCTCGTCAGAATGTTCACCTTTAAGGAAGTCCAAGAACCAAAACAAGCTAAAACTACTGGAGTCACATGTGAAACAAAATGAAATTTGGGCACAAAAAAATGAAACTCCAAAACGTGGATGCACTAGGTTCATTGTCTCATGCATAAATCACTCCTAACTCTTGCTTCTTCTGAGCTACATAGTGTAAATAAAGTGTTTTGGTTATTTATTCCGGCCCTACAGGAAGCAACTGGGAGCTAGAAGAAGCATCTAGGGGACAAGAGATGGAGAAGAGGATGCATTATGAGCTTATACACAAAACATGAAGAAGCAAGCAGTTTCAGAAGAAGACCTTTTACAGCTCACTTCACTGCAGACAAGCCCATAATAGCCATCAGAAGCCTCTTCATGTCACTGATGTTTTTGCAGGCCTCCAGACGAAGAAAGCAGAGGAGTAACTAAAATTATGTTTATCAGGGTTCAGACGAAGTTTTTTTTTTTTTTGGAAAGGGGTTCAGAAGAAGAATTGGGTGAAAACTAATCAAATAGGCCCAATAATCACCATCAAAACCTACCGAACCCTACTAAACCAAGCTGAACTAAGATGAACTGAACCAAACCAGCAAGAAACCAGCTCAATATGGACCTCCATTATGTTCCAAAATCTATATGGACAGTCAAAACATCTCACAAAATTCCTTCAACCATCTAGAAGAAAAACCCTCAAGGATAATGAGTCCTCAAATTGGGATTCTAAATTGTAATCAAGGCAAAATTAGTCCTGTACATTGAGCCAAATAAGCTGAGCCCAACTTGGCTGAAGCTCAGACTCAACACGCTTAGCCTGGCTCAAGCTCCGGCTCAAGCTTGGCCAAGCTCATTTGAGCTGGCTTGAGCTCAGCTTGTTTGGCTCAAGCTGGGCTCATGAGCCAAACGAGCATACATATGGTACCCACCTGTGGGGTTGTTTGGCTCGAGCTAGTCTCTATGGAGTCATTCGACGTGGGGGGGGGAGGGGAGGGGGGGTGGTGGTGGTGGTGGTCCATAAGGTGAAATGCTTGTGGCATAGCCGTTCTCTATGAGAAATATAAGCAAAACATGTAGTTCATACATACAAACAAACATAGAGAGATACATATATAGGCAATACAGTCTGAGGAATCTAGACAGAGGGTTGACCTACAGGTGAAGGTACAACTTGAAGATAAAAAGGAGATATTCTAGAGACAGCAACCTCGACAACTCTAGCTGAAGGATGGCAATTCCAATACTCAAGTTCTTCCATTCCCATGCCAACAGGAGGAGGAATTAGATTGACTCCATCTCTGACAGGCAAGGTGGCAGGATTGAGGGGCAACAAGCTGGGACCGCCTTCGTAAAATTATATTGCCGACTTTTTCTTGAAAAGGGGAAAGGATGTGATGGAGATGTTGGAGGAGTTCACAAAAGGGAATAGGGGTTTTGACAGACTAAAATAATCATACTTGTTTTTGCCGCCTAAGAAAGATGGAGCAGAGGTGATTCAGGATTTCCGCCCAATTGTACTCTCAAATGCTGTCTACCTTATTGTGGCAAAGGTGCTGGTGAACAGGCTTAGAGTTGTCCTTGGTGACTTGATATCCCCTGTGCAAATGGCTTTTGTACTAGGAAGGGGTATTTTGGATGGGTTCGTCATTGTTATAGAGGTTTTGGCTGCTTAGAGGAGGGAGAAGAAGCAAGCGTTTCTCTGAAAGGTGAATTTCAGCAAGGCGTATGACTCAATGTAGTGGGATTTCCTATGAGCATCTCTTTTGAGAAGAGGCTTCCCCACAAGGTGGATTGATTAGATGAAGAAATGTGTGACGACATCTTTCTCGGCCCTGATCAATGGGAACCCAGCAAGAGGTTGGGTGCAGCCTAGGAGAGGTGTCAGGCAGGGGTGTCCTCTAGCTCCTATGCTCTTTGTGCTGGCAACGGATGCGCTGGCAAGGGCGACCCACAGAGCATGTGAGAGAGGTCTAATCACTGGTTTCTGGGCTGAAGGGAGCAATCAGATTGCAATTCTGCAATATGCTGATGGTATCCTCTTTCTGATTGAAGGAGGAAGGTTGGAGGCTAGGAGTTTGAGGATCTTACTGGAGCTTTTTGGTGCAGCATTTGGATTGCAAATTAATTACCAGAAGTCGACGTTTGTCTCGATGAACATAGCGGAGGAGGTAACGGAGCTGGTGGGTGCACTTGCGACAGAGGTGGGATCCTTGCTGCTGGTCTATCTGGGCCTTCCTTTATCGGATAAGAGGCTTGGATTACATGAGTGGCTTCCTTTGTTGGAGAGGATGGAAAGGAGGTTGTTAGGGTGGTCGGCTAGATTATTGTCTAGGGGGGGGAGGCTTGTCCTAATGAAGGTTGTCCTGACGTCCATTCCTTCTTACTTCCTATCTATGTTTAGGATGCCGAACAGATAGAAAAGAAAATCTCAGGGCTAATGTGTGACTTTTTCTGGTCCAATGTGGGAGCTGTGGGAAGGGGGGCAAGGTTGGTGACCTGGGAGGAGGTCTATAGGCCGATGCAGGAGGGGGACCTAGGGGGTCAGAGAGGTGGGGAAGGTTAATACTAGCTTCTTCACGAAGTGGATTGCTAGGCTCATGAGTCGGGAGCTTGGCATGTTTGGTGATATCATGAAAAGGTGCTATGGATCCTTTACGTCTTGGGGGCCTTTGGAATCGCCACCTCAAGGGACATCTTTCTTTCTTAAGGGGCTGGCGACTGCAACGACGAAGGTGCGGTCTTTCTTCTCTCCTGTTTTGGATGAGGGTGATGCCTTCAAATTCTGGCTGGATGATTGGCAAGGAACTGGTGTGCCCTTCAAGGACAAGATCCGTCATCTCTTTAGGAGTGCGGCTAACCCGACTACCCTGGTCAGAGATTGTTGGTCTGGGGCCTGGTGTCGTATCTTTTGGAGGGGACTGTCTGATCAAAGATGTATAGACTTCCAGAGATTATTACAGGAACTGAAAGGTTGGGAGCCAAAGGTGGGGAGTGACATTTACAGCTGGGATGAAGGTGAGTTCTCAGTGGCGAAGGTCTTCCGCAGATTGAATGGCAATGGGGCTGACACAGACGTATATCTCTAGAGAGACTGCAAGCTTCTTTGGGAGGCGGAGTGTTAAAGGTAAAGATCTTTGCGTGGCTGGTGAGGCGGGGGGGGGGGGGGGGGGGGGGGGGATATTGACAAAGAAGTGGAGAGCAAGGTGGACCCAGATGGATGACATGAGTTGTCTCCTCTATGGCAATGCGGAAGAGGACGTTCAACACCTCTTCTTCCGATGTCCGTTTGTAGAGCAGGTGTGGCAGAAGATTGGGATTAACTGGATTGTTCCTCAGGATGAGGTTAGCTTCTGGTCGTCTTTCCGTAGGGGGAGTGCTTGTGTAGGACACAATACTTTTAGATCCAAGAATGAATGCACAAAAGTTCTAGCAGTGTTGTGAGGTGTATGGTTGGGCAGGAATGGAGCGCTATTCAAGGGAGAAAGAGCTTATGTTGAGAATTTCTTTTATTCCATTGTGTCCTAAGTGGAGTTCTGGAAGTTTCCAGACTTTCTCCTTGATGTAATTTTTTGACGATCTGGTTGAAATGAAATGATTGCGGGTGGTTATCGTACGGATAACCACCCTTTCCCTTTTCAAAAAAAAAAAAAACACCCAACAAATATATTAGTGAAAAGCCAAGCAAAGTGGAGAGGAAATACACAGAGTGGTTGCCCTGAAATTCATAAGAGCTGAAATATAGGAAATAAAATTTCTAGATACGGGTGCTACCCTTTGAAATTAGCTGCATTCGTTCCAAGCCATATGCCCTATAGAATCGCTAAACATTAGCCTTCTACTTCTTGGTCCTATAAGTGTGTGGCTCTCCATTGAAGTTCCCACTCCTAAAACATCTCTAGAATGCATCTTGACCAAGGTGAGTCATCCATGGCAACTAGAAATGTCCCCACACCTAGCTAAGAAAGTGCATCCAAAGAACAAATGCTCAAAGTCCTCATCTGCCCCTTGACATAGCAGGCACTCCTTATCTGTACCTGCTACCCATATTGCTCTTCAGATTCTTATCATCAACCTTTCTTTTTTAAGCCAAGGTTCGAAATGTTGATTTCGACGTTGTGCCGATGAAATTCTAAGTGTGAATTTCGTGAGCATGTCGAGGGCACGCCGTGAAAATGCTCGTTTTTCAATAGACATGCCGAGGGCACGCCGAGTCAAAATGATATCAATTTCAAGAAAATCAAATGCCGATTGTGACTTGTGTAACAATAAGAGTTTTTCATCATAACCATGCCCAAAGTTTTAGATATCACGTGCATGCGTGTGTGCGAACCCTTACCCAAACCTTGCCCATCTGGACCTATAGACCCTTACCCAGACCTTACCCATCAACGGACACCTCAAGACCATGCTCAACCAACACAAACCTCACCAAACTGGTCGGCATCTGGCAGCATGCCGACCATACCATTGGCATGACAACAAAATGGTTGGCATGCCAGCAAAATCCCAACATTTCGATAGCAAATGCATATTGGCATGGACCTTTTTCAAAAAGTGCTTTGCCGACAGCATTCAAATCACTATTTTAAGCAACCATGTAAAAATCTTTATCTTTAAATACAAGATGTTGACCAGATCTACCTACAATCTCTACGCAAATCAACATCGGTCGCCACCCCTACACTACCCAGTCTCCTATATATGCCTTCCTGATAGAGAACTTGCCCTCACTCCACACAAAAGCATCTTGGGCCCCCCATAAGATGGTAATCCTCCAGCTCCTACCAAAGTTCCTAGAGCTCCAATATCCTCTGGTTCAAAAAGTTACCCACAAAGGTGGAGCTCCAAGTATTCTCCCAATAATCCATCACCTTCACCTGTTGAGTCGCAATAAATGCAAACAATCTAGGAAAGTGTTCCCCAAGCTTTCCCTATCCCATTTTGTCATCCAACCAAAACTAAAACAAATCACCTGCACCCACCACGGAGAAGAAAAAGTTTTGAACCTTAGGCATAACCATCGGCAGACCTCAAATGAAGTGTAAAACCCTAATTTGTGAAGAACCCAGCAGATCCTAGCTTCTAAAGGTTCGATAGCAGGACTCTACAACCCATCCAACCATACCCTCTCTGCACCCCAAGAGTCGAACAATCCACATCGTCAAGAGACTATCATTCATTTTCCTCGAATCTCTAACTCCCAAGCTACCTTCCTTAAATGGCTTACAAACATCCTCCCAAGCAACTAATCTTGCTCCTCTGCCAGTTGACCCTTAATTAATCCAAAAGAAATCTCTCATCAATGCAAATATCCTCTTCTCAATAGTCTGTGGCAAGCTCAATACGAAGTAAAATAGGATGGCATCACGACCAACACCGCCTTCAAAAGAACCAATCTCCCACCTCTAGAAAGAGTTTTAGATGACCAGCCTGTCAATTTTCTCTATAATCTCTCAATCAAAGATTTCCACTCATATAGGAATAATCGTTTGTCTAACAGAGGCAACCCTAAGTACAAGATTGGAAAGGAACCCTCTGCAGTGTGCAAAACTAGACTACAAGCGCTAGACTCCTGCAAGGACATCTAAAAAAGGCATAAAAATAGATTTAGAGAACTTTATCTACAAACTTGAGGCATCTCCAAAGAGCTCCAAAAGGATTCAAACTCTTCTCGCTTCTACTTCAGCACCCTCTAAAAAGAAAAGAGTGTCATCTTCATACTATAGCACTTGAATATGTCTCTCATTTGCAATAGAAAAGCCACTAAAGAGATTTCTTTCACTAGCTCTTACTGAAGCTCTCACCAAGGCATCTGCTGCTAAGACAAATAACATCAAAGCCAAAGGGCACCCCTACCTTACCCCTCTCCCCGGTTGAATCTACCCACCCACCGAGTTGCCATTGATAAGAACAAAGAAAGAAGTCATTACACATCTCTTCATCCAATCCACCCAACGAGGGAAACCCCTTCTGATTAGGGAAGAACATAAGAAAGACCATTAAATCAAATCATAAGCCTTACTAAAGTCGACTTTCCAGATAAAAGCCTTCCTCCTCATCCTTTTCCAGAAAGCCAAGATCTCAAAGGCAATCACATAACCATCAAGAATACTTCGTCCTGGACAATCTACACAGGTGCAACAATCCTCTCCAAAACTTCACTCAATTTATTTGTAAAGACCTTTGCTACAATACGATAAATTGCATTAGATAACGCAATAAGGAGTTCAGTGGCTTCTACGCACTCCATTTTTAGAAGCAAAAATATGTAGAATTTATTAATTCTATTAAAGCCCTAGTTCCCATCCGCAAACTAGTGCAACACCTACAACACATCATCTTTAACTGTTGACCAAAATTCCTTATAGAAGAAAACAGAAAAGCCATCAAGAATAGGGCAAGCATTTGCATTCAATCAAGCCCTCCTAACTTCATTCTCCATGAAAGGAACAGTAAGCATTGTGGTATGATCCTCAATAATTAAAGGAATGCCTGCCCCCGACCATTACCACTGCCCACTCCACCTACCCGTAAAGTCTCTAAAATAGTCAGAAATTACTCTTCCCACTGATTCTCTACCGCTGTATTTCATGCCATTGACCCTCATTTTTTTTCAATCCAAATTTCTCTTCTCCCCAATGAAAGCTTTTTTGCGAGAGTAATGGTAGGATTTGGCACCTAGGGGGACTACAGACATTGGTTGAGGGTTGGGATGCTACCATCTTAATTAGGCCCTTCACAAAGGATGAAGTCTTTGAGGTTATCAAATCGCACAAGCAAGAGGATTCCTTGGGCCCGGATAGATTCTTTGTGCTTTTTCTAAGGGAATTTTGGCCCCTAGTGAAGGGCAAGGTTATGACCATCTTCAATTCACTGACCTCTGGGGATAGCTTTCACACGAATAATCATTTCCTCCTCTTCCTCCTCCCTAAAGGTGAAGCTGTCGACTCAGTCGATGATTACAAACCTATTCCCTTGTCCAATTCCATCTATCCAATGATCGCCAAGACCGTTGCTCATAGACTCTCCTTTATGCTGGATGCATTGATTAAACCGATTCAGTCCCACCTTCATTCAAGGGAGATCCATCCTGGAGAATTATATCGTTGCCTTGGAAATTCTTGCATCTTGGAAAAAGGAGGGGACTAAGGCCTTCTGTTGAAAGATTGACTTCTCCAAGGCATATGACTCACTCAATTGGAAATTCCTTTGGTTGTCCCTACGGGTTGTAGGATTCCCTCCTATCTGGATCTCTTAAATCAAGACTTGTGTCACTTTGGTATCGGCAGCGATCCAAATTAATGGCAAGCCTAAAAAAGGCTAGATTCACCTTAGGCAAGGAGTAAGGCAGGGGCATCCCCTTTTTTTGAAAAAAGTAAAGGGTGGTTATCCGGTTGATGACCACGGCAAGGGCATCCCCTTACCCCAACGCTATTCATCCTGGTAGCAGATTTCTAGGTGGATGCTTGCTTCTCCCTTTACAAAGCTGGGGAGCTCAAAGGCTTCGAATCACATAAAGGTTGGTTCTGATCCTTCAGTATGCCGATGACACCATCATTTTTGTGGAGGGCTCAGTCGATGAAGCACAAATTATTGCCTACTTATGGAGGTTTTTGGGAAAGTTTCTAGGTTGAGGATGAACTTCCGAAAGTCGAGCTTCCTAGCATTTGGCATGACAAATGAAAGGGCTAAGTAGTGTGGACGAATTCCCAGTGTCCCACCTCTACCTTCCCCGTTCAAGTACCTAGGTTTCCCCTCTATGGGGCATCTTACCTCCAAGGATTGGATGGCAGTTATCGGGAGATTGGAGAAGATACTTCTAGGTAGCAAAGCTCTTGTCTAAGGGTGGTAGGTTGGTCCTACTCTCCTCGATGTTGTCTACTATCCCAATTTACCTTCTCTCTGCGATGCAAATATTGGCTATGGTTCTAAAGACAATAGATATGCTCAAACAAAGGTTTCTATGGTCTTCTAGCACAAGTGATCATTTCTTGCCGCTTGCATTATGAGAGGTCTATACACCTTCAGAGAATGGCGCCTAGGTGTCCTAAACTTGCAAACAATGAATGATGCACTACTGTGCAAGTGGGTGCTCAAGCTCACGGGCCTAGAAGAACCCCCCTGGGAAAAGATTTTCTTTGAATCCTATGGCTTTATAACTGACTGAGAGGAAAGAAGGGCTCCAATCTGTGGCTACTCACTTTTTCGTAGCCCTTTAAAAGCTATTGCGGAAGGTCAGACCACATTGCAGAGCTTAATTAGGAGATGGGACCCACTTCCAATTTTGGCTACATGATTGGTCTCCAACTGGGGTCCTTGCAAACATGTACCCTAGATTGGTAACCCTAGCTCCAAATCAAAGGGTTTCCATCGCAGAGTATTTTCAGGATTCCCAGTGGGCACCTCCACTACCCTACTCCCTTTCCAATCCCAAGCTTGAGGATCGACTCCCCTTCAGACCATTAGGGAGATTACGCCCAACGATACCATGGACGATTGGGTCTGGCATCATGGTAGCTTCTTAGTCGACAGAGATTGTCTATCCTTCCTGGGGGATGTGAAGGAGAGTGCACCACCTGGCCTTGTTGTAGACTGCAAGAAGATTTGGAGGGCTAGGATCCCCCTAAAGGTCATATTCTTTCTGTGGTTGTTGTGCAGGAGGATTCACTCATTATAGAAGACGTTAGGCACCCTGAGATGATACTACTTGCATCCTTTGTGGCAATGGGATTAACAAAACATATCATCTTTTCTTTGCTTGCCCCTTTGTGCAGGCATGTTGGGGAGCTGCTATGATTGGCCGCTTGAATCAAACTTCGAGACGGGGTTTTGGACCAAAATGAATGGGGTGCTCATTGACGCCAACACCTTAAGGAGGGCTTTTTTTTTCACCGTGGTGCATTTGGCTCAAGCACAACGGGGTGATCTTCCACAGGGAGAGATTTTCTATTAAGGGAGCTTTCCATCACTTCAACTCTCTTTTTACATACTAGTGTAATTAGCTTGTTTTCTTTAATGGTAGTGGAGGTTAACATCTCTTGCTAATCTCTTTTTTTCTTCAAACAAAATATATAGGTAACACAAGGCTGCCCCTAGGGGTAGCCCAGTGGCTTCCCTGAGGCTTTTAATTTGAGCTACAAATGATATATCACCATTAAACCTTGGAGATCTATACCTATTACTATAAGAAAAGTTTATCAAATTTCATTTAAATGGAAATTCTATCCCCTTCATCAAGGTATGAGTTTCCTCTCTAACAGTAGGAAAATTCTTGCTGGTGGGCTGCTTGGATGATGAAAGGTGTCTTCTCTTCACCTCTGTTTGTTGTGACAGGAGTATGGTTCGATGAAGATGATCGAAGCTTGACTACTCTATGGCAGAGAATCCAATACCGCCTCAGGTGTTAGAGGTAGTGTTGGAAGGCATCCCACCATGGCTTTATTGCACCAAGGTGATCGAGTCGATTGCAATGGCATTTGTCCGATTGAAGTGTGTAACAAACCATCATTGGGCACAGATCATTCAAATGTTGCTGTTCAAAAAAAAAAAATCTCAAATGTTGTTGTATGGATCAAACCACCACTTGGGAGAGAGCTTCCCTCCATGATTACTTCAAGTTGGAGAGGGGCCTCTGAGTTGGTGGCTATTGGACACAAGTACTCCATTGGAAGTTGAGAAAGGCAAGAAAGGACATCATTATCAAGCAAGATGGCTGAAGGATTTTGCCGACAATGGGTTTGATGGCCAAATGCAAAGGAGTTTGAATTCAATAAAGATTCAGACCTTCAAGCATGCTAGTTGGAATGCCACACAGAAACAGTGCTGAACATCACAAGCCTGGTGGTGAATACAAATGCAAAGAACGATGCAAATGGATTTGCTTTGCTAGGCGAAAAAGGATGCGAGGAGTTGAGTCTTTCATAGGGGCCTTATGTGGCCTCCCCCACACATTTGGCAGATGGGAAAATACTCCTAAGACAGCCTAGCTGGATCTTGGATCCAAGTGTTCCACCAGGTACACAGTAAATTCCAGCAACCCTTCTACTGCTAAGACAGGACTCATGTTTGGGAATCTCTCCTCCATGTAGACAGGTGGAGGTGGGGAGGCTGTGAAGATGACAATGGCAGCTCTGTAGATTGGTGAAGGGCGACCCCGCTTGTGAAGCTGCTCCCATGGAGGGATAGGGAGGGCACCTTGATGAAGAGCTTGGTACCAACCCCAAATGTACCATGACTGAAATCTACTCTAGGAGCAATACCATCCTATCATGGTATCAAAAGTAAGAAGAATTGAGTGAATATCATTATACGTACACTTACAAAGTCAATATTCAAGTCATCAGAGGAATTTTGGAAACCATAAAGGATTGCTCCAAATGGAATCGTGGAAACTCGTGGTGGCGGTTTGCTTGCAACGAGGAGAGAATGGCCTCAAATTTGTCGTGTCCTGTTTATGGACTGACTGGTGAAAAATAGGCAGATCTTCTGGGAGGACGTGGCTACTGATTTTGTGGAGGCGCCGATTATTGTTTTAAAAAAAATAATAAGGCGCCAATTATTGCTTACTGTTTGGGGTTATTTTTATGTTCTTCTGGAGGTCACTGATAGACCAGGTCATGCGAAAGGAAGTGATGTTGGATTGGAGGATTTCTGCAGTTCACAGCAGAGTTTAGTTTGCAAGAAATGGAACCCTCTAATATTCATTTTACATTGAGCAGTATATCTATGGAAGGCATGTAATCCAGATTGGATTGCTTATTCTGTTTGGTTGCCATACTTGACATGTTTTCATTGGCCATGATGGAAGGGCAGATGAAGCCCTTTTTTGATCATGCACCTATGGTTTGGGCATTGAATGAAGGTCTAAGACCAACTACCAACTTCAAATTTGAAGGATCGTGGCTAATGGGGCTGGGGTTCAAGGATACAGTGAATTCTTGTGGGATGGCAACAGCAACATTGGCCAAGCATATGCAAGATCTGAGAGGGTTCTTGTTGATTTTCAGAAGAAGTTGCGGTTGAAAAGAAAAAACAAATGGGCTGAGGCATTGGAGGCTATTGAGAGGCTTAATCAAACTGGAGGATTCCCATGACTTGAATGCAGAGGGGGTTGCAGAAAGAAGGAAGCAGTAGGGGATGATTCGGGAAGAGGCCAGGAAGGCCAAGGTGAAGCGAGGCAGAGATCCAGACACTTGTGGTTGAAAGGAGTCCAATACCCGCTTCTTGTACTTGGCAGCAAGCAAGCAAAGGAGGAACTTTATCCAGAAGGGGGTGGTTGGATGGTAGAGAGCAAATCGGGAGGGAAAAGGTTGGACGATTCTTGGCAGATCATTTGTAGAAGTTTACCAGTAAAAAAGCAAAAGGGATGCTGGTATTAGAAATGAAGGAGAGAGAGGAACCTCACAGGAGTACAGGAATCTTGGCTACATAGGGAGATTACAGAGGAGAAACAAAGGCAGCATTAGGAGACCTGTGGTGAATGTGCGCAATTCTGAATAGTTTCCTTATGCTCTTTTTCAGAAATTCCAATGAATCGCTGGAAGGATGTGATGGCAATGGTTCAAGAGTTCCAGGCGGAAAATGTCAACTTTGAACAACTCAATAAACCATTGTGGTTCTTGCTACCAAAGAAAAAAGAAGCTGTGAGGATTAAGGATTTCAGGCCAATCTCTCTATCCAATATGGTATACTTGATTTTGGCAAAGGTTTTGACCAACAGGTTGCAAGAACTGGTGGACGGTTTGATTTGCAGTATAGTATCCACCTTTATTCTACAAAGACACACAGTTGACAGAATTGTCTTGCAAATGAGGTTCTCAGGGCATGTTTAAGGAATGGAATGTACTCTCGAATAGTCAAAATAAGCTAGGATTACAGCCCCTTGGTAATGCCTCGCCTGTTATCCATCACTGCCTTCTGCCTCATCCCATCGACCCAACATATTGTGCTCGACACCTCACCACACATACAGAGGGAATGTGAGAAGAGAGAAACCATGGAAGCTAGCAGAAAGGTGAAGAAGGGAGCCGAGGACCGCACAGGTGGCAATTCGAAGAAGAAGCACATTTCCTGGTCCATTAAGGCTAGCCTCCAGTTCCCCGCGAGTCACCTTGGTTGTGAACTCAAGGGGAGGTATTCCTAGCACGTGAGCACCAGACACTCCCATTTACTTCGCTGCCTTCCTCGAGTACCTCATCGCAAGGGCTCTGGAGCTTTCAAGGAATGGTGCCCATAGCAGTGATTATCAGAAATGGTGGGGTTCTCCCCAACATCATCCCCAGTTATCTGAAGAAGTTGGGGCATGTTCATGTAATTTTGCATATGGTCTTGAGGACGGGATAATATCAAAGTTCTAGAGTTGCTGAATAATCAGTAAACAGAGCCAAAAGACTGCATTATTGAATGGGTGATTAACGATAAAGTGAAGCTGGAGTTCGAAATTGTATTTTTTTTCATGGATCTTTCTTGCATAGGTATATCAAACTGGGTTTGATTTTAAACAGAAACAGAAAATATCAGGATCAATCAACGTTGGTTGAGATATATGCTATTTTTCTTTTCTTTTTTAATCCTTTTGCATATAGATCCAATTATATCAAGATTATTGGCAAATTATGATTTTCCTAAGAATGAATACCAAATTATACCTATTTTATAACTTAGTTTCAAATGCAAATTTATCATGATATGTAAAGTTCATTGATCGTATTTGTAAAAAGATTTGACTCCATTCCTACCATTACAAGTTCATACCAAATGCAAAAAGGAGTCAAAACCTCCATTGACAATTCCTTTCCTACATCAAACAAAACAGTGGAATAGAAATGTCCATTCATTTGCATGCCTTTATTCCATTCCTTCTTTAATTCCAATCAAACTAATTCCACCACCAAAAAAAATGCACCTTAAGCGAAACATTGTTATTTTTCGTTTCTTTTTTAATCATTTTGCATATAGATCCAATTATATCAAAATTATTGGCAAATTATGATTTTCCTAAGAATGAATACCAAATTATACCTATTTTATAATTTAGTTTCAAATGCAAATTTATCATGATATGTAAAGTTCATTGATCGTATTTGTAAAAAGATTTGACTCCATTCCTACCATTACAAGTTCATACCAAATGCAAAAAGGAGTCAAAACCTCCATTGACAGTTCCTTTCCTACATCAAACAAAACAGTGGACTAGAAATGCCCATTCGTTTGCATTCCTTTATTCCATTCCTTCTTTAATTCCAATCAAACTAATTCCACCACTACAAAAAAATGCATCTTAAGCAAAACATTGCACCGGGGGGGGGGGGGGGGGGGACCGTAGGGGTTGAGAATGGGATTTGATCCATGTCCTATAGGATGCCAATGGGGTGCTCTACCACTAAGCCAACCCCTTGGTGGCGGTTTCTATGGAAGGTGGATTTTGCTAAGGCCTGTGACTCATTGGAGTGGATATTTTTGTGGAATTCTCTACACAAGCTTGGCTTCAGGTGGATTGGTTGGACAAAGAGATGTATAATGATGATACCTTTTCTATCTTGGTGAATGACAGACCCAAAGGAGGTTGGTTCTAGCCACAGAGGAGTATCAATTCCATTATTGTTCATATTTTTTGAAAAGCATTATTGTTCATATTGCCATTGATGCACTGGCAGTCTGTACATTTGCAACATGTGGTTGCAGTTTCTTTAGGAGTTATTCTCCAGTATTACACAGGAGATTATGATCCTAATTCTTCACTATGCTAAGACGCCATTTTCTTCGTAGACATTCTGTAGAAGAGGTTGCAAACTTATCCGTCCTAGTGGAGCTTTTAAATGATCTTCTCGACTTTATTGTGAATAGGGAAAATTTTATGTTTATTGCTTTTAGGATTCATTGTGAGAAGATCATGTACACCTCATGGTATACATTGCCACTAAAGTACTTAGTACTGACATGGATTGGTCGTTGGTCATTACTAGGCTGGAAAGGAGATTGGAAAGTTAAGACTCCTCCATTGAGGAGGAAAGGGCATTTGGTGCTTCTTTGGCCAACTTTTGATAGTTGGTTAAGGGCCCTACACCAAAGGACCATGAATTATCCTATCCTTTCTAAGTGGGTGGAAAGGGTCATCGGACCTAAAAGAGACATCCTAACTTCATTTCTAACCAATTCCTATGGTAAGACACAATGCATCCCTATAGGGGGCATCTTACTTTTGGGGGGGGAGTGTTGCAGGTTATGCCTTGGGTTATGCAATTTTTCAAAGAAAACTTGGAATGGGAGAGGGCTTCTAGTTCTAGGTGGATGATTGGATGGGTGGTAGGATACTGTCAAAACACTACAATAGCTTTCTGCCTCAGCAACTAACCCAACATCAACAGTGGCAACATATCGGAAAGATGGCTCACAGACGCTGCTTCTTTCAAGTACTCTATCTAAGCAATGGGTGGAAGAGTTTATGTTGCAGCAGAAGTTGTACAATATATGGCCTAGACACTAGGAAAAGGATGGGTTGAAGTGGGAAGATAAAGACTTTTCAGTGAAATCTACTTATAAACTCCTATGTGGTGAAGGATCGGCATGTGTATACTAGTTTCCTTAAGAATGTAGGTTAATTTGGAAGAGCTGCCAGTTGAAGGTGAAGATTTTCGCTAGATGCTACGAAGGGCAAGATCTTTGGCAAAAGTTTATCGAAGATCACCCCAATGTCGATGCCACATGCTCCTTATATAATGACAGTTGGGAGAATTGTTCACAATGGATTGTGCTAACATAGATTGGATCGACCCCTCTACCCCGACTGATTATTGGAGGCCCTTAAGAGGATGGACTTTCTAGTCTAAAATAGAATGGGCCTATCCATTGGCAAATTCGTGGATGTTGTACCAGCAAAGGAATTATTTTACTTTTAAAGGAGAGTAGTGTTACGTGGTTAATGTGTTGTTTGAAGCAATGTCTTTTAAGGAGATGCGGACCTCCTTATACTAAAGGGTAGGCCCTTCCTAGAGGTGTTCAAACAACCCATTAATCTCGGGTACCCAACCCGACCCATCATTCTTGACCCTATTGGGTCGGGTACCCATTTACCAAATATGGGTCAAGTATCCATTAAATATAACTCATCACTTATTGGGTCTCCATTTAGGTACCCGCCAAAGCATTCACAGGTACTCATTAGCTGACCCATTAGATGACTCGTCGTTGATCCATCCTAAGACTGTCACATTGCCAATCCCGTAACCCAACTTGCCACTCCCCACTCCTCAATCCTCACTGTGCTCAGTCATAACCCATTGGGCCAAGTTGGGTCCACGGGTACCCATTAGCAAGATTGGCAATTTGCAACCCTCAATCCCTTCAAAGTTTAGACTCTTCCCATCCAACCATCCCTCAATCCCTCCTCCACGACTCCACCACTTCCTTGATCCCTTCCCCTCCTCAGTCCTCCCCATCCCTCGATCCCTTCCTCTCCTCAATATCCCCACCCCTCCTCACAAGCCATAGCAGCAACAGGTGTGCGGCGTATGACAAGCCACATTGGCTCCACCCCTTTCTCCCCTCCTCCTTAATCGACGACGAGGTGTGCACAATGTGTGGCCTCCTTATCGACAATGGCGACGAGGTGTGCGGCATTTCCATTGGCAGTGGCAGTAAGGCAAAGGTTCACGTATCTTCGACAGCAAAGGATGTAAAGATTCTGGGATCTCAGCTAAGATCTTTGGGAACTCTACGATCTTTAGTTTTGGAAGAGGACGAGTCTCGAGCAAGTAAGGTATCTTCATCTTTGATCTCCTCATCTTGTTGGGTTCAATTCTGTTGGTTTGCAAGTGTTGGGGTTGTGTTGGGTTCTCTTAATCCTTGACAATCTTGACTATTTGCGAGTGTTGAGCATCAACCCTCGACGTGTATTCTAACCTGTACATTGAGCGTGTTATGAACTTATGATTCCAATAATCACAAGGGATTATCTATTGGAGTTTAAATAGACGTAGAATGAAATCCAATTAGAGTGCAATATCATGACGCCTCTTCAAAGCATGCAGAAGGATCGATCACACACTTAGATGCACGCTTCTTTTCTTTATATGCATGCTTACATAGTGGCCATATTTAGGTTTTTCTCAAAAGGAAAAAAAAAAAAAACATTGATAACGCCAATGATCTTGAAAACATTATCATGTGCTTAAAGTTTCCATATTTTATTTTTATTTTTTTAGTAACATTTTTCTTGTTAATTTTATATTTTATATAAATTTATTTTTTAATAAATATTTTATATATACATTTATATATTTTTAGATATTTATAAAAATATTCTGTCATTTTAATAAATATTTTCATATATTTTTTGTTTTTTTATAATTTTCTTTAAAGTATATCTTATGTCTTTACATGTTTATATTTTAGCTGGGTACCCTATCTATTGGGTACCTGTTTGAATGGGTCGGGTCGAGTCATGACCCGTTTGAGATTGGGTCGAGTTGGATAATTGGATGAACCGGAAACAAGGTAGGTACCCGACCCACGAACATCCCTAGCCCTTCTGGAGTAAGAAATCTTGCTAGATTATTAATGAAAATAAAGGATCACTAATCTTGGATGAACCCCTTTTACTTCAAAAAATATATAAACACATACAAACATATGTATACATACTTATACATATTCATATTTATTTATAGGCACATAAAAGGTAATTAAGTCGTTTGAGTCAAGTTCTCGAGCCGAGCCCACCTCATCTCAAGCTCAGCAGGCGAGAAAATCAAGCTAGAAATTGAGCATAGGCTCAGCTTGAATGCTCATCTGGCCGAGCTCAAACTGGATCCCCACTGCCAGCCAAAAATCTTAACTTTATCTTAGCCACATGAATGGCCCTATAGAGCATCATATCAGTATAAAACAAATCCCACAGCACTCCCTTTCTTCTAACTCATCTCCTCCTTCCTTTTCCATTCCTCACCTCCACCACCTTCCACCACAAGCAACCTCCACCACCATCCTCTTGCCCTCCACCTTCATTTGTAATTGCACATCATGGAGAATAGAGCAAAGATGGACTGCTTGGGGTAGAAGACAGTTATGAACGCACAGTGAAGTTCACAAGTGAGACAATCACCATGTTCATGGGATTGGAACTGTGAGAATCCGAACAGAGGCAATGACACCATTTTTTATTTCTCATATTGTTTTGCAGACTACCTACTTTATCATTAGTCCTTACTATTTGAATTGTAGTTAGGCCCATTGGTTTGCATATTAGTCTTAGATTTTGGTGTCTGCATACTCTTCAAAAGTAGTGACGTCTAGGGTTTAGAGTCGCACCATTTTTCTTACTCAAAAAATCCCATAAATTTTTCTATGTGTGTTTTAAAATTATGAACATTCAGCCCAAATTTTATTCAAAAATTCATTCTCTAAAAATCACAAATTTGTAGACTAGAATCTGAGATGTCATAGAATAAGCATATCAGCTTAAGCAGTTTAGGCCTGCCCATGCATTAGAAAATTTTGGCTATTTTTTTCCTTGGGTCCCTATATCCTGAGTTAACTTTGATTCAAATTTTATCCAAAAATATATCATAGATGATTTGGTAAAAACATCGATATAAAGAGTCATCCAGAATCTGAAATTCAATACACAAGAAAAACTTTTGAATCAAAAACGCTTCTGTGCACATTTCTGAATTTCCACAATCTGAACCTAGAGTCTCATTTAGGCACCTATAGGATTTTTCTTACATTTTCATATATTCTTATATCATGAATAGTAAAATAAACTACTTAAGTTCATAATTGGTATTTTTGACCTCCTCATGGATTTGACCCAATCCACCATTACGTTAGACTAAGGCTGCATTTGGTTGTGGGATAAAGTTTATCCTAAGGATAAGTGACGATGGGTGTTTCATCCTCTGATGGGAAAAGTGGTGATTGTATAATGGAAAAATATTTTTTATATGAGAATTTCGGAATGGTGGAGGGCTTTATAGCAAACGCCAAAGCCCATGGGATTCCCATGGGCTACTGTTACCCACCCCATTCCAGAAGGGTATCCCCTCATAACCAAACACACCCTAAGTGCTCGGTATTTAAATTACACATAAGACAACGTGCAATCAACAACCAATCTATATTTAAGGCCCCATTACATTATCTACCCTGAAAGTTACGAGCACAATATATTTTGTAGAAAAGATCAGGATTTTATCCCTATCTTTGGGTGCATAAGGGGCCCACATATGCAATGCTTATCATAAATGATTCAGGGATACAAGAGAGGATGATTTTACCTGAAATCTGTTGATAGAAGACCTATCACGGTACAATAACACCAGCAAACATTTCTCCAGAATCTTAACAGCCTCCTCAAAGCTCAAGTCCTCATGCCATTCATTTCGGAGAATAGGAACAGCAAGGTGATTCCCAAATCCAGTTGCAACATGATTATCACCAAAATTCACACCAAGCATTGTCACCTGCATGTTTAAATAATGAGAATTTCTTTTCAAGCATATTCAAGTAATAACACAATGTTACGCCCCCTCAAAAAAATTACAGAATATTATAAAATAAACAGTAAATGATAATTGTTACCACGCCGAGATACTTTTTCCCATTCTTTACACCACCTAGAATGAGTGAATTCCACAAAGGGTTAAATTTGTTGCGTCTATTGTACATCACCCTAGTTAAATAGTTGTGGACTTCTTTTGGTCCCAGCGAGTTTCCATCATCCCACATGTTGTCATAAAGTCTGTCAAATAAGAATGGATGACCTTTTAAGAAGAGAAATAACATATTATATTCGTAAAACATTGATATCCCTTATAAAAGCAAATATTGAAAATCATTCTGCAACCATATGGTTCTTTTTGGAAATTAAATTTCAGAAATTGTAAGTTCTTACATAAGCTCATCAAGATATTTCAATATCTCCTGAAAATCACTTATTTCTCCACTTGCACCAAGCAGAGAATGTTTACCAATGGCCTTAATTCGTTCCACATTCTTGTATCGCAGAGTTGAACCATAGGAACCTGCCAGATAACATATAAGATTTCCTCAACACAAATTTCTCTTACATGGTTGGAAAAAGCAGTTGACAAGAAAAAATCTCTACAGTGATGGCTTAGATTGCATCTCAAACCTATTATGAAAGTGTCTACATTGACCCAAGAATATGTTAAAAAACTCCAAGAGGCAAGGTTTAGTTCATTATGGTTGACGAGAATTTGGCCATGCAGTTAATTATAGCTTCTATCAAACTTCAGTTAAAATAATCAAACTTAATAAATTTGCTTGAGATTCCGAAAAACATTTGATTACTTGTTCTGATACTTGAACACCAAACAATTGAAATAACCATTAAGGTGGATCTTTTTATTTTAACATACATTTATGCTTTCATATTTGTTGCATCAAAAAAACAAAACAAAAAACATGAGATTATATGTATGTGCATATATACCCTTGTATATTTCCTTAGCATAGTCCCCATGCTTTTCCAGCAAAATCCCCTAAATTAACAGCTTATGAAGCTTAACATTATTCAATTGCAAGGATAAGAAGGGGAGAAGAAAACCATTTTCTTTCCCTAAAGGGGCAAAATACCTACATCAGCACTAATGCCATAAACCACCCTGGGTTTCCACATCCAGTGTCAAGTTGAAGGGGTTATAGTTTATCGGTCATCATGGGAGGGTCACAGGTTCAATATCCAAGGAAAGACTGCTCTGGAGTTAACCAATTTGTAGTTCTTTCACTCCCACCACTTCAAACCATTATCACAGATCTACAATATCACCAGTAGCGTGTAAGCACTAACAAGCCGCTTGTACAGGGAGCAAAATAATACCACTCTATGCCACCCTCAGACATCACAGCTAAGCAAGGCCTGTGCATGCAGAGTCCCATCATCACCAGTATGGTGTAAAAATAAGATGGGAGTCAATCTGCAATCCAGTCCCATCCAATGCCACTGGAATAGCTTTAAATTTTATCAGATTGGAATTTTAGCAATAAATTGTCAAACAATGAATTTTCCTAGATTATCTTCTCACAGATAATATCATAATGGGATGATCATTATTTCCTATAGTTGGATCTATGATGTAGAAGCAAACAAATTGAGAACGAAAGGCCTAATGACAGACTAATAAAAAAATAGCAATCCCTATATGTGATAACAATTACATATCAATGAACTTGCAAGGAGATAATAAGATAATTTCAGCAAAGCACAAACATTCCTGGAATACAAGTGCTATAAGCCAGCGAGAAAATGGAATACAGAGAAGATTATTTTTGATAAAGGAATACAAAGAAGATGGGAAGCACTTGGATGGAGAATGCAAAATGAACTGTTGAAAGCAACTAGAGAGTAACCAGAATCAACATGTTTGATAAGGAATCATATAAATGCATTGAAGCTGTCTATGCAAAACCAACATGGAGTGGTTGTAAGCCTATAAATGGTGTCCAAAATCCAAATCTAAATCCAATTCTAGGTCTGTTTGACCCGGATTTTTATCCATTTTTAAACCCGACAAATCGGATTTGGATCTTGTATTCTTCACATCCAGATTCCAAACATATTTGAATTTGATTTTTTTTAAAATGAATTCAAATTTATATCTAATAGTATCTGATCTGATTAAGATCTGCCCCAAATTTTAAACATGTACATCTCACCTATCCATGTATATATACGTCCAACAATCCAAAGAAGACATGGGACCAACTTTACAATGTTAAAACAACTTTACCATCTATGTCATGTGACCTTCACCCACACATACATACCTCCTCTGTTGTTGAGACCTCTCCATCTAGACCACCCCCAATCCCGCATATTGTTTCCAGATGCAAATTATGATTCGAACGCAGATTATTAGTGTTCAGATTCAAAAGTGATCATATTTGGATTTTTATCTAAATCCAAATATATCCATTCAGAAACAAATTTGGATCTCATTGGATTAATTGGATAAAAAACAGATGCAGATTCGGATGTCGGGGTGTCAGCTCCATAACCACTCCTCTTACAGTGTAAGTGGATGCAGTACAGGTGATAATGATGAAAAGGTAGGCATGAGGAGGGACTCAGATCTGGGAGGGTCTCACAATCAGGTAGAGGGAGAAAAGACCACGGGGGCATTATGATCCTCAATGAGAAAAATTAAGAAGAGGGAGAAACTTAATGCTCCAAAACTACCATCTGTAACAAAATACTTCCAAGAAGATCTTTTTGCAACTGAAAGTAAAGCCCCTACAGTAACAAGAAATTTACTATTTACACCATAAAAGGTTTAACTGAATAAACAACCTAGTGGGCCAAAGCCAGAAAGAATTGAGCCAAAACAAAATTTTTGTAAATAAGCTTCTGCATAAGTTCCCAAGCAGGAGAAAATCTCAATTTGCCACAGAAAAATAACTTGGAACCTCTTTTGTAGTCAAACTGCAAGAAAAACAATCCCACTTCATCCATCCAATTGTGTCCTAAGAAGTAATTCCTCCACTCTCGTAGAAGAAGAAGCACTTCCTCCAATACAAAGGAAAGGGCTAATAGCACCCTCCATTTTGTAGCCGTCTCTTTGAAATTGATCATTTATTTAATTTGATCATTCAAATACTGGCTTCGTCTTGAGAGAATGATCAAAGCTGCCACCAAAAGATCACCTAACTCCTTATAGGCGTCATCTAATGAACATCTCAGAAACATTGGAAACGGTTAGGAAACCATCCAGTTAGGTTCAAAAGATAAGCTATGGTATCCCTAAAAATAGTTCCACGTAGAAAATTCATTAAAATGAGTAGTAAAATATAAAGGATCAATAATTATGACTTGATAACTTGAATTTAAATATTTTAGGTGGTTGCTTTGAATCCAACCCAATAAATTTGTAATAATAGTTTTTCTTAATTAAACAAACTCCTTCTAGTAGGAGAAAAATATTGCCCTTGGAATGGTAAAATAGTGCATCATGAGATAGAAGTGCCACGACTACTAAGAATGTATTGATTGATTGATCGAACCCTAACGAGGACGTCAAGATTTCAAGTTGAGCAGTTTGTTAACACCCTAAAAATAGTCTCATATATAAAACTCATGAAAATGAGTAGTGGAATACACAAAATTGAGAATTATTACTTAATAACTTAAGCTTAAGCATTTTGGTTGGTTATCTTAAATTCATTGAACACACACCCAACAAGTTATCCAGATCAATTTTTCTCAATTAGACTCTGGTTTAAGCTTAGGTTGTTACAAATGGTATCAGAGTCAAACTCCCTCTAGTAATAGGAAACGGCTATCCTTAGGACATAAAAAAAATGCATCATGAGGTGTAGCCGCAACTACTTCTAGGACTACTAAGAGTATATTAATTGATTAATTTAACTCTAACATTGACATCAAAATTTCAAGTGAAGAAGATTGTAATACCCTAAAAAATAATCCTACATAGAAAACTCATCAAAATAAATGATGAAATATAAAAGATTGAGAATTATTACTTGACAACTTAAACTTAAGCATTTTAAATGATTGTCTTACTTTTCTAAAAAAAAAATGATTGTCTTACTATTAAGTCCATACCCAACAAGTTGTCAAAGTCAATTTTTCTCAATTAGACTCAAGTCCATACTCAATTTTGCATTCTTTTCTCGAATGATACAAAAGAAAGTAGTAAAGACTTTGAAGATGATTAAAAGTGGGATGGTTGTTGGACCTAATAATATTCCCGTAAACATTTGAAGAGTGATGGGAGAAAGAGGTATAACTTGACTCGCAAAATTATTTAATACTATTTGGAGAGGTAAGAAGATGTCAAAGGAATAGAGGAAAAGTTTTGTAATACCTTTATACAAGAACAAGGGAGTTATACAAAATTGTTCCAACCATAGAAGTATTAAATTGATGAACCGTACAATGAAACTTTGGGAGAGAATAATTGAAAAAAGGGTGAGGCAGGTCTCTATAGTAACTGAAAATTAGTTTAACTTTATGCCAAGTCGGCCTACTATTGAGGTAATACATCTCTTAAGACGTATGATAGAAACTTACAAAGTCAAGAAGAAGGATTTACATATGATTTTTATTGATTTGGAGAATGCCTATGATTCCGTTCCAAGAGATATCTTCTGGAGAATTTTGGAGAAGAGACAGATACAATTTTATATATCAATCTCAAGGATATGTACTATGGAGCTGCAGCTTATATAAAGACTAAGGATGATTTGACAGATGACTTTAATATCACCATTGGTTTGCATCAAGGATCGGCTTTAAGCCATTACCCCTTTGCCTTGATTATGGATGAGTTGACGAAACATATCCAAGCCAAGGTACCATGGTATATGTTTTTTGCTAATGACATTGTGTTGGTTGATGAGACAAGAGATGGAGTGAATAGAAAACTTGAACTTTGGAGAAAAGCCCTGGAAGCTAAAAGACTATGCCTAAGCAGGATAAAGATTGAATATGTGGAATGTAAGTTCAATAGTAAAGGGAACAATGAAGGGATTGATGTAAAAATTAGAGAATAGTGCATTCCAATGAGAAAGATGCTTTTAAGTATTTGGGATCCATTTTTCAACAAGATGGTGGAATTGATGGAGATATTACACATAAAATTAATGCAGGGTAGTTGAAATAGAGGGATGCATCTGTTGTTCTCTGTGATAAGAGGGTTCCTTTAAAAGTCAGGAAAGTACTATCGAGCTGTGATAAAACCAACCATCCTGTATGGTTCTAAATGTTGGACTATCAACTATAGGCATGTGCAGAAGATGTCTCTGACAGAAATGAAGATGTTAAGATGGATGTGTAGTCATACAAGAAAGAACCACATTTCAAATAAGATTATTCAAGAAAAGGTTAAGGTGGCACTGATAGAGGATAAAATGAGAAAGACACGCCTAAAATGGTATAGACATTTGCAAAGAAGGCCACTAGATACTCCAGTTAGGAGATGCAAGAAATTAAAAGCTGAATCTGCTCAGAGAGGACGAGGAAGACCAAGCAAGTGCTGGAAGGAAACTATTAATAATGATCTCAATTACTTTAATTTAAGTCTTGAAATAACTCAAAATCGATCTGTGTAGAGACAAAGAATCTATATAACTAACTCCACTTAGTGTAGGAAAAGGTTTAATTGTTGTTGTTGTTGTTGACTCAAGTCCAAACTTAAGTCGTTACATAGATATACACTTTAAGACCCAAAATGAAAGCAGAAGTTCCTGCTCAAGCTTGTGATGCTATACATTCAAACAGCATTCCTTTCATCTGTGCCACAACAGAAAACCCATTTACAGTATTCTTTAATGCTGATTAAGGGAGATACGTCGTTTGCCAATTGAAGCATGACCTGGTCGTGCCACTTCACCAGCCAATAGAGCCCACCATGCCCCCACAATGTCAAAGCTTGAACATGACTTGGCCTACTTTCTACCCAAAGACTGCTAGTCAAGTAGAATTGGTTCAGTTTTCTGAAAGGTGAATTCATTTGAGTTCATCCAATAGAATTTTGAAAAAAAAAATCTGCAAATTAAAAAGAACTAAATCTCAACCCTGTATCTATGTTCAATAGCAAGGGTATAGAAAAATGTCCAAGTTTGACTAGAGACTATATGCATCATGCATGTCTTTTTCTAAGAGAACATACCTATATTATAAACTAATCTCTCTAGAAGCAAGAATTCATCATGTTCATGTGAGCATGGAGATATCTGTGTATTTTAAGAGTATAAAAAGGGGCATAAATGAAAAAAAAACCACAACCACATACACAACTTACAACTTTCTCCTATTCGCATGAGAGAGGGAAAGACAATCGAATTAACTTTTATGCCTTTCCAAACTAACTGGTAAAACTAAGCAATTCAAGAAATAATTTTGAACACCAATAAATGTGAAAACCATACCATGCTAGCAATTAAAGTGGGGCAAAAGAAATAATCATCTGTTACTAAAAGAATGTATTAAACTCAAATCTCCAAAGTCTAATTAAAAATAAAGAACCTTGCTTGCTGAAATTTCAAACTCAAGCTGAACCTGAAACTAGCTAAATGAAACCAATTTCTAACGCAGACTGAACCTGGAGTAATGTACCGGACAATTCAAGAAGCAATTTCCAATCAACAAATGTGAAATCCATGCCATTCTTTTTCTTGAAAAGGAAAACCATACCATACTAACAACTAACGAGGGGAAAAAAAACTAGTCACCTATTACTGAAAGAAATGTGTTGAACTCAAACCTTCAAAATATAACTCAAATTAAAGAAGAACATTGATCGCTGAACCAATTTCAAACTCAAACTGGACCTGAACCTAGGTAAATAAAACCTATTTCATACTCAAGATGAACCCAAGCGTTGCACTGGCTGGACCTGAATTGTCCTGAAGCTTTGCAGGTTCGAATGGTTAGATTCAGTCTGCATCCCCCAAACAGATTGGTCAGGTCAAGCTCATTTTCTATTGGGCCTTACTTCAGAAGCTCAAGAACACCCATTATGCTCCTGTCATATTATTCCCACCTGTGTCCATGAGGCACCAAGCCCACTTATGCAAGCCAGATGATGTACAGAAAGATGGGGAAAATGGAGTTGCTGAGACTGGAAATATATAGCATGATCCAAAATCTGGAAATTTGTTAGACTTTGCCATCACATATTTCAATGGTAAGAAAATTGTTTCTATGATTTAGTTACAGGGTCTATCAATTGCACGTATAAAAAGTATTATACATTCAGGCCCACAATGATCTCGAGGGCTTAAAAATGAGTACCCAAGCACAAGCTATATCAATAGCGGGCCAGGCCATGGCAATTGCTTTTTCCCCCTTTTATGAAAAGGTAATGGATGACTACCCCAAGTCACTAGCCATCCACTTCATTCAATAAAATGGCTGAAAATTATATGAATTGAATTCAAATATTTGACAAATATAGTGCCTCCCAAACCACATTTTCCACCCACAGCCCCAGCCTCTCTCCTATCCCTTTGCAGCCAAACTGAGGATGTCATAGAAATTCTCAGTATCCTTCTAGCAACTTCCACCCAGCATCACTCCTAAGAACACTCCAAGAAGAATCAAATCACCTTAGGTCTCGAAGATTATTGCCAAGTTGCTGTAAGCGAAGCCATAGTCAAAGATAAGATGTGAATATCGATTCACGACTACATAAGAAACAAGCAGCCTCCAACTCAGGTTCCCACATGACCTGAAGAATTTTAATTACCAACCTTCCCCTCCTAAGAAGCCAATAAAACACTTTTTCACTTTCAACAGAATCGTTAGGGTCCAGAAAGAACTGCAATCCCCAGTAAGCAGTCATCATCTTCATTCCCCTCTTCCATTGTAAATAACTTATATGTTTTCATACCAAAACCACCAATAGACCAAGACAAGGAATCGTGTCCCTCTTGGGTTAACCACCTTCAATCTTAGAAAGAATGAACTACAAGTCCCCCAGCCTTGCCTCAAAGAGGTTTGCCCCTACAGTTGGTATACATACTCCTCTCTCCATTGGTCCCGCCCAATAGTCAAAAACAACAGCATTTCAACCCACTCCAACCAACTGCAACAGCACCCAAGCCCAGACTCAAAGAAAACAAAGTTCCCATGTCGGTCCAGTCATCATTTTCAGAACTTGATGGTCTTCCCATCCCCCAAGACAGATTTTAAAAACTCTCTATCTGAAGATAGTTCTTATATTTTTCTCGGCAAGGCCTACACCATTCCAGAATTCACTCTCACCACCAAACTAGATTAACCATCTAAAAAAGCTAAAAGATTGGAACAGTTAAGCAACATTGAAAAGAATGGTCTAGTTTAGCTCCCACGTAGGCAAGTTTGACCTCGTGAACCCTCAAAGAAAAAGGGGAAGTGATGGTTGTGAATTTTGACGTTTTATTGAAGCATAATAGCTTTGAGAACAATGGTATTAGATTTATAATGGCAAAGGTTCACAAAGTCGATATGCAATATTTAGTTAGTTGGGTTACTCAGCATAGAGAGTATACGATATACAAGTGAGTATGCGGATGAGTATGCAGTTCTGTACTTTTTATTTTAAAAAAATATAAAATAATTAGTTAACTTGCTAAAATTTGTATTATAAGTCCCAAACATATAAATAATCAAAGCTATAAACATATAGTTGCCTCAAGACAAAAAACACGTTAATCATTGATCACTATATACCATTGAGAATAAGATCATAACATCTTGAAAATTTGGCATATTTGAAAATTAGGTGGGCTTATTCATTCCGAGTCTATTTGAAAATCGACCTTATACTCTGTCAGGTATACATGTAGCTGGACTGAGTAGTCAGTCTAGACAGACTATTGGACTGCCTTGAGATACGGAGTTCAGGAAAGGGACTGCCCATGCATATGCGGCCCCATATGCCACCTAGGCAGCCGATTTCCTGAACAGTGACAATAACAAAAACAAAACCAATATTAACTTTATAGCAACATCAGAAAGCACAAAAGAAACCCAATATGAAAAAGAAAAGAAATATGCTAGGCTTCCTCATTTGCATCTCCATATTTGTTCTCTTACACCGTGACAAAGAAAAGCATAAGAATCCATATGGGCAACAAAAACATACAAAACCTGTGGACACTAAAAAATAAAAATTATATGTGTAGCACACAGGAGAGGCTGACCTCCAGTATCAGCTGCAATGAGAACCCCATCTTTGTACTTGATACCAACGACAGATGTTCCGGTAACATACGGATACCTGCACGGGAACCCAATCAGCTAAAACGCTCTCCATAAGAGCTTCCTGCTAATAGTACTTGAATACTATCAACAAGGGGAAAATCAAAACATCTCCTACATATAAATGTTACACTTCACATTAGGTTACACAACAAGCATGCAGTATCAACACGCGGACATGAAATCTACTCCCGATTCTACAAACGCTTCTTTTTTTTTCGTTTTTCCTCCCGAAATCGAAAAGTATGGTTAAGTGGACCTCAACTTGCGACGCAAGCAATTACCCTAACCAACAACAACGTACACAATTCAAAGGGAAAAGAAATCTTCAACTCGAATGCATGAGATTTAGGGTTTTCTTCTTTTTTTTAATAGCATAAAGGGAGAGAAGTGCTGCTGAATCGATGTAGAAGAGGAAATAGACAAAGAAAAGGAACAGGTGCATTACAGCGTCCTCTGGGAACCCGTAATGTCCACAGTAAGGAGCCCCTCGGCGGCCTCGGGCAAAGTCGATGCCTGCAAGGAATCGTCCGTCCATGGCAGAAACCGTGAGGCAAAATCACCATAGTGAGAAGGGAAACGGAAGAGACGCGGAGGTTCAGATCAAGGCGGAGTGGTGTGGAGAACGAACTTACGGCCATGGAGGTGGAGAGATCGACGGACGGAGAAGACGATCGAGAGAAGGAAAGGGGAAGGCGGTGGGAGTTCGAAGGGAAGTCGGGGGTGTGGGGGGGACCTGGTGCCGCGCCGAGTATGTCGATCTGACCCAAGGGCCCGCTTGCTTGGGAGACACTTCAGTCCTTCCTGTCTTTCTTCTTCTATTCTTTTTTTTTTTTTATGTTTTTTGTGCGTTGGATCTAGATTTTTTTCGGGTAAAAATGTTCACTTTGCTTAAATGTTTAACCAACTCAAGTCTACGATATATCAATATTGATAAATTAGATAATATTGATTTAATCTTATATATTTTTTTTTAATATATATATATATCATCAATATTGAAAGATATCAGTGATATATCACTAAAAGTGAAGCTTACTGATGTAAATTTTTTATTATTTCGGTGAAATATGATTAACATAGGTGATACATTTATCTGATAGTCTGCACTCTTCTTTTTTATTTCTCTTGTCATTCTAAATTCCTCCACACTACACCCACCTACTACACCTCTAAAATTACCTTCTTCACCATCATCTTGAGTGATTTTCAACCTTCCCTCGTCTCTCAACAAGGTAAGTACCATATTCTTTAATTTATTTACATGATTAACTCTAAATCACCATATTTCCAACGTCGGTTACTGTTCATACTGAAGTTAGATCTCTTTATATACTTGATTATTTGATAGATTATTGTTATATAGACACTAAATCAGTAAGATCCCTAATTAAACTCCAATTCGGAGGTGATTTTGTAGGCTAAATCACCATGTTTTTATCTCGATTACTACTCATCCTGAAACTCTTGATATGGTTGATTTTTGGCTAGAGATTAATGTTGTTTATACCTCAATTTAGTAAGATCCCTGATTAAACTCTAATTTTGTAGCCTTAATCACCATATTTAAACCTCAATTACTATTAATTCTGAAATTAAATCTCTTAATATATACTTGATTATTGGCTAGATTAATATTGTCTACACATTAATTTGGTAAGTTCCCTAATTAAACTCCAATTTTGTGGTGATTTCGTGGCAAAAATCACCATGCTTGAACCTAAGTTACTATTTATATCGAGATTATTCATGTTAAATTGTGATAGATCTCTTGTTGAACCATAGTTAACGGTTTGAAATGATGATCCATGTCTTGTAGGTGTTCAATCATGTCAGGTCACTCAAATGAAAACGTTGAAGAAATTGGGTGGAATTATATTACTTCCATAAATGGAGATAAAGGAAAGCAATAATGTAACTTTTGTGGTAAAAGGTTGATGAGATGAGACATCACAAAGTTGAAGCATCACTTAATAGGTGGATACAAGAATGTAGCCAAGTGTAAAAACGTACCTGAACAAGACAAGATATTGGTGCGAGATAATTTAGACGGAAAGAAAGCAAAAGACAATGAGAAATCAATGAGAGACACAATGTTTCATGAGAGAATGCGAGAGAAAGAGTACACTGAAATAGATGACTCAAATGACTATTTGGATGTTCAGTATCCTAGTGATTGTGAAACTCTTGTACAAAGACGGGTATACAGGAATGCCATTAAAGAATCTCTAAGGAATGAACATGAGGGGCGACAAGAAGAGAAATTTGCCCATGGAAAGCCATTTTATGAGAGAGGAGGTGGAAGTGTCTGTATCAACATCCCTGACTATCCTGCAAAAAAACAAAGGGGGTAGAATTTGGGAGATCTATGTTCTTAGCCAAGATAAGAAGCAAAATACCGTCAAGGAGATGTTTGAGAATGTTAGAGAAGAGGTGAGGAAGGCCACCTCTACACTTTTTTTGCACATGTCATCCCAACAAATGTAACAAGTGGACCATTTCTACAGCATGCTATGAATGAGATTATTTAGGGGGAAACAAGGGTGAAGGCTCCCACCGCACATGAGATCATAAACAAGTACTTGTATATGGAGAAGGATGACCTAACAACTACACAAATTGGTTGAAAAGGTTATAGGTAGATTATGGTGTGTCCATTATGTGTGATGGGTGGACCAATTTCACAAGAAGGCAAATCATAAATTTCCTTCCTTGTGATAGGAAGTCAATCTTCTTGAAATCCATGGATGCATCTGTTGGATTTGAGAGCCTAATTGCATCAATTGGGATGCAATTGTTATATGGTGATGTAAGAATTCATGATGAAGTCAGTGAGATTTGGGAGAGGTTTTTAGTCCCATACTGGAAGTGGACAAACCGCTTGGTGGGTGTAAAAGGCTTTTGCCTCCCATGACTTATGTAACAAAGAGTGAAAGGTGGGGTTGGGGACCACGCACGCGCGTGCTCCCCGTGCCGTCGCGACTCCGGCTCGGGCTTGGGTGAGAATCAGTTTGGAACTTGGAACTTGGACTCCTTTTGCTATAGATTTTTAATCTCACAATTTTGACTCGAATTGGTCGATCAAAATGTAAAATTGGTTGACCAATTGTTTTGGTCAATCAATGAATTTAGTTTGGTTGATAAATTAGTTTGGTTGACCAATCAGTGAAGTTTGATCGACCAAATTATTTTGGTTGATCAATGAACTTAATTAGTCGATCAATTGCGGTGTTTCCATCAAACGGGAATTTCCTTAAACACCTGGTCATGAGCTCTATATAAGGGCCACGAGGGAGCTCTCATTTAACACACAACAAGAGTAGAAAAGCTCTCTCCACTCTCTTCCTCTCTCTCTCTCATTCTTATCTCTCTTTCTTGGTGCGTTCATTCGATATAAGATTGGTACAAAAATCTCCAATACTTTTGTCGATCTTGCACGAGGAGATTAAGAGACCCACGAGAAGTTTTTGGTTGATCAAACCATTCAATTGGTAGTCAATTAGGAATTTGGTTGGTAATCAAATTGCCTCGTCTTCGTTCTCCTGAGGTGGTTTTCGAGGACGTCTAAGATCGGAGTGCACCAAATCTTGGAGGAGGATCGTCGTATCCTGGGAGGAGTTCGTCAGACCCCAACGCACTGGTATTGTGGGGGGCGATACCTTTTCTAAGAGAAGTCCTTAATGGACGCTTTGATCGAAGTAAAATCTAAGCCCTTCTTGTTTTGTTTATTTGTGCTATTGCATGTTATTTGTTCTTTATTTTATTCTGAATCTTGCCAAATCACATTTAACTTGCTTAATTTAATATTTTTGATTTATGCGAAAATATTGGAAATGCATATATTTTTATTTTTTTTTTTCATATATGCGTTATTTTCAACAGCATCCAATCAAGTAAAAGATTACAAGTACATATAATGTTTGATGGTGGATGTTGTTAAAAAGGTTGGACTCAAACATGTAGTGTAAATTGCTACGGATAATGGTAACAATTCTAAAAAGATTGGCAAGAAATTAATGAAAGTTTTTTGGACTCCTTGTGCAGCCTATTGCATTAATCTCATTCCCAAGGACTTTGGAAAGAGGAAGGCAATAGACGAGCTTATTCAAGATGCGCAGTCAATCACCACTTTTATTTACAATCACTCACATGTATTGGCATTAATAAGGTAGTTTTGTAAGACTAAACTTGTAAGATCAACCATCACTCGATTTGCAACAAATTACGTTACGTCGGAGAGTATCTTGAGTAATAAAGTTAGGCTAAAGGAGATGTTCATCTCCAACGAGCGGTACGCAAAAAGAGTGAGCAAAATGCAAATCAAAAAGAATGTGGAGAGATTGGTGGTCACAAAATTCTGGGACAATTGTTCACAGGTTGTGAAGATATGGAACATGTTGTCGTCGAGCTAAAGATGATTGATAATGATAAAAAGCCAACCTTAGCAAGTATATACGCAGCCATGAAAATGATGAAGCAAAAGGTTAAAGAAAATGTAGGGAAATCAGGTCACCAATATATTTAGAT